>OX465582.1:87731800-89056800 GCA_950022655.1 Alentia gelatinosa
GGAGGGAGGCGCAGATCGGCACTCTCCTCCCAGATCTCCCGGAGGAAGTAGAGCGCGGGATCTCTGCTTGGAGAGTGTCAGATCGGGACAGGTCAATAATCCGCGGCCTTAATCCAGTGGGTCGATATGGGATTAGTGCGCCATGGAAGTGCATGCCAAGGCTAATCAATGCGCGTCATCCAATAAACCACAATTTGGCCATTCTGGTGTCTCGCTCGTTCACACAGATCGATCCGTGGGCTGTAGCATGGAGCAGGGCAATTGTTCTCTGCAGAATGAATGTATGAAAAAATATACGGGTGTGTTCTGAATAACGGAAAGGCTGCCAAAAATTTACGATAAAATCGTCACATCACCCTTGAGAAGGTTCACTATTGTTCATTGTGGTTTTTAAACAAAAAAGAGTGACTACTTGTTATTACTTTTAGAAAGATAATGTAAAATTTTAGATTTTGCGCAGTCCTGAATAACTGAAAGGCTGCCAAAAATAATCGTAATTCCCGATGAAATTATATTTCAAAATGTTCAGATGCTGGTCTGGCAACGGATTTATCCTGATTTAGTGTATCTGAAAAGTTTTTTTCACCATGAAACCTTCACATCACCTCCAGAATGTTCGCTATTGTTATTGTGATTTGTGATTTAAAAAAGAAGGACGAATACTGACTGTATTCAATTCTAAAATATGCGATAGGTCCCCATTCAGAAAAATGATGTGAAATTCTAGATTTAATGAGAGAATTTCTTAAAAGTTGTCACACTGATAATTTCTCCTTATTCTTATCTAAATGGACTAATATCAGTACCCTACTTGTAAAATAAGATACGGTGGATCATAAATGCAATATTATCGTAAAACTGGACGAGGTTTAATCTTGGCCACCGTATTCCATGACTGGAGTTTGGCAAAGTGACTTCATGAGGCGAAGCCGAGTGAAGTCCGGAGCCAAAACTTCAGGAGTGGAATGCTGTGGCCAAGATTAAAACGAATCAGGTTTTGATTTTATCCTACCCTATCTCCTCGATTTTGGAATATTACGTGATAACAATGTTGTATGCCACTAGTGGCATATAAAACTTCATATGCCAGTCAGCGTGGCATACGGAAACCCAATGTTAAGCCTATGGGATTTTATATTAGGGGTAGGATAAAGATTGGTTTCAGATAAAAGTTGTTGCTTCTGCGCAATATCCTTGCATGCACTCGGATATTACCCTCTCGGAGCATACGACCGCTTATATCTGAAACCAGTCAATACAGTGTATATATTTTGTCTTTCCATGTGTGTCGCTCTATGACAAATTAAAAGTTGTCACACCGGTAATCTCTGCCTATTCTCGTCTTCTTTGAAACCATGCCTTTCCCTTCTTTTCCTTTGCTACAACGTCAATATTCTGTCTTTCCCGGTGTGTTCCTCTGTTATAAGACCCGCATGGTATATGGATCCATCTCGCTTTTGTTTAGTGTTCCAGATCGGTCCTGTAAGCACTTATACAGCACTTTTAAAAGACTAAAAAAACACCACTGACTTACATTACCTCTTGATCAGGGGAGGGTGGCTCTATTTTCTCTCATTATATATCATCTTTTTTTTTAAATTCATCTAGTTACCTTATTGTTTATCACTCCTACCATAGAAGGAGCCAGTCTTATAATCATTTTAATGTTGTCTGTACCCAGGCTAATCCTGGCTCATATATTTGAAAACTGTATTACATAACATGATATATTTTTCTTGGATCAGTTGTACATACGTTACTACAGTCTACGTGCTAAATGCTCCAGTATGAGGATATTTTGTAAGGAGGACCTTATAATTCTGGGCGCACATTTAAGCCAGCTTCTGGGCTGAATGCATATTTCCAGTATAAATAAAAATTAATAATTAAAAAAAAACACCATCCTGTGATGCTCCTTTGATAGACTCAGATTACCAGTAAACTCTCCAGACATTAAAACAAAGTAAACAAGAAACATCGTGAAAATTTTTAGTAATTCATCATTTATTATACAGAATATCCACCAGGTGTCGCATGATACCGCCGCGTCGGGAGATTAGTTCACATCTTTCCCTACCAGGTGGCCCCACCGTCCAGTCTCCAGCAGATAAAGCTGTTAATGGCCCATAAAGCAGTGTTGCTAGTTTCGCCATGACACTTCGTCTCCTAGCAACCGTCGTCAGGGGGATACGGGGAGGGATGTCTTGGTGAAGACTTGTGTTGTGATGGATAGCGTCTAGTGAGAGGATTAATTCCTGATCTGGAAAGACATACACAATAATGACTGGTTTTGAATACGAGTGGCCGTAATCTCCGAGTAGTTGACGCGTAGTAATATATCCACCTACAAGATTAATAACAAATCTATTGCAATAAAAATATTTCTGTAATAAATTTAGTTCCAGACACCACAGCAGTGTTAAGCGTGACAGTAATTCGGTGTAGACTTATACCAATAATATAGTTCGCCATTAACCTGTACTTTTAGCATGCAAAGTGTATTATTACAATGATTTCTGATGATAAATGAGATTATTAAGATTGCTTCTAAACAACTAACATTGAATGAACATTCAAGAAACTTATTTCGAAGTACATGATAATTTGACCTCATTATAGACAGGACTATTTTTCCGGAATCTCCTGCTGGAGATTCTGACGTGCCAGAATCTCCGGGTAGTTGATTCCAGGTGCCCTATACATTTCCTATGGAGACTCCGTAATTGGTGGGTAATAAAAAGTGTGGCGCCCAGTGTTGATCAGTGGTGACTCATTCCCTAGGTTTATTAGAGCATCCTTGCGCGCTAAATACATCATCTAGAGGTTAGAGGGGTCACATTGAACTTTCAGTGTGCTTCCAGAAAACTATCCCTTTACTATCTGCATGCTGTTCACTGTGATAGTGCAGGGATGCAAGTTTTCCGACAAATAATGGAATTCCGACATTTCATATACATATATGTATATCGGGAACACTCGCAGTGTTAGAATATATATCGATTCAATAGCCACTCTGTTCCAAAACAATGCTATAAATGATTTTTTTTAGATAAATGTTTTGAATTCCGATTTTTTCTTCAGTCCCAACTTTCATCCCTGATAGTGAGAACAGAGCAGGGAGCCAGTGTCTCAGGGTTTTAGTGGTGTGCCCAGCTGACCATGACCAATCACTCAAGACCAAAATACCTCAAGACCCACTGGTGCTTGATATGTTTGGATCCTAGATTCAGGTAGTTGCAGAAATGGCAAGTTGACTGGGTGCAAGTGAGTTACTAAAAACTATCCATAGGCTAAATCTAACTCAAACCTTTTAATTGTTATTCATTTATAATTGCACGCTCATTCATCTGTGATGAACATACCATTTGCTCCTAGTTATCCATCGTATACAAAGTCCCCATCGAGAATGTAAGGGGACTCGGTAAACCACTACCCATTGTTTATTATCCATTGTATACAAAACCCCATTGATATGTAAGGGGACTCAGTAAACTACGACCCATTGTTTATTATCCATTGTATACAAAACCCTATTGAAATGTAAGGGGACTTGGTAAACCACTACCCATTGTTTATTATCCATGGTATACAAAACCCCATTGAAAATGTATGGGGACTCAGTAAACTACGACCCATTATATTAAACATGTCAGATACCATAACTGTGGTATACGGATTTAGATCTGAGGTATATGACCACAAAGCCATGGTATATGGGGAAATTATCCATTTGTGCTGTAGAGCAAAGAAATAGTGCCTATTTTTATACCCTTTGATATGGCAATGACTGGGTTAGATCTACTCGAGAAGATGTATAATAGACGATAATAATGCACGGAACTTACCATTTCATTCATATATACGCCATCGCGGAAGTGCACGTATTGGCTGAATATAGACTTGTTTTCATTTGTATACGCCTCTTATGCGCACCTGCGTATGAGGCATCTATGAGACAGTTTCTTTATGTATACGCGCGCGGCTTGGCTGTATTTCACACCTGGCGTATCCAAGATAAAACATGCTCTGCGCGATATATATACGCCGGGCGTAAATATGATACAAAAAAAAAAAAATTGCGACCCGCCGCCCGCCCTGTATTGTGGGTGCTGGTAGAGGATGCACCAACACTGACCCGCCACCCGCGAGTGGCAGAGAATGGAACTATTTGATAGTGGTGTATATACAACACAATCAGGCGTATATGAATCAGGTGTATATATGAATCAGGTGCCTACAGATAAGGTGTATACACACGGGGAATAGGACGACCTTGTATACGCAAAAGCATACCTATATACACCGGGTGCATTCATATATAAAGCGGTTAGTTTCGTGCAGTGCAACAATCGATGTTTTTGTGGCCAGTAACGACGTCATCCTCTCGTGGTTTACAGAGCCGTCTGTCCACGAAACCATCGTTTATTATCTATTTAATATTGGGGAATTAGGAATTGGGTCAGGAAGGTGAATTCATCTCCGTGGAGCAATGTCAAAATAGGACTGCTTTATCCACATATGTATCTCTGCGTCTGGGAAACTTTAAAGATTTGTATTAAAAGAAAAATTCCTCTGAAAATCTGAAAATCTCGAACGAGACATCAGATCAACGGAGGCCCCGAAAAGATTAAGATATAAAGTTTTAAAGATTTGACCATTTTACAAAAAGGATCACAATAACGCTTTATCCCTGGCAAGGAATATCCTATCCTATCTCTTCTTCTCTTTCAAGGTACATTATAGTTACCTCATAAATACTCCAAATCAGAGACTTTCTGTGTGGGCAAGTCGGCCTGAGAGAATACTAGTACATGTATATGACACTTTACAGAATAGTTAAATGGCTTTTAGATGTAAATGTCAGTTTTTCTATTTTCAATATTAAGTTTTTTTCCTTGTGCCCAGCAAAGATGATATTGATTTTGCCTCATTGACGGCAATAAAACTGGTTTGAACCTCCCCACATTTACCCTGAGCCCCTTGCCATGGCGGGCAAGGACATATTATCAAGGTTTCCCGATCTCTCTGCCTGACATCCCTGGCTTTAGCATATAACAAAACATACCTTGTATTGAAGGGTCCTCATTTTTTACGTTGGCCTTCATTCTCGATCTCTGGAAGTTAATCTTTGCAGACTTTTACTATTCGCTCTGGACACAATATTGCGGAGTGTAATTAGGAGGGAACTTTTTTTCACTGCGGAGTGATTCGCGAATTACTCTGCGGTCAAACGAGTTGGAGTGAGGACCAAGTTATTTTCATCGAGTGGGTTTCTGATTTCATCTCACCTTGTATACATGACCAGAAACATTATTAATTAATTAAATAAATCACCCAATTAGCTATTGAGTATGGAGTACACTACCTTCACGGCCGTGGAGTATGAGTACCCAACGTTAAGCCTATGGAGAAAAATACCGGGGTGAGATACTATGGAGGAAACCTCAAACGAGTGATTCAAACGAGATGGGATCGGGTTCTGAGCCTAAACTTGAATGGGTTTCTGTATTTATATCATCCCTCAAATTGACTAATGGGCTAAGATTCGTGACATAATCCACCATAGGATATTTTTTCCTAAATATCTAATGGGCGTTGGATATGAGTTCCCAATGTCAAGTCTATGGAGAAAAAAAAGACAGGGGTGAGATAATCAGTAGAAACTGAACGAGAGTTAGTAGTGTTGGTGTTTATCACACGACGGGCAGGTCGCGTTTTAGCCGAGCGTGGTGAGAAGCCAACTTGACCTGAGTGTGTTATAGACGAACACTACCAAGTTGAGTTCAGTTTAGTATCCTATCCCATCTCCAATTAGTCATTTGTTATCATCGTGCAATAAATAACACTTTACTGCACGCTCAGCCGAATACAGTCAGCCAACGTTAAGCCTATGGCGTTTTTGATAAGGGGTAGGATAACTGAACATACCTTGACAGTATGAAGTCAGTAGACATGCCAGGCCGGCCACGACAGACACGAGAGTGAAGGAGCACACCTTCAGGTCTATTACCTCCATCGCCAGGTCCGCAGTTTAGTCAATCCTTGTATGGAGAGAAGAAGACAGTCCCCCTATCACTTCTGCACTATTTAATTTCATATGCACATTTGTGGTTTTGCGACTAGTTTGTATCCATCAATTATTTACCTCTTAATGGTAGATCTATTGTAGTCTGCTGCTGTCTCTGAAATATGGATTCACCAGTAATGAAATCCTTACCGTGGATTGGTGAATCTAGTAATGGATAATATCGTATTTACGCGTCCTTGTAATGGATTAAATTGCAATCACCGAGTGTCTGTGGATGAAGGATTAACTTACACTCTCCAGCTTTCTCTGTCTCTGTCTGTCTGTCTGTCTGTCTGTCTGTCTGTCTGTCTGTCTGTCTGTCTGTCTGTCTGTCTGTCTGTCTGTCTGTCTGTCTCTCTCTCTCTCTCTCTCTCTCTCTCTCTCTCTCTCTCTCTCTCTCTGTCTCCCCAGCTCTCTCTCTCCAACTCTGTCTGTCTGTCTGTCTGTCTCTCTCCAGCTCTCTCTCTCTCTGTCTCTCTCCAGCTTTCTGTCTCTCTGTCACCCTCTCTGTCTCTCCAGCTCTCTGTCTGTCTCTGTCTGTCTGTCTGTCTGTCTGTCTGTCTCTCTCTCTATCTCTGCAGCTCTCTCTCTCTCTCTCTCTCTCTCTCTCTCTCTCTCTCTCTCTCTCTCTCTCTCTCCAGCTTTCTCTCCGTCTCTCTCTCTCTCTCTCTCTCTCTCTCTCTCCAGCTTTCTCTCTGCCCCTCTCTGTCTGTCTCTGTCTCTGTCTCTCCAGCTCTCTCTCCTTCCAGCTCTCTCTCTCTCTCTCTCTCTCTCTCTGTCTCTCTCCTTCTAGCTCTCCGTCTCTCTCTCTCTCTCTCTCTCTCTCTCTCTCTCTCTCTCTCTCTCTCTCTCTCTCTCTCTCTTATATTGTAAATGTCTGTACTCTACATACTGTGTGTGCGGTGAGATAGACTCGTCTGTGGTTTTTATGTGTCATCCAAGTATGGTAGGTTGTTCCGTTGTGGCTGATTTGCTGTACCTCCCTCCTTGTCAAAGCAAATTTAGACGTGGCAATATACACCGCTCATATCTTAAAGGCATATCGGACGGTTTGCCTTAAAGCCTATGTCAGTTTCCTGGAAGTTGGATATAATGATGTCAAGGTGTTGTAGAACACGTGTATATCTTAATGAATGGAGGTCACTGTGCTAGTTTTTTATTTAGATATTAAAATAACGATAGTATGGTAATAAGATATATACATAAAAAAATTAAAAAGACATAAAAACTGGTCAAATCCATGTTAGTTTCTTCAAACATTCACTAAATATTACAAATAATGTACTACACATCTAACTTTTAAAAATCATAGGTCACCGTCCTTGTTTTTGAAAATAATTAAGAAAACCATATTTCCCAGTACATTTCCTACATAAATAAAGCAACTTTAAATTGGCCAACTTAACCTATTGGGTTTGGATAGATTGGACAAAACATCGAATTTACTCATGTGGCATTAGAACGAATCACAAGTATCCCATTTTTACTGTTAATTAACAATATTTAAAAATCACTTGGTGGTGCCACTATGAATTGTCCGCTATGCCTTTAAGGTTATGCTCGGCCGGATTGGCCGCGTGCTAGGAGAATGAATCCTAATCAATTAGAGAAATTAAGTGGTTGAAATATGTGTCAATACGAATGGGTACACCCGCATATTGGTACAGGCCTCAGTGATTAAACCAGTCAATCTATACATGTATAAAATGGAGGCATGGATGTAACTAGGTGATGGTAATCTATTTTGATTGGCTAATAATTAGGACGCAGGCAAATGGCCGTGGGAAGTTCCCAGGTGTATTTAATCTGAATGTTGATTTCTGATGTTTCAGATATCACTGTGACCTTCATTTATACATGTAATCTAAATGCCATTGATAATCAGAGTGAAAAGTTAACGTGGTTTAAATTTGAATTAAAAATGTTTTCAATTGTAGATTCCATGACATATGTAATTAAAAATTAAGTGATTGAAAATAGGCATGCACCGATGCATTCTAACGGCATTTAGATTATCATAAGTGTAATTCTGTAACGGAAGGGACATTCAGTAGAGCAGGGGCCAGTTTAATAATCCAGCATTGTACATGTAGACCCTTTCCTGTATGCTATAGAGACCCAAGGACGATGTGGGTCAACACTTACGGACGGCTTATACTGTCTTAATTCTTAATTGAATGCTCTTTATCTCAACAATAATGTATTATCCAGCCTACTGATCATGATCGTACAAAAAGAGGTATTTCTGACACCCCTGGTACAGCTGGGAATAACATGAAGAGAATTATACTTAACGATGAAGCACGTAAAGTGCCAATACTATGCCATGATTGTGGCAGAGTGATGGGAGATGATGTCATAAGTAACTGACCAATCAGCAGCTAGGGAAAAAAAATAAAATTCTGATATTGTGATACTCTTCCAATGTCCCTGAAAGGGGTGAGATAAATCCAGAACTATACTCGAATTTTAAGACACACAATACTCCTCTCGATTGGGTACACCGTAATCGTCACTCAGCTTCGCCTTGATGGCAGTTGTGGCCCATCCAAACTTGTGGAGTATTATGTAATTATACAATTCTCGATCCAGTTCTATCGTAAAACTGGATGAGTTTTAATCTTGGCCACCGTATGCCACGCCTGGAGTTTGGCATAGTGGTTTCATGAGGCAAAGCCAAGTGAAGTCCAGAGCCAAAACTTCAGGAGTGGAATGCAGTGGCCACGAGTAAAACAAATCAGGTTTAGATTTTATCCTACCCCGTCTCCTCGATTTTGGAATATTATGTGATAACAATTCTGTATGCCACTAGTGGCATATAAAACTCCGTATGCCAGTCAGTGTGGCATAAGGAAACTCAACCTTTCCGATCCAACCTTATCGAGTAACTAACACTCTATGTTTTCTCCCCACTGCGCTTTTCAAATGAATTTTGTAAGAGATCTAAACGTCAACCTTGGGTAGTATACGGCAACCTTGGGTAATATACAAAAGCTACTCCACCCCCCAGAACGTGATGTAAGCATAGACTATATGGCCATAGGTATATAGGCCCTATTGAGGTATCCCATAATTCAGTCTATTTACAAGTTCCGGTGTTCGCTGGTTGCCGACGCTGTATGGTGATAGACCCTTGAACAGTAACCCACAATTATTGCAGTTTAACGAATTTTATAAACCTTCAAATTGGAAATCCAATGCCGGAAATGGAAATTTCAGTTATTTCTACATGTAAATCCAAAATTATATTCAGTTTCTCCAATTATAGATGTGAAAACTGTGGTTCATGTGGTCGTGGTGTGGCCAGCCAGTCGCGAGCGGAACTTGTATTTACCCTGGGCGATATTCGGGAGTTTAGTTACCTCTGGAGGGTCAATAGGAATATACTGTTGCTGTGATTCCATGATAGTTATCCTCATACGCGTGTCTTCTTTACAGGCGCTGGGCTCTCTCTACTTCATCCACCAGTCCATTCAGCATGCTCAGATTTGGGATTGGATTGGTACGTTTTCCACTATTGTTCTCATCCTCTTAACTAAATATTTGTCTTTTTTTTGTCTTTTTTTTTTTAAAACTAAATACATGTGTATATAGAAAACAAGTTATGCTGAATAAGTTTAAACCAGGCTCCTCTGAGTGTCATCCAACAACTGTAGATTTTGAATAAACCATTTTTGTTCACTGGTTATCAATAAGGTCTTGAATAAAAGTAAACCTTTGCCGGTTCTTTCCAGGGTTTGAATAGTCTTAACTTGTCGGCGATTAATTACAAATTAAGTACAAGATGTTGGAGGAGATACCACAAACCGACCAAACCTCCAGCATATTTTGTTGATTGACAAAATTTTCAATTATTTATACCCTTTTAATACATTCCGTTTTAAGTACAAATGCATTGTGATTGTGAAATTCTGTGGTATAATGTTTTGTGCTGATATTAGAGTTTACCTTATTTTGCAGAATGCAAATACGTCCCTGTGATAGGAAGGGAGGTAAGTAAATCGTTATCAGAGATTTTTGTCCTTTATCACTAAAGGGCAAGGAAGGTGATGGGCATTGCCTTCTGCAAAGTCCCATTGATTGCTACAAATTAATTTATTTTGTTGTGAGCCAATTTTGGAAAGCCGAGTTCAGCTACTCATACCCAGGACTCACTAGGCGAGAGTGAATGCAATGAATTTTGTGAGCCTTCGACCATGTGGCAGACAGCAGCGGGCAGGCTCATATACATGGAAACTGTGCAGGCAGGACGCTTGTACTGGACAGATCTGCTGCGTGACAGCGATCAATGTTCAGATGTTTCACCAGGACACACACTTCCAATTTCATTCATTTTGTAAATCTCGTCTAGTTTTTCAATTTCTTTCTGGAGCCTTCCTTCTAATAGCTCAATCCTGAGATGACAGATATCCACTTTCCGAAGGAAATCCACTTTTTCATTTTACATATGTAAAACAAAGATATATAAATGGAGCCTCATTTAAGAATAGTGCTTTGAACACCCCACCTACCCTAATATAAGTCCCATGTTTTCAAGTTTTCTCAGCAAATTCTAGATCAAAAATATTTCTATATAAATTTCTAATCCCAACTGAGATCCCTTAGAATATGTGTGTAGTTTATATCACAACATAAGCTAATCACCAGTTTGAGATATATATAACTTTTTGTAGAATTTGTTTATTGACCATGATTTTATTTTACAATATATGAACTCCAGCATCTAAACAGGTTGGATATAAAGCGGCTGTGGTGTCAGCCATTACAAGTTGGCTGGTTTTCATCACCCTGCCCTAGAGTATGTTCACTGTCCCAATGTATGATAATACCATACATCATGTTCTCAGTACTCTTAACAAGGTACAGTTTGCTGTAAAATATTTGGTATAAACATTACATTACGTACGTTTGGTTTCACTGTCAGGCTAAGGTCTGTTTCAGCAGTTTATAAATGATCTCTAATATTCCTCTGAAGAGGATAAAAGTAAGAATCGTAGAAGTAAGACCTATAAGAGGTAGTTAGCATACATAAGTTAATTATAGATTAGTTTCCTGGTTCAATCAATGAGATATGATTTTTATGTCTTTACTTGAGCTAAGTATATTCAAATGAAATCTGCAGTCTGTCATATCCTGGTTGGGAAGCACTCGGTTTGTCACTTTTCAAGTGAAATTTCTAACAATTCTTTTATTGTGATGTTTTCAGGTTCTATCAGGAAACATAGAGACAGTGTCAATTAAAGAAAAGGCCAAGTTCCCACTAGAGTTTTATCCTGATGTAAGTATAAAATAACTGATCTGAATACGTGGCTAAGGGTGTTCACTAGTCGAGCTACCGCATCTAAGTGTCGGAGCAGTCGTCTGCTCGCGATATTTATAGTCAGACCACTCGCTACCAAGGCGACGTTGACAACAGAACGGGGCGTATAGTAACGCCGGTTGTTGACAGTGTGACATCACGGTGACGGGAGGGGTTTCCCTGTACTGGTGTGATGGAAATAGGGGGAATCCCTTTGTCAGGGGGGCCCATTGCGGTTTCACAAGGTGCTCTTCAGGCTCGATTGAGTGACACACAGCTGCAAACTGTTGTTTGTAGTAAGTGGAGGTCACTGGGGCGGTACTGTCAAGTGGTTTGACAGGGAGATGGGATGCAGAGGGCGTTTCTAATGGGTGAAACAGGTCTGTACATTCCACTAAAGATGTGACAACAACAAATTGTGTTGTCAACACTTGAAAAAGGGTTTTTGACAAGTGTGGGTGGTAGCAAACTTAAGGAAAGTGTGAGAGAGTGGTCCTGCTTCGGGAGGGTTCCAGAAGCGAGCTATAAATGGGGTTGAAATACCCACCAACTTGGAATTATTAATAAAAAAAATTTGACGTGGCTAGATTCGGGTTGGTGGGTTTGTAAGCAACCAATTGTCCGGTTAATGCTTCAATGGGTCCATTACGTTCAGACCCAGTGGTGCATTGGTGTGTAGACGTTGGATCCAGTTGAATTCCAACAGGTCTCTGAGGTATTTGGCCTTTGCGGTATCGGGTGCAGCATAGACAAAGTCAACAACGTGAATGGTTACGTCATCGAGACCCATGTGATGAGAAGTGTTGAAGTGTCGGGCCACTTCGCTCTCTTTCACATTGTTTTTGGTGATGTTTCCGAAGTGAGCCGCGAAGCATATCTTCAATTCGGTTTTTGTTTGCCCAACGTATTGAATGCCGCAGCGTTTACATGTGATGCAGTAGATAAGGTTTGAGCTACAACAGCTGACATTATATCTACTCATGTATATCCGTCCGGTGGCTGAACACAGGATCCTGCCATCGGTGTTGAGCTTGGGGCAATATCTGCAACTCTTAGGTCGCAAGCAAGAGTTTTGATTGGGAATCACTATAGGCGGTGTCTCCGTTTTCAGTTTTGCCCTTACCAATAGGTCCCTCAGATTTTTGGGTCTTCTGTGGGCGACTATTGGTTTGTCGGCATGGATCATGCGTGTGGCGCATGAGCGGCCTAGTAGGCTCCAATTTTTTTTCACGACAGTGGCCAGGCCTTTGAATCCTGGGGTGTAGGTGGTGAAAAGGATATTCTTGGGAGCCGAATCTGCTGTCAAAGGTTTGGGTTTTAACAGATTTTCACGGGGGGTATTTAGGGCTCGCTTGAAAGCCTCCCGTAATAAAGGTTCGGGATGACCCCTTCTCACGAAGTGTTGGCCCTTCGTGATGCAATGTCTGATGAAATCAGACTCTTTAGTGCAAATTCTTCAGAAAAAAAAAAAAAAATAAATAAATAAATATAAAATAACTCATAACAATTTGACACATTGCACGTCGAATGACTGCTCTTATCGGGGATGTACTTGCCTAGTGTACTAGAATCGCAACATATTGCAGGGAGCGTTTTAAGGTATGGTTGAAGGATAGTTAGCCATACACATTTTTCTGTGAACGGTTTTCGTTTCGAATTTATGCGTATCTGTTTCGAATTGTGCCTTAATGTATATGCTTGACGTCGCAGGTTGAAAATAATGAATAATTATGTGAACCTCATTGCGTCAATAAAGAACAAAAACAAAAGACCCTCTTGAGCCTCACGGTTGGTTTTCCATTCTGTAAAATCTGACCAGTGCACCAAAGTTTTAATTCTAGCTAGGGGACAGACTTAGCCTCGTCTTACATCTACACAAAGTTTTAATTCAGGGATGTCAGAGGTCAGGGGACAGATATTGTCCTCACTATTACAAAAGCCTCAATAGAATCTGTTTATGTCAACCCCATATTGTTTTTGGAACTCCCGATACTCATTTTCCCTATAAATGTGTGCATTATTACTTCCATAATTTTCAGAGTTTTCTCTGACAAGCTTCCCATAGATTATACATGGATGAAAATCCCTGAAATTCCTGAAACCCTGGTACTGTTACCATAAAAAACCCACTTTAAATGTATAGCTAACATGCAGCCTGGTGTATGTGTGTGTGTGTGTGTATGGGGGGGGGGGGGGGGGTGGAGGGTATCCCTGCAAATTACTTCAGGGATTTTCTCCAAGGGCTGCTGACATTTCTATGAATTACAATTCAACTATCAGCTAAGGATGGAGTATCAAGTTTATTAGAATATAGACCCCTATTCCACAGGCAGTATAATTTAACTTTTGTCTTTGCTGTTCTGAAGAACTGTTCTATATTTATTATGAACTCGAGATTTTGATATAATTTTCAGTCAAAGTGGTCCAGAAAAGGTTTCATTCGGACGCGATGGAATATATGCAATACGTAAGTAAATATTCTTGAATCGAGGGATACTAATAAATTAGAAGAATGTACAAAAATATAAAAATAACTATTGTCGTCCAAGTCTAGTCACTCATATGACATATCTAAAGAAATTAGTTTGAATCTAGATAGAATGTATTTTGATAAATAATCAACTAGTAATTAAGATGAAAAGTTTGAAATACCCTAAAACGGTATTAAATCATATTTTTACTAGATGACACAAAGTCAGCCAATATTGGCCAATTATTCAATGTGAGGGGTGAGATAAATTTAGAAACCTATTCAAGTCTACGGTCAGAGCTTGTATCCCATCTCGTTTGTGAATTACTACTCTATTCAAATTCGATGGAATACGAGCTCTCACTGTATACATTCATAGATTTCCTCTATGATTTTTCTCCTTTTTTTCTTCTTTTCTCTTCGCCTTGTCTTCTTTTCTATCATTATACATTCCACGTATCTCTCATGTACTGAGTTTCTTTGAGTTATTTGACACTTTGATAACAACATTTCAGTATTCAACATTTAAAAATTAATAATTGTATCTTTAACTTTTCAGTGTGTTTGATCATGTCAATATCCACCTGTTTCACGACGCCTCCAATATCATCGCCATGGAATCTGTGAGTGTCCACATCTACCTCAACTATATAAAGCGTGGATTAATTTTAATTATTTTAATAGCAAGTTTTTATTTATCTCTCATGTTATACATAATTCTTGGTGTCCTTTCCATCGGTATTACAATGCACAGAGTAACAATTATTCACAGTGTATCACCTTGCTTCTATTATTTTTTTTGTATATAGAATCACTAACTACCTTAATCAACATGACACGCGTAGGCATTTAAAATAAGTTTTTATTACAAGGCAAAGATAAAATGTAAGGTGATAAAACAAAGTAAAAGGCTCTTAAATATCGGGAACTAGATATATGAAAATTTCTGGAGCCCTATTAAGGTAATAGCTATTTTGATAAAATAATTATTTTTTAAGGTGTTGTGTGGGACGGCGGGCGGAAGAAAACAGATTTATTTCTATTGTTCTTTCCTTTTCTAATTTAAAGTTTGCCATCTTGATTCATATTCTTCTTGGTTCCTTTTATCATAACTACGGTCAGAATTAATAATCATATTCTAGCATGTATTTGAATATTTATGTCATTTAGTCTGTAAAGCTTTATTAGAACGAGTGGAGAATATCAGAAGTAACAGAATAAGATTTTATATCATCTCCACTGTTCACATAATTATGTTCTTTTTCCCATGTGGGATACCTGAGATTGTTGCGCTGGATGTATGGATATAGGATTCGTTTGAAGAACTGTAAATATTCTTACAGAAATGAATAAAACACATTATTTTAAAAAAGAAAAACGTTTCAGGTACCATTTGGCCTGTAGTTTTTAGATTTCTTTTGATGAATTTATTTATCCTGATAAATTATATTTGTTGTTCCCATCCGCAGAATCCATCTGTCTACTGTGAGAATCGGCGGAGAGCGATGACCTACACATTAGAGAGGTGGGAGTTCTTTATATACGGATCATTATCTCACCCCGGTATTTTCTCCATAGGCTTAACGTTAGGAAGTCGTACTCCACGGCCGTGAAAGTATTGGACCCAATACTCAATGGCTAATTTGGCGAGTTATTCCAGCAATAAATGATGTTATACGGGGTGAGATAAAATCAGAATCTAATAACTCTCAAACTGCCGTATTACCTCTTTTTTCAAACTTTATTTACACTGACAGCAATCAACAATGACATTGCTGGTTTCCATGTGCCACCAGTCAACTGTACACAAAGACTTTGTAAACCCGGGTTCATGTAATCTCTCAAAATGATTATAACATATTTAGAAAATGGCTCATGAAGTCTCAACTGCTCTCAGCGTTTAAAAGAGATCGAAAGATATTCACAGTCACTTCACTATTAAAATGAAATTATCATATCAGTCAAATTGGTACGAATACAAGAGTCAAGATATTTTCCAACTCATTATGTAATATCACTATCATACATCTATGTTTTGAACCTTTTTCTCCGAATGTACAGGGCCATAAAAGTTCAAAGTTACCTTCCTTAGGTTACTTTTGCTTTTAACCACTGGCACACCACTTAGACATGTCTCCCACCTACTGTGACAGACTACAGTGTGCTACGATAGACCTGCAGACGCGCTACGATGTCGGCGATACTCATCACCGACATCGTAGCGCATCAGCAATAAATGATAGAAACTTGACTAATTGCGCTTTCCACATTGCAGTGCTCTGCGATAGCGCTACTACATGCTACAAAATTCAAACATGTTTGAATATCATAGCATATCGGCATGCGTCAGAGAGCTCTGCGACAAAATCTGACTAATTGACACTGAGATCTACGATTGTGCCAAGATTTTGATCTGTGTGTCGCAGAGCTCGCCAACACATTGATAGTAGCAAAATCATTGTAGGTGGCACCCCCTCTAATGTCACCTTTGCAGCTTAGAGGCCATCAAGTGCCTTGTCCACATGACTTTATCTTTCTAGTCTCTGATTGGGAAGTCAAGCTCCACAATGCTATTAGCTTTCATAAAAAGCATATTTACATATATCAGTGAACTGAAAGTTTAATGGCTTTTCGTAAACGGGAAAATTATGTAAAACTATTTTTGAGTGATAACCAAATACAAAGGATACCTTACAGAAATGTTTTAGAGTTTTTAACCATTATATCTGCAATTCTTATTCTAGGTTTGAAAATGACAGTTTCGAAAAGGTTCCCTACATCATATTTGGAGATTTTAACTTCCGGTTGGATACTCACACATTGATTAAGGTAAGCCTTGCTCCTCATTCGTACTAAAAGTGTTTTTCTTCTTGCCATTCGCTGTGTTCGATTATTTGAAAATGATATTATAAAATTTTAGTTAGCAGTCAATGGATAGTTAAGCACCATCAGTAGGTTTTCGTCACTGTCAGCAATTGGAAGAACGGACAGTAGTCCTAATCTAATTTACTGAAACAAATTTCTTTTTAAATCTGTTTTTGAGCCAGAGTTAAATGTAGTAACAAAAAAGTATGAGTATTTTGTGTGTAGACTTTTCTCAGATTTGGGCAAACGGAGATGTCCTTGCATTAAATATCTAGATTAGTGTTTGTTCCTAGTATGCTTTCAAGGCTTATTTTTACTAAGCGAAATAATTCAGAATTACATATTTAATTTTCTTTAAATAGTCCATCAATGTAATGATTTGTATCTTTATCGTTTTCAGAAATTGACAGAGAAACTAGATGCTCAACATATAAGGGGCAAGAAAAATGACATCAGCAAGATATTATATACGTCGCCTCAATCGTCTCAGGTAGCAAGAACCACCCAATCTTACAGCAAATATTATCTGTGAATTCTGTAACGTTCTTTATCTCACCCCTGGTATTTTCCCCCATAGACTTAACATTGGGAACTCATATCCAACCGCCTATTGAGTATTTAGAAAAAAATACTCAATGGAGGATTTTTTCCCAAATGTTAGCCCCATTAGTCAATGTGAAGGGTGAGATAAATTCAAAAACCTATTCAAGTTTAGGGTCAGAGCTCAATCCCATCTCATTTGAATCATAATTCACACAGTTTCTCCTTGTGAATTACTACGCTATTCAAACTCGATGGGATACGAGCTTTGACCCTAAACTTTCATAGATTTCCTCTATAGAATAAACACCATTGAGCAGAATGATTTACTAAGCAAAAGAAATCTACTCTATCAAATTCAAACAATAAGTTAAAATTGTTGCAGCTTTATTACCAAGATGTTTGCTTGAAAGATCCATAGTGTGCTATCAAAGGCAAATAAAATATATATAACAAATTTTAAAAACTTTCTAAAGATGAAATTTATAACAGCTACCAAAGATACAGTTATATCTATAGGTGTCTGTTGTAAAGAACCCACGTTTCAACTATTACATAATCTTTATCAAGGTTCTAAAAAAACATAAACAAAAAGGTAGGGGTGTTCGCCTCGAGCATGGGAAGTTGTGGGTTCAAACCCCAGTCTGGTCATACCAAAGACTTACACAAAAATGGTACGCACTGCTCATTCAACTTAACACCCGCCTTCAGAATGAGGAGTAGGGGGCTAGGTCCTGAGTGGAAGAACGGCTGTATAGCCAAATTTAGTGATTGTACATATAATATTCCCTTAATAAGAATTGCATAAAAAGATTATATACATAACATCCCTATCAGATCAGATATTAAATATCGCTGACATCCTTTGTAGAGAGATGAGTCGCCTCCAAACAAGCTCTTTGCCATTGTGATTTTAAGTTTTAAGTCAATATATGAATGCTTGAATTTGTGTCAAAACATATATCGTTTCCTTTTAAGCCTGTTCTATCTATAGAGAAGAAAGGGTTCAACTACCATGAGCACCATTCAGATTTCTCAAACAATAACAACAAATGGGTAAGTAAATTTGATGTATTACCATAGCTTTAATCTCAGTATTGGATTTTAAATAGTTTAATGAGACGTGGCAAAAAAAAGAGAGAAAAATTCGTTTTCAAGTGTGACATGTTTACTTTTACTGTAAATATAACTAATTTCACTATTGTTTAAATCATTGGTCAAGAATTATGTATGTTAGGGAAGTATTAATAATTTTGAACACCAATTCACTGACTCGTTATTAATTAACTAAGAAGACTAGTCCTACTGGTTTTAAGGGAATATCTTGCTATTAGCATCCTAAAGTATTCATAATTGTGATGTATTACCACATAGGCTACCTAAAGTGCTGATTCCACCAACACACGAGATATAGCATGATTAATCACGATTTGGTTGTCTTGCTAAATCTTGCTAGATTTTGAATGATCGCGTGCATATTTGCCGCGATGTGTCTTGAAGTGTCGCGGTGGTGGAGTGCCAAAATGGACACACAACACTGCGCACTACGTATTGCGACATGGGAGGTACAACATATCGAACCACTGTAAGATATTTCAAAATATACCAAGTATACCACGGCAAATCCATCGTGTTGGTGGAACCAGCCCTTAATAGTAAATCTTTGCTGCTGGTATTTCCTGTGAACATATGCACGTTCAAGAAGTTGGAATGTGAGACATTTGAGAAGATGTATGACCTTTATAATCCTCTCCTTTCTTCTCTAGTTGCATGAGTACGATCGGGAGCCAAGCCAATTCTGTGACCGGCTATATGAGTATGACGTCACCTTCCCACCAAGGTCGGCTTAATATTCTCTTCTTATATTTCACCTTCGGTCATACTCCTCTCTGATCCGGTACAATTTATCCTACCGCTAATAAAAAAACGCCATAGGCTTAACATGGGATTTGTTTATGTCATCGGGTGTGACATAAAGTGTTGTTTATGTCAATACTTTCTAATATTCAAAAATCGTGGAGATGGGGTAGGATAAAGTCTAGACGCCACACATTAGCGTTTCAGTTTATTTATGTCACGCATTGTGTTGGCGCTGTAATCTCACTTGTCTTTGAATTAGATTACGGAGCCAAGACAATGTGTGACATAATAAAACTCAAACTTGTGACGTCTCTTGATATTCCGTTTCTGAAATCATAATAAAGGAAACAAGTGTTTGATGAAGTGGATAGTAAAAGAAAGTTTGATTATTTCACCGCGATATTTTTCTCCATAGACTTAATGTTAGGAACTCATATTCCATGGCCATAAAAGTATTGCCCCCAATACTCAATGGCTAATTGTGTGAGTTTTTTATTGATTGATAATGTCTCTGATCATGTATACGGGATGAGATAAAATCAGAAACCCACTCGATGAAAATAACTTGGTCCGCACTCCACCTCGTATGACCACTGTGATTAACTCAGCTTCGCTTCTTGAATTACTCTGCGGTCAAACTGTGTGGGGTACGGACCAAGATATTTTCATCTTATGAGTTCTAACATGATAAAATCTGTTTATCAGAGCTTGTGGTCAACACTGACGGAAATTGGTGAAACGGCAATAGTTTGAATGGCTAATCGTCTTCTTTTCTTCTATTACATCATCTTTAAATTCATATTCACAGAGATTTCAAGATTCTTTATATTTACCATTGATGCTAGATGAACTCGATTTTCTTTGATATATTGAGTTTTATCTTTTGAAATATATCTGAAGTCCCCTTTCTATCGTGAACATCTGTGAACTATCTATAGCGAAAGGGACGAAAGTAAGGTGATCAATACAGTATGTTAGTCAGTAATCTCCTTCCATTGTCAGTGAGACAACCACATTCTATCTATTCACGGTACTGATGATACCATTAGGTCTCACTTGTAAGATATGACACCCACCTACTACGACAGACAAGGACGCGCTACGATAGACCTCCCAACATGCTACGATGTCCTCGATATTTGTCATCATAGAACGTCGGCAAAAAATTGTAGAAACCTGACTAATTGCACTTTCCTCATTGCCAAGTGCTGTGATAGCATTATGATGTGCTACAAAATTCGAACGAGTTTGAATTTCGTAGCATGTCGGCAGACAGCATAGAGCTCAGTGACAAAACTTGACTAATCGATGCTGAGCTGGACAATTGCACCATGATTTAGATTTGTGTGTCCCAGAGCTCCCTGACGTGTTGATCGTAGTGCATCAGGAGCAAAATCATAGTAGTGGACACCCCTCTTATACTCTCGTCCTTTAGGTCTTAGGCCTTCAAACTTCAAATAAGCTTTTAAGTGAACTGCTTTCAGACATATGTTGGTTCTACTTGTTCATGATCTTTCATATCGAGATAAAAAAATCAGATTTCAAAGCTGCCGATTTAGACAGTAATATTTTATGTCAAGATAGTAATATTTTATGTCAAGAGTAGCAAATACTACAGAATATTTGATACTCTGGACAATTGATAACTTTAAGAGTTATTTGGGGTTGGGAGTTAGCTCAGTGGTTAATCCACTGGACTTGTAATCCCAAGGTTGTAGGGTTTTTTTTATTTGAGTCCCAATGCAGCTACTCTTCTCCTTCAACCCCATAAGTGGTAGATTTACTGCTATATCAAAGGCCAATCGTTCTCATACTATTTCTATGTAATGTGTGAACTAAAAGATCTCACACTTTGGTAAATGTGTAGGAGTGAGATTTCTACCTAAATTAATCTCATAGATTCGATCGCCTTCAAATCCAAAGTAAGTCTAAAGCCTATATGACACCGACCCGACCGCTGTGCCCAATTCTACCTTTGCCCAACGTATCTGTCGGGTCTGTGACAATCTGCATCAATCGGGTCAATTTACCGCTTAGCTGACCCGATTTTATTACTTTTCCCGACGCGTCGGGAATTACTACCATGTCAGGTATGACCGACGCTCCCCGACGTTAAGATTTCGGTGTACGCACTTTCACAGACTGTTCCCGATTCTGAGCAGGCCGTTTAAATAGCAATCCTACCTATTACCCAGTATGATTTACAAGTGTCTTAAATCGATGTGTAGGGGAGACACAAGCGATCATAGATCTGAAAACCGTTTTCTGATATTTTAAATAGAGCAGAAGTTACTAAACTTTGCAAGTGTGATCAGGAATAGTGTAGATGTCATTGTCTTACAGGTATAAGACATCGAAATTCTATTCCCGACTCTCGCCGAGCTGATGGTCGGGATGAATCGGGAACAAATTCCGGTGTCTTATAGGCTTAATAGGACATATTGGACGTTAAACTACCCAAACAATAACAACAACAACAACAACTAATTAAGAGTTATCACTTTCAGCTACCCATTCAGTGAGGACGTAGAAGATGGCACGTCGTACATGAAGACTCGATGTCCCTCCTGGTGTGACAGAATCCTACTCGACAAAAGCGTTTATAATTCTATCTATCAAGTAAGAAAACACACACCAGTAATTTTCATAATTTAATTTTGAATATGATGAAGTTGTCCTACGGTGCTGTAAGATACACCTCAACTGGGGTTTATAGAGTGAGCACTACATTTCCCGAATGTCATGCAGGAATGTCAGAGTTCAGGGAAATCCCTGAAATCAGGGATCTTTATATAACACGGAAATATTGTCCTCAATATTCAAAAGCCTTGATAGAACCTATGTATGACAACCCTATATTGTTTCAGGAACTATATACCTAACTTCCCTGTAAATGTCTAGATTTCTACTTCCATGAACTTCAGGGTTTTCCTTGACAAGCTGCCATTAGATAATGCATGGATGGGATCTCTGAAATCCCAGAAACCATTGTCCAGTTACCATACAAACCACTTTAAATGAGCCAGCATATATTTGGAAATGCCGAAATGCGCGAATGTCTGTGGTTCAAATCACTTACCTGGTCAGATGTGCAGTCATACCTCGGATTCACCACACGCCCCGTCAAACGATACTCATATATTTGGTTTAACATTGATAGAACATAAAAGAAAGGGCTCTGCTTGGAGAGCACCGACTGTAGTTCTTGTCCTACTCACTAGGGGACACAGTTTTCATAGTTTTTGAGTCCCCAGTAAGCTTGTACTTTGTAGTCGGCGGTGTCTTCAAAGGGAATTTCTTCAAAGGCTGCTGGCATCCCTGGAATGGATTATAACCCAAAGCCAAGTACCTTCCTTCAGCCGTAGAAGTGCCTTCATCCTTACCTTTCCCACCACATCTTATGAAACATAATTATGTAATACTCTAATATTTCTTTATTTCTCTGCATTCTTCTAGAGATAATTTGACTTAATTTTCAATGCTAACATTTCTCAGAATTCCAAGTAAATACTTTCTTTATTCAGGATGACAATGATACTCAACCGGAGTACAACATCATCGGCCCAACTGTTTGCATGGGAGACCACAAGGTAGGTGTTTTCCATCAAGAAACAAAATTTTTTTTAAATACCGTTCGGACAAAGAAACCTATCATGAACTTACTGTCAGTTTTTTGGACATCAATATCAATATGGGTATTTTCATAATCCTTTGATTAGATAATATCACTGGTCTCATGTTAAATGATCTGACATATATTTAATTAAATGTAAGAAATACATGTACTGTTGCTATCATT
This sequence comes from Alentia gelatinosa, assembly GCA_950022655.1. Classification (NCBI taxonomy): domain Eukaryota; kingdom Metazoa; phylum Annelida; class Polychaeta; order Phyllodocida; family Polynoidae; genus Alentia; species Alentia gelatinosa. Next base: position 87,754,701 of record OX465582.1, read on the forward strand.
GTCAAGTTCAAATTTGAATGGCAAGTAATGATGATATCGAAAATACTTATAACTGTGTCATAACAGTGGTCTGCTTTTCATTCTTCTCTCCCTTCCCTGCCACCAAATACAATGCTTTGCCACTGGCCAATATCAGCCCGTTTACCTGAACTTCCGGCTAAGGCAGGGTGCAGGTAAAGATTGTGCAGGTACTGAGGCAGCAGGAACTGCGGACACCTCTGAGCTTCCATGTTCCTCATCACCTGTTTCTTCGTCTCACTCTTCTGAAAAACCGCCCCTCAAAAAGGTTATCTCCATTAATGGGGAGGAGGTGGATGTCTCAAATATGGATCAAGTCAATATTCACGACTTTGCCACCTTCGAACAGGAGGAAGTGATCACAAGCAAGTTTTTTAGCACGATCCGTCGCCGCACGACAGATAGCGACACTGAGGGTGACGCCCCTGAGGCGCCATTAAAGCGACAACTCTCCTTCCACAGGGTAGCAAGAGAAGTCTTGCAGAAAGAGAATGTTCTCCTAGCCCTGAAGCACTACAGTCACCGTAGCGACTCAGAATCTGAGGTCGAGGAAGATGAAGCAAACAAGAGCAAATGCTCAGACAGCTCGGTGTTTTTACCACCTGGATCAGATATTCCACCAGGTATTAGCCAGACTAACCACAGCAGAATAGTCGCTGTATCTAGCTGCAAGAAAACCCTCCCCATCCCTTGTAAAAATAAGGAATCGACTGAATATATTCACAATAATAACAACCCTGTCTCAAACAACCCGATCCCTGAATCTGATTCCGCTGTAAATATGAGTCCTGTCTGCGATGAAGCTAGTATAACCCATCCCTCCTGCCCCACAGTTCCCCCTGAGAAACCAGTGTTAGGTTTGAATGGTGTTGAGTTGGATGAACGACCACTTATCAAAGTGGATGCCTACCGGGACGCCGAGTACAAAGCCGCGTGGTCAGATGGGAAACAGGACAGCACGCCACCCATGGCGTGCATGTTCTGCCCGTGCCCCTGTGTTGTCCTCTGAGTCTCCAACCCCTGCACGCGTAAGTCCTCCATAGTCAGCACCTGAATGTTGTCTGAGATACTAGTTACATAAACACAGTACTATTTGGATGAAATTACTTCAAAATGTTTCTAAACAATTTTGTTTCATTCATTTTTAAATCTGAAACTCAAATCAAATGACTTGTGATAAATGAGATGATATTCCAAATCCATCTAAATATCAAACATAAATTATCATATGCATGGATGTTGCATTCAGTTTTATTAAGATAGAAAAATAGTTCTTAAATACACTTTTATATCTCTTTGAACAACCTTAACTTATCGCTTTGATGTTTATTGGGAGAGAGATCGTTGCATACTAAAGATGGACCAGCCCCAGTATAACCATAATAGGATATATCATAACATAGATGTATGCTTAACAAAATTCTGAATTACATAGACTTTGAAGTTAGCATCGGGATATACATTTTGTCTAGATATTAAATGACACCTTTATTGTAGGTATACCCATTGATAGTAACAGAGATTAGATAATATTTTATATCCAGTACACATAATGCCCAAAGAGTGCATGCTTAACTGTACTAATTGTCTTATTACCCCTTGACATAGGTAACTTCAGTCCTCTGATAGTATTGCGTACAGGATCATATTTATATAAATTTTACTCATGATAACATTATAAAGCATTGTGATCAAAATTGATGTCTTCAGCATACAAGATTAAGATGTATTGATTTTGATGTGTAAACTAAATTTTGAAGTTATGGCACCTTTTTTACACTATAAAATACCATGGTGCTTGGGATTGCAATAACAACATGTTTTTTATACATTTCTACTACTTGCACATAAATTACATATTGCACTTAACAGCCTTATCTCAGCTTATAACAGTTCCTACTTTTTTCCTATCGATGTTTAAAAGTTAGATTTTGTTAGTATGAGTACCAAGGGAAGAAGGAGAACAATGATAAATCAAGTTTTAAGGAATTACATATTTCCTTTTATTTTGTTTTGTATTTTGGCCAAATATATTTTTCCATATGCTATCCTTCTTTCCTTGGTATGATTGAATGTATTTAATTTGTGTTCCCTTGATCCCAGCATTATCATTGCTTGTGTTTTCATACTTGTCTGCCTGTGTTCATTTTTGTGAAGAACAGTGAAGAACCAGTAAGGCAGACCTTGACACTGCTCACCAAATGGTAAATAGACTTGTTTTGTAGTTTCAATTAAAAATAAGTGAAAATGCCTCAGTCTGAGTCCACAAACTTGAACTGCTTCGTGAATCGTGCATATGTTAGACGTTTGATTCACGCATATGAGCAAGTCCTCTAGCTAAATGGCTGATTGGCTGCCTAGTATTAGGGGTCTTTGTATGCCATTGCCAAGTCAATTGCTTAATGTTTACCTGTATATCTTAAGTCCTTTAGAAGAGGCTATAACAAACACTTTATGAATCTGGTAAGGATACATTTAAAAACTCACTGTTCTTCCTTGCATGACTTTTAAACGCAAACCTTGGGTATATACTATGATGATTATCCTTGAAATTAGAAGGAAACTCGTATAATGAAAACAATTTGGTCTTGTACTCCACCAAGTTTGCCTATGGAGTGATTCACAAAGTGAAGCTGAGTGAATCACATAATGGTCAAATTTGCAGTGCGGAAGTTATTTTCATTGGGTGAGTTTCTGATTTTATCTACACCCATACACATTATCAGGAACACTATTAATTAAAAAAGATATTACTAAGATGACACCACCTTCCGGAAAATAGACTCACTTCTTGTAATGACTTCCTCGCCCTCCACTCGGGCGGCACCATCAAAGACTTCCATTCCTTTTTTACCACCAACACCAACCACCACTGCCCTACAACTATCATAAAGTTTTAAAAAGTTATTATGGGGCTGAATTCCTGACTTTCACACCAAATTTTCTCACTATGACTTTTATATTACCTTGTTAATCCAGTTTAGTAGCAATAATGAATTTTTCTCTGCCAATTGCTCGTGTTGAGTGAATTAGCCATTGAGCATTGGGTACACTACTTTCACAGCCGAGGAGTATGAGTTCCTAATATTAAGCCTATAGAGAAAAGTACTGGAGTAAGATGTTGTGTACCTCTTTAAATTAGTACTTCTCTTTATCTTTTATGGCCATATAGTGTACCCAACTATACAGTCCAAAGTTAAGATGACCTCTTTTTAGTGATTTATGCAGTCTAAAAAGAAAATCGCTATGCAGTCTAAAAAGAAAATCCCTACTTCAGAAATGAATAACATATCACTTGAGGTCCAATTCTCAACTCAATGATATTCATCAATACTTGGCTTCAATGTGTAGTTTATGATGTCATTGTACCTTATAGAGCAGTAATTTGCTACACATTGATATCAATGTATCTCAGTGGTTACTAAATCCTTTGGATGTTTTGCTTGATGCTTCTGTGCGTTTTCCATCTTTGTTCCTCCCGGTTCGTTTTTTGTAATATCATCCTAGCATCTCGCATACTTTCCAGTGAATATTGGAAACATGCTCAGCTTCAGCCTTTCTCCAGTCTGCTAAGGATGCTTTGATGGTGCGGATCTAATGGAAGCAGATATAACACTTGGAGCTTTCTAATCTTTGGTTACCTTGCATTCTGCATATTTCATTACTTCCTCATCTTTGTGACCTGGGGTCAGGGCTACTGGTCTTCCTGTGTACTTGATAAGAATTCAACTTCCTTCATACCTAACAGATGGAATAGTCTGTATATCTTTCATATATCGATTAGCAACAATTTTGGTGGTTCTCCTAAAAAAGGCCTATTAGAGGTCCCATCACAAAATCTAACAAAGTAAGAGGCAAGAGAATGTCTTTCAACAGTAGCTAGAATAAAAATGGTTAAATGAGTAGCTTGCCCACTAGCACCATTAGTATGTATATCCTTACAAAGCTTCGGTGGTACTACAGGCAATATTGATGTACACATAGTCTGTGCTACCCTAATATAGAAAGAATTTCTACATTAAATCATCCGATCTGCTTGTGAAATGCTCAGAGCATCAGAAGAAAATCTGAAGATGTCAGGACAACAGCGCAATACATTCACATTCACTTTCTAATCAGTAGGTTTCTAGAATACAAGGTTATCTGATATACAATCCATTATCCAGTTTGGCAGCTTTCTACAGATGATTCTCCAACCTCCTCCTGACATAAGCGTGATACCAACTGATTCTCACATGAAGTCATCTATGAGGATTTTTCCTACAAACAATATGATGCTTTTACCCACATGATCTTCACTATGATTTGTGAGGTTAGCAAATGTAATCACTACACCATGGATTCCTGTCTCGCCGTGAAGTGACTGCTCAAAACAAGCCCATCGTTATAACAGTGATTATATGAATGGTTGTGCTACAGGATTCAAAATGCTAAAATCATTTTGTAGGTGGCAATTTGTTTTAAAGTGTTGATTGATCCATATTGAGACTCAATGAATTTCACCAATGAATAACCAATGGAGGTAACCAATAATATGTTGTGTGTTGAATATGTGACCAATAATTAGTGTTGTTTGTGAAGTGATCACTCTCTCGAGTGTACATTGCATGAAATAGAAAGTAAATTAGTAACTATACCCCTAATGTCTTGACCTCAAGGTCTTTTCTGACGTTTAGCCTACCTTTCCGGTGTCCTTTGTTTGTTATATTGCGTTCCTCCAGCACCTATTCCCACCATAAATGTAATTTAGAGTTGTCTATTTTCAAGAATATTGGTGATGCACTTCCTAAGCATACTCAGTGTTTGATTCTCAATCCATCTCTTCTTGAATAGTTTCTTGGTATAATGCTTGAGATGTAACATCAACAAAGTGAACCAGTCAAGGGTGATACGCTCAGTGTTGGTAGTGTCTGTTTGTTGTTGATCATAGAAATACAGTTTTAAAGTGACTCCGGAGTATGTGATAGAACATTTTTCTATGGTTTGTATCCTACTCTTGGATTGCACCCCTTCCCCTCCCACTGCATGTTCATATCTTCAGTAAAAAAATTTGGTTTGAAAACCGTCTCTCTTGTATTTTTCCGGGACTCTACTACTTTTTGCGTTCAGTTATGCTGTTGGTCCCTTAGCATGTTATTGTTTTGAATCAGTTTTATTTGGGAAATTACATGTTCTGTGATCTCTACAAATGATTCCTTTCATTTCTGTATTCTAGAAGAAGCATACTTTAATATTGCTTCAATTCTTTTTAGGAATAGGGAATAGTGATTTCAAGCTTCATCCAGAATTCATTTCCTTTATTTTCTGGGTTTGTCTTTTCCATGCATTCATGGTTGTAAAACTGATAGTCTTTTGAACAGGACTTCTTCACTTTCATTTACATTGATCAGTAACTGTTACTAGAATTATCAATTCACCTCATAAGTCTGAGAGCTATCATTACTTATAATTCAATTTATTTTGATATCTCAATTCTAAAAAGAAAAAACATATTTACAGTGGTGAAATCATATCTTTGGTTGCAATAACTTCCACATGTTATTCTAAATTACTAAATATTTGTGTTTTATATTATAAGTATATTATGTGGTTTGAATAATATGAATAACATGAAAACAGTATTTTCCTCGCCTGACTAAAGGCATGGACCTGTATATTTTTATTAGTTCATCTTGTATATACTCCAATAGGTCTAGTTAAATTGAACACATACAGTTGCATCAAATGATAGAGCACTCATTTCTGTTACAGCAATTCGACCGGCTGGTATGGGAGCTGTAGGGAGTGCAGAAAAAGTGGTGCCCAGTCGACAGGTGAAGATTGCAGAGGTAGACTCCACAAAATACATCCATGTACGACAGAACGGCGCCTCAGTGAGAGTGTTCAGGGAGACATCCGTATAATGCCACCCACCACCACAACAAACACCACAACCTATGACCACATCGTGAAGGACGAACAGCTTCCCAGAGTCCACATACTACCACTGCCATGGCAACCACCTCCCGCACCAGCTGCCATGACGTCATCACTTTGTGTGCTCGCTGTGTATGTGTCTGTATTTCTCTCTCTCACACTTTCTCTGCATCTCTTTATTTGCCTATCTCTGTTGCTCCCTCTCTCTATCTCTATAGTGTTTTCTTTCCATCTCTCTGTTGCTCTCTTCCTCTTTCCGTTTCTCATTCTCTGTTAACATTTTACCACATGTCCCTCGGGCCTGGTTCATAAAAAAGCGATATTGTAATAATCTGTAAGCAATGTATGTTATCAAACGTGGTTGGCAATATCTGGTACATTGCAGTCTTTAGACATTGATATATTCAATATGCTCCTAAAATAAAGTCAGCTTTTAGGAAACAGGCCCCTTAATGTACTCTTTCTTCTGTCTTGCCTGTTATCTACCCTGCTGTTCCTCGTTGTCATCCTAGTCTTCTTGACTTGGAGTCAAGCGTGATTTTAACGTTACAGCCAAAGGTAAGAGGGAAACTAAGCAATACAGGGACATATATATCATGTGTGTGTGGGTGGTCAGCCAAATTGTACAAACAAAAATGTTTAGAAAAAAAGCCTCAATTCTTGTGTTGCTGAGTGGATTGTATATAATTACAGTTGAAGAGGCTACAAGAAGTTGTTGTAAAAAATTGTTATGGATTTGACTGTTAATACAAAAAGGGAGATTACTTTAAAAGAGATGAGAAGGTAAGCCTCGTCCTACCTGTGGTCCGCCAATGTACTCAATCTGTGTTGATACCTTGTTACACATAACTTTATCTCATTGAAAACATATTTATCCTGCTGCGCCTGTTCATCATATGCAGTGTTCTTAACCAAGTAATTTCGTAGTGAACAGAAACGGACAACTGAGTTTGCAAAGATTGCATTGTTATGCAACCTTGTTTTAATTTAGAAAAAATAACCAAGCGTTCACATTAAATATTTCCAGGAATTATTTATTAGATTTCCTCTTCCCAAAATATCTCTTTGGAGAAACATGCTACTATCTAAGTAGGCATGTCCCACCGATTGGCTTGTGTACAAGACATCTCATTGAGAAACTAGTCAGTATATTTAGTACTCATTTTCCTGCCTCATATGTTATCTAAACATGCCAAATCTTTTGTAGAACCAGCAGCCTGTAGATAGCTATATTTATTCTGTGGTGATTTACTAATATATACCACTGACAAGTGTCAGCAGAAACCAGCGTCTCTCAACACCCACATTGTACATAGTAGCTTCCAGCAGTTCAGTTCACAGAGTAGCTCCCTATGTTAACTGATATTGGGCTCTGTAAGATTAATCATTGGTTTCTTGCTAGTTACCCATACTCTTCATAACTCATAAAATTCTCAATGTTTATAATAGAATATATCTCTTTACTGAACGAAAGACCCAGCAAAGAGAATATGCTTTGTAAATATGAAATATTAATGTAAATTCTAACATAAATTCAACTCCAAGACATTGCTGGTATGATAGCTTGATATCTATAAGATTCATTCAAGTTACTTTAATCAAAATTCATCTAACACTGTTATCAAAACAGAGAGGGCGAACAACAAACTTATACTACTTTGATGGAATTTGATTGATTCCTTTTGTACTTCCAAACAAATAGAGTTTATTGTTGCAGTTCAAAAGACTTTTCAAGTATATCAGTAAGAAGCTGATGATTAGTTTTCCATAGCCCTTGTCAGAGACATGGAGATCCACATAGATGGTAAATGTAATCAGGTACAGGCACCATGTTCGGAGCGCTAGGTAGCAACACATTATCATTTTTTAGCCAGCCCTGTGACTCAGTATGTTGGTAGAACATCTCTATCCCTGCAAGTCTCAATATGTGGAAGGCTTTTCACAACACCTTCTTATACATTGACGTAGTGTTCCTTGTGGCAGTGTCACATTTTACATCCACACATGTTTGCTCTAAGGATGCCCTACCACTGTGAGATTCTATGGGGGAAACCTATTTAATTCCACCCCAGAAATTGGTAAGCCCTATTTAGGCAAGCGGGGACTAGAAAAGTATGCATATAAGTGCTGTAGAGGTTGATAAATCAAAATAAACCTAAGAGCATGACACTCAAAGCAAAACTTGATTTTCAGGATAGTGAAGATGGAACGAGTGAGGAGATCAAACAATTTGGAACCTCTTGTCTTTGCACTTACTTTAGTTTAGAACTATGCTTTCTAGCATTGGGAACAGTGCAAAGAAGCCAAATTGTACAAGTCTCTAACTGATGTCCCAATGGGCAAGATTTACTAGAGCATCATACAATATGTGCAGAAATGTTATAGTGTCATGTCCTCTTTGACTTGCGATTTACAAACACTTGCAACTGTCACTGTTTTCTCTTGTATTATATTCTTGTTATCTCTACATGTATAAGTAACCTTAATGTTTCATAAGTCATCATGAGATTCAAAAGGCAAAACATTGCCACCATAGATGAATGATTGTACATAGAACCATGTGTAATTTCCTTGATAACTTATTCTTACCTGCCACAAGTACAGAGATGCAAGCTAACCACTGTTGGTGTTGATTAATTCAATGTGAATTATCAGCTATGACATGATGTTGGCAGAGGTGAGGTAACAGATATGTTTGTGTTACACTGTCACTTGAGAATGTTGATTTTATAAACCAATCAGGTCAGCGCTTACAAGTATTGTTTTAACGTCATTGTAATGTGGTTTACCATTGGATAGCCTTCACGTTGAAGCTTTTGTGATGTGGCAAAGGTCATCTTTATCAAAGACACAAATTTGTAGAACTGGAAGGCAATAGGCTATTTTCTCCTGAATTAAATTTTATTAGTACCAAAGACTTATCAACAGCTTTTGTGTAGTTCTATCTTTTTGTAGGTTAGGAATCTGACAGTATAGGACCTCTAGTCTCATGATAAGATGGTTTTGTGTTTTGCTATGTATAGGGTGAGATTTGTGTATCATATGTGTCCTTGTGTGACAATATAGGATGACAGAACAATTACCACAGGAAAAGTGAGGTACCTGACAGATTACCAAAAATACATAATTATGTAACAACACTGGAATTACCCATTGACATTTCATATACCACTGGAATAATGTCTAGTCATGTTTAGGCCTGCCATAGGGAAAATAACTTGTTATGCTATTCATTTGATTTGGAGATTTTTTACTTACTTGAACTGTAATTTTCTTTTCAATACAAAGATACCGAAATGCACTTGATATACCTTTTGCTTAAAGAAACAAAATCTGTGTTAAAAGAGTAATTTGTTAAACCTTTAATGTGTTCCAAAGAGATTCATAGTAAAACTGCTTGATCATGTCTGAATCTTTTAATTTCGATGTGAATTCACTCAAACTTGAAAAAAGCAGAAGCTTTTATAAATCTGTTTTTGTTGCATCTCCATAGTTTTTGTTAAGTTGTCTTCAGGTCTGTTGTGTGAGCCTATGAATTGCATATTTAACATTGTATTATGTTTATTATTGAATACAGCAGGACTCTTATCTTGCAGAATTCTCTCAAATACAAAAGAACAGTGTGATTTCATTTGGTTTCAAAATAATGTGATTTTGTATTACATGTACATAGATCTATAAGAGGTATATGAAAATTGTATTTGCCATGGGAGATAAATATCACATCTTAGAACCTTTAATGTTGATGCAAATCTAGCTCCTACATGTTTTAGTTTTTGTCATCTTTTTCAGTATTTTGCCAACCAAGATATATTTAAATAAAAAATTGATAACAGATTCTGAGTTAAACATTAGTGCTGCACCTATTCTTAGGCAGTGTATGTAGGCCAACCTTCAGGCAGAAGCATGTCACCTGCTTCGTATCAACCTGGGATTATCAAGGTTATTATTACTGCTTGAGATACAGTGCTTTCATGACGTTTTAAGTAGTTATGTACCTATACAAAATCAAAGCATAGAAATACAGAATATAGTATTGTATGATTTAATAATCGGTTGTCATAGTTACAGCCTCCCTTACTGTGGATGCAGGTAATATTTATTTGTACACGGTCCTTTATGAGACCATTGTAACTGTTTCGAGGCATGTTGCCCCCCACCTGTTCAATAGAGCTTCAAAAGCAATGCCAACCAAACACTTATTAAGCTCTGTTTGTGTCATTGTGGTCCGGCTGTGTACATTATCTGCAATCTGTGTTATTTCTCATTCCGTAGCTGCCATAAACGGTAAGGCTCCTAACTGTACACTGGAAAAGGACATGGAACCGGGCAAATCAAAGATGACCGCCTTCACAAATTCCAAGGTCACAGTTGTTTGGTTTATTATAACAATGTTGGTTAACTGCAGGGTTTACAATGTCTATACAGCTATTGCTTGGGTACTAGAAGAACATTGTCTACAGGTCATCTCTCTGCTATTCCTTCTGCTATGTGTGTGGTAAAATAAAGTCACCCTCAATTTTATATAGAGTCTTCAAGATAATGGAAGTCACTGTGGATTCTGTTTATATGTTTTTTTATGATGATGTAAAGGCATATTGAACAATTTAGCTTGGAAATTAAAACCCATTTTGATTTAGAGATCAAAATATGATAATCTTATAATAGAATAAATAGAAATTCAAAAATGTTGCTCTTTAACCCATGTTGTTTTCCTCAAAATTTCGTAGAATATAATAGATGTTTAGTATTACATATATAAGTTTTGAAATTCTTTGGTCACTCCTTGTTTTTCAAAAGAACTATTTTTCAGTACATTTCCTATGTAAATCAAGCAAAGGTTAATTGGCCTATTTTACCTATTGAGATTGGACAATCTGGGCAAAATGTTAAATTTACTCATTTAGAACTGAAATGAATCACAAAGATCCAGTTTTGACTGATAATTAACAATAATGGGGTATCTAAAAATCACAGGTGGTGCCTCTGTAAATTGTAGGATATGCCTTTAAGTCACCATGAATATAGTCTTCTCTGTGGCGGGATATAAATCCAGTTATCATAAAGCTTGTATTTAGTTATTGAGGTGGTGTATTTTATGTGCTAGATTCTCTATTCAGATTGAGTGGCAGTTTAACAGAAAGTCACCCAGGGCTACATTGTGTTAACACCTCCCACCTAGCAGACTAAATAATTCCTATACTTGATTAAGAAAAATGATAAAATCAGTTAGGTTTCTGTATAGACTGCTAGGTGGCTGTTACTAACAGAGTCAATACATTCTGTATATCGAGACAAGTAATGGGTACCAATGCAAAGTCATTTTAAATTCTATACATTTAGGTGACGGATTCATCTGTTAATAATACCCAGGGTTTGTGAAGGTTTTGAAAATATTAGTGTGATTCTGGTTAGAGATTTAAGGCAGCATAACCGTGACCACTTCCACCAATGGGGAATGCTCATTAAAGGATGAAATCAGCCTCCTTATCTAGACAGTTAATCGATCCTTTCAGTTTCAGTAATCAGTGTGTTAATATTTCATTATTAGCAGTTTCAGTTCTAGCCAATTAGAATATTTGCTAATTGGTGTGATGGATTTTTATTAAATCAGTCGCAAGTCATATATATATATATTTATTTTAAGGAAACATTGAATCTGGTAAGAAGAAACATACTTTGATCTCAAAAGTAAACAATACATGCCTATTGGTATATTTGGGTTTCATTTACCAAATTGAATGTTGTTTTCAAGAAAACTGCCTGGGGATGCATGATTATTCTGTACTGTGAAAACATATATATGTCTGCTATGATATGGAACATGGAATAATGTAACATATGATTGATGAAAATTCAAAATTTCACAGTTTTTGCCTGGTTCCTCTGCTCCATGCGTTATATGACTGATATTTTAAAATGACATCACATATTGTTCTAGAGAAAGTTTCTGCTCTCCTTTTAAAATGTCAGTACTGTGTGGTAAATATTGCAAAAAAGAGGAGGTGTTGAAGTGATACAAGATGAAAGCGTCCAATCGCAAGCTCCAATGTAGACAGGAGGTTATAGACTAAACTTATATTCCATAAGAGCTGATGTTGTATACAGGTGTCTGCACAAGGTTGCCAGGTGTCACTGATAGAATAATGTTCAGACCAGGTAGAGGGCACGCCAAAATATGCCAAGTTATTTATTTTGTTCCTGCGTCTGTTTCGGCATTTCATAATGACCGAACATTGCTAATATATCACTTTTTCTACATGTTCTCAAAATGAATTACAAAAGGGGGAAAAATGTTTTCTGCCCATGTGTTGCTATCTCAAAACAGGGGTGGGTTTGTTTACCTCCACTGACGTTGTATTGTGCGATCTTGTCAGAATCTTTAACTTAGTATATACTTTAATAAAAGTATTTCTCTCAACTACACAATACTCACACTGGTTGACTTAGTTTTGTTTTTAAATGGATAATAAAGATTATTATAATTTAGCCTATGTAACTGAGTGTGGTATTAATAAATACCAAGATGACAACCAATAAATTATTAGCAGAACAATATTCTTTCCACTAAACGGGTAACACATGCTGCATTAGATTAGTCCAGATTTAAGGGCTTGTGACCTGTTGCATAATTTATTGCTCACCGATGGCTCATACCTTGTAGAAACATTTTTATTGCTTGCCCATGGCCCACTTCAGAGCAAGAGGGTCAATCCTTTCATACAGCTCAAAAGAGTTATTTAAGCTTTTGCTTTTGATGCAATGAATCTCATTCAAATTAAATCATACTCTCAGCGAAAAATTCTATACATATGTGATGCATGTGTTCCTAATTTTATCACTTACCAATGCCGAACTTGTTTGTCAGAAACATTTTACCCATTCACGCAGGGTGATGCCTCATGGCATCATCCGGGGCTGGCCGGGTGATGCCTTGAGGCATCATTTCCAAAATATTTGATTTTGCAAATAAAATTGAAAATATTTACTCAATAAACATGAAATTTTCGCAGTATACATATAGGTATAATATATTCGATATATCTATGCAAAATAAAGGATAATATTAAGGATCACATGTCATGTCATTTCATGCAAAGATAAAATGATCCCAATTAGGCTTTTATACCCGGCCTCTAGCGGTATTCACTGGCACTGCTACCCGGCTACATGCCTGTGCTATTGCCATGGGTACCCGGCGCGATAGGGTCATTGTACTCTCAGGGATGTCAGTTTTCCATGTTTCCACGGAAATCCATGTTTTAATTTTTAGAATATAAACCAAGTCTGACATGGTTTCCAGGGAATCCCTGTGTTTGTGATGCAGAAAACCACGGAAGTGCCACAGAAGGAGTCCCAAGAAACAGTCTCATTGGCCAATATATACCAGAATTGTGTTGGGAGAGTGATAGGTGACATTTAGCTGGTTCTCCACTGTGTACTTAGCGGATCCAATAGCAGATGACCCCAGGATCAGTGTAATGCCACAAGGCAGTCAATTTTAACATTATTCTAATGGCTGAATTATCACCAGAGCCATGAACAATACTTCTGTGCTTGTTTCTAACCCAGAGGAGGTGACAAGCACTGCGCCCCCTATATTTTTGAGCGATGCTACAGAACCAAAACAAAGCACCATGAATGCTCTGACAGGCTGCTATGTAACTCACACAGTATCAGTTATACAGACGTTTTAGAGTGTTTCTAGATGAGGATTCGCCACCAAAAGGTCCATACTACTTTGTTTTATTGGTCTAATGCTTGTTTTAAGAGTGTCATTATTCAGAAATTATGTAAATCGACCTGGACTCAAATGACAACTGATGCAGATTCCTATACGAAAATATGGCAAAAATGGGCTAATTAAAAACAGCTACTACATACAAAGTGTTAGAGCTCTATCAAAAATCTTTTCAAATATTGATAGAGTGACATCTAATGTATTCCAAACCACAATAGAGCTCAATAGAGCTCCAAGTTTTATGCCTAATTTGGGTTGTAGAACACAGCCTTATTTCCTACAAATATCACTAATCCAGGGCTTACTAGCCAGTAGAACCACAGAGTCAAAATAGATGCTCTGTGGTAAAACCAGCCCTTCTCAGAGCTCCTTCCCCCTTGCTGTCAGGTTTGAATGTGAAGTTGTGAGGCAGCCGCAATCGTATATATGATCCGGGTCGGTATAGGGTGCGCTGCGCTTCACACCTCCTCTGTTTCTAACCCCAACTGACATCCCTGTACTCCAAGGATGCCATCGTTCTGGTACGGACGCTTTGCCGTCACTCAGACTTTCTTGGATTACCCACCCACCAACTACATCTTTCTATGTCGGCCATTGTAATATTTCCATTGTGTTCTCATACTACTTACCTCACTGTTCATTATTCCCATTCTGTTATACCTATCAAAACTTAAAAGTTATCTACTATTCATCATCCCTGGCTCAACCAGGTACAACAATGTACTTTCTAATTTTACCAATTTATTAAACAATCTTAATAATACATTCATGTCTGTTTTCAATGTGAGCTCATGATACAGTTGCTGGTGCAGTGGAGCATGTCAGCCCTACAATTGATGATGGTATCGAAAGTTATTTTTATTATGGCATAACAATTGTCTGCTTTTCATACTTCTCTCTCTTTCCTGCCACCAAATACAATGCTTTGCGGCTGGCCAATATCAGCCCGTTTACCAGAACTTCCAGCTAAGGCAAGGTGCAGGTAAATATTGTGCAAGGGCTGAGGCAGCAGGAACTCAGACACTGATGAGCTTCCTGGTCACCTGTTTCTTCATCTCCCATTTCTGAAATACTGCCCCTCAAAAATCTCCATTATTGGGGAGGAGGTGGATGTCTCATATAAAGATCATATAGTCAACTTCGAGCAGGAGGAAGTGATCATCCCAAGACTGATAGCGACACCGAGAGCTACACCCCTAAGGTGCCATTGAAGCGACAACTCTCCTTCCACAGGGGTAGCAAGAGAAGTCTTGTAGAAAGAGAAAGTTCTTTAAGCTCTGAAGCATTACAGTCACTGTAGTAACTCAGAATCTGAGGTCGAGGAAGATGAACCAAACAAAAGCAAATACTCAGATGGCTCAGTGTTTTTACCACCAGGGTCAGATATTTCGAATTAGCCAGACTAACTACAGCAGGATAGTCGCTGTATCTAGCTGCAAGAAAACCCTCCCCATCCCTTGTAAAAATAAGGAATCAACTGAATATATTCACAATAATAACAACCCTGTCTCAAACAAACCAATCCCTGAGTCTGATTCCGCTCTAAATCTGAGTACACATAATGGCCAAAGAGTGCATGCTTAACTGTACTAACTGCCTTATTACCCTTTGACATAGGTAACTTCAGCCCTCTGATAGTATTGCGTACAGGATCATATTTATATAAATTTTACTCATGATAACATTATAAAGCATTGTGATAAAAATTGATGTCTTCAGCATACAAGATTTAGATGTATTGATTTTGATGTGTAAACTAAATATTTGAAGTTATGGTACTTTTTTACACTATAAAATACCATGGTGCTTAGGATTGCAATAACAACATGTTTTTTTATACATTTCTACTACTTGCACATAAATTACATATTGCACTTAACAGCCTTATCTCAGCTTATAACAGTTCCTACTTTTTCCTATTGATGTTTAAAAGTTAGATTTTGTTAGTATGAGTACCAAGGGAAGAAGGAGAACAATGATAAATCAAGTTTTAAGTAATTACATATTTCCTTTTATTTTGTTTTGTTTTTTGGCCACATATATTTTTCCATATGCTATCCTTCTTTCCTTGGTATGATTGAATGTATTTAATTTGTGTTCCCTTGATCCCAGCATTATCATTGCTTGTGTTTTCATACTTGTCTGCCTGTGTTCATTTTTGTGAAGAACAGTGAAGAACCAGTAAGGCAGACCTTGACACTGCTCACCAAATGGTAAATAGACTTGTTTTGTAGTTTCAATTAAAAATAAGTGAAAATGTCTCAGTCTGTGTCCACAAACTTGAACTGCTTCGTGGATCGTGCATATGTTAGACGATTGATTCACACATATGAGCAAGTCCTCTGGGGGCCATCCATAAAGTATGTATGCAGCAAGGGGGGGTGGGGGGGTTAGACTAAATGCATACAAAAGCGTACAAGGGGGGGAGGGGGGGTCGAAGGCAGGATTTTCCATACGCATGCATACGCAGTTTCAATGAAAATGTCTTGTATATGTGTGTAGGTGTGTGTTTATGGGTGTGTGTATGTTTATATATACCAGGAGTGTTGATGGGAGGGCAGCCAGCGTAATGGGTAGGTTGATTTTGTGAGGGGGGGGGGGGTCAGGTCGCTGTCCCGGAGCTATACTGCCTCTAAACCATACTGCCCCATAACCATACTGCCCCTCAAACATACTGTCATTCAACCATACTGCTCCTAACTATACTGCCTCTCACCCATACCACCCCTCGACCATGCTGCTCCTCACCATACTGTCCCTGAACCATACTGCCCCTCACCAAAAATGCTCTTGAATCATATTGCCCCTCCACAATATTGCCCCTCTAACATGCTGCGCCTCCACCATACTGCCCCTAAATGATACTGCCCCTCAGTCTACTGCCCCTAAATGATACTGTCCCTCAACAATACTGCCTCTTAACCATACTGCCCCTTAACCATACTGCCCCTCAACCATACTACCCCTCACCCTAGTACCCCTCCACCATACTGCCCCTCAACCATACTGCCCCTAAATCACACTGTCCCTCACCATAATACCCCTATGAGGGGTAGTTTGATTTGGGTCAGTATAGTTTAGGGGCGGTAACGTGATGCAAGTATGGTTTAGGGCCAGTATGGTTCAGGGCAGTGAGGTTGAGGGGCAGTATGGTTGAAGGGCAGTATGGATTAAGGGCAGTATAGTTGAGAGGCAGTATGGTAGAGAAGCAGTATTTATCCTACCCCTAATATAAAAATCCCATAGGCTTAACATTGAGTTTCCGTATGCCACGCTGACTGGCATACAGAGTTTTATATGCCACTAGGGGCATACAGAATTGTTATCATGTAATATTCCAAAATCGAGGAGACGGGGTAGGATAAAATCAAAACCTGATTCGTTTTAATCTTGGCCACCGCATGCCACTCCTGGAGTTTTGGCTACAGACTTCACTCAGCTTCGCCTCATGAAGTCACTATGCCAAACTCCACTCATGGCATACGGGGGCTAAGACTAAAACTCATCCAGTTTTACGATAGGATTAGGGGCAGTATGATTGAGAGGCAGTATTGCTAAGGGACAGTATGGTGGTTGAGGGAAAGTATGGGTGAGGGGCAGTATGGTAGAGAAGGAATATGATGTAAGGGCAGTATGATTAAGAGGCAGTAATGCTGAGGGGCAGTGTGGTGGTTGAGGGAAAGTAGGGGTGAGGGGCAGCACGGTTGAGGAGCAGCCATTAAGGGGCAGTATGTGGAGGGGCAGTATGGTAGAAAGTGGCAGTATGGTGGAGGGACAGTATGATAGAGGGGCAGCATGGTGGAGGGGCAGTATGGTTGAGTAGAGGGGCAGTATGATAGAGGGGCAGCATGGTGGAGGGGCAGAATGGTTGGGGTAGTATGGTGGAGGGACAGTATGTGGAGGGGCAGTATGGTGGAGGGGCAGTATGGTAGAGGGGCAGTATGGTAGATGGGCAGTATGGTAGAGGGGCAGTGTCGTGGAAGGGCAGTAGGGTGGAGGGACAGTATAGTAGAGGAGCAGTATGGTAGAGGGGCAGTGTGGTGGAGGGGCAGTATAGTGGAGGGACAGTATGATAGAGGGGTAGTATGGTGGAGTAGAGGGGCAGTATGGTGGAGGGGCAGTATGGTGGAGGAGCTGTATGGTTGAGGGGCAGTATGGTGGAAGGGCAGTAGGGTGGAGGGACAGTATAGTAGAGGGGCAGAATGGTAGAGTGGCAGTATGTGGAGGGGCAGTATGGTTGAGGGCCAATATGGTGGAGGGACAGTATTGTAGAGGGGCAGTATGGTGGAGTGGTAGTGAGGTGGAGGGACAGTATAGTAGCGGGGCAGAATGGTAGAGTTGCAGTATGTGGAGGGGCAGTATGGTTGAGGCCCAGTATGGTTGAGGGGCAATATGGTGCAGGAGCAATATGATTCAGGAGCAATTTTGGTGTGGGCCAGTATTGTTAAGGGGCAGTGCGGTTGAGGGGTAAAAGTGTAGTTGAGGGAAAATACGGGTGAGGGGCGGTATAGTTGAGGAGCAGTATGGTTGTGAGACTGCTTTGAGACTGTCATAAGATTTTTATCATAGAGTTCATAGGGGCATTTTGGTGGGACAGATGTACCTATTCCATGAGAATCCAATCTGTCATTTTTCAAGAAACCCAAAGTTTTGGGGAAAAGCCAAAATGTACACCCTATTACTGGGAGAAACTTGTTTGGACTGAGGAAAAGGTGTGAAGTACACCTGTCTCGGTATATTATGCCTACATATGAATCCTGCTTCAGGTGTTGCAAAGGGGGGGGGGGGGGGTCCGGAAAAGGTACATGCGCAATAAGGGGGGGTCCATGAGAAGCGTATGCTGTGCAACAGGGGGGGTGGGGGGGGGGGCAATTTTCCAGGAAAATCTGCGTACGTACTTTATGGATGGCCCCCTAGCTAAAGCGCCGATTGGCTGCCTAGTATTAGGGGTCTTTGTATGCCATTGCCAAGTCAATTGCTTAATGTTTACCTGTATATCTTAAGTCCTTTAGAAGAGGCTATAACAAACACTTTATGAATCTGGTAAGAATACATTTGAAAACTCACTGTTCTTCCTTGCATGACTTTTAAACGCAAACCTTGGGTATATACTATGATGATTATCCTTGAAATTAGAAGGAAACTCATATAATGAAAACAATTTGGTCTGTACTCCACCAAGTTTGACTATGGAGTGATTCACAAAGTGAAGCTGAGTGAATCATATACTAAGATGACGCCACCTTCCGGAAAATAGACTCACTTCTCGTAATGACTTCCTCGCCCTCCACTCGGGGGCACCATCAAAGACTTCCATTCCTTTTTTACCACCAACACCACCCACCACCCCCCTACAACTATCATAAAGTTTTCAAAAGGTTATCATGGGGCTGAATTCCTGACTTTCACATCAAATGTTCTCACTACGACTTGTATATTACCTTGTTAATCCAGTTTAGTAGCAATAATGAATTTTTCTCTGCCAATTGCTCGTGTTGAGTGAATTAGCCATTGAGCATTGGGTACACTACTTTCACAGCCGAGGAGTATGAGTTCCTAATGTTAAGCCTATGGAGAAAAATACTGGAGTAAGATAATGTTGTATACCTCTTTAAATTAGTACTTTTCTTTATCTTTTATGGCCATATAGTGTACCCAACTATAGCGTCCAAAGTTAAGATGACCTCTTTTGAGTGATTTATGTAGTCTAAAAAGAAAATCGCTATGCAGTCTAAAAAGAAAATCCCTACTTCAGAAATGAATAACATATCACTTGAGGTCCAATTCTCAACTGAAGGATATTCAACAATACTTGACTTCAATGTGTAGTTTATGATGTCATTGTACCTTAGAGAGCAGTAATTTGCTACACATTGATATCAATGTATCTCAGTGGATGTTTTGCTTGATGCTTCTGTGTGTTTTCCATCTTTGCTCCTCCCAGTTCATTTTTTGCAATATCATTCTAGCATCTCGCACACTTTCCAGTGAATATTGGAAACATTCTCAGCTTCAGCCTTTCTCCAATCTGCTAAGGATGCTTTGATGACCAGTGCAGATCTAATGGAAGCAGATATAACACTTGGAGCTTTCTAATCTTTGGTTACTCTTGCATTCTGCATATTTCATTACTTCCTCATCTTTGTGACAAATGGGGTCAGGGCTACTGGTCTTCCTGTGTACTTGATAAGAATTCAACTTCCTTCATACCTAACAGATGGAACAGTCTGTATATCTTTCATATATCGATTAGCAACAATTTTGGTGGTTCTCCTGATAAAGGCCTATTAGAGGTCCCATCACAAAATCTAACAAAGTAAGAGGCAAGAGACTGTCTTTCGACAGTAGCTAGAATAAAAATGGTTAACTGAGTAGCTTGCCCACTAGTACCATTAGTATGTATATCCTTACAAAGCTTCGGTGGTACTACAGGCAATATTGATGTACACATAGTCTGTGCTACCCTAACATAGAAAGGATTTCTACATTAAATCATCCTTGCTGCTTGTGAAATGCTCAGAGCATCAGAAGAAAATCTGAAGATGACAACAGCCAATACATTCACATTCACCTTCTAATCAGTAGGTTTCTAGAATACAAGGTTATCTGATATACAATCCATTATCCAGTTTGGCAGCTTTCTACAGATGATTCTCCAACCTCCTCCTGACATAAGCGTGATACCAACTGATTCTCATATGAAGTCATCTATGAGGATTTTTCCTACAAACAATATGATGCTTTTACCCACATGATCTTCACTATGATTGGTGAGGTTAGCAAATGTAATCACTTCATACCATGGATTCCTGTCTCGCCGTGAAGTGACTATGCTCAAAACAAGCCCATCATTATAACAGTGATTATATGAATGCTTGTGCTACAGGATTCAAAATGCTAAAATCATTTTGTAGGTGGCAATTTGTTTTAAAGTGTTGATTGATCCATATTGAGACTCAATGAATTTCACCAATGAATAACCAATGGAGGTGACCAATGATATGTTGTTTGTTGAATATGTGACCAATAATTAGTGTTGTTTGTCAGGTGATCACTCTCTCGAGTGTACATTGCATGAAATAGAAAGTAAATTAGTAACTATAACCCCAATGTCTTGACCTCAAGGTCTTTTCTGAAGTTAAGCCTACCTTTCCGGTGTCCTTTGTGTGTTATATTGCGTTCCTCCATCACCTATTCCCACCATAAATGTAATTTAGAGTTGTCTATTTTCAAGAATATTGGTGCTGCACTTCCTAAACATACTCAGTGTTTGATTCTCAATCCATCTCTTCTTGAATAGTTTCTTGGTAATAATGCTTGAGATGTAACATCAACAAAGTGAACCAGTCAAGGGTGATACGCTCAGTGTTGGTAGTGTCTGTTTGTTGTTGATCATAGAAATACAGTTTTAAAGTGACTCCGGAGTATGTGATAGAACATTTTTCTATGGTTTGTATCCTACTCTTGGATTGCACCCCTTCCCCTCCCACTGCATGTTCATATCTTCAGTAAAAGACTTTTGGTTTGAAAACCGTCTCTCTTGTATTTTTCCGGGACTCTACTACTTTTTGCGTTCAGTTATGCTGTTGGTCCCTTAGCATGTTATTGTTTTGAATCAGTTTTATTTGGGAAATTATATATTCTGTGATCTCTACAAATGATTCCTTTCATTTCTGTATTTTAGAAGAAGCATACTTTAATATTGCTTCAATTCTTTTTAGGAATAGGGAATAGTGATTTCAAGCTTCATCCAGAATTCATTTCCTTTATTTTCTGTGTTTGTCTTTTCCATGCATTCATTGTTATAAAACTGATAGTCTTTTGAACAGGACTTCTTCACTTTCATTTACATTGATCAGTAACTGTTACTAGAATTATCAATTCACCTCATAAGTCTGAGAGCTATCATTAATTATAATTTAATTTATTTTTATATCTCAATTCTAAAAAGAAAAAACATGTTTACAGTGATGAAATCATATCTTTGGTTGCAATAACTTCCACATGTTATTCTAAATTACTAAATATCTGTGTTTTATATTATAAGTATATTATGTGGTTTGAATAATATTAATAACATGAAAACAGTATTTTCCTCGCCTGACTATAGGCATGGACCTGTATATCTTTATTAGTTTATCTTGATTATACTCCAAAAGGTTTAGTTAAATTGAACACATACAGTTGCATCAAATGATAGAGCACTAATTTCTGTTACAGCAATTCGACCGGCTGGTATGGGAGCTGTAGGGAGTGCAGAAAAAGTGGTGCCCAGTCGACAGGTGAAGATTGCAGAGGTAGACTCCACAAAATACATCCATGCACGACAGAACGGCGCATCAGTGAGAGTGTTCAGGGAGACATCCGTATAATGCCACCCACCACCACAACAAACACCACAACCTATGACCACATTGTGAAGGACGAACAGCTTCCCAGAGTCCACATACTACCACTGCCATGGCAACCACCTCCCGCACCAGCTGCCATGACGTCATCACTTTGTGTGCTCGCTGTGTATGTGTCTGTATTTCTCTCTCTCACACTTTCTCTGCATCTCTTTATTTGCCTATCTCTGTTGCTCCCTCTCTCTATCACTATAGTGATTTCTTTCCATCTCTCTGTTGCTCTCTCTTCCTCTTTTTGTTTCTCATTCTCTGTTAACATTTTACCACATGTCCCTCGGGCCTGGTTCGTAAAAAAGCGATGTTGTAATAATCTGTAAGCAATGTATGTTATCAAACGTGGTTGGCAATATCTGGTACATTGCAGTCTTTAGACATTGATATGTTCAATATGCTCCTAAAATAAAGTCAGCTTTTAGGAAACAGGCCCCTTAATGTACTCTTTCTTCTGTCTTGTCTGTTATCTACCCTGCTGTTCCTCGTTGTCATCCTAGTCTTCTTGAATTGGAGTCAAGCGGGATTTTAACATTACTGCCAAAGGTAAGAGGGAAACTAAGCAATACAGGTACATATATATATATTATGTGTGTGTGGGTGGTCGGCCAAATTGTACAAACAAAAATGTGTAGAAAAAAAGCCTCAATTCTTGTGTTGCTGAGTGGATTGTATATAATTACAGTTGAAGAGGCTATAAAAAGTTGTTGTAAAAAATTGTTATGAATTTGACTGTTAATACAAAAAGGGAGATTACTTTAAAAGAGATGAGAAGGTAAGCCTCATCCTACCTGTGGTCCGCCAATGTACTCAAGCTGTGTTGATACCTTGTTACACATAACTTTATCTCATTGAAAACATATTTATCCTGCTGCGCCTGTTCATCATATGCAGTGTTCTTAACCAAGTAATTTCGTAGTGAACAGAAAGGGACAACTGAGTTTGCAAAGATTGCATTGTTATGCAACTTCGTTTTAATTTAGAAAAAATGACCAAGCGTTCACATTAAATATTTCCAGGAATTATTTATTAGATTTCCTCTTCCCAAAATATCTCTCTGGAGAAACATGCTACTATCTAAGTAGGCATGTCCCACCGATTGGCTTGTGTACAAGACGTCTCATTGAGAAACTAGTCAGTATATTTAGTACTCATTTTCCTGCCTCATATGTTATCTAAACATGCCAAATCTTTTGTAGAACCAGCAGCCTGTAGATAGCTATATTTATTCTGTGGTGATTTAATCATATATACCACTGACAAGTGTCAGCAGAAACCAGCGTCTCTCAACACCCATATTGTACATAGTAGCTTCAAGCAGTTCAGTTCACAGAGTAGCTCCCTATGTTAACTGATATTGGGCTCTGTAAGATTAATCATTGGTTTCTTGCTAGTTACCCATACTCTTCATGACTGATAAAATTCTCAATGTTCATAATAGAATATATCTCTTTACTGAACAAAAGCCCAGCAAAGATAATATGCTTTGTAAATATGAAATTAATGTAAATTCTAATGTAAATTCAAACCCAAGACATTGCTGGTATGATAGTTTGATATCTATAAGATTCATTCAAGTTACTTTGATCGAAATTCATCTAACACTGTTATCAAAACAGAGAGAGCGAACGACAAATTTATACTAATGTTTCAAAAAACAAATTTATACTACTTTGATGGAATTTGATTGATTCCTTTTGTACTTCCAAACAAATAGAGTTTATTGTTGCAGTTCAAAAGACTTTTCAAGTATATCAGTAAGAAGCTGATGATTAGTTTTCTATAGCCCTTGTCAGAGACATGGAGATCCACATAGATGGTAAATGTAATCAGGTACAGGCACCATGTTTGGAGCGCTAGGTAGCAACACATTATCATTTTTTAGCCAGCCCTGTGACTCAGTATGTTGGTAGAACATCTCTATCCCTGCAAGTCTCAATATGTGGAAGGCTTTTCACAACACCTTCTTATACATTGACGTAGTTTTCCTTGTGGCAGTGTCACATTTTACATCCACACATGTTTGCTCTAAGGATGCCCTACCACTGTGAGATTCTATGGGGGAAACCTATTTAATTCCACCCCAGAAATTGGTAAGCCCTATTTAGGCAAGAGGGGAATAGAAAAGTATGCATATAAGTGCTGTAGAGGTTGATAAATCAAAATAAACCTAAGAGCATGACACTCAAAGCAAAACTTGATTTTCAGGATAGTGAAGATGGAACGAGTGAGGAGATCAAACAATTTGGAACCTCTTGTCTTTGCACTTACTTTAGTTTAGAACTAAGCTTTCTAGCATTGGGAACAGTGCAAAGAAGCCAAATTATACAAGTCTCTAACTGATGTCCCAATGGGCAAGATTTACTAGAGCATCATACAATATGTGCAGAAATGTTAGTGTCATGTCCTCTTTGACTTGCGATTTACAAACACTTGCGACTGTCACTGTTTTCTCTTGTATTATATTCTTGATATCTCTACATGTATAAGTAACCTTAATATTTCATAAGTCATCATGAGATTCAAAAGGCAAAACATTGCCACCATAGATGAATGATTGTACATAGAACCATGTGTAATTTCCTTGATAACTTATTCTTACCTGCCACAAGTACAGAGATGCAAGCTAACCACTGTTGGTGTTGATTAATTCGATGTGAACTATCAGCTATGACATGATGTTGGCAGAGGTGAGGTAACAGATATGTTTGTGTTACACTGTCACTTGAGAATGTTGATTTTATAAACCAATCAGGTCAGCGCTTACAAGTATTGTTTTGACGTCATTGTAATGTGGTTTGCCATTGGATAGCCTTCACGTTGAAGCTTTTGTGATGTGGCAAAGGTCATCTTTATCAAAGACACAAATTTGTAGAACTGGAAGGCAATAGGCTATTTTCTCCTGAATTAAATTTTATTAGTACCAAAGACTTATCAACAGCTTTTGTGTAGTTCTATCTTTTTGTAGGTTAGGAATCTGACAGTATAGGACCTCTAGACTCATGATAAGATTGTTTTGTGTTTTGCTATGTATAGGGTGAGATTTGTGTATCATATGTGTCCTTGTGTGACAATATAGGATGACAGAATAATTACCACAGGGAAGAGTGAGGTACCCGACAGATTACCAAAAATACATAATTATGTAACAACACTGGAATTACCCATTGACATTTCATATACCACTGGAATAATGTCTAGTCATGTTTAGGCCTGCCATAGGGAAAATAAATTGTAATGCTAATCATTTGATTTGGAGGTTTTCTACTTACTTGAACTGTAATTTTCTTTTCAATACAAAGATACCGAAATGCACTTGATATACCTTTTGCTTAAAGAAACAAAATCTGTGTTAAAAGAGTATTTGTTAAACCTTTAATGTGTTCCAAAGAGATTCATAGTAAAACTGCTTGATCATGTCTGAATCTTTTAATTTTGATGTGAATTCACTCAAACTTGAAAAAAGCAGAAGCTTTTATAAATCTGTTTTCGTTGCATCTCCATAGTTTTTGTTAAGTTGTCTTCAGGTCTGTTATGTGAGCCTATGAATTGAATATTTTACCTTGTATTATGTTTATTATTGAATACAGCAGGACTCTTATCTTGCAGAATTCTCTCAAATACAAAAGAACAGTGTGATTTCATTTGGTTTCAAAATAATGTGATTTTGTATTACATGTACAAAGATCTATAAGAGGTATATGAAAATCTTTTTCAGTATTTTGCCAACCAAGATATATTCAAATGAAGAATTGATAACTGATTCTGAGTTAAACATTAGTGCTGCACCTGTTCCTAGGCAGTGTATGTAGGCCAACCTTCAGGCAGAAGCATGTCACCTGCTTCATATCAACCTGGGATTATCAAGGTTATTATTACTGCTTGAGATACAGTGCTTTCATGATGTTTTAAGTAGTTATGTACCTATACGAAATCAAAGCAGAGAAATACAGAATATAGTATTGTATGATTTCATTGTCGGTTGTCATAGTTACAGCCTCCCTTACTGTGGATGCAGGTAATATTTATTTGTATACGGTCCTTTATGAGACCATTATAACTGTTTCTAGGCATGTTGCCCCCCCCCACCTCTTCAATAGAGCTTCGAAAGCAATGCCAACCAAACACTTACTAAGCTCTGTTTGTGTCATTGTGGTCCGGATGTGTACATTATCTGCAATCTGTGTTATTTCTCATTCTGTAGCTGCCATAAACGGTAAGGCTCCTAACTGTACACTGGAAAAGCACATGGAACAGGGCAAATCAAAGATGACCGCCTTCACAAATTCCAAGGTCACAGTTGTTTGGTTTATTATAACAATGTTGGTTAACTGCAGGGTTTACAATGTCTATACAGCTATTGCTTAGGTACTAGAAGAACATTGTCTACAGGTCATCTCTCTGCTATTCCTTCTGCTATGTGTGTGGTAAAATAAAGTCACCCTCAATTTTATATAGAGTCTTCAAGATAATGGAAGTCACTGTGGATTCTGTATATATGTTTTTTATGATGATATAAAGGCATATTGAACAATTTAGCTTGGAAATTAAAACCCATTTTGATTAAGAGATCAATATATATGATAATCTTATAAAAGAATAAATAGAAATTCAAAAATATTGCTCTTTAACCCATGTTGTTTCCTCAAAATTTCGTAGAATATAATAGATGTTTAAGGCAAAATGTTAAATTTACTCATTTAGAACTGAAATGAATCACAAAGATCCAGTTTTGACTGATAATTAACAATAATGGGGTATCTAAAATTCACAGGTGGTGCCTCTGTGAATTGTAGGATATGCCTTTTAGTCACCGTGAATATAGTCTTCTCTGTGGCGGGATATAAATCCAGTTATCATAAAGCCTGTATTTAGTTATTGAGGTGGTGTATTTATGTGCTAGATTCCCTATTCAGATTGAGTGGCAGTTTAACAGAAAGTCACCCAGGGCTACATCGTGTTAACACCTCCCACCTAGCAGACTAAATAATTCCTATACTTGATTAAGAAAATGGTCAAATCACTTAGGTTTCTGTATAGACTGCTAGGTGGCTGGTACTAACAGAGTCAATACATTCTGTATATCGAGACAAGTCATTTTAAATTCTATACATTTAGGTGACGGATTCATCTGTTAACAATACCCAGGGTTTGTGAAGGTTTTGAAAATATTAGTGTGATTATGGTTAGAGATTTAAGGCAGCATAACCGTGACCACTTCCACCAATGGGGAATGCTCATTAAAGGATGAAATCAGCCTCCTTATCTAGACAGTTAATCGATCCTTTCAGTTTCAGTAATCAGTGTGTTAATATTTCATCATTAGCAGATTCAGTTCTTACCAATTAGAATATTTGCTAATTGGTGTGATGGATTTTATTAAATCAGTAGCAAGTCATATATATATGTATTTTAAGGAAACATTGAATCTGGTAAGAAGAAACATACTTTAATCTCATAAGTAAACAATACATGCCTATTGGTATATTTGGGTTTCATTTACCACATTGAATGTCATTTTCAAGAAAACTGCCTGGGAATGCATGATTATTCTGTATTGTGAAAACATATATATGGCTGTTATGATATGGAACATGGAATAATGTAAAATATGATTGATGAAAATTCAAAATTTCACAGTTTTTGCCTGGTTCCTCTGCTCCGTGCGTTATATGACTGATATTTTAAAATGACATCACATATTGTTCTAGAGAAAGTTTCTGCTCTCCTTTTAAAATGTCAGTACTGTGTGGTAAATATTGCAAAAAAGAGGAGGTGTTGAAGTGATACAAGATGAAAGCGTCCAATTGCAAGCTCCAATGTAGGCAGGAGGTTAAACTTATATTCAATAAGAGCTGATGTTGTATACAGGTGTCTGCACAAGGTTGCCAGGTATCACTGATAGAATAATGTTCAGACCAGGTAGAGGGCACGCCAAAATATGCCAAGTTATTTATTTTGTTCCTGCGTCTGTTTCGCATTTCATAATGACCGAACATTGCTAATATATCACTTTTTCTACATGTTCTCAAAAAGAATTACAAAAGGGGAAAAAGATGTTTTCTGCCCATGTGTTGCTATCTCAAAACAGGGGTGGGTTTGTTTACCTCCACTGACGTTGTATTGTGCGATCTTGTCAGAATCTTTAACTTAGTATATACTTTAATAAAAGTATTTCTCTCAACTACACAATACTCACACTGGTTGACTTAGTTTTGTTTTTAAATGGATAATAAAGATTATTATAATTTAGCCTATGTAACTGAGTGTGGTATTAATAAATACCAAGATGACAACCAATAAATTATTAGCAGAACAATATTCTTTCCACTAAAAGGGTAACACATGCTGCATTAGATTAGTCCAGATTTAAGGGCTTGTGACCTGTTGCATAATTTATCGCTCACCGATGGCTTATACCTTGTAGAAACATTTTTATTGCTTGCCCATGGCCCACTTCAGAGCAAGAGGGTCAATCCTTTCATACAGCTCAAAAGAGTTATTTAAGCTCTTGCTTTTCATGCAATAGATCATCTATTTTCATCAATTACCAATGCCCAACTTGTTTGTGAGAAATATTTTACCATGGACATCGTACTATATGGACTGGAAGCTGCCTATAGATAACACAGTGAGGGTGGGGCTTCTCTGTCCCACACAGATTGCACTGCCACCT
This sequence comes from Alentia gelatinosa, assembly GCA_950022655.1. Classification (NCBI taxonomy): domain Eukaryota; kingdom Metazoa; phylum Annelida; class Polychaeta; order Phyllodocida; family Polynoidae; genus Alentia; species Alentia gelatinosa. The sequence continues at coordinate 87,783,451 of OX465582.1, forward strand.
TGTTGCTGGAGGTGTGAACTAAAATACCCTTACATGGTGCTACATATGGCATGCAATTTCTCACTATTCTAAAATTCACAGAATATAAGTGAGTGCTCCACCGGGCTGGTGGACGGCATGAAAAATGTGCTAGATAAATTAGGTATCGCCTGTTACCAGCCGATTATTAGCAGCTTGTGGCAACAAGCTCATAGCGCTGGGCCAGTGAAGCATGACCTTTAGATAGAATCACAATTCAAAGGGTTCCAGAAGGGTGGTCGAAATCTGTAATGTATGGGGTATAGGGCACATAGTTATTGTGCTATGGAAGAAGCCATCTTGCCTCCCGACGCCATCTAAAACAATATGTGGCAGGACCAATTATCAACGTTTTTTATAAAAGAAAAAAGAAAAAAAGAAAAAAAGAAGTCGGGCTTGCCATGGAGGAACTTTAGACTTGTCTTAATATCTTATATAGATTATAACAACCGATAACTGTGGTTGCCCCCTACTCCAAGGGCGCTGTCTTACAAGTTCCTGGCGGGTGGTGGCAGAACTAGCAATCACTCTGTGTCCTATAGATAGGGGCCATCCATGAAGTGTGTATTCACTGAGGGGGTTGGGGGCAAAATTTTCGGAATTTTTTATATATTTATTTATTTCAGCAAATTAATAGTACAGGACGGTTCTACGCATTGGTGGGTCTTCCACCGAGCCTGTTTCGCTTACAGCAAATGTACTCAGTGGCAATCGCAGGGTTAGGTCACATAACATAACATTATATACATAATTACAATGGTGACAGTGATGAAATGAAGTAGATCTCTACCGGTCAATGGGACCTTCAATAAACTTGTTACCATTCGTATACTGATAGTTGCTTTTTAGTGACACATTTGAATTCCTTTACTGAGCTCAGATGTTGTGTTGTTCCTTCCAGCCTGTCCCAAATTTGGGTGCTACGATACAGAGGAGATCTTTGGTATCGGTTTGTTTTGGCTCGTTTACATTTGAGTTTTACTTTAGATGAACCACGTGTAACCCTACCGGCCACTTGTATATTGTCAGGGAGTTTAGAATGCTTTAACATTAGTGTCAGCAGTTGAAGTTTCCTTCTTGTATCTAAGTAATCACACTTCAACTTCATGTGGAGATCGTCAGTTCGCTGTCTGTCACGCTTCGAGCACTGCAAAACAACTCTTAATGCTCTATTTTGTGTTATTTGAAGAGATTCTATGTCTTTTTTGTTACTCCCATCTATAAGATAACTGCAGTATTCAAACAGTGGTCTTATAACAACTTTGTAGATATGCGTAGCTATTTCTAGTGACATGCATTTATGGATTTTATATAGTTTATATATTCTGGAGTTACAGTTTTTATTTATCATTCTTATGTGTCTTGTAAAATTCAGGTCCCTGTCGATAATTACACCTAGGTAAGTATAGTGTGTTACTTCTTGCAGGGTTGTACCTTTGCACTCGATATCCAGCGATGGTGCATGTTGTATTCTGTTGTTCGATGCAATCCAACAGGTTTTAGTTTTTTTCATGGTTGATAGTCATACAATGTGTATTGCACCAGTTGATTACCTTGTCCACAGCAGTCTGGAGTTTCTCTTTGGCAGCGATCTCTAGTAAATCAGATGCGTATATGACTAGGTCATCTGCGTATTGAATCGTTGCAGCCTCTGTAACATTCTCACACATGCTGTTAACGTAGAGAATAAACATGAGTGGCCCCAGGACCGAGCCCTGGGGCACCCCAAAATCAACATTCAGCAAACTGGATGTACTACTATCAACCACCACACGTTGTCTCCGATCCGACAGATAACTTTCGAACCAGTCAAGTAAGTTTTTTGGTATTTTGGGAGTATTCTTAACATATGAGAGCAACAACTCGTGTGGAACGGAGTCGAAGGCTTTGCGCAGATCGACGTAGTATACGGCCATTAATTTCCCGTCATCTCTTGATAAATATAGATCGTCTCAGTATTTGTGGATTGCATCAGCAGTCCCTAATTTGTCTCGGAAACCATATTGCGTGGCGACAAGTGTGCTATTATCTGCCAGCATGCTGTATAGTTTTTTGTACACTATTTTTTCTAGTATCTTAGAGGGTGTCGGCAATAGCATAATGGGCCGCCAATTTGTGATTTTAGTTGGGTCTCCACTTTTTTGGAATAGGGACGACCACTCCTACTTTCCAACTATCAGGTACTGTCCCAGTATTAAGTGAGCTTTCGAAGAGTTTAACACAAACATCAATAAGTATAATCATGGAGTCCTTGACAGCCCTACCGGATATATTATCTAGTCCCGACTATTTACTTGGAGATATATCCTTGATCAGTTTCATGAGGTCAGACTTATCTAGAGTGAAGAGTTCTTTATCATGATGTCTGGCCTTGTTGTCTAAATCCGACACTCTTTGTGTGTAATCTACTTTATCGAACTCATTAAATAACTTTCCACCTATACTCGCAAAGAACTCATTAATGTAATCAGCCAATTCCCCATGCAGTATCTGATCACCCGTGTCCTCATGTACTAATGCACAATTTTGGTTGGATTTCGGCCCGTTTAATAACTTATCAAGATCACTCCAGAACTGTTGAGGTTTTGCATGTTGCTATCGAGCTGTTCAGATAAAAATGCATTCTTTGCTTGTTTTAAATCATTTCTAATTATGAGATTAAGTAATTTAGCCTTCTTGATCTTGTTGTGGTCCTTATCTATTTTATACGCCTCGATGAGTAAACTTTTGCGTATACATGCTCCTTTTCTTGGCTATTCAATGCTCATCCCTCTGTTTTATCTTTTCAGGGTATGAACATATCACAGTTTGACTGTCCTTATGGAAATTATCATTAGTATAAAGAAATCTTTAATATAGTGCAAAAAGAAAAAACCCACCCCACTGGAAATGGGTTTGTTTTCTAATCCATTATGGTCTACAGCTGCCACCTGCTGGACTGCGCCAGAACTATCGAGCGCACACACCTATGACGTCACAGCATGCAGACGACAAACATCGCACTCGCCCAGCAGAGATTTAGACACGACCTCCATATGGATTATTCATAGAATTATAGATTAATGAAATTCTTAAATTCTAGTTACTTTTGTTTTTATTAATCAATATTAACGGAACATGTCCAGAACACCTCTGAATCAAGCCGGTGACCACTCTCCCAGCAGATCTTTCATGGCACTAGCGCTTACTAATCTTAGACTGGTTCCCTGCCCATATGAATAAGGGGCAGGTAACGGGTTCCACAGGCATGACCTTCAACCTTGGCTGGTGCCCGCCTGTTACTAGGGGATACCCCAGGAACCAGCCTTGTGGTATGGCTGGTATCCGCTTGTCATACACCTAGTTCCGCCGAGCCCTCTAGCGGACTACCGGGGAACCAGGAGGCGTTACCAATAATGCACTGTAAAAATGGAACCCGGTACCTGGCCTATAGTCTAACTAGGTCAGGCTTCCAGGCTATTACTAATCTCTGCCCCAAACCACTGACGTCATATGCTGGTTCCCCGAGTATCCACTAAAGACAGGAGGGACCAGCTAATATTTCAGATTCAAAACAAGGCTACTGTCAAATGTCATAAAAGTCAAACGAATTACATACCATGAGTTGGGAAATATGGGAATTGTTAAAGGAACTTCACGGACAATCCAGCTGCTTCTTTTCAAGATTTTAACCACTTTATAATGCGAATCCACACTTGATTAGACTGTCCCTTCGAGTGAGCACATGTGCTATGTTGACAAACAAAATGCTGCAACACATGTGGTGCTTCCCACTGAAGAAATTAATCCCTAATAATATGTCTGATTATAAATATCAAGTTACAGAAACTTGTGCAAATCATTTATCATTTAATATTTGCATCTTCATATACATGTAGAATGAAAAATACTACCCAAGGCACTATGAATTTAGGATATTTGAAAAACTGGCGGATGGGACAGATTTCGTCCCAAACAGGCAAGTAGGTGCAGAGATACAATCGACCGCAGGAAGTAGAGTGCAGGATCTCTGTAAAGGAGAGTGGCCGGTGCCACATTGAATATGACACTTCCTGTGAAATTTAAACCAGGTTACTCTAGAGTCTCCAGGTAACGATTGTTTTCTGTCTAACAAGGATTCCATTTAGTGGATTAATATCCTGTTCTCACTTTCCAAAAGGAGTAGGTACACCAAGCACATTTCTTCATGAAAACCTAATTAAAATTTAACAGGGGGATGGGATTGAACAAGGTTTCATTGACTGATATGTTGCAATCTTATTAGAAACCAAATCATTACTTCACCATATCTAACTATTTCATGATCAAGGATAACGAAACAACACAGATTTCAATTGTTTATAAAATACCTAATTTATTTCAACATTCTAAATGGTATATATAGATCTAGATGAGGTGTGATATGAAGGCTCCAGACCTGTCAAATGATGCACGACACGTGTCTGGTTACAAACCAAGTGAACACAAGTAATTTATGACAATTCCCCTGGTGGCACTCAAATATGCTAATACAGGATCCAGTCAGCTGCTGTCCCCTTTTCTTTCTCTCATCTCACACTCACTAAAACAGGGTGTTCAACGAATAAAAATGAAATATACAAACAGCTCTCGGCTCCATGCCACCATGAAGGACACCATTCACTATCTCCATCAACAATCCCACTGTCGCTGATATTTACACAGATTTATAGCAACAAACGCACTGTCAGCAAAATGTTTACACATGAAAATACAACCGAAGAACGAAACACGTGTATAAAGGTGAGCAGAGTTCAACTCTCACAGGACAAACATGCAGGCACCACAGCGACCCGCACACAGGCATCCAAAAATACATGCAGACTCTAGTCTTAAGGTAGTAGTGCAGAAGTGGTTTGATAAAAATATTTCACTCGTTCTACAAACTCGTTTAATATTTTTATCGAAAGAAACACGTTGTGAGAGGATGTTCCAACATGGTAAATACGTTTTACTATAATATCATTGCTGCACTGGTTTGGTATTTCATTGAATAGCCCATAGCTGAAGGGTTAAGTTCCAGATAGTTACTATATAATTAATAGATATAATATCTATTAGGACGAGGCTTGATTTAGAAAAAAATATGATATTTGTTTTAGTTCTGGGGTTACTATTCGTAAAGTGAGCAAAGGTACATTATTAAGTCACTGTTACCATGTCACCTGAAGTAGTAACACAGTTAAACTTACACTTACGGGAAATAAACCATCACAAAGTTCTGTGTATCGCATTGTTTCTCGGGCGATTCGTTCACATGAATAAGTCATATGTAATAATCATCTCTTACAAAAACCATGAGTTCAGGTGAGCAAATGGTAAATTAGGGCACACATAAAATACGAAGCAAGAATTAGTTTATATTGATATTTTCTTAAAGGAAACAGTTACAGGTCTATGATTATGGTGGACTTCCACAATATTACAAACAATAATATCTAATTTCCCCTTTAAAAAATAATTTAATATTTATTCAGAGTGAATATGCAGTGATGAGTGGTGGCGTTAAAGTAGCAGTCCTCGGAGATATTGCAGAATGATACTGATGTCTAATACTGGTTAAACAAAGGTTTCTGGCAGGTCAAGTATTACCGTCACATAACACAACATGGCGTAGGCATTAATTGCGAAAACCCGTAGAATGCTACCTGAAATTAATCACGGAGGAGGAGAAGGGGGGCCGTACGTCTTTATTATCTCACCCCTGGTATTTTTTTCCCATAGACTTAACATTGGGAAGTTGTATCCAACGCCCGTTGAGTATTTAGAAAAAAATACCCAATGGGGGATTTTGTCATAAAGGTTAGCCCATTAGTCAATGTGAAGGGTGAGATAAATTCAGAAACCTATTCAAGTTTACGGTCAGAGCTCAATCCCATCTTGTTTGAATCGCGTAGTAATTCACGCGGCTTCGCCTTTTGAATTACTATGCAATTCAAACTCGATGGGATACAAGCTCAGCCCCTGTACCCCATCACCTACTCCTCCACTCCATTGCCTTGATTCCTGGACCAGTCACACTGCAACACACTTTATCTTAATTTAGTTTAATCATGAATGTCCATAATCAAAGACTTGAGCAAGTCTACGTCTTTAGCACCTTTGAAAGAAACGTTCTAATGGGAAATGTCCCCAAACTTATCCAGGAAACCCTGCGTTTTATTGATATTGATTTGCAGAGTTGATCTAAAACGAGGCATGAGTAAATGTTGAATTTTAATTCGCGAAACTCTTCTTCGGAAAGTAGCAGCCAGTAAGTTTTCTACTTTGGATCAATGCAGCCTATGTATTATACCTAAAATATCTCTCATTTATTCTTTATCTTTTAAGACCCTTGGACAATCAATGTTGGGTAAAACTGTGGTTTCATGGTCCCCAGTACCCGTATGTATATAGTGCGGCCGTGTTCAAAATATGGCGCAAAATTTAACAGATTTGATAGCTTCTAAGTACGTATTTTAGAGCGGAAGAGCCAATATTGCTTCCATAAGTTCACAGTAAAAGAGGTGAAATATGATTCAGAATGATCGATTATTGTGGATGGGCCCGCGAAAACATGTATTACGGTAAATAATCAAGGTAGTTTGACTGAAATTTCCTGTTGTAAGATAGGGACCATGGATCTGCACTTTTACCCAGTGCTGTGTTCGCAGGGATATACTGGAAAGATGTAGCTTGATATAAATAGACGTACGCATTTCCTGCTGCATGTTACACCGTCATGACATGTTACATGATGGTAGAATTTACCATATTGACACTGCTGTGCTATTTACCAAACACACTTTGGACGCTCCCATGAAATGGTTAGATTGTATTTAGACGGGTTGGAGTATGTATCACTTGCTTTCCTTTCTACAATCCTACACTTTATGACTTCGCTTGAAACAGCGCAGTAATCATACAATTTTGTGCTTATTTTTTGTGGGTTGAAAGGCAGCAAAAAAAAAAAGCGCCGAATAATGGTTTTTGTTTCGCATAAATATTAAATACCCTTTGACTATTTGTTTTGATCATCAGTATTAATAACAGTGAACATTCCCAGGCTATAGATAACGTTAATAAAAGCACCGTTACTGTCCCACGGGATGTGAGGTGGCAGGTGGGGAAATACACCTTGTGTTCAAAATACCTGAAGAGCTGCATTGATTCAAAAGTAAGATTATGAAGACGTGGCAATAACACCTCTATGGCAAGCCGATGCCACCTTTAAAGTGAAAGTTTCCTGGCAGTTTTGGACTATGTTGCTATAGTTAAAAAAAAAAATTAAAAAAGGAAAGGAAAAAGGAGAAAAAAGAAAAGAAAAAAAATTGATTCAAAAGTAAAGGGCTTCCACATTCATAGAACTAAGAGTAGGTGATTAAATTGAGCATGCCAATGGAATAACGGCAGACTTATGTTTCATTTATAATGTCAGTCTCTACATTCATGTAATTTGACATCAACAGAAATTAACCATATTCTTATACCGGCTGGTTGCAAGCATAAGGGAACAAATGACTTTCCTAAACTGAACACCAACTTGATAGTTAAAAGTTATTGATATAATGAAAATTGTTTTGTCTTTACCATTTAAATCTAAATTTGAAACAAACTTATATGCTAACAATATTTAAAGATGTCCTTAAGAGTACCTATAATTCAGTAAAGAACACACATATCATTATATACCTATGACCGAATGGCAATGAAATACTACCCGCTGCTAGGGGTGCAGTATGAATAATGTTCGGGCGCACTGTGTTCGTCGTGAATGTTCGGACGCACTGTGCCCGTAGTGAATGCCTCAAGTCAACAGAACATGAATCGACGACTTTGTAAGTATACAAAATGGCGTTTTTCATGATATTTAGGTATATAATAATAAAACGCAGTGTCTAAGTCCGTAGGATGCCATTCTCGGCCTTTTGTCCGGCAAAGTACGTCCCTTCGCCTACGTTGTTGGGATGCATTTTATGGGACAGAAAAATACTTGAACGGCTATTCCTATGGACTCAGTAACCACGTTTTCTCTTAATACTCTTTGGTTTAAAACAAGTGAGATATACGGAGACTGCACCACGATACCAGAACCTTAGTGACCGCTTCAACTCTGCCATCACAAATTAATTCAGACATAAATGACGCTGGTTGCCACTCCTAGAAAAACACAGCATTGCAGTGCAAATCACAAAGATTTCTTTAACACCAAAACTGCAGCTATTATTGCATCTATTCGATGTTTATATTTCAAATAAAACTGATGTATTCACAATGATGGCTTTTGAATCTAGTACGATTCGCACATATTGTATTTATTACCTGAACATATATACATGCCTTTGTTAGTTTTGGTACGGAGGGGTGCCACAGTAGCGACGGTGCCTTTAATATGTTTTCCCGCTTGTAAGTTACATTCATACACTATGCGTCTTTCTTGTCGCATCTTTCTTGTCGCATTCACACCAAAGTTGAAATCCAACAATAACATAAAGATAATTATACAATGACATTGTGCTGTTATGGCAATACTTCCTTTCATACAAAGATACGAGGCGAATAGCACTTCAGTTTCCAACCGATGCCCACCAAAAAAAAAAAAAAAAAAAAAATCCTTTCATACAAAGAACCTGGATGCTGAAGTACCTCTTGCAAACGAACAAACTTTTCTCCTTTTATTTTTTTAAAGAAATAACACAACCCCACAATCAAACAATATAACCAAGTTACACACAACCTGAGTAGAGAGAGCACTCCATAAAGACAACTCCAAAAAACGGCATAACATGACTAATGAGTTACTATAGGAAATGTCAGAAAACGGTATGTAATATCTCCTAATGATGAGAATAATAATAATATATATCAACAAGATGATCGACTATAATCATTCATTATCAATCTAACCCGATGAACAGTCTGTACACAAAAAAAAAGAAGATCAAATTATAACCGATTTGACTATGTATAGCTGTCTCCTGAGGAGGGTCATTTTCGCTGGTCTAGCGGGGTTTGGGAGGAGAGAGCAGGCGCCTGGCCTGTCGCCTGGCCTGTCGCCTGGCCTGTGGCCGGGCGTGGTGAGCTGCTCTTGGAGCCGGGCGTGGCGGCGCCGGGGGAGGTGTGAGATGCTCGGAGCTGGGCCTCGTAGTAGACGTGCGGGCGGAGGGTGGGCGGCGGGAGGCCCGGCATCAGGTGCGGCGCTAACTGCGGGAAGGCCGGGTGAAGCATGGCCGCGCTCACCGGCTGCAACGGACAAGCACAAAACATGTCACACACTCATGTGTTATAGAGGAAACCTAGGGAAAAGTTACAGTTAGACCTCCAGGGGAATACTATAGAGGCAACCTATGAAGGTTTATGGTTAGACCTTTTATCCTACCCCTCATATAAATATCTATAGGGGATAGAGCCATTGTTAGTTCACGAAGCAGTCACCAGGTGGTCGGGGGACATTCCTGTATTCTGGCTATTTGTTTTTACAAAATTCAAATGCCTTTCAATATTTTACTATGGTTCCCTTGACTCTCTACACCCATCCCAAAGCAGGATGACATAATGATTAAACCCAAGACATGATATTTTCCATATGGAACACTTTATATAAATATGTGAGCAAGGCTAAAGTTGTGACATTTCCCAATTATCACTCACTTCTTTTCCACCTCCTTTAGTGAAGAACACCTACTTTTTCACCTCCAATAGTGAAGAACACCTACTCGGGGGGCGTCATGGCGGCGCCCATGGATCATAGGCTATATGCCGTATAGACTTAACATGGTGTGATTGTATGCCACTATATAAACGTAGTAAATCCCCGAGCAATAGTGAGGAGTATCGCATAGTGTCAACTACACGGAGAATACAGCAACACAGATCAAAATCATGGTAATGTTGTTAATTATTAGAAAAACATCTTTTAAATGATTAGAAACTCGACATAAGTGCAGTGCATTGTTTCTATCAAATAGTTCCTAACGTGCTCCTCTGGTGGCAGAGAAAGCTGTATTCTACAGAGTAAATTACGTATTTCCGTATTCTACTCAGTAGACTATAAAAGTAACCATAGAAATGGATTTCAGATTGCATCAGAATCATGAAAAGAATTGTCTAGCTATCTAGTGGAAAAGATACACAATATTGACTGGTTTCAGATACAACCACTTTTATCTGAAACCAGTCTATATTGTATTTATTATCCACCTTTTCCTGACAAGTGGGGTACTGATATTAGCTTATATAGGTATGCACTATTTTTTCATACACACAATTTTTCAATATGTGCCAACTTTCGCAACCTGGAACATACAACATATCTCTATGCTCTGGGTATGTAGAACTACCTGCCCATGTGTTTTCTATGGACACTTTGTATTAGGTGGATATATATGTATGCTTGGGGTATGGTAATACACACTCCCCATGTGTTTTCAATGGACACTTTGTACAATTAGGCGGATAATAAAACTCATCAACTCACCGTTGCTCCTTGCGGGGCACTCCACATCCGGTCCGTGGGCATGCGCACGGCGGTGTGGTTGGTGGGCGGGCCGGACGGAAGCTTCGACGGCTGGTGAAGCGACAGCGGCGCTACGACCTGCGCGCTGGGGTGCGAAGCCGGGTGTGGCAGCGCTCTACCACCATCCTGTAACGTCCTGGGGGAAGCTTTACGTATTGAAGAGATCACGTCTTTAGGCACTTTGGACGATGAGTTATTAAAAGCTAAGGCCATGTGTGAATTACCCAATGGGAGAGAGCGTCCCTGTTCGCACACCACCACAGTGGGCGAAACCCGAGACGCGGGGCTCACAGGATGGGGAGTCTCTCTTGACCTCTTGTGCATCACCAGATTCAAAGGTGCCTCCTCGATTTGCGCCGGTTGGACATGGTTTTGCTGTGGGTGGGCATAGCTCTTGGTCTGCAAGCTTTGCTGGGAGTTCATAGTACGTTTCCTTATACTGAGGTCGGTGGGTTCGTCCTCTGCGGCCTTGAGGTTCACACTATACCCCTCCATGTGTAGCCCCACCCGTGGCGGGGGCGTCCCCATGGTGCTGCTCCCTAGCGGCAGTACAGCAGAGTTCTGTAAATGCGGGCGCTTTGTACTACTCGCATACGGATCCAAATCACGGAAATACACACTTGGGTTCTGTCTCGAGTTATGCGCCGAGGGAGGGGTGGGAGGGGGTGTTTCTAACCTCGGCGACCCACCGCTCGGGAACGGGTACACACGCTTCAACCCTGCAGTAGGCGGCTGGGCGCCAGGCCGGAAGTGAGGCGGCCCGAAGGTGGACTGCGCATGTCTGGCCGGAGGAGGGTTGCACACTTCCGGTTTGACCTGCGTGTGGTGGATCACACTGGGACGACGCGGGTCACTCATGTTGATTGGAGGCGTGGCTTTGTTTGAGCTGTGGGCTGGGGCCTGCGGTAGGCGTAGGACCTCCCCCATGTACCGTATGTTAACGGGTCCATTGCTGGCAACTGCACTTGGGCTGTGGAGAGTTGTGGCCGTACTTGTGACTATCTGATGGCGTGGGAGAAGATGGTTACTGTGAGGAGGAGGTTGCTGTTGTTGTTGTTGTTGTGGCTTTTGTTGTTGATGATGTTGCTGTTGTTGATGATGTTGCTGCTGTTGTTGTTGTTGCTGTTGTTGTTGCTGTTGCTGCTGTTGTTGTTGTTGCTGTTGTTGGAGGTGGTGTTGTTGCTGCTGCTGCTGCTGCTGTTGTTGCTGTTGATGTTGGAGGTGGTGTGGATGTGGATGTTGATGTTGTTGATGCTGTTGTTGCTGATGGTGTTGCTGTGGTTTCTGCTGTTGCTGCTGATGCTGCTGTGCCTGATGTGCTTGTTGTGGTTTCTGATGGTACACCCCTGCAACTCCTTGCCGAGCTACCAAATTGTTGTGATATCCTGGTGCCTGTACCACCAACTGGTGTGGCTTCACTGACTGATTAATAAAGGTCATAGGGAGTCCTTGTGGGGGAGTGGCTACTTTATGGGGCACAGCATTGGGCCTCTGTTTTGCCATAGGTGTCATGATACTCGGGGCACCTCGGTGGGAGCGCATGATCTCACCACTCTTGGACACAACCATCACCATGTTGGGTTCACCCTGCATGGCTGGGACAGTCTTTGGAGGTTGCCTCATTGCAAGTGTTAAAGGATCATGCTTGGCCACTCCATTCTCCTTACAGTCTTGCCGTTTGGCACCTAGTGTCGTCTCCACATTGCGCAGTTTGATGTGGTTCGGGGACTGCTCTGCGAGGACTACTTTCTGTTGGTGGGCGGTCTTGTTTTCCATCTCAGGAGCGAGTAGAGGCACAACTTCCGTAACCTCACTTTCTGGGCTGTAGTTCTGTAAATAAGACCAAAATACGGGGATGTCAGTTGGGAGTCGGAAAAAGAGAAAGAGGAAATATTTTTCTTCAGGGAATGCGGAATCCCCATCTGACACCATAGCTCACTCTCCTAGCAAATCCTTCATAGGTTTTGGAGTTACAACCACCGGTGTAGAATCTGCTGGGAGAGTGTGTCTTTGTGCAGATCTACACCAAATGAGGTATTTTTTAAATAAAGAATTCAAAAACAATCACAACATATTATCGGCTCTATGTTCCACTCCATAGCTTGTAAAGCTATTAGTTCTTTTTTTAATAATTTTGTCTTATATTTGGTAAGGCTTTAATAACTACATTGCCACATTACATATTTTTAGCCAATCAGATGTCAGTATTCTCCTTCCCCTTATACGTTGGAGCATTTCCCACAGAAATATGACGATCCTTACGCTGAGGTTGGAGCACTAAGATCGAAATCTTACATGTAGGCAAAATCCTACACACTGGCATCCCTGTTCCAAATGGAATTTACTACCTCAGAGAGACTCGAAAAAATGTGGAAAACACATCAATATTAGCCATAGAATAAGGTCGAGGGTGTGTGGGGAGATTTAAACCACTGTTTAATTGGCCTGCATGAAGCTCAATTTATATTATCTTTGTTTTTATACAAGAAAAATCATTTCATGAACTGGAAAATGAAAACAAGGATTTCCACGGAAAAGTGGAAAACTGTCATCTCTGAAATTTAAATCAAATTAGAACACTCTCGGCTAAACTATTACCAATATGGTGTATCCATCTTTATGACTATATACATCATTATGGTCTGTTGGTTTTTGCAATAGTAAGTATGGAAATAATCTATTTTTGTTTGTTCTGTGGTAAATCTACTTAAATCGTGTATTTTCCTCAGGCGACAGTTCTGACCACATTTATAACAGTGATTTCTGATGGCAAATTAGATCATTTGACTGATTTTGAATAATCAATATCGAATGAACATTTAAAACACTTATTTCGAAGTACAATTTGACCTCATTATGGAAGGGACTATATTTCCAAGAATCTCCTCCTGGAGATTCTGATAAGTCAGAATCTCCAGGTAGTCAATTCCATGTGCCTTATACATGTACTAGGGAGAGTTCGTATTCGGTGGGCAATAAAAAAGGAAAAACTTAATTTTTTTTTTTTTTAAACAGAAATGTGCTCACGTTGTCGGAGTCGGGCAGGTCAGCCGGGGTACCGCCGTCGTCCGTGCCGTTATCGTTGTCGTAGTCGTCGTCCTGCAGATCCTCGGGTGGAGGTGTGAGGTCCTTCTCCCCTTTCTGGTACCGCTCAAAGGACAGTAACAACCTGAAAAAAAACATAGGCTCTGCCTGAGTATGGTGTTCTATAAATATAGTTTACGAGATCCCCTTACTCATACATTCTCCCCTTTCTGGTACCACTCAAAGAACACTAACAACCAGAAGAACTAGAAGCAAATAGGATGTTCATCATAGATAAATGAGCGTGCAATTATAAATAAATAGAAGTAAAAGGTTTGAGTTAGATTTAGCCTATGGATAGTTTTCTGTAACCCACTTGCACCTAGTCAACTTGCCAATTCTGCAACTGCCTGATTCTAGGATCCAAACACACCAAGCTCCAGTGGGTCTTGAGGTATTTTGGTCTTGAATGATTGATCATGGTCAGCTGGGCACACCTCTAAGACCCTGAGACACTGGCTCCCTGCTCTGTTCTCACTATCACAGTGAACAGCATGCAGATAGTAAAGGGATAGTTTTCTGGAAGCACACTAGAAGTTCTATGTGACCACTCTAACCTCTAGATGATGTATTTAGTGTGTGCAAGCACGCTCTAAAAACCATGGGCTCTGCCTGAGTAATGCTGTTCTATAAACACAGTCTAACCATGTCTCCATACTCATACATTCTCCCCTTTCTAACAAATTTTACAATAACATGGTTGACAGTTTAACAAAGTCTCCATATTACGGACCTAGTCATTTTTCATCTAGTGAGTTTCCTTCTAATAATTATCCTACAGTGCTTAAATATCGCTACTGAGCAGAATACTCAGGCTATGATTGTAATACTAAATATAAGAATCAAAAGTGGGTCTGACTCTGTGCTGCCTATTTTGTTTTTTTATGATGCCTGATGAGCCACTTTCTGGCGAAACCTTGTTTTACTTCACACTCTAGTAGATCTTTACTAGCTTAAGAAACATTTAAAAGAGGTTTCCTACACTAATAACTCAATTCTGGGTTTGCGGGCAGGAATTTGTTTGTTACTAGCATACCCAGGGAAATCACTATGACCTGGACGTTATGATGTCACAGCCAGGGCACGCTATGGTTACGGCGTGGGGTTTGGAATCCACCATTCCTTCATTTAAGGTAGCCTCACTGTTGGTGATATGTATGTTTTAAAGCCACTTCATCATTTACATGTGATTGTAATATTTCTTACCTTTCGTAATGGCGTCTCGTGCAGGTGGCAGCACTGGTGCTGCCCGGGTTGCCTCCCAGTCTGTCGTACAGGTGTTTCCACATGCGCCGTTGTGTTATCTTATTTAACAAAAACATATAATTATTGGAGATTAGAAAATAAGGATAAAGTTATGTTAATGAAGTCAATTTTCTATGTCAGAATACTTTCAGACAACTCAATTACAACATTTATTTCATCTATGTAATACTGCATCGATTTTATTAAGCATTTCGTTACATTCAGACCATGTAATTGTAACGAAATTGTTGTACATTTATACTATGGTCAAATAAAAGAAATTCTTTGAAAAATATATTCAAAAAATTTATTTATGGAAGGGAATAGAGAAAATAACATATTTATCTTCAGTTTGATATTCAGTAAATATAAACATACCAATTGAGATCACTGATGATGGTAAAGTGTACCAATTCATCTTGTGTGATTTCAATAATAAACAGTAAATATATTTATGTATTAAGTGCGTACGGGGTATTGGTGAGTTTGTTTTCATACTAACCTGTTCATATCCCCCAAGTTTCTGAGCGTAGTTATAGAAGTAGTAGAGGTCAACTGTAAAGAGTAACAGGAAACGCTATTATACACTTTAGAGGTCAAATATATTCTTCTCTCTTTTTTAAAGGCATATCGGATAATCCGGCTTGAAAATTGAAACCCATGTCATTTTCCTGAAAATTGACTATAATATTCTCCAAGTGTTATAGAACACATAACTAGATTAAGAATTGGGGGTCACCATGCGAGTTTTTGATCTAGACATCAATCTTGTGGTAATTTTATAATAGAATATATAGAAATTCTAAAAAGTTGCTTTTCACATAGTAAAACCCATATTATTTTCCTCAAACTTTCATAGAATATAGATTTATAGTACATGTATTATAAGTTTAACTTAAGCAAAGCAAGCAAATGTAAATTAGCCCATCTTACCTATTAAGATTGGATAGAGTGGACAAAACTTCAGAAATTCTGGGTACATACTTTATGGATGGCCCCTTGTTTGTTTGCGTAGTTTAACGTCCAATGTGTTCTATGAGATCTACTTTGGGTTTGACTGAATCTATAAGATGAATTTAGGAAGAAATCTCACCCCAAACCCAACACATCTACTGAGGTGAGAATTCTTTATGTTTCTCTGGGTACTTTAACGTACAATTTGATCCATTAGACTTGAGAAATCTTTTACTTCCCACACCACATAGACATGGTATGAGAAGGATTGGCCTTTGATATAGCAGTAAATCTACTACTGCTGGGGGTGAAGGAGAAAGGTGGCTGTACACCACACCACATAGACATGGTATGAGAAGGACTGGCCTTTGACATAGCAGTAAATCTACCACTGCTGGGGGTGAAGGAGAAAGGTGGCTGTACACCACACCACATAGACATGGTATGAGAACAATTGGCCTTTGATATAGCAGTAAATCTACCACATCTGGGGGTGAAGGAGAAAGGTGGCTGTACACCACACCACATAGACATGGTATGAGAACAATTGGCCTTTGATATAGCAGTAAATCTACCACATCTGGGGGTGAAGGAGAACGGTGGCTGTACACCACACCACATAGACATGGTATGAGAAGGGTTGGCCTTTAATATAGCAGTAAATCTACCACTGCTGGGAATGAGGGAGAAGAGTGGCTGCAGTGGGACTTGACCTACAAATTTAGACAACCTTGGGGGGGGGGGGGGACAATGGGATGACGAGTCGAGTGCTTACTTTGCTTGAAGCCGAGAGAGGGTATCCTGTCGATGGGCGTCTTCCTGCGCTTCATGAAGGCCATGAGGTCGCGCATGAACTGCTGCTCGTCCGCCGTCACCTGGTCCTTGTTCGGACGAAGGACCTTGCGCCGAATCTTGGGCTCACCAGATTCCTTCAAGAAAAAACATGAACCTTTAAAGTATTTAAAACCAATTTTAGATTCTTTAAGGAGATGCTGTTCCCATGTTTTTGCAGCATCATGTAAGATCACAGTAATTCCCATGTGATCACTGATGATGGGTTAAAAAAAGGGGCGTCCTGTATGCCATATAATCTTACCCTGGTATTTTTCTCTATAGGCTTAACGTTAGAAACTCATACTCCATGGCCATGTTAGTAGTGTACCCAATACTCAATGGCTAATTGGGTGAGTTATTCTATTGATTAATAATGTTTCTGGTCATGTGATGAATTTCTTCGTTCCAGTGGAGGTTGTCTAAGTCTCCGTGGTCGGAAAGACGCAGTATCAGCTACGCCCCGTCTCACACCAATGTTTCTGGTCATGTATATGGGGTGAGATAAAATCAGAAACTCACTCGATGAAAAGAACTTGGTCCATAATCCACCTCGTTATTTTTATCTCATGTATTTCCTTCTAAAGCATACATATGGCAGCGACACACCGATTCTTCCCGATCACCACACTCTTTGATCTCAATCGGGTCATTTTACGAGGATATAAAGGGAGGTGGTGTGCTCGGGTAGAACATATGAGGGTAAAAGACATCGACATTGTTGTTCCTGATTATTATCGTCGATCGGATCGGTGAGAATCGGTGGTAGATGTTGCTGTCTTATGAGCTTGAGACTTTTTTAAAATTCTAATATGGTTTTAATCAGTTCTTAATTGCAAGTTCATCGCTACAAGTACATTATCAATGTATTGCATTAAAGCCAATAGTGGATTATCGCATACTAAGCCACTCAGGGTTGTGTCTAGCATTACACAGCACACAATTATTGATATGGATAGGATTATGGTTATTTGACAGTGATTTTTACCTTGGGTTTTGATATTGCTCTTTCTTCCTTACCTTGGGTTTTGATATTGCTCTTTCTTCCTTGCCAGGGGTGAAGTCTGAATCATTCGAGTCCGACTCCATATCTTTCTTCTGTTTCATTTTTTTCTTTCGTGGTCGACCTTTCAGGTTAGGAGCTGCAAAGAAATGGCAAATGATACATTTAACATCTCACATGAGTGAATTACCTGGAAAACATTGATTGGTGGATAGATTCAACAAGACATGGCAAAAACACCTCTATGGCAAGCCGATGCTACCTTGAATTTGACAAGTTCCTGTCAGTTTTTGAACCTATGTTGCTATGGTGTCTACCGTCCCAAGTTGACTATACATAGCCCAACCAACCATAGAACCCACTCTCCAAACAGTGTGGTTTGGTTTAGTGTAAATCCAAGCATATTTCTTGGTTGTATCCTAATAAAAGTATATCAGTGGGGGTTGGGTGGTCAGGGTTTCCTCCGGTTCACTCTTCAGGCATTTTAATTAATGGCTATGGGGGCCATCCATAAAGTATGTGCGCACCAAGGGGAGGGGGTGGGGGGTTTAAAAATTTATGGAAATTTTTCGTATGCTCCTTCTTTGTTCTACTGCATACAAGATTGAGAGTGGGGGATGGGGGGGGGGATAAAAATTTTGCGTTTGTTAGATTGTTTGTTTGTGGTTTAACGTCCCAGGGGACCCTGAGGGTATATATGTATCGATGATTTAACTTTTCACTTTCATAGACTTATTTCAGTCAATTCTTTTCAATGTTTAAAATATTTTCAAATATTTTATATAAAATCAAAGAGATTTGTCTCTTTCAAAAAACATGATGATATCTTTCTTTGGACTAGTTTCGAACAACATTTCCATGTTGTTAGATACTATCTATACTAGCAATAATGCTAAATTATACTGTGGCCACTGGAGCCTACCGTAAACAGGGACCCGCTCCCTAGTAGATCTTCCGGGATAAATTAAAAAAAAAAAAAAAAATGTTTTTTTTTTACCGAGGTGATCCTGCCTGAAGTCGTGTGTGATGAGGTCGGGGTGGTCGAAGGTGTCTCGGCAGAAGACTACGCGCGTGCCTGTCGTGGGAGCTGTGAAGCCACCGATGGCGCTCACCAGGGCGTTCTTCAGCCACGAGTTTCCCACACCCTCCAGACGCTTCATGATGCTCCGGTAGCGCACATAGCGTGAGTAGCTGAGGATGGTCACGTTACAGAGCCGCACCACTGCGT
Source organism: Alentia gelatinosa (assembly GCA_950022655.1). Lineage (NCBI taxonomy): Eukaryota > Metazoa > Annelida > Polychaeta > Phyllodocida > Polynoidae > Alentia > Alentia gelatinosa. Next base: position 87,802,327 of record OX465582.1, read on the forward strand.
CTTCTGTGAAATAAAAATAGAAAAGATTTAATATCAGGATGATCACGTCAATAAAAAAAGAAAAAAGAAAAAACTTCAGAATGGTTACATTACAGAGCAGCACCACTGCGTCTTCTGTGAAATAAACAGAGAAAAAAATATAATGTTCATCAGAATGGTCATGTCAATAAAAACAGAAAAAATATAACATCAGAATGGTCGTGCTACACAGCCGCACCACAGCATCTTCTGTGAAATAAAACAGAATAAATATAACATCAGAATGGTCACGTCAATAAAAACAGAAAAAAAACACAGCAGAATAATCATGTTAATAAAAACGTTAATAAAAACAGAAAAAATATAACATCAGAATTGTCACGTTACACAGCCATAGCACAGCGTCTTCTGTGTGATAAAAACAGGAAAAATAATAACATCAGAATGGTCACATAACATAGCTGCACCACCGCGTCTTCTGTGAAATAAAAATATAAAAAATATAACATCAGAATGGTCACGCTAATAAAAACAGAAAAAAACCCCATCAGAATGGTCAAGTTACACAGCCACACCACCACATCTTCTGTGTGATAAAAACAGGAAAAATTTAACATCAGAATGGTCATGTCAATAAAAACAGGGTAAAATAATAACCTCAGAAAGGTCACGTCAGTAAAAACAGAAAAAAGACAACCTCAGGATGTCATGTTACACAGCCGCACCACTGCGTCTTCTGTGCAATAAAAACAGAAGAAAAAGAAGTATTTTCGGACAGATCTAGTGATGGTATGACTGTTTGGCACCCAAACAAATTTTTAACAAAAAAGAGCAAAGAAAAACTTATCTCAGAATGGGGAGATTTGGACTTGAGGTCGAGCAGAATCGGTCATTACCCCCATGCTAGTAGTGCCCGACCTGATAATAATCGGATCAGTGAAGTGCGTGCAGCGACATGAAGTTCACCGATTCTGACCGACCCGACGGATCCCTCGGGCAAAGGTGTGATCGGGAAGAATCAACATGTCGCTGTCTTATAGGCTTAAGAGGATCAACTCTCATAACAGACATCTTTTGCTCAGGACGAAATATAATTTTTAACCTCCACTTCATATTGCTAACCCTGTAAACGGACCAACCGATACATGGTCCTCTCTATTGTCCAGCACTACTTATATAACATAGATTATACTGTTACTCACAACTTGAGGATCTGATAAACCACACATGACAATGGGGTCACTGCAATCACGATATCACCTGAGTGTTTGTCTACAAGCCGCAGATAAACGATGTATCATTCCCAGAACCTGGCCAAAGACTCGTGAAGAGTTTTACAGACTAGGATAATTGTTGATGGAAACTGTGGCATGAAGGACATCGGCAGTTCAGTAGGTCAAGGCTGGTGGGTGCACCACAGAGTCGGGGATTTTATCTCATCCCGGTATTTTTCTCCATAGACTTAACATTGGGAACTCGTATTTAACGCCCATTAGATATTTAGGAAAAATATCCAATATGTCATAACGGGGCTATGCACATCTGCTCCCTTTCAACGCTACCGTGTGAATGCCGATTTCGAGCGAAGTCGGCTGCTATGTCATCATCGAATTTTCACCTAGTGACGTGATGTCATACTGTCAACAAAGCCATGGTAGCGATGTTGTGTGGTGAGTTACTATGGATATGAGCAGGGTGTCAACAACCTGGTGTAACTTAGGGTTCTCTGAATAAAAGTTTGCGGAGAAAATACACGGTTTCTTCAGGCGTTTGAATAAAAGGTGCATTTAAACACACAGTCCTAGCAAGTGTCTAGGCCAAATCTGAAATAGAGTTTATTACAGAATTGTTATGCTCAGCTTCACAGAGTGTTGGCTGAGTTGGTCGGCGGATAGGATACCAAGGTAGGTATGATGAGTTTTTACCGTTGATAACAGCATTGTGGGGGTTGTGTCGGATAGAGAAACAGTCAACATGATGGTACAAAAAAAAAAAAAAATCCAATAGGGGATTAGGGGATTATGTCACAAATGATAGCCCATTAGTCAATGTTAAGGGTGAGATAAATTCAGAAATCCATTCAGGTTTAGTGTCAGAGCTCGATCCCGTCCCGTTTGAATCGCTATGTAATTCATGCGGCCTCGCCTTGTGAATTACTATGTGATTCAAACTCGATGGGATACGAGCTCAGACCCTTAACTCTCATAGGTTTCCTGTATATTATCCTACCCCTAATAAAACGCCATAGGCTTAACATGGGATTTATTTATGTCATCGGGTGTGACATAAAGTGCTGTTTATGTCATTACTTTCTAATATTAAAAGAATCGTGGAAATGGGATAGCATAAAATCTAGATGCTGCTCGTTTCAGTTTGAGTTTATTTATATCACACATTGTGTTGGCTCCGTAATCTCACGAGTCAAAGACGAGCTAGATTACGGAGCCAACAAAATGTGTGATATAAATCAACGCAAACTCAAACTCGTGACGTCTCTTGATAGTATCTCACCCCTGGTATTTTTGTCCCACAGGCTTAACATTGGTAACTCGTTTTCCATACCCCTATGAGTATTGCAGTCCGTTCTCCATGGTCATATATCTAGTGCGCCATCCGTTCTTTAATGTGTAAAGGGGTGAGATAAATACAGAAAGTGACTCGTTTTGGTCAAAGTCGTCATTCTCCAACTTGTTTGAACACTACGTGATATTTCCTCGGCTGTCGCCTCGTTCATATCACTCTGTGTCAAACTCGTGGAGAACAATGACTCTGACCAAAACTTGCTGGGTTCTTTTTTAATATTTAATAACTTATTTTCGCCTAACGACTATGCATTTTTACAAAGTCTACAGGAGCGACATTATTAATGGGCGGTCCAAATAAAACCGGACATAGAGGTCAAGTGCTGTCATTAAAATCATTCGGGATATAGCAAACTGCTGTATATGTTGCTATCAGTCACCTGTTCTGGCGAAGACTTAAGACGAACCTTTAAATAATGTTGAATACATAGACAATCATCGAGGGGTTGACGCGTAGTAATACACGAGCGCTAGCGAGTGGTTTACGGAGAAAAAGGACTGGAAAAAGTTGGAAATATTGAAATATTACTACACATTGTACTTTCAATGAATGTTCTTTTCCTTAGTTGTTATATACATATAAATGGTCACTTAAACTTATTAGATATGCAGCATCTATAAGATTTTTTTAGGGAAGCACTATTTGCATCCGGATCCCAACACAGTCCCCTTATGTATTGTGTATATTCAGGTTGGCAGAACGAGGCGAGGCCTGTCTGTGCTCCTTCGACGCTCGAAAAAAACGCTAAAAACGCTATGAAAAATTATATACCTTCCTGGCCTATGATAACATACGGCAGATGTTCTACTATGTCCCATCATAACCTGACTATCTGTCCCTAGTGATGCCAAACATTAGCATAACCTCTACAGTAAACAGGAAATTAGTCTGAAGCATTCTCAGTATTATATACCTTCCTGGCCTATGAGAACATACGGCAGATGTTCTACTATGTCCCATCATAACCTGACTATCTGTCCCTAGTGATGCCAAACATTAGCATAACCTCTACAGTAAACAGGAAATTAGTCTGAAGCATTCTCAGTATCAGATATAGGGTGTTCCCTGTGAATATGACGGGGATGTTCCTCCTCCTCCGTCTTCCTTGTTTACCCACCTTTAGTGGAGAGTGTTGGTCATTCCGGGGTCTGGGCATCTGTGATGTGATCTCAGGGATAGCCGACCATCCTCACCTGACTCTAATACCAGGAAACAGCTATCAGCCGAATCCGGGGAATCCCATATCTCACAGTGATAGCGCCTCTTTACTATCCACCCAGTACAAAGCGAGCGGGAACACAGATAAAACAGAAATATGTTTCTAATTTATCTTAGCCTGGACATCTGTTTAACACCCATTGAGTAAGAGTTACTATACTCGCAAGCCTGTTGAGTACGAGTCCCTAAAGCCCATAAGACAACGACCCGACCATTGTGCCCATTCACACCTTTGCCCGACGAATCCGTCGGGTCGGTCAGAATCGGGTCGCTGTACGCACTTCACAGACCCGATTTTAATCGGATCGGGCATTACTAGCGTGGGGGTAATGACCGACTCTGCCCGACCATAATCGTGTCGCTGTACGCACTTCACCGACTGTTCCCGATTCTGAGAATGCCATTTGAACATCGATGCTACCTATCCTTGTCCGATTTACAAGTGCCTTATACCGATTTGTAGGGGAGACTGAGGTGATAATGAATCTGAAAACTGTTTCCGAATATCTTAATTAGATCCAAAGTTATCAAACTTTGAATAATTTTCTATGAATCCACACCAGCGGCCTGTGGCTCACCCCGGCTTGGCTCCCGTGGCTCTCTTTGATCTCAATCGGGTCGCTGTACAAGGTCATAAAGTGGAGATGTGTGATCGGCAAAGGGTATAAGACAGCGACATTCTTGTTCCCGATTATAATCGGTGATCGCATCTTGGAGAATCTGTGGAAAATGTCGCTGTCTTATGGGCTTAATGTTAAGCCTGTGGACGTTTATACCAAGCTAAGATAAAGATTGATCCTTCGGACATTCACTATAGGTCAAACGTCCTTTCCGTATACAATGCTACCTTCCTGTGCTGCCACACTTTGCCTTTCCCTACCCTGGACTACTCATGTCTTCTGGTCTGCTGGGGTGGACAGCATTTCACAAATTTTTGTTCTAAGACAAAAAACCATTGTACATATATCAATGTTATGTTATGTTGAATGATTGTATTGCATGGAAGAGCAATAACCCATGAATTGAATGCAATAAAAGCTATAAAAAAATTTTTTTTAAAAAGAAGCAATTACTAATCTGTTCACCCTCTTGGTCGCCTTTGTTGATTTGAGTCCCACTGCAGTCACTTTTCTCCTTCGCCCCTAGCAGTGGTAGATTTACTGCTATATCAAAGGCCAATCCTCCTCATACCATGTCTATGTGGTATGGGAAGTAAAAGAACTCTCACCTCGGTAAATGTGTAGGGGTGAGATTTCTACCTACATTCATCTCAGATTCGGTCAAACCCAAAGTCTAATTGAACAAATTGGATGTTAAACTACTTAAACAAACATTCATGTTTTCTCCAATCTACTTTTTTCTACAATGTAGAAAACACCTTTTATTACCCACCTGATACGGAGTCTCCATACTAAGCCTATGGAGATTACAGATCGATACTGAGGAGGATACGGAGCTCCGTACCCTCCTAGGAGGATACAGATTTTTGAGATGAAAGTAGTCCCAAACATAACTTCTTAATTATGTTGAAAAGTTTCATAACGATCATATTTATTGCTTAAATCTAAAAATAAGTGAGTAATAAATACAACATTATCATAATTTCTATCTGTGTGGCCGTATTCTCCTTGTAGTTGACACTACGCAATACTCCTCACTATCGCTCGGACTATTACTACGCGTCAACTACGCGGAGAATACGGCAACTCAGATCGAAATCATGGTAATATTGTGTATTTATCCTACCCCTAATATAAAATCCCATAGGCTTAACATTGGGTTTCCGTATGCCACGCTGACTGGCATACGGATTTTTATATGCCACTAGTGGCATACAGAATTGTTATCACGTAATATTCCCAAATCGAGGAGATAAACTCAAAACCTGATTCGCTTTAATCTTGGCCACTGCATTCCACTCCTGAAGTTTTGACTCCGGACTTCACTCAGCTTCGCCTCATGAAGTCACTTTGCCAAACTCCAGTCGTGGAAAACGGTGGCCAAGATTAAACCTCATCCAGTTTTACGATGGTGTGTTGTTTAATTCTGTCGTTTCGTCACAGTAAATTAACACTAATAAATACTTGCAGATAAAATAATATTTTCGGTAATTATGAACTGAGCTATCTTTTTGCATCGGGACTGTAATTTGCTCAAGCAAATACTATAACGATATAAGTACAATATTCCCACGTATGCTCTTCAATGTCTGCCGACGACTCTACCTGTAGCTTTCACTCATGCTCTATATATCAAGCGGATCCTCCGTCTCAGGCGAAGGAATGATGTAATTCTGGGAATTGGCTCGTAAATCGTCTGCTGAATGAGGTGTCACAGAAAAATCTTTGCAATATGGCTGCTCTGTTCTATTCTGCATTCTAGAAATGAGACAAATTAAAGAAGAAACCAACAAGTTTTGGTCAAATTCATCGTTCTCCAGTCTGTCGTGGTGTGATATGAACGAGGCGACAGCAAACTGAATATCACGTAGCGGCCAAACGAGTTGGAGAATGATGACTTTGACCAAAATGATGTGCTTTCTGTATTTATCTCAACAATGTACATACTAAAAGAATGGACAACAGACAGGATAAAGACCATGAAGAACAGACTTCAATACTCATAGGGGCAAGGAGAACAAGTTCCCAATTTTAAGCCTATGGGAGGTACACATAGATACACGCTGCCTATGTGTTCTCTATGGATACTTTGTATTAGGGGGATATATCTGTATGCTCCGGGTATTCAATACACGCTCCCCATGTGTTTTCTGTGAACACATTATATTAAGTGGATATATCTGTATGCTCTGGGTATGGTGATACACACTCCCTATGTGTTCTCTATGGACACTTTCTATTAGGGGGATATATCTGTATGCTCCGGGAATTTCGATACACGCTCCCCATGTGTTTTCTGTGAACACATTATATTAAGTAGATATATCTGTATGCTCCGGGTATGGTGATACATGCTCACCATGTGTTTTCTATGGACACTTTGTATTAGGGGGATATATCTGTATGCTCCGGGAATTTCGATACACGCTCCCCATGTGTTTTCTGTGAACACATTATATTAAGTGGATATATCTGTATGCTCCGGGTATGGTGATACACGCTCACCATGAGTTTTCTATGGACACTTTGTATTAGGTGGATAACAAGTGGCATTAATATACCCCAGATAATAGCGGAAATTAATCAAGAGATCCATATGCCGCATGACCCAGTGAGTACAGGCACACCTGACTGTATAAGTCTGATACATGACGATCCACACACTCACCTGCCCCTGATGCGGTCTAATTATGTTTTTCTCAGAAATATTACTTTCCTGTGCTTGACTCTCAGAAACCAGGCCAAACGACAACGCCTTCCCCTAAAGAGAAACCACCAAAAAAAAGTCCACTCCTTCCAGATATTTTATCAAAAAAGAAATATCATCAAATGCATTTGATTTGTTTTTTTCTATATGATGCACTTCTTCCTGGTAAATACGTACTTACGTTATTTTTATAGAGCAAAACTCTAAAGGTCTAAGGTCAGAGCTTGTATCCAATCGAGTTTGAATTGCATAATAATTCACAAGGCAAAGCCGCTTGAATTACGTAGCGATTCATACAAGATGGGATCGAACTCTGGCCCTAAACTTGAATAAGTTTCTGAATATATCTCACCCTTCATATTGACTAAAAGGTTAACATTTGTGACATAATTCCCTCATTGAGTATTATTTTTAAATACTCAATGGGTGATGGATAAAAGTCCCCAATGTTACGTCTCCAGGAAAAAATACCAGGGGTGAGATAAAGAATTGTACTGACCTTTGAAGCAAGATGTAAATGATGGCTTTCTGAGTAACTGTTATAAAGCCCATAAGACAGCGACATTATCCACAGATTCTCCCCGATCCGATCACCGATTATAATCGGGAACAAGAATGTCGCTGTTTTTTTGTTTTTTTTATTATTAGGTATGATTCGCCAGTACAAAGACTTCGATCTTCCATCAACCTTGTGACATTCTGTTTTCTCCATTAACTTTCTACTTTCTTTGATGACGTAGTCTCCTTCTAACAAGTACGAACTTTCCCAAATGCGTGCTCTTGTGCCTTATCCCATATTTGGTAAGATTCTGCCGTTTTTTCTACTTTGTCCGTCCAGCTGCTTTTTGCTGAAGACACGATTGGTGAGGACGTATTTACCGTTCTGATGGCAGTGGTAGAAGTACAGGTTCTTCACCCCATGCACCGCTCACCCACCCGTCTCAGGCGAAGGAATGATGTAATTCTGGGAATTGGCTCGTAAATCGTCTGCTGAATGAGGTGTCACAGAAAAATCTTTGCAATATGGCTGCTCTGTTCTATTCTGCATTCTAGAAATGAGACAAATTAAAGAAGAAACCAACAAGTTTTGGTCAAATTCATCGTTCTCCAGTCTGTCGTGGTGTGATATGAACGAGGCGACAGCAAACTGAATATCACGTAGCGGCCAAACGAGTTGGAGAATGATGACTTTGACCAAAATGATGTGCTTTCTGTATTTATCTCAACAATGTACATACTAAAAGAATGGACAACAGACAGGATAAAGACCATGAAGAACAGACTTCAATACTCATAGGGGCAAGGAGAACAAGTTCCCAATTTTAAGCCTATGGGAGGTACACATAGATACACGCTGCCTATGTGTTCTCTATGGATACTTTGTATTAGGGGGATATATCTGTATGCTCCGGGTATTCAATACACGCTCCCCATGTGTTTTCTGTGAACACATTATATTAAGTGGATATATCTGTATGCTCTGGGTATGGTGATACACACTCCCTATGTGTTCTCTATGGACACTTTCTATTAGGGGGATATATCTGTATGCTCCGGGAATTTCGATACACGCTCCCCATGTGTTTTCTGTGAACACATTATATTAAGTAGATATATCTGTATGCTCCGGGTATGGTGATACATGCTCACCATGTGTTTTCTATGGACACTTTGTATTAGGGGGATATATCTGTATGCTCCGGGAATTTCGATACACGCTCCCCATGTGTTTTCTGTGAACACATTATATTAAGTGGATATATCTGTATGCTCCGGGTATGGTGATACACGCTCACCATGAGTTTTCTATGGACACTTTGTATTAGGTGGATAACAAGTGGCATTAATATACCCCAGATAATAGCGGAAATTAATCAAGAGATCCATATGCCGCATGACCCAGTGAGTACAGGCACACCTGACTGTATAAGTCTGATACATGACGATCCACACACTCACCTGCCCCTGATGCGGTCTAATTATGTTTTTCTCAGAAATATTACTTTCCTGTGCTTGACTCTCAGAAACCAGGCCAAACGACAACGCCTTCCCCTAAAGAGAAACCACCAAAAAAAAGTCCACTCCTTCCAGATATTTTATCAAAAAAGAAATATCATCAAATGCATTTGATTTGTTTTTTTCTATATGATGCACTTCTTCCTGGTAAATACGTACTTACGTTATTTTTATAGAGCAAAACTCTAAAGGTCTAAGGTCAGAGCTTGTATCCAATCGAGTTTGAATTGCATAATAATTCACAAGGCAAAGCCGCTTGAATTACGTAGCGATTCATACAAGATGGGATCGAACTCTGGCCCTAAACTTGAATAAGTTTCTGAATATATCTCACCCTTCATATTGACTAAAAGGTTAACATTTGTGACATAATTCCCTCATTGAGTATTATTTTTAAATACTCAATGGGTGATGGATAAAAGTCCCCAATGTTACGTCTCCAGGAAAAAATACCAGGGGTGAGATAAAGAATTGTACTGACCTTTGAAGCAAGATGTAAATGATGGCTTTCTGAGTAACTGTTATAAAGCCCATAAGACAGCGACATTATCCACAGATTCTCCCCGATCCGATCACCGATTATAATCGGGAACAAGAATGTCGCTGTTTTTTTGTTTTTTTTATTATTAGGTATGATTCGCCAGTACAAAGACTTCGATCTTCCATCAACCTTGTGACATTCTGTTTTCTCCATTAACTTTCTACTTTCTTTGATGACGTAGTCTCCTTCTAACAAGTACGAACTTTCCCAAATGCGTGCTCTTGTGCCTTATCCCATATTTGGTAAGATTCTGCCGTTTTTTCTACTTTGTCCGTCCAGCTGCTTTTTGCTGAAGACACGATTGGTGAGGACGTATTTACCGTTCTGATGGCAGTGGTAGAAGTACAGGTTCTTCACCCCATGCACCGCTCACCCACCTCCCACCCGCCCGCCCCACACAGCCTAGACTGGCGGTAATGGTGTTGGATTTCTGGCACTGTATAGCGCCAGTATTTCCTATACTCTCCTTACAGATATCTTGGCCACTGATCGGGATATCTGATGGGAGACTAATACCCTCTCACTTTGATCTTGATTGGGTGACAGTCAGGAGTAGGCGAAATTTATTGCTATGATAACACAGGCAGCCAGGGAACTGGAGGAGAGGAGGAGGGAGGGGTAGGAGGAGGTTTTTTGTCTTTTTTTCCCCAGTTTTTATTTATCCTGGAGGATCTACGTAGGGAGCTAGTCCCTGTTTTCGGTAGGCTCCAGTGGCCACATAAAGTTTCCCTATTCGAAATTGATTTCGTACACTCTGTGATACATTTACCACAGGAAAACATTGTTGGTAATTGTATACTACTTTATAGCTAATTACTGACTTAATACAGAACAGCAACAAAACATAACTGGTGATATTTACAATGCAGGATGATAACAATTGTAGGGGTCAGGGCAGTCGAGCAGCGTTGTTTCACTCTAGAGCTAGGTGGCGCTAGTGCCGATCCCTGCTGTGCGGTATGGCCGGCGGACCCACAGTATGCAAATGCTACGGGTTCACCCGCATTACGTAACTCGGCCACTATATAAGGTCGAGTCCACAGCAGGTTGATAGGACTTCTCACGGTGCCTCTTTACGGAGTGAACGGCTGAAGCCTCACAAGTTGGTTAGGTTGTGTTGAAACACTTTTCCACGTTGAAGAGACCAGTATCTCTTCCCGCGCAAGTTGGTGCCCCGCAGCACCAACGGATTGTGTATACTTTCCAGAAATAAAGAACGGTGAACTGAAACATCCGGAGTCTGGTTTTCTATTCGTGGTTAAGCGGTAGTTGGTAGATCTTGTATCTCCCTCCCCTTTCCAGTGGGTAAAGCCGAACCCACCTGTATTGGCACGGTAAGTACAGGGTAGCGACTAGTCTCGGAACCTTGGGTCGACTGACGATCGCGGAGAGTGGTAATACACTTCCAGCGACTAGAGGGTAACCGCTACATTGGTGCCGTGACCAGGATCTTTGGCTGCTTGCACAGCCGAAGATCACTGGAAGAGAGGAATGGCGGATAAGCTGGGTGTAAAAACCTGGTCGAAGATCGCCGTGCAAGATGTCCGTACTCCGCAGAGAGCTGCTAGCCAACTGCAGAAGAAGGCTGCAAGGAATGTGGCTGAGCAACTAAGCTCAACCGTGCTCCACATGGGGACGCCCAGAGTGGACTCCATGGAAGAAAGGGACCTGGACGGGGTAAGCCGAATAGGCGACTCCGAGGAGGGCCCTGAGCGTGGGGAAGAAGAAACCCCAGTAACCCGGCCTAAGACCGATTCTCAGATCGATCATGAAGCCGAGCAACGTCAAGCAAAGCAGTGTCTACTCGAAGAGCAAGAGGCCGCTAAGTTGATGTTGCAAGATGTGTTTTCTCGGGCCAAACACACCGCTGAGTCACTGGGAGTGCAGAAAGAACAGCTTGCGTTGGTCAATCAAGAAAGGGCGGTATTGGCGCGCACACAGCGCGCAGAGGCAGACTATGCTTTAAAGTATAGGACTCCTCCCCCAGGCTGGCAGAGTGTGACTAAGGATCACATATACTCCCAACAAGGGAATGCAACGGGTCCTCAGATCTATACGCCGCCACGAATAGATCGGAGACCTCCAATGGTGAACTTTGCTTCTCCAATGGATTCTCTGAGGAACTCGCACGCTAGTGATAGGGGAGTACCGTCTAATTCCGCGGTAGCAGAATTAGGACTAAACCCTGTGCTTGCAGAGAGTAATGCAGATCCGGTGTTCAATCGATCTCTGGCACAAGCTAGAGATGTCCCGATTGTGAGACCGGCAGAAACGGCCAGGCGCAACGCCATCGTTCCGGAGCCTTTTGGTAAAGGAATGGTGTGGGAGCACTGGTTTGCCGGGTTCTGTGAGGATGTCCAGTGCAATGGGTGGAGTACTACCGACGCACTGCCGTACCTCATGAGAGCGTTGCGCGATAGACCCGGAGAGGCTGCTTTACGCGCCTACCGGCGTTCAGCTACGCATGGATGGGATGCCCTTGTGGAAGTGGCGTCTTATTACTGTGGGCAGCTAGTAACGCTGAACCCTCGTTCAACTTTTCTGAGTCGGATACAGGGTAAGAACAGGGTAAGCACGGGCAAGCCTTACAGCAACTGCTGATGGAGGTTTACCCCGGTACTCGACTGGACTCGCTGGCACTACATGAGGATCTACAAACTCAGTTTGTCAAGGGTCTCAGAGACGAGGACATCCATACAGAGGTGGTCTCGAAATGGGAGCCTGGTATGACCCTCATACAGGTGTTGAGAATAGTGGACGCCTATGAAGAAAGGTGTGCCCTGTTCGGACAGTATGGAAAACCTGCGAGTAAAACCCGGGTTGCCATGCTAATGCCATCCTGGGAACAAGATGAGTTGACGGCCGATGAAACCAGCGACCCTGAAATGGAGGATGTACTCTCCGCAGTACGGTCAATGGTACTCGGACGCCGTGGTTTCCGCGGTAGGGGCCATGGCCGGTTGAATCCAGGGAGGCCCAGGAATGGGAATCCTCAGATGACAGAACAGGCCGTGGGTAAAGATTCCAAGGAATCACCTACTGTAACGGAGTTGTTGCTGCAGATCAACGAAAAGTTATCGCAATTGGAGAAAAACCAATTAGATACTCGACGTTGTTGGCAGTGTGGAAAGACTGGGCACATTTCTCCGGAATGTCCCCAGAAGTTGGCTGCTGTAGAAACCACAGACGGTCCCCTAGCTTTACCTTCCCCTCATGAGGATCCGGTAAACTAGAAAGGGCTACGGTAAGTGGCGAAACAGTAGCTCGAGCAACTGTACACAAACCGAGGAACCAGCGAGAAGAGTGAATCTTGCTCGGACCAGAGAGGAAGAGATTTCGAGTCAGATTGCTACAATTTGTTCTCGCTATTTATCTCCGAAGCATCCCTGTTTACAATGGTTACGCCAGCGTGGATGGGACCTCGGCACCCTCGATGGTATTTCCCGGTTCATTCAGCAGCCTTCTCCTCTAGGAGGGAGACGGTAGTATGTACCTGTGAGAATTCAGGGGTTGAAAGTAGATTTGTTGGTTGATACTGGAGCAAGTCGCTCTGTGTTGAATCACAATCTATATAAGACTTTTGAATTTGATCCGGAATGTAAAGTTTCGGAAGCAAGTGCAAGGGCTGCTAATGGTACTCCGTTGAAGTGCTACGGCAAAGTGATTATTCCGATCTCAGTAGGTAACACTGAATTAGTGTGGAGTCCCATACTCAGTGATATCGAAGAGAATGGAATAATTGGAATAGACTTCCAAGCGTTGTATGGAGTGTCATTGGACCTTCAGCAAGGCCTGCTTCGGATTAAACACCCGGAACAGCTGGAAGTAGAATGTTCCTGTAGACGGATTTCTTCAGTGGTCTCTGTCAGGCAGGATGTAAGCATCGCCCCTCAGCAGATGGTAAATGTGCTAATAGCTGGGGAAGGTGACTTGCCGTTGGCAGATGCTATGTTTGAGCCTGATCCGATGTTGTTCCCAGACAAAGGATTACAGGCTTGGGACACCCTTATGGGTGGAGCTCGGATCGGATCCATACCTGTGAGTAATCATACCACGGGGAGGATAGTGTTGAAGAAAGGCGACGTTGTTGGCCGAGTAATATTGGCTAACTCGGTAGATACAGTGGATGTTCGTCCTATAGGTATTTCGCCTATCGACAACGACCCGAGGGAGGTGAAGATTGGGTGCGTGAACACAAACTCGGAAAAAGATCCCGGGTTTGCAGTTCTGCACGAGACCCTATAAACTCTGATTACTGCTGCAGACGCCCTAACAGGTGCAGAGCAACGTGAATTAAGGGGTATGCTAGGAAGGTGGAATAAGATCTTTGCGCGGCCAGGAGACCCATTGGGTAGAACTGATCATGCAGAGCACCACATTGATACAGAGGGAAACGTTCCATTTAGACTACCCTACCGGAGACTACCGCCCATAAAGCGGGAAGCTTTGGAAGAGGAGTTACGGAAAATGCTTTCTTAAGAAGTGATCATACCCAGTGAAAGCCCTTGGGCCAGCCCTGTGGTGATGGTTACTAAGAAGGATGGTACTTGCCGGTTCTGTATTGACTACAGAAAACTGAACGGTATCACCCGGAAGAATGCCTATCCAATACCACGGATCGATGAGAGTCTCGACTCTCTGGGAGGGAACCAATGGTTTTGTACCTTGGATCTCCAGTCTGGGTATTGGCAGGTAAAGATGGCTAGTGAGGATCAGCCGAAAACTGCCTTCACTACCCACGAAGGGCTGTATGAATTTACAGTAATGCCCTTTGGCCTCTGCAATGCCCAAGCGAGGTTTGAATCCATGATGGATCAGATGTTGAAAGGATTGCAGTGGAAGAAATGTTTGGTTTATTTAGACGACATAATTGTTTTCGGGAAAACCGTGGAACAATGTCTAAATAACCTAGCGGAGGTCTTTGAACGTATAGAGTCTTACAGCTTGAAACTCAAACCTCAGAAGTGTAAACTGTTCAAACGCTCAGTGGAGTACTTGGGTAGGATAGTTGCGGGTGATGGTATCTGCGCTGACCCATCTAAGTTGGATGTAGTGGCCAAGTGGCCTCGACCCCGGAATATAAAAGAAGTAAGATCTTTCCTTGGATTCTGTTCATATTATCGTGACTTTATCCGGGTTTTTCCGAAACTGCCCATGTTTTGCAACAGTATGTAGTCCAAGATAAAGCCGGAAAGTCTAAGGATATTCTGTGGAATTCCGCGGCTGAGGAAGCTTTTTCGGGACTAAAAAGAAAGTTTGAAGAGACTCCGGTCTTCCATTATCCATTGCCTCAGGGTCGGTTCATCCTTGATACTGACGAGAACAATGACAGTATTGGAGCGGCACTGTCGCAGATACAGAACGGAGTAGAGGTTCCCATCGCCTTTGCCAGCAATAGCTTGAATAAGGCACAGCGGAACTACTGTACTACAAAGAGAGAACTCCTCGCTGTAGTAGTATACGTAAGGAAATATCGACACTTCCTTGGAGGTGGAGATTTCACCTTACGTACGGATCATTCCACGTTGAAATGGCTCTTTAACTTTAAAGATGCCGAAGGAATGATCGGAAGATGGCTGGCGGCTCTATCCGAATTCGGACTCAAGAACTGCCAGATAGAGCACAGACCCGGTAAATCACACATCAACGCGGATAGTCTCTCCAGGAGACCATTGCGTAAGTGTGGACGACCCGACTGTGTAGACTGTGGGGAACATGATGCTATCTTGGCTGTGTGGCACCAGATGGGTAATCCTGATCCCGCGTTTTATCAGTGGACACTGGTACAAATCCGAGAAGCTCAACAGAGTGATCCGGAGATGTCCCGGTTGATTAAACTGGTAAAGAATGGCCTCCATAGACCACAAGGAAAAGAACTCTCGATTGAAAACCGGGAGTTTCAGATACTCTGTAGTCAGTGGGCGGAGTTAACTGTGAAGGATAACGTGTTGTATAGGATGAGAACCACGGTGTGTCCAGTAAGGAGACACTTACAGTTGGTTGTACCCATAGCACTGCGTCCTGGGCTTTTGACTCTGTGCCATGAGCATAGAAGTTCCGCACATTTCGGGAAAATGAGGACTGCTGCTAAAATAAAGCGACATTACTACTGGCCCGGAATGAACGCTGACATAGAGCGATGGATTCTAGAATGCTCAATCTATTGTAGGGTTAAGCCCGGCGAAGGCATAGGGAAGATGCCCTTACAACAGAGCTATTTGGAGTCCGGTTTGCCCGCATTGCTCTCGATATCATCTCTGGTATCGATGAGTCCGATGACGGCAACACGTGCATGATGGTGGTGATGGATTACTACACAAAATATGTGCAGATCTATCCCATGAAAGATCACAAAGCTGCTACCTGCGCGGAAGCACTTGTGAAGAATTGGGTGCTATGTTTCGGAGCTCCGAGTATTTTACATTCCGACCAGGGAAGAGAATTTGAATCTCAAATCTGGCAGGAAATGTGTAGAATACTGGAGATAAAGAAAACACGCACCAATCCGTACCGTCCTCAATCAGATGGGATGGTAGAGCGGTTCAACAGAACGTTGATACAGTACTTGCGCACTATGGTCAATGAGAGCCGCAGTAACTGGGATGAGCTAGCACCATTTATAGCGCACGCTTACAATGGTACTATTCATTCTAGTACGGGGTGTTCACCTAATCTGCTTGTCTTCGGAGAAGAGATTGTGATGCCCGCAGACATTGTCTATGGGGTGCCCGGAGTATCCGCTGAGATACCTTGCCCTATAGGTTTCATGGAAAAACTTCGGGAACGCTTTGTGGAGGCTTATTACCGAGCAAGGCGAGGCCTAGAGAAAGCCGTGGAGTGGCAGAGGTCTGGACATGATGACTGACTAAAGCAGAGAAAGTTCCAGGTTGGAGACCGGGTGATACGATATCACACACCTTTAGTGAACGTAAAACTCGGCCCAAACTGGGATGGTCCGTTTGTTATAGTTGAAGTGCTGTCAGAAATGACACTAGTCATCAAAGACGAATGGACACGGAAGCGCTATAAGTCGCATGTTGCTCGATTGAGAGCATGGCACTGTACGCGCAATAGAGCTGGCTCTGATAACACGGAGTCCCCGCCCCAGCAGGTACCGCTTTCAGCGAAGCCCGCTCGCAGGGCAGGGAAGTCCCGGGTCAAAGCCTGTAAGAGTTGCAAGGGCCCTCCGCCAACACGGCGGAAGCTGGCTCGTCCGCGTAAGGTAGAGATACCCCATCTGACTCGAGAGAGGAAGACTGGGAGGATTTGAAGCCCGAAGCGGAGGACTACAAAGGCCCCACTGATCGTTCTGTGTACACGAAACATGGAAGATCAGTAAAAATGAAAAGAGAATTGGAAAACAATTCAACCACCCGCCGCAGCGCCCGAATACGAGGCAAAGCTGCGGGCAACTACAAAGAGTAGTGGTGCGGAATTGTTGTCGAAATAACACAACGAGAAGGAAACGCTGACCAAACCTGCGAGTCCTAGGGTTGGTTGATTGAACGCGATGACAGTTGAAACCTGATAAAAGACGGACTTATGGCAGCAGTCCCGACGTTGCTCGAAGGGATTCCCCGTAGAGGGCCCTCCAGAGGCTGCGTTATTCGCCATAACGTTCTAATTTGATGATTTTTAATCTCTTGATCATCAACTTATACCTACTTGAGTCACGTAAGGGTGGTCAGATAGAAATGGAAACCCCCACGGGCACAGACTCGGCTTGGCGCAGTGAAGCGTGGCCGGTGTCTGCACCCGCTGGGAAAGTGTGAAGGAACGAATCAAATGATGCATAACGGCGTCTTTGATCACTTCGCGGTTAATATGTGATGAAGAGTATTCCAGTTTGTTTTGAGTACACGGTAACCCAACACCGAAATTGTTACCATAATACTAATTATTCACTACCTACGGCTGAATGTAAAGAAACTTTCGTTGTTATGCATAACGCTGATGTCGCCTGACAAGATAGGCACATTGAAAACCAAATGTATATTTGAATGCGCCTAATAAGAAAAAAGAAAAAAAAAAAAAAGAGCAATAAATTTCATTTTTCTGCATTCTCGCCCGAATACAGTCAGCCACGCCCTCCAAAGGTTACTAAACTCCCCATTATCGCCCAGGGTAAATACAAGTTCCGCTCGCAACTGACTGGGCACACCACGACCACATGAACCACAGTTTCCTTATTTATAATTGGAGAAACTACATATAATTTCGGATTTATAAATAGAAATAGCTGAAATTTCCATATCTGGCATCAGAATTTCAATTTGAAGATTTCTGAAAACGGTTAAATTGGATAATTGTGGGTTACGGTTCAAGGGTCTATCACCATACAACGTCGACAACCAGCGAACACCGGAACTTGTAAAAAGACTGAATTCTGGGATACCTCAATAGGGTCTATTTACAGAGTTTTTTTATTAGGGGTAGGATAAAGATAAACTGTAATACCAGGGCCCTGTTTTCAGTCACGACAATCGTTAATAGCGACTGTTTGGAGGTGTCGGTGTGCCTATGTATGTTTCTGTGTACAACCATTATATGGGATGAACTATATGCACTGTCTCCCTGGTAATTGTCATGCACCGATTCCACTATTATTGCCTTCTAGGAAACCGAAACGTTTATGCGCATTACAATATACCTTGTGCCCGCCGGAATCGAACAAGTTTTTTGGATATAATGATTGTGCTGCTTCCTTAATATAGTTCTGTATTTATATAATCTTTTCTATAATGGTGGGTAAATGTATGCACAGAAGACATTTCCCAAACTCTTTATGATAGAATGAAGAGAGATTGATGCCAGTCAGAGGGAGTGTGAAGGGAGAGGGTATCTGGCCGCTACGCTTCCTGGTCAGCACGCCTCGGTTTTCAGCGGTTGACCGACGGACTCTACGCTTTAAAAAAAAATCAATTTCAGACCTTTGTCAATAATTGACGTAAGAACTTCAAATAAACACCAGTAGACAGCTAAAGCTGCGTGAAAAATAGTTGGTGAGTTTATATTTTGATTTACAATAGGCAACATATGATTATTTGCCATTGTTTGTTACACGGTTTGCTGTGAGCGCCACCTCCCAAAAACCAAGCGTGGCGTCCAATTTACGAAGCGTAGCTTCCAAAGCGTGCTGGCTACCGAGCGTAGCGTCCAGTATTCAGTGAGAGCTGCAGTCACATCACTGCATAGTATGTACAATAAACGTACGAAATATATATATATACACCGAAAACACCTGGGAGACTGTTCTGTTGGTTGGTAGGTTTTATATATATATATATATATATATATACAGTAAAAAACCGCTAAAGGGACACCCCGCTAAAGGAAACACGTTGCTCAGAACAGCGTCCAGTATTCATAGTATGCATATTATCTCACTCTCTTCCCCTGAGACTTCACCATCCTCACCTAAGTAAGTGATATTGTCCGCACTCATAGCCTGTAAATCAAGGAAATTTTTCCATTCAGTAATTTCAGAACCTGCCCCTACACACCTCTATTGAGCCTGAAGCACAAATTTACAACGTGAAGGCCCTCTTGGCCTATGTGAATGACCACATTCACTACAGTTTACCAACCTTCTACCTATGGCAAACAGCGGATAGGGCAGCGGATAAAAAACCTCTGAGGTGGAGTCGACTGTCTCGGGGAACGTCTGAGAGTAGAGTGAGACCGAGTCCTGCCTTTGCCGGCTCTCCTCGAGACCTCCCCGCGTCTCCGTTTGGCGGCTCCACTAGTCCTACGGTCCTATTTAGTATTTTAGTATTTTAGTATTTTAGTATTTTAGTATTTTAGTATTTTAGTATTTTAGTATTTTAGTATGTATGTATGTATGTATGTATGTATGTATGTATGTATGTATGTATGTATGTATGTATGTATGTATGTATGTATGTATGTATGTATGTATGTATGTATGTATGTATGTATGTATGTATGTATGTATGTATGTATGTATGTATGTATGTATGTATGTATGTATGTATGTATGTATGTATGTATGTATGTATGTATGTATGTATGTATGTATGTATGTATGTATGTATGTATGTATGTATGTATGTATGTATGTATGTATGTATGTATGTATGTATGTATGTATGTATGTATGTATGTATGTATGTATGTATGTATGTATGTATGTATGTATAGAAACTCGAAGCGGATCCGACAGAATTTACACTATCTGTAGAGGTCTTATGAATTGAGAAGAAACAAGAGATTTTACCCACCCCCCCCCCCCCCTCTTTTCGATGTTCTACAACTCATTTCAAAATTAACTGGTCTGTGTTTTTTGTGGATTTTTCTTCAACTTGAAGTATTATAAACCTATATACAGGGATGTCAGTTGGGGTCAGGAAAAAGAGAGGAAATGTTTACCATGTGGAATGTCCGATGAATTGTTTCAATTCTCAATTGCCCTGAGGAAGACCCCGGGTATAAGACGCAGCCGGAGTTGGGGCGAATCCTATAAAGTGGTGATTCCACCGACACACAAGACATAGCGAAAATGATTTGGGTGTCGTGCTATGTCGGGCTAGGTTTGAATGATCGCGTGCCCATTTGTCGCGATGTGTCGCGGTGGTGGAGCACCAAAACATACATCCGACACCTCACGGCTACGTTTTGCGACAATGGAGGTACGACACATCGCGACACTGTAAGACACTACGAGACATGCCAAGATATACCACGGCAAATCCATCATGTTGGTGGAATCGGCCCTTAAGACGCACCAGGTCTTATACGCGGGAATTTACGGTTAGTAACATAAGGAAAAAATAAACGGGATGTCCCTCCATTTATAGATTAAGGACAATGCTATGATCACATTTTATGGTTGGTGCTGAACTATATACTTCATATGTGAATCAACATGTTTATCAAGATCGAAAATCATGACTATACACTCAGGAAAGAATGAATGTATGTATTAACATGTTTCTCAAGATCGAAAATCATGATTATACACTCAGGAAAGAATGAATGTATGTTATAGAAGTGAAATAAAGAAAGAGCTTGCATAATAAAAAAAAATTATAAGACATGGAAATAACACCTCTATGGAAAGCCTCCCCCCCCCCCAACAAAAATTATAATTGTTTTTTTTTTTTCATTGAAAAAAAAAAAAAAAAAAATGAGTAGGACTAACCTCCGATGAGTTGTTTCTCCTTCTTGACGTCTGTGAGCTGGAGGCCGCAGTTGTTGGCGGCGAACAGTTTGGTGAGGTCTGCGTGCTCGGGGGCCTCGCGGATCTCATCCTCACACACGGCCTTGGAGCCGATGGGCCAGTCGATGTTCTCAATGATCCACTGACACAGGTCCTCCACCCGCAGCACGATCTTGTCACTCTCTGCCAGGATCTCATCCTGCAAGCAAAGAATTCAGTTAATTTACGGAGAGACATGAAAATCGGGTAAAAAAAAATCGGATTAAAAAAAAAATTGTTTTATTATTAATTGAGCAAACTCACTCTTTATTTCACATGAACTCTTATTTTTGAACATGAAAACTTTTTGAATAGCGAAAAAAAAATCGGAATTTATTTTCCCTTTTTATCAATTGAGCAAGCTCATTCTTTATTTCACATCAATATCAGTTGACGAGGCGTGTGAGCGGTCCGGGTATGACTGCACTAATGATCAGGTGAGTGATTTGAACCACAGAATTTCGTGCAAAAATTTTTGCATTTCCGGTTTTGTCTCCTCCTGATTGGGTGGGGACACCGTTGTCTGTGGTTACATGTATACACTGTCTTTCAGGGATTTTGGTTGGTTGTGAGGCAGGATATGAACCCTGTGGGTTGGCCTTGACCCCTGCCAGTGTCATGGTGGTTTGTTTTCATGATCAATCCCTAAAGATTTAGTGAAATATGTGCAGTTTCGCCATCCTCTGGCTCCTCAGATACATTTCGGACTCAGGTGGGTTGGTTTATTGTGTTTTCCACCCACTGTGATTAATATTTATTTGCCACTACCATGATTTGTTGTGATGTGACTGGATGATATGTTGATCACTGTGAGTGGGTGTGTCTGTGTGACTGTCACCCAATTTGACTATAGCAGTTTTCTGTGTTACCTGATCATATAGGGCAGTCTGGATTGAGAAAGAATGGGAAATATGATTTCAAAGAATTCCTAGATGCTGTCAACGGATTTATCCAGATTCAGGCTGTCTAAAAAATAATTTTGACGTGGCTTTGTTGGCTTCTCATCCGTATTTGTTGTCCATTGTGTTTAGACCATACGGTGCTACCGTTTGTAGTCGATGGATCCAATTGTGTTCGATCGTGTTGCGGAGTGTCTTTGCTCGTTCACTCTCTGGGTGTTCAAATCTTTTAGACAGCCTGAATCTGGATAAATCCGTTGACAGCATCTAGGAATTTTTTGAAATCACTTTATTTCACATCAACTCTTATTTTTGAACATGATAACTTTTTGAATAGTGAAGCATTTATGACATTTGTTTTGAAGAAAATTACCATATTATTATATACCTGTGGTAGTATATCCTACACATGCGGCCCGCTCTTACCCATGTCCTATTATTTATATCCATACGACACCTAGGTAACGTATGTATATGGCGTACGGGGCATGTGCAGCGGCAAAATCCAAAAGCTCGCCCAGACGCAAAGTTAAAAATTGGATATTTTAAGGTATAATACGAAATATGAAAACAGGGATACTGTGTCTGTACGTGGCAAATACTTGGTAAAATTGACGATAAAATGAACCTCTGCCTTCCGCATCGGTTTGTTTTATCGTCAGTTTTACCAAGTATTTATCACATACAACCACAGAAACCCTGTTTCCGTATAATACGTCTTAAATTCTCTTGACTTTTATAGTGTTGCGTTTGGACTGGGTACCTTGAAATTCACATCATTCTATATCTTATGCTATGTAGACAGTGTTGTCTACACGGATTTATACCACCAGAATACAGTACTCTTTGGCATACGAAGAAGCCGTTTCAATATTATTGTATTTCAACAGTTTTTTTTTAGTATTTACAATCTAAAATATAGAAAATTCGGAAATCTGAAATTTGGCGGAAAACTTGCATCCCTGTATGGAGTTGAGCCATGCAAGTTAGGAGGTGTATTCATTACCCACCTAATGAAAAGTGTCCGTAGAAAACACATAGGGAGAGTGTATATATACATAGAGCATACGGATATATCCACCTAATACAAAGTGTCTATAGAAAAGACATAGGGAGAGTATATCATTTTATCATCCACCTAATACAAAGTGTCCATAGAAAACACATAGGGAGTGCGTATCACTATACCCAGAGAATACAGAATTCAGTTAGTTTACGGAGCTAAGCCATGCTATGAACTGGAACAACTTGAATTAGCTACTCCGATCAACCGAAACCTACCAAGAGTTCAAGAGCCTGACAAAGAAAATACTACATAAATCAATACCGACCTACCCATAAAGCCTCCATACAATAATTATATAGAACGTCCTGACCATGCTGTTTAAGTCACAGAACGAGATGGTAATTTACGGTTTGTACGGAACGTTTACGCCAAGTTCCATACAAACCATAAATTATCATCTGTGACTTGTACAAGTATGGTTGGACGTTATATATTTACTATATATCCGAAATTTAAAAAAAAAAAAAATTTCATTTGGCTTAACAACCAATATTTTAATAAAGGTGTATGGAAAGGTAGTCTGTATTTTTACGTTATATGGCGAAATGCTGCGTATTTACAGTATATACGGCAAGGGTATATAGTAAAGACTACTACCTTGAATAAGACACAAAGACCAGAGACTGTATTAATGATCATATAGCACTGAGGACGGATTTCTACAAAGTGTTCATACCAGAAAGAGACTGGAAACAATGTGTGCTTTTAGTTTTAATTTGTTACTAGCGACTTCGGCGATTCGCTACTCCCCCCACCCCCAGCCAGCGGGTGTACGAAAAACCACCATAAACTCCGGGAAACCCCGAAAATGACGTCGAGACTAATGCAGATCATGAATATTCACGAGCGGAGTTCTGAAAGGGCTATTATTTCATGTTACACAGGTAGTAGCTTGTTACTGGTGTCCAAACTAACACCAGCGAAAGGCTGTGATCTCACTGTCTCTCCCGAGGTAAGGAGATCAGGGAATTAGAGTTCAAAATTATGTTTACAGTATGGCAAGAAGTACAATCTCAGGATAGAAGTACATCTGTGTAGAGAAATTCAAAAAAGAATAGCTGGTTTAAGTTTAGTACTACACGAGAATCTCGCTCTCGTGGCCCTTCAGTCTCCAAGCCTAAGTTTGGTTCACTAAGTCTTTATGTGCGGGAGAGTCTCCAAGCGGATATCACAGAAATTCTAACGTTTTATATGTGGTAGGTAATAATTGTTAATGGGCCCCGATGAAAACCAGTGTATGTATCACTGACGGATAGCCCGCTTTTATTGTCCAATTAAAAATGCAGAAACCGAAGTTGTAAAACCAGATCTGAACAATAAAAGAAATTTGACCCCCCAAAAAAGTTAGGTGTATTTATAATCTCTACCTCATACAAAGTGTCCATAAAAACACAAATGTTAAAGTGATTCGAGCTAGCAGACAACATAATGATTAGTCCTAAAATGTGAAATATGATGGGTTTTTTTCTTCTTCAGGGTACAGAACAAGGATGATGTTGTTCTCTAAACAAGTATTGTCCTTTAAACTTATATAGTTTCTTGGTCATATAATGACCTTACTTGATGCTTGTTCAAAAAAAAGATGTGATGTAAATCTTACGACACTGAGAGGTACCCTAATAACGGTCCTCTGACTCGACGGTCTACTCAGCATAAATAAAGTATTAAAACAAATTTTAAAAAGATTCGTGGCTCCTGGTAGTCAGTAAAGAGTACGGAAGTAATTATAAGGAACCTCTTTTTTTCCAACGCTGATACCGACGAGGGAGAGTAAACGAAAAGATTTTTTACAAATAATTATAAGGAACTGCACTGCTGCACTTTATAATTTTTACGTCTTGGTAATAATGCCTTTTTCTAATCATAACATTAAAATCCACCCCTCCTTCTGAGAGACTAGGAAAACAAATAGTCTATACTGTTTATACTCGGTCTTTTTTTAAATTTTATTTTCACCTGTGGCAGAACTAAGGAGGTGGGTAACGAGATGGAGAGCGGGGATTCGGGTGAGATATTTACTATATACCCATGCCGTATATACTGTAAATACGCACCGTTTCGGCATATGACGTAAAAATACTAAAATACGGACCACCTTGCCATACACGTTTATCAACATATCGGTTGTTGAAAATTTAATTAATGATTTTTTTTAAAATTTCGGGTATATAGTAAATATATAAAGTCCAACCATGCCTGTACAAGTCACAGAACTCGATGATAATTTACCGTTTGTACGGAACTCGGCATAAATGCCTCGTTCCGTACAAACCGTAAATTACCATCTCTTTCTGTGACTTGTACAGCATGGTCAGGACGTTCTTTATAAGTACACAACGCCACGCTGGGTCCAGTAATAGGCCTTTTTCCATAGGCCGGTGTCGCACGTTATCTACGTGGTTACGCAATGCATGCAGCCAAACAGACCCCTGGCAACGTATACTTCAGCATTGGACCACTGAATGTATGAAAGTAATACATTTATAATACCCATGTACATCATTCCCATAAAGTGATTGCACTGTATTATATGGTATAGCAGGTCTGATTTGATGTGTCATACATGCATATCAACTCAATAATACTTTAGATATAGCTTAGATAACACAGGTATATCCAAACTGTATGCACAATAATACATTGGCAGACCTAAAGATAATTATCAACTATAAAGTTTAGACAGCTTAGACTCACTGATAAAATACCCTAGTTTACTCCAACAATTTAATCTGTCAAAAAACAACACACCTGTAATCACACTCACGGTTCACACTTTAGGTGTGATTACTGTGTGGCTCTATGGGCATGTGGCTGGAGTCGGCCGTGTTTGTCCGAGCAGCCGCGTTACTACACAGTGGGCCGTTAGGCGGCGCTGAACGGCAACACCTGTATTATCTCACCCCTGGTATTTTTTCTCCATAGACTTAACATTGGGAACTCGTATCCAACGCCCATGAGATATTTAGGAAAAATATCCAATGGGAGATTATGTCACAAATGTCAGCCCATTAGTTAATCTGAGGGGTGAGATAAATTCAAAAACCCATTCTAGCATAGGGTCAGAGCTTGATTCCATCTCGTTTGAATCACTACTTAGCTTCATCTCGTGAATTACTACGCCCTTCAAACTCGATGGGATACGAGCTCTGGCCCTTCACTGAATAGGTTTTCTCTATACGGCATATAGCCTATGATTTATGGGCGCTGCCATGACGCCCCCCGAGTAGGTGTTCTTCACTAATGGAGGTGAAAAAGTAAGTGTTCTTCCCTAATGGAGGTGTAAAAGAAGTGAGTGATAATTGGGAAGTGTTACAACTCTAGCCTTACTCAAATATTTATATTAAGTTTTCCATGTGAAAAACATCATGTCCCCAGTTAAATCATTATGTCATCCTGCTCTGGGGTGGGTGTAGACAGTCAAGGGAACCATGTTAAAACATTGAAAGGCAGTTGAATTTCGTATGAACAAAGTGTCTGAATACAGGTTTTGTCCCCCGACCACCTAGTGACTGCTTCATGAACTAACAATGGCTCTGTCCCCTATAGTGTCCCTCTTAGATCGTATAATCAGACAATAATGGATGGTTTTCCTGGACAGACGACCGTAAACCACCAGACGCGCCACTCAGCGTCTCCGTCCGCAGGTTCAGAAACCTAACACCAGATGGCGTGGGCAAGGCGCTGTGTGGCGAGAGAGTCCTCCACCAGTACGCCACCTGTAGCCAAAGCCAGACACTACAC
This sequence comes from Alentia gelatinosa, assembly GCA_950022655.1. Lineage (NCBI taxonomy): Eukaryota > Metazoa > Annelida > Polychaeta > Phyllodocida > Polynoidae > Alentia > Alentia gelatinosa. The sequence continues at coordinate 87,828,915 of OX465582.1, forward strand.
ACCTCATTCATTTTCGTTTAAAGAACATTCTCTCGCACTATATATTATCTTTAAATGGCAGGTCGTAAAAAGGGGTAACTAATAGTGTAGCGATTAAGCGTCATAATGGGGATATTTTTTCCTCCTCACATTTATTTCTCTGTTATTTCTATGAATGTTATTTCTCTAGTTGTACAGTCTAGTCGTCTGGTACATGCATCCATTAGATGTCCCCTAAATCGGGGTTAAAATAAACTCTTAATAGAGAGAAAAAATTCTGTTCCGAGCAAATTGTCCCCTTAAGCGGGGTTTTACTGAACACCTGCTTATTCTCAAGACCTTGTTGTAATGTATAGCTAAACAAAATTAGAATAACCACGATAAACTCGGGGTGGATATCAGATTTATTCTGATCTGGTTTTCGTATCCGCGGTAATTTTGCTACAAGAGCGATCTTGATCACATCTCTTTAATCCCACTTCTATGTGTTTATCATTTTTGGCTTACTAGTAAGTCCCACCTTTAAGTTTAGCACTTTCGAAATACAGTAAAACCCCGCTTCTGGAACATCTCGCTTAAGGGGGCAATTTGCTCACACCAGAAATTTGTATTCATTTTATTTTAATCCCGCTTAAGGGTACACCCCGCTTAAGAGGCCACTTTACTCGGAAAGGAGGGTGTCCCCTTCAGCAGGTTTTTTTTCTAAAATACAGTACAGAGATCTTTGTACTAAACTATAAAAGATTTGGGTTACCACGGGTTCATTTTAGTCTAGTTAGGCATGGTTTAACCCGTTCACGGCGGGTGATGCCATATGGCATCAATTGTATTGGGGCGGGTGATGCCATATGGCAACAACCGTGCTGGGGCAGGTAATTCCAAAAGGCATCATTTTCTTAAATTTGCAAAATTTCGTTTTCGGAAATATTGGATATATAATCATGTTATTTTCACAGAATATAGATGGCACACTCAGCTAATGATTCTGGGTGAAATAGAAAATAGGATTGATGATTACATATTTTATCAAGTCCTAAACTATAGAACTATCACAATAGGCCTGAGACCGCCCGCCCTCTGGCAGTACATTAGCACTAGTACCCGCCCTTTACCACATACTATTGCCACAGATACCCGCCCTTAAAGGATTAAGCATCATCCCTCTGGTAAGTGTTTTGAACACTTTACAATATATATTTTTTCTTTTTGACTTTCAAGGTAGCATCGGTTGATGGTAGAAGTGCTTTCGTCTCGTTTTCCTAAATCAATCTCTATTATAGTTGAGTCAAGCATATTTCATTTAGTTGCTTCATGATAGAAGGGTGTGTCAGGTGGATTTCCCCCTAAGTGGGGAATTCCCAAGTCATTCGTATTTACGTTTATCACAATGTTGGTTTTTTGGTCAATGTTTCAGCATTATTTTCTGAAGATAAAAGTTGATTTACATTGATCCGCTGGCACGTTTGCTTCTGTTGTGATAATAATGTAAAATGACAAAGTTCAGCCTTTCAGATGGCATTGGTTCATGTCGTTAACTTAAAGACATATCCTTCAATTCACAGTGGCGACACCTGGTGCTTTTTAGATATTGTCAATTACCAGTCAAACTGGTACTTTGTGATCCAGTCCAATTCTAAATGAGTAAATTTGACGTTTTGTCCAGTTCATCCAATCTTAAATAGGTAAAATGGGACCATTCACATTTGCTTGCTTTGCATAGGAAATTTCCTCAAAAACAAGGATGGAGACATATGAATTCTAAAAACTCAAATGTGTAAAACTATACATCTACTTTTTTCTGTGACAGTTTGAGGAAAATGACATGGGTTTTTACTATGTGAAAAGCAACTTTTTAGAATTTCTTAATATTCTATTCTATCTGAGAATTTCCACTGTAGAAAATTCCAATTAAAGCAATAGAAAGTCCAAGTGATTTGAATATATATGATAACTCTTAACTGATTGCTTTCAAAGAACTGATTCCAGAGAAAAAAACTGGACAATTATAAAACAAATTAAGTGTTGACTATATCACATACAAAAGTCAACAAGTAATTTAAGTCTAATAGATGTCTTTTGTTTTCTAAATACATGTATCTGCCTTTCTCATCAAAGAAGTTAGACTGCAGATATATTTTAATGGCCACCTTTTCATTGAAAGCCGGATGATGTTTGTCTATTATTCACTTATCAAGTGAACTAACTTAACGCACCAGGGGTCTGTTTAATAATCTAGGATCGTACATGAGTACCCTTTTTGTAACTCATACAAGAGTTATGGAAGAACGGCTCTATAGCCGAATTCGGTGATTGTGAAACACAAATATTCCCTAATAAAAATTGCAAAAAATAATAATTTTAGTTATAGTAATGATATTTATTCACTAATTCAATATTTAGTAATAGTAATGATATTTATTCAAAATATTTGCCTTCCATAAAGCCGTCCATAAGTGTTGAATAAAGTTGACCCACTTCGTCCCTGGGTCTCTATGATAAGCTAATAATTCTCCTGGAAGCAGTCACCTTTTAGCTGTGCACCGAACTGAGTTTACTGGCAGCAGCAGGGGGACCTAGTTACAGATCCGCTGGCAGCAAATCGCATTTATCTCAACGCGACAAAATGTCTGCTGCTGGCTAATTTTCACGCGCAGAACACAGAGCGTCTCTCTGGTACGGAACGCCGCCGCCCGTGGCTCTACTGTTGATTACAATATGGCGCATTTCAATCACGTGTCACCTGACGGAGGTGAACTGCATTATGGGAGGTCGTCTCTGTGAGTCTGTATTTGTGTGCGCATGCGTATGTGCATATCTCTAGCCTATCGAGGTGGTGTGCCAGGAATATTCGCGCCTAACATATATTCGCTGGGAAAACTTGGGGGAAATGGATAGAAATTGTTTGTTCATCCATTTCTTGATGGTATTTTTTTTTTTATAAAACATTGGACCCAAAAAATAGGAAATTATATAATTCTTGGTATCTAAATCGCGAGCTAGTAGCAATCTGGTGTTGTTTGTGCGTCGCTAAAATGAGATTGACGCGAAAATATTTGAGGTTATAGGGTTTCTGTAATTCCTGCATCTGGGGCGGTAGTTTTCAGGTCAGTCACGACCCCTGTTGACTGAGAAAAGAACTAGCTTTATACATCATATACATTACACATAAAACGAGGACTTTATCCTATATACCGCATGGAAAAGTCTCTACATATCCTTTCCAAGACAAATAATCGTATAATTGATCAATTAATGAATGATAAGCATCGTAGGTCTCAGATTCGTTGTGTGAGTCATTTCCGTCTATATTTCATAGCCACATATTATTTTTGAAACATCGTTCTTAAACTTTTATATTTCGAATTGGTCTTTTGGGTCTCAGTGTTGTAAAACCACCACAGAAATTCCACATGAGACACAAATAAACATTGCACACTAGTATTTTAACTATACCCTACGGCATAGAAAAACGTTTCATCTTACCCCTGGTATTTTTCCCCATCGACTTAACATTGAGAACTCGTTTTCAATGCCCGTTGAGTATTTAGAAAATAATACTCAATGGGGGATTATGTCACAAAGGTTAGCCCATTAGTCAATATGAGGGGTGAGATAAATTCAGAAACCTATTCAAGCTAAGGGTCAGAGCTGGATCCCATCTCGTTTCAATCGCTACGTAATTCACACGGCTTCCTAATGAATTACTACACGATTCAATGGATTGTATTACAATGTTTCGCTGTTGAGCTCGCTAAAAATAATTTCCTCACCAGGAAATGACAAAATCATCTTTTTGTTTTAACATGAAAAAACGTTGAACTTACTACGCGATTCAAACTCGATGGGATACAAGCTCTGACCATAAACTTCCATAGGTTTCCTCTGTAGTATGTACCGGTAACACGAAAAACTTCTCATTTTACAACAAAGATATTGTCCATAAATGTGTTTTCTTTCTCAGCAGTGAGGCGCGCAGGTGGCCAGGCCTTGTTACCTCGTCTTTATCTCTGCTCAGATAACACGGAATTCATCGGAAATAGTTCCCCTTATCAGCTGCAGCACTCTGCATGCTCCTTGATATTATATTATCTAGAGGAAACAAATCGTGTGTGTGTGTGATTTTCGTGGTGGTTTACCCGTTGTCCTTCTTTATTAGGCATTGATCTAGATTTTATCTTTTTTTTTTTTTTTTTATCTTATTTTTATTTTTTTTTGGGTGGGGGGGGGGGGGGGGGGCGGGCAGATTTAACAGGTTTTAAATACCAACATTTTTATTATCCCAGATATATATTTAGATATTTGAATAAGATTATCTATTTCCAAAATTAATATATATCCATCTTAAATGTCTTTTTAATATTTTAACTAGTGTGTTTCGTGGAGGTTTACCCGTTATCCTTCCTTATTAGGTATTGATCTAGATTTTTTTCTCGACTTTTTTTTTTTGGGGGGGGGGGGGGGGGATTTAGAAGGAAACCTACGAGATGAAAATAGCTTGGTTCATACTCCACCGAGTTTGACTGCAGAGTAATTCACAAAGCGAAGCTGAGTGAATTACTCTGCAGTCAAACGAGGTGGAGTGCAGACCAAGTTATTTTCATCGAGTGGTTTTCTGATTTAATCTCAACCCGTAAAACATTATTCATTGATAAAATGAATCCCCCAATTAGCCATTGAGTATTGTGTCCACGAACCTCACAGCCGTGGCGTACGAGTTCCTAATGATAATTCTATAGAGGAAAATACCGGGGTGAGATAATTAACAGGCTCTAAATGTCAACATTTTTGTCTCAGATATATTTCTTAATATTTGAGCAAGCTCATTTACTTCAGAAATAAATATATATCCATCTTAAATGTAGTCTCTTTAACATTTAAAATTTAGATAACCATCAAATTATGAGTTATTTTCAAAGGCAGAGGAAAAAGCTTTCAATGCCATATAGATCTCATTATGAATATGTACCCTGTTTAGGCCTTAATCTTATTTCAGCAGACATTTTTCATTGTTTTTCATTGTTTTACCTACTTTCCGTACACTGGCGATTTGTTTTCACCGGACAAGTACTGAAACTGTTAAGAAGTTCTTAAATTTGTTCTTTTTTCCCACTCCAAATTCAAGTTCTAATACAGGTTTTGCCGTTCAGCGCCGCCTTACGGCCCACTGCCTAGATACGCGGCCGCTCGGACAAACACGGCCGACTCCAGCCACATGCCCATAGAGCCACACAGTATCACACCTAAAGTGTGAACAGTGGTTGTGATTACAGAAGTGTTGTTTTTCGACAGATTGAATTGTTAGGGCAAACTAGGGTATTGTATCAACAAGTCTGAGCTGTCTAAACTTTATAGTTTATAATTATCTTAGTTTTAACTTGGAAAAAGATAAGCATATTATAGCTAGGCATGCCAATGTATTAATGTGTATTCAATTTCGGTGATCCTATGTTATCTATGCTATATCTAAAGTATTATTGAGGCAATATGCATGTATGAGACATCAAATTTGAGCTGGGATACCATAGAATGCGATGCAATCATTATTATTTCTCTGGAAATAATGTACAACGGTATTCTGAACGTATTACGCTCATACATTGCGTGATCCAATGGTAAAGAATAGGTTGCCAGGTGAATGTTTGGCTTCAGCTGTGGGGTAACTAGGCAGATAAGGTGCGACACCGGCCTACGGAAAAAGACCTATTGAACAAAGACCATTTTCACCAAGATATCTTTTTGTTATCAAGCGTGTGTGTCCTTACGTATTAAAAAAAGACATTGCATACATTTTTCTGAGAAAACCTGTAGCGTACAGCGCTATGCTATGAGAAATATTAGTCGTAAATAAAAAGATTCATGGGACGGTGTGTGTTGTATAATCTAACTCTAAATCTTATAGCGTGTATCATGGTGAACCTAGCTCCACTCTTAGAGTACCCAGAGAACAGCTGCTTTCAATTGAGTTTCTCATGAGTAGTTCATACGCCGCTCTCCAAGCAGATTCTTCATTCTGACACCAAACCTCTGTATGGAGAGTGTATATGAGCTTACCGAAGTACTCTAAATCCAAGGAAGAATGCCATGTAGGAAGGAGGGGCTGTAGCCGAGTCACAGGGACATCATGTGCGTAGCAACTGTTTGGGTGGGAGGGGGCGGGGGCGGGAGGGACTGGGTCAAGGTTAAAGTTCACGTGATATGACCCCATACCTCTGGGAGTTGAAGGACACATGTAAGTGCAGGGAGAGGATACCATTGTTAATGTGACTTATATCGAGGAACTGAAAATGGAAACGGAATTAACCTGAAAATGTATACTTGGAGAGTTCTTTAATAATGGTGATCTTATTCCTAGACTTCCAAGTAAAACATGTGGGTGGGCAGACGGTGTATTTATAAGTAGGCATGTCTGAATTAGAGATTATATTGTTCATGGAATATTTATTTGAAAATATACTCTAGAACACCTATAGCAAAATTGAGATTTCACTGAGGATATTGCTGAATAAATTAGTGCTCTTGTAAAAAGGAAAAGTTTGGATTTAGTTGCCTATTACACCATACCTAACACGAGCATTTCATTGAAGTTATCAATTATTGTTACATTTGAATTTGAATAATATTCCAATTGTCATCTCATCAACAATCACAAATTAATAAAATCACTAGATTAATAAAATGTGGCAATGACACCTCTGTGACAACAACCAAAAAAAGAGAAAAGATTCTGTATCTACGCAACCCCCGTGAATTACAAAATGAGGTCCCTTCATCATGACGATGGTTCGGAGAACGGGCGCTAGGGGACGTTGCGTAGTGCCTGAAGCACTCAACAGGGGGCGCCATTACATACCTGGATACACCGCCAGGTGGGGCTAGTCACCTACACCTGGGCATGTTAAAAAACATTAAAATACGAAAATACAACCCTAAAGGAATTATAACGGAAAAAATGACCGATTTGGACTCAAATGATAAGCTACATTGTATGGGAATGTGTATCGTAGCTTAGCAAGCTGTTGCAAAAAAAATACCTATTTTATTTTAATATTTCCATAATTGAGATCGTTCTACGTTATCTAAGGTTTAAGAGCGAGTTTCAGGATATGGGAGAGAACTCCAGAAACACAGTAAATTAAAGCTCTTTACCTCTACCACTATCAGGGGCAGGTCTAGTACAGCCATCGTAAGGGTAATTGAAACAATGTGCTAGACTCTGTAAGTATTTAATGACACTTGAGAGTCTAAATCGCCATATGCTGGTAATTATAATCGTACTGGTGTAGGTCACCCTGTTAAAAACAGCTGCAGCTATAAATATTTCCCGACAATAAAATTATAAACCATACAGATATATTTTTCTAATTCCTTCGTGTGGAATTCTCCATCGTAATATCTCAGCGAAACCTTCTTCACCAATATACCCTCGAAAACCAACATGTATTATATCATTAAATAAAAAGTGTAGTAAAATTTATCAAAACTCGTAATTTTTTTATGAATAGGTTTGATTACTTTGTTTACTTACTAATGCTTAAACCAACTTGTAACCTTCATTATTTTTTATCGGAAACTCTTATTAATCCTACAAAAACATTTCATTTTCCTTCTATTTTTATCTCTCTTGGTAACCTTGAACTTGGATACCTTTACGTCGACATCCTGCTCTTCATTATCACCTACTCAAAGTCAATTTTGTCCTTTTCCCAAAGACACGGCGAACTTGTACTTCTGTGTGGCATTTAACGCATAAAGCACCTCGTTTCATTTGGCTTTAGAGAGCTTAATCTTCCCCTTCCTGAGATGAGTCACAGATATTAGCTGTTCTCTCTTCACGAGGTGCAGTTTAATCTCTCCCCCCCCCCCCCCCCCACACACACACACACCCACCGCAGCCCAACGGACGCCAGCCAACCCAAAACCAAGATGGCAGACACTCGCAGTGACCTCTGGTGGCTAGTGGCGGAACTATGCGGTGGAAACCCTAGGATAACTAACGTGCCATTTTATCGGAGTGGCTTCTCCTGGGTTTTTTTCTATTTCCCTTTCTTATTTTTTTCTCTCGCCTTATAAAGTTTTCACACACACAAAATAACCCATGACATTTGTAAAGAGCACGGGGAATACTGAAAGAGCCATTATACCATCTTATGTTATTTATATTATTCACAATAGCTTGTCTTCTCCTTAAGTAGATATAAGAATATGCGTTAAATGTTACAAAAATAGAATATCATGAAAGATGTAGCAAAAGTATACTTTGAAAGGAAGACAAGTTTATCTCAGATTCACAGAATGCTGTCGTGACTTTTCAATCGTATTCGGAACTCTTTAATCACTATAATGCGGGTCAGTTTGTGCTTCCAAAGAGTATGCCCCATGTGAGGGTTTAACTCTTCTACTGTTTATTTCAATGTTATGTCAATAATACATCGGCATTTCCTATGCAAACGTGTACATGCAAGTCTGTGCCCAATCTCTAGTGTTTGAACATGAAATTGGATACAAATAATGGAAATATTTACAAACTCTCGGAAATTAAAAAAAATACGGTTGTAAGACCTAGGGGTGAAGTCATAATGTGGATTAATTACTACAGGATGCCAATGAGGATTTCCATAAGAAATGTTCACAGCGGGTTATGTGTGTGGGGGGAGGGGGCGGACAAAGGCCTACTGAGGCCGACTGAGTCAGGTGTCAACGCATTACTCAGGTAAAAATACCCGCACAGACACTTATTTTCGTTGATGGTCCCCATTATTAAAACACCCACCTCAAATTGATGTTTCCTAGTAATCCCTTTGTAGAATACACCTCTTAGACGAGTCCCCTATTGGAATGATGGTAAAATATCATTGTTGGGATTGTTTGTGGATTTTAGCGCGAAAATAAGAATTCCGCGAAATTTAAGTGTTCGGTAAAACTCGGTCGTTATCGGCTGCGTCCGCGGTTTACGCTATGGCGTGGCCAAGGTTACAGAGTAGAGTAGATCGATTCATTATCATCCAACGTGTAAATTTCCCTTTAATTCCTCTTTAGAATTCTTCAACTAAAGAGAGATTGTATTTCTATTTAACATAAAATTACCGACTATTCACGGAAGCACAGGCTTCCTGTTTTTAACAACTAGAGAATTCAATCAGGAACTAACACATTAAAAGAGAAAAACGGAATTCGTCTATTGCCTAATTGGGGATCCCTGAATATCTAAGACCATAATGCATATATCCTATTTAAAATATCCTAATTACGATAGAGATTTCTTTATATTGGAAATAATTCGCTTGCACAAAACTGTCGCGGTCTTCGAATGATCTATAACAATATCACATTTAATATCAAGCATACAAACTCACTTCTAAAGATATAATTTCTAAATGATTCTATATCTGATTAAATTTGCTGAAATGCATGCTAAGTTATATAAATAATTTCTGTGTATATTCTAGGGGAGTCGAGGGAAGGTAACCTTATATATGTATTCGTCAGTCAGTGCTGGGAGAGCAGAAACCTACATAAAACATGGCGCCGGCCTCTCGGCGTCCATCTACGCTGGTTTCCCGCGAGCGACAGGACGATTACACACCGCCTGCTGGCTGCTAGGCGGACGCAGCGAGGAATGTGGACTGTGTCTCCATTATCACTGACATAATCGCCGCTGTAAATTCGTTCAACAACAATCATTAAGAAGCAGGTGCATAGAATAATCCTTATTCATATGTATATGGATAATATAAGTGAATATTTTATATAGAATTGAGTATTTTAGATATCGGCTGGAAATCTTAACATTAGCAAAATAAAAAAAAAATCAGGATACAATAAGTTTAGCCTATTGAAGGGTTACATTACATATTCGAAGAATATTGCCTGTGAATACAAAATTACGCATAGCCAAAAGCAGTGCGTCAAAAATCAAATTATTCAGAATATTACAATCAAGAGATGATTATAATTCATATTTTCTCATGGAATTAACAAGCCAAGAATATACGGATGAGCTAAGTGTAAATTTATCTCCTGATCAGCTATATGCATTGTTTATTTTAGGTCTAGCCTTAAACTGGGAATGGCTGCCATAGCACATGACATCCGCTCAAGCTCCCAAGCCCACCCCCTCCCCTCTCAAAGGCGACCGCCCGCCCCCCTCGCCATGAGCCCCCCCCCCCCTCTCCGCCCCCCCCCCCTGCAGCTATGGCGTACACGGATCCCCTCCCGAAGTCTTCGTACCTTCAGTCCGCTCCAAAGGAAACTGATGCCTCCCGCACACAAATTATTTAGCCAACAATTTCTAAATTTCCCTCATCAGCAAACATGAAAATAAGCCAGTGCTATAACCAGACGAGGATGGTAATAAAGGGGCCACCACCAATCGGAAAATCAATAATACATCCGTGTAGTTACATTCCACATTGGTTTATTGATGTAATTCTAAATCTGCCACATCATAGTCTCAGCCATCGTGAATAGTTCTCCAGTCAAAATCTGCTTCCTATTTCCATATTCTGTATCATAATCAAACACCGAAAATTGCACTTTAATTCAATTCGTATGTATACGTGTTCTGTAATTCGCTCTGCGATGGGATGGGATCGTAAATATGGCATTACAAGCAATTCCGCCATCTTTATTTTTACTGCTCACCACTCCGTAGATAAAGCACCCGCGCATGCGTACTTAAACGAATATGCAATCACGTCGTTTGAAAACTGCCAGATAAAAAGACCACGGATAGGCTTTCAAATATAAACGTGATATTTCCATTGGCTTAATATGACCATATCGTGATATCACATAATGAAATAAAAAAAAAGATATACTCATAATTTCGAAGATCATAACTGTGACCCTTCTATCTACCATAGTGTAATACTCTAAAAGCTTTGCCTATATCTTATTAGAGGATTTTTCTTGTCTCCTTTCTTTTCCTTCCAGCCACTATCGGGTCAAAGGCGAGGCAGATGGCCTCGTTTACAGCGAGCGCGGATATGTTCGCGGGTCTTTATTTTCGCGATCGATTTCCGCACAGAATGCAGGAGAACGCGTTGAATTTCCTTCGCGTTCCTAATTGAGGGTTATATTTCCGTTAGAAAGATCCTCTGCTGCATACAGTATTGCTCAGCGGAGTTCAAAGGAATAGTAAATTGTGGATGCCGTAAACATTTCATTTGCGGGGCGTGTGCGTGAATATAAACCAGCGTCTATTCCCCTGGCGGGAACGCTGGAGTTTAGTCGAGATGGAATTGGAAAATGTCGTCTGTTCGGACTAGACTTGCTTAAGTCCATCGGCGATTCTCGGAAATTGAGGAAGGAGGCAATTAATTTAAGACGATAGGATTATTGATTCTTCTACAATCAATAAAGTTCCATCATGTGAATATATATGTGTCATGGGATCATAGGACTTGTATCTTACACTAAACGAAAACTTGACCAGCAACGTCAATATCATTGCAAATCACTTTTGACTGAATTTAGATGAAAAGATTTTTTTTAAATTCAATATTAAACGGTTCTAGTACTAAGCTAGATTTACCACCGTGTTTGGAAACTGGAAGATCTATAACAATTTCATCCATCTATATTTGACTCAAAATCAAAACATCATTTTAACAAGTGTATCGCTTTATTCATTATAACAACTCTATTGCTTTATCAGAAGTAATAAAACTGTTATTGAATATTCAGGGAGTGACATGTTCTAGTTACAAAATTACCACGCTGCATTATAGCAAGTCTATGTATATATAAGTCTATGTTCATATCTGTTGCTTTATTAGAAGTTATATAACTGTTATTTAATATTCGGGGAGTAACATGTTCAAATTACAAAAAAAATATCACGCGGTATGGTGGCAAGTCTATGGAGAAACGGCGGCAGGCCTGACTCTCCATTGATCCATTGTATTTCACTAAGCTGCATCTATCAGTCTTTCTCTTTTTCCGACCCCAAATATCGCCCGGCCCGTGTACCATACACTAAATGGGAATTTGTACCTAGCGATGTAATCGTCGGAATAATCCCAGAATAATAATGATAATGAAGATATTGGGACTATAAATACAGGGGATGGTTTTTTTTATTATTGGAAATACCCACCATTGCATTCCATATATTCAGGATCACAATTAACAGCTGGTATTGCTGATGACTAATATCGACTGAATTAGAAACGGTATGTGCATGTATCTCATCTGCATGTATCTGCCCACATCTATCAAGGATGATGTTAGCTATCAATGAACTCCTGCATATACTATTGAATTTTTCATCGGCGTGCTACATATAAAAACAGGCCAGGACGTGCCAGTAATAATCGCGTGTGTAAATATATCGATCCGAGGTCAATATTTACAGACTGTTCAGGTAATAGACAATAAATTACACCGTGTTACAATAGAGCTTCATAGATCTCCACACACCAGATGCAAAAATAATAAAACGCTGAATTCTAAATGAATATATCCATACTGTTTTATCTCCGTGGAAACGATATCGTATAAGAAATATCAAAGGAATATAATGCGATTATGACTACATAGATGTTAGCATGTAAAGAACCGGGCAGGGTATTACTTCTGGCCAGTGTCTAATATCATGTACAAGTCGCCATATTGGAGGTCACGTGATCACATACTGGGCTCCTTTGGCCGACTCAAATAACTCCCCTGTTTACCATTCCGTTCTATTTCAGTCAACACGACAAGGCTTTCCACCCCCACGGCAAACATCTATACCTCAATCACATAACGGTGCGGAGGGATATTATTGAAAGCATTGAGGGCAGCACTGAGACGATATTCAAATGTTTCCACTAGAATATTAATTGAGGCATTACGAGTCCCGTTCAATATTTTAATTTCATGATGATGTAATGGTTCTATCGTGCTGATGCTGCAGAATCTACATCTCATTTTCATCTCCTTCTGATATTATTTTTTCCCCTCTCTCTCATCGGTTTGCTTCCTTTTGTAGAGCGGTAGGGGAATGCTGATGCGCCATGTTTCACATATAACATTATCGATCAAAAAATAGAAATGATAAAGGGATGAGTGATGAAATGCTTCTAGGCTACGCCATCTGAATCATTCCGAAGGGAAGCCTGCCTGATAATATCTGAACTTCTTGTTTGGCCTTTCTAGGGACGCCACCGCCGCCGCTGCCACAGTCATTTCGGGAAGCGTACGCCTTGGCAACATTCTCCAAGCAGATTTACTGCTATGTGCACCCGGGAATTAGCAGAGTGCAGTATCTGCTTGGAGAAAGATCGCGGCTGCCTGCCTGCCGCCGCTAGCGGGAGCTTCTGGAGTTGCCCGGAAGGTGGCGTTGGTGCTGATCGCGTGATGCGTCGAAGCTACAGACGACAATTTCTCGTTCCTAGCGTTTGCCGGAGCTGATTCCCGGTGCTTGTCTTGAATAGACAAACATGCAGGCCTTGAATTAGAAAGGCCTACGAAGGCATACATTGAATACACCTCGGCTAAAAAAGGGGATACACTGTAAGCTCTTTATCAAACAAAAGCTGCATGCGATATTTGCCTAGTCTTGTTTCCCTGATGTACATATATGGAGTATGGAACATTTCCTATATATTTTCAAAAAGGGAATACAACGCCCACCATTTAAAATTGCAGAGATCTACTTTCGTCAAGTTTGAGGCAAAATGCATGATATTTTCCATCGGAAACAACAGAAATTAAGCTTTCCCAACATATCTATTTTACACGTATGTTTCAAAATGACCAATAAAACATGAAATCTGGAGGCAATGAAAGAATATGAAAGGATAACCATTCACTAAAACAAAATCTTAATGTATTTTTCTATTAATGCATATACTGCGTGAATATATTAACTTAACCTCTATTTGAATCTTTTGAGAGGAACAACAACAATAGGTGGGTAATTGGTTTTTATTTTATGTTTTTTCTTAATTTGATTTTCATTCTGAAGGTCACGTAGGGTCAAGTAGGGTTTATCATAATATCAACCAAAAGTTGGTCGTGGCGATATCAAATTGATATAGATGTACGAATAAAGGTTGATTCTATTAAACTAAAATAGAAATAGACATCATCCTGCTGTTTAGAACTACAACTCAAATAACACACGCGCGCACATATGTGCATGTTTGTATTTGGGTGACATTCACTGTGTGGCGTTGAGAGGCATCCCTGAAGGTCAAACAGCAGCACATTTCTCATGATAATTGGGATTTTTAATCACCATACTACATTCTGCTGATCGCGCCTACACACAAAGAGAAGGTACACTTGTTTGTTTCGAATAAACACTTACAGAATCACACATCTTTGTTGAATGACACCTCCTCCCCCCCCCCCCCCGAATTATACAGGGATGTCAGTCGGTGGTCAGAAAAAAAAGCGTGGAATCTTCTATGGGCTTAAAAAAACCCACAGAAAACCCATTATTGTCGGCCATGGCATAGGGCTGAGGGTGTGTGGGTAGGTTCAAACTATTGTTTTATTGGCATGAATGAGGTACAATTTATACTACATTGGTTTTATACATATAACGCATCATTGCGAGTCAAATTGGCTGAGTAATATGCCTACACCCCTAACCCATTTTGTGTATTCGCTTTGGTTTGTGACACACGTAACGACTAGCGTTAAACGTTCACTGAACCCGTCTATGCAATCTAATAAGAGTACTTATATAGAACGACCTGACCATGCTGTACAAGCTACAAAACGAGATGATATATGTAAACGGTTCATTCGGAACGAGGCATTTAAGTACAAACTGTAAATTATCATCGAGTTTTGTACCTTGTACAAGCATTGTAGGTCGTTATATATTTACTATACACCCGAAATTAGGAAAAAATCATTAATCCATTTAGGCCTAACAACTAATATTAATCAACGTATATGGGATAACGTATAACGGTGTTTTTACGTTATATGGCGAAATGTTGCGTATTTACAATATACACTGCGTGGGTATATAGTAAATACTCTGCTGGTATAATGCGGCAATAGAGTCTCCAGGGTCGATTTCTTCCCAGCCAACAGTATGAGATTTACGACTATAGAGCAGACGTGAATTTAGATGTCAGGAGAATGGAGCACTGTATTATGGGAGAGTAGAGTAGGCAAGGTGGCCCTTAGGAAGCTAAGTGGAACAAGAGAGACCAGTTTATTCTAATCTCTTTGGCGGAAGAAGCTATAACCAAGATGCATGTTCACAATATCCTACTTTGACAGATAACTATTTATAGAATCAAAGAGCATTTTTGTACAGAACCCTTCCTCGTTGAAAGATGACAAATGGGCCTGTAATAACGATCATAACTGATCTTGATCCGTTTGAATATATGATACTATTCTTGCAATCAGAAACATTACCGGGATTTCAATATCGGAAGTATTTAAGGTGTTGACACCAACTCCGAGTATACATAGTCAATGACTTTATTATCATTTTCCTGTAGTTGTGTGAACTAATTATACTGCCCGCTCCTACCCATGGCGTATTTATACCCGTACGCCACACTGTGACGTACGGGGTATGTGATCACGTGACAAGGTAAAATATCGCCATTTTCAGGTATATAATAATACAAACACTGCCTGACTGTCACATACATCACTTTGCCTACGGCATCAGGATGTATCTTATCAATAGTTTCACCGCATATTTTTGACGTACGATGACAGTAAGCCAGTTTCCGTATATTATTATATCTATAGCCGTATGACCTACACATACTGCCTGCTGCTACCCATGACGTACATGTATATACATATATAGCCGTACATCACACTGTGACGTACGGGGTTTGTGATCACGTGACTAACTAAAATTTCGCAATTTTAGGTATATAATAAAATATAATATAAAAACAGGTTGACTCTCTGAGAACGTCAAAATACTTGGTAAAATTATCAATCAGATACATCTGCATCTGATCAATAATTTTACCGCAGTAAGCCAGTTTCCGTATAATATACAGACACTGGCTTACTGTCTTGGTACGTCAAAAATACGTGGTAAACTTTTTACCTAGTATTTTGACGTACTAAGACAGTCAGCCCATTTTCGTATTATTATATACCTAAAAATGGCGATATTTTACCTAGTCACGTGATCACATACCCCGTACGTCACAGTCTGACGTACGGCAATACATACGTCATGGGTAGCAGCGGGCAGTATGTGTGGGTCATACGGCCATAGGGATATAATAATATATCTTTCTCACCATTATTTCTTCTGTGACTAGGATTGAACTAGAGGTGAACATTGCCCGGCCTCCTATCCCCCAACCACAAACTGCTAGAACGATGCGGGCCGAAAATGGTTGTTCCGACCATAATATATGCCAACATCAACAATGAGCCAGTAGAAATGTGCAAACAATGAGGAGAAGGTGGAGGATTAATTACCGATACCTCATTAAATTCAAACTGACATGCATCTCTAATGGCATTGTTTAGTAGAGGAAGCTCCTCGGCCATTTTGGAACTTAGTGGGGAACATATTGGCATATCAACACTCACTTTGAATTCGAATCCAAGTCGGGATAAACAACTTTTTATCTCACTCCTGGCATTTTCCCCCCATAGACCTAGAATTGGGAACTCGTATCCAACGCCCATGAAATATTTAGGAAAAATATCCAATGGGGGATTATGTCACAAATGTTAGCTCATTAGGCATTGTGAAGGGTGAGATGAATTCAGAAACCTATTTATGTTTACAGTCAAAGCTCGATCCTATCTCGTTTGAATTGCTACATAATTCATGCAGCTTTGCCTTGTGAATGACTACGCGATTCGAACCCGATGGGATATGAGCTCTGACCTTAAACTTTCATAGGTCTCTTCTATAATATCGATCGATCTACATCAAATCTAACTTATGAATCTGTAGTGTAACCCTTGTCTATGATTATGATTATTATTAGTATTATATCATTATGATTATTATTATCATCATCATCATCATCATTTACCTGTGGCCTTATGACCTACTCATACTTCCCGCTACAACCAATAACATATATGACCGTACGTCACACTGTGACCTACGGGGTATGACATCGCATGACTAGCTTAAATTTCGCCATTTTCAGGTATATAATAATACGTAAACGGGCTGATTGTCTTAGTATGTCAAAATACTTGGTAAAATAATCTTACCGCATATTTTTTATGTACGATGACAGTAAGCCAGTTAACGTATAGTATTTTTACCTGGTCCATGCACCTGATCCATATATTTAGGACAATCCGAGGTTCATCCGAGGTTGTGTGCAATAAATAAGGTGACGGAACGCAAACGATCTATACCTGTAAATCTATTTTCCAAGAATACATTATTCTCTCCCCATGAATACATATAAGGCTGGATGGGTAAAACATTTCGGAAATTTTGCGTATGCTCCTTCTTTGTTCTATTGCGCACAAGATCGGGAGTGGTGGGGGTGGGGGTTAAAACAATTCGGAAACTCTGCGTACATACTCCATAGATGGTCCCATAACTACAGGCCTTTTATACATATCCTTTGTGCACTAATTTTGATTCATTGTCTCAAAGATTGCTAGGGGTGCAATATAAATGATGTTTTTTCGTGTTATTTTAGATATAATAGTAAGAAAACGTAGTGAGTGAACCCTTAGCTATTCTGTTCTAGGCCTTTTATCCTATAACAAAAGCCTTTTTATACATTTCCTTTGGTAATTTAGATTAGTTGTCTAATATGTAAGGTAGCAAATATGGAGGCAAACATTGCTGCCTCAATTTCTTACGGCCCTTTTATACATATCCTTTGTTAATTTACATGTATTGTCTCATGTAAGATAGCAAATATGGAGGCCAACAATGATGCCTCCATTTCTTATATTCATACACAACTGATATTTTTTCCATGTTGCTACCAACGTAGAAGATAATATTCATCTATGAATGTTCTGTTTGTGTCTTTACATATACACACACATATATATAAAAACAGCATGCTGGGCATAAAGAAGACCTAGGAGAGAATGCCAAAAGAAACTTAGCCGAGTTATTTATAAGGCCAGTCTCTAGCTGGCAGAGAGCCCGGTGCAAGCAATCGAAACGAGTTATCTGAATGTGGTTTAGTCTATTTACATCTGGCTCAGGCACCTAAATACGGCCAGAACATAACACATGCTGCATTGGTTGTAGATTTAGGGAATCCTCCCATTGTAAAGGAACTGACACAACTATCCAACCGGTAATACTGTATATACATGTCTAGATCTCCTGACTGGTATGGAAAAAACTGATGCTAACAGAGAATTACATAATTTATACCCACTCTCTGGGTGTAGATACTGGATATTATGTACAAACAGTCAAATGAAAGCAAAAATCTCGATCTTAGAATAAGGAGAGCTAGAAAGGATCCCAGGGTGAAATTTTAAAGTAAACGCATTACCTGGGGCAACTATGTGCATTCTCCGTATAAAGGTGTTGCCGTTCAGCGCCGCCTAGCGGCCCACTGTCTAGTTATGCGGCCGCTCGGACAAACACGGCCGAGTCCGGCTACTTGCCCATAGAGACACACAGCAATCACACCTAAAGTATGAACGGTGTGATTGCAGGAGTGTGTTTTTTTTGGATGGATTAAATTGCTGAAACAAACTAGGGAATTGTATAAATGAGTTCTGGCTGTCTAAACTTCATAGTTAATAATTATCATTGTTTTAAGTACGAAAAAGATAAACAAATTACAGCTAGGTCTGCCAGTGTAATACATGTAGTGTATATACAGTTTCGGTGTCCCTATGTTATCTAAAGTATATCTAAAGTATCATTAGGTGATATGCATGTATGGTAAACCAAATTGGAGCTGGAATACCATAGAATATGATACAATCAGTGTTATTTCTCTGGAAAAAATATGCACGGGTATTATGAATGTATTACGCTCATTCACTCTGCGAATCAACACTAAGGTATACGTTACCAGGTGAATGTTTGGCTTCAGCCGTGGAGTAACTAAGAAGATAAGGTGCGACACCGGCCAGTGGAAAAAGGCCTATTGCCACGGGCAATTATTGTGGAATAACTTGGACGATGTAGTATAATGAAGTACAACGTATAAAGAATTTCGAAAAATGGAAATAAATGTACTCAGTCTAAGACTGAAAAACATATGAAAAAAATACAAATACAAAAAAACCCTCCCCTCAACTTCCTAATCATCATGTGGTAAATATTTTCCATATGGAAGATTAAATGTATATACATTTCTTCCTGCTTGATGTTTACTCTAAACTTACAGTGGAAGATTTATATTGTACATAAGTTATTACTATTATGACTGCATGTTATGAACAATATGTGCATCTGTAAACTAAACCGGCGATGCATGGAAACCAGCAGTTTTTTCTTGAGCACCGCCAGTATGAATAAAAATCTTATAAATAAAAAAATCCAACCTTGTGTTAGAACTGTCTGTATGATGAATACAAAAAAAATCTACTTTTTAATAGACTTCCTCAGATATAATGTGATTCACTTATGTAAATGATCTTCGTGGAAAGAAACAGGTATATCCACCAAAGACCTACATTTGAGTAACATTTATAGATTATACAATGAGGAATTTCCGCAACTGTTAACTAAAAATACCTAGCGTAGCAGACGGCCACAAGTTATTTTAATATCACCCAATATATTATGTAAAATATAACTTGGGTATGTATTTCTCTGTATGCTGATCTAATACACAACTTTAACTGACAACATGTTGATGTATTGAATGTTATTCAGGAAGATATTATGAGAATAGGAAGAATAATTACAATCCTTGATGAAATGAAATGAAATAAACTTACACATGCATATATACACAAGCGGTCTTGAATCCTGACACACTAAGGCAAATTGATAGTGATTTCACATCTTTCCATATCTTATATTATCTATAATTTAATCTATATTTGATAATAATAATAATACCTACGTGAAAACCGAAAGCAAACCAAAGATCGCATTCATACATCTAGATCTATAAAAATAGGTGTTACACAAGAATACGATCATAGAGAATGTCGGGTGGCGGTCAGTCACGCTCTGATAATTTTTAACTGCTACGCTAATACATTTCTGATGAAAAATAGAATCTATGTAGTATATTTAAGCGATTCTTCACTTATACCTTTCATGGCTATTGTATGGTAGAAAGCATGATGGCGAATATAATATGTATTTTTTCTGTGCATGTGATTGAATGATAATAATAATGATAATAATAATGATAATAATAATAATGATGATAATAATAATAAAAATAATAATGATAATAATAATAACAATAATAATGGTGATAATAATAAGCTATGTTACAATGCTTCGTATCCCCATTCAAAAGTACGCATACATCGATACAGGTATTATATTTAATTACAGATCTGACTCATTCCCTCCCTCCTGGGGACCTAAGCCATAACAGGTGTGGTAGGCTATGGATTAGTCAAGACAAAGTACTAACCCAATGAAACGTGCGGCCAACACTTGATATCCTGAATACACGTGTATCGTATTACTTTTGACATGACACATGATGACCCACAAAGGGTGGTAGCATAGTAACGTGCTTGTGTTTTCCACAGATTACATTGTACTTTACTAACACTTAATCAAAAGGCTCACTCGGTAATGTTACTGTTGATAAGTCATTATTAAGATTGTTTTCTTATACATCTGGAACAAACTAAAGGTAATATAAATATTTTTTGTCACATTGTTTCATGTGAGTAGATATGTCTGTATAGTTATTAATAAAACAGATAAAAGTTATTGGAATAAATTTTGATAGAGCAGTTTTCTCTGTTTCACTTAAATGCCTTTGGATCATCAAATGATTCAACAACATTAGGATAGAGTACTATCATGAAATGTCATATGATTATTTATATGGCGTGAGTTGTTTTGGCGGAATGATATCACAACGCGGAGCTGAGTGATATCCGTAGCGGAAGACAACAAATGCCACATAAATAATTATATGAAATTGAGTGACGTTTAGATTTTATCCTACCCCCATCACAAGTTATTAACTTCATATGCCATCCGTGACATACAGATATTTTATGGCACAACTGTGGCATACAGTCACACCTTGTTAAGTCTATGGAGATTTATATGAGGGGTAGAAGAAATGGTATGTCACCGTCCCCTGACTGGCCTTGTATCGCGCTAAGGAGGGGCAGGTGGGTGGATGGGTACAGAGTCTATAAAGGTGACAGTGCGAGTTATTTCCCTTTCCTTCTCATGATCTTCCTTTCCATGTCTTACTTGTTCCCTCCCTAATCTCCCGAAAGCTCATCGAGCCAACTGTTTCTCACCAAGGACTACATTTCATTCAATTCTTTTCACATTAATCCCTATTCACTTTGTGAATATATTTACATCGATTTCTGAGAATTTGTTTCCGACTGGGTTTAGTTAAAGGTTGGAGCAATTGGCCAGAATAACTGCCACGCAGAGGCTGATTTAATACCATTTTACAGTACAATAATTATAAAACAAAAAAGAAGTCTGCATTAAACCCTTGTTCTCACAGAATTGAGACCAATTCCAAAACTAATTCTGTGAATTTTCTCCACGTTTTTCAGGTGACTAAATCCCAATCTGTATAATTGTAAGCAGGTGTCATTCATTCTAGATATAAAGCATGCATTTTGGTAGAAGAAGCCCTTACGTTCCTAAACAAATACCCAATACTGATTTCATCCATTTACTAGGTCTAATTGAACGAAGTTGATGTTAATTTACCCCCCCCCCCCCCAAAAAAAAATCGAATTGGTTTAAGGAACTATGACATATAACTGACTCAACCCAAACTCCAAGCGTAGCATGAACTAAACCTCTGGGGGAGAGTGTCGTATTCTGGTCGGTGACTGGAGAACGTAAGCACGTATTACGTAACTGGGGCGCAAGGCGTGCAAGTGCGTTCATGCACGTGAGGTGTGTAGGGTTTAAAATTGTACTCATCCCACGTTCATATTGTAATAGATTAACATCATGATCAATAAGTAAATACAATGATTAACGTCAAAAACACCCAGTCCAAGTTGGGACCATAGTTTAAGATTTTCACTGTATACCCATGCCATATATACTATAAATACGCACCGTTTCGCCATATAACGTAATTTAAATACCGTTCGGAACACTGTTGACTAAAATATTAGTGGTTAGGCAAAATTTAGTTAATGATTTAGAAAAAAATAATTTCGGGTATATAGCAAATATAGAACTTCCTGACAATGCTTTATTATCCATCGTATACAAAGCCCCCATTGAAAATGTATAGGGACTCAGTAAACCACTACCCATTGTATAAAACCTGTCAGATACCATAACTGTGGTATACGGATTCAAACCTATGGTATACGGCCTCAAAACCATGGTATACGGGTAAAATAGTCCCTTTTGCTATAGAGCAAAGAAAAGAGTTCCTAGTATTATACCTGTAAACATGGCAATTACTGGGTTCAATTTATTCGAAAAGGTGGATAATAAATGCAACAAACGATGATTTTGTGGACAGGCAGCCCTGTAAACCACTCGCGGTTGACGTCGTAATACACTTGCTAGCGCTCGTGTATTACTACGCGTCAACCTCTCGTGGTTTACGACTGCCTGTCCACAAAACCATCGATTATTGTCTATGTAAACGCCTCGTTCCGTACGAACCGTAGATTATCATCTCGATTTATAGCTTGTACAGCTTGGTCAGAACGTTCTATATAAGTACGGGGGAGCATGGGAGAACTGTTACAATATCAGGTATAGACTGGCTTCAGTCTCTGTACCCCTCCACCTACTCCTCCCCTCCTGACTGTGATACAGCTGCTATCAAACCAATGAGTTCTCTATACTCGTTGATGAAAGGGAGTTTCGCATTGTGCTCGAACTTATTATCCACCTTATACAAAGTATCAATAGAAAACACATGAGAAGCAAAAAGGCACAAAGAAACAACGATGGAATAACCCAGAATCAAGAGTACAATTTGAAATATAATAAGTAAACAGCATAAAATACAAAGCTCGAGATGTATGGACACGATGCCGAGTTCCACCCAACTCTGAATATTCCTGCGAATATACCGCCAATGAATAAATCTAATGATGAACAACAAAAAGTCCTCAATAAGACAATAAACAATGTAACAGAGAACCACAGAATGACTGGTATTGAAGGATGAGAAGTGAAATAAAGGAATTGCTTATAAAATAATTTAGAAAAAAATCTCAATACATCAAAACCAATATTTGGTCCAACTGACTTTCCAAAACAGCAATTGATATCAATTACGTATTAAACAGAAAGTTTATTTGCCACAGGAATGTTGGCAGCCCGTACACTTCACTTACGATCCCCCTCCCTCCGCCCCCACCCCCTTCGCGGTGACGGTTACTGGAGAACTCGACCCAAAATTGTAAGGAGAACTCGACCCGTTTTGGAGAAATCGACTGGAAAACTCGACCCAGATACTCAAATACTTATGAATAGGACATTTTCATACACAAGGAAAGGTCTGACTAGTTAGCTTTTAGATAAATAAACCAGCGGATATGTAAAAATAAGTCCAGTTATGTTGTGATGTTAGGTGAAGGGCTAATGTTAGGGACAGGGTTAGGCATAGGGAAAGGGTTTGTGATAGGCTTCGGGGAAGGGTTTTCTTCTCCCAAGAAGATCAAATTTGAAGCCAAGATAACATACTTCCTTTCGTTAAAGTAAAGTATGTACCCAAAGATGTATTAATAAGATATGTGATTTCCGATGATTTAAAACGGGTCAAGTTTGTTACGGGTCGAGTTCTTTACGGGTGTTATACGGGTAGAGTTCTCCAGTATTTTATTTTTTATATTTTTTTTCAGATAAGTATTACAGGCAGTCTGCACATTGCAGGTTTAGCGGTGACTTCAATACTTCTAAACTCAGATTTGATCCAACTGACTTTCCCAAATAGTAGTTGATATTAATCAGATATTAAGTTTATTTCCCACAGCAACGTCCGCAACCCGCACACTTTACTCACGACGCCCCCCGCCCCTTCCCCTTCCCCTTCGCGGTGACGGTCCCGGGGGAGAGCAGGGACCGGGAGACGGCCGGGATATGGGAGCCTGGGTGCCGGGCGGGGGACGGGGCGGGGCGGGGGCGGGGCGTGGCGGGGCAATGTGTATGTATTATGTAGTCTCCCGTGTAAAATGATACACCGGGCGCCGAGGCACTCTCCAAGGCGTGCGGCGGCAGCAGCAGTCATCCGCCAAAGGGTTGGCATGGCGTGACAGACTGCATTAACAGTCTCATCCTGCATGGACTGCCTGACTACTTCTCAACCATTAAGGACTAAACCATGCGTTAAAATACAATACGCACATACGATATACACGTTTAAGTGGAGATAATAACTGGGAGGGTATAAAATGCATAAAACAAAGGGGGAGATATCAACTTGAAAGTTTATGTTCTATAAGCAATATTTACCTACCATATCTAAAAAACTATGATTCTGGTAAGATCCGCTTGGAGTTTCTTCCGGACATAGAGAAAGAGTGAACCAGAACTAGGCTTGAAGACTGAAGGCCCACGAGAGTGAGAATCTTGTACTATGTGTAAATATCGGTTCCGGGACACCCCGCGGGGTATCACCCGCTTAAGGGAGGACACCCCGCTCAAGGGGACAATTTGCTCGGAACGGCAATTTTTCCCTGTATTAAGGGTTTATTTTAACCCCGCTTAAGGGGGGGAGGGGGCACTGCGCTTAAGGGGGCACTTGGCCCTGAACGGATGGTGCCCCCTTAAGCGAATTTTACTCTCTGTCTCTGTCTGTCTCTGTCTGTCTCTGTCTCTGTCTGTCTGTCTGTCTGTCTGTCTGTCTATATATATATATAGAGAGAGAGAGTGTAAGATGTCTGTTCCTGAATCTTGAACTGAACTCAAATACACACGTGACATATGTGGAATTAATAACCGAGAGGATAGAAAATACGTAAAACAAAGGCGAAGAAATAATGAAAGGGAAGAAGAAGGGATATATCAGAATTGATCATTATTATATACCTATAGGCGAATGTCTTACTTTTACTAACTAGTAGGACAAATTCCGCTCATCTCCGAGTGACGAAATAATATTCATACGTCCCTCCGTACCATGTGGCAACTGTCATTCTGCTATTTAGTGAGTTCTTGAATGATATTTTTAATGATTTCTAGGTACATTCTGATACAGATATTCTCCAACCATGGAGGTAAACGCAAACCCCGACGGAACGAAACATATTATAACCATGTAAAGAGACATAGTGAGTGTGACTGAATTCCATCTATTCCTCGATATCTTCAAACTCGGCGAGTATTTCTGAGCAAAATATCTCTGAACAGATTCACTTCAGTCATACTGACTTTGTATTATTAGATGTTTTTTTTAAAATCTTGGAATGATACGCTATATATTTGGCTATACGCTTCGGTGCACAGACTTATTGGGTTATTCATAATAATATCAGTGCTCCATACGGACCGGATGGCAAGACTATGAGGCTATTGATTGGAAATGGATTGAGCTGTGCCGACACAATAGGGAACAGGGCGAATAGAGCGTAATGATTTCTTTGTCTTTTACCCGCCCGCCCGCCCGCCCGCCCGCCCGGCTACGGCCGCTGCACGGCGGCATAGGCATACGTATATTGACTCAGCGTACAATGGTGGAAACCGACTTCAATCTCCAACCCGAGTACGCTGCTTATCTCCTCAATCTCCCCCCGTACACTTGGAATGCCTGGCACAGGGCGGATAATATAATATAATATATTAATTCAACATGAGGAGGGGAAGCAGCAGGGAAGGGTTGTTTTGTAATCCGCCCGCGTTTTATGCAGATTATCATCTCTCTGGGGCAAGTCTTTTACATTGTAACCTTCTCTGAAACAAAGATACACGCATATTCTCCCATATTCTCGGTTAATGAAGAAGGCGCATTGTGATAAGGACAATGACACGTGATATTCATATATTGATCTACCCACAGGACCTGCACAGGCCGGTTAAGCCTCAGGAGCTGACCCGACCAGAAAACGATATTTTATCTCACCCCGGAATATTTCTCCATAGACTTAGCGTTAAGAAATCATACTCCATGGCCATGAAGGTACCGTACCCAATACTCAATGGCTAAACGAGAAAACGATATTTTATCTCACCCCTGGTATTTTTCTCGATACACTTAGCGTTAAGAAATCATACTCCATGGCTATAAAGGTACTGTACCCAATACTCAATGGCTAAACGAGAAAACTATATTTTATCTCACCCCTGGTATTTTTGTCCCATAGGCTTATCATTGAGAACTCTTTCTCTATACGAGTACTGCAGTCTGTTCTCCACCGTCTATATCTTGTGTGTTATCCATTTTTTAAAAGTGTGTACCGGTTAAAGTCATTGTTCTCCAACTCCTTTAAACAGTATCACTCGGCTGTCGCCTCGTTCATATCACTCAACATCAAATTCGTGGAGAACGATGACTTTGACCAAAACTTGTTGGATTCTTCTTTAATATCTCACCCTGGTATATTTCTACATAGGCTTACCGTTACGAACTCATACTCCACAGCCATGAAGGTACTGTACCTAATGTTCAATGGCTAATTGGGTGATTTATTTTATTAAATGATTTTATACAGGGTGATATAAAAATCAGCAACCCATTCGATGAGAATAACTTGGTCCGCACTTCACCTCCTTTGACCGCTACATAATTCACCCAGATCGCATCGTGAACTATTTCGCAACTCGGTGGAATACGGACCAAGTTATTCTCATCTCGTGAGTTCCTTCTATTTAATATTCCCCCCACCCCCAGTGGATTTGACAGCAGTATCGACGACCAAAGGAAATGAGAGGGCTACCCGTCACCCCCACCCCCACATCCCCGGGGTAAGGGAGAAATAATTAGTAGAAACCAAACGAGAGTTAGCCTTGTCAATGTTTATGCCACGATGGGCAGGTCGTGTATTACTACACGAGGCATTAGCCGATTGTAGTGAGTAGCAGACCTGACCGGAGTGGTTTAAACATTGACAAGGCTAACTCTCGTTTGGTTTTGTATTTATCCTACCCCATATCACCGATATACAGAGAAAAATTTGTAATTATCCATGTTAGTAGTGTGTTGACACTCATCGGAGGATGGCCGCGTTTATCAATGCTGCTGGATCTACTTCCATTACCTTGTCCCTGATTGGTCAATTTTTAATTCACCTCGGTGCATAAATTGCATTTTATTCAACGCTCAGTCAAATACACTGACATATGTTGAATCTATGGCGTTTTTTTTTTATTAGGGATAGGATAAACACTCATTCATCTCATACATGTATAAAATCATATAAACACTATCTAAAAATTCCGTGTGTATATTTCTACGGGGGAGGAAACAAAAGCATGGTCTAGTTCAATACCAGACTACGCGGATGAAATTTAATCAAACTAATATCCCTGAATCACAATTAGTTTTCGGTCCAATGTTTGATTGAGTGATTGATTAGATAATTGATTAAAATATCCTACAGACGGATGCCAGGCTGATTGTAGCCGGGTTCTATTTATCAAGATGAGATCGGGCTTTCGGAGTAGAGCGCTATTCAATCAGTAAATGGCTGGCAGTAGTAGCAATGATGCTGCTATACTTATTTCAGTGTTGGAAATAGAAATGCCTTGACATCCACATCGGTGGATGTTTGGATAAAGCTGACATTTTCCGAAGCAATCAATATAGCCCATAGATGAATTGTGCGAATAACAACGTCAAAAGGGCTGGTACCACCAGCACGATGGATTTGTTGTATTCTACTTTGGTATGTATTGTTATATCTTACAGTATCGCAATACAACACTACAATGAAAACCTGCCCCGGCATATTGTATGCTATACTCCTTTTTGAGTAAATAATAAAAAAAGAATTATCTTTCCTCCTTTGCCGCAATATATCGCACACAATAATGTGTGTATTTTGTTTTCGCGATAATGTATGTATATTTTTGTGCTCCACCACCGCGATGCCTCACGATCTATTGAGACAAGAATTGCGAAGGTGCTTAATCGCACTGATGCTTCACAGACAAAAAAAACTAGCAAGACTTAACAAGTCAACCGAATTTTAAAAAATCTTGTTATATCTTGTATGCTGCTGGAAGAACCCCTTAAACCAGCGAATCTCCAGATGGTAGTGGCAGGGGAGGTGGGACAGAAGAGTCAGTATAATTATGGAAACCTTGGCATATTGTGCTGACTGTTCTGCTACACAGCTATTACTAAATATGTCATCAAGTTGACAGGTATATTACATGGATGTTTACTTAATATGAGTTATTGACTTTGTGCTCCAAGACTTTATATTTTTATATGCCCATGTCGTATATACTGTAAATACGCACCGTTTCGCCCCATAACGTAAAAATACCGTACGGAACAGTGTTCCGTATTGCAAAATACGGAACACTGTTCCGTACACGTCATTTAAATTTGCAGTTAGAATATTAGTTATTAGCCAAAGTAAGTTATTTATTTTGTTGATTTTGGGTATATAGTTAATATAAAATCACCCAATGATTGCTGAATTTTGTTTTCAATGAAATTATTATTTTTTAAATCAGCGAGCAGAAAAAAATCAAAATGGCGTCTCAGTTGGAGGGGGCAATGGGCCCTGGTTGATTGGCTTGATTTAACGTCCAGTTAACCATTGCAGGTTCTCACCAGGCCCATTTAATAATCTAGGAGTATACATGAAGACCATTTTCTGTACCTTATACAAGGTTATCGTTTAATAATATCTAAGTCTGTATGCTAAGGCAGTATTAGCCGTTCATAAGTGTTGAATAAAGTTGACCCATATCTTCTCTGGGTCTCTATGGCGTACAGAAAACGGTCTACATGTACGATCCTAAATTATCAAACAGACCTCAGAACTTTGCGCTCGACTATGACGTACATTATCTTTTCCCTTGCATATAACCAATATAAAAAGAGGTCCGAGATCTAATCAGAATCTTCTATTTCTTTATCCATGAAAAACATAACGGAAATATTTGTGGAAATACCAAATGTAAAAGGTTCACATCCTTCCTTCATATTAGCAATCAATACATTGATTGTTTTCTGTTCTGTATGGCGCCTACATTCGCCCACATCCCGATCAATTTGCATGAATCTACATATATGTCTTCAGAGAAATCATATCATTGTAGAGTACTGTAGTACTTCCATGATACATTAATAGAGAAAATAGGAAACAAGAAAAAGATGTGGAGATATCGAAGCACGATCCTTGAAGGAGAAGGGTGGGACTGTAATGATCACGTGACACAACCCATGAAACCTGGCAGGAAGCCAGAAAACCAGCGGCCAGAAAACGATGCAGCGAAACAAGCAAACCATTTTAAGGGCGGGCAACTAGTAATGTCTTCATAAACCAGAACATCAATGCGAAAAGAATATTACAAAACCATTAGAGTATGTGCAATAATTGCCCCTTTACGATGAAAATTGAAAATCCTAAATTGGCTGGAGTTCGCTGCCCTGTGTGTGTGAGTGTAGGGGGCGGCTGTGGGGGTGTTGAGGGGTAGGTGCGGGCGGCAGGGCGGGGAGGGGAATGCAGAGCGGATGGAGGAGAAATCAATGCCTGAAAGTCGCCTGAGGATGGGGCAGGGGCCGTGTGTGTGTAGGGGGTGGGGGTGGGGAGGCATTGAGAGGCAGGTCCCGTATTAGAGAGAGAGAATAGGGAAGGGAGGCCGATCTCTGCTACATACTATGATAAAATCTCAGCTCTTTTTAGGGTGAATTACAGAAATTAATACATGATGATACCTAATATTAACACCTTGCATAAGGTGGATAATAAAGGCTTATTATCCACCTTATACAAAATGTCACATAATAGAGAGAGAGAGAGGAAATGGGGAAGGGAGTGCATCTCTGCTACATACTTTGATAAAATCTCAATTATTCTTTAGGGTGAATTATAGAAATTAATACATGATGATACCTAATATTAACACCTTGTATTAGGTGGGTAATAAAGGCTTATTATCCACCTAGTAAAATAGAAAACAAATAGGGAGTGTGTATGGACATACCCGGGACATACGAATATGTTGTATGCTCGTGGGTGGGGTGGCATACGAAAAAATAGTGCGTATGGAAAAGATAGTCCATAACTATAACAATCTGATATCGACAGGCCACTTGTCCAGAAAAGGTGGATAATAAATACAATATAGACTGGTTTCAGATAAAAGCGGTTGTATGCTCCTCGGAGTTGATTCTACATACGCTTGGGTATTACTGCGCAACGGAGCATCGGAGTATATGACCGTTTGTATTTGAAACCAGTCAATATTGTGTATTTATTCAATAACGAAGAGCCTCGGAATTAACATTAACTCATTACGCATATCATAAATCATTAATCTATACCAACACAGACACATCGATCAAAAAAACAACATGGCTTACGGGAAAAATATCAATCATACATTAATCTAGGAATTCCAGTATGACGGATACGACTTGAAAAATGAATAATTAGCGTTACTCTAATATTACAAGGACGTGCGACTGACGGACGGGCGGGCAAGTGGTTGCCCGATGGCGGGATAGTCCGTTCGCCCGAGTGTCATGCTGGATCTCTCCGCTGGGTGAGATGGGGGGGGGGGGGGGGGGGGACTCAGGATCAATATCCGGGCATCGCCGCAGGCTGTGGGACCCTTCTCTCTCCCCCCCCCCCCCCCCCCCCCACACACACCCACCCACCCACCCCTCCTGGTCACCCACCCTCCTCAGCCTTCGCCCCAAGCCCCCAATCTGACCCAGCCACCTTCATCGACTAATACTAATAGAAACCACTGTGCCCGGCCGCTGCAGCCCCTGCTTAACAGGCATAATACAAGATGTATTTTACATATACGTGTATGTAATAGCAATGATTAATAACTAACGCTATGAAATCCTGGAGCAGATGCATGTATAGCGGGTAAAATGGTTAATAGGGTACATTTAATCTGAGATTTATTCACGATTATTTTAAGAAGACATGGCAACAACAGAAAAAAAAGTAAAAAAAGATTTATTCATGTGATCTGCTATGAGGAGGGAAATATATTCACGCCATCTGGAAATTACTATCTTTTCAAAATAAAAAATAGTAATTAAAAAAGTATTAACCAACAAAAGAGATCATATTTACTACTTCATTTATATATCATTTCAGCTGTATATGAATATTCAATTATAAATAAAAGGATACAATTCTTTCTGACAAAGCAATATGTATCCAACACTGATAAAAAAAGGGAAATATATTCACACCATCTGAAAATTACTTTTTTCAAAATGAAAATAGCAATTAAAAAAGTATTAACCAACAAAAGAGATCATATTTACTATTTCATTTATACATCATTTCAGTTGTATATGAATATTCAATTATAAGAAAAAGGGATACAATTCTTTCTGACAAAGCATTATGTATCCAGCAGTGATATTTTTTTAAATGAAATAACATTCTTTTTCTCTATAACAAGGTCTCTTCTTGTAAGTTTCTTTCTTGACCGCTTATATGAATTACATAGAAGCACAACTGACATGAATTCCATACAAGACAGACCTAGTATTGATCAGAAGCACACAGAACGTAATGGTGTATCGTGGGATTTTCAAGTTATTCTCCGCGCTACTGTAACCGTGGCCCTCGCCCGCGACCGAAACAGCAGATGGTCAGGGGATTAATGCACTGGGCTTAAGAGGGCTGAAACCTTCTGAATTCTTGCTACTATAGGGGATATATTATGGGTAGATCTGTATAGTAATTATGTAGGATTACTATGTTTAGAATACGAGAAAAAAAACACTTCTGATTATAAATATATAGAGAAAAAAAGAGGATAATTATTGTGGGTGGACTTTTGAGAATATTCATTTCCTAAATAATCTAGTTGTTCTATAACAAAGATAATTGTGTAGAATTGTTGTGTTCAGTATACGATGCAAAATCACTTCTGATTAAAAAAAAAAGAGAAAAAAGAGTAGAATTATTGTTGGTGGACTTTGGAGAATATTCATTTCCACAATAACCTAGTTGCTCTTACAAGTATCTGGTTGAGAGAACCCTTCCCACGATATAACTTAATTGCCCTTCGTCTTGGTAGCATAGCCTTGTGTAAAGGAAAGCTGCAGGGAAATTTCATAGTGAACTATAATTTAGGCGACGCATACGGTTCGTGGACACATGTACACAGTGAAAACAAAATCTTTAGTAATCGAGACTTTTTGTGAAAACAAAAGAACGACGACGAAAGAGGAAAAAACTGTTTTCCACACATGTACACTGTCATCTACATTGAATCAAAGATGCAGGCCTCCCAGTGCCCCGCTTCCTCAGTATAGGTCTTTTTATAGGTTTTGAAAATCAAAATATAGGTTTTTACAGGTTTTTTCAAGGCCAAAAGCATAGGCTTTTAGGGTTAACATATTCAGCATGATGGAGTCAAAATATAGTGAATCGCTTATTTTCAGTTCTTGATTTCCCAAAAAATGTAACTGGTACTAAATTGAAGGATGTCTGGCTCATCAGGTTATACCCAGCAAGCATGTATAGTGTGCTGAGTTTTCACAAGAAGTCACACCAACTGATGATTCTTAAACACTTTTATGATATGTTAAATAGACCAATAATGTGGATTTCTTATCATTTGAGAAGTAAAAATATAGGTTTTTATAGGTTATATAGGTTCCTTTGAAAATAATAAAGGGTCAAGAATCAAAATATAGGTTTTATAAGTTTTAAAGGTTTCACTGGGAGGCCTGAAGATGTTCTGTTTTTCTATTTTTCCGTTTAGGGTAGCATCGGTTGAGACCAGAAGTCTACTAAGCCTCGTCGCATGAATCTAAGATGGTGGCTAGCAGAGGTTTTATGATAGACCCCATAGCTGGCTGCCACATGCGAACCACGCTCGTACTATCCTCACCTCACCTCGATACAAACAGATAATAGCCACACGAGTCTGGTACCGGCTTATCTATCAACCAGATATGACCTTCCCCTCTCCCAACCGCGGTCAGGGCAAATAAATAACAATGAGATTGCACCAATAACAATGAGTATCTATTAGCCCTTGTGAAGTGTGTGTGGTACCGGCACCCCCGTCAGTGTCCAGTAGAAATCAAAACGGTTTAACCTTCCAACATATATGAAAGTGACATACTATCGAGAAACATCACGAAATTTCAAAAAATTGTTTATATGGCATGAGTTGTTTTCGCCGATTGATATCACGAAGCAGAGCTGAGTGATATCTGTAGCGGGAGACAACGAATGCGATGAAAATAATCATATGAAATTTGAGTGATGTTTAGATTTTATCCTACACTGTTACATGTTTTTAATTGCGTATGTCACCTGTGGCATATAATATCATATTGCATAACCGTGGCATAGAGTCACTCCATGTTAAGTCTCTAGAGATTTATAAGAGGGGTCGGATAAACCTATGTATGTATGTATATGTGTCTCATTCTGTAACTAGTGCTTGCACTTGAGCTAGATCTATGTCGTTCTCCCAGTATAGATTTATTTGAAATGTGTGCCTACCCATTAAGATACTTATACACTCCTATATCAAGAAAGTCCATATAATTTATACCGGTGTGTTCCTTATGTTGTTATCCAACATCGATACATTTGTATGTTTGTTTTTGTCCCATGGCTGTTACTATTGATTTATCTTGTTGTACTGTAAAAGAATCCTGTATCGGAAATCTATGAGAAATAACACAAACCTGTGTCCGGAATGCTGAGGTACTTTGAATCGTATTCATCTGAACGGAAATGTAAAGCTTAGTTTCATAAATTCTCTTACAAAAAAGTGCTCAAATCCCTGTAAAATGTCTTACAGCTTTCCTGGATTTACCATTAGCAGAAGTTCTTGTATCTTGATTATAGTCTAAGTAAAAAATGGATCATAAAGAAATTATCATTAAAAAAAATCTATCAGGGAGCTGTTTTGGCGACTGTGAATCGTGTCATCCGGGTTCAAATCCCATGGACGAAATCCTACCACAACAACTTCCTGTTTCCGAAATGTCATATCACATTAGGATCATATCTGACCCCATTTGAGCATTATGAACCTAAATTTCTCAGGAATTTACCTTCAAACACTTAGAATATCAAATCGTAATAGCATTTCAGTCACGGAATAGACACATTTGGCAGATGTTAGATATTCTAACATCGATCGTCAACATCGTCCAATTCTATTTTTCTTTGTTTTTGTTTGTTTGCTGGAGACTTATTTCAGCCTCGTCCATGATATATATAGTTTCTTTTTCAATATTTACATGGCAATAGACACATTTTTACAAAGCCGATGCTACCCTGTTAGTGACAACTTTCTGTCAGTTCAAACCAAGTTTATAATGTCTCCAGGTCAACCAGTGTTTTGGATTCGACAACTTGGGATCCAACCATGGTAACGTATCTCAGATCCGGTCCACACTCTCATAAAGTGAAAACCAAGCAGAATTGTTGGTTTTAGCCTATAATGTAAGTACAGGGGGATTGGAGGGGCACAGTTTCCTCCAGTTCAGACTTATGAGACATCTTAATAATAAAAACATTTTTCATGATCGTTTCCCTGTTCGTTATATGGTTGATGTGAAGACCGTATGTATCTCTAGGGTATTTATTATATTAGCCTGGTATAAACTCCCATAGGCTTAACATTAGGAACTCATACTCAACAGGCTTGCAAGTACGGTAACTCATACTCCACGGGCGATAAACTGATAGACATTTCCAGTCTAAGATAAAATCAGAAACATATTTATGTTTGGTCTGAGTCCCCGTTCACCATCTCATTTGGGGCGCTTTGGAATTTTCACTTGGCTATCGCCTCGTTCATATTGCCGCACGCTCCAAACTCGATGGGAAACGGGGACACAGACCAATCACTCATTAGTTTCTTTCTTAATATTTTATCATAAGCAAGCCGTTCCAACCTTTGTTTGCTCGCCACACTTTATCAATAGAGGGATAAAGTGTACGTATTATCCCACACCCAACACTCAATAAACTATTTCAGAGATGGGGCTGACCTACGAAGCCTGCTCCCCTCGACGAGATGTACAATTGATTTTCGATTATCATATGGTGGTAGGCTTCGCACTCCCTCTTTTATTTTCCGCATTCATGGATTTTTTTCTCCAATATTTTCTAGGTTAAATATTCGAACGAAAAGAAAAAAAAACTCCGCTGAATACAAGTGCAAGCACCGACAAAGATCAAGTTATATATGCCCGAGGTGTGTTAAATGTGAAATTGAAAATACTACATCGGCGACGATGAAGCAGAATTGATTCGATAAAGTATGCAATAATAAACATCAAAAATAACATCCAGATAAGATGCGAAAGGAAATACATGGCGCCAATATATAGCGAACAAGGTCTATCGGAACATATAATAACGATATCGGGAATACATACGCCTATCTCGCTTTATCGTGCATTTATAGCCCTGTTCATATTCAATGTCCAAATATAGTATGTGATCCGAATAAATCAGAGATTGCTGGTGAAATATGCCTTTCGTATCTAATATATGCTAATATAAAGTAAACTATATGAGTACTAGCGTAGCTGAAAGGGACGTTAATGTAAACTTTGGTTATTTTTATGGGTTTTTTTATTAGCACTGTAAAGAGGTACATACAATTGACTCTGCATGGCAGATTTTCAGGTCAATTTTTGTCTCTCTTTTTTGTTTGTTCGTACCGGCTTGTCATAGAGGTGTTCTGGCCACGTTGTCATAATCTGTCAGGTCAATTCTTAACAGAGATACGTCTTTGTCGATGACCAAGATCCACACGTTTACAGATAAATATGAATTAATGGATTGATGGTACTGGATGCGAGCTAATGAATTCCTTCTCAATAGACGTCATCTATAGCGTACTCAATTTCGGCAAACCCAGTACTTTAGATTAGGTAAACGCATCATAATATCTTAACGGTAAATGTTTCTTGAAACTAAAAAGATTTCTATCCTGGATTTCAATCGGGAGCTCATTCCATCGGCCTAGAATTCTATGTACTTTAAAAACAACTGTCTCTGGCTAAACTTGTGAGTAAATGTTGTTCTTATGACATTCAACAATGAAATAGGTCGCATTGCTTCTGTATATAATGTTAACCTAATATCAACTGAATATTCATGGTTATCACCATTCCTTCCATTCAAGTTTGCCATTGATATAAATTTCCATTCACACGCAGTGATATTTGACTGCAGGTTTAGCGCGGGGCCTATCAAACAATATTCCATCGGTAATTATGCCGTACTTGGGGAGGTTTGGGAAACAAACTTGTCAATATTTGCCGATTAGGTGCATTCAGACCCAAAGAAGAAAGCGGCAGCAGTGGGGGCGGGCGGGGTGTGGGTGGGTGGGTGGGATGGAGGGCGCTGGTTGGCTACCAGAGGAGGGGAACGCTGCACTGGTTGAATGGGTCGAGAGTGCGCATGGGCGTGACCTAAATGTCCGGCTGAATATATACAGCAGTGGCAGCATGGCCTCTGGGTCAAAGATATACACACAGCAGAGGTAGCTAACATACGGCTACCACACAATAATTTCAGGCTCAGAGCCAAAAGCTGACAGGTCCTAAGCATTTACTGCCATTTTCTGTCTTCTTTCATATTAAGATTTTCTTTTTGCCCGCCCCCATTCTTTCATATGTGATTATGATTCACAGAAAACCTTGTATAAAAAAGAGACCCACCCGAGCACCTGGCAAGGTTGTTTTTTTAATCCTTACAGAATCGAATCGTTATGTGAATTATTTAAGAGTGATTATGAGTCTGCCTTTATAGAGAATAGTACTCTGTTTTAAATAAAGCTCACAAATACGTCGGTGTTCCACTCTTCAAATCAGGTAGTGGTAACCAGTCTTGTTATTCAAACACATGTTCATGAAAACCTCCCATCAACCCGGCTAATGGTAACATTTTTGAGAGGTTAAGTTTGAACTAATCTTCCCATCTGCCTCTTGTAAAAACCTATTGCATAGATCATGCCCCTAGCGGTCAGAGGTGGAGTCACCTCCATACCATCTCCCTTCATGGCGCGATCGCCCGCTAAAATTCGCGTGTGGAAATATTTAAACATTTAAATAATTAAATATTTCAATTCGCATTCAGAAAACCAATCGCCGCCACCATTCACCAACCATGATCATCGGGTTTCTTTATGACGTCATTCAATGAATTCCCAATGAAGGAAATCTTGATTATGTGAGTCAAATCATCCGCGAACTTTTCTTGGCAGCGAAATTTAGACCCAAGGTTCGGCTGTGAAGGAAAAGGGAACTATTCTACTTGTGCGGCCGAGCATGACCGGGGCAAATATTGCCGTTCTACCTGTGAAATACATGCTGGAGGGCAGAGAATGGACTCCCCAACCAGGCTCCCTTTGTTCGCACTACCTGCCCTAGGAATATATTGTATTAGAATTTTAAAAAGGGTAATTGATAAAAATATTTCTCTATATTTGTTATACATGCATTAATGCAGATATGCGAGAGGTATTGGTTATTTATATTATAAATACATGGCACTTGAACATTTAGGAATAATGTACATACGACTATCATATTACAATGTTTTGTCTACAGGTGTCAATATCCCTTATTAAAAGTTTTATTTCATTTGTATAGTTTTGATACATGTGCCCCGGTATATGTTACAATATGATATATCATCTATGCGTCATTTCCATAGATAATTTTCTGCCTATATACACATAATGACACATGATTATGAGGGGATGTTGTCCTAGTTTTAAGTAATGATTTCGTTATGCAGATACTTAACAATGTAACTCTATCACGTGCAAGTTTTTAAAAAACTTTTTTTTTAAAATCAAGTCATTAGTTCTGAGATCAGCTCGAGTGTGAGTGCCAAAATTCCGTGGACGGTAACAAAGAATACAACAATAATTACATCATCTAGGTTCTTGAGATATTTAGGCAGAACATTGTTTACCAGAATCAAGACTTAAATTAAATGCATATTTTATGGACGAGGTTGATAATGGTCTATTTCCACCTAAAAAAACCCACTAAAAAAACACCCAGGAATTGAATACACAGTGATAAGTTTATCTTGATCCTGGAACGGAAACCTAAACTCTACTTTTGTAAAAAAACAGATATCCCGTTTTTACAATAATCCAAGAATGACCTTTTTTGAAGAAAAAAAAAGATAGGGATCTTATTTGGAGTATGGCGACAATGAGTGTGTTACTTTCATTGACAGAGAACAATGTATGGTGTCGGTGACTGGGGTTATGTAACACAGTCCAACGCATGGGTGGGTGAGGAAGCAGTGTGTGTGTAAGTGTGTGTGTGTGTGTGTGTGTGGGGGGGGGGGGGCTGTGAACCACCATCAAACACCCCCCCCCCCCGCGTGCCACAGACCGTGCGCATAATGCATACATACGTGGCTCTATCCCCACCGAGGACAATAAACCTCCAAAAGGCTCCCTTGTCGCTAAATATCGATCGCTCCACACCACCTCCTCACAAGATGTTTATTAATAACGTTGCCAGGCCGCGACAAAAACACCATTACTGGATTATTCAGAAATTACATCTCCCTCGCAATGCTCCATGAGTGATATTTCAATAAATAAGGCAATTAATTCAGTGCGCGGACACCGATCTAATTTCTGTCCCGACTGCCTTAAATGCTGAGTCATCTCACCGTCCTCCTCATGCACGCCCGAATTTATCATTTTGGGAATTTTTTCTTTCTGACTTTACTCACCAGTGAAACCGGCGAGAAATTGGCTTTGGATTAGACTATGCGCTCGAGTGAGGAAACAGGAAAGACAGAATGAATAGTAGAAACACCAATAAATGTTATAGAAATAGAAGATTTTTGGCTACGGAGGAAGGTAGGTGGGTAGGGGAGAGAGGAGGGCCAGGTTGGGGTTTTACCTGTTGGCTTTGAGCCAATCGGAGACGATCGAGGTGGAGCTAGATTGAGTACACTGCAGCGCATCACCTGTGTATTTTAAATCAGCCCAAATGTTCTCAGTCAAACGGCAAGGAATAACCCCCGACCATGTGGAATAATAACATGTTATTGTAAAAAGGTTACTGAATGTTTCCAGGCACCTGTATATATTTAAATCACAAATAAAAAATATAAACTTGGCTCTGATGTGATATAACATGGAGCCTTTGTTTGAACTCTCCAAACTGGTGAATGTGGAAGGAAAATATACCTGGGCTTATATCCAGTTCATAGCTTTTTCTTAGTTCAGCGAAACGGGTAATTTCTTCCGCGTGCGTCACTAATCCAATAGCTATTCTGAATAATTCCCTTAAATAAGTCTAATTAAAATCATTATACGATATGAAATAAATGATTGTAAGTTGTGGATGAATTTAAATACAGCTGTTGATTTTATTATATTTTGTGTGTGTGTGACCAAATCCAATATGGTGTTTAAAGTTGATTCGTATTCAGCTTTGATGGTTCAACACTAATTGCTGCCACATTCGTACTACTACTAAATGCCTTGCCCTACTTTCCATGCAAGCACATATCACACGGGCCATGTGCACAGAACCTAGCGGCAGCGGTGTGGCTGGGAGGGGGTTGAAAGGCGGGTGGGAGGGGGTGGATTGAGGGTGGGAGGGGGCGTGAGGATTAAGCCTTAGAATAATAATTAACTGGTTGGTTTTACAAGCGGCGCTAACAGCAAACTACCTCAGTGACAGGTAGAACACTGATATGATATTTTACTGCCACTGAATATCTAAATTAACCCGTTTACTGTCCATGGGATGAATTATGACGGATCTATTATTCCTTACATATTTAATCTGACAAGTATACCTAATACCATAACAGGATTTGAAAGCTTCAGATCCATTTTGTTTCTACCTCTGAGCAATTGGGTGATATCTATCTAAATATTACCGCTTCAGAAACATCGTCCCTTTTTTATCAGATAATAAATCTACCTATATCGATTATTTACCACACACAATTTAGATCGGAGACTCTCTTGGGCTAGTGGTATTTTGCGATGCGGAATCTTAAAAATGGATGAATTGTATCAATGTAGTAATTTCATACTTGATTATGTTTTATGTTTTTTCTCTCATGTGAATGATATTTCCCCCCGTCATATGTAAGTGTGTAATAGACCGCTGAAATGAAGGGCAGTGGGAGTAAATGCACTAAAGCACCAACGAATAGGCATCCTATCTAATCTAGTAGGCCTCATGAAAGACTAATGTGCGTAGTGTCAGGGGGCCATTGTAGCCATGGTAACCATGTAAGGCGAAACCATTTCAAACAAATCTCAACCCCCATCCCCTCCGCATACCCATCAATGTCTGTTCTCAATATACGTATATAACATCCCATTAAATAATAAATGCCATTGCGGATGGAAGCTGAATTAAACCATATTGATATAATGAAATTAACAATGTACATGTATGATATCAATATATGTAGATAAATCATCAAATATGTATGCACTGACTGTGGGATTATCCATGTGTGCTTTCTTTTTAATTTACGTTCGCTGCTGAGTGGCTTTTAAGACATTGTAGTTCCTCCAGTGCTTTGGAGTTGGAGCGTTTCCAACATGGCTACCTATCCCCCCTTTGAGAGTAGGTGGATTTGGGACAGTCCGACTGCCGGGCAGGGGAGGCAGACACTCAATAACCGCTGCGCTGACTGTTGTATATACAAGTCAATATCCCTTACGATAAAACCACCCGCCGCTGTCACCAATCGCCCCACTTCGATATCTAATAATAATGATGATGATATTACAAAACCGGATTTTAGTTGTGTAGATACAATATATTTTTTTTGCAATATCAGCGGGAGATTTGAGGCTATATGGGATGGGTTGGTATTTAGCAATATTAGACTTGACTGTTATGTGGAGGAAGTGAAGAAGGGGAAGCAGGGGGAAGGCAGTGAGGGGTGGCGTCTGTACCCCCCCCCCCCCCCCCCCACACCCACCACCACCATCCTCACTGCATGCGTGGACGCCACAACCTATTATCATTGCTCAGCCAGGCAGAGAACCAAAGCAGAGGTGATTACTGTTCTAATTTCGGCGAATCCAAGTAGGACCGCAATTTACTCTACACAGTCTCTGATCCCACAAGAAACCGACAGGGGAATAAAAAACAAAATAAAAGGGAAATAAACAGAAAGAGATGTGATATTTTCTTCTAAAAAAAAAAATTGAAAAGAAATATCAATCCGTGATAATATCAAGATTTGTGACGGTAATCTAAGCGCATAAAGAAATTAGGATAACGAGATGGGGATTGGGGATGGCGGGGTCGATATATATATTCTTCCCTGCCTTGACCTTCAAATA
Organism: Alentia gelatinosa; assembly: GCA_950022655.1. Classification (NCBI taxonomy): domain Eukaryota; kingdom Metazoa; phylum Annelida; class Polychaeta; order Phyllodocida; family Polynoidae; genus Alentia; species Alentia gelatinosa. The sequence goes on from OX465582.1 coordinate 87,870,382, forward strand.
GGTTGAGGGGAAGGGGATTTGCCATGGTGAAAATCTAAACCTGTGCTTGGAGCTGGCCCAATAAATGGCTGGCTAGTTGAAAGTGACTGACAGCACCAAGGGCCGTAGGGGAAGCCGGATATACCAAGTGGAATATTTCTGCTTTCGTAATGAAGTGTCGATTCATGCCCCACACTGCTTTAAGATTGTTGTGGTAATAAAAGCACAGTAATAGCGGTAAGATAGATCCTCCTAGTCACCACTTTAGAATTTGATGGAAATCGGAGATAAAAAAAAGTTTTAATTTCGTGTGAGGAATCAAAATGGAGTGTGCATACTCATGTGCTTTTGATATATTATGACTGCAATATAATATGCGTTATTGGTACCGTACTATTGTTATTTACTTATTGCAAATTGGATTATCAAAGCACCCCCTTTTGTAACAGATATATTTTTTATCAATCGTACCTATATATATACATGTTATATCTATTTCGTGATAAACGATAATCTGTTGATAATAAATCTGTCATAATTGATTGAGTGTATACAGCTAATGCCAAACACATTCCAAGATGGAGGATTCTAGTAAATCCGCGAACGTCCGCAATAGCAATCACGATGAATCATAAACTCTCCATCTTGATAATAATAGCAGAAACACTCTATCCACCTTCCCTCAAAGTGAAGTGGATTTTACACAAACCACAGCAGAGATCTAGGTCAAAGGAGATTCGATATTGAAATACCTAAAAGTCACATTTTTTTCTAAAGACGCCAATAAAAAGACTCCACATGTTACATAAATATATATTGTTTACATTTCGTCCCCACGGTAATAAATTTAAATGAGTATAATATCACGCAAACGTAATAAATTCTTGAAGGTGCACCATAAACACTCAGCGAGCGGTCGCCCAGAGCCACGGAGCGGCATGAAAGATAAACTTGACCGAGAGACATCCAAGAAAAGGAATAGGCGTTCTAGCGAGGGATGCGATACATCAAGTGTACGCCGATATAGCTGAAAAGTCTGTCATTGCAGGCTGCACTCACAGAAAACTGAATAAACACTTACCTCGCCGTGATATTCTTGCCTTCCTTCTGGTGTATGTTCCGGGAGGAAGTACAATCGGACACTTGTCATGTATACCGATTCATTATTTTTGTCATCCCAAAGTAGTTGTAGTTCACCGATTGCAACCGGGGCATTCTCCGATATTTTCACAAAGAAAAACTCTCCGAGTGACAGAATCCGACATTTTCCGTTCATGGAAAATTTGAAGGCTTTGTAGAAGGTGTATGGTCCATGTTGGCCACATGGAGCCCCGACAAACTGAAAAATATCAACAGATTCCCCCATGAAATATTTATCTGTCGTGTGAAGCAATGTGGCTAAATTCACAACACTAGTACGGCTACGCTACCGAGTGAGAGGTCACGGCGTGCTTCGATAAAAACGCTCGCGCAAAATAACAAATCGCAACCAAATTCTACAACTAGTTCTGACACACAAGAGAAACATATAATGCATGCGATGGTACATTTACCTGAATTGTTTGGGGCTCCATCCGTGTTATCCAGCTGATACAAATAGGACGATCCTCGATAATAGTCTTCACAATACTTTTATATTTGGGCCTAATTAGTGACGTCACAGCGGAGGGCTTCCCTCATTAACATAATATATTCAAGATGCCTTACTGCAGGGAATCCCCTCGATATTGTGCGTGTTACCCTAGCAAGAAGCTTGTGGTTTTATATCAAGTGTGCAGTTAGTATATTCTAAAATTTAAAAATAAGTTAGAAAACTTCTTTCCAAGTTTACCTTCCCATCATGCACTACGAGCAGGTGCCCCCCACTCCAATCCAATATGGCTGCAGTCGGAAAGTTTTGAGGCACTGCCCCAGTCTCGGGTATAAAGTGTGCCTTTGCGTTTCAATCAGTACTTCAGTCAGAGTTAACGTTCGGGGATATAACAAGGAATTCTGAGGTATCTATATATTGTAAATTTGTGTAGTGTTAAGTTGTAATGAAAGCAGTGTTGATCAATTCGTGTGTTGTTTACACAGGATCTGTTTCAAGATCGTCTGCATTTGTTCCTGTCAGTAGTGTCAGTCACCCAGTGTCAATTTCACGTGATGAGAAAAGTTGACATCAGCAGTTGCATGACTGCGTATCGGGATGTCTTTGTGAAAATAGATAACCGCCATTTGAAATAATGAGAATTTGGGACACCTCGACATATTGCATGTAGTTCATGTTTTGTTATCTGACGAATATCAATTGATTGTTCATTGACTGGCGGCAACAGCTGATTAGTCCCCCCCCCCCCCCCCCCCACACACACACACACACACACCCCACCGACCCATATTAAAATAGATTTCGGTATATAGATATCATGAAAAGTTAATTTGTCATGGCATTTTGATACTTATCTAAATATACTGATGGCTCTGTGATTGAATGAGGTTGTAAGATATTCCTCTATTTGTTTTTTCGTTGTTTTGTACATCTGCTTTCAAACGACATTATATTACTTCTTGTTATGTCTCTGCACAGTCCAGGGGCCTGTTTAATAATCTAGGATCGTACATGAAGGCCCTTTTCTGTTAAGTGCTGATTCCACCGACACACAAGATATAGCGGATTCCACCGACACACAAGATATAGCGAGATTGGTCACGATTTAGTTGTCTTTCTATAGGGCTGATTCCACCAACAGGATGGATTTGTCATGATATATCTTATAGTATCTTATAGTGTTGCGATGTGTAGTACCTTTGTTGTCGCAAAACGTAGGCGTGCGGTGTCGGGTGTATATTTTGGTGCTTCACCAATGCGACACCTCAAGACACATCCCAACAAATAGGCACGCGATTATTCAAACCTAGCCCGACTTAGCAAGACACCCAAATCGTGGCTAATCTTGCTAGATCTTGTGTGTTGGTGGAATCGCCGCTTAAATCTGGCTAGGTTTGAATAATCGCGTGCCTGTGTCTTGAGGTGTTGCAGTGGTGGAACACCAAAACATACATACAAGGTATGACATATCGTGACACTATAAGATATTACAAGATATGCGAAGATATATCACAACAAATCCATCGTGTTGGTGGAATCAGCCCTTAAGTCAGATGTAGTGCGACTCTGTATGTTCCTCACTAGAGTCGGACTTGAGGTCATAGGCAAACTTTGAGACTGACAATTTCTTCTTTCAAACACAGTCCAGGCACATCAAAGTGCATCCCAAACAATACCTAACATCTGAGACTTTTCAGATTGGAATCTCACACCTAACATGCTGGTAACCAGCTTTAAGGGCTGATTCCACCAACACAATGGATTCATCGTGATATATCTTGGTATATCTTCTAATATCTTACAGTGTCGTGTTTTGTCATACCTCCGTTGTCGCAAAACGTAGCCGCGGGATGTTGTGCATCTATTTTGGTGCTCAACCACCGCCACACCTCAAGACATCACAACAAATAGGTACACGATTATTCAAACCTAGCAAGACAACCAAATTTTGACCAATCTCGCAATATCTTGTGTGTCTGCGGAATCAGCACTCAATTCAAAATTCAAGGATTCAAAATAGTGGATGGTTGATTGAGGACCTGCTCCATTCAGGGATTCAAAGGAGGATTTAAAAAAGAGTAACATATGAGTACATCTGCTACTCATATGATTTGAGACTGAAGTTTTTGAATTCAGTTATTTTTTTTAGTTCATTTTAGTTCCTTTACAAACGTCATTGTGCAAACTAGTTTGGTTCGAAAGAGGATCTCAAAGTTTACCTACATCCGTAAGTACAACATCTGTAGGGAGTGACAGCGAACACAGCATTGTACTACATACAACTATTTTCTCAGGGTTCGTACAGAGACTGGAAAATCCTGGAATTATGCTTTGGGGTTTTCTAGGCCTGGAAAAGCCAGGAATTCTCACAGAGAGCCTGAAAAAACCTGGAAGAGCCTGGAAAATTTCGTTTTGCATAAACACAATTTTTTTAGTCTATGAAATTCTGGTCATTATTAGCTTTCCTTAATTAGGGTACCAGACTGCCCATGAAATATCAGTGACTGGGATTGAATAGTTCCAAATATCCTTTATTTGAGCATGTATAGCAAATTGCTTATAATATAGCATGGATTTGATTATTTGTCTTAATATTCAAATGTGGGAGAAAATTGAAGATATCTATCCCAAACCACTGAATTTCCACAGGTAGTAACGAAGAAAATCTTAACTAAAGTTGGTGATGAATCGGACATGGTTTTAAAAAGAGTGACCAGATGTGCCTGGAAAAAAATATATTAGAGCCTAGAAAAGCCAGAAAAAATCATGGAATTCTATTGCGCTGTCTATGTACGAACCCTGTTTTCTGTATGCCATTCTAGAATTCTACATGTGGACCCTTTTCTGTATGCCATAGAGAGCCAGGTACGATGTGGGTCAACTTTATTCAACACATATGGATGGCTAATACTGTCTTAGCAAACAGACTTAAATATTATCCTACCCCTAATAAAAAACGCCATAGGCTTAACATGGGATTTGTTTATTTCACGGGTGTGACATAAAGTGTTGTTTATGTCACTACTTTCTGATACTGAAAAAATATGGAAACGGGGTAGGATAAAATCTAGACGCCACTCGTTTGAGTTTGAGCTTATTTACGCCACTCATTTTGTTGGCTCCGTAATGTCACTCGTCTTCGACTCGTGAAATTATGGAGCCAACAAAATATGTGGCATAAATAAACTCAGACTCAAACTCGTGACGTCTCTTGATATTATCAAACGATAACACTAGTACGAGGTAGAGAAAAGGGTCTTTATGTATGATCCTAGATTATCAAATGGGCCCCTCCATGGATCACCAAGTCACTCAAGCGCTGCCTGGTTTGGCATGTGAGCCATGCTGAAATTTTAAGTTTTATAGGTTTAGTTCTTTCTTTTGTTGTGGCTGTTTTGTTAGGTTCCTTATTTATTTATGTTAGAAGCTTGTTTTCTAGTTTGTTTGTTGTTATAATAGTCCTATAGTTTTCTGCTATTTCCCTTGGATAGCTCATTTGTATAGATCAAGATTTGTTTTGTGTAGTCCTGTGCATTGGTTTATTAGCTGGGGTATTGTTTCCGGGTTTAAGGACTGGTTCCACCAACACACAAGATATAGAGAGATTGGTCATGACTTGGTTGTCTTGCTAGGTTTTGAATAATCACATGCATATTTGCCGCGATGCATCAGTTTGGTTAAGCACCTTCGCCACGTTCTTGTCGCGATATGCTGGAGTATGTCCTGATATGTTGATGATAGATCTTGAGGCATCGCTGTGGTGGAACACCAAATTGTACACACGACATCGTGAAAAGGTACACATATGATCGTGCATAATGTATCATGACAATGTAAGATATAGCAACACATACAAAGATATAACACAGCAAATCCATGGTGTTGGTGGAACCATGCCTTTGGGTTACATCCCCTGCGTTTGGTGCGTTGTTTTTAAGTTTTCCTTCCATCGGTGCATTCTGTTTCATATTTTGAATATTTGGTTTGCTTCCTGTCTTGTTAATTTGGTTATGTAGTCCAGTCTCTTTGTGTTTTTTCAGTTAGTTCTGTTAGTGAGGTATGCCATTTTCCTGTTGGTTCCTTTGGTTATATTTATGTTGTCTATCCATTTGTTTTGTAGGGCTTTCTCAGCTTGGAATGATCATTGTCTTTGAGTTGTATTGTTAGATAGTGTCAGGTCTATGTTTAGGCCCATTAGTGTTTGTGATTATGTGATTATTAGTATGTAGGAATTCTGTGAATATATCATTAGCAATATATGCATCTCCTTCTTCCTAAATATAGGAGTGATGCAGGACTACCATGTTATGTATTTGTTTTATAATTTCTTTTTAACAAGACGTGGCAAAAACACCTCTATGGCAAGCTGATGGTACCTTGAATATCATATAATATAGAATATCTGAAAACAAATTTTGTGTTTTATAATTTCAAAAAACTTTACTTTAATTTTGTCCGTATCACATTTGACAATGTTTGTTATATTTGTAGTGCATTATTGCAACAATGGAAGTGGTCATCTACAATAAAATTCAGTTTTATGATTCCGAAAAACTTGAATAACATATAATATAGAATATCTGAAAACAAATTTTGTGTTTTATATAACTTAACTTAATTATTACCCACATCTTATTTGGCAATGTTTGTTATATTTTCAGTGCATTATGTCAACAATGGAAGTGGGCATCTACAATAAAATTCAGTTTTATAATTTCAAAAAACTTCACTTAATTATTATCCACATCTTATTTGGCAATGTTTGTTATATTTGCAGTGCATCATTTCAACAATGGAAGTGGTAATCTACAGCACGATAGCCACTGCGCCGGGCCAAGTGACGGTCATCTGCAATGATGACCAGACAGTGGACAGCCTCATCTCAGCCTTCTGCACCGAGAGGGGCATCCGCCACCAGAACGAGTATGTCCTCCGAAACATCAAGCACGAGCTCCTACCCAACATACGGAAGATTCGCACATGTGGCATACAGAATGGCGACATCATGTACCTGGGAGTGCGAGGTAAGTGTCATCTTCTACCGCTAATAAGGTTGATCTACCTTAAAGGGCTAGTTCCACCAACACACCAGATATAGCGAGATTGGTTGTCTTGCTAAATCTTGCTAGGTTTTGAATAAACGCATGCATATTTGCCGCAATGCATCAGTCTGGTCAATCACCTTCACTGTGTTCTTGTCGTGATATGCCACGGTATGCAGCAATATGTCAGTAATAGATATTGATGCATCACTGTGGTGGAGCAGCAAAATATACACACAACATCGCGAAAAGGTACACATATGATCTCACCTGACATGTCACAGCAAAGGTGGTCAGACATATCGCAACAATGTAAGATATAACAAGACATACCAAGATATAACATGGCAAATCCATCCTATTGGTGGAACCAGCACTTAAGGCTGTAACCCATTGGTCCATATATCTCCCTGCGATATTGCCTCTCCAAAATCGCAGGTAGTGGCTGTTTATCGCAAGGGCCTCCACAGTGGGGTGGGCACTGCAGGGATTGTTACAGGAATCACATGCAATTTTGTGGTGCACTATGGACTTTGTACAACCCCTTTTCTAAGATAAATACCAATTGCCGAGGAATGTTCCTTATAGTTAATAGCACCACCAGGATCCATAATCGCAGCAAAACCGATATGCCTCATTGGCCAAGACTACCCTGTGATTTGGGAGACTGGCAGCCGACGCCCATCTCTACAGGGGGTGCAGGGGTCCAAGGAACAGAATCGCATGAAAAAAGACAGACATGTTTTAATTATATCGCATGCTATTCCGGGCCCCTGAGAGGTACTATTTGTTAGCGATGAATTGTTGTCTATGCGGGGGGGGGGGGGGGGGGGTGGTACCAGAATCTCAGGGCCGAAAATCGCAAGGTAGAGCCCACTGGGCGATTCAATATGGATGGGCCGGTAAAAGCAGGGAAAAGAACAAGAATTGCACAGTGGGTCACAGCCTTTATAGTAACGACAAGCAGAATAATCATATGGACTTATGGGGTTGCAAGGTGAAAAGGGTTAGTTATCATTTCTTCCTCATAAGGCTACAGGTGTTTTATTCTGCAATAATGGCGGCATACTTTTTATCTTATATAATGAGGGTTTCTTTATTCATTCACAGTAGGCCCCAAATTATCCAAATATCCACCCACCCGCTGTTTAAACAGCGATGAGAAAGGTGAAACTCATATAGTTGTTATTCACACAAAGACGTCGCCCTATCTCTTACATAAACCAAATGGTGCCATCAGTCCAGGTAAAATTAAAAGAGATGCCATCAGTCCATGGGCCGTCAGTTCAGTTACTCCTATGGGCCAAGGTTTTCGTTCATAGATGATCCTTTCCAATGTTTCAGCGGATTATAACCCAGAGAGGATTTTGTAGATCTGGAATATTTTACAGTAGGCAAAGTTAAACACAGACCAAAAATTAAGGAAAAGGTGGCTCCGCTCGCAGACACTTATGTCAACCTGAAGGGGGGGGGGGGGGGGGGGGGAATTCCGATAAAAAATACGCGTAAGCGTATGAGGCACTTTTTTTTTTTAATATAAAACTCAACCTGAAGGATAGTTAGTAGAAACTGAACGAGAGTTAATAGTGTTAGTGTTTATTGCACATTGGCAGGTTTTGCTACTGCATGAGGCGTCAGACTAGCGTAGTGAGAAGCAGACCTGCCTGGAGTGTGATAAACACTAACACTACTAACTCAAGTTCAATAGTATCTATCCTACCCTGTGTCTGCAACCTTGAAATACTAATTAGTCATTTTAGTTTCATCAAGTTGCTCGAGCGAGTAAAGGTTTCAGCTGGTGAATTGCCAAGTAAAGCCAAAGGCTGTCAACAATTCATAGACCTCATTGGTGTGACGTCGCTCACATTCTGGCCGCGGATTGGTCAATTTTTTTATTACCCTCGTGCAATAAATAACACTTTACTGCATGCTCGCCCAAATAAAGTTTGTTCAGTTTGATTTTACATCCAGTCAACCATTACAGGTTCTTACCAGACTTTCTCAAGGCTCTTATACACCACAAGGGTGGTGATCGAATCTATGTGATGAATTTAGGTAGAAATCCCACCCCTACACATTTACCGATGTGAGAGTTCTTTTACTTCCCGCACCACATAGACATGGTATGAGAAGGATTGGCCTTTGATACAGCAGTAAATCTACCACCCAAATACAGTGACCCAATGTTAAGCCTATGGCGTTTTTTTTATCAGGGGTAGGATATTAATCTCATCCTTTCGAGGGCTATATCGGACACCACACATACCAGGCGTTATTTTCTCAAAGAAAACCTGGACAAAAAGTGGGGAAACCTACTGTCGAATGACAACCCCGCCACACCAAAGTGTTTAAGAGGGGAAGACTTGAATGGGGCCATGAAAAAGGGCTGAAGATGAGATCAGGCAGGCCGACAAAATGACTTAAAAGAAATTTGAGCGCAAAGATTTCAATAAAAAGGACTATGGTTACGAAAACAAGAACAAGTCCTAGAACAGGAAGTGGAAGTCTGACGAAGGGTCGAAAAGACAAGTCCCCATACAACCGCAATAAACGAGACTATCGACTATCTAAAGTTATCTGAAAGCAATTGTCCTGTCCTGTTATTTTTCTTTTATCTTTTTATATAAGATAGGGCATGCACTAGAACATTCAACGTTTGAATAAACTAAAGTTCAATAAAATTAAAGAAAAGCATGTTCTGGTAGAAAGATGTCTCATCAATTGCAGATTAGGTAGTAAACTCATCAATCTATATTTTTATATTTGCTCTACATAATCATTAGATTTGAGGGTTGGTACAAATTCAGTTATCCAAGGTTATTAAGCTCTACACTAATTATACCAACTGCTATGATAAAACAAGATATATATATATAGTACATACATGTATGTATATATATATCTTGAATAGACACCATTTTAACGTTCCGTTGGATAAACTGAACAGCGTTAGGGACAATTTCTCTGATTAGATAATTTACAAAGGTTATATGCTCTACTTCTAGATAAAATTCTGATAAGATCCCAGCAAGAAATTATTCAGAACTATTGTTCTGATACACAGCTATAGTTTTTGAAATGATAGAACATAAGAACTAGATACCTATATTGAAAGAAAGGAATATGGTGACTTAAACAAGGAGAATCATTCAAATAATGTCTATGTCCACATGAACCTTAATTCAGGTATGGCAGTTTTACACAATTCCATGGAAATCTTTGTTCTAATTTCCAGTTTATACAGATATTTTTCACGTATAAAACTTTTTCGGCTTGTCATAGAGGTGTAATTACCACGTCTTCTTATTTTTTTTTATAAAACAAAGATAGTTTGAATTGAGCCTTATTCACGCCTAAAAAATATATAGTGGCTTTAACCTGCCCACATAGCCTCACCCATATTCCATGACCAACAATGATGTGTTTTTCCATGTTTTCTCAGTCTCTAAGGCAGTTAATATCACATGAAAAATATTTCCACTTTTTTTCCTGACCCCAACTGACATCCCTGAATTGATTAAGATGTGATATTCATTCACAGACTAGAGGATTTGCTCTGTGTCATTTTCCTCTCATACAAATACAAATAGCGATTAGTTTCTAGACTGTTCGTGGATGTCCATAGATAGAGAAGTATCAGAGTAGGTCAGAGATAACGCTGTTATCTACCAGTAGGAGTTATGGCTGATAACTGGTGGGAACGGAGGGGGATTAGTAATGATCAAGGGAAATATTGGACTGGAAGTTATACTGCTGGAGTGTTTTTAAAGAGATGGTGAATAATATATATGATATATATATAATATATATATATGATAATATATATATAATAATATATAGAGATATATGATGCAATTTTTTTCGTTCCAATCGCATCATGTGTCTCTATATATTATTCACCATCTCCTTAAAAAAAAAAATTTTTTTTTTTTTTTCGTTCCAACAGTCTCAAAAAGATGCAACTAGCCCACTGAGACGTAAAACTACAAAAACAAACAAACAACTTTTCGTTCCAATGGACTCGACTAGCGATTCCGTGGTTGGAAATTTTTTTTGTGGATTCGTGATCACAACGCGCTGGGGACTGGATCACTCAATTGATACGCCTCGTCCACAAACATATATAGAGACATAGCTAGTATGACTGAATAGAATCTGTTCAGACATATTTTGATCCGAAATACTCAACTAGTTCAAAGAACGAGGTAACTATTTCTGACCGAAATATCGAGGAACAGATGGAATTTAGTCACACTCACTGTGTCTCTTTATTATTATATACCTAGAAATCATTAAAAATGCCATTCTACAACTCACTAGATAGTAGAATGAGTGGTCACGTGGTACGGAGGGATGTATGGATATTCTTTCGTCACTCAGTGACGAACGGAATTTGTACTACTGGTCAGTAAGAGTGAGACATTCGCCTATAGGTATATACACAAAATTTTAACTGGTTTCAGATACAAGCGGCGGTAATCTCCGAGGACAAGGCGCGTAGTAATCTCCGAACGATATATATGCAAAAAAAAGAGTAGGATTTCTGTTTGTCTCATCTCTTAGTTATCCTATATTAATGATGTGATGGCTATATCAAGGTCATAAAAAATAGGACCCTGTATTAACTTGATGTCACATTTGTCTGAACGGAAAAAATGGAAAAAGTGCAGTGTTTTACTAAACGAAGCTAAGGTTAAATATCACGATATTGCTTGGAAATTGTGGACTCATATGTGGATGTTAGTTTTTGGTTTTATTGCTAACAAAACAATGTAAAAGTTGAATAGATAATAAACACTGCAAATAGTATTTCAGAACGGTAAAAAAAAACCAGAAACTCCTCGGATAGTTTAGTGTCAGAGATACGAAGTGAGGCCTTAAAATGATATGAGATAATTCTAGATATCTACATTGTACAAAGTTGATCAAAGTCCACAGGCAGAAGCCATGACATTATAATCCTATAATGATCATATACAAATGATATTGCCAATGATTGTAAATTGTCGGATTTCGAAGGGTTGAATTGTAAATTGTAAAGTAGATAACAAATTTGTTCGTTCTTGTAGACTATTAAGTCATATTTCACAGGGTATTGTATATGCTGCCAGCTCCCAACACCGATATACTTCATCCCTGCCAACAAACACATACACAGTCCATATAAGTCGCGGTGACATCATAGTGGGTCAGCGTTAGGCCACCAATAGGGCTACAACACGCTATGAAATTCAAACATGTTTGAATTTCGTAGAAACCCTACAATTCAGGTTTTTTCATCGTAGCGCGTAGGATGCATCATCGGGCTCGGCGACAAAACCTGACTAATTTTCCCTGAGCTCCACGATTCTGCCACAATTTTGATTTGTTCATCACTGAGCTTGCTGATGAATGAATCAAGGGAAAATCACAGTAGGTGGACACCCCATCTATAGAGAGGATAACTTAAGTTAGGATGACAGAATATGCAGTAAGTTGCCCGGTAATTTGACTATTCTGTGTTTATGCTGCGGGCACTAAAACTCGACTAGGGAGAAAGCCAGTTATGTGTGGTGAACTTTGAGAGTTGCTGCACTTTATCTCACCCCTGGTACAAGTTTAGCCATAGGAATAACATTAGAAAAATATACTCAACGATCACCCTATGATAGTGACAATACTACGCCAAGGCCGTGGCGTAGTTAATTTGCTAAGTATATTCTGATTATTCTGAAGTTGTGATGATATTTAATGTCATAGAAAGGGGTAAGATAAATTCAGAACCGCACTTGAATCGTAAAATAGACAATACTCCACTCGTTTGGCTGTGCCATAATCGTCACTCGGCTTCGCCTCGATGACGATTGCGGTCCATCCAAACTTGTGGAGTATTGTCTATTTATACGATTCTCGATGCAGTTCTATATAAGTATATTTCCCAAGTAGCCGGCATTGCTGTTAAGAGAGCGGTGTTATCAGCAAGATGATATGACTTGAAAAAGTTCCCTAGGCTCGTAGGAACATCAATTCCCCATCAGTACTAGGTAAGTACCTCGGGTAATTATCTAATAAAAGACAAATTTAGCGATTGTTTAAAAACCCCACACATTTTTACCGAATAAGTAGTAATGAGGTACAAACAGTAGTTATAATCAAAATCGGCATAACCAGTTTTTGATACATCCATTTAGTTTTCGTGTTAATAATTGTAAAAAAAAAATATGTTGTACGTTTGGGATTTACAATGAGAACTATGATACAATGGAATATCAGATTAATATGAACCACATCGGGATATTGTAAAAGTTGTTAATCATATTTATCATGGAGGATCGACATTAAATTATTGCGGTCAATTATACCGTATAGATGTGTCTGTTGGACAGTATCGCTACTTGTTTACATGGCCGCGTATGTTAAATATTCACTGGGTACATAGATATCCTTATGATAACGCATGTCCCATAGAGATAATACAGATATAAGCGAGTTCTTAAAAATACACTGCTATCTAAGTTGAGTGCTGACTGACAAGTGACAGAACCTATGTACGTGTCATGTATTTTTCGCGCTTTATATCATTATAACAGAGATGTCAGTTTTCCATTTTTCCGTGGAAATCCACTTTTTCATATGTAATTTCTTTAACTTGCGTCAAACAAAGTATTGATTTAATCTCATTTCCGCCAATACAACGTGGTTTGAACCTCTCTACAGACCCTCAGCTCCATGCCATGGTCGACAAGGACATATCTTCCAAGTTTTCCCGGTCTCTTTGAGGCAGTAAAATCCACATGAAAATATTTCCACTTTTTTCCCTGACCCCAACTGACATCCCTAAAATTTTTATGAAGTTTCAGTTTCCACAGAGCCTTCTCATATATTGGAGTGATACTATATATACTTGAAGCTAATAGTTAGTGGGTTTTTAAAAAAAAATTAGACCCGTCCAACAATTTTTAATGGTCTTGTAAATGAGGCGAAAGTCATTCCTGAGATATGTGCAAAAACATGGATTAAAAAGCAAAAAACAGAGGGATCCTATTTGTTCAGGGAACTTACCCCCTGGTAATATTTTTTTAATTTAAGGTTTAGTAGAGAAATTCATAGAAATACTAAAAGAAAAATAAGAGAAGAAACAAGAGGGTGATATTGATAATAAAAGTCGGGGTACTTTTCTTCATTTAGATCATTGATATGCAATAATTTTATTCATAAGTTAAGGCTGCAGAAGTAGATGAACTAATATCATTTGAAAATGTACTTGAATAACAATATAAAACTTATATATGAATATTTTTTATTCAATAAGAGTCAATGGTTGGTCTGTTAGTGTTATCATCATAAAGTGATGATATGAAGTATGGATGTATCGTAAATATAGGGTAGTGGGCAAGGGGGCTCCTGTACCAGGTCTGAGGGTCGGGAGCAATTATTGGGCGCGGGGGAGGTCAGGGGAGTCCCCCAACATTCACTGCTGCCAAGGTTCTCCTCTTTAAGTGCTGGTTCCACCAACACACAAGATATAGCGAGATTTGTCATGATTTGGTTGTCTTGCTAAATCTTGGTGGGTTCTGAGTAATCGCGTACATATTTGCCACGATGCATTGGTCTGGTTAAGCACCTGCACCGCTTTCTTGCCACAATAGATTGCAGTATCCCACGATATGTCAGCAATAGATCTTGAGGCATCGCTATGGTGGAGCACCAAAATATACAAACGACATCGCAAAAAAAGCACATATATATATGATTGTGCATAGCAAAGGCGGTAAGACATATCGTGACTCTGTAAGATATAGCAAGATATACAAGATATACCATGGCAAGTCCATCGTCTTGGTGGAACCAGCACTTTAGACTTTCGCCGAGGTTTGCAGAGGAAGTGGGGGACACCGACTGGCCAGATCATGACATCAGAAACTGATATATATATATGAGGAGAGGGGCCCAGTCGAGGCATTCTGGTGGCTCTGTAATGTCCCTCGTCTCCGACTCATGAAATTACGGAGCAAACAAAATGAATGACATAAATGAACTCGAACTCAAACTAGTTGCGTCTAGATTTTATCCTACCCCATATCCACATTTTTTCAGCATTAGAAAGTAGTGAAATAAACAACACTTTATGTCACACCCGTGACATAAACAAATCCCATGTTAGGCCTATGGCGATTTTTATTAGGGGTAGGATAAAGGCTATTCCATACAATTGACATAATAGTTGTGACAAATTATAATTGTTACAATAAGATTACAATCAGTATACAATTTTCTAAGAAGTAAAGTGACCAGCAGCTGTAGAAAACCACCCAATTAGATTTATTTTTAGATTTACTTGAGCATTTTTAATGACATGTTACAAAAGAAGATAGACGTCCCAACATGTCATGCAACGTGATCATTAGTCAAAAAGACAATTAATTTGATGCAAACATATAGCATTAGCATATTACAGGTATGTAGCTTTGTAATTTATGATCCAATTTTTTTTTACGATATACAGTTAAACCCAGCTTCTGTGACATTTCGCTTCAGTGGACACCCCGCTTAAGGGTTTGCTTGGAACAGAAATTTTTACTTAGTTTACTTTAACCCCACCTAAGGGGGCACCCCTCATAAGGGGACAGTTTGCTTGGAATGGAAGGTGTCTCTTTAAGCGGGGTTTTACTGTAGTTCATGCAAGAGTGAATCTATTTACATCAAAGTACAAATATATGGAAACTAAAGACAGAATCAGAGCTATGGACAGACTCAGAGCATGACGACTGCTGTTACCTGTACCCAATTTTTTTTTGTCTGGTCCATATTGTACTGTTGACTAGGGGCCATCCATAAAGTATGTACGCAGAAATTCCGAATTTTTTTACCCCCAACCCCCCTCAGTGCGTACGTACTTTTTCTGGATGGCCCCCTATAAATATGTTATTTTAGACTATATACCTACTGCAATGAAATAGGAATCACTGTAAAAAGTATCAAATTAGCTGGGCGCACATTGAAACCAGACCCCGGGCTGAGTGCGTGCTTACCCAGTATAAATAAATGTTGTTTTTTTTTTAAACAAAAAAAACACAAACTCCCAATAAAGTAAATGAGACACACTTAATAACTGTTTAGCACTCCCACTTTTAGCTTTGGTATTGCACAAGATTAGCTGATGTTTCAGAGGGTTAGTCCTTCTTCAGGTCAAGAATCCAGCAAAAATGACAAAATACACAAACACCGAGCCTTTTATACTCGGAATTGTTGCAATAAATACTTCGGGGAGAAAAAAAAAAAAGAAAAAAAATAGTATCGGCTTGTAGCAGAGGTGTTTTTGCCACGTCTTGTTAAAACAATAAATACTTCGATTAACAATAAAATGCAGGAAATTCTTACAAACCGTGGTTGGACACGAGGGACGAGTAGTAGGGCAAAGGTCAAATTAGAGACCCCATATCCGAAACTAACATCTATAAAGTGTTTTTTTTGGGGGTTTTTTTTGGTAACTTTTATTAGGGTAGATCAAATACATGAATACAAGCTCGGCCTTGGCCGTTCTGCCGCTTGTTCCCTCTTATGTACAGAGTATTTCTCGCTTTCCGCAATGGTATATATGTATGAGTGCGGAGTAGTAACCAATACAATTCATGTGAATTCATCTTTTTGGTTGGATGAACATGTGATGATGATATGAATTTTCTTATGTTGTGAATGGCCGTTTCCCATTGGGGTTTACTTAGCTGCTTCTTTAATAGCCAATAAGTCAGAGCTCCATTAGTTTCTAGTCATTGGGTTTCTTCTTACTTTGGTTGATGACTCAATGGTATACAATAAAAATTTCATTATGTATAGCACCTCTTCCTTGTTGCTTTTTTTAACAATTATAGTAAGTATAACTTGCTTTCTCATTCTGAGGAATGTGACCCAGTTGTGTATCAGTTTAACTTCGTTGCAACGCAATCGTAAGTAACATCACACCATGTGGGGCATTGTAGCATAACAACCAGGGTAATTCTTTTTTATCAAAATTTTGTACCTGTCCAGTTTGTCTATGGTTGTATAAATTTCCTTTAGGTTATTCCATGCTGTGATTGCTTTGTTAAAAAAGGAATTATTATAAACCAAATTTTTTAATGGTGGTTGTAAAAGTCTTAACCCCAATTTTCCCCTGGTTGGTATGTTTCTATTATCTATTAATTGAACATCTTTTGCAAACGACCAAGCATAGAACAGGAGATGCATATCCCTTCTATCTTTTAGGTAAGCTGTTTTAGATTTGTCATGTAGTTGTTTAGTTGTAAATAGAGGGTATGGTTCGACTCTGACCTTATAAATACTTCGTAAGTATTTGTTTTGTATTTTCTGGTAAAGTTCAGTGCTTGATTTATGGTGGTCATCGTACACGAAGTCACAGTAATCGAAATACGGTAATACCGTCGACTTATATATCTGTAAGGCAGTGAATTGATCAATGTATTTCCTAATTTTACTGAAGAGGTAATATTTGTATGATACTTTTTGGATAACACTATTACGTTGATCTTGGAATCGTAACTTCCGGTCGATGTTAAGACCTAAGTATTTAAAGGTACTAACTTGTAGTAGGGTGGTATTGTTGAGTTTTAGTGTATTAGCATCCTTTTTCTTACTTATACTGTGGGACATCCATACTGTTTTGGATTCGTTCAGGGTTAGTAAGTTGTTTTTGCACCATGTTTCTATTTTGGGGATTACTTCTTGCATTTGTTTATTATTTTTGGTTGTTATCACTGTGTCATCAGCGTAAAGTGTCGTTGAGCAGTCGATATCAGATACCGAGTCCAGTAAGTCGTTGATATAAATTAAAAAGAAAGTGGGTCCCAAAATAGATCCTTGTGGGACCCCATATGTGACTGGTAAAGTAGACGAAATCTGATTATTTAATTTAACTCTTTGAAATCTATTTGTTAGGTAACTATTTATCCAATTACATGATTTGTTGTCTAGACCCATAGTGTAGATTTTATGTATTAGTTGGTTATGAGGGACAGTGTCAAAAGCTTTCTTAAAATCTAAAAATATGGAGGTTAGATTGTTAGTATTGTCGATATTGTCATATATATGTCTAAGGTAGGCTGAGATGGCACTTATTGTTGACCCTCTCGAGTCAGCGACTATTAACACTAACATGTTCTTACTTATCCTTAGCACAAGTTGTTATGATTTGTTTTGTTTTGTTGCAACGCAATCAAAACAGACCTCGCTCACTTATTTTCTTCCATCTTAATCGTATACTCTAGTTATACAGGTTTAGACCTAATAATATTGAAACTGATATCTTGGAGAGTTCGTCGTCAGGTCATTTGTTGACTTTTCAGTATGATACCCAGTTATGCATAGGGCTCTGTTGCAACGCAAACAGGTCTCATAGCAATTTAAACGAGTCATTTACTCATCCGGATTCAGATCAGTTCCTTGCTCTTGGTCGTCTTGGTTGATGACCTCGTCCCTTTGGTTTGGAATTGGGCGCCTCCACCCGGCGTTGTTTTGAGTGCCCTGTCTGAACAGCTCTCTCCGTATGTCCATCAGAATACTTCCTCCTATATTCGACCCCTTGTAGCTACCAGATGGTATTTCCTGGGAGTGCAGGTGGCAGCCCGTACCCCAGTACGGGTCTAGGGTTGCTTCTAGCAGCTTCCTATTCGCAGTTTCGCGCAGTTTCTCTTGTAGGGCTTCACTTTGCTCGAACTTGGCTAGGCAAAACTTTTTGAGTTCAGTTTCCGCCACTGCAGACCATGCCTGCGTTTCGAATGGTTTAGCAAGCCTCTTGATTGCATAGGGGTCATTGAGTTCAAGTATTTGCCGAGCAATATCGGGTGCGTTAGCAAAGTTGGCTTTCGCATAGCAGTACGCCTGCTCCACTGTGTTGAAGGTTATACCATCCACCATGAAGGGGCTTTCGAACAGGTTTGAGAGAGGGGAGTGGTGGCTATGGTAAGCCACCGCATCCACCATAAACTCGGTCTTCAACCTCTCCATACTTAGTTGTTCTGGCAAATTCTTCATGTCCTTGTGTGCGTAGTATCGCCCCTGGAAAACAATGCCTCTTCCCCGAGCCTTAGCATCTATGCCAGCCTTTTCGGCCATTTTGGAAATCGCTCGCACCTCTGATCTCTGTTGTTTTATTATCGGGTTGGTATCTTCAGAGATATAAACATTGTGCATATTGGGGAACCTTTTCAGTCTGCTCTTGGCTTTTAACATCTTGTCTCGCGTTTGCACTTTTCCGAATGATACCATGATGGGTCGTTTCGCCTGCGAGGGCCGGCCAATTCGGTAGGCTTGGTCGATTTCTGAAGGGTTCAGGTCGGGGGCTATATTGGTCAGTATGTCAATTGCAATTGCGTAGGGGTCTTCATCACGGGTTTGTGCAACACCTTCTATTAAAAGATTTCGCTTTCTCTGATTGTGGTCGTTTAGAATGCCTAATTCATGTATCTGACTTGCTTTGGAGTCAGCGTTTTTCTGATGTATTTCAATCGCAGCAACTCGTTCTCTTAAGGCAGTTAGTTCCCCTCTGAGGTTTTCATTTTCTTTTTTTAGATCAGAGACGTCAGCTTGATTAATTTCTACTGCTTCTTTTATCTCAGTGATGGTATCAATTTTGGCCCTAGTCTCAGCTGCGTTTACTCTGATTTCGTTAATCGCTCCCATCAAACTTTCCAATACAAGCGAAACTCTGGGGGCCACATAGTCGTCTTCACCAACTGAGCCTGCACGGGTTTTTGCCTTGGGTCTTTCTTTCAACTCTCTTAGGGCTTGCGCCGCTTCTAGCGATGTGGGTTGCTTGGGGGTGTCGGTCATGGTGTGAGCGATATTGCAGGGAGTATGGAAGGGACACGTGTAGACACAGACAAAAATCAACAAGATACAGCTTACCGTGTTGCTTGTAGTTGTATACATGGACCTATGTGTTCTTGCTGTCTCTCAGTCTCAGGGAAATGAGACTTAGGGGTGTCACACGAGGAGACTATGTACCAGCAAATAATCTCAGGAAAATTGTCTCAGACAAACCCTGCATAAGGTACATGAGTCTCTCTGTGTGAATCCCACTTAAAGTGGAATTCACATGTTGGGACAAATGGACCTGAGACTGGTGTACTTCACACCTTTGCACCAGTCGGCTACTATTTCTAGCTGGGTACATAGTTTCACAGATTTGGGTGTTGTACAGTCTCAGGGTAACATGGCAGATTCAATTCCCATGGGAAGACTTAACAGGTACATAGCCTCACCCCTATACCCCCTACACCCCTACATAGGCTACATAGGGTACACAGTTGCCGACTCAGGGTACTTCCCAATGTGAGTAGGTGTAATTTAGGACCACTGAGACTCACAGACTGGGGGAGAATGTGTGAAGTAAGTTTATCTCACCAAAATATCTGTCTATATTTTAAACCTGTTTAAAGTCAAAATCTCATGAGATCCTGTTCCTTGTTAGAGGTTATTGTCGCCGACAATTGCAAGTAAAAAACACTTGTCTCAGCAAAATGGAACCGTACCATTCAGACGAGAAGATCGTGTTCCAGTACCGAATCTCAGCTGGATTTGTCTCAGACAAACGCTCTGTGAGGTACATGGATCCCATCGTGTGAATCCCACTTAAGAGACTCCAATCTGGAGAGGAGTCAAGGGCTGATTCCACCAACAGGGTGGATTTGTCGTGATATATCCTGGTATATCTTGTAATACCTTACAGTGTCGCGATATATCGTACCTCAGGTGTCGAATAACGTAGCCGTGTGGTGTCAGGTGTATTTTTTGGTACTCCACCACCGCGACACCTGAAGACACATTGCGACAAATAGGCACGAGATCATTCAAACCTAGCCCGATGTAGCAAGACAACCTAACCTGCGCTCCAGGATAAATAAAAGTTTCAAAAAAAAACCAAAAAAAACCAAATTGTGACCAATCTCGCTATATCTTGTGTCTCAGTGGAATCAGCACTTTAAGGTGTGGGATGATCTCCCCCTGGACGGCCAGACATGTTATACGACCAAGGAGTTCAAACAAAAATACTAATACTTGATAGACTTCAAGCAGTATCTCGACGTTATGCTTTGTAGGCAGCACACTTTGGTTTTCATCAGGTGACCGACCGATGTTGGGTCTGCTGGGGTGGACAGCAGTTAACAATCTGTTCGCCCTCTTGTTCGCCTCGCCTCCTAGTGGTGCAGACTGGATATGCTTGCATGCAAGCATAACAAAAGCGACCGGGGTGGGGAGTTAGCTCAGTGGTTAAGAGCACTGGACTTGTAATATCAAGGTTGTCAGACTTTGTTGATTCGGGTCCCACTGCAGCCACTTTTCTTCTTGGGAAGCAAAAGAATTCTCACCTCGGTAAATGTGTAGGCGTGAGGTTTCCACCTAAATTCATTTCATAGATTCGATCACCACCCTTGTGGTGTAAGAGAACCTTGAGAAAGTCTGGTGAGAACCTGCAATGGTTAACTGGACGTTAAATCAAACCAACCAACCAACCAACCAAGGATTATACATTTTAATTCAAAATTTATGTCCGAACTCTGTCAAGAATCGATAAATGAACTTTAAAACAAGATCAATAGATAGCTAAAGATGTGTGGGAAACAATGTGTTGGTATATTTTGAGAATGTGGTTCACCGCAAGTATGAGAAGGTTGCCACCGCGCTATCTTTCGAAAACGAAGTGTAGCGCCCAATTTACGAAGCGTAGTGTCCAAAGCATGCTGGCTACCAAGCGAAGTGTCCAGTATTCTTTCAAACCATCATCATACTCTAACTCCATCACACATTACAAATTCTCTTCCTGTTTGGTTTAAATACTTTGATAGTGTCTGTTAATATACCATTAATTGCGTGATACCATCTAGATTGTAACTGGAAAACTCGCCTAACGAGAGATTACAATAAAGAAATTAAAAAAAAATAAAATTTGAAAATGAAATATGAATACTCTGATTGATAATTTAGAACTCATCCTATCCACAGCATCTCTGTCACTGCCTTGTGTCACATGACATATTTTGAACTAATTTTCTCCACTGTGTAGCCGAGTGATGCATTTTTTTTAACAATAAGATAATGATAAACGATAATGCGTTGTCCTATTCTAGATCAGTTTGACCTGACACAATTAGGTCGTATGTCATTGATTCAACCCCGCTGTGACAGAGATGGCATCATTAAATGTTTTTATATATTTGTTTTATATATCAATTGCAAACTCTCGCCTGAGTGATTTTTTTCCAGTTACAATGTAGTCCAGACTCGTATTCAGTAAGATTTAATCTTTATTGGGGTTATTAGATTTAGATTGCGATACATTATAGAGAATAATTTTTTTTTTTTAATTAGATTTTATTGTCCTTTCTCTGAGTCCATTTACTATAGAGGAAACCTATGATAATTTAGGGTCAGAGCTCATATCCCATCAAGTTTGAATGGCGTAGTTATTCACAAAGTGAAGCCACATGAATTATGTAGTGATTCAAACGAGATGGGATCAAACTCTGAGCCTAAACTTGAATAGGTTTCTGAATTTATCTCACCCCTCACATTGACTAATTGGCTAACCTTTGTGACATAATCTCCCATTGAGTATCTTTTCTAAATACACGATGGGCGTTAGATTACAAGTTCCTGATGTTAAGTCTATGGGGAAAAAATACCAGGGGTGAGATAGAATTTGTTATCTGTACATACTGGTTTTTTTTTTTTAGCAAAACGACAGCTTAGTCTGGGTTAAGGAGGTGAATGGGGGAGTTAATAATGAGTTGATGGTAATAAGATGTGTGGTGACAGATTCGATATGACATACTATTAAGTAAATATTCCATGTTACTTAAATAATAAAGTTTGATAAATCATACTGATCGTGGAAGATAGACCATCTGCTTGAAGTATGAGATATTTTCTCACGCCTTGTATATTTTTCCCTATTGATTTAACATTGGGAACTCGTATTCAACGCCCATTGAGTATTTAGAAGAAATACTCAATTGGGAATTATGTCACAAATACATATGACGAATCAATGACATTACAGAGATGACACTATAAATTCTTATTTTCCAAGGAAATCTTTGTTTGCATTCTGGGTTTATAAAACTCTTTTCTTACATAAAACAAAGATTTTCTTACATAAAACAAAGAGAGAATAAATTGGGCTTCATTCACACCAATAAACAGTTGTTCAAACCTTGCCAGTCACCCTTTCTATGGCCAATAACGATTTGATTTCTGTATTTTCTCTGTCTCTCATGGGCAGTAAATCCCACAAGAATAATATTTCCTCTTTTTCCTTTTGACCCCAACTGACATCCCTGTGACACCCGATTATGCGATTCTATATCTACCTCATTCCCACAAAGAACCAGTTTTATCTACACACCAATTAATTCACTAATCTAGACTGAGGTGAAGAAATGGAGCGTTGCCAGAGGAGGAAACTTGTATGACCCGAAAAGCTAATCATATATACGCACTATGACATTTGTGTCTGTATATTCAGCTTCATTGTCCAGCAGTGGTAGATTTACTGTTATATCAAATGCCAATCCTTCTCATACCATGTCTATGTGTTGTGGGAAGTAAAAGAACTCTCAACTCGGTAAATGTGCAGGGGCGAGATTTCTACCTGAATTCATCTCATTGATTCGATCACCTTCAAACCCAAAGTAAGTCTAATAGAACTTATCGGATGCTAAACTGCCCCAAAACCCAAAACCTAATTCTTACTCGCGCTAGGGACTACTTTCTTCGTAGTTCCTAGTGCATCTGGGAGATAGTACCGCGTAGTAATCAGTCCTCAAGGACAATGTAGAAATTTTTTTGTGATTAAACCATAATTTAAAAAAACAAACCACATAGGATAGAAAAGAAATTTCAAGGGGAAAAAAATGATAGAGATTAGACGAGTCTGAATTCTTGAGTTAACGATAATAAATCCTTATATAAAAACAATATCCTTAAATTCAATACTTGATATTGCATGCACCAGCATGTTGTCTGACATACTCCACTATTATATGTGTTTTGCGTGATAACCGTACGCCTGTCACTAGCGTTATGAGTAAAAATGTAGACACTGATATTATCACAGCTTCTTCTTCGATTCCTGATTCATTTAGAGGTATTTTTCCACGGAGTGGTCCACTTGTGACCCTTTCCATATATGAAACAAATTAAATCCTGATTTAGATTAATGAGATGTGGCAATAACACCTCCTAAGTAAAGTGCTGGGTCCACCAACACACAAGATATAGCGAGATTAGCTACGATTTCGGTGTCTTGCTGGGTTTTGAATAATTGTGTGCATATTCGCCGCGGTGCATCATGAGGTGTCGCTGTGGTGGAGCACCAAATTATACACATGATCTTGTGAAAAAGTATGCATATCATTGCACGCGTTGTATTGCGACAAAGGAGGTACAACATATCGCGCCACTGTAAGATATAGCAAGATATACCACGGCAAATCCATCATGTTGGTGGAACCAGCCCTTTAGCCAGATGCTGATTTACGATTTTTGTGAAGTCACTAAAACTAGGGAATGCAAATAGAGATATAAATATTTTCCTTTCACCGTATGCCGTCTGGCTAGTGTGTACCATCATACTTATGTCACTTAAATATCTTTTGTTGATATTGGATAGCACAACTAATGTTAGTATTATCGTAAAACTGGATGAGTTTTAATCTTGGCCACCATATGCCACAACTGGAGTTTGGCATAGTGACTTCATGAGGCGAAGCCGAGTGAAGTCTGCAGCCAAAACTCAAGGAGTGGCATGCGGTGGTCAAGATTAAAACAAATCAGGTTTTGATTTTATCCTACCCTGTCTCCTCGATTTTGGAATATTACATGACAACAATTCTGTATGCCACTAGTGGCATATAAAACTCCGTATGCCAGTCAGCGTGGCATACAGAAACTTAATGTTAAGCCTATGAGATTTTATATTAGGGGTAGGATAAAGGTCTATACCTTGCATAACATTTTCTTGGTATTCAAGTTAATCTATCAACATCCTTTTAGTGCATATAGGTAAAGTAATGATTATTTTTTCAGTTTATATTAATGACATTTACATCAACTACATTCCCTGAAGGCTGTACAAGAAACACGTAGAAATAATACTATTATTAGGAAACGTCCTTACTTTGGACGAAACGGTTCCTGTTCCTTACTGAACAGCAATATCATTATTACTGCACCCCTAGCAGCGGGCAGTATTTCATAGACATTCGCACACAGGTATGTAATAATATGATTAGACCTCAAGTAAATAAAATCGTAGATTATAGGTCAAAATATCACCTTTTACCAATGAAAGTCTCATTTAACCTATAAATTGAACGACAAGTGATGTTCTTGGTAAGACTTTTCCTCCTTAGGGTTGAAATTTGACATGTTTGCCTTATAGAATATTACAGATAATCCACACATCACCAATTGTGTTTAATATCACACACTGCATTCTTGTGTGGATGTATATGAATTCCTCTTGGTTGTTATGAGATGACCTAGATAGTCAATGAAGCGGAACGAGGTCAGGGGGAGGGGGGGTCGGGGGCTAGTCATGGTCAAATACACATGTACTTTTATAAATAGCTCAGTTTCTTCCCCTTTCGCTTTTTATATATGGGGTGGTTTCGTTTTTCGTACAATATTAATGGTAGTTATGGATTATATTTAATGTTTAATTGATAGATTATAAATGCCTAGACTTTGTTGGGTCAGGCTCTGAAAAGATTATAAATAAATATTGAAAAGATATGCGACACAGAATGTGGCTGTTGTTCTTGGCATGGGGCCTGTTACCAAAGCAAAGAAACAGATTTACTCATAATGTGGCAGGAGTACAGAGTAAAAAATGCAATGTCATATGCGTAGGTCTATGAGGATCTATGTCAACCATATTTATCGTCATGGTTCTTACCTTTTTGTAATGGTAACCAGCTTCTATTTATGTTTATGGCATATTCACCTGCATTTAAGATGTATTCTTGTCTATTATTATATACCAATGTACGAATGTCTCACTTTTACTGAGACATTCGAGGATGGATTCTATTCGTCAGTGAGTTACTTAGAAGGAAACCCACGAGATGAAGATACCTTGGTCCATACTCCACCGAGTTTGACTACAGAGTAATTCACGAAGCGAATGATGAGGTGGAGTACAGACCAAGTTATTTTCATCGAGTGGGTTTCTGATTTTTTTCTCACCCCGTATAACATTATTTATAGATAAGATGAATCACCCAATTAGCCATTGAGTATTGGGTACACGAACTTCACGGCCGTGGAGTACGAGTTCCTAATGTTAAGCCTATGGAGAAAAATACCAGGGTGAGATAAGAAATAATATTCACACGGCCCTCCGTACCACGTGACTTGTTTTAAAATGACGTTTAAAAAAAAAATTTCCAGGGATATAATGACAGAGGACTGATAATCATAATGAGACATATTGAGTATGTCTGAACAACTCGGAAGAGTTTTCATTCAGACACACTAACCATGTCTCCATATATTCTACCATTTTTCCACTCCAGACTTACACATGAATATCTCCTGAAAGCGGAAAATCCCCCATTATGCCTAGCATGCAATGTACCCATCACTGTTGAGCATATCCTGCTGAACTGCAAAAGGGTACAAGAGAATAGAAGAAAGCATTTGAAAAACAGTAACAACATGAAAATTTTGTTCGAAACTATTCCAAAGAAAGATATATCATCATGTTTTTGAAAGAGACAAATATCTTTGATGTAAGATATTTGAAACATTGACTGAAATAAGTCTATGAAAGTGAAAAGTTAAATCATTGATAGTCCCTATATACCCTCAGGGTCCCCTTGGACGTTTAACCACAAACAAACAACAAAACATCCCATTTTTCCATGAATTAAAACTGAGTTTCGTAAATTGTGTACGCATATCGGACTTTTTGTCAGCCACATTCTTATCCTCTCCTTCTACCTCTTTATACACGCCCCTGTGAACAATAATGTAAATCACTTGAATGCATTCTAGTGGAACACGTTTATAGGTCCATTAAAGGAAACTATGTACAGCTTATGTATTCAATGCCAGGTCTTATGTCTGTCCCATATTATTGTTTTTGTTTTATTTTGTTGGCAAACAGTTTATTGACGGTAAGTTACAAATTGTACATTATCAATTTCACTTTAACATAATTGGCAAAGAGTTAAACTTCAAGGAGGATGCACATCCCTTATCATTAGGCCTATTAAATTTACAGTTCTGCTTTTTTTTCTCTTTTTGTACGTGAAACATGTAACATAATGGAAGATATATGCTATAGAATTAACATGGAATTGGGTTGGTCTTGTGACATAATATTCAAGCAATATGAGGCATTGGATGATAAAAAAAGTATAATCGGAATGGGATATTACGAGACAGGTCATGGAGAATCAGATATAAATACCACATTAGTTGTCATTCGCCATGCCGTTTAGCCGGCCTATCAAAACACATCACACAGGAAATCAATAAAAGAAAAGTCCAGGGCGTCACAGCGTATCCGCAGCGTTCCTCGACACAGGCGCCATCTGGTGAGCATCGGTGGAAGCTTCAACTCGGGGCTCGTTCCCTCTGCCATCTGGTGGTGAATGTTGTAACTAGTATTTCTAATGCCAGGACTGTCAGTATTAATCATAGCCAGAAATCAACCAGAATAGACCTTTATGTTTGAGGATTTAACCTAAATTCATTACATAGATTCGATCACCACCCTTGTGGTGTTAAAGAACCTTGAGAAAGTTTGGTGAGAACCTGAAATGGTTAACTGGACGTTAAATCAAATCAACAAACAAACAATCCATTATTATTTACTCATCCCTCCTTCACCATCAACTTGTATATACTTGTAATATCCTCACTAGCATTTTTACCGTGGTGATTGGTTGAAATAATTGGCCAGAATAACTGCCGAGGCAGAGGCCAGCTTATGTATCTTCTTTTTTTAAATACAATAAAGAAAAAAATGCATTCACTGGGAGGGATAAGACACACATGCCGAATCATACACAATATTGACTGGTTTCAGATACACGCGGCTGTATGCTCCGAGAAGTTAATGCTTAGTAATAGCCGAGGGAATGCGAGGATATTGCACAGAGTCAAATTTTGTCAGTATGGAGCCATATTACAAGTGTCTGAGACTAGAAAAATCCTGAAAAAGTATATAAAGCTACCACACGCACCATACATGACTGAATGTCTATGTAATGGAAAGAAACTAGCATAACTATGTTGAAGTACTGTGAAGTCTTTGTTAAAATATCTATGATTAGCCCTCGAGTAACACCTTAATTTCAACATTAATTTCACTTTTTTTCCTTTTTTAGTGTACGAATTGATTTTTTCTTTGAACACAATATTCGAGTCTCATTCATGCCCATGAAATAATATAGAGGAAACCCATGAAAGTTTAGGGCCTGAGCTCGTATCCCATCGAGTTTGAATCACGTAGTAATTCACAATTCATTTGCTAGTCTTTTTCCGCTGTTGGTTGCACTGTTGGTGCCGCTGTTGATGTCTGTCTAGGCCTAATGTCACGAGACTACTGAAACAGGTCCCTGGTAGGATAAAGTGGGATTTAGGCAGGGGATTATATAACACAGTCTACACTGTAGGCGCTGGTGTGATATTCTTTGTGGGTAGGTTGGGGCAAGGATGCCTGGTCTATAAGTTCCACAGAGGTTCGTTGTGTTGACAAATAAAAACATGGTTTACAATTCAGGATTCATTTTTGTTGCCCGCGTGATCGCTCAAAAGATCGCAGTTTCGAAAATCGCGGTTTCAAGAAAAAAATGCGCTTTTGGAAAATCATCACTGGTGGTTTTTACTTGCTTCTCATTTAAGTTTCACAGAGATTCGTTATGTTTGCAAATAAAAACATAGGATTGGTTTAGGCTAAACTTTGTTTGTTACAAGTCAGTATCGTGAAAAAAAGATATCACTCTTCAATCTTGTGACTACTTTATTTTATTCTCCACCTGATACAAAGTGTCCATAGAAAACACATAGGGAGTGTGTATCTACATACCCGGAGCATACAGATATATCCACCTAATACAAAGTGTCCATAGAAAACACATAGGGAGTTTGTATCTACATACCCGGAGCATACAGATATGTTATATGCTCTGGGCTGCAAAAGATTGTGTACATGGAAAAATAGTACTTATGAAAAAATAGCGCGTACCTAAATGAACCAATATCGGTATTCCACTTGTCAGAAAAAGGTGGACAATAAGTGCAATATGTTGTATGCTCTTCGGAGTTACTCTGTGCTATATCCTTACATACACTCGGATATTACTACGGATTAACCCCTCGGATCATACAACCGCTATCTGAAACCAGTCAATATTGCGTATCTATTACACACCTATAAATACAGAATCTATATACTAAACTTATGGAGTTTTCGATAAGATATAAGCAAGAAGAGTCAGATGCCTGGATCAACCAGGCAGCATACATTGTTGGTCCAACAGGATATGCAGATGTTAGTTAAGTAAACCAAAGTAAGTCTAATTGAGTTTTTATTGAACAAATTGGACGTTAAACTACCCAAACAATCAAATCTCATATTCAAGTCCCTCCAGTTCGATATACCGATACATGTATGTGCTAGACACCACCTACCCTTATGGTCACAATTCTAATACATGTACCAGGAAGATTTGGTTACGAGTAATGTTGAAGCCATGAGGGGTTTCTAATCTTAGTTTCTATCTATTATGCCTTTTTAAAAGCAGTTTTTACTATCACATAACATAATTGTTGTTGAACGCGATCCATTTAATTTATCTCTTGCTGTGATTCTATCATATTTGTGAGATATGACCATTGAGTAACCGTACTCCTGCACCTTTTCCACCCTCTTTCATGTATTTTGGACGTCATATATAAACCATAGTCTATTGGGTTTTTTCGGTATTTGTCTATGTCTGTCCTGTCCGTCTGTTCCGGCGTATAATGGAAGACCACCTACTACTGGTGAATTGTACTGTCGTTATAAATGTTACTGAATATAAAAAAACATTTAAAAAAAAAAGTCATCAGAGGACTCTGCTGAAATGTTTGACCCGACTTTTGAGCCTAGAATCATCTTCATACGATCTAGTTTATATCAGGGTTCGTACAGAGCCTGGAAAACCTGGAAAAGCCTGGAATTATGCTTTTGGGTTTGGAAAAGCCTGGAATTCTCACAGAGAGCCTGGAAAAACCTGGAAGAGCCTGGAAAATTTAGTTTCAATGACTTGAATAAAATAATTCCAAAAGTCCTTTATTTGACCATGTATAGCAAATTCATAAAAATATAAAATAGATTTGATTATTTGTATTCATGTTTAAAAGTGGCAAAACAAATAATTTTGAAGATATCTATCCCAAACCTCTAGGTAGTAAAGAAGACAAAGAACATTTTAATTAAATTTGATGATGAATCAGACATGGGTTTTAAAAAAGTGACCAGATGTGCCTGGGGAAAAAAGAATTGGAGCCTGGAAAAGCCTGGAAAAAGCCTGAAATTTTATCGGGCTGTCTATGTACGAACCCTGTTACATACATTGTACCATTTCGCACATGCGAGATTTGTATAAGGCAAGACATCATTTATTCTATATACTTTTTTCTTTAAAATTCAAAATCCGAGTTTTTCAGATACATCAAATAATACATGGTCATATCTGATAGTTACATCAGTATATCGAGAATCAAACGGTTTTGAGTAGCCAAAGGGCTCAAGAAATACAGAGGGTGAAATTGATACTGGAATGATAATAAACCATATAATCTCAATGTTCACATTAAAGATAGACCTCGATCCTCCTCTTGAACCCGTCCTTATCAGCAATAGGCTGTATGGTTGATGGTAATTTACCTCACCCCTGGTATTTTTCCAACAACACCGATGAAAAATTTAGGAAAAATAACCAATGGGGGATTATGTCACACATGTTTGCCCATTAGTCAATGTGAATGGTGAGAAAAACTCAGAAACCTATTCAAGTTTACGGTCAGAGCTCGATCCCATCTCGTTTGAATCACTACGTAATTCATGCGGCTTCACCTTGTGAATTACTACAATATTCAAACTCAATGGGATACGAGCTGTAACCCTAAACTTTCATAGGTTTCCTCTATAGTATCCCATATTTTCACCCCCTATAATACGGAGAATTCAAAACAGTGGTACTTCTAGTCTGTTTTACCTTTAACCCTTTCAGGGCGGATAATGCCCTGAGGCATTCCCCAGCATAGACCGGTTAATGCTTTGAGGCATTCCCCCACGGAAACCGGATAATGCCTTGAGGCATTATTTGTAAAATTTAGTAATATTTACCACTCATTGTTTTATGAAGAAATAATTGATCAATAAATCTGAAACTTTCAGAGAATATACCTATGATATAGTATTAATACTGTTAAATAATATAAATAAGAATGATGTGTCATATCACATGATCAAATAATGGAATATGGGTTTAGACAAAAATTGGCTCGTGCCCTGGAGTTATACCAATCTAAAGCACCCGCCCCAACCAATAGGGCTCTGCCACAGACTCCCGTCTTTAAAGGGTTATGGGTGGAAATATTTTAACAATCAACTTGAAATGTGCACAGAATGTAGGTGTAACATCATATTAGCGAATTCTAAATAATAAAAATAAAAATATTAAAGATAACAAATTATATCACGTGATAAACCTTCGAATTCTGAGTTCAGAGGACAAGCCCCCGTCCCCTAGAACTGTACATGTCACTAGTGGCCGTCCCCAAGTGTGTAGTTCTCCCATAGGCGGCCGTCCTTAAAGACAAATGCTGGTAGTTGGGTGATTTCTAAATTATATTGATTTTTACAAATAACTCAGGATAATATAAGTTCCATATATCAGAAAATAAAAAATGCAAAAAAAATGGCATGTCACCATGCTAACTTCTATGGGAGGGCCACCTGAAAATGTAAGTGCTTAACCATTGGTGTCTATGGGAAAATGCAATATTCTGACTTTGTTGCTAAATGACACTGATGTTCTATTGCTATCTTCAAATAATTCTGGATTATGATAGTTGGGAACATGTACAAATGAGAAATGCTAAAAAAAATACTATGTCACCATGCTAATTTCTATGGGAAGGCCATCTGGAGAAGCTAGTTGCTTAAGTATTGGTTTTATGGGAAACTGCAATATTTTCATGAAATCAGATGGCAGCACCAGTATTAAACCAGGGGGCAGTGCCTATCCGCATTTGTCTTTAAAGGGTTAAAATATCAAAGCAGAGTTGGTACCGATTACGCTGCGATCCGCCCTGCTTCTAAAATGATAAGATAAACCATCGCCTCGCGCAAAAAAACTAATCCGTCAACCCAAGAATTACATCAGTCGCTTATAATTTGTGGGTGTTTCAGCCGGCCTCGACTAATAAGTAGACATAAGACCAGTGATGCTGACTTGTATGTGATTATTTATCCAAGCAACACACTGCAATTCTCCGGATATGTATCCCTATGTGTAGGCGAAGAGAACTTCCTCTCTATGTAATTTTACATCTTTAATTATTGCCCATTTAAGGTTATTAGTATAGGAATTTCTCAGGTGCTTATTGTGGGAGGGTACTGTGAGCTGGAGTGTACGACGGTAGTGTCAAGGCTGCAGATGTGTTTGCCCAGATGTATTGGCTCTACTAAGCTTGTGCTATTTAAAGTGTGTCAGATGACTATATTGCATCCAGGAGTTTCTGGTGGAAGATATTATAACGATATCTGTTGAAGCATTTATTCAATGTTACCATAGACAATGAATACAAATAGACGAGTGTAACATAATTTTATTAAGATAAGGGAATAATTGTCACCATTATTATTGCCAACATTTTCACAAAAACTTAAAGGTCTGAAAGACTTGTCAGATTTTATTTCCCAATATTTACACTACTTTAAATCATACGGCTTGTCTTAAGAATAATCATTCTAAACATAAAGAGTGCGTCCTAGATGAATATGTATAGGCACTATAAAATACTAAAGAAGAAACCAACAAGTTTTGGTCACACATTGTTCTCCCGAGTTTGACATGGAGCAATATGAATGAGGCAAAGTCGAATTGATATTGCGTAGCTTTCAAACAAGTTGGAGAATCACGACTTGGACCAAAACGAGTCGCTTTCTGTATTTACCTTACCTCTGTACACACTAAACGAACGGATGACACGTTGGATATATGACATCATAGACCATGGAGAACGGACTGTAATACTTGGAGGGTATGGAGAACGAGTTACCAATGATAAGCCTATGGGATAAAAATACCAGGTGTGAGATAAATGGACAAGACTCACAGTAATTATATAGAATGTCCTGACGATGCTGTACAAGTCACAGAACAAGATGCTAATTTACGGTTTGTACGGACCGAGGCGTTTTTGCCGAGTTCCGTACAAATGGTAAATTATCATCGAGTTCTGTGACTTGTACAAGCATAGTTGGACGTTATATATTTACTATAAAATTTCAATAAATGTGTATGGGTAGGTAGTCTGTATTTTGGTGTACGGACCACTGGTCCGTACAGTATTTTTACGTCATATGCCAAAACGGTGCATATTTACAGTATATGTGGCATGGGTATATAGTAATTGTGAAGAAAACAACCAAGGCTTGTAATCCATGACCTCCGGCCTGTGACCTCTGTGTCGTTATATTTTCTACTCGGGAACTTGTGTATTTCTCAATGTCTCAGCATGTTAGGTGATCTTTATCTGTTAAAATTCATATTACTATATACCTATAGACGAATGTCTCACTTTTATTGACCAATAGTACAAATTCCGTTTGTCACTGACTAACGAAAGAATATCCATACGTCCCTCTGTACCACGTGACCACTCATTCTACTATTTAGTGAATTGTAGAATGGCATTTTTAATGATTTCTAGGTATGTAATAATAAAGAGACACAGTTAGTGTGACTGAATTCCATCTGTTCCTCGATATTTTGGTCAGAAATACTCACCTCGTTCTTTGAACTCGGTGAGTATTTCGGATCAAAATATCTCTGAACAGACTATTCAGTCACACTAACTATGTCTCTATATATTCCTTCCTCTTTAGAAAACCAAAGGCAGTCTAGTGTATTTCATCATCTGCTCTTTTAAACAGAGATAGCAGTTTTCCTCTTTTCCGAGGAAATCTTTGTTTTCATTTTCAGTTTATAAAATCCTTTTTTCTCATGTAATACAAAAATAGTATAAATTGGGCCTCATTCACACCAATAAACGGTGGTTCAGGCCTTCCCACACACCCTAGCCCCATTCCATGGCCAATAAGAATGTGTTTTCCATGTTTTCTCAGTCTCTCTGATGCAGTAAATTACACATGAAAATATTTCCTCTTTTTTTCATTACCAGGTACCTCAACTCGTCATTGTTTGTTAACACATTGGATTCATTCGTATACACAAAGTTTTTAGAATCCTCTATATGGCAGCAAAGAACTTAGTGTATAGCTGTATCAACATACCAATGGAACAAAATCCGATAGTCTAGTGCATTCTTCATATTCAGACGTATCGGGTGGATCACGGATCTACCAAATCAAAGGATGTTGATCGATCTAACAAGGGGAATATAGAATCAATATGTGTATATGTCGCTCTGTTTGTAGCTGCATCGGATTATGCAAGGTAAAACCTTTTAGCCATATAGGACACATATCAATACAGGTGTTTCCGTTCAGCGCCGCCTAACGGCCCACTGTCTAGTTACACGGCCGCTCGGACAAACACCGTGATTCCAGCGGTATTCATATAGAGACACACAGCAATCACACCTAGAGTGTGAATGGTGGGTGTGATTGCAGGAGTGTTGCTTTTTGACAGATTAAATTGTTGGAACAAACTAAGGTATTGTATCAACGAGTCATGGCTGTCTAAACTCTATAGTTGATAATTATCTTGGTTTTAAATAGGAAAGAAGATAAGCATATAACATCAAGGTCTGCCAATGCAATAGTGTGTATGCAGTTTCAGTGTCCCTGTGTTATCTAAGGTATATCTCAAGTATCATTGAGGTGATATGCATGTATGACATACCAAATTGGAGTTGAAATATCATAGAATACGATGTAATCACTGTTATTTCTCTGAAAATAATGTCCACTGGTATTATGAGCGTATTACACTAATACACTCTGTGAATCAATGCTAAACTATATGTTGCCAGGTGAATGTTTGGCTTCAGCCTTGGCGTAACTAAGCAGATAAGGTGCGACACCGGCCTAAGGAATAAGGCCTATTGTCAGGGTTCGTACAGAGCCTGGAAAAGCCTGGAATTATGCTTTTGGGTTTTCCAGGCTTAGAAAAGCCTGGAATTCTCACAGAGAGCCTGGAAAAAACCTGGAAGAGCCTGGAAAATTTAGTTTTGAATAACAACTTTTTTTTCTATGAAATTCTGGTCATTATCAGCTCTCCGTAACTATGGTACCTTACTGCCTATGAAATTTCAGTGACTAGGATTAAATAGTCCCCCCCCCCCCCCCCCCCCCCCCCCCCCGCGAGATTCTAAACCAAACACCAGGTGGCGGTCCAGTTATCAATGGATTTGAATAAAGCTTTTTTGCTGGGGGCTGGGAGCAATACATATTTATGTGGTGGTCGCCGCCTGTCTAGCAAGTTGGCTGACCCCAATCCGGAACGCTAGTTCCAGGCAGGATCCCACCCTACGCGCTCTACGTAGGTTGGTTCGGTTTTCGCTTAGTTTGCACAGACCTAGTCACACATAACACAACACTCGTCTTTTAATAAACAGGAATGTTTATTAATCACTACTTCCCGGAAAGATCTGGAAGATCTTTCCCACAAGTACAGTACCCTAGCACATGGGTGCTAGGTAACGCTGGAGATGCTAATCTGAAAGACTCGCCTAACCACCAGGAAGGTTACGAGAACCCACCTGCAAAGTGAGGGTCCAAGGATCTGTTCCGTAGAAGAGACGCGCGAGGACAGCCTGTCGACCTGTGAACGCTGAATATATATACCCAGCGTTACGTAATCCCAGCCTCCGCCGCGCCACTCTTGTGTGCGGCGTTGCCCGGAATCACTACACAGTAAGGATCGGCACGTCGCCCCACCTTCTGTAGAACACACAAACACTGCTGGATTCCCACCCCACTATATATACCCAGCGTTACGTAATCCCGGCCTCCGCCGCGCCACTCTCGTCTGCGGCATTGCCCGGAATCACTACACAGTAAGGATCGGCACGTCGCGCCACCTTCCGTAGAACACACAAACACTGCTGGATTCCCACCCCACTACATTACCCCTCCCAGTTTTTACTAAGGGTGGGACCTAGGCAGCCATTTTGCCGCTAGGGGATAACCCGTTTAAAAATTACAGCACAAATCCAGCAGTTCTTGGTCTACTCTCTATCTTCCTGGTGTTCACAAGAATTCACTGATACCGGTGTATAAGTGAAAGCTGGAATTGTAAGATGGAGAAAATAGGTAAAGTTATGGAAGATACGACATTTAGGAAAGAAGAAAACGACGTATGTTGAAGAGAAAGGACTAGCCTCGCTAGCACCTTGAAAAAATATGATATTCACCCATCTTGTGCCGGGGAGCGGGTTCATGAGCATTGGGCAAAACAGGGCAAAACAGGGCCTTATATACTCCTAGTTGACCCAGAATCGCTTTCGCGAACCAATCAACCATGTCGAGACTGGCTCATCTTGAGCGTCTCAACACCGCATGCGTGAAGAAACCAAGGGTCAGCGTTATGCTTGACTTAATTCGCTCACACATCTCAATCGCCCAGCACAGGTTCCGAAACCCGGGGAAGCCCTTTTTTAGCTCCACCCCGAGTTCTCCACCATGTGGGGGTTTCTTATTGCCGTCTTGTATCACATAGATAGTGTGGGAGGCTGTGTACAATTTCTTATGAACGGATCAGACCTTGACAGAGCTTTCGGCAATTCTGCAGCCTCTAGAGGGTCCTCGATGGGGTCCCTTAGAGCAACGTCTGGGCTGCGGCACTCAACGACTGATTATAAGGTAATTTTTTTATCAACATTCACGTATAATTGACATGCCACTGACTCTCAATGATCTACACTCCGCACCATTGCTCTTCGTTGTGTGTTCGATAACCCCGGCACCACTACTCTTTGTAGTTTACCACAACCTTCGATTTTTACCGAGAGCTGCGGCGGGGTTTTGAGTCTAATTTAGACTCCATTCTACATCTCGAACCATGTTTATTATACACAGCTCGATTTGTAGCATTTTCGGACTTATCCATATCAGGCTTTTCATCTACCCACACCTTCCTTTTAAGGTTAGCGTTAGTAGGAACAACCTTCCGCTGACGTCCCGGTTTCCGTCGTGTTGACAGGCACCCACTCGGAACCCCGGTAACCTTTGACCGGGACTTCCCCATCGGGGTCTGCCCCCAGTGTGTTGACTGGGGTTTGACACCCGGTTTCCCGGCTCTTTGAACCCGTGACCTCCCTGGTACCCCAGTCGGGCCCGCGGCCAGTGACACATCCCGCGTAGTAGCAGGGTGTGAAACTTCAAAGCCGGAACGTTCGCGCTTCCCCTCCCATTGTCGTAAACGAGCTACATGGGATTTGTAGTGCCTTCGTGACCATTCATCCTCTATCACCACTGTCATTTCTGACAATACCTGAACAATTCTGAATGGTCCATCCCAGTTAGGAGCGAGTTTAACATTTACCAACGGAGTGTGGTACCGTACAACCCGGTCTCCTACTCGGAACATGCGTGGCTTGAGATTGACATCATGGCCAGCCTTTTGCCAACCGGCAGCTTTTGTCAGGTTCCGTCTCACGAGGTAGTATCCCTCGATAAAACGTTCCCTGAGCTTTTCGACAAAACCTATGGGACAGGGATCATCCGTAGACATTCCTGGAACCCCATAGACTATGTCTGCGGGCATTACTATTTCCTCGCCAAAGACGAGCAAATTAGGTGAACACCCCGTACTCGAATGAATAGTTCCATTATAAGCGTGCACTATAAACGGCGCCAATTCATCCCAGTTCTTCCGGATTTCATCGACCAGAGTTCGAAGACACTGAATCAATGTTCGGTTGAACCTTTCCACCATACCATCTGATTGGGGACGATATGGATTTGTATGTGTCTTTTTAATCTCCAGTATCCTACACATCTCTTTCCAGATTTGAGATTCAAATTCCCGTCCCTGGTCAGAATGTAGCACACTCGGAGTTCCAAAAGGCAACATCCAATTCTTCACTAAAGCTTCTGCACATGTGGCAGCTTTGTGATTTTTCATGGGATAGATCTGCACATATTTTATGTAATAATCCATCACCACCATCATACAGGTGTTCCCTTCCTTAGACTCGTCAATACCAGATATGATATCTAGAGCGATTCTGGCAAACCTGTTGTAGCGGCATCTTTCCGAGCCCTACCCCGGGTTTGACTTTGCTACAGACGGAACAGCCAGATATCCATCTTCGGATATCTGCACCCATTCCAGGCCAGTAGTAAGGATGCCTTATTCGGGCAACCGTCCGTTTCCGTCCTAGATGAGCTGCACTCCTATGTTCATGACATAGAGTTTTATCTAATTGAACAAATTGGACGTTAAACTACCCAAACAAACAAACATTAGCCCGGACATAGCTCTTGAGGGACCACTAATTGCAGAGCACGTTTAAGTGGTTGCAACATAGTTCTCCATCGATATAATACTCCATCCCGGACTTCTAGTTCTTTCCACTGACCACACAGATTCCGAAATTCTCGGTTTTCAGGCGAGATCTCGGGTCCTGTAGGTCTATGGAGCCCATTCGCTTTATTAACCGGAACAGATCTGGGTCAGCCTGTTGACTTTCCTTAATCTGTTCCAGAGTCCACTGATAGTTCTGGGGCGTTTTCACTTTTTGGGAGCGTATGGCAGCTATCACAGCTCTATGCTCTCCACAATCCCGGCAATCTGGACGTCCACATTTCCGCACTGGTCTCCTTGAGAGACAATCCGCATTGATGTGAGACTTTCCAGCCCGGTGCTCAATCTGACAATTAGTCAATCCGAACTCGGAAATAGCTGCCAGCCATCTTCCAATCATTCCCTCGGCATCTTTAAAATTGAAGAGCCATTTGAGAGAAGAATGGTCGGTGCGTAAGATAAAATCTCCACCCACTAGGAAGTGTCGATATTTCCTTACATACACCACAACAGCTAAGAGTTCCCTCTTAGTGGTACAGTAGTTCCGCTGACTTTTGCTTAGGCTATTGCTGGCAAAAGCTATTGGAACCTCCACACCATCCTGTATCTGAGACAACGCCTCTCCGATACTCTCATTACTAGCGTCATTACTTCTCTCAAACACTGCTGGATTCCCACCCCACTACATTTATATTTTAAAAAACCAATAGGTCACCATTCTTTGAAACAATTGCAAAAAAGCAATACATTTCCTATATAGATATAATAAATGGAAATAACAGACCAATTTAGTTTGGTTAAAGTTTACAAAACATCATATTTCCGTCATTTTTGTATTTTACTCTCAGTCACAAAGAACCAGTTTGAACTGATAATTGGCATGCAGGTGGCGCCACTGTGAATTGTAGGATGTACCTTTAAGTATCCAAACAAACAACAATACAGTTCACTCAAACAATAGCCCTATTGAGTGCATATATGATATAAGTTTCGATTTCCTATATAAAACAAAGTGCTTTGACCTGAAGAACAGCAGCATTATTGTTCGTTATCTATAGAATTGGGATATTATTTCAATTGTCTTGTCAAGTGTTGTGGTGTGAACCTTTGTGTTAATAGAAACCTTGCTAGATATATGTAGTGTACAGACAATAGAAAACTCTTGGCACATTCCTGTACTAAAGTGGAAAACACACTGTACGATTCTGTTTCGCACTATTAAGTCCCCTTATCGTAAGCTAGTCTTAAAGTATCTCATGCGAATTCGCACAGGGCGTCGACCATCACAGTGTGATACCAGAAAAGGGGTGGCAGGAATTAGTCCTAAGCAATTCTGTCCACACTGTGCAATGTTATTACAATTTTCTACCCCACCGACAGGTCTAGTCATCGGTCAACTTGGGGGCAGTAATTGAAGAGCGACAGCATCTGATCACCTATAACTCCTCACCCAGTGATTAAATATGCTAATTATGGGCAGATATTGCTACGCACCATGGGGGTATTTCTGGAACTCTGTTGCTGCCGACAATGGGAAGGAACATGTTCCTTAATTTATCGGTCCCGATTTCAGAATATCCGACTACAATTCATCGGCGACAAAGATACATGTCAGCAGGGGGCTTTTTCTAATCTTAGGCAAATTTCTGGAGGGGGGTGTCACACTGACCGACTCCACTACTATGCCTCGCCTGAGCTTATGATTGTTAATTTGTCACCGAGAAATAGACAATAATCGATGGTTTTGTGGACAGGCGGCTGTAAACCACGAGGTGTTGACGCGTAGTGATACACGAGCGCTAGCGTATTTTTCCCATATACCATGGTTTTGAGGCCGTATACCACAGATATGAATTCGTATACCACAGTTATCGTATCTGACAGGTTTTATACAATGGGTCATGGTTTACTGAGTCCCCATACATTTTCAATGTATACGATGGTTAATAACTAAGAAGAAAACATTTTTTATTCTGATGTCTAGTCTCATTCTGCTTTGATCTACCTCACTTCCCAGTGCTCATCTGTACCATGCTTTACTATACACTCATGCTGTATATACTGTAAATACGCACCGTTTCGGCATATGACATAGAAATACTGTACGGACCAGCAGTCAGTACACTAAAATACGGACTACCTTTCCATACACGTTTATTAACATATCGGTTGTTTAAAATTTTACCTTGGCAACACTCGAGTGTTTCCGGGAACCGATGAGATAAGGCGGGAAAGTATCATGTGACAGCAGTTCGAAGGCGGTTTTGAACTTAGCAAGACGTGTGTCACGTCAAGCAGGATAATTGGTACGTATTGTTTTACGAAATTGAATGATTGTGTATTTCTTTTGCGACTTGTGTTGCAAAAGTTGAAATTAGCCCGAGGGAGACATTATTAGTACCGAGGTGCGGATATTTCTACCCGTTTTCGGTGTTTTTAAAAAGTTTTACGTCGAGCTGGCTTCCGCGGAGCCTTGGTTTTGACATTGAGTTTTGATCGAGTCAAGTTTTTCACGTTAACGTGAATAAGCAAGCGATCAATCTTAGATATTCGACGCATTTGCGTCAGTGTAACATAATTTCATCATATTTCACGTTTATTTACCTTGATGGTTGGGTTTTGCCGCATTTCGGCGGAGATTTGACGAACGTTTCGTCTGCCTTTCAGAATCCAAGATGGCAGACAACGCCGAAGCCGAGGTTTCAGGTAAAAAGACGTCAAACTCAAACAAAAAAAAAAAAGATCGATCGAAAGGAGATAAATCGACAAAAATCAACGCAAATCCGTCCCTTGCGGAGGAGATTTGGGTAGAAAAAGGAAAAATTGTAAAAAAACAAGACGCCGAGTAAACCGGAAGCAGCCGAGGGCGTGCCGAAGTCGGCCGAATCTCGTTCGGAGACCGAGACGCCGCATAGCCGACCGCCATTTTGGTCGAGCGGGCCCTATGCGCCGTGGGCGCTGGGTTTTCCCGAATTCCCTCTGTTTATGGAGCTTTCCCGTACTATCATGATGGGGACATGTCGAGCTATTGCCCGTCGGAGGCGGAGACTGGAAATTTGATGTATGACAATGATTTATACGCGGATCCAGAACCAGATCGGACAGCGAGTTTGATTCGCTCCGAGGACTCGATGACACTCGAGTCGGATTGTAACAGTTTCTTCCTAGGAGGGGAAACGGGCGTCAGACAAAGGTGAGGTTGATTTCTCGAGCTTCAAGCCAGGAAATACATTGTCATTGTTGAAGAAAAATCTAGATGAGTATAAATCTATGAATAAGAAGGCCCCAGCTGTATGCCCTGTGTTAGCTCAAATGGTGTCTGAAGATTTTAGAGTAAAGTTCTTCCCTGAAGAGTTGGGTAAAAAAGAGAAGGAGTACCCGGGAATTGCTAATATACCCGGAGCAACAGCCCTAGACTTGACAGTGAACTGTATATAGTGCAGTGGGGATGGAAGCGCGGAAGCTGGATGTATCATTACAGACCATACAGAAAGGTATGGTCGGGGCATTAAATGCATTGGTCCCAGTAGCAGAGTTGGTTTTGAAGAAAGGTGAGGATTCTGAACTAGATGCTTTGGGAAAGAACATTGTAGATGCTATGGAGATGCTGTCCCTTACATCAAGTGGGATTTCGATGAGGAGAAGAGATTCCCTAAGGCAGATTGTTCCTCAAAACTACACAAAAGCACTGTCACTGGGAGAGGGAGAGCAGTCAGATCCCTCTCTGCTCTTTGGAGGGAAGTTAGACTCAAAAGTGAAGGATGTGGAGGTTTCAGCTAAACTTCAAGAGAAGTTAAGAAAGAAGCCGGCGTCGGCTTCGAAGGATAGGCCAAGGAAGCATATGTCACATCCATACCACCCCTACCCCGGGAAGCAGTTCAGACCCCAGGGTCCCAGATTCAAGGGAGGCCAACCAGGTTACGGATACCACCCATACTACCGATTCCCGGCCAAGCAAGGAGGTTACGGTGCCTTCCAGTCCTACCGTCAGCCAGCCCCACCAGCCCAGGCAGCCCATTCCCAGATCCAACAACAACAGGGTTTTGGGAAGAAGGGGCCTCAAAAATAGAGCAGGTGAGTCCTCTTTTTGATTCAAAAAACCTGGTCAAAAATTTTCAGGCTGGTAATATTGCATTACATGTTTCTGAATGGTTTAAGATTGTTAAAGATCCATGGATCTTGGGTATGGTTTTGGGAGTCACGATTGATTTCTGGACACAGCCAGTACAGGCTAGGATACCTTATCCTTATAGACTATCATGTGAGGAAGGTAATATCATGGAAGACCAAATCAGAGATTTGTCGCAGAAGGGAGTTATAGAACAGACCTGTCATTCAGAAGGGGAATTCATTTCAAATGTTTTTCTCAGACCAAAGCCTAATGGTAAACATAGACTTTTTCTGGACTTGACAGAATTTAACAAGTGTGTTCCACATGTTCATTTCAAGATGACAACTCTCCAAACTGCCTTAGATATGGTCAGGCCAGAGGCCTACATGGCCTAGGTCGATCTGAAAGATGCATATTTTTCGGTAAAGATCCATCCTGAATTTAGAAAATTTGTTAGATTGTTCTGGAAGGGTGTGTTGTGGCAGTTTGTAGGGATGCCAAATGGTTTGGCGTGTGCCCCTAGAATATTCACAAAAATTCTGGCCCCAATTTTTGGGTACTTACTACAGAAAGGGTATGAATGTTTCCCATACTTGGAT
Source organism: Alentia gelatinosa (assembly GCA_950022655.1). Classification (NCBI taxonomy): domain Eukaryota; kingdom Metazoa; phylum Annelida; class Polychaeta; order Phyllodocida; family Polynoidae; genus Alentia; species Alentia gelatinosa. The sequence goes on from OX465582.1 coordinate 87,913,461, forward strand.
GATTAGTTTGTGATTGCTGATTCTAGGGAAGAATGCAGGAAAGCTGTATTAGCGTTAGCCGAGGTGCTAGATTGACTGGGTTTTACAATAAATCTAGAGAAGTCTATGATGGAACCACAGAAAGAGATAATTTTCCTAGGGTTTAATATTGATTCAGACAAAATGGAGGTGGCCTTGCCCGGAGAAAAAAGGGAGAAGTTTAGAAGGGCCGCTTTGGGGGTATTGGAAAAAGATACACCTTCCATAAGAGCAGTAGCGGGGATAGTAGGACTAATGACAGCTTACTCGCCGGCATTGGAATATGGGACAAACCATATTAAGGGGCTGGAAAGAGAGAAAAATCAGGCCCTAGAAAGACATAGAGGAAATTTTGACAAGAAAATGACCTTGGCGTCAGAAAGGGAAAAAGATGTTACATGGTGGCTAGAACATGTAGTAGAGACAAAACAGAACATCAAGATAGACTTACCCTCTGTAACCATCTGTACTGATGCTTCACTAGAGGGTTGGGGAGCACACTGTGGAGAGGTAGCCACGGGAGGTAGATGAACTGAGTCGGAGAGTCAGGACCATATAAATGTGCTTGAATTGAAAGCAATCCTATTTGGTTTAAAGTCGCTAATTCAGAAAGAAGATATTCATATCAAAGTGTTTACAGATAATACTATAGCGCTGGCGTATGTCAAACATTGGGGGTGCATACGGTCCAAAGGATGCCATAGAATGGCTAGAGAGATATGGAGTTGGTGTGAGTTCAGAAAATTGAGAATAACGATACAACACATACCAGGGGTTGAGAATGTCCTAGCGGACTACAAGAGTAGGAAATTCCAGGATGAAATGGAATGGGAACTTAGCCCCGAGATATTTGAAAAGATTGTCTTAGTTTTCGGAAAACCTGACATTGACATGTTTGCATCCAGGTTAAATGCAAAATTGCCAAAATATATGTCATGGCATCCGGATCCGGATGCCTGGGCGACAGATGCATTTTCCATACCATGGCATAACAGATTTTTGTTTTTATTTCCTCCTTTCAGCATGATACCGAGGGTCCTCTGTCGACTAAGGGAGGTCCCAAGGAGGGGGGTGTTGGTGGTGCCCGCATGGCCAAACAGACCATGGTATGCCAGCTTAAGATGCCTGTCCAACAGAAAACTAACATTCAAGAAATGACGGGGAAACCTAATTCCGGTGGGAAAACCCAGAAACCGTATTGTAAACAGTGCCCCATTGGAGGCCTACCTTTTTTCCACAAGAAACTGAAATCAGAAGGTTATGATGACGAAACTATCAAATTAATGTCGGATGGTTGGAGGGCCTCAACTAAAAAGATCTATAGTACTTATCTAAGTAAGTGGCCAGTTTACTGTATCAAAACTATGACCCCTTTATTGAAACCTCGTTTACCCCAGGTTTGTCGTTTCCTGAAGTGTCTGGCGAAGGAAGGCGATGGGTACAGTGTTATTAACACAGCCTGTTCTGCATTATCAACAGTTTTACCATTGTACGACGGTGTTTCTGTTGGACAACACCCGAATGTTTGCTTAGTCGTTATACAAAATTTTGGGACGTTGGAAACGTTTTCGACCTATTTAGATCTTGGGAGAAAAACGAGAAATTGTCCTTCAAGTTGTTGACCCTTAAGGTCACCGTTTTGTTACTGTTGGTCACCGGCCAAAGAGGCCAGACTATTTTGGCCCTCTCGTTAGAGGGGCTGGTTAGAGAGCCTGACTCTTTTATCTTCATGTTATCTAGACTCCTGAAGTCTAACAAGTTGGGTGACCCGCTCAACACGATCGTAGTGAGGAGATTTCCGGATTGCCCGGAAATCTGCCCACTACGATCACTTTCTGTATATATCAAGAGATCAAAGGAAAAAAGGGGGGCCGAAAAGCAGTTACTCGTGAGTTTTCTGCCACCTCACAAAGCCATTTCCAGGGACACCCTGGCAAGGTGGACGTTATTCATTTTGAAAAAGGCAGGGATTGATACAGACAAATACAAATCGCACTCTACGAGGGGGGCGGCTGCATCAGCAGTGGCTGCAAGTGGGGTGAATCTGAACACCTTAATGATTCACGCTGGCTGGCGGTCGGAGGAGGCGTTTTGACGTCACTATAACAAACCGATAGTCAGGGACACGGCGGCAGTCCAAGGGACGCTGTTGAGACAATAAATGAGAGTGAGTAACCCAGTACGATACTACTTGAGTTATCAAGTTACATTAATTATTGTTGTGTCGACTGTTGCTGGGTTGGGAAGTTTTTTCTAATCTCAAGGAAACATAACCTATAAATCTCTCATCGGTTCCTGGAAACACTTGAGTGTTGCCGAGGTAAAATAGTAGAATTTTAGGAGACTTCCCTGGTAAGTTGAAGTAAAATTGAGATTTTACCAAGGACAACACGGAGTGTTGTAGGGGACAGATGCCCTACCCGCACCACCCTAGGAAAGAAAAGTTTTTAAAATGATGTGTTGATGTTGTATATTACGATCGGTGTGTGTGGGGTTAATGAGTATGAGTTAGTTTCCTTGATCTGTTTTTATAAATTCTGCTGTCACGTGATACTTTCCCGCCTTATCTCATCTGTCCCCTACAACACTCTGTGTTGTCCTCGGTAAAATCTCAATTTTACTTCAACTTGCCAGGTAAGTCTCCCAAAATTCTACTATTAAATTAATGATTTCTTTTTAAATTTTGGGTATATAGTAAATATATAACGTCCAACCATGCTTGTACAAGTCACAGAACTCGATGATAACTTACGGTTTGTACGGAACTCGGCATAAATGCCTCGGTCCGTACAAACCGTGAATTACCATCTCGTTCGGTGAATTGTACAGCATGGTCAGAATGTTTTATATAAATACTTCAGGGGCTTTTCCACCAACACACAATACAACATGTATATAGTGAGATTTGTCATGATCTTGAGAAGTCTTACTAGGTTTTGAGTAATCACTTGCATTTTTGCCGCAAAAGCATCAGTTTGATAAGCACCTTTGCAGTTTTCATTGCGATAGATCACAGTATGCCACAGTATGTTGGGCAATAGATCGTGAGTTGATCTTGGTGGTGGAGCACCAAAATATACAGATATCATCACAGACACAAATCATCGCATCTGCTCGGATATTACTATGTTTCAACTCCTCAGAGCATACCACTGCTTGTATCTGAAACCAGTCAATATTGTGTATCCTAATTCCAACTTGCACTCCAATACTTCATACTTATATTCTTTTTATAGTTTGGGTTTTTCTATGGTAGACAAATATGTAATTCCTAGACCTTCTCACAACTGCTCTAAAATCACGTTTTCAGCCATCATTCGAATTGCGTGAGAAAATTAATTTGATCCCTTTGTTGATACTTGTGGTTGAACAGGTGCCAGGGGCCTGTTTAATAATCTAGAATCGTACATGAAGACTCTTTTTTTTTATAACATAATAACATTTCAGTCTGTTCGCTTAACTAGTATTAGCCGTCCATAAAGTCGTCCATAAGTGTTGAATACAGTTGACCTACGTTATTCCTGGGTGTCTATGGCTTGCAGAAAAGGGTCTACATGTACGATCCTAGAATAATAAACGGGCCCCAGGTTTTGGCATTTCGGAGGAACTATTCTGTCACCCTGTGCACCAGGGCTTCATGTACCATAAGTTTAACGAGCTTGTGATGGCGACTCTCGCTGCAGTCACGACATGTTTGTATAGGCCCATCCTATAGGGCACACAGTGATTGCTAGTTTCGCCATCATCCGCCAGAAAAATTGTAAGATTGTGCCACTGTAGTCGGGGGGCAACTACTGCTATCAGTTGCCTATAGATAATATTGAGACAAGGCTAAAATTCCTATATGGCAAGCCCAAAAAATATTTTTGATGAAATACAGTGATAATTTATCCCGTTATCTGGTGTTTTGGATGGTGTTTGGGGGGGGGGGGGGAGATGGCTGACTCAATAGCACAATAACTATGTGCAACGATATAAGCTATTTCTCATCATATAGCATGGGTATGGTGGTAGACCGATATGTATTTGCTACAGGCGTACCATATTTCAATTTATTTTAAAAAGGGATTGAAAAGTACTTATTTTTGACTTGGTGTACAAAGGTTCTCATAACTTAGGCTGTAAATAAGATATAGATTTGCAAAAGATACCATATCAAACCTAAAATAGTTGATTTTATTTTCCTATATATACTGAATTTGTTTAGGTGATATATCTGTTTTCATTTTTGACGTATTTTCTCAGAAATCATGTTAAAAGTCAGCCAAACAGTTTGACTTCTAAAATAAGAGTGAAGATTCATAGAATTCAATGTGAAAGCAAAATCTAAATCCAGTTTAGTTAAATAGAGAACTATTTTACAATCATTTTGATACCTTAACTTTTGTTGTTCTCATAGTAGAAGTCAAAATGGACTTTTTGTGATATCTGCCATATGTCAAAGCACTGTTATGGTAGGCGAAAAATAGAGGAAAATGGCTTAGTTGGAAATGATTTAATATCTTTATATTGCCATTTCAATTAATGTTTTTCTTTTAATTCTTATATACAAATAAATGATTACTTAAACTAATTAGATATGCAGCACAAGTCAATCTATAAGATTTTTGAACGAAAAACTATTTGACCAGTCCCAAATATGTCTTCGTGGCCTATAGTAAGTCAAACATTTCGCCTAACATTTAACATGATTTCTGGGAAATCACGTCAAAAATACGTCAAAAATGAAAATTATTAGATTAGTCTCTTAAAGCTGCCATCATGAGTTCAAAACGGGCTTATTATTATTCTTATTCTTCTGCCTCACCACACCTAAATCTAACCCATATAATGAATTCTAATTATACTCCAGTCTTGGCTCAGAAAGAGTCTTTCAGTTTGAGAGAGGGGCTATGTTTGAGCGCACACATTCCCACCAAAGCCATACAATAGAAAAAGGTAAATATATCCTAAAGAAAACAAATTTGTTTTGTCTGAGACTCCGATGTCCCTGAGTGATTTAATGGCCATATGTTGACTGACACCTAGGGCGGTGTGTTTCCTGGGAGTGTATGTATTCATAAAACGCAAGCCAACTACTGAACTGTATATCAAGTAAATATACTCTTATACCATGTACTTTCATGTATGGTACTAGTTATTTCCACTGGAATGTGGAAAGAGTATGACCAGCTTCGGTATGTGGGGATACTGTGCTCGGTGTTTGATGTAGAAAATCTGACCAGTCTGGAAATGATTATAGAGGAAACCGTTGAAAGTTCAGGGTCAAAGTTAGTATCTCATCGAGTTTGAATCGTGTAGTAATTCAGAAGGCAAAGCCACGTGAATTAGATAATGCTGCATTCCTAATCATACATGTGTGAAACATTCAGATTCTATCCCTTGGCCTAACTAATCATACTGGCTCTATGTAACAGGCCGCTGGAGGCGACCCTTGGTTACGGTCAACACGGTCGCCCCCACGCGGAAAACACAGCATATAACTTTGATCTCAATATATTCTCATAAGTCCGACTAGTGTAGCACATTGCTCTAACACCAGTAATAAAACTTGTACTGGGACGAAGCCTTGGAATTATTCATTCAGCCTACTATCCACACCTGATGGTAACAATAATAATTCATACAAGATGGGATCGATCTCTGACCGTAAACTTGAATGGGTTTCTGAATTTATCTCACCCTTCATATTGACTACTGGGCTAACCTTTGTGACATAATCACCCATCGAGTATTTTTTCTAAATACTCAATGGGTGTAAGATACGAGTTCCCAATGTTAAGTCTATGGGGAAAAAATACTGGGGGTGAGATAAATCTGTATAACATGTATCTATATAGGGAGCTATATAGTTTGTCCGTTTGGGTAGTTTAACGTTCAATTTGTTCAGTTAGTCTTAAGAGAGCTATTGAAAAGAGAAAGAAAAAATGGAAAAGAAAACTGGAACTGGATGATTTATGTGTTTATACAAATGTCTCACCGATTTAAATGGGGGTGATAAATACAAATAATGTGCACATGTCGATATTGTTTGCAACAATACAGCCCACCATTAAATGGTCAACTATCTACAAGGATTCATTGTACACTGGAGCCTGTGAAAGATAGGGACATGCAGCACCTAACAGTTACCCTCAGTTAAAATAATAATAGTAATAATAATAATAATAATAATAATAATAATAATAATAATAATAATAATTATTATTCTTATTATTATTATTCTTATTATTCGTATTATTATTATTATTATTATTATTATTATTATTATTATTATTATTATTATTATTAATAATAATATAATAATAATAATAATTATTATTATTAGTATTATTAGTATCATTATCATTACCATTATTATTTTTATTATCATTATTATTATTATTATCATCAGTATTATCATTAGTATTATCTTTATCAATATTATTATCATTAGTATTATTAGACTTTCAAGGTAACATCGGCTTGCCATAGAGGTGTTATTGTCACGTCTCCTTTATCCATTTGAAATTAAAAAAACTTTTAAAAAAATTTATTAAAAAACTGTATGGGTATGCTTCCGTGTACACGTGGGAGTGGTGCACATTTCCATGTTAATGGGCGAGCAGGGACACAGGGTGCATGGTTGGGGCTTCGGAGGTCAAGTACACTCTTTTATGAACACTTGGAGACAGACAATGTGGGGCAGGGCGGGGTCCTGGAAGTATATTCCATCCAGGAATAGGTGTCGAGCCTAATCGTACAGAATGCTCTATCATATAGGGCACCTAGCTATTGTGTTATGAAAGCAGCTATCTTACCCCTCAATGCTAAGCAAAACACCAGATGGCGGGTCCAGTTATCAATGGATTATATCAAAACTTTTTTTGCGGGGTTTGCCATAAAAGGGCTTTAGCCTCGTCTCATGATTATCTGTAGATTATGACAGCAGAAAAGAGGTATTGTCCCCTGACTGCAGTGGCGCTATATTACAATTTCTGGGAGAGGATGGCAGAACTAGCAATCACCCTGTGCCATATACAGTAAAACCCTGCGTAAGCGGCCACCCTCCGTTCCGGGCCAAAGTGTCCGCTTACGCGAGGTATCCGCTTATGCAGGGTTTTCAAGTTTCTGCCGGTCCAATATACAAGTGTTTTATACCGATATGTAGGGGAGATAAAGGCGAGTATAGATTTGTGGGGTTAAATTAGACATCTAATAGAGGGAAAAATTTCCCTTCCGAGCAAAAGCGTCTGCTGAACCGTGGTGACCGCTTACGCGGGGTGTCCGTTAGGCAGGGTTTTACTGTATAGGACCAATGCTGGTGAAGGATGGCATGTGTCAGTGAACAATATACTGCGATGCATAAGACCGACATCTATATATAACCAGGAATGCTTAGGGTATACGTGATGGTAATCAGTACAAAGCTTCCTCTGGATGCAGCGTATGAATTCTTTAATCAATAAGCTGCACCCTGTCTTGATGGACCAAAGATTGGCCAGCTCACACTACTTTTTTTTAGTTTTTTTGTTGTTAAGGTAATAATTGGCTCGTAACAAATACTAGGCGGTCTACCATCATACCTATATTATGGACTCTTCATAAAAATACTCAAAAAATGAAAATGGTAACATGAATGAGGGGCTTCGAGAGTACTGCAACCTCCAACCACAATAGCCTGTACTGCGAGATTGCAACTACCACTAAAGATCTGCTGGGAGAATGATTCACTCTTCCGGCAGGGATTTTGACTCTGGTAGTAAGTGCAGTCTGTTGTCGCCAGGGCCAGGGCGCACAGACTCAAACTAAGACTGTTATGCGCTGCGATTTTGAGGGTGGGATTCCTGCCTCCGCTGGTACTAAGCTGCCCTGAGTGATTTGCCAGTAACCAGTGTATTACCATTTATGCATATGTCCTAATATCAGAACAGCCAATCACAAAATTCCTTTCTCCCATCAGGCAGAGGGAACTGGCAAATGGGAGCCTTGCTCTGTTAGACCCTTAAGCGGATAGTGAACCGTGGTTAGTGGATACGGCGCTTTACGGACCGTAAGCCTAAGGTGGCGCGGTCTGTAAACGGACTACAGTCAAGATGGCTCTGGTGGAGGTAACACTAGTGTGCTCTGGTGGCCAGACTATATATGATTCAGCTGGTGCTGGATAGACTATAGGACATCACATCCATCTCGTGGTAGGTTAGATTGGCAACCAACCTCTGTCTAAGCTGAGCTACGATATAGGGGCTATTCGTGTTAAATCCCACACGGTATCACTCTGTGTGCGCCTCAGACCACGTAGTATTGTTCTATGTAGGCTCTAAAAGCAGAAATACCCGATAAGAAATATTCATAACTTCAGAAATTGATAATAAAACCTAGCTTTATGTTCTTTATATTTTGTTGAATTGGGTTCGAGAGTACAAAATGACTCATTCTCCAAGCAGTACAGACAATCTGGGTGGATAGTAACAGACACTTCCAGCTAATAGTTCAAGGTGGTCACCTATTTAACCCGACCAGAGCTAATGTAGTGTAGCTATGGCGGCCAGTGTAATGATAGGGGGACTACAAACTGTATATAACCAAAGCATACTGGGTTGGCGAGTTAGCTCAGTGGTAAAGAGCACTGGACTTGTAACCTCAAGTTTGTCAGACTTTGTTGGTTCAAGTCCCACTGCAGTCACTTTTCCCTAGCAGTGGTAGATTTTCTGCTATATCAAAGGCCAATAATTCGCATACTGTGTCTATGTGGTGTGGGTAGTAAAATAACTCTCACCTCGGTAAATGTGTAGTGGACATTAAATTACCCAGATAAACAAACAAATCGGCTAGTGCTGGATAGACTATAAGTCATCGCATCCATCTTGTGCTGGATAGACTATATGTCCTCACTACACATCCAACTCGTGCTGGATAGACTATAGGTCCTCACATCCAACTCGTGCTGGATAGACTATAGGTCCTCACATCCAACTCGTGCTGGATAGACTATAGGTCCTCACATCCAGCTGGTGCTGGATAGACTCTAGTCTGTGGCCGCCAGTCGGTGCTGCACGCCTCACCTTCACACTGCCACGCTCGTACGCTCACACGGCAGTAGGCACCGCGCGGCACTGTGTTTGGCACCAAGGTGATCCTGTGTGAGTGCAGAGACACGCGCTGTGCATGTCCACGCCGGTCACCACGTGCAGACCGTGCACCCGTACCAGCCAGCACCACCCCAGCCGGCCACACGCTCAGGGTAGGACGAGGCACCTGAGGCGTGGGGAGCGTACCTGGATACATGTATACACCTGAGGATTGCTATTGTACCAGACGTTGTCGTGGTGTCTACCGCTTGCCGTAGAGGACTATACTTCATACCAGGAACCTGTACACAACTGTTTTCACCATGAAAACTGGATGACGTTCGTAGATTGCTCCTAACTGATTCAACGCAACATACGTAGCCTAGTTGTGTGCAGTTGTTTTCTGCTTAAGTTGTGCAATTGGCCCTGGAGAATTAGGCACACAAAGTACCAGAACCCTGAGGAATTTATTTCTCCAAGGATCCTCGTTGTAGATTGGTGGCAGTATGGATTCTGCCTGTGTCAGCATTTACGACGTTTTGTGTGTACTCAGACCTCTGTGAGGAGTTTTAGTGTTGTGGGGGGAGAGAAGTGGAGAGTGACCACCCCACGGAGGACTGGGGCTGGCGTGTGACCGACCACCAGGAGAAGTGAGACCACACGGCCCAGCTCCATGTCCAGTGCGTAAAGGGAGTGGTTTAACGGAGGATCGTTATTAGGATCGTTACAACGCTCGCTCATATCGGAGAGGACAGCGGGCCCATGGTGGTCACTGCCTGAGATTCATGTCAACTACATGAAGGGATTTGTTTATCGAAGGATCATTATTAGTATCGTTACAACACTCGCTCGTAGAGGAGTGGACAGCTATGTGAAGGGAGTAGTTTAACGGAGGATCGTGATTAGTATCGTGATTAGTATCGTTACAACGCTCGCTCATAGCGGAGAGTACAGCGGGCCCATGGTGGTCACTGCCTGAGATTCATGTCCACTCTGTGAAGTGAGTGGTTTACTGGAGGATCGTTATAAGCATCGTTACAAAACTCACTCGTAGCGGAGTAGACAGCTACGTGAAGGGACTGGTTTACCGGAGAATCGTTATTAGTATCGTTACAACGCTCGCTCATATTGGAGAGGACAGCGGGCCCGTTGGTGGTCACCGCCTAAGCTCCATGTCAACTACGTGAAGGGATTTGTTTACCAAAGGATCATTATTAGTGTCGTTACAACACTCGCTCATAGCGGAGAGGACAGCGGGCCCGTTGGTGGTCCCCGCCTGGCACATGACTGGTGTCCGGGAACCCGCTTGTTGAAGGACGTGGTGATTGGGATTTCTCTGTAGGAGGCATGCTGTCCTCGGACCAGGTGGACGACGGAGCCGGCGACCCGGAGTCCGTCGGGGCCTGGCCGGGGGCGGACGGGCCGGGGACGGACCCCAGCCCCACAACCAACCCCAGCCCCAGCCCCAGTACCGCCGCACCACCGTCTGAGAAGACTGCCCCTTCTCCTCCACCACCGTATCCTCCTCCAGACGAGAAAAAGAAGGGTATATGTAAGTTTTCAGAACGGGGAATGAATAATGTTGAATAATGTTGAATGATGTGTGAGTATTATCTTAGCCTGGTATAAACATCCATAGGCTTAGCGTTGGGAACTCGTACTCAACAGGCTTGTGAGTACGGTATTTCAAATTCAATGGCCGATAAACAGATGAATATTAGGAATATTCACTCGGCTATCGCCTCGTTCATATAACGGCACGCTACAATCTTGATGACGAATAGGCCCTATTGAGGTATCCCATAATTCAGTCTGTTTTCAAGTTCCGGTGTTCGCTGGTTGCCGACATTGTTTGGTGATAGACCCTTGAACCGTAACCTACAATTATCCATTTTTATAAATATTCAAATTGGAAATCCGATGTCAGAAATTGATATTTCAGCTATTTCTACATATTAATCAAAAATTATATTCAGGTTCTCCAAATATAAATGGGAAAACTATAGTTCATGTGGTCGTGGCCTGCCCAGTCAGTCGCGGGTGGAACTTGTATTTACCCTGGGCGATAATGGGAGTTTAGTAACCTCTGGAGGGCGTATGGGGACACAGACCAAACACCCATCAGTTTCCTTCTTAATCTGAGGAACTCATGACTTGTGTAGGCAGAGTCCGAGCAGTAGATGTTAGTCCTGTTATGTGACGTGAAGAGTTTTTTTTGTATGTTTGGTTTGATTTAACCATAATAGGTCCTTACCAGACTTTCTCAAGGTTCTTCTACACCATAAGGGTGGTGCTCGAATCTATGTGATGAATCCAGGTAGAAATCTCAGCCCTACACATTTACCGAGGTGAGAATTCTTTTACTTCCAACATCACACTTTGTGTAAATGTGAAGGGTTGAAATTTCTTCCTAAATTCATCTCATAGATTCTGTCAAACCGAAAGTAAGTCTAATTGAACAAATTGGACATTAAACTACCCAAACAAACAAAGCATAAAGATGTCTAATGAAATATATTGGACGTTAAACTACACAAACAAACTTTGTTATTTTAGATATCCACTTCCTCTCATGGTTGTTTCCGATTTGACCTTCCTGTCAAGTGTAAAAGTTGGAGACAGGTTTTGACCTGTGTAGTTCAGTCTGGACACCTCTGAGGGGAATGCTACATGGCCCAAGAAAACCAAATAAACTCCCCCTCCCACCACCCCCCCCCCCCCCCAAAAAAAATAACCCAAACAAAGTCACGGTTGCCTGGATTTATGTACTCTCTTGTAAATATTCTTCTTTGGTCTATTCTTCTATCTGGATAATGGATTCCGAACATGTTTAAAACCTTGAGCGTGTTATGTCAAGTCCTGTTCGCACAAACCGACCCCTCATATTATTGTCTTTGATAATTAACACCCAGTATAAATGTAATAAAAAAGGGATTGGAAATGCCTCTATATGCCAGTCTCAAAAGGACATAACTAGCCTACCGAGACGTAAAACTACACAAGCAAACAAACAAACAACAAGCCTCTATATGCTTTATTAGCAGGTGGACGGTTGGTCTTTAGGTTATGGCTATAGCCTACTGTAGTACACATGCTTGTAGGGTTACTAGATGACCTGACCACATTTTTGCTTTGTATAGCTCAATAAGTAGAGATAGGAATATGGTTTCTGTTTTGGACAGAAGGTTTTATGGCCATACAATATCTGACAGCTTTAGTATTTAGTATTTTGACATGGATTTTCAGAAGAAAGAGATTTGGGGGGGGGGGGGGGACTTTATGAGTCACAGGTCCATTTTTAAGAACTCCTTTATGGACATATTTCTACCTGTAATACTGGTTCAATCATAATATAATATGCCTCATCCCTCCATCCTGGGGTACTTCCTTTTTATCATAGTAATTAAATTTGACCTTTGAACTGTATTGAATTTTGAAGGTGTCCACCTGCTCATTTGGTCTTTAAAGGCCAATATTTCTATTTGATAATGCACACTTAGCTTTTGTTGAATAGATAGCATCCTGTTTTAGAGATGGCAGTTTTCCTCTTTTCCAAGGAAATCTTTGTTTTCATTATTAGTTTATAAAATATTTTTTTCTCGTGTTAGCTCAGTGATTAAAGCACTGGACTCATAATCCCAAGGTTGTGGGTTCGAGTCCTACTGCAGCCACTCTTCTCTCAGCAGTGGTAGATTTACTGCTATATCAAAGGCCAATCCTTCTCATACCATGCCTATGTGGTGTGGGAACTAAAAGAACTCTCACTTCAGTAAATGTGTAGGGGTGAGGTTTCTACCTGAATTCATCACATAGATTTGATCACCACCCTCAAAGTCTGGTAAGGACCTATAATGTTTGACTGGAGTTAAATCAATCCAAACAAACAAACTGTATTCGGGCGAGCTTGCAGTAAAGTGTTATTCATTGCACAAGGGTAACAAAAAAAATTGACCTCATCTCATAGATTCGATCACCACCCTTGTGGTGTAAAATAACCTTGAGAAAGTCTGGTAAGAACCTGTAATGGTTAACTTGACGTTAAATCAAACCAAACAACGAACAAACAATTTCGTCAAGAGTAAAAGTTGGAGACAGGTCTGGACCTGTGCAATTAAATCCGGAGGTAATGGTATTTGGTGCAAAAAAACTTAACAAAGTCAGAATTGCCTGCATTTATGTAATTTTTTGGTCAATATTCTTGTTTGGTCCATTCTTCTATTTGGATAATGGACTCCAAACATGTTTTAATTCTTGACCAGTAGTCTGTTAAGGGTGTTATGTCAAGTCCTGTTCGCACTAACCCACCCTTTATATTATTTTCTTTAACAATTAATCCCCAGTTTGAATGTAATAGAAAAAGGATTTGAAGTGCCTCTGTTTACTTTATTGCAGAGATGCCAGTTTTCCATTTTCCGTGAAAATCTTTTTCATATTCAGGTTACCTTCCCAAACAAAGATAATATTGATTTAGCCTCATTTACGCCAATAAAACAGTGGTTTTGACCTCCCCACAGACTCTCAGTACCATGCCATGGCGGACACTGATATATCTCCCAATTTTCTAGATCTCTCTAAGGCAGAAAAATCCACATGAAAATATTTCCACTCTTTTCCCAGACCCCAACTGACATCCCTGTTATTGAATAGACAGCATCCTCTTTGGCTTGGAGTTTACTTTGAAAGCCACAGCTAGGTCGCTTCAATGTCACCGTCTGCATTAATACCATGAGAATGCAGGTGCCTATTACAGAATACCAGGACTGTGTGTTTATATCTCTCTGGTACATTATTAGCGCCTCTCATTCATTTCATGTAATTCAAGCCTTGCAGGGTTTTAATGATGTTTCTTAACGTTGATTAGCATGTATTAGTTCAGCCTCAGTGCTGTGAGCTTTTTAGTGTAATTCAGTTCGTTTCTTATCAGAGTCTAAATGGTCCACGTTCTACTCGTATTCTACTATGTTTATACTCTGCATGTTCTCTTTTTGGAAAATTGTGTAAAATGCAGTAAGCTCTCACAGATTGTGTACAATAGTTGGATATCATGTTTAATCTCACCCCTGATGTTTTTTCTCCATAGACCTAACATTGGGAACTCGTATTCAACACCCAAGAGATATTCAGGAAATATATCCAATTGGAGGTTATGTCACAAATGTTTGCCCACTAGTCAATGTACAAGGTGAGATACCCAGAAGTCAGAAACCCATTTAGCTTTACAGTCAGAGCTCGTTTGAATCGCTACATAATTCACAATACTTTACCTTGTGAATTACTACACAATTCAAACTTGATAGGATACGAGTTCTGACCATAAATTTGCCTCTATAGATTTCCTCTATACAATTTTGAGTGGGTCAAGGTCCTACTGGGAGGGATGGGTCAGTGGGTCAAGGTCCTACTGACGGGGATGGGTCATTGGGTCAAAGTCATACTGACAGGGATGGGTCAAGGTGTGTTGAAAGGGATGGGTCAGTGGGTCAAGGTCATACTGACGGGGATGGGTCAGTGGGTCAAGGTCGTATTGACAGGTATGTGTCAGTGATAAAGAAGAAACCAACAAGTGCTGGTCAAAGTCGTCGTTCTCCACGAGTTTGATGCGGTGTGATATGAACGAGGCGACAGCCGAGTGAATATCATGTAGCATTCAATGAGCTGGAGAACGACTTCTTTGACCAAAACGAGTTGCTTTCTGTATTTATCTCACCCTTGTACACACTAAAAGAATGGACGACACACAGGATATAGACCATGGAGAACGAACGGCAATACTCGTTGGGGCATGGAGAACGAGTTCCCAATGTTAAGCCTATGGACATTTATTCCAGGGGTGAGATAAATGAAGGTTCTGCTGACATTCTCACAGGGAACAGTCTGTGGTCTGAGGCACTACCTACACTTTCCATGATTGTTCGGTATTGTGAAGGATGAGTCAGGACCGTAAAAAGTTGTTTGTATGTTGGTTTTCCAACAGTTATTTGTCTTGTTGGACAAAAAAGTCACATAACCACAAGCATCAAGCTGTGAAGATGGCATCAGTCAGTATCTTTCTGAATTCAGACGACAAGACGAAGGTTTCCTGTCTGCAGCCGATGCTACTTTGAAAGTAACACTTCCTTTCATTTTAAAAATACTGTTGTATATCGTCGGCAGGTAATAATTGTTTTTGATGAAAGAACCTTAGTAACCACTTGAGATGACGGTGCGGTATCCACTCTCTTATACTGGCACAGTTAGCGATTACATTTTCCAAACATTTGTTTGGAGTTCTGAGGGCGAGACTGGGGGTTGATGTGCTACCCCTATCGCATTTACGACCACAATGTAGAGAGTGTACGGGTCGGCGCATTCATTTTCGCGCTGATTTGTTTGGAGTTCTATGTACATTGTCATCAATCTTGATGGTAATACTATGGAGAAACCAAACAAGAGTTAGTCGTGTTGTTGTTTATCGCACGACGGCAAGATCGCGTATTAATGCGCGAGGCGAAACCGAGAGCAGTAATACGCGATCTTGCCGGAGTGCGATGAACAATAACATGACTAACTCGAGTTTGGTTTAGAATTTATCCTACCCCACCCGTCTAAATTACCTCTACATTAACAGATGACGTCATTTGTCAAGTGTATCCCACTAGAGCAATATTTTTCATTTTTCTGAACTCCAGACCGAATACAGTGACCCAATGTTAAGCCTATGGAGTTTTTTATTAGGGGTAGGATAAAAGGTTTCATCTGCTTCAGACTCTCAGACTTCTTAATTTGGCTTTGTGCAAGGTATATGGCATTGTTACATTTTGAAAAAAATTTCAAGTGCCAACCCATTTATATTCATAAATTGGGATAGGAGATGGAGCAACAACCCTCTAGGTTGTGCTGACAGCCCAGTTTGTAGTTTCCGTTCACACGGCAATAGTGCTTGTTTTGTTTGTTGGTTTGATTTAACGTCCAGTTAACCATTGCAGGTTCTCACCAGACTTTCTCAAGGTTCTTTTACACCACAAGGTGGTGATCAAATCTATGAAATGAATTTAGGTAGAAACCTCACCCCTACACATTTACCGAGGTGAGAGTTCTTTTACTTTCCACACCACATAGACATGGTATGAGAAGGATTGGCCTTTGATATAGCAGTAAATCTACCGCTGCTTGGGGTGAAGGAGAAAAGTGGCTGCAGTGGGACCCGATTCATCAAAGTCTGACAACCTTGGTATTACAAGTCCAGTGCTCTTTACCACTGAGCTAATTCCCCACCCCAGTCGCTTTTGTTATGCTTGCATGCAAGCATATCCAGTCTGCACTACATGGAGGCGAGGCGACCAAGAGGGTGAACAGATTGATAATTGCTGTCCACCCCAGCAGACCTGTGATAGTGCAATAGCAAATAGCAAATTGATTAAATTGAGATGGAATCACAGTGAATAGATCTGTTAATTAACGAAAATTTGTGGATGAAGTTAAGAGGTCTGGATGTGATATTTGGACACCGTTGCTGTGGTCTAATAGATTTAGTTATACAGTTTCAGCATGTAATTCCTCTCTATGCAGTTCCTCTAGATCTGAATGGATGCTGATTCGGGGCTCTGTGAATGAAGTCAATCACATGTATCTGAACATCTGATTTTATCCCTTTATCTCAGCCCTGGTATTTGTGTCCCTCAAGGGTGGCGTCCACCAACCACGACAATGCTATGACAAGCTCCGACAAGAAAGTTTCTATTGGCGCCTTGTCGTACCCTTGTTGTGAGAAGGGCAGCTCTGCGACAGCGCTGTCGAGACGTGTCGTAGAAGTCGGTGGTTGCCGTAAAAAAGGCGTCCATGGTACTGACATACTGCGACAGTGATATCGAGGAAACCACAACACTCCACGACAAAGGGCTAGTCGTAGCAAAAATCGAACATGTTCGATATTGTCCTAGCCTTGTCGGAAGGCCCCCGACAGGTCCCCGACAAGCTTCCAGTCGCAGCCTGTCGTGGCCTTGTCGTAGACTCTTGTCGGGAACTAGGGTCCACCAACCACGACAAGTCTACGACACGCTTTCCAATAGTAGGCTTGTCGTGGACCTTGTTGGAAAGCCATTGTCGTAGCCTTGTCGTGGTTGGTGGATGTCCCCTTTAGGCTGAACATTGGGATCTCGTTCTCCATGCCCCTACGACTCTTGCAGTCCGTTCTCCATGATCTATATCTTGTGTGTCGTCCATTCTTTTACTGTGTACAGGGGTGAGATAAATACAGAAACAACCTATTTTGGTCAAACTTATTGTTCTCCAACTCGTTTGAATGCTGCGTGATGTTAAATCAGCGTTGCCTCGTTCATATCACTCTGCATCAAACTCATGGAGAATGACAACTTTGGTCAAAACTTTTTGGTTTCTTCTTTAGTATGTCCATCAGCGTTGAAATCATGGCCCATATCAGTGTCTAATTATATGGCATCTCGAATGCAATAAAAGTGCAGTTGAAACCTGTCCGTAAGCCTCCTTTTTATCTGGCCTGCATATTGTTCTCCACAGCGACTGCATGTTATGCAATAGCTTTGAACTCTGGCAACAAACACTGTGTTTGGCTGTGTATGTGCTCTCTCTAGGAAGGATCTTTTGTCCAAATGGCCTTCATGTTTTTACTCGATGGTCGGCCCAGTTCTGTGAAGAGGTGCTTGCCTTGGTGCACCATGTTATAACACAGTTTGTCACATTCTGGTGAGTCACGCAGATTCGGTGGTCGGCGTAGACCCACCCCCAGCTGTTGTTTGTGGAGGCTCTTTTTAGAGCATGCTTGCACGTGCTATATACATCATCTAGAGGTTAAAGGGGTCCATATAGACTTTCAGGATACTGCATACAAACCATCCCTTCACTATCTGCGTACCATTCCCTGTGATAGTGGAAAAGGAGCAGGGTGCCAGTGTCTCAGGGTCTTAGAAGCATGCTCAGCTGACAATGACCAATCACTAGAGACTGAAATACCTCATTGATCGACTGGTGCTTGATACGTTTGGATTCTAGACTCAGGCAGTTGCAGAAATGGCAGGTTGACTGGGTTCAATTAGGTTACAGAAAGCTATCCATAGACTGAATGTAACCCAAACCTTTTATTCTTATTCATTTATAATTGCACGCTCATTCATCCATGATGAACATACTATTTGCTCCTAGTTTAAAACTGTGCCATATTTCAATCAGGAATGTTGGAGTTCAGGGAAATTACTGAAATCAGGGATTTTGATAAAACACAGAAATGTTATGCTCAGTATCTAAAAGCCTCAATGGGAGCTGTTTATGTAAACCCCATAATTTTTCTAGAATCCCATATACCTGACCTCCCTGTGAATGTGTGTATTATTGCTTCCACGATCTTTAACGTTTTTCCTAACAAGCTCCCCATAGATAAGACATTAATGAAAGTCCCTGAAATCCCCGAAACCATTTGGCAGTTGCCATACAAACCACTTTGAATGCATAGCTATCTTCAGGAACCAGATTCATACAGAGTAAAACAATGAAAACAATATTTGAGCCTCAGTCATACCCGTAAAATATTGGTTCAAACCTCCCCACAGACCCTAAGCCCCATGCCATGGCTGAAATTATTTCGCACATCCAGATCCTGTAGCATTGTATTTTAAAAGGTTATCATGCAGAGACCTTTCTTAGCGTAAGTCGGGATCCCTGAGTTCCTATAACCATTCACGCACCACATCTGTCAGAGTGGCATGGCGTATGATATGGAGGTGGGGAGTTAGCTCAGTGGTTAGAGCACTGGACTTGTAACACCAAGGTTGTAGCACTTTGTGGGTTCGAGTCCCAGCCCCAGCAGTGGTAGATTTACTGCTATATCAACAGCCAATCCTTCTCATACCATGTCTATGTGGTTTGAGAAGAACTCTCACCTCGGTAAATGTCTGGGTGAGATTTCTACCTGAGTTCATCACATAGATTCTATCACCACCCTCGTGGTGTAAAAGAACCTTGAGAAAGTCTGGTAAGGACCTGTAATGGTTGACTGGACGTTAAATCAAACCAAACAAACAAAGCGTATGATATCACGGTACCAGCACGGGCAATTTCATTTATAAAGATAGAGCAAACATTGCTCCTGGATACTGATGTTATTACTCAGGGATGGCAGTTTAGCTCGTTTCCAAAGTAAGATTTGCTAGACCTTCGGTCAGTTTGAGCGACTCAATAACCCATCTCCCACACTCCCAAAGGGAAGCGGAGCACTGAGGAAACTGGAGTGTGCGAACAAGATTTTTTCCACACTGTTTCCAAAGTAATCCTAGTTTTCGTTTTCAGTTTATAAAATTCTTTTTCTTTTGTAAAACAAATAGAGAACAAAATTAAGTGTAATGACCAACAACCACGCATCAATCAAAGTCGTTCAATGTTTATGTGGACAGATTTCTTCATACAGGCAGTACAATTATTGATAAACAATTCCAATATCGCCAATGGAGAACAAATTTGGCTTCATTCACACCAATAAATAGTGGATCTAACCTTCCTATACACACCAGCCCACTGCTATACCCAGTAACGATGTGTTTTCCCTATTTTCTCAGTCTCTCTGCGGCAGTAAATTCCACACGAAAAATATTTCTTTATTTTTTCATAACTCCAGCTGATATCCCTGGATATATGTTATGCATGAATAATGGTTAAAACTGCAGATCCATGGTCCCTATCTTACAGTTACAAAAGTTAAAAAGAGAAGGTATTTTATTTTAGATGAGAACATCTTGCAGATGGTGTAAGCTAATTTCTAGCGCTTGTACGTTTTAAGGCCAGGCTTAGGAGACTTATAATAGGTCTCTGCGCATCAGACCTTATTAACCATCTGTACAATTATCTCTGCCAGGAATACATTACCACCTACGGCAATGATACCATGCTAATTACGAACAATAACCATGGTGCTTGTTCCTCCTCATTCTCCTTGGGTTTTTTTCACATATATATATAAACAATATTGACTGGTTTCAGATACAAGCGGCCCTATGCTCCGAGGAGTTGACGCGTAGTAATATCCGAGCGTATGCGAGGACATTGCGGAGAGTCAACTCCGAGTCTAAACCAGTCTATATTGTATTTAATATCCACCTTTTCTCGACAAGTGGCATGTCAATATCAGTACGTTTTAGCTATGCACTATTTTTCCATACACACTATTTTTCCGTATGCGCCACCCGGAGCATACAACATATCTGTATGCGCCAGGCATGTCCATACAAACGCCCTATGTGTTTTCTATGGACGCTTTGTATCAGGTGGATAATGAATATATTATACCACTGGGCAGGGTGAAGAAAACCAGCCAATCTGTATATGGCTGACACTCAAGCCCCTTTGTTAACCATCTGCTACCTTGTTTACGATGGAGGATTGTAAAATACCAAGGTTGATAAAGAAATTCTCTAAAAATATATATATGCATATATATATATATATATATTCGAGCTTTGCTCTTCTTTATAAAATGATGAAGTTGGATGGAGTTTACTGTCGAGGAAACCTATGAAAGTTTAGGGTCAGAGCCTGTATCCCAATCCGTTTGAATCGCGTAGTAATTCACAAGGCGATGCTGCGTAAATTATGCAGCGATTCAAACAAGATGGGATTGAGGCCTAACCATAAACTTGAATAAGTTTCTGAATTTATCTCACCCTTCACATTGACTAATGGGCTAATATTTGTGATGTAATCCCCCATTTAGTGTTTTTTTCTAAATACTCAATGGACGTTGGATACGAACCCCTAATGTTAAGTCTATGGGGGAAAATACCAGGGGGTGAGATTAATTAATTAAGTAATTAAGGCCAATCGAAATAAACATTTTTGCATTTGAAGACCATTTGTGTTAAAGTTCAGTCGGGGGCGGTGGTTGGACAGCCATATTGGATTTATGCTAATTTGACCGTCTTCCACCACTTGGATTGTTTTCAATTTTCATTCCGGCAATATGTAAGGTATTCTGAGTTGAATGCCACTGGAATTGAATCTATTGCTTTTTGTGGCCAGTCAAACCTTATTTTGACTGGATGTCTTGTCTGATTGTGTTATGTTTGTGTTACAGTTCAGTCGGAGCGGTGGCTGGGTGGCTGTAACCAGTGGTGGCTTCTTGGTGGGGTTGCGCTGCTCATCGGGGCGGTCGGTCTCATTGCGGTCTCATTACTCAAAGTCAACGGTAACACGATACCTACAGATGTAAGTATCCTAATGATCTGCTTGTACCAAACTGTGGTGGGGAGTTAGCTCAGTGGTTAAAGCACTGCACTTGTAATCCCAAAGTTGTAGGACTTTTTGAGTTCGAGACCCACTGCAGCCACTCTTCTCCTTCACCCCCAGCAGTGGTAGATTTACTGCTATATCAAAGGCCAATCCTTCTCATACCATGTCTCTGTGTTTTGGTTTACAGCCGCTCCTCTCCTTCACCCCCAGCAGTTGTAGATTAACTGCTATATCAAAGGCCAACCCTTCTCATACCATGTCTATGTGGTGTGGCAAGTTAAAGATCTCTGACCTCGGTAAATGTGTAGGGATGAGATTTCTACCTAAATTCATTTCATAGATTCGGTCACCATCAGACCCAAAGTAAGTCTGACAGAACATATTGAATCTTTAACTACCCAAACAAATAAACAAACAAAAACTATCTAGTTATAGTATGCGTCTCCATTGTAGATATTTCCAATAATGACCTTCATGATCCCTTGTAGTGAGATTTTAAAGGCATATCGGACAATCTGGCTTGATGATTAAAACCCACGTCAATTTCCTGAAAATTTAATATGATGATCTCCAAGTATTGTGGAACACATATCTAGCATAAAATTTGGGGGTCACCCTGGAAGTTTTTGATTTATAGATCAATATTGTGATAATTTTATATGAGAATATATAGAAATTCTAAAAAGAATTTTTTCAAATAGTTTTTTTTTTTTTCAACCACTTCTGTCTGGATTTTCCTCAAACTTTCACAGAATATAGTACATATATAGTACTTCTTATTTAGGTTTTAAAAATCATAGGTCACCGTCCTTGTTCTTGAAAGAATTGAAGAAAACCATATTTTTCAGTACATTTCCTATGTAAATCAAGCAAATGTAAATTGGTCTATTTTACCTATTGGAATCGGAAAAAGACTGGACAAAACGTTAAATTTACTCACATAGAATTAGAATGAATCCCAAGAAACCAGTTTTTACTAGTATTTGACATTATTCAAAAATCACTAGGTGGCTTCACTGTGAGTTGTAGGATATGCCTTTAACATAGACTTGCCATTGTGGATTGTAGGATATGCCCTTAAAGTCAACCTGTTAGAACGTGCTCTTATAGTGTAAGACTGGTAAATGATACTGATTATTGCTCGGTACCTTCTCTTTCAGTATGGGGTTGTGATAGATGCGGGATCTAGCCATAGCCAGGTCTTCGTCTACAAATGGAACGGTGACAAACACAATAACACAGCTATTGCCAAGCAGGTTTTTACGCAGAAAGCCAAAGGTGAGATATAAAAAAACATTTCTATTTTATTCTCAATTATCACAAGTATAAATTTCTGAATGATACATTAAACTTCAGGTTATTTATGGTGAGTTAGGGGCCATCAAGAAAGTACATACGCACTGAGTGGGTATGTCGAATATTTGGGAAATTTTGCGTATCAACCTTCTTTGTTCTATTGCATACAAGATTGGAGGGTCCAAAACATAATCCTAAATATTTTATTTTTCTCTGAATAGAAGTACTAATTGCAGTGTTAGACCTACATTCTGTGAAAATTTGATTGATATTGCTTCATTATTTCCTTGTAAAAAATGAATTTGTATATTTTTGAGAAATGATGCTTTAAGGCATCATTCGCCCTGGGCCGGTTGATGCCACAGTGCATCATTCGCCCTTAAAGGGTTAACACTATGTATTACAGTAAGGAGGTCAAGGTGAAGGTCGTGGTTTGCTGTGAATGCGGTCATTGGCTGCTGGGTCAATCCATTCCTTCTAGATTCCTTATATGGCAGTGAAGGCATAGGGACAACTCCACGCACAGGTTATCAAACGGGCCCCTGCTCTTTTCCGCTATACAAAACGAAACAATCAAACATGAAGGCTTTGGTTAGATGAAATGTAATAACTGTGTATTCCCATGACCTACTAAATTTAAACATCACATACATGTTGTCTAATAGTACTCTTATAGACGGGGCAAAGGGTAGAATTATCCAGTTTGAGCATGAACTGGCTTGTCACCAATTCTTAGCGATGATTACACTAATTTACAGGGTCCATTAACTAAAGTATGGGTAGTAGGGATATTTCTGTGATAGAGTGGCTCGAAAAAGCTGTATGTGCTGGCCCGAAAAGACAAGCATGAATAGATCACTAGAGGTTTTTGGTAATAACCAGTATAAATCAACAAGAATATGGTGATTTTTTTTCCACAATTGGTTTTTCAGCCCTTAGGTAACAGTAGATCTTAAAAATTTGTTGTTGTTTTATAAAAAAAATAATTTATTTCATTCTGGGTTATTTTTTCTCTTTTTTTTTTCTTTTTTTCTTTTTGAGTGATTGTCATATTCAAGGTAGCATCGGTTGATGTCAGCAGTGCTGTCGCCTCGTTTCTTAAATCCTTCATTCTGGGTTAAGGTTTAATAAAACCCCAAACTTGGAATGAAGTGTACAGACTGCAATACGGTTTGGTAGCTTACAATATCTCACCTCTGGTAAAAGTTTAGGCATAGGAATAACATTAAATAACATTAACGATCACTCACCTAAAATGACAATATTACGCCATGGTCGTGGTAGAGTGATGTGAGATGACATCATAAGCAACTGCTAAGGCGATTTGCTTCAGCAATTGAATTATTCTGATATTATAATGCTATCTTACGCCCTTGAAAGGTGTGAGATAAATCCAGTATATATATATATATATATGTATGTATGTATATATATATATATATATACTAGTAGTAGGAACGATGAGATTGTCAAATGAGTGAAGGTTAACATTCAGGTAGTAGAATTTAACGCTTATATACACAGAGTGGCGCGGTAACTTTACCAAGTTTGTCGCTAAGTGTATATAATGGTGGTAAATCATATATTCTAATGGACGGGAAATAGATAGCATTGAAGTCATGTGACTTGAGTCGCCCTTAAATACGGCCTCTAATGATAGCAATCATCATGTGAGTGTTTTTATGGTGAGTCGTCTCGAGTCTGAAAAGTACCTCATTCCACAAACCTCACACTGAGCCTGCGTAGTAGAAGGAATCTATTTTTAACTCAGGAATATTAACTGGGAATATTATCAAGAAACGTCACGAAATTTCATATCATTGTTTATATGGCATGTGTTGTCTTTGCGGAATGATAAAACGAAGCAGAGCTGAGTGATATCTGTAGTGGAAGACAATGAACGGCATGTAAACAATTATGTGAAATTGAATTTTTTTTTTTTTTTTAGCTTTTATCCTACCCCATCATGTATTTCTAACGTCATATGTCACCCGTGGCATATAGATATTTCATGGCATAACCGTGGCATACAGTCACGCCATGTTAAGTCTATGGAGATTTATATGAGGGGTACGATAAAGGTAGTGTCACAGACCTCCATATACAGATTACAATGATTGTTTCAAAAATGTTGTGTAGTCTAAAGGACTGATTCCACCGACACGATGGATTTGTCGTGATATATCTTGTAATAACTTACAGTGTCACGATATGTCGTACTCCATTATTGCTAAACGTAGCCACGCAATGTTGTGTGTATGTTTTGGTGTTCCACCATCGTAACACCTCAAGACACATCACAACAAATAGACACACGATTATTCGAACCTAGCCCAATTTACCAAGACAACCAAATCGGGGCCAATCTCGCTATATCTTGTGTGTCGGTTGAATCAGAACTTAAGTGTCAGTATATTTATTCTTAGTAACTCTTTACTAGTCTCAGGAACACTTGGAAGTAGTTTACAGCTCAGGGATGTCAGTTTTCAATGTTTCCATTGAAATTTATGTTTTTATTTTCAAGATGAGAAAAGAACCTAAAAAAAAAAAAACATTGAAAGGCAGTTGAATTTTGTAAGAACAAAGAGCCACAACATAGATCTGTCCCCCCAAGGGGCCTGCCATACTGCTAGCCACCTAGTGACTGCTTCATGAACTAACAATGGCTCTGTCCCCTATAGTAAAGTCTCGGTTTTCTTGCTCCTCTTCTGCAGGCGGCGGCATCAGCTCCTATGCGGCAGACCCAGCCAAGGCGGGCGCCTCCCTCACGGAGATCCTCGACGGGGCCAAGTCCATCGTCCCCAACTCTAACCAAGCCAAGACTCCACTCTTCCTGGGTGCCACAGCTGGTATGCGCCTGTTAGAGTAAGTCATTTCTCTTTTTAATAAGGGCAGTGTTTATTTCCGATAATACATGTATAATGTTCTCCATTCAGGAATTCAGTCTCATGATCATTACATCATTAGTCCACTCAAAAAAAACTTGTTTCTCATCACCGCGCGCGTCAGCAAAAATGTTTTTAGAATTTATTTTTTTTCCAAAGAAGATGAACCTTGATAGAAATCATGAAAGGTATGAGTATTTGGTATCAAATTAAAGCTCCTGATGTCAGGAGTACATTCGATGTGGTGTTGTGGTTGGCAAAAGTGATACATCAAGTGTAACCAATTATGTGTATCTAGAAAGAGTAGGCCCCCGTGTAAGTGGACACCCTCCATTCTGGGCCAAAGTGTCTGCTTATGTGGTGTCTGCTTACATGCAGTTTTCAGTCTGTTGATGGTTAGGCTATATAGAGGAAAGTTTAGAGCCATAGCTCCTATCCCATAAAGTTTTTTTTGTTTTTTAAAATTTATTATATACCTGTGCCAATATGTTACACAAATACCAACCTCTGCAAGGGTATTGGTATTAAATATATACCGGCACAGTATGGTGGTATAAAATAATGTACCACCCTACTTTGAATACAAATTCTGATTGGCTGAAAAAAATTGCAATGACCTACTTAGGAAGTGCTGGCAGTGACTTGCACAAGGATCACAGGAGTTGAAGGGGAAAAAAAGAGTAAAGAATGTGCTTGGAGCATATATTCTGTGCTTGACTTTCACTAAGATGTCAAGATATATATACCAGCACACTTTGAATCCAGCTCGGACCTTGTCATATTTTCCTTATGTAATTTATCAAATACTCATATTTGAAGGTATATAATAAAATAAAAATGTATTACCTTACTGGTTCATACTCACATACCTTGTTTCTTTCGATAAAAATATTCCACGAGCTCGCAGAGCTCGTGGAATATTTTTGCCATCTCATTTCGAGCGCTTCAGAATATTCACTCGGATATTGCCTCACTCGTATTACTGTACGCCCCAAGCTTGATGGTGAAAGGGGACACAGACCGAACACTCATTAATTTCTCTCTTATTTCTTGTAGGTACTGAGAGCCTTACCTAATGTGGTCTATGAGGTTTATTCTCCGAAGTCTAGTTCTTTAAAGTCTAGTTATCTCTTATTATCTCACCCAGTATTTTTCTCCATAGGCTTAACGTTCGGAACTCATATTCCACGGCCACGAAGGTATCATACTCAATGGCTATTTGTGTGAGTTTTTTAATCGATGAATAATGTTTCTGATCGTGTATAAGGGGTGAGATAAAATCTGAAACCCACTTGACGAAAATAACTTCGTCCACACTCCACCTCGTTTTACAGCTATGTAATTCACTCAGCTTTGTTTTGTAAATTACTCCACAGTCAATCTTGGTGCAGTATGAGGTTTGCTGGGGTGGACAGCAATTACCAATCTGTTCACCCTCTTGGTCGCCTTGCCTCCTTGTGGTGCAGACCAGATATACTTGCACGCAAGCATAACAAAAGCGACCGGGGTGGGGAACTCGGTGGTAATAGGCACTGGACTCCCAAGGTTGTCAGACTTTGTTCATTTGAGTCCCACTGCAGCCACTTTTCTCCTTCACCCCAAGCAGTGGTAGATTTACTGCTATTTCAAAGGCCAGTCCTTCTCATACCATGTCTATGTGGTGTGGGAAGTAAAAGAACTCTCACCTCGGTAAACATGTAGGGGTGGTGTCTCTACCTACATTCATCTCATAGATTCGGTCAAATCCAAAGTAAGTCTAATTGAACAAATTGGACGTTAAACTACCCAAACAAATAAACAAACAAAGGTGGAGTATGGACCAAGATATTTTCATCTCATGAGTTTCCTTCTAACTACTGAGCTCATGGTAACACAGTCTTGTTATAAACATTGATCGGGTAGAGTTTGCCCCTGTGATAACTGTATGTTTCATCCCCATATAGGGCAGCCAACAAGACGCAGAGTGACGCCATTATGAAGTCAGTACGTGCCACCATGTCAACGTACCCCTTTGTCTTCTCTGAACCCGAGAAGCAGTCCGTTATCCTGCCCGGTAAAGACGAAGGTGCCTTCGGCTGGATCACAGTGAACTACCTCCTGGAGAAGTTCGGCGAAGTATGTTTTGATTAACCTCCACCATAAATTTGGATTCTTTAAGAGGGGGTGTCCAACTACTACGATTTTGCTAAGATTTACTTGTTGGCGAGCTTGGCGCACAATTGTGGCGGAATCGTGGAGCTCAGAATTAGTTAGTCAGGTTTTGCCGCTGAGCTCTATGACACATGCCAACACGCTACAATGAAAAAAAAACAATCGTAGGGTGTCTACAAAATTTAAGCATGTTTGAATTTTGTAGGGCATCATAGCCCTATTAGTGACCTATCGCTGACGTGCTACAATGCGCATCGTCGACACTGTAGCACATTGTGGGTCTATCGTAGCCTGTGGTAGCCTGTCTTGGTAGATGGGAGGCATTATTATATGGATCAACTAAAGTCTACCATATAAGAAAAGAAAATTATTCCACCCAAATAGTATGTGGACTCACTAATCTCAATATTATTGTATTGACAGACTAAACCCCACCGTATTATATGCACCAAATAACTCGTGCTATATTCTTTTATGCATGTTAGTGTATGCTTTAGTAATCTCCACTATATTATTGAATGCATTGGGTAATATCCATCGCATCCTTGTAGGCATGTATTCCCACTCCTCGAGAGCACTACTTTCTGTGTCCAAGGATACCAGGTTGATCACACCTACTATCCTGAAACAGAAAACGACAGCCTCTGATTTTGTGTGGTTTTAACAATCCTCTTAAATTAGAGATTTTCACTCTATTTGCATACAATTGTGCAGCTATAGTTCAGCACTTTATCCTACCGCTCATGTAAATCTCCATAGACTTAACATGGTTTGACTGTATGCCACGGTTATGCCATAAACTATTTATATGCCACGGGTGACACATGAAGTTAAAAACACATGACAGGGTAGGATAAAATCTAAACATCACTCAATTTCATATAATTATTTACATACCGTTTGTTGTCTTCCGCTACAGATAGCACTCAGCTCCGCTTTGTGGTATCATTCCGCTAAGACAACTCACGCCATATAAGCAATCATATGAAATTTCGTGATGTTTCACGATAATACTTGCCACTTTCTCCCCTAAAACTTTCCATTCCCAGAAGCAAGCAGGACCATTAAAACCAATTTCTACGTAGACTGAAGTCCATGGCCCTTTATTGATTTAACATGCTAATCAATGTAATAACACAAATGTACGTATCTAACTCAGAATCAATAAAGAAATCTGAACTAAAATGAAAAGAAAAAAGTGCAATTATCACTGTACCAAACAAATGTGTACATTTATCAATCATCCAAACTTTAAAACCACCCAACTTTGGTGAAGTTCCTAAACAATTTTTTTTTAAAAGTACCTAAATACATGAACACCTAGAATAACGTCCATTTCTCATTGTGCCACCTACAGTCGAATATGCTGAAGTACCTGTTCTCAGGCCAGTCGTCGGATGTGGTGGGTGCCCTTGACCTTGGCGGCGCTTCGACACAGCTGACCTTCCTGCCCGAGAAGCCGTCGGCGCTGCCGGCTGAGTCGTGCAGTAAGCTACTGCTCTACGGCAAGACCTACAACATCTACTCTCACAGCTACCTGTGCTACGGCCTCAATGAGATGCGCCGACGCTACAATGCTCACCTTGTACTACAGGTTAGTGTTATGTTATAGAGGAAACCTATGAAAGTTTAGGGTTTGAGCTCGTATCCCATCGAGTTTGAATCACGTAGTTATTCACAAGGCGAAGCCGCGTGGATTACGTAGTGATTCAGATAAGATGGAATTGAGCTCTGACCCTAAACTTGAATGGGTTTCTGAATTTATAATATTGACTAACGGGCTAACATTTGTGACATAATTCCCCATTGAATATTTTTCTTAAATATCTAATGGGCGTTAGATACGAGTTCCCAATGTTTATGGAGATAAAATACTAGAGGTGAAATAATATAGAAGAAACTCATGAAACAAGTTTTGGTCAAAGTTGTCATTCTCCATGAGTTTGATGTGAGTTGCTTTCTGTATTTATCTCACCCTTGTACACACTAAACGAATGGAGGACACACAGGATATAGACCATGGAGAACAGAGTGCAATACTCATAGGGGCATGGAGAATGAGTAGCCAACGTTAAGCCCATGAATCAAAAATACCAGGGGGGGAGATAAAACTTGGTCCATACTCAAGCGAGTTTGACTCCGGAGTAATTCACAAATACAAAGCTGAGTGAATTACGTAGCTGTCAAACGAGGTGGAGTGCAGACCAAGTTATTTTCATGGAGTGGATTTCAGATTTTTATCTCACCCCGTAAACATGATCAGAAACATTATTAATCAATGAAATAATTCCCACAATTAGTCATTGAGTATTGGGTAGAGGACCTTCATGACCATGTAGTATGAGTTCCGAACGTTAAGC
Organism: Alentia gelatinosa; assembly: GCA_950022655.1. Taxonomy (NCBI): domain Eukaryota; kingdom Metazoa; phylum Annelida; class Polychaeta; order Phyllodocida; family Polynoidae; genus Alentia; species Alentia gelatinosa. The sequence goes on from OX465582.1 coordinate 87,943,449, forward strand.
CTATGGTGGAAAATACCGGGGTGAGATAATAAGAAAGAAACTGATGAGTGTTTGGTCTGTGTCCCCATTCACCGTCGAGTTTGGAGTGCACAGTAATATGAATGAGGCAATAGCCGAGTGAATATTTTGAAACGCTCCAAACAAGATCGTGAACAGGATGAGTGTGATGTTATGAAAGAATGTTTAATGTTGAAAATTTGTCCTCCGAAGAACGACTGAGATGGTATTAAAGCGTCTCCAAACTGACATAGAGACAAATTCTGTACCAGATATTTAAAAGTTTGATATTAAACAGGTTGTTTCTGACATTGAAATGTCTCATATAGAACCTCGTGCATCCTACAGGGATGCAAGTTCTCCGTCAATTGACGGAATTCCGAACTTTCATACCTCCCACCACAGTCCTAGTTATATGATGTTTTGACGCCTCGACGGCCGCGCCAGGCCCAGCATCAAAGAGGGGACTACCCGGCTATCAGTGCCGGACTCCGGGCCCCAGTCGGCCGCGCTATGGGCCGGCAATGACAGCAGGTATACTCTGAACCTTTGCCGGCCACAAGGCCTCGTTTGGCGGCTGTAAAACGCTCCCACTGCCGTGCTCACTGCCGACCTGGCTCCGTCCAACGCCGGCCTTTTGGGCCGGCATAGGGTTGTTGAAGTCCTTCACTTTTTAAAAAAAAATTTTGGTTCATTTGAGATTTATTTTTAAAATGGCAGATATTTGTCAATGTACATTTAATGTTCTTTTGGGAACTTTTTTTATTTATCATATTTCCTAATTAACTCAGAAAATATCTTTTCTCTTAAGAGAATGATGCTAGTCTACTGGTTTGCTGCTGAGCAAAAAGGGGATTCCCCTATTTCACTTACATAGAATCTGGGGTCCGTTTAATAATCTAGGCACAGACATGCAGAGGTTACAAGGTAATCAAGAGATATGTATATCAATTCATAGCTATTCTGCTCCAAGATAACGTTATAAATGCTTCTTTATCACAAGGGTTTTAAATTTCCGACTTTTTCCTCAGTCCCGACTTGCATCCCTGATCCTAAATTTGTCGGTCAAATAGAAAATTACATGTTTCATTCAACATCACCTTTCTTTTCCAGGCACAAAATGACAATAAAACATTATTGGACCCATGTCGACCCAAGGGCTATAACTTTACACTTCCCTTCTCCGAAGTTTTTGAGGTTCCCTGCACAAAATCACAACGGAGTCTTGTACCAATCAATGTATTAACGGTATGTATCTTACTATTTACGTCAACTTATTTTCACATAAAATTGTGCAAACTCTCGCCTCAGAAACACTACATGACCTTTATCTGTCTCATTGTTTGTGTGATAACAGAAAACGTAGTTACTGTGTCCGTATGGATGACCATTCGAGGTCTTTTGATGCTATCAATACGTCTCAACGTTGTATGCGGAGGGAGGTATTTATGGCATCAAAAGGCCGAGAAAGGCATTCATACGGGCTCAGTCACTATGTTTTCTTATTATAACATACCTAAATATCATGAAAAAAAAGTATGTAGTTATTTCATGTACATGTTGACCTGAGGCATTCATTACGGTCACAGTGCGCCCGAACATTCTTTACGGACACAGTGCGCCTGAACATTATTTATACTGGACCCCTAGCAGCAAGTAGTTATTTCATAGACGTTCGGCCATACTCGGAAGTCTAGGCCTCTGGTCTCCCCGTGAGTGGTTTGGGGGGGGGGGGGGGGGGGAGGGCAACTTAGAAAAAATTGTCTTCCTTGGTCTGTGCCATGTAAGTCCTCGGTTTTGGTCAAAGTTGTCGTTCTCTAACTCATACTGAACACTATCAATATTCATTTGGCTTCATCCCTTTTATATTGCTCTGCATCAAACCTCTGGAGAACGACAACTTGACCATACTTATCAATTTCTTCTTTATGTATGTGTTCTATGTCGGAGTATTACGTATCAACTGTGGTCAAGGGGACATTTTGGTTGATTTATGGTAATTAAACGATCATTGACTTTGCTATTTTCATTTGTTCTGAAGGTATTCTCCTAATCCCATAGTTGTTGGACTTGTTCGAGTCCCACTGCAGCCACTTTTCTCCTTCACCCCCAGCAGTGGTAGATTTACGGCTATATCAAAGACCAATCCTTCTCATACCATGTCTATGTGGTGTGGGAAATAAAAGAACACTCACCTCGGTAAATGTGTAGGGGTGAGATTTCTACCTAATTTCATCTCATCAATTCGGTCAAACCCAAGTAAGTCTAATAAACGTTAAACTACTCAAACAACCAATTCTCTTGTTGATATTTTTCAGAATACGTCATATACCTTCGTAGGAACCAGTAATGCAACAGAATGCTTAACAGATGTGAAAACCTTATTTAATTTCACAGCGAAATGTGAAAATGAACCTTGTAGTTTTAATGGTGTTCACCAGCCATCGGTCACAGGCAATTATGTGGTAAGTAATTTATGTTTTTCAATTCACAACAAATTGATGTATAACCTTACTCAACCTATTCAAGTTTGAAATTATGCATGGAAGAACGCCATTTAGGCGAATGTGTAAGGCCACTAAAAAAACACCTTGTTTCTCATCACCGCGCGCATCTGCAAAAACGATTTTAGAAGATTTTTTGTTTGTTTTGTTGTTAAAATAAAATGAACCTTGATAGAAATTATGAAAAGTATGTGTATTTAGTATCAAATTAAAGCTACTCATGCCAGGGATGCTTTCAAAGTATAAACAGTATAAATATGAAAACCCCGGAAAGGAGGGTGCCCGCTTACGCAGGGTTTTACTGTATGTCTAAAGCCCATTTTATGACACTTTTAAGCCATCTTTGATCCAGCCAAAAAAAAAAGAAAAAAAAAAGCGCCCTTATCATATTTTTCATGGCTTGGTGATGAGAAACAAGTTGTTTTTTTTGAGTGGCCTTATGTACGTTTTCTATATAAATTTTGTTTAAAAAGTTTAGCTCCATCAATCCTAGTGCTCGTGAATGGACGAGGGTTTAGGAAAAATATGTAGTTCGGGATAGTAATCAAATTGTGTACAAAGACAATATACACAAAGACTGATAATATTTTGCGTCCAAATAATTGTTCCCATTTAGAGTATTATTGGAGTATATTTTTTCTCATTTACTCAATAAACAAGAAAATATTAAATAAAAAGACAAAGAGAGCATTGCCAAATGTTTTTTTTGTTTTGTTTCATTTCTTGTGCCAAGTTAGTGTTGTAAGGGGCCATTCATAAAGTATGTACGCAGAAATTCCAAAACTTTGGAGCCTCCCCCCCCCCTCCCGATTTTGTACGCAATAAAACAAAGAAGGAGCATGAGCAAAATTTCCAAAATTTTGGACCCCCACCCCCACCCCTCAGTACGTACATACTTTATGGATGGCCCCTAAGGCAATCCAGTAAGAGACCAAACAGTGCTAATATCATAGGTAGATAATAACTGATTGTTTGTTTATTTGCTAGGCATTCAGTGGCTTCTACTACACAGTGTCTTACTTCAACCTGTCGGGGAGCTTCGACTTAGAAGTATTCAGAGAAAGATACCAAGAATTCTGTGACAAATCGTGGTCAGAGGTTGGTACTTTTACCATTCGTCAGAAGTCATTAATGGGTGAACTCCATTTGGGTTCATCACAGGATATTATCTCACCCCAGCATTTTTCTCCGTAGCCTTAACGTTAGGAACTCATACACCACAGCCGTGAAGGTATTGTACCCAATACTCAATGGCTAGTTGGGTCAGTTATTTTATTGATTAATAATGTTCCTGACCGTGTATAAGGGGTGAGATAAAATCAGAAACCAACTGAATGAAAATAACCTGGTCTGCGCTCTGCCCCATTTGACCGCTATGTGATTCACTCAGCTTTGCTTCGTGAATTTCTCTGCAGTCAAACTCAGTAGAGTAAGGACCATCTTATTTTCATCTTGTGAGTTTCCCTCTAATTACACAACCTCTAATTACGCAACCGTCAGCTTGAATATTCAACACAACTCTCAACCCTTGAATATTCTGCTTCAATCTACAAGTTCTTATTATTTTGGTTTGACCTTTCAGGTCAAAGACCGAAATACTTACGGGGAGACGGAGGTACAGGTATTGTTGATGTTTTTACAGATTATATTATAGTAATATTATATTCAGGAATCATGAATAATTATACCCCGGGCCGCGTCTGGCGCCGTGGGGCTGTGCTATTTTTGTATTGGTCAATATTCTGTCTCCAAATGCGGTGGCGGTGGCAGTAGAGTAATTGTTTTAACGTATGTTATTTATAGTTCCGCATATGTCGGGGTAGGCGTTCATTGAACCGGACATGTTGGGTAGGGGAGGGACTAAGACCAGTGTCAGGAAGGGGTATAATTATTCATGATTTAATATTAAATTTATCTTATTTGGACTGATTTATGAAATTGTTTTTTCTTGATTTCTTAAAACATTTATACATTACTTGCTAAAATTGAAATTATGGCAATGCCATAACAGCTGTTTATCCCTGTATCCTACGGTTGTACATTTTGCTGCTTCAAGCTCTAATCGTAAGACAGCGGTTTGACTGGATAAAGCTGCTTTAGATTTATGAACCATGGTGGGAATTGCAATACAAGATTACTGAATAAAGCTGCTTAGATTAAAAAATCAAAGCCTCTTTTTCACTAAAACGAACGACTTTAAGTTAACCCTCAGTTCATTAAAAAAACATATTTTAGTAAAAAAAAAAAAATTAAAAAAATTTTACTTAAAAAAAGAAATTCTACTAAAGCCATTCACAGATCCCTCCATATCACGAAACGCACACAATAGGATGAATTTTACCTACAAGAAAATTAAATCAAAATATGTTTTATTTCATCTCACTCCTTTCTGTACTTATGGATGCCTATATTCAAACATGATTGTATTTGGTTTATTTCTAAAATCCTTCTCTCTTTTTTAGATACCACATGACGTTTTAGCCTCAAAGATATGCTTAGAGGCAATGTATATAGATACTCTTCTCACAAACGGATACAAGTTTGATAAAAATAGTTGGCATAGTATCAACTTCCGAGAAAAGGTAAGTACTTCAGTTGTTGCTTTATGGACGCTATGTTGTTAGAGAATTTATATATGTAGTATCACATTTATCAGGGTTTTTTAAACAAATTTGTATCTATTTTTTTTATTCATTTATTTTTTATGTTTATTAACCACTAACATTTCTACCAGGGGTAGTATGGATAGGGTAGATCTTCCAATGCAATATTGTTTCACATGAAACCCATGTTATCAAATGATTATGAGATGGATTTAATATTCGTATACACATACATTCTTCGGATAGCCTTCTTAAAATCACGTTTTCAGTTCAGTTCAAAATATTCAGAATATCCCATATTATTTCTCAATATTTAAAAGATTGTGAAATTTTATGATATTTGTTGGAATATAGCATATTTAGGTTTGGCACATCGTTTTGGCAGATTTGCCTTCATCAGTTTTACCTACAGGACTTTATACAATCGTGAAGTATATTTCTAGAGCAATAATACATTGACAGTTACTATTTCAACATAATAATTATGAATACTTGGTTCAATAAATGTGTAAAACATGGCCCAGTTATATTTCCTCCTGTATTAGATATTAGAATCCTTAATTATTTTACTATATTATGGTCTATAATTGTAACTTTTAACGGCATAATTTGATTAATTGTTATTATAAATAGTAACGTGGGTGAAAATGATTTTATATATACATGTATTATTCTATTTTCGTCCTCTCGTTATTTCAACGAATTTTTGGTTTGTCCTTGTTTTACTGCTCATTTGAATATTCCTTACTTTCCTTATGGAAACTCCTTCTCCATAGCCCATTCGATGGGTTGGTTAATACGCTTTACTATACGGAATCTGGCTTCCTGTCTTCGTACGTCAAAAATATGCAGTAGATTTATTGATCACACATGTCCCGATGCCGTAGGCAGAGGGATGTATGTGATCAATAATTTTACCAAGTATTTTGATGTATGAAGACAGCCTGTTTTTGTATTATTGTATACCTAAAAATGGCGAAATTTTACCTGGTCACGTGATCACATACCCCGTACGTCACAGTGTGGCGTACGGGTATAAATACGCCATGGGTAGGGGCAGGCAGTATACATAGTTCATACAGCCACAGGTATATACTAATATGTGGTACAGGTCAATTAGGAGAGGGACAGATTGTATCGAGGTAACCTATGAAAGATTAGGGTCTGTGCTCAGATCCCATCGAGTTTGAATCGCATATAATTCACAAGGCAAAGACGCTCGAATTATGTCGCGATACAAATGAGATAGGGTTGAGCTCTGACCGTAAACTTGAATAGGTTTCTGAATTTATCTCACCCTTCACATTGACGAACGGGCTAAAATATTTGACATAATCCCCCAGTGAGTATTCTTTTCAAAATAATCAATGGGCTTTCGATACAAGGCCCAATGTTAACTCTATGGGGAAAAATATACCTAGGGTGAGATAAAGGGACAGGTTGTACCTGTGATGGTCCCTTTGGGTGTCCACTTCTCGTGGGTCTGGTGGTCTCGGGGATGTGTCTTGTTTCATTTTTTGCTCATTTTCTTTCTTCTGTTCTTCTGTCTCTTCGGGTTTCTTCTTCATCATTACTTACTTTTGTTTCTTTCTTCTCTGGGGTGTTGCTTATAGATATTTTCAGGGTTGTTGTATTTTCTTACTTCTCACTGTTGTGTCGTACTTCAATCGGGGTGATGTTTGTTAGAGAATAATTAGGATTATAGTATGCAGTATGAATATCCACATAACTGTTATGGGGCCATCCATAAAGTATGAATACAGATTCTGAAATCATTGACCTCCTGCCCACCCCGCTCCGAATCTTGTAAATACAAAGATTTTTTACCCCCCTACTTGCTTGCATACATACTTTATGGATGGCCCTTATGGGTATCTATGGAATTGTTAAGTTACCTGAAAATGTATCTGATCATAAACACACAATAATGCCTATAAGTAAGCATGTATTCATGCTTTACTCTGGACGACATAATGTATTATACACGAAAAGTGGAAGAAGACAACGACACAAGTCCCTCCCCCTGCCAACAAAGAGCATTGTATCTACAGTAAAGTTCAGACATTTCAGATTTAAATGTTTCCATTGAAATTCATGTTTTCATTTTCAGAATAAAAAAATATTCCGTGTGTAATATTGATATACCAACTGCTAGATTACCCAATTCAACCACACTGAACCTCCTCACTGACCCATGTAAAAACTTGAGCTTTCCCCTTATTCCCAACTATAATGTGTAAACCCTGTATTGCAATAACAAATATGTCAAAGTTGACCCCAACTGGCAACTCTGTTTATTACAGGTACATGAAACAGAATTGGGCTGGTCTCTGGGCTTCATGCTTAATGTCAGTAATATCATCCCGGCAGAGCAGCCGGTACCCACGGTCAGTACGCCGGTCTTCATCATCCTCGTCTTCATCTTTGCGAGCTTCATCGCCCTCGCCGTTGCCTTCGCCATCTACGCCATGTCACTGAACAAAACCGCCTCCCTCAAATACGAGAAGCTCACCACCTACGGCTCGGTATGATCACCGGGGCTCTCTACCTCCACCCTCTCCATTTAATCAGTTTTTCAGAAATAAATAAGTCTACTTCTTGTTACTGGTCGGTCGGAGGCCAATGGAGATGTAGCTCTCACCGGGTACCAGCAGTGGCTTCTTCGTGGTAAAACCACTCGGCAGTGACTCATTAAGTCCCGTTTTTGAGTCCCAAATTCAGGAGGATTTTACAATTTGAGAAGCAAGTTCGTCGTTCCCCCGCAAAAGCATTATACTCCGTCCGCAACTGAGTAGCTTTTGAAGTCTTGACACATTGGGATTGCGCTACATTTAACCTATAAAATTTCTGAAAGCAAGATGGATGAAGCGGACTCTGATGGACCGTATATGGATCCATTACAGAAACTTTTCGTAACAAAGTCGAAATGAGCATCTTTTAAAACTCGCCTTCCCACATGAAGGTGGATGTTGTGGAGGACTACATTGTAGACTTCATTCATGCTCACATATTGAGTGACAAGGCCTCCTATCTGCGGAACCCAATAGAATTCATTGGATTCAAAGGCTTGACACAAATGCTCCTTTCGGGTTAACATAGCCGATGTGCCCTTCGGTGCAGGTTAGATGAGAGCATTCACCCTTGACAGGTCGCGAACTAGACCCAGTTAGAGCCGAACAACTTCAGGTCGAGCACGCTGACATCAACCGACCGAGCCACTCCGAAAGATTACTGAAAGCAAAATGCAAGTGCAATCAATCTTTCATTCTATGTTTGGGCATACTTATGGAACCAAAATCCGGTATATAATCCCAGATTTTTGTTTTATATCAAAAGAAATAAGGATATCTTTGGAGATATTTCCAAATCAACGTTTCAGAGATTGATTTGCCACACATTGACTCACGCCACATATTTTGTGTCCTAGAAGACGACGTTGGGGAATCTTGTCTGTTCTCAACACTGATACATTCTATTGGAGATTCAAATTGGTTTTGGGCATCGGCTTGCCATAGAGGTGTTATTGTCACGTCCTGATACTCTTTATTTGAGATTCAAGACATTTTCTTGGAGATTCCATCCACTAGCCTTTCACCCGGGTGTGATTCAGTTGACAGAAGAAGGATATAATGAAAATATGACCCTGACATCTGAAAGTCATCAGTGGGTCGACTCGGCAAATGCGGAATCTGACTTATCCCGACCTAAACAACGATCTAGCTGAAGGTTTTATCGGCAAATTTATCTTTCTTTGGATCAAGATTGGATGTATATATCAGAGGAATCATTATTAGATTTTGTCACAATTCGGCATTGACATTGCATTGTAGATAATTTCATGGATTATCTTCCTTCTTCAGGAGTGTTGTGGTTTCATTAGATGACCTTCAGCTTCTTTGACTACGCCCATTGGAGGGAGCATAGATCGGCATGAAACTTAGGACGATACGCTCAAGTTTAATGCAGGCTCATTTGTTCAGAAGAAGCTTATGCCATGGATACTTGGAGCAATCTGGAATTTTCAAACGGAGTCTTCATACTGGTACCCGACCTTTTTAAACATTTCAGAGCTCAGCTTAGGCCTATGAAGGCTTAACCCTGTGGCCATCTTGATTTGCATTGGATTAATGCACTTATATTGGGCCGAATTACTCAAATTTTCAATTTGAAGTCCAAGCAACTAGTATTTAGAGGGCTTTTACGCAAAACAGGCGATTCCTAGTCACCATTCCTGGTTATTGATTTGAAATGCTTATGAAATTTTACACTGTCAATGATGATTATTATGAATAACCTCAAATGAGTGATGAGAGTTCATTTATCCGTGAATTATGGGCTGGCATCAAGGTCATGGCTAAATTGGTCAAGTTCCTTCTCTCGTAGCATGGTAAGAGTGATTTGTTAATACCATGGGTACTACAGCCAGAGTGATTGGTTAATATTGTGTGTACCACGTTGAGCGAGTGATAAGTTTATTACATGGATGCCAGTTTTCAATCTTTCCATCAAAATTCATGTTTTCATTTTCAGAATGAATAATATTTTAATATTGACATACCAACTGCTAAATTACCCAATTCAACCACAGCCCATGATCCGCCACTGAACCTCCCCACTGACCCATGTAAAAACTTGAGCTTTCCCTTGATTCCCCACTGTAATGCATATGTTATGCGTAAACCCTGTGTTGGAATGAAAAATATTTCAATGTTTTTTTTTCTGGCCCCAACTGGCATCCCTGTTTAATATTGTGTGTACCACAGTGAGTGAGTAATTGGTTGATAATGTGTGTACTATGGTTAAAGAGTGATTAGTTAATACTATGTGTGGGCTGTTCCACATGACTCCAATCTGTTGTCGTTGTTTTGGAGTATGTGAGAACATTATAAGCTCACTCTATCATGCTGTCGAATCTGTCTGTTTTTTTCTTATTTTAAATCGCTCACGTTAGTGCTTGATTTCTTTTATACGTATCGTTCTTGGACAACCTAAGTTTGTCCCATCTCTGTTGTTGCCATATGCGTCTCCGGAAAAGTGTGCAGTGTAAATTACTATTAAAATACACATTAAAAGAATATGAGGGAAAAAAGACTGCTGAGAATATAGAGTGTAAGGCACCATATATATATGATACTTGGTGAACATGACTAATTAACATGGGGCAAGAAAAATTAACGGTTTTCTATAGGCCCATATCACATGATGTATATGTATTTATCCTACCCCTCATATAAATCCACAGAGACTTAAAATGGTGTGACTGTATGCAACGGCTGTATCATATAGTATCTTTATGTCATGTGTGACATATGAGGTTAAAAACGTGATGGGGTAGGATAAAATCTGAACATCACTCAGTTATATATATTTGTTTACATGGTGTCCGTTGTCTTCCATTACAAATAACACTCAGCTCTGCTTCGTGATATCATTCCGCAAAGACAACTCGCGCTATATAAACAATCATATGAAATTTTGTGACGCTTCTTGATACTCTGGGCCAATAGGAATACGTGCTAGGGCTAAGAGAGTGGTACATAATCTGTGATTTGTTTAGTACACTATAGAGGAAACCCATTCAAGTTTAGGGTCTGAGCTCGTATCCCATCGAGTTTGAATCACGTAGTAATTCACAAGGCGAAGCCGAGTGAATTGCTATGTGATTCAAATGAGATGGGATCGAGCTCTGACCCTAAACTTGAATGGGTTTCTGAATTTATCTCACCCTTAATATTGACTAATGGGCTAACATTTGTGACATTATCCCCCATTGGATATTTTTCCTAAATATCTAATGGGTGTTAGATATGAGTTTCCAATGTTAAGTCTATGGAGAAAAAATATCTGGGGTGAGATAAAGCTTTGTACTACATCTCGAGTAACACACTCTCCGAACATGTACATATCGGCAGATGCCAGTATGTTTAAATACATGTAAATATAACTAGACTATCACAATGTCATTGAGACTTACACAGAATGCCACTTGTACGGAACACCCTTCATCAATCACTTTCTAAGGTAGAGAAATACCCACTAAGGGGGATGACTTAAGAATGGCTATAACAAATGCAAATTAACATGGGCCCAAGCTAGAAATACTAATCCGTAGCGATTCTGTGCCTGTTATTCGACTTTTTTGTGGTGTTGTTCCTTTAGCTGTTGTTTACATACGTAAAGATGATTACCAAAGACTGACATGTCGAATACATTCGTAAGTGATACGTAGGCCTTGGTATCTATTGATATATTTTATACTAATATCATGCTCTGCGTACCAAAGGAAGGTCAGAGAGAACCAAATGAAGGTGAATGGTGCTTCGGCGATATCTCTTCTCGGACACTAATCATAGTCTTAATTGCCCAGAACTTACACATTTGGGACCATCCAAAAAGTATGTACGCAGAATTTCTGAAATTGTTGACCCCATTCCAATCTTGTACGCAATAGAACAAAGAAGGCGCATACATAAAAATTTCCAAAATTTTTGAATCCACTCTCAGTGCGTACGCACTTTATGGATGGCCCCTTACTTATTTTTGTGTAGGTTTTTGGTATGGTTTGCTGTAGGCTTTATGAAAGAATAGAGTGTATACTTGTAACTGATATACTCCGAAGTCGCAGACTTAACTTATAACACGACGGAGATGTATCAGAATGAAGACCATCCCTATCACATTCACTTTTTTTCCAGGATCAACTTAGGAATATTATTCCATTATTCTTGATGCCATATCATCGTATATATATATTATACCTGTTCAAATTCATAGCAGTACCTTCACAATGCAAATCATATATAATGTAATACATTAGATTGGCTTAGGCTCTATCCATACTGCTCATGCATAATCCCCTGTAGGGACATATACAACGTAGTGTGTATCATTGAAACAACAGGTGTACAGGATACATGTACAAAGTTTAGTTAGTCACTGTGTATAGTCGGGCTTGCTGTAAAAGTAATATACGGAGACATTGTTAGTGTGCCTGAATGAAATCTGTTCCGAGTTGTTTTGGTCGGAAATATTCACACAGAGTTCGAAGAACGAGGTGAATATTTTCCGACCACAAGCAACAAGAAACAGATGTAATTTAGTCACACTCACTATGTTTCCTTATTATCATATACCTGGAAATCATTAAAAACGCCATTTTAAAATAATCATGTGGTATGGAGGGACGTATGACTATTATTTCGTCACTGAGTGACGAACGAAATCCATACTCCTAGTCAATAAAAGTGAGACATTGGCGCAGAGGTATATGATAATATTTACTTTGTGACGAGTCCTTGTGAACACGCCTGGTTTCATAAAGGCAACACACTGAAGGTCTATTCTCCTTCAACTGTGATAATTACATAAAGCGATCGCCATGCCTTATCATCAGTTTGTGCATTGACAATATTTATATGCTGCAGGTTGTGGTATTTCATGGAGAATATTCATCTACGACCAGAATTATTAAGCGGTTTTACCAGATGAAATTTGACTGTTAAAGGTAACATTACTGGAGCTCTTTAAGTCACCACAGACTGACTGTTCAGCCATCTCTTCATTTTAATTATCACCAGTCGCGAGCTGTCATCATGTTTTATTTCTTGGAGGGAAAGCATCGATTATGCAGAACTGTCAAACAGTTCGGTAAGAGTATTTATCTCACCCCTGGTATTTTTGTCCCATAGACTCAACATTGGGAACCCGTTCTCCATGCCACGATGAGCATTGCAGTCCATTCTCCATGTTCTATATCCGGTGTGTCGTTCATTCTGTTAGTGTATACAGGGGTGAGATGAATACAGAAAGCAACTCGTTTCAGTCAAACTTGTCATCCTCCAACTCATTTGAATGCTACGCGATATTCACTCGGATGTCACTTTGTTCAGATCATTCCGCATCAAACTCATGGAGAATGACGACTTGGACCAGAACTTGGTTTCTTCTTTAGTCTTTGCGTGTTCAAAAAGTGTTTTATGTAGTTAAATGTTTAAACAGCTTAGCTAAAGTTTTGGGGGTTTTTTTTAGTTTTTTTTTTAGCTTAGCTAAAGAAGTGATATAATGACCATTTACTGAGGCCTGATTTTGAACATTTCATTACCCACCTCAGTTCTAAGACAAAATGTCTGAGATTACCCACCATCTTGAATTATAGGGAGCCAAAGTGAACCCGGTGAAACCACAGATACCCGTTCACAAAACACCATTTCCAGATAGGCACTCAGTATTTTGACTATATAGGTTCGAGATTATATGTGTCATTCCCCAATCTTTTAGATCTGTATTTCTGATACACTTAACAACTGTCAACGTAGCTTTGAGGCAGAGTTATTCAGAGACGATTGTAGTAAACTACAATTCAATAAGAGCAAACAAGACCAAAAACAAAATTCTAGCCTCAAACCTCCATAGAATTAGCACTAAGCCTCGTTCTTACTGGCCTCCGGAAATATAGTTTTGAGCACGGGTATCTGCCGTTTTAGCGGGTTCACTTTGGCTCCCTATAGAACCTGAAATTGTGCAGTAGGTATTTTAAACTCGAGTTATGTATATTTCTTTCAATTGCAAATATTCACCATGTTTATGGGCTTCATGTTTTGTCAAGGGGTGTTATCAATGGGCTGATTTAGTCACACTCATTAATGCTATCTAAAAACCAGTTGTAATCATTGTAGACAGGGTTAAAGGAAAGGTCCAGCGAAAAGTTAATGATTTGGAAACATGCGAATGATAAACATGTTGTTTGTTGAAAACCTCGCTGGTGTTCTCCTTTAAATATACACAATGCATGTGTCGCTAGAGTAAGTCTGCATAATTCCAACGAATTACGATAATCATAGCCCATCAACTAGTTAGCCAGATATGTGAGCCTAGGTTATCGAATTTATGCTATAGGTGCACTGTAATTGTTCCATTGCTTTGTACGTAGCGACAATTGTTCACTGGAAACGTGATAGATATGAAGACTATAAATAGATTTGTGCCATCTACAAGTATATAGCGTACAATGAATACAAATAGATTTGTGCCATCCTCAAGTATATATCCAGAGATACTGCAGACCATGTAGATGTAACTCCGTTTTATAAAACGTCTGATGCTCAATATAAAATAATTTTATATATTCGTTCAATTTTCATTACATGTATTGTCGAGATTCATATTAAAATTTATTTTTTTCATACCAGCGTATGACTTAAATAGATATTGTTTTATCTTGGAAACCATAGTAATCACAGAAGTGTTGACATTGAAGAACTATCAAAGGAAATACATTTGAAAAATACTTGTATCATTTATATATCAGTCAGCTTTAATGGGAGATCCTGTAAACCTTTGTAAATTCCTGGAAGATGTGATTTTAAACCCGAATTCTTTCACGCGATTGTAAGGCAATGGTGATAACGATCAAGCTGCAAGAAAATAAAATATTTGTATTAAAAAAACTGTGTTTGATTCTTTTTGTACGGAAGTGTTATAAGGTAGTCAGTAAAACCCCGCATAAGCGGAAACCCTCCGTTCTGGGCCAAAGTGTCCGCTAACGTGGGGTTGTCAAGTTTGCTCCGCTGTAATATGCAAGTGTAATATACCGATATGTAGGGAAGACAGGGGCGATGATGAATCCGAAATCCATTTCCCAATATCTTAATTGGGTCCGAAGTTATTCAACTTTGAATTACAAAATATATTTTCTATGAATATACTGAGATATACAAACACAAGAAACAAACATTAATCTATTTTTGGTAGGGTGTCTGTCGGTGGTGTCCGCTTACGTGGGGTTCCAGCCTTTTCGTACCGAAATAACTGTCCGCTTACATCTTAAACATCTAATAGAGGGGAAAATATCTGTTCCAAAGGAAAGGAGTCCGCTCACGCAGGGTGTCCACTAACGGGGAATGTCCATTAGGCGGGGTTCTACTGTACTTCAAGTATTCAGTTTAGTCGTACATCGTGGATCAAGTTGATATTTTCCGTATGACATGTGCCAAACACGGAAAAGCAGTTATGTTATGTTGGGGAAGCTCATTCGGTATGATTCGATCAGACATAGCAGTTTTCCTCTTTTCCAAGGATATTCTTGTTTTCATTTTTAGTTTGAAAAATGGTATGTTCTTGTGTAAAACAAGGAATAAATTAGGCCTCATTAACACCAATAAACAGTATTATCCTACCCCTAATAAAAAACGCCATAGGCTTAACATGGGATTTGTTTATTTCACGGGTGTGACATAAAGTGTTGTTTATGCCACTACTTTTTGATGCTGGAAAAATGTGGAAACGGGGTAGGATAAAATCTAGACGCCACTCGTTTGAGTTTGAGCTTATTTATGCCACTCATTTTGTTGGCTCCGTAATGTCACTTGTCTTTGGCTCGTGAAATTATGGAGCCAACAAAATACGCGGCATAAATAAACTCAGACTCAAACTCGTGACGTCTCTTGATAGTTTGAATCTCCCTACACATCCCAGCCCCATTCCATGACCAATAGCGATGTGTTTTCCATGTTCTCTCAGTCTCTCTGCGGCAGTAAATTCTACATGGAAAATATTTCCTGTTTTGTTCATGACCCTAATTGATATCCCTATTCGATATTGACTGAGGCTGATTGATGTCTCAGCTTTTGGGGTTGGGGAGTTGGCTCAGTGGTTAGAGCACCGTACTTGTAACCCCAAGGTTGTGGGATCGAGTCCCACCCCTAGCAGTGGTAGATTTACTGCTATATCAAAGGCCAATCCTTCTCATAACATGCCTATGTAGTGGGGGATGTAAAAGAACTCTCACCTTGGTAAATGTGTAGGGGTGAGATTTCTATCCAACTTCATCACATTGATTCGATCACCACCCTTGTGGTGTAAAATAACCTTGAGAAAGTCTGGTAAGGACCTATAATGTTTAAACGGACATAAAATCAAACCAAACCAAACAAACAAAGCCGGAGATACTCCATACACCACATTGATGAGCTCATAAAGTCTTAGCCGATATTCATCCTGAGGTTTCATAAAATGGCATTGGGAATTCCGGATATTGACGATTAAATGAACGTATTGTTTGATTAAGTACTAATATCTTTGTGATTGTAAGAGCAACCGATCCCAAGGTAGTCCAGGAGATGAGGGGGTCATTTTGTCGCGAATGAGTACGAAAGGGTTGACAGTTATTTGAGTCTCAAAATGTGAGCTGGCAACTTCAAATTAAACAATTGCTAAAAAGTATATTTTCCGATCTGTGATAAGATCTTATTCGTATTGCTTTAGTGCCCATTCTGAGTTTAAGCAGGACTGGGGTGCATTGACCTGCCGTTAACCATCGTTGATGGCTGACAGTTGGTGGCAGCCCATCTCCAGATGGCTCTTTCGATTGCTGCTGCTGCAGGTATGATCCATTGCAGATTGCAATGAAATGTACCACTTCTAGATACAGTTTCAGACCCATGCAGACCTTTTCTAAAGTGGGATTCGCTCAGTGGGATTCATGTACCTCACAGGGTTCAAAATATCATGAGATTCTGTTCCTTGTTAGAGGTAATTGTCGTCAACAATTGCAGGGGAAAAACGTGTCTCAGGTTCTACAATTTAGATGAAGAGATAGTGTTCGAGTACAGAATCCCAGCAGGATTTGTTCCAGACAAACACCCTGTGAGGTACATGAATCCCATCGTGTGAATCCCACTTAAAGTAACTGATATTGTTCTGATATGTCTTTTATGCGTATTCCCTTTTCTGTAAGGAAATAAATGTAGAAAGATAATCTGTAAAAAATGCTCAGCATGAGTTCGGTACAACTCTCTGAATCCAGTGCATTTTTAATTCGTAAGACTTGAAAACGCTGATTAGAAACACACATAATCAATTTTCTCCTGCTTAAATTCTTTTTATTTACAACTTCGATGGGTCAGATACAGCAAAGAATTCCCAAAGGCGATTCCATGTTACATGAAGCATGCACATATAACATCAATAAAGAGAGCTAACAATACGTTAACTACACTGGCCTTTCAACGCATCCTTGTGAAACCATCGCTAACTTTTGATCTGAATATCTCCAGCTAAATATAGGTCAGATTGAAATTCTATATCACTTAAATTTCAAATAGATTTGTGAGAAAGCAGTATCACTCTATTATCTCACCCCTGGTATGTTTTTCTCCTTAGACTTGACATTGGGAACTCTTATCTAACGCCCATTAGATATTTAGGAAAATGTGGGGGATTATGTCTCAAATGATAGCCCATTAAGCAATATTAAGGGTGAGATAAATTCGGAAACCTATTCAAGTTTAGGGTCAGAGCTCGATCCCATCTCGTTTGAATCACTACGTAATTCACGCGGCTCCGCCTTCTGAATTACTATGTGATTCAAACTCGATGGGATATGACCTCAGACCCTAAACTCTCATAGGTTTCCTCTATAATAGTCAATCTTGTTTTCAAGAATGTTCGTTACTCTTCAAGCGTGGACAAAAGTGTTCCTTACTCTTAAAGTGTGAACAAAAGTGTCCCTTACTCTTAAAGTGTGAACAAAGGTGTCCCTTACTCTTAAAGTGTGAACAAAGGTGTCCCTTACCTTCAAGTATAAGTACACTCTGATTTAATGTTTTCTCGAATCCGAAAGTTATTTTCGTGACTGCATTTAAAGGCAAACAATTTGAGGGAAAACTCCCCAGGAATCAAACAGAGTGGCATGATGGAATCATCTTCAAAATAATGAAGAAGAATCTAACGCCCGAAAGGTCACAGATTCTCATACAAGTGCCTTCAGTCTTCTTTTGCGTAGATAGCATTATCCATATCAAATAGATTTTAAGAGTATGAGGACCCTTCTTCGACATACTTGTGTCCTGAAACATACAGCACGGTCCAATGGACATACATTATCACATACAAATTGTTATCTCACCCCTGGTATTTTTGTCCCATAGGCTTAACATTGGGAACTCCTACGAGTATTGCAGTCCGTTCCTTGGTCTATATCCTGTGTGTCATCCATTCTTTTATCGTGTACAGGGGTGAAATGAATAAAGAAACTCGTAGTCCTCCAACTCGTTTGAATGCTATGTGATATTCACTTGGCTTTCGCCTGATTCATATCACTCCGCATTAAACTCAGGGAGAACGATGACTTTGACCAAAACTTGTTAGTTTCTTCTATAGATCTTCATATTGATCGAATCTCCTCTAAATGATCAAATATGTGATATACATGTAATTGGTACATATGAGACAAACTCCTAAATCATCACATTGCTGATAATTCACAATGTTGAATTGTTCACAATAGGTACTGCTTGCACATCAGGCTAGTGTAGTATCAATATAATTCATTAAAATTGTTATACTTTTATACTTCATCCTTAGGCCACGCATTGGTAGGAAGTAGGATAAACTCTTCTTATCATTATGGGAAGCCAAGAGAAAACACTACATCTGGGCATTTGATTATTGAATTAATTATGCAAGAATAACACGTTGCTTTGCTTTACCTTCTGAAGAGGTTATTATAAATGCTTATTTGATTTTACCAGTATATCCCTTATAGTGAATGGCATGTATCTATTGGTGGACTAGAGCAGATGGTTATTAGATTTGTGTGAAGAGAAGATATAGACACAGTAGATGCAACATATAACTTTGACTACCGGATTTACCGAATAGTCTATCACAACGTACAAGGCACAGGTTTTGTATCCCCACCCCTCCCATCCTCTTAGCCTCGACTTTGCCTCCACCTAGTATAGGGAGCCAATGTGAACCCGCTAAAACGGCAGATACCTGTACTCAAAACACTATTTCCGGAGGCTAGTAAGAATGAGGCTTAGTGCTAAAGCTATTGGGGTTCGAGGTTAGAATTTTGTTTTTGGTCTTGTTTGTTACTATCGAAGTGTAGTTTACCACTATTGTCTCTGAATAAGTCTGTCTTGAAGCTACGATGACAGTTGTTAAGTATATCAAAAATATGGATTTAAAAGTGATTGGAGAATGACACATAATCTCAAACCTATGTAGTCAAAGAGACCTATTCCACCAAAAAGGCCCTCAGCAGGCAGGTTTTTGCCCTCCAGCCGGCAATTGCCGCCGGGCCGGCCACCCGGCCGCCCCTAAACCCCTAAATTCTCCAAGCTGTTCCACCAAAGCCCCACGAGGCGACCAACAGGAGTACACAAGGCGCCCGGCGAGCGCCCATAGAGCCGGCCG
Source organism: Alentia gelatinosa (assembly GCA_950022655.1). Taxonomy (NCBI): domain Eukaryota; kingdom Metazoa; phylum Annelida; class Polychaeta; order Phyllodocida; family Polynoidae; genus Alentia; species Alentia gelatinosa. Next base: position 87,962,752 of record OX465582.1, read on the forward strand.
GACCCGGCGCGGCGATACACTCGCAGCGGGTTTGCTATTGCCGTCTGGTGGACGTTGGCGGCACTAACACGCAAGCCCGCGCTTCTCTATCGATCCGATAGGCGGCGTGGCATGCGGTGATACACTACGACGCTCTGAACCTGCGAAAGTCGCGTATCGAGCGGAGCAGTGTGTCAGCGTGTCGGGATTTGTACGGGAACGGTCAGAAAACGTCAAATGACCGCAGAATTACAGGTTAAATCGAACAATGAAGGTAAATAAAGATAAGGATTGATGTTATGAATGTGTATATCTGACTCTGGTGCTTATATTTTGCCCAAACTGCCGCAACTGTCTGAAATATCTGTGTCCGCGTATCGGGATACCGTCCGCGGGCCTGTCAGCTCAATATTGACGGTGTATATTGTAGTATATGCAGGCGAGTGGTCAACGCGCGCCCGGGGAACAGCTCTCCGAGTCACTCTCGATGTAGCTCTTGGCACGCCGGCCAGCCTGCCGGGGGCTTAAAATCAAATGAATCAGTTTTCCTCTGGCAGGGCTTGTGGGGGACGTTGTGCTCATAATGCCCGCCCGCCCGCCCGGCCTTCTCTGTGGTTATCACTATATTTTGGTGGAACACCTCCAAAATTGGCTATTGCAACGAGTATTGTCCCCGGCCGCCAGCCGCTGGCCACCAACAGGTCAGCCGATACTGCCCGGCTACGGGGTTTTGGAGGCACGGTGGCCGGCAGGGGCCGGCCGTGAGGGGCCTGTGAGCTCTCATGAGCTGTTCCACCAAGCAGATTATCGCCACTGGCGGGAGGTTTGCGCCGGCTATTGCCGCCGATCGCCAATAGGCGACCACAAGTGACTCCTTGGTGGAATAGGGGTGAAAAAATACTGAGCACCTATCCGGAAATGGTGTTTTGTGAACGGGCATCTGCAGTTTCAGTGGGTTCACTTTGGCTCCCCATAGGGGAAAGAGCCATTGTTAGTACATGAAGCAGCCAATAGGTGGCCAACAGTATAGGGCCCCCATACGGAGGACAGAAGCTGTACTGTGGCTTTTTGTTCTTATGAAATTTAACTGACTCTCGAAGATTTACCATGATTCCCTTCATCCCAGAGTAGGATGACTTAGAGATAAATCCCAGTACATGTTTGTTCTCAAATGAAAGGCTCTAAACACATATCTGAGAGAGTCTAGAATTTTAACAGTTCCCTTTTATCACTCACTAACCTTTGTACCTTCAGTAGTGAAGAACACCTGCTCAGGGGGCAAAATGGTGGCGCCCAGGAAACATTACCTATCTGGCTTATATATCGTATACACCAAATATCATGCATGGTAATTTGTCAGCGAGACATAAGAGGAGTATAACATAGATTAATAACATAGATTAATAGGATTAAAGGCATATCGGACAATTTGAAAATTAAAATCCATGTCAATTTCCTGAAAACTTAGGACGATGGTCTCCAAGTGTTGTGGAACACATATCTAACGTAAAAATCGGGGGTCACCGTGCTAGTTGTTTTTTAGAATTTATATATCAATATTATGATCATTTTTTATTAGAATATAAAAGAAATTCTAAAAAAAAAAATTTCACATAGTGCACCCCATGTCATTTTCCTCAAACTTTCATAGAATATGGTAGATATATAGTACTATATATTTAGGTTTTAAAAAACATAGGTCACCATCCTTGTTTTTGAAGGATTTGAAGTAAACCATATTTTTTCAGTACATTTCCTATGTAAATTAAGCAAATGTAAACTGGCCTAATTTAGCTAACAAGATTGGATAAAATTGTGAATTCACTCGTGTAGAATTAGAATGAATCCCAAGAAATCAGTTTTGATTGATGATGACATTATTCAAAAATCACCAGGTGGCGCCACTATTATAGGATATGCCTTTAATGGAGGATCGCCTGTAAACGGGTGAACGATTGTAATGTCTTAAAATATACTTGAATAAAAAAAAATATATATATATATGTATATATGGTCACCAATAAATTGTTATCGTAGGAGAATGTGACACCAATAAATATTACAATATTATTGTAGGAGAATAGTGGTATTATAAGTGTGAGATGTAAGCAATGAGTCGAGTAGGGTTAATTTCGATTTGTTTCATTATTACCCTTCCCCAGGATCACGTCATAGAGGTGATACCTGACCTGCAGAGATAAAGGTTTACATAATAGTACATCAGTCTTATTTTGTTCTCAATATTATCAACGCAGTTATTGAAGCGGTGAATGTGTGTTATAACATTGACCTTCATGCTACCCATTCTTCCTTGTCTATACAATATTTGTTAATGTTTATGTGGTATACTTACAACATTGCAATCCGTGCATGATAAACGATTCATCTCACCCCTGGTTATTTCATCCCATAGGCTTAATATTGGAAACTTGTTCTCCATGCCCCTATGAGTACTGCAGTCCGTTCTCCATGGTCTATATCCTTTGTGTTGTCCATTCTGCTAGTGTGTACAGGGGTGAGATGAATACAGAAAGCAACTCATTTTGGTTAAAGTCATCTTTCCCCAACTTGTTTGAACGCTACAAAATATTTACTCAGCTTTGCCTCATTCATATCACTCTGCATCAAACTCATAGAGAACAATGGCTTTGACCAAAACTTGTTGGTTTCTCCTTCATTTTTCTCAATGCTAACAAGCATGGTAAGTTTACACATTACAATTACAACCCTCCATGTGCGACAAGTAAGCATTCCAGAAGAAGTTGACGACATTGATGAGCAGGACCCTGAACTGGACCGGGACAAGGGTGAAGCTGATGGCCTGGACCGGGGGCCAGACCGAGTAACAAGTAAGCAGCATGGGCTGGTAGTCTCTCCGCAGCTGACTCCAGATCTCCAGCTGACTCTCACCTCTCAGCGCCGCCATCAGAACCAGGAAGCTCACCAGGTACAGCGGCAGGAAGACCCCCTGGTCGAGGACGAGCTTCTTGAAGGCAGCCTTCTTGAAGGATCCTCTGATGAACCGGTCCAGGCCGGAGTACCAGACATGCATGGTGGGGCCGAAGACAAAGAAGCCGGTGCCCAGGAAGCGGCATGTGCGGCGTATGTCGTACTCCGCCAGCGTATGCTTAGATACGCACACCTGGAGTAGGTGAAAAAGGCCAATACAGATAAACCCACCTCTCTATAGAGCATAGAGTGATTGCTAGTCAAAATATGGAAAACCATTCTTTACTATATACCCATGCCGTATATGGTGTAAATACGCACCGTTTCGGTATATGATGTAGAAATACTGTACGAACCGCTGGTCCATACACTAAAATACGGACCACCTTGCCATACACGTTTATTAAGAAATTGGTTGTTATACCAAATGAAATTGATTTTTTTTTAAATTCGGGTATATAGTAAATATATAACGTCCAACCATGCTTATACAAGTCACAGAACTCGATGATAATTTACCGTTTGTACAGAACTCGGCGTAAACGCCTTGGTCCGTATATACCGTTCTGTGACTTGTACAGCACGGTCAGGACGTTATATATAAATACGCATTGACTAAAATTATAGTTGTTAGGCGAAATGAATTAATTATTCTATTAATTTTAGGTATATAGTAAATATATAACGACCTATCATGCTTGTACAAGCTACAAAACGAGATGATAATTTATTGTTCATTTGGAACTCAGCATAAACGTCTCGTTCCGTATAAACCATAACTTATCATCTTCTTTTCTAGTTTGTACAGCATAGCCAGGTCATTCTGTATAAATACTGTTTTGTTGTACTTCTCTGGTAATCAATGGAAGAACGCCGCATCCGCAGGCGAATTGTTCATCATTATACATTATTTGATCAATAACAAAAAAAAATCAACCAGAGACAATAATGAAATAAAGAGGATTTTTAATTGATTTTGAAATATCTGAAGAGGAATTGTCATCTTTATATCTATAACAATACCCCGCACTTCATAATATCTGTTATTCTATCGCAGATAAATGTTATTCTATATGTATGCAGCGCTTTCATTATATATCCTCTTATGCCAGAACACAGTTTTGTTGTGGATGACATTGCATGGAGGCATGGTATGGTATAACACAAATTCTCACCCTTTAGCAATATTTTAAAGGACAACAATAGTCTCTAACAAGTAATTTACCACATTAACAAAGATATGCTACATTAGCGTTTACAGATAGAGAAATTTGAAAGATACTCATGAGATAAAAAATAACCTTGTCAGTGCTCCACCGAGTTTGACTGCGAAGTAATTCACGAAACGTAGCTGCATGAATTACTCCACGCTCAAATGAGGTGAAGTGTGGACCAAGTTATTTTCATCAAATGGGTTTCTGTTTTTATCCCACCCCACATAACATTATTAATTGATAAAATAACTCACCCAATTAGCCATTGAGTATTGGGTACACTAGCTTCACGACCGTGGAGTATGAGTTCCTAACGTTAAGCCTATAGAGACAATCACCGGGGTGAGATAATTATAGGTTACTCACCTGTGCTAGGATATCTCCACCTCCCATTAGGACACCTGTAGTTAGTGCCTGGGTTCGCCACGGGTGTCGCTTCAGTTGAGTGAGATATCCGCGGCAGACTCGGGCTAGTCGTGTGGAGAGCGTCATGGCGGTAACGTTCCCTGTCAGTACAAAAAAAGGTATAGATGATGATAATTAGTAGTAAAGGTACCAAGTAAAGGTATTGTTGTGTCGCATTGCTACTAGAATCCTGTATGTTTTAATGAATTTTTTTCACAGTATCGCTTCCAATTGAGTTGAATGTATGCACACCTTTTTAAAGCCAATACCCACTGAACGATTTCGTTTCCACCGATTAACTCCCTGAATCGGCAGGGTTATTTAACTTGTCTCAGGCAAATATGTACATCGCGTCGACTATTCCCACAACGTTTATGGCAGCGATTAGCATGAGTTAATCGTAAGCAAATTCTGTCCACACTGGACGACGGACTGCGTAAATCGTGAGCGATTTAGGACCACCGATAAAGGAACAAGTAATAAATCTCAGTATATGGGAGTTAAATCGGTGAGCTGGCCTCAGTCTGTGTGTGGCATGGGCATTTCTGCTCACCCAGCGACTAATTAAGGGCCATAATTGGTAGGAACCACGGGGTGTATTTCTTAAACTCCGTTGTCGGCGACAACGGGAAGGAACACGTTCCTTAATTTATCGGTCCCGATTTCGGAACATTTGACTGCAATTTGTCGGCGACAAAGGTACATCGCCATGGGGGGGATTTCCAAATCTTAGGCAAATTACTGTAGGGGGGTGTCACATTGGCCGACACATTTTCTAGGCCTCGCCTGAGCCTACGATTGTTCTTTTGTCGCCGAGAAAGGAACATTCATGTTCCGAAATCGTACAGTGTGTATTGGCTTTTAGACCTGATGGATATGGTTACCAGGGACCTGTTTCACTAGTTTCGTGACATGTCTAGATGGCGTCTAGATGGTGTGTCCGGTTTCATAAGAACTAGACATTAGACTTCATTTTGTCCGTTCTTGCTTGCACTGTTGGTGCCGCTTCTCATATCTGTCTAACACTATTGTCACAAAACTAATGAAGCAGGTCCATGATGTGTCTAGATTTGTCTAATTCTTATGTTTGGGGTCTGTCTTTTCCTTAGGGCAGCTACTTGTGTTGTCACGACACTAGACAACCCCAATGTCTGTATGTTATCACAGACATGTCATGAAACTAGTGAAACAGGTCCCAGGTCCCTGATGACCTACCACGTATAAACATCTAGAATTCTGTCGGATCTGCTTGGATTTTCCCTTCACAAAGGTACGAAGTGAACCAGACCTAGGCCTGGAGACTGAAGGGCCACAAGACTGAGATTCTCATGTAGAGAGAGACACAATGCTGTGCTTCTGTTTTAGATCTCCTTGCTCACATGTAAGTTTTTGCTTATGCTTTATCTTTAGCTGTAACAATAATAAAATTCAACCCTGTAATCATCTTGTGTTTACCCTTTCCCTGCAGTACCCTGTTCCCCTTCTCAGCATTACACGGCCGGCATTGCCTGCCCAAAGGACCCTGCTACGGCAGGCACCTTTTTTGGGAAATAGCAATGTCACATGAAGTGTCAAGTGATTTAAATAATTTACCTTGGTGACTGATCATATTTTGTTATACCAAATCAAAGGTCAATATGGATCTTATACATTGTAAAAAATTCTTTTGAATCAAACAATTATCTTTTTATCTATTGCATTTTGTATACAAGTATCAATGATGCCTCTAAGATGCCTGGAGGCATCTTCCTGCCATAGCCAGGTGAATGTCTAGAGGCATCTTCCTGCCATAGCCAGGGGAATGTCTGGAGGCATCTTCCTGCCATAGCCAGGGGAATGCCTGGAGGCATCTTCCTGCTGTTAAATGGTTAAGAGTAGGCAAATTCTGTTAGAATGCGCCCACATTCAAGCTGTAACATCAAATGCTTAGAGTTGTGGTTAAGGGTAGACAGTGCACACTTTGTTACAGCAGATTCTTAAAAAAAAAAATTATTCAGAAAAGATTTGAAATGCTCTTCCATGCATATGCCCTAACTATGAACAGTATACAGTTGACAAACATATTCCAAGGGCTTTACGTAGACTGATATAAAGTTTCATCTTATTATCACACATGAGCGTATTATATCAGAATGTTCGTTGGTCTGGTCATTTGACTCAACTTTGTTGTTATGAGCTATCATAACACATTTACTCAGTTATAGATAGAGATAGAGGTTCCAGTCAGTCCAATGGAAGTTACAGGTAAGGGTATACACAACATAACACAATATACAAACCTCTGCATACAAACATAACAGGAACAGGACAAAACAGCACAGGACAAAACAGTGACACCATGACCATGACCAGGTACACAGGTGCAACAGAGAAAACTCACAAGTCAACACAATATCTTAGTAATTATGGTTGCTTTGGTACTTCTCCATACAAATGCTACAACAAAACACATTGCACATTCTGCTGAGAAGGAGGAGACATACACAATATTGACTGGTTTCAGATACAAGCGGCTGTATGCTCCGAGTCTATACTGTATTTATTATTACCCACCTGATACGGAGTCTCCATACTAAGCCTATGGAGATTACAGATCGCTACTGAGGAGGATACGGAGCTCCGTACCCTCCTAGGAGGATACGGATTTTTGAGATGAAAGTAGTCCCAAACATAACTTCTTAATTACGTTGAAAAGTTTTCTAACGATCATATTTATTGCTTAAATCTAAAAATAAGTGAGTAATAAATACAACATTACCATAATTTCGATCTGTGTGGCCGTATTCTCCTTGTACTTGACGCTACGCAATACTTCTCGCTATCGCTCGGAGTATTACTACGCGTCAACTACGCGGAGAATACGGCCACTCAGATCGAAATCATGGTAATATTGTGTATTTATCCACCTTTTCTGGACAAGTGGCATGTCGATATCAGTTCGTTTTAGTTATGCACTATTTTCCCTTACGGACTATTTTCCGTATGCGCCACCCGGTGCATACAACATATCCGTATGCGTCGGGTATGTCCATACACACTCCCTATGTCTTTTCTATGGACACTTTGTATTAGGTGGATAATACAAGGTATTATTTGTGATGATCGATCTGCTGAGCTACCATTCAGAGGTGGACAGACGCACTGAGGTGAGAAGTACCAGCTGCTGTGAGTACTTATATAGAACGTCCTGACCATGCTGTACAAGTCACAGAACGAGATGCTAGTGTATACGGACCGAGGCATTTATGCAGAGTTCCGTACAAACGGTAAATTAGCATCGAGTTCTGTGACTTTTACAAGCATGGTTGGACGTTATATATTTACTATATACCCGAAATTTAAAATAAAATCTATTTCATTTTTCAAAATTTTAATAAATGTGTAGGGCTAGGTGGTCCGTATTTTAGTGTACTGACCAGTGGTCCGTACAGTATTTTTACGTCATATGCCAAAACAGTGCATATTTACAGTATATACGGCATGGGTATATAGTAAAGGTACATAATGCCCCAGTCTCACTGGCGCAAAAAAACGGCGTTTCTTCTACGGATTTGAAAGGACGCGAGTTCCGCGTATTTGGTACAGATATCCAACGCATTTATATTTTACTACGTAATCCATTTACACTGGCGTCAATTCTGGCATTTTTACTACGCATTTGAGGTGGTGGGGACAACGTAGTATCGGCTACGGATTGGGAACGTACCTGTTTGGTTTGCTTTAACGTTTTAGTACGTTTCACAACGTTCATCAACGCTTATGCCCCAGTCACACTGGCGTAAATTTCGGCGTTTCTTCTACGTATTTAAATTTGTGGGGAGTACGTATTAGCTACGGATTTGGAACGCATTTGTTTGCTTTCCTTCAACGTTTTAGTACGCTTCTCAACGTTCATTAACGCTTCTTTACGCTTTTGTACGTATTGTGGCGTTTTTCGGCGCATTCCGACTTTCATTTACGCATCTCCGCGTTTTCCTGCGCATTGCGGCGCATTTGTAAATTTCAAAATGCGTAGAGGTGCGTACATGGAAAAACGCCGTTTTTTCTGTACGCATTGTGGCCTTTTACTGCGTTCATTTACGCATTAGAAATGCGTAGAGATAGGTTTAAAATTTTAAAATCTCATTCTGATACCACGTTTTTTCTACGTTTGTTCTACGTTTCTTTACGCATTCCGACTTTCTATTACGTAAATCCGCGTTTTGCCGCGTGGTACAACGCATTTGTATATTTCATAAACCGTAGAGAAACGTAGACGTGTACACGGAAAAACGCTGATTTTTACGCCAGTGTGACTGGGCATTAATGACCAGAATCGACCATCAGTACCGTAGTCTGCCAAAGGGGATTAAAGAAGAAACAAACAAGTTTTGGTCAAAGTCGTCGTTCTCCATGAGTTTGATGCGGCGTGACATAAACGAGGCGACAGCCGAGTGAATCTCACATAGCATTCAAACAAGTTGGAGAATGACTTCTTTGACTAAAACGAGTTGCTTTCTGTATTTATCTCACTCCTGTACACACTGAAAGAATGGGCAACAAAGAGGATATAGACCATGGAGTACGGACTGCAATACTAGAAGGGGCATGGAGAACGAGATCCCAATGTTAAGCCTATGGATATTTATTCCAGGGGTGAGATAAACTATCGTAAAACTGGATGAGTTTTAATCTTGGTCACCATATTCCACGATTGGAGTTTGGCATAGTGATTTCATGAGGCAAAGCCAAGTGAAGTCCGGAGCCAAAACTTCAAGAGTGGAATGACGTGGCCATGATTAAAACGAATCAGGTTTTGATTTTTCCTACCCTGTCTCCTCGATTTTGGAATATTACGTGATAGCAATTCTGTATGCCACTAGTGGCATATAAAACTATGTATGCCAGTCAGCGTGGCATATGGAAACTCAATGTTAAGCCTATGGGATTTTATATCAAGGGTAGGGTAAAGAACTATTCATTGTAGGGAGACTAAGAAAAACCTTATATCTCATCATCAAGCTATGAAAAATATGACGAGGAGGCATTTTTCTCTTCTTGTTTTTTTGCTGGATCAAAGATGGCTTTTCAAATGACAAGTACCATAGTTTGACAATATGTGCCAACACAAAAAAATTGGTTGTGTAGGTATGAAGAGAGATATAAACATACCTTTCATAATTTCTGTCAAGGTCCATCTTACAAAAACTTCGTTTGCTGATGCGCGCGGTGATAATAAACAAGTTGGTATTTTTAGTGGCCTAGAGGTAGATGAAAAGGTTTCTAGTACAACTGCACCCCTAAAAACTGAGTAGAATACCTATTCCCATGCCTAGAAAATGTTCAGGAAATGACTGGTTGCTATGTTGAAATTGGATAACATTTAATGAAAATTCTCAATTTTACGGGAACTAAATGAATTCTTTGTACAAAATTCTATATGTATTAAATTGGACTGAAATCTTCTGGCATTTGGAATAAATGGGAGGACCATTATCTTCAGTTAATTTCAAAGAATGTAAGAGGTCTTATGTGTTAAATCCTCCATAGGCTTAATATTAGAAACTCGTACTCAACAGGCTTGCGAGTACGGTAACCCATACTCAATTGTTGATAAACGGATGAATATTTCTAGGCTAAGATAAAATCAGAAACATATTTCTGTTCGGACTGAGTCCCCGTTTGCCATCCCTTTGAGAGCACTCTGGAATATTCACTCAGCTCGTGCCACATTCATAATACTGCGTGCTCCAAACTCGATAGCGAACGAGGACACAGGCCGAACACTCATCAATTTCTTTCTTGATATCAGAGGATCTCGGTGTATGTCTCTCTCTGGAGCTGACTCAGAAAATCGACCTGAACAATTGTGTTGAGTCAGGTCCGGAAGAGAATCTCTATTGCTAAAGAAACAAAAAAAACCACTCTGAGAACTAAGATGTACATTTATATAATTGTTAATAACTGAATTAGATTAGATTATCCTGCTCCATGGGCCGTATAAATGTGAATTTGAGGAATAATTCAATCAAATGTATTTACCTTATTGGTATATTCTCGCGTACCGCGTTTCTTTTGATGAAAATATTTTCATCAAAAGAAACAAGGCACGGAAGTACGTACTAATAAGGTTAATACATTTTACTTTTATCATATACCCTCATATGTAAATAATTGGTAAAATACTTGGTAAAATGTTGCACCGTCCAAGCCGGACTCAAAGTGTGCTGGTAGCTATGTTGACTTTTTACAAGAAGTGGAGTTGTGACCACTCTCAAATCTGATTGGTAGGTAAAATTTGTTGATCCAATCACAACACATATATTCAAAGTATGTTGGTATGTTTTTATATACCACCGTACTATAGTGGTATATAACCAATACCAATACCGTAGTACATGTTGGTATGTGTGTAACATATTGGAATAGGTATGTGGTAACTGGAGTAACTTCTAGTGAATTTCAGGAACTGGCCCCAGGTGTGGGTGAAGGTAACCATAGTGGTACTGTTGCACGCTTCAGTGAATTCGGGGGTGGAGTGTGCCAAGTGCGGCTGTAAGGAGGAACTTAACCACGCTCCTAGCATAGATCCTGCGCCTTACTTCCTGACCTGCTTGTACCTTTGCACCGACCTGCCTTTTTGGGGCAAAATCTGTACCATGAGCCATCCCAAATTTTGAGCGTTTCGGGGAGTATTTTGTGTTTCACTTGTAAAAAGAGATGCATATATGTTTATAAGGTAAATAATATACGCTCTTTTTTTTGTTATTTGTGATGTCAAATAAAGAATAAACTGTGGGATTACTTTCTTCAGTGGAATGCACCTCATGCGTTGCTGGGTTTTGTTTGTTAACGTGATACTTGTGCTCATTTGCAGGGGTAGTCTAACCAGCTGCGGATTCACACTATAAAGTGGTTTAAAGCTGAAAAAGAAACAGCTTTATTGTCTGAGGTGATCATTTAATAATTCCAGTATTTCCCAACTCATGAGTTGTTTGAGTTTCATAAATTTTGACAGATACCCTTTTCCTTTTAATCTGAAATGTAGTTTATTTATGTGACGTCACTGTGTTTGAGGCAAAGATTAGTAAGCGCAAGCACCACGAAAGATCTGCTGGGAGAGTGAAGCTTAATGCTGAATCGGCGTGCCTCAACAAACCCCTCGGGATTTACCGCCAGAACGTCAGCAAATGCATCATCTCTTATTGGAAGAAAACCCAATCAGTTTCGGATAAATCCCTCCTGTGCCCGTTCCTGTTATGATACACCTTTGTAAATATTCAGTGTGATTGGTGCCAAGGGAATAGGTTTCGTTTTGTATTCAACTAATCGATAACAATCAGGATTTACATCATGGAGAATGACCTCTAGTGCACTACTCATTTGACGTTGTGTATACACATGATGCCATTTGTGCTATGTAAAGAGCCGATATAATCATCATTTTTATATCGATCATTTCGTCAGTATGCCGAAACGATATAAAATGGTTTATGTAATGATTGACACACCCTACATGCACGCAGCTCTGTGCTACAATGTGGGTTTTAACTACACCCTAGCACGCAAGTAGCTAACGTATTTATCCGATTGAATTGATCTCCATTGGCTTTCTGCCTCTGGTGCATCCCTATGGTAATACCTGCAGGGAGTAACATGTAATCAACATGTTCAATAAGATATAGGCCTGTTACAATAACGTTGCTCCTTCATCCGAGACTCGCAATTTGGTGGCGAAATGGTCTTAAATTATTAATGAATTCCATAGTTTCCGCTACGGAAATACTTAACAAATGAAAAACTCTAATTAGGTCAAGATGAATATGTGGAGAACTGCATAGAAACAGCAAAGAGATGGAGTTGTAAATAAACATGATATGTAATGTAATATTCGAAAACATGTTAGAGAAAACCTCTATAGGAGTAAGTAGTATACGATTGTCACCCTGGATCGGGACACATTCAGATTTATCATCCACCTAGTACAAAGTGTCGATAGAAAACACATGGGGAGTGTGTACCACCATACCCGGAGCATACAGATATATCCACCTGATACAAAGTGTCCATAGAAATATATGGGGAACGTGTATCTACATACCGGAAACATACAGATATGTTGTAAGCTCCGGGTTGCATACGGATAAATACATATAGACTGGTTTCAGATAAAAGCGCTTGTATACTCCTCAGATGTTAGTATGTGTCAACTGCATGGAAACAACCAAAAGCATGGAAGTCGTAAATAATTATGATGTAAAATGCTAAGTTAAGTAATGTTCGTAAACACATCACAGAAAAAAACTCTATGGTGTGTAGTAGGAGGAAGTAGTATACGATTGTCACCCTGGATCAGGACACATTCAGATTTATCATCCACCTAGTACAAAGTGTCGATAGAAAACACATGGGGAGTGTGTATCATCATACCCGGAGCATACAGATATATCCACCCGATACAAAGTGTCCATGGAAAACACATAGGGAGTGTGTATGGACATACCCGGAGCATACATATATATCCACCTAATACAAAGTGTCCATAGAAAACACAAAGTGAGTGTGTATCTACATACCCAAAGCAAACAGATATATCCACATAATACAAAGTGTCCATAGAAAACACATAGGGTGTGTGTCTCTACATACCTGGAGCATACAGATATATCCACCTAATACAAAGTGTCCATAGAAACATATGGGGAGCGTGCATCTGCACACCTGGAGCATACAAACATGTTGTATGATCCGGGTTGCAATAAACGGCGCATACGGAAATATAGTGCGTACCTAAATATTAGTACACCACTTTCCAGGAAAAGACCGAAAGTTGATACAATATAAACTGGTTTCAGAAAAAAAGCAGTTGCATGCTCTAGGCCGTATATGCCGTACACTACATATCCCCTTACATGCTGTACGGCTTATCATTCATTATATTTATTCATTTATTTATTATCCACCTAATACAAAATAGATATAGAAAACACACAGGGAGCGTGTATCTACATACACGGAGCATACAGATATATTTACCTAGTACAAGGTATCCGTAGAAAACACCTAGGGAGTTTGTATGGACATACCCGGAACATACAGATATGTTGTATGCTCCGGGGGCACATATGGGAAAATAGTGCATAACTAAAACGAACTGATAGTGACATGCCACTTGTGCAGAGAAGGTGGACAATAATACAAAATAGACTGGTTTCAGATAAAAGCGGTTGTATGCTCCTCTTAGTTTACTCTGCGCAACTCCTCGGAGTAAACGACAGTTAATATACTGTGACGCACAGGGTATGAAAACGGGCTAGCGCTTTTAGTATTTCAAAATACTTAGTAAAATTATTGATCAGATACAAACCTCTGCCATCAGCATTGAGATGTATCTGATCAATAATTTTACTACGAATGTTTGATGTACGAAGAAAATAAGTCAGTTTCTGCATAATATGCTTAAGGCCCTTTTCCATTGGTCGACAAAAACGGTGTAGATTTTCTGTGTTCTCCTAATAGGCTATTTACATTTTGTGTCAGCAGTTCTAAAGGTCTGTCAGTAGTTTCTGAGTCTATCTCTGTGATGGCCAATGAAAATAGGCTATTAGGAGAATACACAAATTCTACACCGTTTTTGTCTGCCAATGGAAACGGGCCTTTATAGGGAGATCCGCTGAGCGAGGGTGTAACATACAGGATCCCTTAAACCAGTACTCGACACAGTAACCTGCTGATCCGTTCAGTGGGAGTGAGTGCAGTAAATGCATGCATGTCACACGTGCAACCTGTGTTAGTGAAGAACACGTTACCTTACAGAGCACGTGCTTGGCGGTACGTATCCGCACGTGCATCTCCGGATCACCTGCACTCCGGTGTGTGTTCCTTTCTGTGTGTGTGTGTGTTGTATCTTCTTCTGTTCTAGATCTGCACTCATCTGGCAGTCGAGGATCAGTCCACTCTCCCAGCAGAGATCCTGCGCTCTACTTCCTGCGGCCGCTTGTATCTCTGGCCCAACCTGCCTGTTTGGGCTCAATTCTGGCCCCTACGTCAGCACTCTCCTAGGAGATATTCTACGCTCTACTTTCTGCGGCCGCTTGTATCTCTGCCCCAACCTGCCTGTATGGGCTCAAATCTGGCCCCTACGCCCGTTTTTGAAATATCCTAAATTCTGAGGGCTTTCGGGGGTATTTTGTGTTCTACTTATAAATAGAGATGAACATATTTATATGGTAAATAAAATACTCTCATTTCTGTTATGATTTATTTCAAACCAGACACATTCTCTGGGATTACTTTCTACAGTGGAAAGCACCTCATGTGTTGCAAGGCTTTGTTTTGTCAACAATGTCCATGTGCTCCTCTGAAGGGGTAGTCTAATCAACTGTGGATTCCCATCATAAAATGGTTTAAGTATGAAAGAGAAACAACCGGATTGTCTGTAAAGCTCCTTTAACAATTCCTATATTTCCATGATATGTGAGTTGCTTGACTTGAACAACTTTTCACAGTTGCCTTGTTTTGAATCTGAAAGGTTCGCTGGTCTCCCCTGTATTATAGTGGATACCCAGGGAACAGGTTTTGGGTTGGGGCAGAGACTAAAAGCCAGCGCTAGCGCCGCCGCGAAAGATCTGGGGGGGGGGGGGGGGGGGAGAGTGGGCTCAGGCAGGCAGAATAGGGATCAATACAACTGTACCACGTGGTGGTTTGGCTCGACCCGTAACCCCCGATCATAGATTAACGAGCAACAAGCGCTAGTATTAGCTTCTCCCTTTTTTAAATTTTTTATATATACGTACTTCGCTCTTTTTTGTTTGTTAATCATATAGGCCTAGGATGAGTACATTCCCATTCCACTGCCGAATGATTGTACATCCACACGGCAACATGGGCCTTTCCAACAGAGATGACTGTAATTACAGGTCCAGATTTCATGTACACTATTAAAAGTCGCATTTATAAAGCCTATTAAGCCTATTAAGACACCGACCCGAGGGCTGTGCCCGATTCCACCTTTCCCCGACGGATCCGTCGGGTCTGTGACAATCTGCATCAATCGGGTCGGTGTACGCACTTCACCGACCCGATTTCATTGCTTTTCCCGACGCATCGGGCATTACTACCATGTCAGATATGACCGACTCTCCCCGACCTTAAGATTTCGGTGTACGCACTTTCACCGACTGTTCCCGATTCTGAGTAGGCCGCCCATATAGTGATGTATTCAATCGCCCCATTCTATACCCAAGTATTTTATACCGATTTGTAGGGGAGACAGAGACGATTACATATCTGTAATCCGTTTCCTAATATCTTAGATAGAACAGAAGTTATTAAACATTGCATTATTACATATATCGACCTACAACCCGTCCGGGGCCCAGCCGAACCCGGCTCCCGGTCGCTCTCTCTGATCTTAATAGGGTTGTTTTACGAGGTTATAAAAGAAGGAGGTGTTGTCGGGACGAGCCTACATTTCGGTGGCTTATAGGTATAAGACTCCAACATTTTATTCCCGACTCTCACCGAGCCGATGGTCGGGATGAGTCGGGGGGAAATTTCTTATATAGATATAAAGCCCATAAGAAAGTGCATACACCGGAATCTTAAGGTCGGGCAGAGTCGGTCATATCTGACATTGTAGTAATGCCCGACGCGTCGGGAAAAGCAATAAAATCGGGTCGGTGAAGTGCGTACACCGACCCGATTGATGCAGATTGTCACAGACCCGATGGATCCGTTGGGCAAAGGTAGAATCGGGCACAGCGGTCGGGTCGGTGTCTTATAGGCTTTACTTTCCACATGACATAGACGTGGTATGAGAAGGATTGGCCTTTGACATAGCAGTAAATCTACTACTGCTGGGGATGAAGGAGAAAAGTGGCTGCACACCACACCACGCCACAAAGACATGGTATGAAAAGGATTGGCCTTTGATATCGCAGTAAATCTACCACTGCTAGGGATAAATGAAAAAAGTTGCAGTGGGAGTGAAACCCACAACGTCTGACAACCTTGTGATGCGAGGCCAGTGCTCTTTACCACTGATTCTCCTTGTGAAAGGTCAGTGGTGCATAATCAGTGACCTGTGCTGCAGAGCATTACCGATTAATTCAATGCGTTTTGATTTAGTCGGCGGGTGCAGAAGTCGGTTGGTTGTGTTTGTAATATGAGAAAACGTGGTTACTGAGCCCGTACGTGTGGCTGTTCGAGGTCATTTGATGAAAAAATACGGCCCGATGCCGTAGGCGTGAGGGCCGTATTTTTTTCATCAAATGACCAAGAACGGACACCGTACGGGCTCAGTCACTACGTTTTCTTATTACTATATATACCTCCTACTCGTTTAAAAACCCGTTTAATTAACTTTTCTGCTCCAAGAAAAGCCACTGCGATTCACTACGGCCCGCTGTTACAGCGGGCGCGAACATTATATATACTACACCCCTAGCAGCGGGCAGTATTTCATAGACATTCGCACACAGTTATATAGTAATATAAAAGAATATATAGAAATTCCAAAAGGTTGATTTGTACATAGAAAAATCCCATGTCAATTCTATACATTCGAATATTGAATATTCAAGTAAAGGTAACCGTCCTAATTTTTGAATGAATTGAAGAAAACTGTATTCTTTAGTATGTGCATATCCTATATAAAGCAGGAAATATCGGTGGTTATAATCGGCATGTGGATACGCCGCATAATCTGCAGTTCATTGTGATCGTCCTACAGGTAATTTAAACATAATTACACACAAGGTTATGTGTGTGTAGGTCATTACAAAATTTAATTGAGTTCATCTACAATAAGCGATCACCTCTACGCCCAAACGAGTAACAAAATATCAGATAATTGTGGAAGGCTCAACATAATCTACAGAATTCTATTAACAGATATCTCCCAATGCTTCGCTATGTTGTTTTAGAACGTGCTCGCGCGCGCTATGTATATTGCCTAAAGAGTGGAGTGGTCACATATAGACTTTCAGCATGCTGAAAAAAAGCTATCCCTTCACTGTCTGTGTGCTATTCACTGTGATATTGGGAAAGGAGCAGGGTGCCAGTGTCTTAGAGGCATGCCCCGTTGACCATGACAAATCACTCAAGACCGAAATACCTTAAGACCCACTGGTGCCTGATATGATTGGATCCTAGACTATAAGGTGGTTGCAGAAATGGCAAGTTGACTGGTTGCGTCTCGGGATATTTCAAACCGTTCTTACAATGCCTTTATCCCATAACCCCTCATATAGATATACTGTGCTCTTTCTTTATTTATCTACATAATCGGTTACAAATGTATTGCTGTTCTCTTTGAAATGTATCATATTCTTACCATTCAAAATATTAGAAAAGCGTCTAATCCAACATGCTAACATGTGTACGCTCGCTCCAATATTTAAAATTTTTTTTTTTCACTATTTTAATCACGAAACGGGTATCGACGTTGCCTTAGCCTCTACGTGCCTTTGTGTTAGTGTGCCCTTAATGTTGACGTGTTTTGTTTAGTCTTTTCTTTAAATCTGTCTTTATTCATCTTCATACTCGGTTACAAATGTGTTGTTCTCTTTGAAAAACCTCATATTCTTATCATTTCCAATATTAGTCTAATGTAACATACTAACAATAGAATATCCTCTCAGCTACAATCCAATGTTGAACAATTCTCCTCTTATACTTATATAACACATAATCTATCTATCTGTGAACGACATTGTACTTAACAGGTCCCTTGTGAACCTCATAGAATCCATCCGACCTCTATTCATTATGACCTCAGAGCTTGCTCCTTTGTCTTTTTTTTATCGGTTTTGATCATGGAAGGGATATCGACGTTACCTTAGCCTCTATGTGCGTGTGTAAGATCTGAACAAAGGTGGTCAGACTCTTGTGGCTATTATCCAAACTGCTTAATAATAGATGAGGAGTCCATCCTACCGAGAGTGGTTGTGGCTCCTAAGAGTCGCGGTCAACTCTCTACCGTAGAACCGTCCCAAGGCGCTAGAAAATATCATGTAAGGAGGTCCGGGTCAAGGTCGGGGTTTGCTGTGAATGCAGTCATTGGCTACTCGGTCTACTCTATTCCTTTTATGGACTTAGTGTAATGGGACAACTCCATGCTGCTACCAGCCATCTCTTAGCCATGCTACTCTAATTCTGTTTGTGTGTGGAAATTCTTTATAGCTTTCGATTTTTAAAATCGTTCTTCCATGCAAGAAGATGGTGCGGTAACACAAAGTCCACCCATGAAACATCTTCATAGGCGTTATGATATATACAATGAATGATCTTTTGCGAGGATAGAGAACCATGTAAAAACATCTTCAGTTACACACGATGTACTGTTCCGGAGAGAGTTCACTGAATTGTTTTCGTCCCACAAAAGAGGAGGTAAATGTTAGAGTGAGGTAAGAGTTGATGTGAGGTATCAGAGGAAATACCATATTTAGTAGAAACCAAACGAGAGGTCAGGTCTGCTACTCACTACACGACCTGCCCATCGTGGCATAAACATTGACAAGGCTAACTCGAGTTCGGTTTCGTATTTATGCTACCCCATCTCACCAATATACAGAGAAAACTTTGAAATTATCCATGTTAGTAGCGTGTTGACACTCGTCCCTGATTGGTCGGTTTTTGTATTCATCTCGGTGCATAAATAATACTTTATTCAACGCTCAGTCAAATACACTGAGTCAATGTTAAACCTATGGCGTTTTTTAGGGATAGGATAAAGTTACAGGGGCATAGGGCGTTAGAGTACATAATGGTTAAACTTTGGTTGGTGTCTACCAATTGTGTAATTGCGGATCGTCCAAGAATACCCTCTAAAATAATGCAGAAACTCTTTCAAACGGTTGGTGTTTTCAATTGTATGACAGACCAGTTCAAAAGTTATGTGTACTCCAGATGGCTGCATAAAAGGGTATAATATGGCAAGGAAAAGAATTCATATGTCAATTCCCAAAGTCACGACTTTCTCCCTTTTAGAGGGAAAATATTGCATGTGATTTTTTTGATTTTTTTTTATTATAGACAAAATTCGCCAGAGTTGACGATTTCGCTCCTTGTGCGTTCAGGTGTGGTACAATCCGAGTATACATCAGTTCTAGTAAAGTTAAGTTAAGAATAGTTGCTGCATAGAGTGCTCTGTGGGGGTATGATGTAAGAAAGGGATTAGTGGAGAGGTTACGTGACCGGCGTCTGTATTATTATCAGAGGGGGATTAGATAAGGCTAGATAAGGTCAGAAACCAGGTCATGTTATTGTTTTTAGGTCATGTGACCAAAACATGGTATCTAAATCAATGAGTGCAAAGAGGTCATGATATATTTAGGGGTAATGATTTATTACTATTATCGTTAGCATGATGGGTATTTATTATTGGACCATAATTGGTCACATGTATGGTCACATGATTGGTCACATGATGTTGCTGGATATAAAAATGGGAGAGGACAGTGGATGAAGCACTTAGTTGTACTACTACTACCACAATGGAGAGACAGTTGAGCGAGACTTTGTTTATGGTGATCTCTACCAAAGTCATCCGACTGACTAGGACGAAGAAGTTTGCACCAAAAAACAGGATTGTGTTTGTACCCAAGGACATTGTAAAGCAGAGTGCAGACTTTAGCAAACAGTTGGACTTGCCTACCGATGCACCTGGAGAAAAAACACTGTTTGAGCAGGATGGTTGGCGTGTGACCACAAGCATGTTTAATGGCACTGCATATGTGTGCTACATCAGACTAACAGCAGCAGGCAGTCGTCACTTGTAAGTACATATTTCTATAACAATCCATTGTTAGTAACTTGGCTTTTGAAAATCTGACTATTTTCCATAGTGCCTCAGTAGGGAGCATAAAGAATGATGTGCAATGATGTTTAGTTGAATTTTGTCAGTGAACCACCTCTATTTCTTTTTACAGCACAAGGTCCATTAACGTCACGCAGATAGAATACTCTATCATCATTGACCTGCTGTCGGATGAAACTCACCCCGTGGAGACTGAGCCAGAGATACCATTGTTCATTGACACTGATGATGACAAGACACCTCCTGCAAAACAGTCCAAGGTTACCTTCATTCCCACCTATAGATGGAAGTATGTGGATGATGAAGGACGGGTGGTTCAAAGGTCTGACGAGGTATTTTTGGAAAGACTGGCCTGTCATACACATGGATATGAAAGAGGGCCAGATGGGGCCATGGAAAGTCTCAACTTGGAGATTGAAACCAAAGACATTCCCACTCCCTCTCCCGAGCTCTTAGTTTCCAGTGTGTATGCCTACTTACTGGAGAATGAGTTCAATATCAGGGTAAAGCAAATGTGCTATGGTTGTGAGCATGATAAAAATAGTCAAAAAGATCATATGTGTGGAGGATGTTTGGATGATAAGTCAGTGTTGGCAGAGATGCATGCCAAATCATGCCACCTCCGTATATCTACACCTCGTTTACAGTTAGCAACGGAGGCGATGCTGTTATATTTTCCAAACACAATGACTGTAAAGTATGAACATTATCTCCTTAAGTTAAGAAACGCAAACCCCATTGAGACTATCATGAGTATTGATGACTTTTTCTTCTATGAGTTTTGCACCCTGGACCGCTTGTGAATGGTCTAAATGCTGTAGTATGAGAGTTATCTAATAAAATCTTATATGTATATAAATGTATGTTGTGTTGTTTTTGCATTAGTATAAGCCACGATGGCAACCAGTACAGACGTTATCACTCCTAGCAGTGCAATATCATGGTCAGCTGACCAATACAAGAAGAGTCAATGGTGGGAGACACAAAGCTTACTACCATTTAAACCCCAGTGTAGTATTTGTATAGTAGGTTGTACAGGCAGTGGTAAAACATACTGGACATTTAAGTTCTTAAAGAATTTAAAGGGAATGTTTGAGAACAATCCTCCACATACAATTATATTTTGCTATGGAGTTTGGCAGCCTCTTTTTAATGAAATGGAGACAAGGATACCCCATCTTATAATGCATGAAGGTTTACCAACGAGCGAGCTTATAGACGAAATATGTGCCAATGGAAAACATAATCTAATAATCATAGACGATCTCATTGATCAAATGGTGAAAAGTCCCAAGATGGAGTTGCTGCTTACACAAGGATGCCACCACAAGAATTTCAGTGTAGTGTATTTGACACAGAACTTATATCAATCTGGTAAAAATGCAAGAACTATAGCACTAAACACATGGTACTTGGTTTTGTTTAAAAATCTAAGAGATGCATCACAGGTAGCTCATTTAGCAAAACAGATGTACCCTGGTCGTGGCAACATTTTGAAAGAAGCATATGAAGATGCAACTAAAAAACCCTATGGCTATATAGTGATTGATAGTTCCCCTCAAGCTGTTTCCAAGTATAGATTGAGAACCCTTGTATTTCCTGGAGAAGACTGTATCGTGTACACACCTAGAGTATAAATAGTGCTGTTTTAGATGAAGTCATTTAGTTTGACATGACACCACGATGAGTAAACATGTGCGGAACCATTTACCTTTAGTGAACTTTCTCCTATATGCAAAGTCACCCCAGCAGATAAAGGCAGTATTGAGCAAACTAACTGAGGAACAAGTGAATACTCTTAGTGAAATTGTGGTCAACATATTGTATGGAGTTATTCCCATCAGCAGTTACCATAAGAAGCAATTGAAAAAATTTGCCAAGAAATTGGATTACATAGCCGATTCCAATAAGAGTCTGAATAAGAGGAAACAATTCATTGAGAGAAACCCCCTGGTAATACAAGCTCTACTGACTGCAGCTAAGCCTGTATTGAATAATTTGCTACAATGAGTAGTGTACATAAAATGGTTTTAGTTCCAGTAGAGAAGTATAAACGTTTACAGTTTAACCAGTGTTCCAGTCAGAACAAAGTAGACTCATTTACACAAACTGAGACAATACCAACACCAGAGCAGAAAGTTTCTCCTGTAGAAAATGCAAGAAAGGAGTCTTAAGATATGTATGCAGAGCCTCCTAAGAAAAAAAGAAGTGTATTGAAGTGGATAACATTCTAACTCATGGAAAACAGACTCAAACGCCGATATACAGACCCGTCTGCACCAGGTAGTTTCCAGGGTCCCCAAAAACTTTATCAAAGTGCAAAACAGGATGGTGAAAATGTAAGACTAAAGGATGTGCAAAATTATGTTCAAAAAGAAAACACTTACACCTTAAACAGATCAGTGCGACACAGATTCCCAAGGAACAGAACTGTTGTAGAAGGCATTGATGCATTATGGGATGTAGATTTAGCTGATATGATCTTACTACACAAAGAGAATGATGGTTACAAATATTTGATGGTGGTAATTGATGTGTTTAGCCGTTACATGTGGGTGCGACCTTTGAAGACTAAATTTGCAAAAGAGGTTGTAAAAGCCTTTGTCTCTATATTTACTGAGGGTCGCAAGCCAAATAGGATACGAGCTGATGGTGGAAAAGAGTTTCAAAACAATATTGTCCGTACATATCTGGCAAGTAAAAATATCCAACTCCTTGAAACCTATAACCATGCTTCCTTTGTGGAACGTGGGATCCAAACATTGAAGTCAAAGATCTTTCGTTTCATCATAGATAGAAATGCATTGAGATACATTGATGTATTACAAGACTTAGTAAAAAGTTACAATAACACAATTCATAGTAGTATGGGACACACACCTGCTTCAGTCACACATGAAAATGAATCAGAAGTCAGAGTAGAGGAGTACTTACGTAGACGCAAACCTAAAACTGATAGTGGGTATCCACATCAGAAAATGAAATTCAATGTTGGAGATAAAGTGAGAGTGTCCTTTACAAGAAGACCATTTGACAGAGAATATTCACAAAGGTGGTCGGGTGAAGTGTTTATTGTGTCAGACGCTAGGAGGAGGAACAGTATTCCAATTTATAAAGTGACAGATTGGAACGGGGATCCTATAAAAGGAACTTTCTACACACAAGAACTGCAGAAGGTAGATGTCACTGACCAAGATTTATTCAAAGTAGAGAAAGTACTGAAGCAAAGGAAAAGACAGGGAAAGAATCAGCTTTTGATTCAGTGGAAATATTTTCCTAAAAAGTTTAATTCTTGGATAGACGAAGACCAAGTAACTATATTATGAATATCAAGGATGAATATTTCCTTTTTTTAAAGAGCAGTGACTCTCTGGTCTACTATCCATCCAACAAGCCTGGACACTTTACAGTGCAACTACCCGAGGCAATTTACTTAGACGATGGAACATGGATGTGTACGCTGCGTAACTTGACATGTGAACTGATGGTACCCACAGATCTATATGTGTATTGTGACCTCATACAACAAAGTTATGTACGAGATAGGAAGTTACCTATAATACAACATATACCAGAACCGAGACAGGAAAGAGTGATTGAAAGTTATGATGCTTCCATTTCATTTAGAGTAACAAGGAAGGTCATTACCCATATCACAGTGTATATAAAGGATGCTCAATTCAAAACTCCCTCATTCACTGCCAAACCATTGACGTGTACACTTCAGTTGATGCGTAAATAGTCAAGATGACTAGTCTTCAAAAGTGGACCCAACATTTCCGTGACATGGCCACAGGAAAAATTCAGCCTGATGCTCATGGATGGTGGACAGTGAGGGACTTGCCTTGTAAGAAAATGACTGCACAAACACCCCTACCACTAAAACTTGTCACTCCCACACAACAAGGTGTAGAACAAGCCATGGCAGACAGGAAAAGGAAACGGAATACCTCAACTGGTGATGGCAGTAGGAAATGGCAAAAAGTGAAACCCGCCAATCAGAAAAAAACAAAAAAGGAATCATCCAATCAGAAGACAATAAGACAGAGTATAAAAGGAGTTGTAAAAATTAAGAAGCCTCAAAAACTCCTGAAACATCAGACTGAGAAGGTCAAGGCTCAAAAACAGAAAAACAAGAAGAAAGCACAATCTACTCAGAAAAAGAAGACAAACACCTCCAAATTAGCCAAATACACTCACATTTATAATGGCAGGGCATAAGGATAACGTTGCCTTATTTTACAAACCAGAGGAAAACAAAACAGTCAAAAGTACTGAGTGGGTAGAATACAGGCCAGCAGGGTAGCTCACTGAAGGTGCAACATTAGATTTTGCTGTATCCGGAAGTAGCACCCGATATGTGGATCTAGCCAGAACAAGACTGAGGATTCAGGCACGTATTCTTCAAGGAAACGGTCGGCCCTTGCCCAAATCCATCATCGAGGGAAAACCAACACCTGTAGAAGCTAAAGTAGGTCCAGTGAACCTCTTTCTACAGTCCATGTTCAAGCAAGTAGATGTCTCCATTCAACAACAGAACCTGTCTCCACATGTGTCAACAAAATACCCCTACAAGGCCTATATTGAGACACTGCTCAACTATGGAGAGTCAGCTAGTCGCTCCAAACTACAGTCACAGTTGTACTACAAAGACCAAGGAGACCCCAGTGACAACAATCCTGTAGATGGAACTAATTCTGGATTACTTCTTCGCCAAATTTATACTGATGGGAGTAAAGTAGTAACTCTAGAAGGACCCATCTATGCAGACATTTGTCAGCAAAGTCGCTACGTAATCAATGGAGTCGAGATTGCATTCAAATTTTGGCCATCTAGCCCTGAGTTTGCACTTATCAGTTCCAATCCCTCTGCTGACTATAAACTAGAGATTGTTGAGGCTGTTTTGAAAGTGAACATGGTGGAGCTAACCTCTGATATGTTGCTGGCTCATGCACAAGCCCTGAAGATGTCACCTGCTACTTATTTCTTTGAGAGATCTGACATCAAAACTTTAGGTATTGCTAAGGGAAGGTTCAGTTGTAGTCTGGAGGACATTTACCAAGGTCTAATTCCAAATCAACTCATAGTGGGTTTGGTGGCCTCTGAGGCATATAATGGTAGCTATAAACGTAACAGCCTGGAATTCAAGACGTTTGATCTTAGTTCCATTGCCTTTTATGTCAACGGTCACTCTACACCTACTGCACCAATACAACCAAACTACAAGGACTCTGACTATTTGGCTGGATATATGTCACTTCTGGGAGAAAACTACAGTGACAACGATGGCATACTGATCAACCGCCAGGACTATGTGAAGGGATACTGCTTGTATAAGTTTGACACTTGTAAAGACTATTGTAAACAATACACTAGACATACGAAAAAAGGACATACAAGAATTGATATATCATTTTCCAAGGAGTTACCTGAAGCAGTCACTGTAATTTTGTTTGCCAAGTTTCCAGGGCAAGTGGAAATCAATGAGGCCCGTAGTGTACAGATTATAACATCCGAGTAATATTTGCAAGATGTAGAATAGTTGCCTCTATATGTAGTTCTATTGATAAAAGCAAGATGATTTACAAATAAAAGAAGAATCAATTCAGAATTATAAGTTTCATAGTTGTGTCTTTAATAGCCATAGGGAAGGGTATCAAAATTAGGTTGTATCACCCTTTTTGTATATACAAGTTGATACCTCTTTTTCTCCTTTCGATTATACACAATCTGATTTTTGTTATCTCTACAAATCTTTGCATTATTTACAATATCTACAGATTTAACATGTTGTTTCGACAGCACCATATCTTGCATTGCATAAAAGTTGATCTTTTGTGAGTTTGCATAATTCAAGGTGAACCCCCTAACTTTACAAATTTGATTACCAGTATTTGTTTCATAAGAATAGTTCTTGGGTCCTCCTGATACAAAAGTGGTAATGTATTGACCATCTAACTCATCTGTTAGATCTCCCAAGTAATCACCAAGAGGTGGATCATAAAAACCAGGTTTTGATACATAAATAATACTGTCGGTATCATAATACAATACACGCTCATTTAAATCATCTAACACATTATAAAGTTGTAAACGAGCCCAACAAGTAGTAAATGATGCCAAAAATATGTTTGTTTTCTGATCAACACCTTGCGACTGTCTCAAGGAGGAATATTTTAAAACAATAATGTTTTCATTAACAATGTAGAAATCTGTAACATTTACCTGGGGATCAGTCAACAGAGAAAAAAACTCCTTCACATCAGAGCTACTGATGATCTTCGTTTGAGTCATCTCCAAACGTTGTCCAAATTTACCCCAGAAAGAATTCAAACACAACTTAGCTAATGAACGTAGTCCAGGGTTTTTCTTGATCTTATTATAATCTAACATAATGCCTTCTCTTTGATAATAGTTTTTGATATACGTCTCCTTGTCCTTTTCATTTTGACACCATGAGGGCCACCCTGAGGCTTCCTGTTTGAGTTTAAGAAATGAATTGATATACTCACTGAACAAATCTCCGCCCTGACTAGCTTTGTCAAAAATACATGTCTCCGTCCAATTGTAAACTTCATAAATCTCTAAAACAGTATAACCTTTTTCAACAGCCTTTTGAATTTCTGGTGTACACCAAGTACCAATAAAACACCTTTCATTCATAGAACAATTGCATTTTTGTTGCTGTTCTTTCTCAGCACAGCTGCGACAAAGTGCAAACTTTAATTTTCCATTTGATCTGACAGGTAATACTGGATGATAGAGTTCTCGAGGTGGTAAAACCTTTACTTTGGCAATCCCAAAGTAGCTGGATATATCATCAAAATCTGAAGTAATTACAGTTGGATGACCAACTGGATACTTGGCATACTTATTTACAAAAGGATATAATGAAGTAAAATCAACATAATGAATACGTTCCCCATCTTTAGAAGAATTAAACAACTTAGCTGCATTTGTGCGGCCCCCAAAAAATGAATCCCTAACATCTAAGCGAGGCTGAATATTTAGATTGTTAACAAAATTTCTCATTACAGGGCTTTGTTTTAACAAATTATTATAGTCACACTCCCACACCCATCTATACCTATAGCCCCGATCTTTTAGAAATTTGGCTTTTTTCATAGAAAGGGCAAACAGTTCCTTATAGCTCTGCCCAGTGTAGGGATGTTTACCTTCTGGAAAACAATTGGGACACCCATGCCAGAAACAACCATGAAAATCCAAAGCTAAAGGTTTTTTAGTAGCTGTCCCAGGTATAAAACCATCAACTTTATATCGAGAACCAGCAACAAGATGTTCACCACCATTAAGGGCATGTTGTATTTCCACACCAGCTGTGTGTTCCACCCACTTTAACCATTCTATGGAAGATTTGCTGTACTGATCACTAACATACCCATGTGGGGGAACTTGTGCTATGCCTGAGGATACAAACTTTTTTCCTATAATTTCATAATCAGTATCACTTGACAAAACCAAATTGTCATCTATTACAAACAGCCATGTCTGGTTCTTACAAAATCCAGTGGTTTCCATATTTTCTTCTGTTACCTTATTTTTCAAAGTGACCAGGTAT
The DNA here is from genome assembly GCA_950022655.1 of Alentia gelatinosa. Classification (NCBI taxonomy): domain Eukaryota; kingdom Metazoa; phylum Annelida; class Polychaeta; order Phyllodocida; family Polynoidae; genus Alentia; species Alentia gelatinosa. Next base: position 87,990,677 of record OX465582.1, read on the forward strand.
TCTTCTTCAAAATACTTTGTCTTAAAGATGTCCATACAAACACTAGCAATGGTGATGTGTTTAAAGGGGTCAATAGATCCATCAAATGTCTCACCACTATTGGTAGGAGATCTTGTAACATCAATGAGAAGGTGCCTGAAAGTCATACAGGCTTCCCTCAGAATGGTTACATCAGAAACACAATACTCTTTGATTTCTTTTTGTAGGTCAAAAACACCTGTTTGATCTTCATGCCATTTGATAAAATCTTCTCTTACTTTTGAAGACATTTGATTTACACCATAAAACTCTTTACCTGGATAGGGTCCAACATAATTTGTGTTTTCTTTTGTGTTAAAGTAATGGGGGAACCATCCCTTCTTTAGCTCAGTAAGGCCAAAAGCTTTTGGTAGGGTAGATAACGGCATTGGTAAGAAGTTCAAAGAGTCTATGATTCTGATGTCTAGTCCCTTCTTAAAGAACATATACATAATCTTGGACCCGGTGTATATTATATCTTGAGGAGGGAAACCCTGGTTGAGAGCATATTCAAGTAAAAAGTACCCATCATACCCTTTCATATTATGGGCTACACATGTGTATCCATGGTGTCTCTCATGTAAAAGATACTCACCAAACTGACTAGCAGTGTTATCCCCTGAAAAAGTCTCTTCTCTCACACCGCAATTTGTACAAGGGTCTGTAAGAGGGGTACTTTCACAGAGATTGCACACTTTTTGCACTACAACATAGTTAGGTGTGTGCTGGGAAAGACCACATGAAGAACCTCTGCAGTTTGTACACTTCCTACAGGAGGCACACTGAGATTCTTCATTTCTACATGTTGTACAGCGTTTATGTGGTGCAAAAGCATATCCTCTATCACATTCATACAGACTCTCCTGAGAACTCTCAAAATCAAAATATAGAAACTTATAAGATGATGTATCTTTCCAGGGGTTTGACCTGTGATAGCAAAGATGCCCCCTTTCGACTAAAGCCTCACAAGATTTACAAAATATTTGATTACATTTGTGATCTTTTGGATCACATTTGGAAACTTGCAACGTCTTTAAGCACTTGGTACACCTCCACCACTTTTGACACTCAGACTTACCCCCTGATGTTTTGGATGTTTTGTGACGTTTAAAACAGGCTAGACTTTTACATTGCTGGTGACACACTCTACATGACATTTGACTCACTGTTTGAATGCAGTTTGGGATGTTACAAACCCGACAGACACTTTTACATCCATGTGTCTTTACATTGTTGTATGGTTTCATACATTTCATACAAAAGTAGGTACAATTAAAAAACCCTGATATAGAAACAATAGCATGGTAGTGGCCTACCAGACCATCCTGACTGACATAATAGATAAAGAGAGATTGTTTTGAATCTTCTCCTTCCTCAACTGTAGGAACCCTCACAACCTTGTTACAGTTATATGTTGTAATTACATGGACACCAACATCCAAAATGGTCTCAAATCTTGGGATGTCTTTGAAGGTTGCAGGGACAAGTGGATTAACACCTGCTAGTGTACAAAGTTTCAAAGCCAGGTCACTTTGGTAGTTGTATTTGCCACTCCTCATATCCCTATAAAACCAAAGAGGAACCTTTCGCACAAGTAAAACCTTTGAAACTATACTATCTGCTACCACATGCTGTGTCAATCTGCCCCACTCATCATTACTGACAATGTTGGCTTTCACCCAAGCCACTGCAATTGCTCGAGCCATACACATATTATCTCTGTTTTTGATCTTAACAATGGATTTCTTCCCAGCTAATGCATCCTTCACATTTGTTATGTAATAACCAGCTCGGGGTAGATTGATAATTCCAAAATACAATTCGCCCCAAGTCGTCTTGTGGTACAATCATTCCTACATCATTTAGTAATTCCCTGAACAGAGCCATAAGGTCCTCATAAAGATCAGTCAATGTTCTACCCCTCCAGTTTTCATTAAAATGTACAACATAAGTTGTATCCACTGTCCCATTCCTAAAAGTTCTAACTTTGCGTTTGCGTACATTGTATGGTGGATCTACCTGTGGTTGTGGTGGTGGTGTTGTAGATGATAGTGAAGATGAGTGTGGAGATGGTGGAGGTGGAGTATGTGGAGGGGAATCACTGTGGAGTTGTTTCTCTCGACCCTGCTGCCCTGCTCTATTACCAAGTCTGGTGGGTGGTGGTGATCGATGTTTGCTACGTTTTATGGGTCCTCCTCCTTTTCGACGTGATATCTGTAAAACCAAGGTTTTATGTGCTACACATACTGTAAACAACAGGTCAATCATTCTCATACTATGTCTATGTAGTGTGGGAAATCTCACCACGGTAAATGTGTAGGGGTGAGGGTTTTACCTAAATTCATAGATATGATCACCACACTTAGAAGAAACACAGTGAAATAAACTCACCCCTCCAGGTGTGTAGTCATCTTCAGAATCGTCTTCTCCAACAAACAGGTCTGCAATAGAGTTGTTCGCAGCAGACTGCAAACCACTGGGACCCGGTTGAGGACTTTGGGGGCGAGTTGGAGGGGGAACCCGCTGTGGTACCTGTGGAGGTGCCTGCTGTGGGACCTGTGGAGGTGCCTGTGGAGGTGGCTTCTGTGGTGCCTCCTGTGGTGCCTGTGGAAGTGGTAATAAAACACAACACATGTAAGTGTATAAGAAACCCACTTTACATACAAAGTTTATATGGGTAATGTTGAGGACAGGATAATGTTATTATTCTGCTAAACATAAAGCAAATTTACCAATTTTGTTTGATAAGACTTTTATTGATATGGTATATAAAAAGGGTTTATAGCCCAGTTAGCAAGGATTCAGCTCTTTTCTCTCTATAGTTGCAATGGACACTTGATTATAAATACTATAGGTCATATATACAATGCTTACCACTATATGTGCTATAGGTGCTATATACAACACACAGTCATGCTTACCACTAGTTCAAGATACTGTAACCGCCTTTTTTTGAGGGGAAGTCTCTTACCAAGGTTATCATCAATATCATCATCATCCCTCACACTAAGTCTTTTTTAGGAGGTAACTTCCTTTCAGCCTGAAAATGCAAAGACTATTGTAAGTAACAGCACACATTTATTATAGTTCTGAAGCAATTCTAGTACAGATCCCATTAATTAGAAATAGAATAGTTAAACTCACCTCAGCTTTTTCCATCCTCTCAACTTCTTCAACATTTAGATCATCACCCCATTCAATTGGTGCATATACAGGCAGCGATAGCTCCATCAAAGCATCATCATCAATGTCAGTCCAAGCTGGTGAAGCGGCAGGGGTAATCTTTGAATGAAAAAGCAAAAAAAAACTACTTATAATACTAGTTTATTGTGAGGTTAGGTGTAATAGTTATTTCTATATTTATGTCAAGCTAATGTTTTAATTTATAGTTCTTTCCTTATTCACTATGTCAAGCTGTAATTGATAGTTATTTCTTTATTTATGTCAAGCTGTAATTGATGGTTATTTCTTTATTTACTTACATCAAGTGCTCTCATATCTTCACTGTCCCATTCAGTCCACACATGAGAGTCCACCATCTCCTCAGCCAGGGGTGCAGTGGGAGACAGGGGCATGGCACCATCTGTGTTAGACACAGGGGATAGGGGAGGAGGGCCCATTTCCACATCTGAGATGATGATAGGAGTAGATGCCCTAGCATTAGGCGCCTCCTCCTCCCTAGAAGTGAATCCCTGTAGAATAAACAATGAAAATCCCATGTCACTTTTCTTGAAAGTTGATATGAAAAAGCACTTTACTCAAAAGAGATTGATACTGATAATACTGGTATGACACTGTGATTTTTGTGGGCTATGTGGTCTTACTTTAGATCCAAGAGTTTCAGGTATACTAAACAATGTCCCCCTCTGTCTGTAGTATTATAACAGTGGTGTGGCAACAAAGTACTACAAACATATGGTCTTACATAGACAGTACTGATTTCATTTTCAGTTAATAAAGTTTTAACATTGCTTTTATATGTTATATGATATATGGTACATATTATATAATGTGTTAACTCACAGAATTATCTCCGTTGTACCAATCTTCCTGTATGAGATCCATTATTTCTTCAAATTCATTCCCATCATCAATGGGGGGAAGATCATGAGCTTCCAGCACAGGTAGATTGTCAGGTAATTGATCAACCATCTCAGCTTCTATGCTGCTGTTGACATCCAAATATTGTGAGAGGTTCAATGTGTTGTCCATCTATAACGAGAAATAAATGAGATTTAACCTATGTAGACTTACATGACTTCTTTACAAAAACACTATTTGTTAATAATCAAAATATGGGCTTCACCTGATGTAACTCATTATTGTGAAAATTGAAGTTGACATATAGGTCTGTGCAACAGACAGAATACAGCCAGAAGACACAAAGAGAGGGAGATGTTGTGAGAACATAGACATATCATATACCATTAGAAAGGAAATGTCATGGCAATTTATGAACTCAGTAGAAATGAGCGCCCAGCCTTTAAACAGTTTTACAGATACAATGAGAATTCTAACATACAGGGCTATCAGAACATATGCATGCTATATATTATTTAAGAGGAAATTTCATGGCGATTCCAATTATGAACTCCACATAAATGACTACCTGACATTGAATGAGCGCCTGGCCTATAAATGGTTTTATAGTCCAAATGAGAATCTCTAGTATTTGGGGCTATGAGAACATAGGCATGTTATATATCATTAGAAAGGAAATTTCATGGCGATTCCAGATCCATAAAAATGAATGCCCTGATAGGATAGGTCGATGAATTTTTGTCTCTCATATGGTTGAATAAACATATTGGGCCACATTAGTATGAATATACAACAAAGACTTCCACAGCATACTACATTCATAATATGTCCAGAGAGGAAGCAAGTATAGAGCTGATGACAAAATCTGTCACTCACCTTGATCTGTAATGTAACAGTGATGTCTCCTGTGTCCTGTCCTGTTCCGTTTCAGGCTCCTGTGCAGGGGTGAGATCCAAGTGGGCTTGTGCTGAGGGATGTCCACCTAACCTCCTTTTTATGATAAGCCCACCTAATTAGCCCCTCCCCCTTACCTTATCACTTGGCCAAGGTGATCCACCAATGACAGGTGGATCCATCATTTATGATTGACAGCTAAATGGCGCCTCTACAAAGACTTCTATTAAGCATTTTTTAATTTCCCCTCTCCACTTACTGATAAAAACATCATGTAGAGCTAAATCCACAATTCTTATATTCTAATATTTCATATCATTTCTTCTCCAAGACCCAGTATCTCATGGGAATTGTCAACTGTATTTTTCTATAATACAGATCTATTCTCAGGTCTAGTCAGCTATATGTTCATTAAAAAGTCAGTTTACAAGGAAATACTTTGTTTGACTACATGTAGATATAAAAGTAGGCATAGGATATCAAAATGTCATGTCAGGAAAACACAATCATAACTTTATCCATTGGACAAGTACTGATTTTTGAATGGAAACACATTGAAATGTACAAAATATGTTCACTATACAATTATCATTCCATATTAATTATTAACCATAACTTTTTTCTTGGATTTATTACCTGAGGGCTACATAGTCTAGATGTTTAAAAAGGACTTAGATGTTAGAAAAGGACTGGTGTCTTTACTGTTGTGGCGTTACAAATGACTCATACTGTGATATAGTCTATGTGATAACTATTAACTGTCACATTTGTTTTCTATTTTAAAAGGATATAGATGTAGCATCAGATGCCCCTATTACAACCCAGAAAAGTTCAATTGTGTAATTATGCTCAGAATTTCATTAACATAATTAATTGTATTCATTTCCATTTCAATTTATACATTTTTTTATTATAGCATATATTCATAAGATAGCCATTAAAAACTCAGTAATTCTAGACACATTTATAAGATCCTGCCCTCATGATCTCTACCCTATCTATGATCTGTACCTTCTACAGATTACTATCTCACAACATGTTGATAACATGTTCTCTATCACAGATTTACAAAACGTACAGCACACCATAATCCTATGGTCAGTGCATGTGTAATCATCTGCTAACCATTCCCTGTCATCAGCTATGTTAATCTATCTCCCCTACTACTCCTCCCATTTCCTGTTTCCTGTCTACCCACGTCAACTAAAGCTGATCACTCTCTGACATAAGATAAGGATCCTGGTATTTGTGCACATTTAGTCAAATATCATACAGTTCAATGGAGTATTCACATAACAGACAACATAAACACATAGAGTAAATTTTCATGTATAATATCCGACTGCCACAATTAGGTGTACATTTTCATTCCAAATCTGTAGAGTTTACATAGGTAGAGCCCTATAAATTAGTATGCGCATCAATGATATATTGTCCTAACCACACCCAAAATATCATAGAGTTCAATAGAGTATTCACCTCACAGGAAACATAAACGCAGAGAGTAATTGTAAACATAAAAACGCTATTCCCGGCCGCCACATTTATATATGCATCTTAATTCAGAATGCATCATTATCTTATGGATAGAGGTCTATAAATTGATATGTGTCATCATGACATATTGTCCTAACGACAATTAAAATATCGTAAAGTTTGATTAAGTATTCACCTCACAGGAAACATAAATGCAGAGAGTAATTGTACACATAAAAACGCTATTCCCGGCCGCCGGGATCCGCTCCCGGCCGCCGCGGTTCTGCTCCTAGCCAACCACAGACCATGGATTCAACATCTACATATCAAGGGCTTTCCAACGGTGGCTGAATTTTGTTTCTACGTTGAGTAGAGGCTGAGAAAATAGCAGTTAATATAAGACATATTTATGATTTATGTGCTATTACATGAAGATAGTGCTTGGAGATTATCTTGGAGAAACGTTCTACCTCACACCTACACTCTCCAGGCACATGAGAGGGTTGAGTGGGATAACAAAACAATCTCTGGTCACATGACCTGTGACCTAGAAAACAGATCATAACAAACCTCTTATCTAATCCCCCTCCGATAATAATACAGACGCCGGTCACGTGACCTCTCCACTAATCCCTTTCTTACATCATACCCCCACAGAGCACTCTATGCAGCAAATAGTAAAATATAGATTTGTACTTTGTACCTCAGTGGGGGGTATAAGGTGGTGCAAAAGGGGTGGTGCAATATCGCTAGGGGTCCAAGACATACTTGGCAATATTGCACCAGTAAAACATTGCAAGGGGAGTTTTGCAGTGCCTTTTTGCTTGTGATATGCAAATGTTCCTAGGTATCCGTTTTCTTAAGGGTGTGATTGCTCTGGGGATTAACCATAATGTTGCTGCTTGTATATCTTTTACCTGAATACAGTCTCTAAACGTGCGTGCACCTTACTCACTCTTGTGCCTTTTGACGTTCGTTGCAATATACATGCATATATTTTAATCAGGGTAATAGTTCAAATTAGACCATTTTATAATTGCGCCCAGAATTGACACAAGCAGCAATAGTCTAGAGCCCTGCAGATGATAAGTATGATAACGGGAATGTGAGTAGTAATTAACATTAATGTAGGTGTATTACTGTTTGCGGTTATGTGGTTTTCTTATACCCAGTAATACATTATCTTACAATATTTGTTTCCAACAATATGTTTTTTCCAACATATCAATTCAAAATGACAGATACTGAAGATCACATACATAACAAACAATTACATCCTCTCGTGAAATATTAGCCTTATTGACGTTTGCTTTTCATCTGAAAAATTGCGAAATGGGAGAATCTATAGATTTCTGAGTGGTCCTCCACGGTTGACTAACTCTTTTTGTAGATAACGTCGATAATCTATACTTGGCACAGAGAGCCACCCTGGAGCAGGTGGAATTGACTCAAGGGACGTTGAATCTGCTCGTCCAACTAATAGCATAATCAGCAGGTTAGCAACACCCAGAGAAAAAGAAATGGAGGCAAGCATATCAGGTTTGCCAGTTGGGGTCGAATATAAAATACATTGAAATATTTTTTATTGCAATACAGGGTTTATACATTACATACGCATTACAGTAGGGAATCAAGGGAAAGATTTTACATGGGTCAGTAGGGAGGTTCAGTGGGGGATAATGGGCTGTGGTTGAATTGGGTACTTTAGTAGTTGGTAAGGCAATATTACAAGAGGATTTTTTTTTTAATTATGAAAATGAAAACATGAATTTCAATGGAAACAGAAAACTGACTCGTATCCTTGGACTGAAAGGAGAGGATAAGAAGAGGTGAGGGAGTAGGGAAGGAGCACATACGCACTTGGGGGGGGGGGGGGGGGGGGTGTTCAAGTATTTTGAAAATTTTGCGTATGCTCCTTCTTTGTTCTATGGCGTGCAAAATTGGGTCGGTCAAAATTTCAGAAATTCTTCATACATACTTTATGGATGGACCCATAGAGGGACAGAACCATACGCAAAATTGTTAAATAAAAATTGTTGATAATTGTAATGTATACTTGTAATGTAAGCCACAGTGATTCAATCTTAATAGGTAAAATAGTTCAATTTACATTTGTTTAATTTAAATAGGAAATATACTGAAAAGTATGTTTTTCTTCAATTCATTCAAAAACAAAGATGGTGCCCTATGAATGTAAAACTTAAATTTGTAGCAAAAATATTTTTCTATATCCTGTGAAAGTTTTAGGAAGATGACATAGGTCTTACTATGTTGAAAGTGTTTTCTTTAGAATTTCTATATATTCTATTATAAAGTTAACAGTACAGCTCTATGATGGGAACTCAAAAACGATGAAAACTGTGCCCCGTAGTGAGTAGGACTGGTACCAAACCAAATATGTGCATGGGAGATCGTAGTATGAAGCCGGCTCCTGGTGTTAGCTATGCATTTAAAGTGTCTCAGAGATTTTCATCCATGTATTATGTATCGGGAGCTTGTCAGGGAAAACCCTGAAAATCGTGATATTGATAATGCACACATTTACATGGAAACCGGGTATATCGGGTTCCGTATGCAGTATAGTATTCACATACACAGATCCTATTGAGGCTTTTAAATGGTGAGGATAATCTTAGGGATTTACCTGAAATCTGACATCCCTAGGCCAAATGTAAGTGTATGAAGACGGCTGCTATTTTCTAACTACTCTTTATAGCTTGAGAGAGCGTACAGCTCTAGAGCGTACTAGGCACATCAATTATTCATCGACGTTGGACGCTATCTTCCTATCAGCTACTCCATAACTATAGATTATCGACAAAAATAGCAGATGCATAGCCAACGAACACGCGATAACACTTTACTCTACGAAATAGATCGTATTTCTATCACCTTCATTGGATAATAAAAGACATTTTCTGAGAATACAGTGTTCTAGGTAATTTTGGAAACTTGTTTGAAAAAAACGCACCGTTCCTTCCGTCCCGTGTGAGACAGGGCGGCTGAACCAGCTGCCCTGTCTCACACGGGACGGAAAGAACAAGGCGTTTTTTTCAAACAATATAACCGCCAAAATACCGTCTTAACCCTACATACAATATCCCCAAAGTAAGGTTGTATACGAGGCGTAGCTGTGTGCACCTTCTACTCCTCAAAAAAAATGTCCAACCACGGAGACTAGAAATAGACTCCGACGGAACGAAAAATAAAACCATACAATATCCCCAAAGTAACGTTGTCGATCGCATGCGGCACCATAAAACATGGCGCCGAACTTGTTCCCCAGTGAATGGCAAATAACCACTTCCTTTCACTGAAACCTATTAGTTAACCCATTCATACCTGAAGAGAATTCTGTTATGAATCGAAACCACGAGCCATAGCCAAGGTGGACGCATGAAATGTGAAAACGTCTCTCTGCCGCTTTGTTATATTTTCCGAGCGACCCCCCCCCCCCCCCCCCCGACGCGAGCACACGCCGATGTCTGCCGATCGCATTCCTTGTCAACCAACATAATTTAGGAAAATTCAAGTAAATAAAAAAGAGAAGCTATAATCAAGACAATCTAAGATACAATTGAAATAAGTTTATATTTATTCGAATTACACAGCATGTAACTCCAAAAAATGTTATTCTTCAATAGCGCGGGTTTTTTTTTTCTTTTTCAAATGCTTAATTTTTTTTAGGATCGAACTGATGGAAAAACTATTTACAAAATGTTCAGCCTGGAGTACGCAAACAACAACTAATTTATTGAGCGAAAGACAGTCCAAGATATGATTGATATAAGTTTATATTTTTTCACATTGCACAGCATGTAACACCAATTCAATACTCAATATACAGTAGTTGGATATTCTTCAATGATGAATATCCTCTATAATCTGTGTTGAAATGAATTTGAGAAGTTTCAATCGATGCAAATTGAAAATGTCTGAAATTTTGAATCTATGATAAAACAATGACCAAAAGGAGTGCACTGAATTCAGAAGTAAGGGGTAATTCAACTGGGCCGTGTGATATATCCCGATCATGCCCGATTTGATGACTCGCTAGGTCGGGATGAATCGTGTGCAGATATCTGGTTGAATCGCGGCAGTGGAATAGCACCCTTTGAGCAATAATATAGGCTACACACATAGGGATAAGTACACGGGTAGATCTTACAAGATCTATCCCGATTCATTAAGATGCAGCAAGGTGCTACAAGACACACCTCAAACTTGCAAGACGAAAAACATCGTGCTGGTGGAATCAGCATTTTATACTCATCAAACTATGCATAATCTAACTGTATTATCCCTCTGACCTCCACGAAAGGTATGTATTCCAGAATAAGCAGACGATATTTATCACAAGTACACGAAATTGTCCAGGAATCATGGCGAAGCTAACGGCCTGCACCGTAGGCCACAATGAATAACTCGTCAAGAGCATGGGTTCGAAGTCTCTTTTCACCTGCTCTTTGATATCTGCCTTGGAGTCTCCCCTCAAGGCAGCCATTATTACCAGAAAGCTGGCTAAGTAAAGAGGCAGGAAAAACCCTTGATCCAGTAATAATTTCTTCAGGACAGTTTTCCTTAGGGATCCCTTAATGTGTCGGTCGAGGTTGGTGTACCAGAGATGCATCCCAGGCCCGAAGACAAAGAAGCCAGCGCCCAGAAATCTTGCTGTTCTTTTTATGTCGTACTCGTCCATGGAGTGCCTGGAGATGCAGAGCTGGGCTAACATGTCTCCCCCGCCCATAAGGGCTCCTGTGGTGATGGCTTGAGTCCGCCATGGGTAGGACTTCATGAGGCCCATGTAGAGGCGACATATGCGTGATACCAGACCCTTCATTCTCGACGTTGTGCACTGTCATACCCTACATGCAGCCACTATTTCCATATTACCTGTAAGAAAATGTAGGAAGGAATTAGGTAAAGTTTAAGAGTTCCCATCCTTATCATGCATTATAACCGTCTTTAAAGTTTAATACATTGCAATTGAATTACTACAAGATGCATAGGACGCTATGTTAAAATCAGGCTGCAACTAACAGCGACGACTATAACGATTATAATCGTCGCTGTAAAAATAGGAAAACGTTTGTTTCTTCCACGGACCTATATCCGCGTTTAGACTATTATATGGGTCATCCATATCCGTGGGTTTTTTTTCACAGGGGGGATATCCATAATGGCATATGATACGTACGCAGAATTTCTGAAAATTGGAAACCCCCCCCCCCCCCCGTCCCCACCCAGTCCTGTACCGGTACACAATGGAGCAGAGAGGGAGCATACATAAAATTTCCAATTTTTTTTTAACCCCCCACCCGTTAGGGTGTACGTACTTTATGGATGGCCCCCGAGGTACGTGTACAAATTCATGAATTTGCTGATCTGGCAGATTGTTAAACTGATTTGGTATATAATGTGCTTAATGCCTGTATTAGAATTAGCGGCATATTATCAATGCTATGTGCTGGTAAAAAAATCCACCATAGATAAAAAGGCATTAAACTGTTGGTTAAGACCAGGCAGCGCAATATCTATTTATACGGAATCTGAACTTAATCTGAGAGGTTCCAAAGTACAAACTGACACTGACACTGTGACAGTGACAGAGTGAGTGACACTGACAAGGAACGCAACGCATAAACTAAATAATCTCACTGTTGCAATTACCTCATAACTAGGTACTATTCTCTATCACGTAAAGCTAACGATATATCAATACCTTTCAGTTCTGTGACCACGGATGACTTCGTGAAAACTTACTTTGTGCGAAGTTTTAGCAATTCTGTGTTACTTAAGTTAAGTCAAAAACACTGTCTGCTTCTGATGACAGACGACCTTGACCCTTCTCAGCAAACACGTCGGTGACGTCACCACAGTCGTGTTCGTACCACCAGACGGCAGCACTAACCATTCAATGAGTGTGTATCACAGAGTAGAGAGATACTATGTATGTAGGCCCTACTCTGTTGTGTGTTCTGGTTTGTACGTTCGTGGACAGTGTTTTCGCTATGGACATGAAGCTGACTATAGATATGAGTATGAGATCGGCACCGATGTCTGCCACGCCTCGCCTATTGGCCGTGGCTCCGTCTGGTTGCCAAAGAGTGTAAACTATATTAAGACTGTATTGACCTACACTGGCCACCCGAGCTACACTACGTTAGCTCTGGTCACGTTAAATTGACAGGGGCCTTGACATGGCGTGATAGCGGGTATTTCATGCCATTGCAGTGGGGAGTAAAAATAGATATCTCTCTAGTCTGTGACCAACCCCTGTCTCGACAAGGGGCATTGAGAGTACTACAATCTCCAACCACAACAATAGCCTGTTGTTAAAGATACTACCTCGACAAAAGATCTGCTGGCTGAATGATTCACTCTTCCAGCAGATATTCTGACTCTGGTAGTAGGAAGATCAGCTAGGCGAGTGCAATTTAAGTCAAGGTTGTTCAATTCGGTTCCACCAGAGTAGGAAGGTGCTTCTTGTTATTTGCTGCCCTGCCATGCCCCCTTGACCCTTCCATGACCCACATTCTTACCCTAGAAGTCACTTTTCTATGTTCTCATATTTTTTTAAGTGTATTTTTGATAAAGTGGCCACAGAGATAAGGTTCTTTATCAATTTATTAACATATGAATTTTTTTTTGCAAGTTTTTGGGATCTCAAAACACATGTAGAACAAATTTGTCTGGTTTGAGAGTGACAATCCGTGGACACTTCCGTGGTTTAACGTTACCAACCTCTTAGTTGGAACGTAGTGTAGACAGAGGTGGCGGCTCCATTATCTCAGGATAGCCACATGCAACCAACGCAACACAGTCTCTCTGCTACAGCAGCGCCACACTTATGTGCAAGAGGTGAATATTACGTCCTACTTTGTGGTACGTCCAATGCAACAAACTCCTGTCTACGCTAAGCTATGACTAACGTGCGTAGCAAACGTCTGCTTTGGTGGCCAGTGTAGAACCAGCTAATCATACTGTGCACATACTGTGACAAAAACTTTCCCATCTTTCTAAAACCTTTACACTACAGCTAGAAGTAGGCTACAATTCAAATATCCAGGAAGAGCTGTAATAACTGCACTGTATGGACCATATATCATAATGCTGAGACGTTTTTGAGATTTCGAAACCAAAAGATACTTTTCAGGGGCGTCAGAATATTTTGAAAGTGTGTGTGTGTGTGTGTGTGGGGGGGGGGGGGGGGGGGGGGCGAACTGAAAAATTGCAGACTTTTTCTTGGTACCATTGCACACTAAAAGTCAAACTTTGATATTTTTTCATGTTGAAAAGTCAGGGTTTATCCATTGTTCCATGCTAAAAAGTTAAACTTTGATATTTTCTTATGCTGAAAAGTCAAGACAGTTTTAACACTTGATTGAGTAAATTTTTCAGATGCTGACTTTTTTCGGCTGGCAAAAAAGTGTGTGTGTGTGTGGGGGGGGGGGGGGGGGTCGCCCCCTGCCCCCCCCCCTATTCTGACGCCACTGTTTTTGATGTTTTATCATGCCAGGCCAGTCTCAATCGTAAAAAAATTAATAGATAAATAAAACGCTTACCCTCCTTATGCGTGTCCACTGCATTATGGCTATTACAGGTCTTCCTAGAACACTTTCAATTGTGGTTCTATCTTTAATCGAAGAGGTCTAAAATAATGTGGGTGCCTCGTTTTTACATGGTCACCCACAGAAAATATCACACATCCAGCAAGCCTTAATAAAATATTAAGTGGATGTTTCCTGCTATATTCCTATACATAACAGTTGTAATTATTCCCCTAGGGGTGCTGGGTATTTCTAAGTAATTGGCTCAATTTGGGTGACTTAAATAGCTCTCAGCGCCCTTTAGAAATCATTCATTTTCACATGGTTATTCACAGAAAGTCAAAGTTTTGAAAATATTTACAGTCCACCAAGACTTGATAAACGATTCAGTGCTCCCCATGTTCAAACCTACATAGGACAGTTAGAATGTGCTATCTCTGTATCTCTCTGTGATTGCTCGCCGCGCCAACATCTCGATCTATGATCCCCGGAAGAAGGACCTTATCCGGCACACCACCTAGCGGGTAATCTGTGAACCAATACCGGATGGTTACACGCCACCTGGTGAGGTTCCCTGGAAGTGGAGATTCGGTCAAGACCAGATAAGAGATTGCTTTCGAGATGCATTGACGGTAAAAAGTGAAAATATTAATGTCTTTAAGATCATTTACCGAAATCGTTACATCCGACATATAGACTTCACTACAGTTCAACGAAGAGGTAAGCGTTTACTGACTGTCACTTACAGGATACTTTGAAATCAGACGAAATAGTTTAGTACCCCTCCTAAACTTTGAAAACTTTTACCCCTGCGGTAGGCACGGGGTTTCCCCGCGGGACAGTTTGTCTCATTAGCCCGAGGCGAATCCCCCGAGGCAAGGTGAACTTGTTATTATCTACCATATCTAAAAAAATATGATTCTGGTCGGATCTGCTTGAAGCTTCTTCCGCACATAATGACAGAGTGAACCAAACTTAGGCTTAGAAATTCGACTGAAGAACCACAAGAGTGAGAATCTCGTCGAGGGTGAAACTTGAACCTACTCTTCATTTTTGTAATTTTCTACTCAGATGTGCTTATTCTCTTATGATAATGATAGCCTTGCTAAAAACAGACTTTTCCGCTGGTGTTTGACCAATTCTTGATTAGCCCTCGATATATTTCCTTCAAATCCGGTAAATTAAATTCCCATTTTTAATTTCTCGGCTTAGATGGTGGAACGCTGGAGCTCGGAGGACGTCAAGCGGCTTCTCCTCAACAAATATGTCGTCGTTATCGGCGACTCAAGTGAGTTTTACACTTTGTTGACATTAGTTTGTGACGCAATCATACATGAGAAACAATGATATTTTAGTAGTCAATGGCAAAGATCTTCAATTCTTCGGTACTTATTATCGATAATGTAATCACAATAGGTTTTGAAGAATGACACCTCTCAGGATTCTGTTTAAAAGTAATAAAACATGGTTATGTTGTTGTATTTTTTTTGTTTTACTAGATCTAGTTAATGTAGATATAGGCCCTACATGTAAATTGTAATCAATAATTTATCCTACCCCTAATATCAAATCCCATAGGCTTAACATTGAGTTTCTGTATGCCACGCTGACTGGCAATGGCATACAGAGTTTTATATGCCACAAGTGGCATACAGCATTGTTATCACGTAATATTCCAAAATCGAGGAGATGGGGTAGGATAAAATCAAAACTTGATTCGTTTTAATCTCAGCCATTGCATGCCACTCCTGGAGTTTGGGCTCCGGACTTCACTCGGCTTTGTCTCATGAAGTCACTACTGTATGTGACTATGCCAAACTCCAGTTGTTGCATACGGTGGCCAAGATTAAAGCTCATTCAGTTTTACGATAATGTTATTTAGGTCTAGATCTAGCAGTCCAAGACCAGCTGGACTAGATCTATCGTGATAATCAGTTACTGTACCGGTAATGATAATAAGTAATACATGGTCTCCAGGACGTTACCTTTTTTCGCGAAATAAAAGGTTGTGTAAAACCTCAAATGTAGTTTTGATAATTTGGGCTGCATTGAGATCTGCGATGCTTTAAATCTGTATTGCAGTGACAAAGATTGAATTTGTCTACCTCCAGATAAAATCTTGAGTTATAAATCTGTTTTACAGTCCAGAGAGGGTTTTACAAGGACTTGGTCCGACTTCTTCAGTCGGATGACCGATTGCCGAAATCCGTGCTCAAGTCAAAGGTAAATATGCTTTGAATTATTCAGTAGAAGAAGAGATATCAGTTTCCATTTTTCCGTAGAAATCCACATTTTTACATTCAGTATATGTAATTGCTTTTCCTTGTGTCAAACAAAGCTAATATTGATCTAGCCTCATTTACGCCTAAAAAACAGTAGTTTGAACCTCTTCACAGACCTTCAGACCCATGCCATGGCCGACAAGGACATATTATCCAAGATTTCCCGATTTCTTGGAGGCAGAAAAATTCACATGAAAATATTTCCACTTTTTCCCCTGACCCCAACTGATAATGACAACTATGCAGTAAAGACGCAAACTTGGACAGAGGCACACAAGGAAATATAAATCGGATCTCTTCCTAAAGATATCCATGAGGTGTTCTATGACTAAACTACCTAAATATGAAATAAGGTAAATCAGTAGAATAACAATACGGCATCGAGAACAGCAAATGAATTAATAATTTACAAGTCTATATGAACGAATTGGACATTAAACTACCCAAACAAACAAGCAATAATGATTTACATCTCTCCATAAGCATCTTTAAAAGGGGCTTATACATATTTTTTTATATCTTTAGGATGCTGTTCAATTTCTTTGTAGACTTAGAAAGATTCTGCTGGTGTGAGAATGTAGTGTGCGGAGATTTACCACCACTTGAGCACCCAGTCATATCAGAGTTTGTTTATACACTTAGTCTCGGGTTGTTACCACACAGACCCTTCTCCAAACTCTATTACCATCATTTAGACCGAACTTTATCGGCAGGTGAAGTGCGGGTGTTGGTAGAGGACAGGGTGTGGATTGTCGAAGCGGCGGTTGTGACAGAATAAACACAAGTATAGTTGACAGAAGGAGTCTATGTCTACATAAAACAAACAGAGACTGGGGGCAGGTGTAAAGATAAGACTTGATAACACAAGGTATCTGTTCTTGATGACTTTTCTGACCAAAATCCAATGAATTCATCAACAGCAGGTAACAATCAGTGGTAAATATGATGATCTCCATTTCCTGTGGAACACATATTAACTGGAGAACCGGGAAGATAGGAAGTTATTTTATTTCCTACGGTACAACTCCAGTATAGATAAAAGCCTTAAAAAAAAATCTAACTAAAATGGGGGGTCACCGTGCTAGTTTTTGATTTAGAAATTAATATTATGATAATTTAATATAAAGAATAATTCGAAAAAGTTTCATTTCACATAGTCAAACCTATTTTACCTATCAAAATTGGATAAACCGAACAAATCGTTAGATTTACTCATTTATAATTAGGATAGATTATAAAGAAAAAGTTTCGATTGAAAATATTTAAATTTCATTAGGATTGTACGATATGCCTTTAATAGGCTATTTACAGAACAAAAAGACCTGTGTAATCAGGCAAACACAGAAGACGTGTAGTTAAATATGTCCTAGGCCCACACATGGACTGTGTATATCAATCTACATGAAGCCCCCACTTTCCCATTGATGAACATTGATAAAGGTGTTGCCGCTTAACACCGCCTAACGGTGCGTTGTTTACTTAGGCCGTCGCTCGGACAAACGCGGCCGAGTCCGGCCCCATGCCTATATACACACACAGCAATCACACCTTAAGTGTGAACGGTGGGTGTGATTGCAGGAGCTGTTTTTTTGACAGATTAGACTGCTGGAACAGACTAGAGTATTGTATCAGCGAGTCTGGGCTGTCTAAACTTTATGCAAACTAAACTTTAGAGTTGATAATTGTTTTGGATTTCCCTTGGAAAAAGATGGGAACATGTACATATATGATAGCCAGGCTTGCTTATGTATTATTGTGTATCCAGTTTTGGTGTTCCTGTGTTATCTAACGTATATCTAAAGTGTTATTCAGGTGATATGCATGTATGACACAACAAATTGGAGAAATACCTTAGAATAGGGGATGCCAGTTTCAATTAAAAAAAATTGTGTTATTTGAGCGTCACTGATGCCAATAAAACAGTGGTTTGCATTTGAAATTAAAACAGCAAAGTTGCCCAAGTTAAAGACACAATACCAATTCCACACAGGCAAGAATCACTGCCTTTGCATCTCCGCAAAACACTTCAGCCACATGCTGGAGCAGAGACCGACCCGATGTCCACACTATGTCAATCTCTGAGGCAGCTAGAAGAAAGTCAATCGTGATTTTATAACCCGCAGTGGAAGTCAGATTAATTTACTGGTATTCATCAATTATAAGAAAATTGAAAGAACCACTTTATTTTAGAGACCTGTCCCTGCACCTGATTTGAAAAACTTTAAAACGTCCCGATATAATAGCCAAACATTGCAGTTTTCAAGATTTCACCACATTCTCACCCTGTGACAAGCCTAGAGACAAAACCAGGGTGCTCTGGTAGCATGGCGACTGTAGGTCACCCTCTTATCGGAGTAGTTAGCGGAGAGAGGCTTACCACGTTCTAACCACTTGAATACAGAGATGTCGGTTTTCCACTTTTCCATGGAAAATCACTTTTTCACATTCAATATATATAATTTATTTAACTTCTGTCAAACAAAGATAATATTGATTTAACCTGATTTACGCCAGTAAAACAGTGTTTTCAATCTCCTCAGCCCCATGCCATGTCCGGCAAGGACATTACTTCCAAGTTTTCCCTGTCCCTCTGAGGCAGAACAATCCACATGAAAATATTTCCACTTTTTTTTCCATGGCACCAACTGACATCCCTGTATAATCAATACCTGATAAAGCATATTCTTACTATCGTAAAACTGGATGAGTTTAAATCTTGGCCACCATATGTCACGACTGGAGTTTGGGATAGTGACTTCATGAGGCGAAGCCGAATGAAGTCCGGAGCCAAAACTCCAGGAGGCGAAGCTGAGTGAAATCTAGAGCCAAAATTCCAGGGGTGGCATGTGGTGGACAAGATTAAAACGAATCAGGTTTTGATTTTTTATCCTACCCCATCTCCTCAATTTTGGAATATTATGTGATAACAATTCTGTTTACCACTAGTGGCATATAAAACTATGTATGTCATTCAGTGTGGCATACGGAAACTCAATGTAAAGCCTATGGGATTTTATATTAGGGGTAGGATAAAAACATATGCTGTGGTATTTTGTACAGGGAGAACAGAGTATCCTCGGTGACAAGCTCATTGAGGGTGGAAACTTTGGAAAGATGCACAACGGAAAGAACTACCGGGAGGTGCGTCAGTACCACACCGACTACCACCTGGTGACCTTCTACATGGTGACCTGCTGCTACTCCTCCTACATGGAGACCATCCTGGAGGACCTGATCATGGATCCTAGACCTGCCGTCGTCTGCATGTCCTCCTGTGTCTGGGACATCACAAGGTGAGACATTGGTCGTATGAATTATTGTATACCTGTGTGCGAATGTCTATCAATTACTATATACCCATGCAGTATATACTGTAAATATGCACTGTTTCGCCATATAACGTAAAAATACTGTAAGGTGGTCAATACAGGAAAATACGGACTACCTTCCCATACACGTTTATTAAAATATTGGTTGTTAAGCCAAATGGAATTAATTACAGTTGGTCTTTAGGTTATGGCTATAGCCTACTGTAGTACACATGCTTGTAGAGTCACTTGATGACCTGACAACATTTTTGCTTTTTATAGCTCACTAAGTAGAGATAGGAATATGGTTTCTGTTTTGGACAGAAGGTTTTATGGCCAAACAATATCTTACAATTTTAGTATTTTGAGATGGATTTAAAAAAGAAGAAGAGAGATTTCAGTTGGGGGGGGGGGGGGGGGGACTTTATGAGTCACAGGTCCATTTTTAAGAACTCCCTTATGGAAATATTTCTACCTGTAATACTGGTTCAATCATAATATATGCCTCATTTGAAAGAGAATAAAAAACAGTAGGTGCTAGGAAGTGGAATTTTCTAGGTAGATTCTATATTTGCTGAGTTATTCAAGTATTTGTTAAAAGTGGGGGGGAGGGGTGGGTTGGGTGAAATTGGCATACTCAAACAGATGTTTACTCAATATTGATTTATAGTGAGCATTAGTGTAACATTTACCATCTCCACAAGTGGCACTGATAGTTGCTTACACCCTAGGGAGTGTCATTATTTAGGTAAAATACATATTTGATGTGCTATTCATGTATTTCTTCTAAATCTCATAATGTGAGGGGGGAGGCAGCAGGTGTATGAGTGGATGGTTTATTCAGGATATTTACACACAAATAGAAGTCAAAATGGTTCATAACTTTGCTCTAGGAATCAGACAAGACCCAGTTAAATGATATTGGTTTGTAAAATTATTTGCAATATCATTTACCACCAGATATTGGCTCGACCTACTTTATTGGTGTACAATACTGTACATAGAAATAAAGTTTTGTCCCCCCACATGGCTAGGGAGCATGCAGGCAGGTCTGTGTGCACTCATCCATTAAGCTATCACCATGAAGCTATCTGAAAACGTTTCCTATGTACTCAGATAATTGCTGAATGCCAATTCAAATCGCCTACAGGTAGCTAAATATATGTGTGCATTGAGCCATGACCTGCTGAGTTCACAGAAGAGTAGGGCTTTAAATATCCAATCAATGCAGGCCCTTCCCTATTCATGGATGCCTTCCCTCCCTCCCTCCCTCCCTTTGTCCATCCCTCCGCCCCTCCCTCCCTCTGTCCGTCCCTCCGCCCCTCCCTTCCTCTGTCCGTCCCTCCGCCCCTCCCTCCCTCTGTCCATCCCTCTGCCCCTCCCTCCCTCTGTCCGTCCCTCCGCCCCCTCCCTCCCTCCCTCCCTCCCTCCCTCCCTCCCTCCCTCCCTCCCTCCCTCCCTCCCTCCCTCCCTCCCTCCCTCCCTCCCTCCCTCCCTCCCTCCCTCCCTCCCTCCCTCCCTCCCTCCCTCCCTCCATCCATCCATCCATCCATCCATCCATCCATCCATCCATCCATCCATCCATCCATCCATCCATCCATCCATCCATCCATCCATCCATCGGGACTTTTTATCATAGTAATTAACTTTGTCCTTTGAACTGTATTGAGTTTTAAAGGTGTCCACCTGCTTATTTGGGTGGGATTTTTAAAACCTGCTAAATTACCAAAATAAGCTTATTTAAGGTTCATGTTGTATAAACATATCTCATCAATGTAAAAACGAAATTATTTTGTGCATCTTTTGATATGCTCTGAGCAATTTTTCCTTCCGAAAATCAACAAAAACTGTGATTTTCTAGTTATTTTCACTTTGTTCAAAATCCGAGAGACACAATTTTGAGCCAACAGTAATCATTAACATGTTTAAAGCATATGTCATGAGAAGTGTAGATAATATAATTTTGGAAATTGGTAAATAATTGAAAAAATATTTAAATGGTCAAAACTATCCAGGACCTTCAAATTTTCCAACAAAGAGACACATAGAGCATGTTGATCAACACCCCGATTTTCAGAGGACAATACTAATGAAATATATAGTGAGAAATTAATTTTCCTTGATTGTAAAATGTTTACCAAAATCCTGACTGTGATACCTGAAATTTTCAGAACAATCGGATGAGCCATTCTGATACTAAAACATTATGACTCCATGATGATATTCTTTAAAAAAATGGGGTGTTGGACAACACTCATCTAAAGGATGTATGAAAGAAATAATAATCATGATAGAATAACAAATATCCCTGTTTATGTTAAGGACCCCCTACCACTCATAAATACCCAGATTGCTTTATTTCTAAATAAAAAAATATACTTTTTGTGGTAAATAAACTGAAAACGTGTTGTCCAACACCCCGGGGTGTCGGACAACATGCTGTGATATAAGTTATGATTTTGGGGTTGTTTTTTATCAGTAACTGAATGGTTTGCTTTGTGAATGATAGCTTATTATCATTTCATTAAAAATATAAAGGATTATAGCCACAAATACTATTTTTCTCATTGTTCTGAGTAATTCTATAAACGTGTTGTCCGACACCCCTCGTGTTGTCCGGCACCCCTGTGTTGGCCAACACCCCAAATATGGTTCAGAGCTTTTCTTTTAAATCTGATACATGATAAAAAAAATTTAGATCAAATATAATGTGTGTCACCATATAATATCAGTCTTTCTCAAATTAACAGTATTATACACAATTTCAAAAGGCTCTAAAATCTAAACCATTCATCCGATTTTGTTGGAATGATGTTTTTCTGGGAGGTACTTGGTAGGTGAATAACATAAAATATAAAAAGAAGTATTGTGGTTTACGGCCGCCTGTCCACAAAACCATCGATTATTGTCTATGTATAGCATGGTCAGGATGTTCTATATAAATACTGCCACTGCTGGGGGTGCAGTAATAATGATGTTCATGCTCGCTGTGACAGTAACTTAATAAGTCATTAAAGTAGTGTTTTTTCATTGATTTGAGGTATATGATAATAAGCAAACGTCCTTACTGTGTATGAAAAAGTTCTAGTTCTCAGTCAGTTGTCGATTTCATACTGCCTTCAGCCTATGGCGTCAGGCAGTATGAAATGACGACTGGTCATGAACAGGGAACCATTTCGTCCTCAGTAAGGACATTTCCTAATATTATCTCAACCCTGGTATTCTTTTTTCCCTTGAGGCTTAACATTGGGAACTCGTTGTCCATGTCCCTACGAGTATTATGGTCCATTTTCCATGGTCTCTATCCTGTGTGTCGTCCATACCTTTAGTGTGTCAAGGGGTGAGCTAAATACAGAAAACGACTTGTTTTGGCCAAAGTTGTTGTTCTTTTATTTGCTCGAATGATACAAGAACGATGACATTGACAAAAACTTGTTGGTTTCTTTAATGTTAGCAATATATATTTATGGTCCATCATGTCATATCCTTGTTTTCCTTTTTACTGATCTCATATCCTGTATATCTATTTCATTTATAATCATAGCACACTTATACCATATAATTTGATATTTACATCTAAGTTTTATTCTATAACCTTTACTATTGAATGTAAATGCTGACATTTAGATCAATCCTCAGCAGCTTTTCCCTTTTCCACGGAAATCTTTTTCATTTTCAAAAATCCCTTTTCCTTGTGTAAAACAAAATGTTCAGCCTG
Organism: Alentia gelatinosa; assembly: GCA_950022655.1. Taxonomy (NCBI): domain Eukaryota; kingdom Metazoa; phylum Annelida; class Polychaeta; order Phyllodocida; family Polynoidae; genus Alentia; species Alentia gelatinosa. The sequence continues at coordinate 88,013,964 of OX465582.1, forward strand.
AAATTACGGATGAGGACATTTATTTTTCCTTGTTTTCTTTAATTTGTGATAGAATGATAAGATTCCATACAAACAATAGTTCCACTTTTATCCACCAGGTATGGCGCGGGCTCCAGGACGAGGTACCAGGAGAACCTGCAGCGTCTCGCCAAGCGGCTCAAACTTGCACTCCAAGACGACACATTGTTCATCTGGAACACAGCCACCCCTGTGGCCAACTACGTCCGGGGTGGCTTTATGCTGCAGGAAATCAGTTTCTTGAACCAAGTCCTGCGCCGGGACGTGCTCGAAGCCAACTTCTACGCTGCACAGGTCTGTCCTTTTAGCTGACCCATCTGCATCGATAAATAATACTATCATGATTTTTATGAGCAATAGTGCTGGAGTATTTTCAATTGACAAGAAATCCACATTATCATTGTATTTAAGAGATCTCAAAAGTGTTTAAGAATCAACAGTTTGTATGACTTCTTGCCAGTCTGGCTAGCCTGTTAGAAACTCAGCACCATGTCTAACTTGATGAGCCAGACTGCCTGACATCCTATAAATTAGTACCAGGTGAATCTTTGTAGAAATCAAAAACTGAAGATAAGCAATTCACTATATTTGGATTACATCATGATGGATATGTTAACACTAAAAACCTATAATAGCCTATATTTTTAGCCTTAAATGACTGTAAAAACCCATCAGAAAACCTATAGAGAGGAAGAGTGGTACTGGGAGGCCTGCAATTGCCAATGTTGATTTTACGCCATGTCAGCAAACAATTTCTCTGAGTCTCTGCTCCCTTCCACACCTGCGTCACGCCCCCAACGAGTCAGTCCCAAAAGGATGTAACTAGACTACCGAGATGTGAAACTATGCAAACAAACAAAAAAGACAACTCCCTCATTGATACCTCCTGACCCCGCTCCCTCAACCCCATTCCCCAAATCTAATTTTGTCTATCACCTAACTTACTGTCTCCCCCTCCCCCTCCCCCCTCTGTTTCTGTGAGCTCAAAATATAATAATATTTCATTCCACTTATTAATCTATATTTGCTCTTAGAAGGAAACTCACAATATGAAAATAACTTGGTCTGTACTCCACCATCTCGTTTGACAGCTACGTAATTCACAATTCTTCACTTCGCGAATTACTCTGCGGTCTAACTCAGTGGAGTGTGGACCAAATTATTTTCATCAGTTGCTTTCTGATTTTATCTCGCCCCAAAAACATGATCAGGAACATTATTCCCTAATAGAATAACTCACACGATTAGCCATTGAGTATTGGGTACACCACTTTCACGGCTGTGGAGTATGAGTTCCTAATGTTAAGCTTACGGAGAAAAATACCGGGGTGAGATAATATGTAGAACCTCATGTAGTACTCACATGACATAGTACAGTAAAACTCCGTGTAAGCAGACAACCTTCATTCCAGGCCAAAGCGGCCGCTTTCATGGGGTGCCAGCTTATGCAGGGTTTTCAAGTTTCCTCCGGGCCAATATGCAAGTATCATATATACCAATATGTAGGGGAGACAGAGGGGAGGGTAGATCTGAAATACCTTTTTTTCCAATATCTAAATTGGATCCAAAGTTATCAAACTTTGAAATTCAAAATGAATTTTCCATGAATGTACTCATAAAAAATACAGATTAATCTATTTTTGGTAGGGTATCCATAGGAGGTGTTTGCGCACACAGGGTTTTAAACCTTTTCGTACCATACTAACTGAAAGGCCCTTTTCTTTTCCAGGTGATGAGGGACTATGGGTATGACGTCCTTGACCTTCATTACCACTTCCGCAATTGGATCAACCTCCGGGAACCAGATGGGATCCACTGGAACCCCGTCGGCCACCGAAGAATGACGAACCTGGTACTGGACCACATCGCAGGAGTGTTCGGCTTCCCCCTGCCACGCGACATGTGGAAGAACGACACGCTGGGCCAGCGCGTCCCAAGGCAAGTCTAATAACCTAATGAAAACATGTTTTATTTCAGTTTCAGTTCCATGTTTTATGATGCAGGTTGCAATGGATCATATATAAGTACAATTTAGTTGTGTTGGTTTAAGAATAGGTAAAAAAAAAAAAAAAAATAAATAAATATATTGGTAGGAGGTGTCACATGCATACTGGTCCCACTGCGGCCCCCTTTCTCCTTCATCCCCAGCAGTGGTAGATTTACTGCTATATCAAAGGCCAATCCTTCTCGTACCATATCTATGTGGTGTGGGAACTAAAAGAACTCTCACTTCGGTAAATGTGTAGGGGTGAGATTTCTACCTAAATTCATCTCATAGATCCGATCACGACCCTTTTGGTGTAAAACCAGCGAGAAAAGCTGAACCATGAGTTAGGCACTGTATGGCCTCAGGGTCCCCTGGGACGTTAAATAAACAAACAAACCAACCAAACTATTAAATCATTGATGGTCCCTATATACCCTCAGGGTCCCCTGAGACGTTAAACCACAAACAAACCGAACTGGTCCATTTTGTGAGTTGGTCTGCAAACATAAAAAGGAGGGGATTTTTTATTTCTTTTTTGTTTTTTGAACTGACAGGATATTGTCATTGACAAGGTAACATCGGCTTTATCCAGAGGTGTCTATTGCCACGTCTCAAATACTGAAATAAAGAGGAAGAAATTCCCATCAAAGCAAAAGTTATGGGTAAACGGATCTGTTTAGGGCCAGGGGCATGTTTTTCAGACAGCGACGTCTTTATTTGTAGTAATCACAAAAGAGTGACCAGTTGGGCGACCAAACCAGTGATCATGACTAAAAAGTGTTCCTCAGAGCCGGTCACTATTCAGCTGTTATGATCACTGTTGGTCCAAGGCCCATTCAAAAACAAAAGCATGTTTCACATGTATATTACTCAACAGAAAATTGTGAAATTTGGGAATTAGATAAAACAGATATATATATATAATTCATCGCAGTAAATATTGTTTCATTTGATAAAGTGGAAGTGTATAAAATGAAATATGCCACCATTTGGGCTAAATGGTCACAACTCTGGAACCCAAAACAGTGACCATGACAGTTTACCCCTCTAAATGGTCGCACATGTTATGACGACTTATCTCTGGAACCCAAGGTCTCCAAACGGTCACTAACTGGTCACTATAGGAAATGGTCACGACTAAAAAACAGGCCCTAGGTCTCTCTTGTTACTTAAAATAGGATTACCATTAAACTATGATTTAGGTATGAAACCTTTTCTTTTTAGATCCTTTTTAATACTCTTTTTCATCCTTATAAAAATAGAAACCTATCTGCATTTGTATATGTAAATAATACACCTTTACTCTATTTAAGAAAAGAAAGTAAGTTTGAATGGGACGTTAAACACCCCAAATAAACAAACAAAACAAACTCTATTTTTTTTTTACAGATGCACGCTTTACATCGTTTAAAAATCGTCAGATATTTCATAAAATATGTCTTTCGTATCACAAAATGCCTCTACACGATTCTTCATTTCACATCCATTCTAGAATTTATATTGTCATCTCTTAACGTTTCATGGCAATCGGCGTCCTATTCTCTGCGCGCGACCGTTTTACAGTATTAAAATTAACCGAGTATTTTACCAAGGACAGTGGATCACGTAACCAGGATAGTTCATAGACGAAGTTCAAGTCTAAGTCCAGCATCTTCCAACTTTTAGGTTTTGACTACCAGGTGTGTTGTATTCACTAATCATTATTCTATACTTAATCAGTATAATTAGAAGGAAACTTACGAGATGAAAATAACTTGGTCTGTACTGCACCAAGTTTGACCGCGGAGTAATTCATTCAGCTTCCCTTTGTGAATTACATAGCAGTTAAACGAGTTAGAGTACATGAAGTTGAGTAAATGAAGTAACGGTCAAACGAGGGGGAGTATGGACCAACTTATATTCATCAAGTGGGTTTCTGATTTTATCTCACCCTGTATACATAATCAGAAACATTATTAATCAATAAAATAACTCACCCAATTAGCCATTGGGTACAAAACCTTCACGTCCACGGAGTACGAGTTCCTAACGTTAAGCCTATGGAGAAAAATACCGGGGTCAGATAATAGTAGTTTACTTCACAGGTTTTTATAATCAGTAAGCCTAATCATCCATACTTAAAATATCAGGCATGGGAATTCCCCAGCATTACTGAATTTTTGATGCCCCATCGTTATTGTGTAAATCAGTAAAACGAAGCAGAAATGTAAGGGGTGCTTAGAAGCTCGTGGCTTTGTTATATGCTGTAAAGTCAGTGAGTGGACAAAATAAAAAAGACCCTTTCAGCTCCCAACAAAGGCCCGAAATTCACTTAAAATAACTGAAAATGAAAAACCTTCATGGGGCTTGGCCCTTGGCCCCTGCCCCCTGGCCCCTGTCCCCCTGGCCCCCCATCAGCTCTCTGACCCTTGGCACCGCTGGGGCCTATGCGACCTACAAACCCCGGCTAACTTTTAGGATTTTAGTTATTTCCAAATCCCATGCCTGAAGTGTTCATAGACCTAATGTCTTTGGTTAGAAATAGGGATAAACAATCTCATTTGCACTGTATGCAAATATACTGCAAACCCTTTTTAGGCACAAATGGAAATGCATTACAGTATCGTGGGAAGGTGGTAGGCCGCTACTATCCATGTAGGCGAACTGACCCAATATTTAAAAAAAAAAATTAAATGTCAGTTTTCGTCTCTTTGTTTTCTAAATCGTGTATTGAACGTTCATTACATTCGAGATTAAGTATAGAGATACACAGAATTCGGCATTTTTTCTAGACCACAATGGCAACCTCTGGCACCAGCAACCAATTGTTAGTAAAGAAAATGCGCATCTTGTATCTTGTAGCCTCACAAACCGATGCAGTAAGTGTGGCAAGACTTTCACAACTTCTGTCGCGCTTGGCCAGCACAAGGAAGACAAGCACAAAGCCATGCGGCGGAACACCGTAGAAGGGATCCCCCTTACTAAAGATCCAGCCAGTAGCGATGCCGTGTATCGCTGTCCCGTGTGCAAGGCACCATTCAAGTCACATGGTGCGAGAATTCAACACGTGACCGCGAAGCATCCGGCCCCAAAGCACCCTGAGAGCGTAGCTGAAGTGAACGCGAGGGTGTATCCATGTCCCGTGTGCAAAGCATCGCTAGGAAGCCAAGCTCTGTTTATTCACCACATGAAAATTGTGCACCCGGAATTACTGAAGCCAACCGCGGTGGTGCAACCACCACCACCACCACCACCACCACAATATATCGCACCACCGGCATATGTTAGATGTGGAGTGAACGAATGGAAATTTCCATCCAGAACAGAGTCTCCAGCCCCAGCCAGTATCTCATATCTTAGATGTGGAGTGAACGAAGGGAAATTTCCATCCAGAACAGAGTCTCCAGCCCCAGCCAATATCTCATATGTTAGATGTGGAGTGAACGAAGGGAAATTTCCATCCAGAACAGAGTCTCCAGCCCCAGCCAGTATCTCATATGTGAGATGTGGAGTGAACGAAGGGAAATTTCCATCCAGAACAGAGTCTCCAGCCCCAGCCAGTATCTCATATGTGAGATGTGGAGTGAACGAAGGGAAATTTCCATCCAGAACAGAGTCTCCAGCCCCAGCCAGTATCTCATATGTGAGATGTGGAGTGAACGAAGGGAAATTTCCATCCAGAACAGAGTCTCCAGCCCTAGCCAATATCTCACAGGAGGAGGAGCGCAAGTTCTACTTCTGTTGTATGTGTCGGACAAGCTATCCCTCCAGAGCCCTGTTCACCTTCCATACGGAATTAAGACACTCGACACAAATCGCCATGCAAGCTCTCGTGGGCGGTCCACATCACTGTCTGCCCTGCTTAAAGATTTTCAGCAACAGGGAGGCAGTGTTTCAGCATGCCTTGGCTAAACACAGTCAGGAAACATGGGCGGTGTATCCTCAGGTGAAGCCTGTAGGCGGTGGAAAAAAGAGAAAACGTAAATCTACTGGAAATAGCGGAAATCAAGATGGAAAACGGAGATACTTGTCAGGATCGTAGTGATACCAAAGGAGAACTTGTTTGTGTATATAATTTTGTATAATAGCTTTTTTATGATATCAGGGATGTTAGCTTTCCTTTTTACATGGAAATCCTCTTTTTTTTTAATTTCCATTTTTTTTTTTGGCCATGTATTAATCTTTTTTTATTTCCAGTTTATGGATTTACATTGAAATCCTCTTTTTCATTTCCATTATTTTTTCCTTTTTTTTTTCTTTTTTTCCATGTCGTATTAATCATGCTTTTTTATTTCCAGTTTATGGAATTATTTTTCATCATTAAAGAAAGATTATCAAGAAACATCACGAGATTTCATATGATTGTTTATATGGCGTGAATTGTCTTCATGGAATGATATCACAAAGCAGAGCTGAGTGATATCTGTAGCAGAAGACAACAAAATCTATGTAAACAATCATATGAAGTTAAGTGACGTTTAAATTTTATCCTACCCCATCACATGTTTTTAACTTCATATGTCTTTTTTTTCTTTTTCTTTTTGCATCAGCGGTGAATGGATCCGCCTAGTCCCGTTTTTGCCATTCTTAACTTCATGTCACCCATGGCATATACATATGTTATGGCATAATCGTGGCATCCACTCATACCATGTTAAGTATGTGGAGATTTATATGAGGGGTAGGAAAAAGTATAAATTGAGCTTCATTCACGCCAATATAACAGTGGTTTGAATCTCCCCATACACCCTCAGCCCTATTTGATGGCCAACGTCGATATGGTTTCCATGTTCTCTAGTTTTCTCTGAGGCAGTAAATTCCAAATGGAAAATATTTCCTCTTTTTTCATGACCCCCCAACTGACATCCCTGGTATATAAAATATAAATGAACAGATGTCATTTGCAACAAACTCAACTATTAGTGTTGTCTCCCACTGGCTCAGTGGTAACAAAGTTAGTTAACTCAGCTTTCATTGACGCCATTGCTTTATGTACATACCAAAGTGTAGTATATCGACTGTTTCTTAGTGAATTTCCGCCAGTATTTGCTTGTATATAAACTAATCATGTACATGCATATCTGTTGAGGTTCTTTAGTCTGATATTATGAAGAGCCTTTGCTTGTTATGCAACTTTTCAGTAATACTTTGATATTACATAGCAAAAGAAGATTGAATATATTGTCACGAATTATTTTGAACAAATGTAATTATACTAACTAACTTTATCAACAAACCGCTTAAGATAACATCGCATAGGACATGTGCAAGCCTACTTGATCAGTTTAATGACTGTTTATAGAGTAATAGCTTTGGCTCCTCTATCTGACTATAGGGCTTTAATAAAGATTCCTTTTTTGAATTGTCTGTGTTTGGTTTTGTGTGACTTCAATCTGAACAATGAACCGACCAGTGTAACAGTACATACAGCATACACATACATACACAATATTGACTGGTTTCAGATACAAGCGGCCGTATGCTCCGAGGAGTTGACGCATAGTAATATCCGAGTGTATGCGAGGATATTGCGCAGAGTTAACTCTGAGGAGTATACAACCGCTTTTCTCTGAAACCAGTCTATATTGTATTTATCATCCACCTTCTCTGGGCAAGTGGCATGACATTATCAGTTCATTTTAGTTATGCACTATTTTTCCGTACGCACTACTTTCCGTATGCGCCACCCGGAGCATACAACATATCCGTAAGCGCCGGGTATGTCCATACAAACTCCCTATGTGTTTTCTATGGACACATTGTATTAGGTGGATAATGAATACTAATCGTGTCTTATGATCACCCAAAGGTTGGGTTAAGACCCAAACCGACAACCGCTACAAGACCACTCTCCCAGCAGATATCCTGCGCTCTACTTCCTGTGGTCGCTTTGTATCTCTGCCCCAACCTGCCTGTTTGGGCTCAAATCTGGCCCATATGCCAGTTTTTCAATTATCCTAAATTATGAGAGATTTGCAGGGTATTTTGTGTTCTACATGTAAATAGAGATGCACATATTTATATGGTAAATAAAATACTCTTATTTCTATCATTATTTATGTCAAACCAGACACAGCCTCTGGGATTACTTTCTACAGTGGAAAGTACCTCATGTGTTACAGGGCTTTGTTTTGTCAACAATGCCATGTGCTCCTCTGAAGGAGCAGTCTAATCAACTGTGAATTCCCATTATAAAATGGTTTAAGTCTGAAAAAGAAACAGGTGGACTGTCTGTGAAGTTCCTTTAACAATTCCCATATTTCCATACTCATGATATGTGGGTTGTTTGACTTGTATAACTTTTGACAGCTGCCTTGTTTTGAATCTGAAATCTTGGCTGGTTCCCCCTGTACTTACTGGATACCCTGAGAACCAGCGTATGACGTCACTGGGTTGGGGCAGAGATTAAGCCAGCGCTAGCGCCACGAAAGATCTGGGGGGAGAGTGCTACAAGACCAGAAATAGTCCCAAATGCTGGCCCCGGATTGGCTAATATCTGTGACGTCACTGCACCTAACGCTGATTGGATATCTTTTTTTAAAAATAATTTATATTAAAGGCGGGATTCTAAGGTCTGCATTAGACGAGATTCTAATGTTAACTCTATGGGTAAAATATACCATTGGTGAGATAATGATCTAAATTGTGTCGGGTGTACGAGGGTATCATACATGGACCCGATTTTTATTTATTCATTCTGACCATTGGCTTAGTGAGAGTGTTGATGTCTTGTGGTTGTATTCACTGGAGCGATGGTAGTTTGCCAACAATCTTTTGTTGATTCCTGGTGAAAACTGGTTTAAAATCACCACACTGACTGCATCTGTTGTGAATCTTGGCCCCCACTGAGTGCACTTATAAATGTTTGCAAAAATGAAATTATCCTATTGAAAAAATGAAAAAAAACTAGGGCCAGAAATTCACTTGGAGTAAGTGAAAATGCGGAAGCTTCTAGGTGCTTGGACCCCTGGACCCCATCAGCTCTGACCCTTGACCCCACTTCAATTCTTTTGTGAAATAGTTATGACATACCATGTTTATTTGCCCTAAAACACCACCTTCACTCGAATCATCAAATCGTTAGGCGTGCATAAGTCAAGGTCATGTGATTTATAAGAGCCTGAGACCCGTCTTCTAGACTAGATAATAGTCAATAGCGATAATTCAGGATGTTTTCAAGATAAATACAACAACCATTGGCCCCAGTGGTTCGATGATAATCGCCAAATGTATGATAATTACAAAACGGTCGCTATAAACGATTATTCCGTCTAAAAAAAGGGTCCCTGTTCGACGTCAGTTCTAAAATAAAGCCAACCAATATTACGATTATCTTGGTAGTTATGCTATCCAAGTCGCAGAGTATGAACTGGCCTTGAACGACTGGAGCACCTGCCTTTTTAGGTACATAGGTACATCCAGTCACAGACTGGCGGTACCATATATCAAATGTGTTTGATGTTCAAAAATGCTTGCAAATGGGCGTACCTGAGGTACCTCCAGTCTGAGACTGGATCTACCCGATACGCCCAGTCTCAGACTAGCGGGAAACTTGTAGTCCACAATGCATTTTGCCGCGTTGCGGGCCTGACCAAAGACCAAAAATAGTCCCAAATGCTGGCCCCTGATTGGCTAATATGTGTGACGTCACGAAACCCAACGCTGATTGGGTATCTTTTTTTAATCCTTTATATTAAAGGCGGGATTCTAATGTCTATAATAAACGAGATTCTAATGTTAACTCTATGGGAAAAATATACCATTGGTGAGATAATGCTCTAAATTGTGTCGGTGTACGAGGGTATTGTACATGGGCCTGATTTTTATTTGTTCATTCTGACCATCAGCCCAGTGAGAGTGTTGATGTCTTTTGGCTGTGTTCTACTGGGGCGATGGTATTTGCATTGATTCGGGGAGCATCCTGCCACCCTTGATGGTGTCACTTGTAATGTGTGATTTTGTGTAATATGGGAACTAAGGCAGGATGTTGCGTGCCTGACTGGGCGTACCTATGTACCTGAAAACGCACAGTGTGAACTTCTACATACCCTTATGAAGCTATCTGTATCATATCACTATGTATCATTTGTAAAGCCTTGAACCAATTAAAGGTAATTCTTTCCTTCAGGAACAATAAAACTATACAAACAAACAAGCAAACAAGCACAGTGTGAACGTCTACATATTCTTGTGAAGCTATCTGTATCGTTCGTAAAATGTTGAATTAATTAAAGGTTATTCTTTCCTTCAGGAACAATAACAAACAGAACCATGGCATGAGAAGGCCTCACCAAAGGGCACATACGTATAACGATGAAGGGCACTTTGCAGACTTCTCCAACTACAACAACAACTACAACAACAACTACTACTGTAGTGGTAATGACTATGGCTACAACAGCGCCTATTGCGAGCAGCCCGAACCCCGCCTCTTTGACCAGTGTCTCAATCTAGCGCGGATGTTTCAAGGAGCTATCGCCCAGAACTCGTCATCACAGGCAAGTGTTATAGTATGTGGAAACAGGGTTACTGTGGCTGTACATGATAAATACTCAGTAAAATTGACGATAAGACGAACCGATGCCAGAGGCAGAGGTTTGTTTTATCGTTAATTTTACCAAGTATTTATCACCTACAGACCTTTTATACCTTAAAATATCCAATTTTTTACTTTGCTTCTTGGGCGAGTTTTTAGATTTCGCTGCCGTACATGCCCCATACGCCACATACATACCCCGTACGTCACCTAGGTGTTGTACGGATTTAATACGACATGGGTAGGAGCGGGCCGTATGTGTAGGATATACTACCACAGGTATATAATAGTATCCATCTTATCTCACCCCGGTATTTTCCTCCATCGGCTTAACGTTAGGAACTCATACTCCACGGCCGTGAAAGTATTGTACCTTAATACTCAATGGCTAATTTGGCGAGTTATTCCAGCAATACATGATGTTATACGGGGTGAGATAAAATCAGGTTTTCCTTCTATAAAGTATACAAAGACTCTTGAAAATGTATAGGGACTCAAATGCTGACACCTTATTGGCTAACATGTATGACGTCACCGCACCCAACGCTGATTGGATATCTATATTTAATACTTTATATTAAAGGCGGGATTATAATGTCTATAATAGACGAGATTCGTGAGATAATGATCTAAATTCGTAACCACTACCCATTGTTTATTATTCATGGTATACAAAGACTCCATTGAAAATGTATGGGGACTTAGTAAACCCGACCCATTATATAAAACCTGTAAGATACCGTAACTGTGATATACAGATTCAAATCTGTGGTATACGGCCTCAAAGCTGTGGTATACAGGATAAATAGTCCCTTTGTGCTATAGAGCAAGAAAATAGTCCCTAGTGATATGCTCTTTAATATGGCAGTTCCTGGGTTTAATTTACTCGAGAACATGGTACAACAAACGGTTGTTTTGTGGACAAGCGGCTATATAAACTACTCTAGTAGTTAATATTTTGGTATGGATTTAAAAAAAAAAGGGAATTCAGTTTTGGGGGGACCTTTGTAGTCACAGGTCCATTTTTAAGAACTCCTTTATGGACATATTTCTATCCCTTAAACTGGTTGAATCAGAACATGATATGCCTCATTTGAAAGAGAATAAAAAACAGTAGGTGCTAGGAAGTGGAATTTTCTGAGTAAATTCTATACTTACAGAGATATTCAAGTATTTGTTGAAAGTGGGGGGGATTTTCAGTGAAATGGGCATGCTCAAACAGATGTTTACTCAATATTGATTTACAGTGAGCATTGGCGTAACATTTACCATCTCCATAAGTGGCACTGACAGTTGCTTACACTCTAGGAAGTGTCATTATTTAGGTGAAATGTATATTTGATGTGCTATTCATGTATTTTTGCCAAATCTCATAATAGGAGGGGGGAGGCATAAGGTGTATGAGAGGATGGTTTATTCAGCATATTTACACATAAACAGAAGTCAAAATGGTTCATAACTTTGTTGTAGGAATCAGTCAAGACCTAGTCAAATGATATTGTTTTGTAAAATCATTTGTCTTTGGCCTTTTAAAGGCCAATGATTCTATTTAGAAATGCACACTTAGCTCTTGTTATCAGTATTCATGATTTCTTATGTGTATTCAAACAGCAGCAAAATACAGTAGCCAAATTGGTACTTACAGAATTATAGACTATTGGGTGTTCTTAAGATAGTTATTGAAGTTCAGAAATAGCATGAACCATACCCATTCAGCCACTAAAATACAGGGATGGCATTTATTCTATTTTACAAGGAAAGCCTTGTTTCCATTTTCAGTTTACAAAATCTTTTTTTGTGGTGTAAAACAAAGAGAGAATAAATTGGGCCTCATTCACACCAATAAACAGTGGTCTATGTGGTGTGGAAAGTAAAAGAACTCTCACCTCGGTTAATGTGTAGGAATGAGATTTCTACCTAAATTCAACTCATAAATTCGATCAAACCAAAAGTAAGTCAAAAGATCATATTGAAATCCCACTGGAAATCTTATTAGATGAGGCAAAATGGGGGGGGGGGGGGGGGAGGGCAGCCCACTAGAGACCCACATGTTATTGTTAGACGGGAGCGTCTATTAAGTTGAGACCATCCGGGATTTGGGTTATTAACCTAGAGCACCAGTTTTTCTCAATATTGCCCCGGGGTAGCTTTGCTCCTCTGGATTCTGGAGCCATGTGGCTGAAGTCCACAATAGTTATCATTACATCATCGAGGCCCATCTGGCCCTTGGTGTTACAGTTAGCCCCTATTCCGCCAAGCTGGTGATGGCCCCAGTCGGCGGCAGTTGCCAACCCAAATCTCGTGTTGGCTGCGATAATCTGCTTGGTGGAACAGCTCATGCCGACCTCCAGCCCATTGGTATGTCTCCAAACCCCGTCACCAGCCAGAATCAGCTGACCTGTTCATGGTCGCTGACCGCCAGCCAGGGCCAATAGACCATTTTGAAGCTGTTCCACCAAGATATACCTAGAAGGTCGGCCGGCCGGCTGGCAGTTATGAATGCAAAATTGTGAAATGACTCTCAAAGTCTCGCCAGCAATAGGTGGCCAAAAACTGTTTCAATTGATTTTTAGCGGGGGGCAGCGGGGTGTGCTGTGAGCTTTCCTGGGATCCGTGTTGACCGCTCAGCCGCATATAAAGCGACAACATGATACAAGTAATATGAGCGATGCGCTGAACCATGAGGAGAGACCAAAAATTCAGACAGTTTGGGTAGTTTAGGTGGAATCCAAGAGCCAGAGTGTGCGATGCACATTCATTACATCAAGGCTTATCTTTATTTACCCTGATTCTTTGGTTAAATGCAGAATTCAGCAAAATTGATGAGCTAGCAGCGTTCCCGTACAAATCCCAACACTGCTTTGCTTGATACACGGCTTTCACGGATCCAGAGCGGCACAGTGTGTGGAGAACCACTCAGCCCATCCCATATCACATGAACGGGGAACTCGGCTATCATTCTAGCGCAGCCAATGGCCATCAGCAGTAAACCCGTTGCCTGTCCATCACCTTGCTGAGGCCAGCCAGCCATGGTGCTTGGTGGAACCACTCACTGGGCACCGGCTGAGTGCTGTGGGTGTACCTTGTGGTCATCAGCGGGCCAGAAATAGAGGATTTGATGGAAAAGTTCAGAGAATTTAGAGAATTAGGGGTGGCCGGCCCTGGCGAGCATCATTGGCTGGAGGCTAAAAACCCATCTGCGGAGCGCCTGTTTGTTGGAATAGCTGCTTAAGCCGGCTTTGGTGATTCTATAGTAGTGGTCTTGGAAGGCATCGCTTCTTTTGCCCACTTACCGTTTGCCACATCTTATACACGAAAGGCAATAGATTAAGTTTGAACTTTGATAACTGATGTTGTGTTTGGTCAAATGAATAATACCCCGTGTAAGGGGCCTCCCTCCATTGCAGGTCAAAGGCCTTATGCAGGGTGTCTGCTTACGCAGGGTTAAAATAAACATCTGATAGAGGAATCTGCTCTGGACAAAGGTGTCTTTTAACGCAGGGTGATCGCTTACACGGGGTGTCCGTTAAGCAGGGTTCAACTGTATTTGTTCGAGTGTTAGGTTATCTCAGTTATTTCTTCACTTTTGTTCAGGAGTCTGCAGTATCTGAAGTCCGTCTTGTCACAAGTGCTTAATGCTGCGTCCCCTCTTGATTCAGCTTAACAAGTTCTATGTATATTTGATTTGCAACACTGATTCTATAGCCTAGAGGACGTGGCGTGCAACGCGACTACTGAGCAATGACTGATCCTGGATTTCTTACCTGACTTGAATATTCATATTTTCTCCACAGGACTCGACCGTGATTGGGCCATTCAATCATGTGATCGTTTTTCTCTCTTTTCATTGGCTGACGTATCAGACAAAGAGAGGCGGGAAAGTATGTCAAACAATGTGTGGAGGTTTTGTTCCTGGGTTACGAGTCCCCATAGACAGTGGCGCCACTGACGGCGGATCCGTGCAGAACGTCCTAGCGGGCGTTGCTGGAACTAACCTCTCTGGGTTTCAGGCTCCCGTTTGTGAGGGATGGAAGCGCCGTTGTTCTCTGACCTATTTCTGGTAGTGTTTCATGAAGTTTATTGAGGGGTGATTAGGCAACCTTGGTATGTGCTTTCTTCTCTGCCAATACTAGTAATTCCACGCTTTATTCATGGTTCTGACAAATGATACTGTATCGTTTATGTTAAGCAGTTGTTCCACCAAGCTGGCACTAGCCACGGCCGGCACCCATGTGGTCTTTGCCGGCCAATTTTGCATGTGATGATTTGATTAGTGGAAGAGCACATAAGGTTTGGCCGGCAAATGGCCAGTAGCGTTAGCTCTTCGCAGTGCGTAAAAAGTCTTTCGCCGGCAGCTGGCCTGTTCCATATCCCATTTAGCTGCTACTCCACCAAGCCAGCCAGCTGGCCAGCAGTTATGAGCGCTAAATTGTAAAATGACACCCGTAAATCACCCCCAGCCAAAAACTGTTTCAATTGACTTGGCGATGCTGCAAGCTCCGCCAACATCCGTGTTGACTGTTCTCAGCCTATACCGCAGTAAACATGGTCATCATGAATGGGCGACACCTGCAGACCACACACCCCTGAGCAAGGACTGCTCTGCTCGTTCCGCGGCTTTTTCTCTGCCGGATTGGTGTAGCGTATGGAGGCACTTTTGAGGCGCCCCCTCTCAAATGAATAGGAAATTAGTGAAGCACGATAATGCTGCCAATGTCCACACAGCAGTAGCATTGCCCCAGCATAATAATTGCCCAGGCGGCTTTATCTGACCACTACACTTGGTGGAAGTGGTCGCTGGGTGTCAGCCGGGCACTGTGTTTGTGCCTTGTCATTGGCCGGCTAGAATTACGTGGGTTGGTGGAAGAGTTCAGAAAATTCTCATACATTTTGCACATTCCCAGCCTGGTGCCAGGTCGGCCAGCCGGCCTGGCCGCCTGTTGAAGCACTACAGTAGAACCCCGCCTAACTAACACCCCGCGTAAACGGTCACCCCGCGCAAGCGGACACCCCGCGTAAGCAGACACTTTGGCCCAGAACAGAAGGTGTCCGCTTACTCGTGTTTCTACTGTATTTGGTGGAACACTTGCTTCATCATGGATGTCTGTAAAGTCTTCAGTACTGCAATAAATGGCCGTACTTATTATAGGCAGTTTCACCTTTCCTTTGACTGAGTCTTACATTCATACAATTGCTCATGCTCTCAATGGCTCCTATACTCACATTCCCAGGGGGCCAGGAATGACCGTGCGAGTGAGAGGCAGCAGGACCGGTTACGAACAGAAGTTGACGAGCAGAAGAGGCCCAGACATGCCGGCTCGCCAGTCAGTGGAACACGGATGTCACCGAAGCCATCACGCTGGAGAGCTGAATGTTCTGATGCTGGAAGTGATGCAAGGGGAAGGGAGACTTGGAAATCACATGACCAGACCACAGACATACCGCACACCATGTGCACACTTGCCTCTCCACGTGCAGCGAGTTTTCAAACTCCACAGAACTCGTGGGTCGTGGATCCTGCGAGGGGTGGCAATATCTTCTCCACTCAGGGTTATATCCCTCAGGTTCATCATGCCAACACAGCAGTCGACAACCAGGCACTCGCTCAGTTCCTCAACGGCATGGTCAAATGGCGAGGCCAATGGTCATGAAGGAGAACAAAAAAAAATCAAATTTTTTTTTAATTTACCATGAAAGAATTAGTCTTTCCTTCGAGTGATAACTTGGTTCGTTGTTTTTTTTTTTTTTGTTTTTTTTTTAATTTTGGAACATAGATAAGTTGCAATCACCCTTGTTAGGGCGTTCATCTTTGTGATGTTCATAACACATGTACAGTAGAACCCTGCCTAACGGACACCCCGCGTAAGCAGACACCCCAAGTTAACAGACAACTTAACTGGGAATGGTTCCCTATATTTGATGTTTATTTTAACCCCGTGTAAACGAACACCACACTTAAGCTGATACTTTGCCCCGGAACGGAGGGTGTCCGCTTACGCGGGGTTCTACTGTACGTACACAAACAGCGAGGGACACAGTTACAAGATTTACAACTGACACACAAAGTAGTTATGGTTCAGAAAGTTCACAGCACAAGATGTGGAGAAGCCGCTGACTGGTTGAGTTCACCAACCTGGACAAGAAATGGATAAACAGTATTCACTTTGACAAGAAATGGATAAAGATTATTCCCTTTGACCAATGAAAGTGCAACAAACTTCACCTTCATGTCAAACCCGCAATCATGGACAATTGAAGAAGAAACACAGAAATTTACTCCTATATCTACTTTCAGTTTAAGTGACAATAGCTGACTCTGTCAATTGTGGACAATTGCCTTAAGCCTTAGCTATGGTCCAACCCAAAATAGAATACAATAGAACCCCACCTAAGGGACACCCCACGTTAACGGACACCTTTGCTCGGAATGGTTGCCTTCTATTAGTTGTTTATTTAAACCCTGTGTAAGCGGACACCCCGTGAAAGTGGTCACTTTGGCCCGGAACGGAGTCTGTCCGCTTACGCGGGGTTCTGCTACACATAACGGACAGATAGATACTAGCTCATGTCTCCACACCATACAAGCATTGCCATCTCACCCCTTTCTCGTTTTGGTTTATTGTGTAATTTTTGGGTGATATATGATATAAAAACTCAACTGATCATTGCATGTATGTACGGATAAGAAGGCAGAGATGTCAGTTTTCCATTTTTACGTGGAAACCTTGTTTTTCAAATTCAGTACATGCAATTGCTTTTTCTTGTTTCAAAGAAAGAATGTATAGATTTTGGATTATTTTTTCATTTCAAGCAATTCATCTTGGTGTAGGTGGTCTTCCATTACCGCATATCATGGTTAGATAGTACCAGAGTAGTCATGGTATATACACAGTCGCGGTAACAATAGTGATTGGGATAAGATAGGATATAGTGATTATATCAAAACTTACATTTGCTATTAGGTTACGATGATATATAACATTATGCGCAAGTACATTCAGTTCGCCTTTCTACTTAAGTACATTACAATCATATATAGTTTTGTCCAGATAGGGACAAATTTATGTCAAGTACAGTAGAACCCCACGTAAGCAGACACCCTCCGTTCCGGGCAAAAATGTCCACTTACGCGGGGTGACCGCTTACACAAGGTTAAAATAACCATTAGGTGTTCATCGTTCATAAGGCGGTGTTCTACTGTATATTAGCATGCGATTTAATCGCAACAACGATGAGGAGAGGCTAGTTTTCTGTATTGTTGAGGTATTTTCCTGTTACATTATTTTGTGTCGAATCATCCACGTGTTTAAAGCTTTACATAGCCAATAGGCAATCATTAGAGGCAAATTCCTTCAAGGAGGCCTTACTAGGCAGTGATTTGATTTCTTCAGGGAGCTTGTTCCATGCGCTTGTGCCTCTATACAGTGGTGACTTTTTAAAGAATTCAATCTTTGGTTTTATAGTTTTAAACAGGTGTTGTTTTGTGACCTTAAACCCATGGTACGGTCAGTCATTTCATAGTGTGCTTCAATATTATCATATGTATCAATATAGACGCATATTGACATGTTTCGGACTATTTGAGCCCTGCTTCAGGGTATGTGCTTTATTGCTTGAACAGAGGTGCTTATATCATTTACATAGCCTTTTCAAGAAGGGTTTTTGATTAGTAACTGGGTAACAGTGGTTGCCATATTGTACAGATACAAACGTAGATTTGATAATATTCTTTTAATTTAGTATACATAATTAATCGTATTAGAATTTATTGCATTGGCTGATATGATTATCATCAATAAAAAGATTTTCTTGACACACTGGGCTTGTATGATAAGGCGTTTGTTGGCTTACGGGATTAATATATGGCGCCTGTGAAAGAATAGGGATTGACCGTAGACCCTCAAAGTGTTCCTGTGTTTTTGTTTCCTTACCTTAGGCCACTAAAAAAAAAAAAATTGTTTCTCATCACCAAGCCATGAAAAATATGACGAGGGCGCTTTTTTTTTTTTTTTTTTTTTTTGCTATATCAAAGGTGGCAGACATACAGTAAAACCCTGCATAAGCGGACACCCTCCGATCCGGGCCAAAGTGGCTGCTTACGCGGGGTGTCTACTTACGCGGGGTTTCCAGATTTTTACTGGCTATACAATTAATGCATCCCTGACATCAGGAGCTTTAATTTGATACTAAATACACAAACCTTTCATAATTTCTATCAAGGTTCATCTATTTAAAAAAAAAAAAAAAAAAAAAAAAATCTTCTAAAATCGTTTTTTCTGATGCGCGCGGTGATGAGAAACAAGTTTTTTTTTTTGAGTGGCCTTAGCTTTGGTTTTATAACCCTCAGTGGGTGGTCACCACCCTCTCCTGGTGACCACATGTCGTTAGGGTAGGGGGAGACAAGGGAATTCTTTGGAAATAATTATATTAAACCATAAATGTATGTTTTAACAAAATAATTGGGGGGGGGGGGGGGGGCTAGGTTTATTTTTGCATTCATGTGAAAATAATTTTACTAGTTATATTAATTCATATCAATGTTAAGGTACCACAATTTTTTGAACAGTTAGTACTTTGAAGAAAATGCCTTGAGAAAGTGCAAAATATCCAGGTGTTGTTTTTCAGTCGAGAGGATCTCAACTTGAGATCCGCTAAGATCGAGCCGAGATCCTGAGACCGACCTTGAGATCAATGGCGGAAAGTGTTTTTCAGACGTTGTCTCAAGTCTACACAGCTGATCTTAGGGGATCTCAACTCCAAGGATCTCAAGTTGAGATCCCTAGTCCTCTGTGTAGAGCGATCTCAAGTTCTATAGTGATCTTCCTGCGGGTAACCAGCTTAGGTCTAAAAATAACCTCTAAATCACCTATTATTTTTGTCCCTCATGATACCTTTTGTGAACCGATCTCAAGTTGAGACCGTTTTCGAGCATACCAGTAGGAATTTCACATGCGGCCCGAGTGGTGCAGTGACTGCACTTTTTCACTCTCTTTTCCAATGTTTCTCATGGTCATTATAAGGAAAAGAATAATTTGAAAATTGGTATATACCTTTGCCAGGTTATTAGTTCGCTTTGCTTTAAATATCTTCTAATTAGACTAAGTTTAAGCACCAAATAAAAAAGTTGAGACAAGTATCAACTGGTCTCAAGTTGAGACCGAAGTTGAGATCCTTTCACTTGAGATCACCTGAGATCATCTCAATTGAAAAAACCCCAAAGCACCCCAAACGGTCTTATCTTAGTCTCAACTTGAGATCCCCTAAGATCATCTCAACTGAAAAACACTTTGGCCCTCAAACGGTCTCAACTTAAGATCGTCTCAACTGAAAAACAGGGCGACTTTTCTGATATTAATGAAGTGTAACTTCAAAAAATATTAGCAATTTTCAAAATTCAAAAACCTACCTACAGCTTTTGTCTGTTCCCTTCGAATAGTTTCCTCCAAATGTGTCATATATTCATTTCTCTATCTTTTCCATGCATTCAAATTAGGATGAAGGTTTGATACCCTACATATCCACCAGAGGTGGCCACTGTGGACAAGAGACCCCAACAGGGAATACAAACCCTACCAGGATAGGCCAAAATATTTTCGTGCTGTTGTTTGTCTGAATTTTCAGCCAATGAAAAGCAGGAAAAATGATCGTTTTGTGGAGGAATAAAGAATCAAATAACGCTCAGTGCCTAGGCAGCCCAATACATACAGTAACTTACTCATTGGTCGCAAAGCTGCCTTGTCCCTAACTCATATTCACTGAACACTGTCCATAGACTGATCATAGTTGGTCGTATGGTCGCTCCGATGAGCTTTCACCTACCAACGTGTTCGTTTATTCTATCCTTGTGAATTCTTTTTTTTTTTAGTGTTTATTAACAATTTCTCCTTTGATAAGGAGTTCTTCCAATTGTAAAGAAACTTGCTCACAACATTAGGTGTTTCCACAAATCCGTCTCAACAGGTGCAAGGTGAAGTGGTGAAAATGAAATACCTATGTGATGAATAAATTTAATTTGTTTTGTTATTTCAACTTCAGCGAGAATTCATTGCTCAAAGTTGGCTACCTCACGGCCAGTTCCAACCCTGGGCCCTGAAACCTATTCTTCACTTCTTTTCATAATTTCTTCATACTAAACATTTCATATTGTAATTTATAAATTGCTACAGGATTTGGTTTAACGTCCTTTTAAAGTCTCTAACGTTCTCTTTAATTTGTGCTTCTTTCGGTAATTTATTCCATAATTTAGAGCCTCTATAATACGGTCCTTTTTCATATTTACTGGTCTCAAAATGAGATGGCACACCGGACATCATACCATGTCTATGTGGTGTGGGAAGTTAAAGAACTCTCACCTCGGTAAATGTGTAGGGGTGAGATTTCTGCCTACATTCATCTCATAGATTCGGTCAAATCCAAAGTAAGTCGAATTGAACAAATTGGACGTTAAACTATCCAAACAAACAAATAATTAGTTTACACAATGGCTCACAACATCCCAACGCTGAAACGCCGCCAGATTGGGGGGAACCGGTCACAGGAGTGGATGAGAAGTGTCATACACAGTTTTTCAAATAGAAAAACTCCCACAGGACACCTCCAAAGCCTCAACCGGGGACGAAGTAAGTAACACACTTTTTCCCAATTACTCTACACATGCGTTGACTCATAACATGCCTGTAAATGTAATTGATAAAGTGTTTGGTGATAACCCCCATAGGGAATATCGCCAACTGCCTGGAGAGGATACTCACAGAAAGGACCGTAGGACTCTGACTGCCAAGAGACCTACTAGCAAGGGTACACCACCCGAGCGAACATCCTCCGGTTAGGGAATTGAAAAAGACCCATATAACCGACTATTTCAAGAGCCCGGTAAGCCCCAAGGTGCCTGGACACTTGAAAAGGAAACACACTGACAACAGTCACCGTGTTTCCACCCAGCCTGAAGAGGCCCAAGCTCCTCCACTCGAGGAGCAGGACCCCAGACTGAGGGACACCGGTATATGCCGGTCAGGGGAGGGAGGGCCACAAGGCCACTCAACCCACACATTGATCAATCACACCGATCAATCCAATGCCTATGTCTGAAAAACTCACCATTTGTGAGAGACATAGTAAATAAACACAAAAACTAAAACAAAAAAAATTACCAGATAGAGATGTAAAAAATAATATTTTTTTAATTTAACAAACAAAATTCACCAAAATTGGTGGTCTTACATTTCGCTCTGCTGCATTAGGACATTTTGCTATTCACAGACTTGTATTCAAACATGATATAGGTAAATTATAACAAATAAAACATAGGAATAAATGTAATGGCAAGTGATAATATAAATGAAATAAGGATGATAGGAAAGAAGAAAACGCATATAATAACTAGCATTCAGGTTAGAACACGTATTGTGCCTCCTACTTTGCTCAGAAGATAGGATTCACGATATCTGTACTATTTTCTATAAATAAATATATACTATTACTACTTCGGTATGACATGTAGTGCCCGTAATTTCTTTTTGAAGATTAGTTTGGTCTCTGCAAAGGAACCAATGGACAACCTCACCATTCTATATAAACTAATGAGAGTAACAACGACCCACCCTCAGATTCTAATAATCATGTCAGCAATTTCAATGAAATCGATCTGACAAACATAGATGATTTTTTTTTGTGCAAAATTTTCTTTATTGAGACTTTTAGTTACAATCAGCCGAAGTATTACATAGTTGGAGACAAGGTTCTCAATAAAGGGGCCGAGACCTCAGCCTTTTCATAAGGCTGGTTTACATGGTCTAGCCAACTGGTCGATTGAGACACAATTGCGCAAAAATTATAAACCGTACCATAGAATTATGATACTAACATGAACGAAAAGAAAGTAAAGTAGTCTTGTACAAATACCTTTCACATCTTTTCAGATCATTGATCAGATACTGCCGAAATCCCTCCATCGAACATGGTCTAGCCAATTGGTCGAATAAGACACAATTGCGCAAAAATTATAAACCGTACCATAGAATTATGATACTAACATGAACAACAAGAAAGAAAGAGTAAGTAAAGTGGTCTTGTACAAATACCTTTCACATCTTTTCAGATCATTGACCAGATACTGCCGAAATCCCTCCATCGAACATGGTCTAGCCAATTGGTCGAATAAGACACAATTGCGCAAAAATTATAAACCGTACCATAGAATTATGATACTAACATGAACAACAAGAAAGAAAGAGTAAGTAAAGTGGTCTTGTACAAATACCTTTCACATCTTTTCAGATCATTGACCAGATGCTGCCGAAATCCCTCCATCGAACATGGAGGGAAATGAGGGATGCATTGGGACGCCAGCTGAAATGTGAGGCGCGGGCTGCATTTTATTACAAGTGCGTTGAGCTGGGCCACATAGAGGCCTGGACGGTGGGGCAGGCGCCACTGCCCGGGTATCTGGGTGATGAAACCAAGGCCCAGATACTAAAAGAACGCAAGGAGTCTGCGATGCGCGTCACAAAAATTGTAGCAGACAACCTCAAAAGCCAGGAGGCTGTCGAGCTCCAGGTGCGCGAGCAATTGCGAAAGTCGATCCTCAACACCCTCAGCGATTCCAAGATGGAAGAGGTAAAGATAGAGCATATCCTATCGCAGGTAAAGGTCCACTCCGAGCTAACCGCTAAACGTGATTATCTCAAGGAGGTGAGTATCCTGCAGGACCGTCTGCAAAAAAGACACACCAGGGTACCCAAAGACAGTACGATCACCGATCCAAAAAGGGTAATCAGCACCTCCATTGCCCCCGCCACCTCCGGTGAAAAGCCAGAGGGTTTTCAGGAGGTCCACATCCTAACCTACAAGAAGGCAAACCACGGACGGGGCGGAAAGAGACCCAGGGGACAGAAGCACGGCAAACCCGGCGTTTACACTAGACGACTAAATACGTGGTGACTATAGATCGTCAGCCAATAGTCGCCAGGCGGTGGCAATGTCCACCGCAAAAGTCGTCGTTGTCAGAATTTACCCGAGCGTTCACACTGACAACTATGACTTTTCACAGAATCGCCACCAGTGTAGACGATTTATTCAAGGCCGCTTGAAATAGTCGCTGTCGTCAGAGCGGGTCTGAAAGTCGTTAGGTGGTGCCGAATTGCATAATCAGATGTAATCAGACGATCTGCAGTTGCCACGCTCTTGGCGTTTATATTAGACGATTTCTAGACTTTTACGGCTGAAAGTCGTCAGGTTCAAGAATCGCCTCCTATAATCGTCTAGTCTCAGGGATGTCAGTTTTCCTTGTTTCCGCGGAAATCCGCGTTTTCATTTCTGAAATGTGAAATCCCTTTTCTTGTGAAAAATAAACATATAACAACACAGAGTAGAGAGATATAACTGCTATATTACTCATATCCGTAACAAGCCTTGATACCCACAGAATCTTCATAGAATCATACAATTTAGTAATAATGACATTACTTATATCCATTTCCGGTGTTTTTGGTGTATACATGTGAGGTTTAAACTCTTAATTGTCATGGGAAATATTTCCTTGTTTTTTTCTGACCACAACTGACATCCCTGGTCTAGTGTAAACGCTGAGCTAGTCTTCAGGTGGTACTATATTCAAGAATCGCCGCCTATAATCGTCTAGTGTAAACGCCGGGAAAGGCTCCAATCCGAGAGCCCAGTGTACCAAGCTGTAGACACTCAACACGATGACTCTAGTACTAAGAGTACCAGTAACAATGTTGACCCATTGAAATGCACTGTTTTTGTTGAAAGCAATAAAGAGTTGCAACAGTTCTTTTGCTAGTACTTCATCTGTAAATGATCAAGATCAATCAGTTAATTTCCAGAGTGTAGAAATTAAAAACAGTTTCTCTAAACATGGAACGGTAGTCAATCTCTCAGACAAAGTATTAACTGAATCAGAAATATCTCTACTCAACAAAGGTCTTAACTTAATTAAAAATCGATCTAGATAGATTCCATAGGAATCAAAGGTTAAGACAATTCTTTCAGAAGGACCAATCGGGAGACCAAGCACAGGCGGAGGACATCTCAAACCAGAATCTATAAAATGGTAACACCAGTGGTGGTCAAATAGGAACTTAATAACCAAATCAATACAAAAATTAAAGAAATGGTTGAGAAGGAAATTTCCACAAAAATGGGAGAAGCCCTGGAGACACCCAGGGCACCACAGATCAACTTTCTTCCAAAAATCCATAAGGGAAAGCTGCCTTTACCGGGGAGACTTTTACAATACTACTCATTTCTTCTTCCTTTAGATTGAATTATAATACATCTGCCAGTAAGGTAGAAAAAGATCATGAGGAGTACTGGGGC
Organism: Alentia gelatinosa; assembly: GCA_950022655.1. Classification (NCBI taxonomy): domain Eukaryota; kingdom Metazoa; phylum Annelida; class Polychaeta; order Phyllodocida; family Polynoidae; genus Alentia; species Alentia gelatinosa. Next base: position 88,038,821 of record OX465582.1, read on the forward strand.
CCATATCATGAACAGCTAAAGCCCAAGCAAAAGGCTTAAGTTGAATGGAAGTTCCATTAAGAACATACAGAAAAACCCCGCTTCAGGGACACCACGTTTAAGGGGCATCCTGCCTAAGGGGAGAATTTGCTTGGAACGGAAATTGCTCCCTCTGTTAAGAGTTGATTTAACCCTGATTGAGGAGACGCCCCACTTAAGGCGACGTGTTATATTGGTATGTCCATGGAATGCTTCTTAGCCCCGGTTAAAGGGGTACTTTGCAGGGACACCTTATCAAATCTGTATGGAAACAAAACTCCAAATTATCTTGATTATTTGTGTGAGGTGGGTAGACTGTGTAGGCTTTGCTGCACACACTCCCTATGGAAACCACATAGGAGCACTACATGATGAAGCAGCATCTTCACTGCTGAAGCACATGCCTTGCTGAGTGCTTTGGAATCTATTCACCTTCTTGGTTGCCTTGCCTCCTCATGGTGCAGGCCAGGTATGCTTGCATGCAAGCATAACTAAAACCACCGGGGTGGGGAGTATTACTGCAGCTACTTTTCGCCTTCACCGCCAGCAGTGGTAGATGTACTCCTATATCAAAGGCCAATCCTTCTCATACATGTCTATGTGGTGTGGGAAGTAAAAGAACTCTCACCTTGGTAAATGTGTACGGGTGAGATTTCTACCTACATTCATCTCATAGATTCTGCCAAACCCAAAGTAAGTCTAATTGAACAAATTGGATGTAAAACTACCTTAACAAACAAACTCCCAGGAGGTCATTGCCATTGGGTTGTGGTACTGGGACAAATGCTGACTCATAACATTGCCCCTGGGCCACATCCTATTTGTTACTCTTAACATTTTGTAATACCTCCCAATCTGATGATATCCCCCACATACGACTGGTTTGCCGTTGTCAGTATAATGTGACCTGTCAATGGTCTGCGGCACAGCCCTTCAGTGAGGCAGCACTATAAAACGGGCATAGGGTCCCACTGCTACAAGTAGACCAAATTTGAGTTAATATACCTTTCATGAACCAGATAGGTCAACCAATGAGTCAGTCTCAAAAGGACGTAACTTGCCTACCGAGACGTAAAACTACACAAATAAACAAACAAACATACCACATATTTGTGCTAAAATCGACAGTTCGATATAGAGCAATTGCCATCTTGGAAAGTGATACATAACCTTGTCTTAGAATCCTTATATTTCCCCTTAGGGAATTCATTCTTTGGTTTAGAAGAAACATGGTGTAAAGCCTAGAGGCCTAGACTTGCTCGGTGTAGACCTTAAGAAGGGAAATAGAACTCAAACACAGATGTACCATGTACTACTATGAGTCAAGAACTTAACTGATTTTAATGTCAGGTTCATCCAATTTACACAGTCAGCAGGTTGCATCTTGGTACAGGGTAAACTTGTAAGCTCTGTGATGGGATTGGCTGTTTAAGGAACAGCCAATCAGGATTGACCAGTATTGTTCCAGTCGCTTGCGCATGCCAGGAGGGAACTAGTCCGGAAACTAGACCGGGTGATAATGAGGGTGAACATGCCATTCACTAAATGGCTGTCATACGGTCAACATCAAGACAGGGAGGAGCTTCTAAGTAATGGTGACTGTCTTAATGCAGTCTTTTTGGTACTAATGAATATGGACAATTTAGATGAATAATCAATTCCCATAGATACCAATATAATTGATTACATAGGGATGTAGAGACTGGAACTTGTTGGTCCTATGCTGAGGCAAGAAATTATTTTTCCCTCAGTCTTCTTTTAGTTTCATTTTTCTTTCTTCCTTTCTCTTTCTGTAATATTCCTGTCATTTGACATCGCGTCAAAAGCCAGATACCCATATATAGCAACTAGATATCCAACAATGAAGATTTTAGGTAAAGCCTGATGCCCATCTACCGATTGAGGGTTGAACGATTGGTTCGCAAATCGTATAGGAGTCGGTGAACTTGTCGCAGGCAAATTACGTAACCCAATCAAGCCCCATTTACCAACGTTCCGTTGTCGGCGACTAGATTTATCAACATGTTGATAAACATTTCGCCACGGATTTTGGAAGATAGAAACCACAACTTGTCAGCGACAAAAGGACATCTGAAGGAGGTGGTTCACTAATCGGTGGGTCACCTTTGCCTAGCTGTCCTACATCTACCGACTATGGCCGACTCCGTTAGGTTGCCTTGGCTGAGACAAATTACCGCCCGTTTGTCGCCGACAAAGATACATAAATGTTCGGAAATCGGTAGATGGGCATTGGGCTTAAGGGAGGAATTGTACCTATCTCATAATAGAAGCAAAGCAAATGCAACTCCGTCATCATCTGTAAGTGTCGTGCCTCATGTCCTCACCGACCGTTCATCGCTCGATTAGGGAGACCATCTATTGGTCTACTACTCCCTCTCCCTCTCCTTTGTGTTTCAGATTCTTTTTTTCTTTTTTTTTCATTTGACTGAAACGTTACAAGACATTCTGCCGTTGGGCAGGTTGTGTGTGTCTTCTTAGACCAAGTTTAGATGGAGAGGTCAGCGACAACAATATCGTATACTGATACATAAGGTGATAGGATAAAGGTTGTTTTTATGAGATGAGATGAAGACAAAACTCAGGATAATAAACTATCATTACGTCATCCATAGCCTACACTTAGCCATAACCTGATTTTTATAACTTATCACTATCTTGAATTACTTTAGGTAAATCATTCCACAAAAGTATTCCGGCATATTGGGGGTTTCTTTTGTAGAAACTCGTGCGGGGTCTCTTCAAGTTAGGCCACTAAAAAATAAAACTTGTTTCTCATCACCAAGCCATTATGGCTATATTAAAGATGGCTTTTGAAGTGCCATAAAATGGGCTTCAGACATACAGTAAAACCCCGCATAAGCGGCCACCCTCCGATCCGGGCCAAAGTGGCCGCTTACGCGGGGTGTCTGGTTACAAAGGGTTTCCAGATTTTTATTGACTATACATTTAATGCATCCTTGACATCAGGAGCTTTAATTTGATACTAAATACACATACCTTTCATAATTTCTATCAAGGTTAACCTATTTTTTAAAAAAAACCTTCTAAAATCGTTTTTTCTGATGCGTGCGGTGATGAGAAGCTGTTTTTTTGAGTGGCCTTAATTTGCCTTTTTTCTTGAGCTCGGGTTCTAGGGTTTGATACAGGAAGTATTGACTTGCGTCTCATAAAAATCATTTTTAAATACATTCGCCTAGTTTTGAGCAAATCAACACCACAGCGATCATGCTCTTTCTCTCCCATGTCTCCCCTTTACCTATCCTTCTCTCCCCTCCCTGCCTCACTCTTGTCTGAAATAGTGTTGTCCAGTTAGCATATCATCGTGTAAGTCATGCCAACATAAAAACATGTAAACTCTCTTAATTTATCATGAAGGCCTATTTTAACACATTATCATTTTTTATTTGATAGTAACTTTATTTTCATATTAGAACAAGTTTATTAACAGTTTTTTAAAGTCTGCAGCTATGACATAAAACTATTCGTAGATAAATGGTTCCCTTACAGAGTTTTCTTAGTTCAGTTCACCTTAAATATCAAAATTACTAATAGGTTAATATGGTGTCTAAGCAAGTTCTTTTAATACATATATATGTAAAGTACATTCAAGTGGGTTGAAAATCACAACAACAAAAACAGACACAGTAAATTTGCTGAAGTTGGTTGTTATTGAACCAAGTGGTACATGGGATGGTAATTGGAGTCTATCAAAAGCTGTCACAACGTTTCGCTTAAAAATACATTGCTTAAGTAATTGTTCAGCTTTATAACAAAGTGTTATTTCTGTTTACAGTTCTGGCAGCCGTATGGGAGTGGACCTTACGGAGGTTACAATGACCAGGCTCCATACTATGCCCCAAGGCACAGGAACCACCATGTCAGGCGTGGCGGGCACGGCGGGCATTACCAGTATCATCAGCGATATGATCGTTATCAGCCATATTGAGATGCTTACTGGAGAACTCGACCCGGAGCGAACTCGAACCGTAGTTTTCAGGCTAACTCGACCCGTTTTGGAGAATTCGATTGGAGAACTCGACCTGTTTCAGATACTTATGGATAATATAGTTTCATATAGAAGGAAAGATCTGACTAGTTAGATTTTAGACAAATAAACCCAGCGGATTTGAAAAATAAGTCCACAGTTATGGTTAGGGTTAGGGTAAGAGTTAGGAATAGGGTTAGGGTTTGGGATAAGAATATGGTTAGGAATAGGAATAGGGATAGGAATATGGTTAGGGATAGGGTTAGGGTTGGGGATAGATATAATGATAGGGTTTTCTGTTTGTTTTCCTCCCCAGGGAAGACCAAATTCGAGACCAAGATAATATACCTGCTCCTTAATTTTGTATTTATCTACAGTTCTAAGAAGTTACTTTGAGTTTGGAATATTTAAAACGGATCGAGTTCGTTACTGGTCGAGTTCTTCTAATAGGTCGAGTTTTTTACGGGTCGAGTTCGTTTCAGGTCGAATTTTCCAGTATTTATTGAAATTGGATGTCTTTGATAGCCTCCACATATACAGTTAATATATTGAAAAAATCTCAGACTGACCATTTGCTCACATCACTGCCATACATAAGTCTTATTAAAGACGCAAGTTCAGAATGTTACATATGTATACTATTAATTTTAGGAATGAAGACACAGATCTCGATGGTTACCACTTGTGTTGTTAGACATATTGCCTGGAGGCATCATTGCTCCAATATTTACAGTATTTATCGAAATTGGATGTCTTTGATAGCCTCCACATATACAGTTAATATATTGAAAAAATCTCAGACTGACCATTTGCTCACATCACTGCCATACATAAGTCTTATTAAAGACGCAAGTTCAGAATGTTACATATGTATACTATTAATTTTAGGAATGGTTACCACTTGTGTTGTTAGACATATTTCATTGCACAAACTTTCAAATAGACTCGTAGTTGGTGTAATTATTATGCTCAGACCTTTTTTGGTTTATCATTTGATATTCAGAGTTGTAATGAGGTAAAGGAGAGGTTAACAACTTATGCTTCCTTTGGTTACTATTATGTAAGAAAGTAGATGACACATGTCATCGTATCGCACCACGGTATTTTTCTCCATAGGCTTAACGTTATGGCTGTGAAGGTAGTGTACCCAATACTTAATGGCTAATAGGCTGAGTTATTTTTTTTAATTAATAATGTAATACGGGGTGAGATATAATCAGAAACCCAGGTAATGTAATAAGAAGAAAACGTAGTGACTAAGCCCGTAGGGATGCCATTCTCGGCCTTTTGATGCCATAAATACGTCCCTCTGCCTGCGGCATCAGGACATATTTATGGCATCAAAAGACCTCGAACGGCCATCCCTTCGGGCTCAGTAACTACGTTTCCTCTTAATATTACATTGACATATTACAGCTGTTAACCTTTAAGGACGCATGATGCCTGGAGGCATCATTGCTCCAATATTTCCAGTATTTATTGAAATTGGATGTCTTTGATAGCCTCCACATATACAGTAAATATATTGAAAAAATCTCAGACTGACCATTTGCTCACATCACTGCCATACATAAGTCTTATTAAAGACGCAAGTTCAGAATGTTACATATGTATACTATTAATTTTAGGAATGAAGACACAGATCTCGATGGTTACCACTTGTGTTGTTAGACATATTTCATTGCACAAACTTTCAAATAGACTCGTAGTTGGTGTAATTATTATGCTCAGACCTTTTTTGGTTTATCATTTGATATTCGGAGCTGTAATGAGGTAAAGGAGAGGTTAACAACTTATGCTTCCTTTGGTTACTATTATGTAAGAAAGTAGATGACGCATGTCATCGTATCGCACCACGGTATTTTTCTCCATAGGCTTAACGTTATGGCTGTGAAGGTAGTGTACCCAATACTCAATGGCTAATAGGCTGAGTTATTTTTTTAATTAATAATGTAATACGGGGTGAGATATAATCAGAAACCCACTCCATGAAAATAACTTGGTCCTCACTCCACCTTGTTTGACCGCTATTTAATCGACTCAGCTTTGCTTCATGAATTACTCCTTGGAGTACAGACAAAGTTATTTTTACCTTGTGAGTTTCCTTCTAACAAACGTATGGGCTCAAGTATTATGTCACCCCAGTATTTTTCTCCATAGGCTTAACATTAGGAACCCATACTCCATGACTGTGAAGGTAGTCAATGGCTAATAGGGTAAGTTATTTTTTCAATTAATAATGTTATATGGGGTGAGATCAAATCAGAAACCAACGAGATGAAAATAACTTGCCCCGCACTCCACCTCGTTTGACCGTTAAGTAATCCACTCAGCTTCGCTTCATAAATAACTCCGCAGTGGAGTACAGACCAAGTTATTTTCATCTCGCGAGTTTCATTCTAACAAACTTATGGGCTCAGGTATTATTACATACCTATGGCCGAACGTCTATGAATGGCCGAACGTCTATAAATAAGTATATGAAATGACATTTTTCTTGATATTTAGGTAATGTAATAAGAAGAAAACGTAGTGACTAAACCCGTAGGGATGCCATTCTCGGCCTTTTGATGCCATAAATACGTCCCTCTGCCTGCGGCATCAGGACATATTTATGGCATCAAAAGACCTCGAACGGCCATCCCTTTGGGCTCAGTAACTACGTTTCCTCTTAATATTACATTGACATATTACAGCTGTTAACCTTTAAGGACGCATGATGCCTGGAGGCATCATTGCTCCAATATTTACAAAAATGTTTTAACATGATAGAGCAATATCCATGAAATCTTCACAAAATGCAAATATGATATCATATCTAATGTTTCTATTCAAATTAACAATATATTTATAATATAGTCTCATATTGTGTGGTTGTAAAGTTGAATAATGAGTTCTCACCATTATGTGCCCATCCTCTAGCAGGACACACTGCCACCAGCAACTGTCCTGATGAGAGTACAATGGCCAGGTATGTAGACGTTAGGGCCCACCACCCGAAAGTCGGGACGTTAGGGCCCACTCATCGGGACGTTAGGGCCCGCCTAAAGCCAACCTAGGGTTAGGGCTAGGGTAAGGGTTAGGGTTAGGGTTAGGATCAGGGTTAGGGATAGGGTTACTTACTTATACCTACTATTAAATATAGTATTTATTCACTATTTGTCGAGTTTTTTACGGGTCGAGTTCTCCAGTATTCAAACTTTAACCAATTATACAAAATTAGGTGGGCCCTAACGTCTATTTATGCCACATGTCGCTCCCAGTACTACAGCCGCGGTGCGGCCGAGGCGCGACTGCGGCTTTCACACCCCTGGTGTAGGGTGGGCCCTAACGTCTCGACTTTAAGGTGGTGGGCCCTAACGTCCTGCAACCTGATGGCCCCAGGCACCTGTCCTTAAAGGGTCTCTATATAATGAGTGTGTAATCAGATAATGATTCTAGAGATGAGACAAGTTCTTCCCTGTTAATTGTTTAGTCAAATGTATTTACGTTATTGGTATGTACTCGTATACCGGTCTATTTCGATAGAAATATTTTTATCAAAAGAAACAACGTATGCGAGTACATACTAATCAGGTTAAAACATTTTATTTGTATTATATACTTTCATATGTAAATAATTTGCAAAATACTTGTTAAAATATTACGACGTTGAACTGGCTTCAAAGTACGCTGGTAGTTATGTTGATATCTTACCGGAAGTGGGGCTGTGACCACTCTCCAATCTAATAGGTCTGTGAGATTTTTTTCAGCCAATCGCAAGACATATTCAGAGTATGTTGATATGAATGTATTTTTTATTATCCACCTAATACATAGTGTCCATAGAAAACACATAGGCAGTATGTATCTACATACCTGGCGCCTACAGATATATTGTATGCTCCGAGCGCATACGGAAAAATGGTCCTTATAAAGAAATAGTTAAACCCAAATGAGGTAATATCGGTATGCCACTTGTCAGGAAAAGCAGATAATAAATACAATATAGACAGATTTCAGATACAAGCGTCGTATGCTCCGAGGAGTTGACGCGTAGCAATAGCCAAGTGCATGCGAGGATATTGCATGCACTTGGCAACTTCGAGAAGCATACAACCGCTTTTACCTTACAACAGTCTACTTGTTTATTGTATTTATCATCCACCTTTTTCTGACAAGTGGGGTACCCGTATCAGTCCATTTTAGGTACGGACCATTTCTTCCATATGCACTATTTTTCCGTATGCGCCAGGTTGTTCAGTCCGGAGCATACACCATATCTTTATCCTACCCCTGATATAAAATACCAGAGGCTTAACATTGAGTTTCCGTATGCCACGCTGATCGGCATACGGAGTTTTATATGCCACTAGTGCCATACAGAATTGTTATCACATAATATTCCAAAATCGAGGAGACAGGGTAGGATAAAATCAAAACCTGATTCGTTTTAATCGCGGCCACCGTATTCCACTCCTGGAGTTTTGCTCCGGACTTCACTATGCAAAATTCCAGTCGTGGCATACGGTGGCCAAGATTAAAACTCATCCAGTTTTGCGATTTATATAGAACTGCAACGAGAATAGTATAAATAGACAATACTCCACGAGTTTGGATGGGCCGCAATCGTCATCGAGGCGAAGCCGAGTGACGATTACGGCCCATTCAAACTCATGGAGTTTTGTGTATTTTACGATTTGAGTGCAGTTCTGGATTTATCTCACCCCCTTTTTTTTTTATATCAAATTAGATATCATCAAACTTTCCCAATAATTAGAATAGACTTAGCAAATCCATACGACGTCATCTCAAATCCAATACGCCACAGCCGTGGCGTAGTATTGTCACTTTACGGGGGTGATCGTTGAGTATTTTTTTCTAATGTTATTCCTATGGCTAAACTTGTACCAGGGTGAGATAAAGTATGCTCCAGGTATGTAGTTCTCGTACTGGGTGGAGTACGGACCAAGATATTTCCATCTTGTGAATTTCCTTCTAAATATGCAATGAGAAATGCAATTGATCTTGCACAACAAGCACTAGTGGACACATTTAAGTAGAAAATAAAAACAAACTTTTACAGATCTCTGACATATAGCACTGAGATTCTGTAGAACCATTTGGAACTAGATACCTTTGAAATTCAGCGATATCTGGTTACAAAGAAGAAATCAACTCATTTAAATGATACGTGGTATTCACTCCGCATCAATCTCGTGGAGAACGACTATTTTGAGCAAAACAAGTTGCTTTCTGTATTTATCTCACCCCTGTACATGCTAAAGGAAAGGATGGCACACATGGTATAGACCATTGAGAAAGGACTGCAATACTCATAGGGGCATGGAGAACGAGTTTCCAATGTTCAGACTATGGGACAAAAATACAAGGGGGGAGATAAAGGGAAATTCTAAATAGTTGTACAGAATAGTAAGCTCATAATGTGATAAGATTTCCTTCACATTGAACCGGGATACCGGCGTTATTCTCTATAACCTTTATCGTGATTTGAATATGTAGATAATGCATTATTTATTACATTTAACGATATTTTCTAGAGAATAAATTTATAACACCAATTATTTCAATTGATAGCTAAACCGTCCATTGAAATTAGGACTTGTTATTATATTGTCATTTCAAATCTATGAAATCTTTATTGGTGTAAATGAATGTAATAAGTTATTAAACATTCAGATGGATCTGTATTCTTTAGGAAATTCCTTTAGATTTGTTATTCTGTGGCATGTCCAGCGGAATTAACGGCTATAATAAATGTTACTCTTTGGTGCGAAGAAACTCATATGAAAACGTGTGCTGTTGTACAATAGATTTGAATCGATTGGCATAACTTTCTTGTAGATTGAACATCCTTGGTGACAATAAAATAGAGAAAAATGTATATAACATTGTCAATAATTGTAAGGCATATCAAACTATGGCAATGACAATACATGTTGAAGTCAAATGTATGTTTTGTCACAATAAAACCAAATGTAATTGCAAATGAGTCTCAGTCATTGACCAGTATGATGAAATGGCTTGTATCAGTGACAGCCAGGGACTGTTCATTATTTACGTTAGGGGGGTCGTCCATATGAGAGCATTTGCCGGAGTGTGGGAGCATTTCATGTTTAGGTACATTGTGTTTGCCTTGTAGGGGGGGGGGGGGGGGGGCATTTCAGATTACCTGCCGAAGCGGGACCTGTTTCACTAGTTTCGTGACATGTCTGTTCATGCTTGCACTGTTGGTGCCGCTTTTCATATCTGTCTAACACTTTTGTCATGAATCTAGTGAAACAGGTCCATGATGTGTAGATTTGTCTAATTCTTATGTTTGGTGTCTGTCTTTTCCTAAGGGCAAGTGGGTCGGATTTTTGAAACCTGCTAAATTACGCTTTCTTCCTGGGATCAGACACTCAAAAAATAATTTTAGAATACTACTTCTTTTTGTATTTTATATTAGTCTCCTACAACGTACCTTCCAGAAAAACATTATTCCAACAAAATCAGACAAATGGTTCAGAGTTGAGAGCCTTTTGAAATTGTGAATAATACTGCATGTTGTCCACCCCCCTAAAATATTTGAAATTTCAAGAAACATAATAAAAGCTCATAATTTGAGAAAAACTAATATTATATGGTGACATATGTCATATTTGACCCAAAACACCTCTATCATATATTAGATTTTAAACAAAAGCTCTGAGCCATATTTGGGTTTGGTCCAGGCAGGGGTGTCGGACAACACGCGGGGTGTCGGACAACGCGTTTTTAAAACTTCTCAGGACAATGACTAAAATAATATCAGTCACTATAACCCTTTATTACCTACTATATTTAAAACGGTAGAATTCCGTCGAATCTGCTTGAAGTTGCTTCCGCACATAGAGACATAGTGAACCAGAGCTAGGGCTGGAGATTGAAGGGCCACGAGAGTGAGATTCTCGTGCAGTACTTAACTGAATCTTGCCACTATTTTTTGTGGTTCTCTACACAGATGTATTTCTATCCTTACGATTTGTTTCTAACCGTACTGAAAACATAATTTAGAACTGTAGTTTTCCAATCTCATATGCCTGAGATCAGTCTGTGAGACTATTGCGCTGGTTGCCGGTAAAAGTACCTGTGTCACGTGAAATAATACACACGTACACATAGCCTGTAGTGTGGCCGACTTTCACCAGGCGGCGTGTTCATATGAAATGATGGAATACCTAGCATTTGCTGTGCATCTCCTTACTCTGTGTAGGAACCTAGAACCTGGAGGGGGGGGGGGGGTGCGGTAGCCGAATAAGAATCGACGAAGTCGCTAGTATTCTTAATAAAATGATAGAAAGCTACGTTTTTCAAAGCAAATCACTCAATTACTGATAAGAAACAACCCCAAAATCAGGATTTATATCAGAGCATGTTGTCCGACACCCCGGGGTGTCGGACAACAAGTTTTCTGTTTTTGTATCACAAGAAGTACATTTTTTATTCAGGAAAAAAGTAAACTTGGTATCTATAAGTGGTAGGAATACTTAACATATACAGGGGTATTTGTTATTCTATTATGATTATTATTTCTTCTAGACATCTTTTAACAGGCATGTTGTCCAACACCCCGATTTTTGGAAAAATATCATCATGGAATCAGAATGTTTTAATATCAGAATGGACAATCCCATTGTGTTGAAACTTTCAGGTATCATAGTAGGGATTTTGGTCAACATCTCACAGTAAAGGAAAATTAATTTCTCATTGTATATTTCATTAGTATTATGCTCTCAAAATTGGGATGTCAGACAACATGCTCTATGGGGCTCTCAGTTGGAAAATTTAAAGGTCCTGGATAGCTTTGACCATTTTAATATTTTTTCAAACTTTTACCATTTTTCAAAACTGTATTGTCAACACTTCTCATGACATATGATTTAAACATGTTGATAAATATAATTGGCTCAAAATTGTATCCCCCAGATTTTGAAAAAAGTGAAAATCACTAGAAAATCACTGTTTTTGTTGATTTTCTGAAGGAAATATTCCTCAGAGCTATACAAAACCCTGGTTGAAATGAAAGACCATCAAAAGATGCACCAAAAAATGCCACTTTTACATTGATAAGATATGTTTATACAACATAAACCTTAAATAACCCTGTTTTTGGTAATTTAGCAGGTTTTAAAAATCCCACCCAACTACTTGTATTGTCACGAAACTAGACAACCTTAATGTCTGTATGGTGTCACAGACATGTCACGAAACTAGTGAAACAGGTCCCTGGTTAAACAATAGGCATGCCTCTAATTTTGATACATCCAATGCAACACCGAATGAACTGTTATCCTAGGGCACTTGAAAAAGTAGGCCTACCCTAGGCTCGTAGGAACATCAATTCCCCTAATTAATTATCTATGTCCATTATATCTAACTCCCAAATTCCATAATTTTTTGTAGAGCAATATAAATGTGAGACATGGGTATCTGGCGCTTTAGCGGGTTCGCTTTGTCTCCCTACTAGCGACTTCGTCGATTGGTATTTGGCTACCCCCACCACCCCCCCCCCACCCCCCAGCAACTGCTGTCATGCCCCCTAGCGGGTGAACAGGAAACCATTGTAAACCCGTGGTTATTATTCCTATGACACAGGTGTCTGAACTGATCATCAGCGATGAGAGCTGCTTGGATCGATACCAGCGAAGGTTGGGGTCTCATTGGTTTCTCACGAGAAAAGTAGATCAATAAACTACAATACTAAAGTTTGATTTCGGCATGGCTTGGAATAGATCATAAGAGAGAAGTTTTGTTACCTACCATATTTAAAACGTTAGAATTTCGTCGAATCCGCTTGAAGTTGCTCCCGTACATAGGGACAGAGTGAACCCGATTTAGGGTGGGAGATTGAAGCCCCACGGGAGTGAGATTCTCGTGTAGTGAAAAACTCGAATCTGTTCTGATTTTTTTGTAGGACTATACTCAGACAAACTTCTTCTCTTATGATTCATTTCGAGCCATGCCGAAATCAATGTTTAATATTGTAGTTTTCTAATTTACCTTTCTCGTGAGAAACCAATGAGATCTCAACTTTCGCTGGTAGCCCTTTCAAAACTTCGCTGATTACCCCCACCCACCAGCAGCCTAAGTATTTGACCCCACAAGAGCATCTAAATTTGTGGAGCAGTCAGTAGGGTGTTAGTCTGGGAATGCAATTGTCGGGAATTCGAACCCCACTTTCGGCAGCCTGTTATTTCATTTTTCGGACTCGATGAAGTCGCTAGTTTCTGTATAAATCTACAAAAAAAGAAGAACAGTTTCGAATTCAACATAATAGCAGGCTTCAGTTAAATACTACACGAGAATCTCACTCTCGTGGCCCTTCAGTCTCCAGGCACAGGGACCCGTTTCAATAGTCTGTAGGACGTCCGTTATTGGGTGTAGTGACACGATAGCGACAAGTTGCGTTGCAGTAGTTTAGTGACAAGCCATTCCTTGAGTCCTTGTTGCAGACAGGCGCTAATAGTGGCTTGTACCATTTCAGAAGTGGCTGTCCGGTCACTAAAAGGGTCACTATAGTGTCTATAATAGCGACAGGGTAGGCCTATACCCTCTCGCTTGTATTGTCACAAACGCGTAACTTTACTTCCCCTAGGGATTAAGCTGTGAAACTTTAACCCCAGTTAGGGACACATACAACTTATAAACATGCCAAATATGAAGGAGATCGACTCATGCAATCCAGAGATATTCACATTTAAATTTTGTCATAACAAGTGTTGCTCTGGTGGCCAGTGTAGAATTATTCAAGCGCTGTCGCTAATTTATGCAGTGACCTCACCTTCACAGCACTTGTTCCTGGTAGCACTAACACCATCCATTGTAAGGCCCAGGCAGCAATGTCACTATGTCGCCAACAGTGAACAGACACACCACCCCAATAGTGACATGCCTTCTGCAACGAGAATTAAATTTTGTCACTATTCCTGTCACAATTTGAGTCACTAAACATGTCACTAAGTGGTTTAATGACCCATTCTATTGAAACGGGCCCCAGGTCTGGTTCACTATGTCTCTATGTGTGGGAAATACTCCAAACAGATTCGGCGGAATTCTAACGTTTTATATGTGGTAGGTAATAAGATTCATTGATAACTTCACCCGCCACCTAGGCTAGTGTTTTGCTTGGCGCCTGGAGCAAGATGGCCGTTTCCATAACACAATAGCTATGTGACCTATACATGTAGCATGATGCAAAGTATGTATAATCAAAATATATATGTTACTTGTAAATGTGTTACGTATACCTCGCTATGGGGCCTAGCGGTCTCACTAGAGACGCCGGATGACGTCAAATGGCGTCGTCGTCGGGAGAACCCTTAAAAAGCATCGGCGCCTGCGCATCGAGATGACAACAATGGCCGCCATTAAGTCACGTGACGGTAGATAGTGGAGACCTCTAGTGGTGGGCAGGGTTACGTCTCTAGGCCGTCAGATGGCGACACAGTCACTTAGGCCAGTACCAAGACGAGGCAAAACGAAACCCAGCCCGTAATTCACTTTTCCCCGGACCACTTTGCGGGCATTTTAACCCTTTAAGGACGGCTGCCTGGGGCCCAACTTATCCCATAAGGAAGGGTGTTGGTGGCAGATTGTCCGGTGTGCTGCGATAGTTTGTTACCCTGCGATAACCCGTTATTATCGCCCACTCAATACGCGCATGGACACGTTATCCCGTTCAGATTTCACGGAGTATTGGACATACTACAATTTTGATGTGATTTTAATGTAAATAAGTGAAAAGAATAATATTTCACTGAGAATTACATGTCGTGATATGCTTAATTTAGGCAAATTTTATACTTTTCGATAGTGGACTTCAACATTGCGCATGCTTGCGCATGCACATCAGATACTAGTGGGCGATAATAACGTGTTATCGCAGGGTAACAAACCATCTCACTATACACAGCCTAGAGGACGGGCACATGATGGTGAAAACTCATAATTCAAGTTTGTAATCATGCAATATGATACAAAATCATAAATAGTTTATTTCTTTTGAATAGAATACTGGATAGGATGTTATATCTACATTTTCTGAAGATTTGTGAATATCTCTCTATTATTTCTTTGTTCAAATATTTTTGTTGATATTGGAACAATGATGCCTCAAGGCATCATGCGTCTTTAGTGCAGTGATACCTCCAGGCATCATGCGTCTTTAGTGCAGTGATACCTCCAGGCATCATGCATCTTTAGTGCGGTGATGTTTCCAGGCATCATGCGTCTTTAGTACAGTAATGCCTCCAGGCATCATGCATCTTTAGAGCGGCGATGCCTCCAGGCATCATGCATCCTTAAAGGGTTAATAATACCTTCCGCCGCTTGAGTGAACTTTGTGGTGGTAAGTATGGAGATGCAGAGAACACTTACACTGCGATACAAGGCTGCAAATGGATGTCTCTTTTGTCTTTTGTCGCAGACTCTGGGGGCTTCATACACCTGCCCTACTTTAATCATGCAATGCGTTAAGATGAAGCAGAGGTAGCTCACGACCACAGTGAGGAGAGGATTCGTCTTTCACACACTGCTTTTCCATGAAAAACAGTAACAAGAAAAAAATTACAACCACTTACTTTGATCATGCCTCTGTATAACCCTCATTCTTAATTCAAATGAGTTTCATGATACTACAATTTTCAAAACCCTCCAAAATTTGATGACCTTCGACCTCTAATAAAAGGTTAGATAGACACATTTACAGACCAATTGCTACTGGATCTGGAATGGCTAAAGTCTTATAATTATTTTGATACAAAACAATTGTTGCTATCACGGATTTGGATGACTTGTATGGAGGTCCGTGCTGCTATATTTCCATAGAACAGAATTCCTTGAATAACAGGATTTCGGGGAGCGGCACCCTGACTATTGAGACTGGCAGTCTTTCATTAAGTTTTTTTTTTTTTTAGACATTTATTTATCCTGACGACACTCAGCAATACAATTGCTGGTTTCCATGTGCCACCAGTTAGGCTTACATTCTTACTGTACTGTTCAGTTTCACCTTTCCCAAGGTCATTTAGTTTTCTTTACAGATAAGTATAACATATATTACCAAAACAACAAAATAAAAACAAAAAAAGAAAAAAGATAATAATATATATAAACTAGACGATACAATGTGAGCTCATAAACAAAGTTAGGTTTAACAGTTTGGAAAGACCAAGCAAACCACCTACCTGTTAGAGCTTTTTTCGAATCAACATTAAATCAAAATCAAAATATGTCTCTACCTACGGAAAGGAAACGTCAGGTAAACCTCAATCAATTAAGGATGATCATAGGTTTTTCTCTTTATTTTTATTAACAAAGAATTTGGTTTATTTATCTATCGATTGCAAACTTCCACAGAGCGAGTTTTTCAGTTACAATGTGTTCCAACTACAGGTTCAATAGGTAGCCAAAGTGAAACCACTGAAACTGCAGATAACTTTACAAAACACCATCTCCGGATATAGGCACTCAGCACTTTGCCTTTATAGGATTGAGATTATATGTGTCATTCTCCAATCTTTTAAATCAATATTTTAGATACACTTATTGTAGCTTTTTCAGACAGACTTATTCAGAGACGATAGTAGTAAACTACACATCAATAGTAACAAATGAGACCAAAAGCATATTCTAGCCCCGAACCGCCATAGCTTTAGCACTAAGCCTCGTTCTTACTGGGTTTTTTTGCATTGGGTTTTGAGCATGGGTATCTACCATTTACGCGGGTTCACTTTTGCTCCCTATACATGGTAATATAAGTCATTCATTATTGGAATATAAAACTACATCTAGATTATGATGTATATGGGATAGGTGTGAATAATGAGCAATAGATGGATGTAAATGAGTATGAGTCGCACTTCATAATCAGGCAGTTGACATTAATGCTACATGATGCATTAATTGAGTCATTAACCAGTGAAAACATCCTTTGTTGACCTCCCAGTACGTCTGAGATTCGTCAGAGTACTCCTACGCAGAATGTGGTTCTGCAAAGAAGCCCCCTCCTCTCTGGCAGTCAGCGATAGGGTTAGTTAAGTAGCTGACAGAAGCTGCGACCACCTCTATGCAGCTTCACCCGACCACTTACATGCAGGCAGAGCTGTATGCTGCAGCTCCACGACAGCGAACAGCTCGGCATTGTTTTAAGATGCTTTCTGCTTGTACTCTGCACTAAGCTACTAAGTAAGTGGCTCCTAGACCCCAGCGTAGGTCGCTATCTTTATTATCCGCCTAATACAAAGTGTTCATAGAAACTACACAGGGAGTGTGTATCACTATACCTTGGGCATACAGATACAAACAAAAGAGAGCAAGCTCGAAGATAATGAATTACTCAATGACAAAATAGGTTTAATTGTATCCATCATTGAATAAACATTGTGCCAGGAAGAGCCATCTTTTGATACCCGTTTTTTTCTTTCAGAGGCTTTTTGTTCAGCGTTGGATTATACACATGTAGCCAAAAGGATAGTCCATTGTTCATCGTTGGAGTGAACACATGTTGACACAGTAGGATTTATTGAATTTTGGAAATGAGAAAGTATTTTGGGACATGGAGAAAGAACTGACAATTTTGTAAATGTATTATGAGGATGAATAAAGAAGAGCTCGAGTTTAAAAAAAAAGCAAAGTATTCATAGAAAACACATAGGGAGTGTGTATCACCATACCCGGAGCATACAGATATATCAACCTAATACAAAGTGTCCATAGAAAACACATAGGGAGTGTGTATCACCATACCCGGAGCATACAGATATATCCACCTGATACAAAGTGTTCATAGAAAACATATAGGGAGTGTGTGTCACTATGCCCGGAGCATACAGATGTATCCACCTAAAAGTGTCTTTAGAAAACATATAAGGTGTAGGAGGTGGATAATCAAATTGAGCGAGCGCTCATATGGGGTCATGTGGGTGTGGTTAGAGTGGGCGTGGTTAGAGTGGGCGTGGTCTCTGTGAGTGACAGGTGCGGTGTCCGCAGTGCAGTCTGTGACGCTAATTGATGGGAGGATGCTAACAGTGTCCAATGAGACTGGAGGTGCCTTGGCGGTAAATGGAGACTTAGATATTAGCGGTATACACGCAGGAGGCAGGAGAAGGAATATGCCCGCTGGGAGATGATGTACACACGGGGGCGTGGTGGGCGGGGTTATGGGATTAACACACTGAGTTACTGATTAACGATCATACATTATAGAGACGTTTGCTCGTATGCCACTTGGGCCTGGGGGGTGGGGATAAGAGATGGGGTTAGTCAAGATTGACCACGTGGGCGGTAAATGACAAAGAACAAGCGGAAAATAAGTGGCAGGCAGCATAGGTGGCAGGCGGTGTAGGCGGCGGGTGGCAGGCGGTATGGGTGGCAGTAGGCAGGCAGTATAGGTGGAGGGTGGCAGGTGGTATAGGCGGCGGATGGCAGGAGGTATAGGCAGCAGGTGGCAGGTGGTATAGGTGACAATTGGCCAACAGTATAGGCAGCGGGTGGCAGGCGGTATAGGTGGCAGTAGGCAGGCAGTGGAGGGTGGCAGGTGGTATAGGCAGCGGGTGGCAGGAAGTATAGGCGGTGGGTGGCAGGTGGTATAGATGACAGATGGCAGGCAGTATAGGCGGCGGGTGGCAGGCGGTATATGCGGCGGGTGACAGGCGGTATAGGTGGTAGTAGGCAGGCAGTATAGGTGGAGGGTGGCAGGCGGTATAGGCGGCAGGTGGCAGGCAGTATAAGCGGCAGTTGGTAGGAGGTATAGGTGGCGGGTGGCAGGCAGTATAGGCAGCAGGTGGCAGGAGGTATAGGTGGCAGGTGGCAGGCAGTATAGGTGGGGGGTTGCCGGCAGTATAGGCAGTGGGTGGCAGTCAGTATAGGCAGCGTGTAGCAGGCAGTATAAGTGGGGGCTCGGTAGGCAGTATAGGCAGCGGGTGGCAGGAGGTATAGGCGGCGGGTGGCAGGTGGTATAGGTGGCGGCAGGCAGTATAGGCAGTAGGTGGCAGGCAGTATAAGCGGCCACAGGCAGTATAGGCAGTGGGTGGCAGGAGGTATAAGCAGCGGGTGGCAGGAGGTCTAGGCAGCATGTGACAGGCTAGTGGTGGCAGGTGGCAGCTGGCAGGAAGCATGGCAACAGGTGGCGGACAATGGGCCTGGGGTAATTGGTGGATGGCAGGCAGTAAGGTGGCGGGTGGCAGGCGGTATAGGCAGTGGGTGACAGGCGATGGACGGTTGGCGCCAGGCATCTGGCGACGGGTGATGATGGATGGCAGGCGGCGGGCGATGGGTGGCAGGCGATGGGCGGGTGGCAGGTGGTATAAGCGACTTGCGATGGACTGTTGGCGATGGACGGTTGGCGGCGGGTGGCGGGCGGCGGGCTGCGGGTGGCGGGCGGCGGGCGGCGGACTGCGGGCGGCGGGCGGTTGGCGGCGGGCTGCGGGCGGCGGGCTGCGGGCGGCGGGCGGCGGGCGCTGGCCGGTAGGCGGCGAACAACAGGACGTCGGGGAGAAAGAGGAAAGGGAGGCGGCGGAGCCGGGCGGAGCAGGGCGGAGCAGGGCGGAGCAGGGCGGAGCAGGGCGGAGCAGGGCGGAGCAGGGCGGAGCAGGGCGGAGCAGGGCGGCGGCAGGGGACAAAACTTTTCTGCATTAAAAGTGCTGCTCGGAGCAACTCTCTCGCGATTCACTATTTATACACTGAGAACAACTCCTACACTCATCCCAGTCGGGCCGTCGGCAGATTCCGTCCGTCCGGGTCTACCGTGACGTCATCCCCGCCCGGACCCGAGCACGCGGGACGCGCAGGCGCGGGTATAAGAGGGCGGCCACATCCGGTGTCTTCAGTCTGCTGCGGTGACGACAAGGTGAGAACAACTCACAGCCACAGATACACACGCACCCGCTGCCTCTAAGACACGAGCTGACTGGAGCCTAGAGCTGACTGGAGCCTAGAGCTGACTGGAGCCTAGAGCTGACTGGAGCTGACTGGGTGCTACTACAGGCGGTATGAACTTCCCGCTGGCCGTCACGCTGCTGGGCCTCGCCCTCCTGGAGGCGGCGACGCTGGCCGCCGAGGAGAACCCCGCCGCCGGCACCGGCGACGTCGTCCAGAAGCGGCGCGGGTGGGGAAAACGCGCGGCCGCTGCCGACGTCGGCGACGCGTTGGAGAAACGGCGAGGTTGGGGGAAGCGTGCAGGAACGGAACCGGAAATGGACATGGAGAAACGGCGAGGTTGGGGGAAGCGCGCAGAAACGGAACCGGAAATGGACATGGAGAAGCGGCGAGGTTGGGGGAAGCGCGCAGAAACGGAACCGGAAATGGACATGGAGAAACGGCTCGGGGGTAACCCCGATCCCCTCGTCGCCACCTTCGCCGCTGACTTCGTTGACGTAGACAAACGCCGCGGGTGGGGGAAACGCGCTGACAGCGACGCCGACGGTGCCGACGGCGCACCCCACATGGAGTTCCGGCGCGGCTGGGGCAAGCGCGACCCTCTGGACGCCCTAGCGGAGTATGGTGCCATGTTCAAACGCCGCGGATGGGGGAAACGATCCGGAACGGAACCGGAAATGGACATGGAGAAACAACGCGGATGGGGGAAACGTGCCGGAACGGAAGCGGAACTATACACGGAAAAACGCCGCGGATGGGGGAAACGCTCCGGAACAGAACCGGAACTATACACGGACAAACGCCGCGGATGGGGGAAACGCTCCGGAACGGAACCGGAACTATACACGGACAAACGCCGCGGATGGGGGAAACGCTCCGGAGCGGAATCGGAACTATACACGGACAAACGCCGCGGATGGGGGAAACGCTCGGCTGATGTTCTTGAAGGACAAGTTGATAAGCGTAGAGGATGGGGGAAACGTGATATAGATGGTGAGTTTGAAGACGAGGTGATGGACAAGAGGCGTGGATGGGGAAAGAGATACAATCTGATTCAGGACAATGTGATGGGTGACTCGGACATGGGTATAATGGGGTTGGGTAATGGAGAGCACCAACAGATTAATGTGGAAGAGCGCGGGTGGGGCAAGCGTGGATGGGGAAAAAGAGGATCGGAAGCATTGTGACAAGTTTTGTATCAAAAGGCTTTTATGGCAACAGTGCAAATGTGAGTTATCGTTTCCCGATGAGAAACTTTTATTTCTGATGTTATCTAATTTCTCATTGACTATTTAGATATACCTACCTGTAACTGTTTATTCATTCGTGTGTATCCCTATAATGTATCGGGAATCCAAGTAATTATAATGCATACTGTGGTGCTTTGTATGATATCAATACAATGACTGCTGAAAAAGATTGGTTGAATTGGGTCGGGAAATAGTGTAGATTTTCTAATCATATGCTTTGCTGTAAAAGAAACGAACATTTGTCTAATCTAGGTCATAATGGCTGCTTGCCTTGCAGCCCATGATCTGAATACATCAGTAATGACTTTTAAACCGAGCACATTCTGTGCGTGGTATTAACCTTTATTCACGCAATCATTCCTAACATCCTAACTTCGGGATGGTTAAACTTCTTGTCGATGTGATGAATGATCTGTACATGATACTGGTGGATTAAAATGTTTCTATGATTAGTCTAACATAATGAGAATTGTCTCTGTTGTATACTAGTCTTCGATTTACATATTCTGATATTGATTATTTGGTTTCGATTCGCATGGAAATCATGATTCCAGTCCTGCAGATGATAAGGCTCCAAGAGAGAACACTAAGACAAAAACCGAATGAGAGTTAGACTTGTCAGTGTTTATGCCACGAGCGTAGTGAGGAACAGACCTGATCAGAGTGGCATAGACACTGGAAAGTCTAACTCGAGTTCGGTTTTGTATTTATCCTACGTCTCCAGGACTTTATGATATAGGAAAGTCTGACTCGATTCCATCCATGTTTGACGGCTGTCAAACATTCTGCTCTGCAGCTGGAACTATTTACACAGGAACTGGAACTATTTACACAGGTGAATACTTCCTGATCGCTGATTGGTCAATTTTTGTATTTCTCTAGGTACAAGAATTTTACTTCATTAGAGACATTATGTCATGGCACGCCACATCAAATTTGCCTATGTTAAATTAATGACGTCTTTTTTTATTAGGGTAGGATAAAATATCTATTATACCCAACCAAATGTCTAGAAATGTCTGTGGGTCATCAAGAAAGGTATTCTTTTCAGAGCGTGCTTGCACAGGGTATATCCATCGCCTAAAGGTTACAGTGGACACATATAGACTTCCAGCATGCTTCCAGAAAACTATCACTTCACGAGCTGCATGCTATTCACTATGATAGTGAGAACAGAGCAGAGAGGCAGTGTCTCAGGGTCTTAGAGGTATGCCCAGCTGACCATGACCACTCACGCCAGATCAAAATACCTCAAGACCTACTGGTGCTAGATATGTTTGGATCCAAGATAGGCAGTTGAAGAAATGGCAAGTTTACTGGGTGCAAGTGGGTTGCAGAAAACTATCCATTGACTGAATGTAACCCAAACATTTAAATTGTTGTTTATTTATAATTGCACGCTTATTCATCAATGATGAACAAACCATTTGCTCCTAGTTATCTCTGTGCACATTCCAGGGCCCATTGAATAACCTAGGATCATACATGAAGACCCTTTTCTGGACGCCAAGGAGACCCAGGGACGATGTGGGTAAACTTTATTCACCACTTACGGACGACCTTATGGACGGCTTAAGACTGTCTTAGTGAACAGACTTAAATATTATCAAACAATAACCCTTGTTACTATATACCCATGCCGTATATACTGTAAATACGCACCGTTTCGGCATTTGACGTAAAAATACTGTACGGACCGCCAGTCCGTATACTAAAATACGGACCACCTTGCCATACAGGTTTATTAACATATCGGTCGTTAAAAATTAAATTAATGATTTTTTTTAATTTTGGGAATATAGTAAATATATAACGTCAAACCATGCTTGTACAAGTCACAGAACTCGATGATAATTTACGGTTTGTACGGAACGAGGCATTTATGCCGAGTTCCGTACAAACCGTAAATTACCATCTCGTTCTGTGAATTGTACAGCATGGTCAGGACGTTCTATATAATTACGAGGTACAGAAAAGGGTCTTGATGTACGATCCTAGATTATTCAATGGGCCTCGGCAGGGCTGCTGGATCGCTGCATCCAATACCGAATAACCTATACCGAGTAAGTCTGACCAACCTATACTGACTGACCAATACAGATTGACTCCTATCAATCGACTGGTACCAACCAGCCAATACTGACTGCCCTATACCGACTGACCAATACTGATTGACCAATAATGATTGACTGATACAGACCGACTGACTGATACCGATCAATGTTACCTTCTGATCAATACTGACCGACCAATACCTACAGAAATTACAGAGGAAACCTATGAAAGTTTATGGTCAGAGCTTGTATCCCATCGAGTTTGAATAGTATAGTAATTCACACAGCGAAGCCGCATGAATTACGTAGCAATTGAAACAAGATGGGATCGGGCTCTGACCGTAAACCTAAATAGGTTTCTGAAGTTAACTTACCCCTCACAATGACTTAAGGGGCTGTTCCTTATGGCCGAATTCTCAGGCGACTCATGATTTTGATAGTGTTTGATTTATTATTCGGGTACCATCGGTGTAATGGAACACCATAATCTGGTAAGATCGGTGCCATCGTCCACCGTCGGCCGCCGTCGGCCACTCTCGGGTGCCTTGTCCCATATGGCCGACGCGCACCGATACCAGTACACCCGTATTCCGTAATCTTTTACTGATGGTGTCTTCTGGTGTCCGAACTAGAAACTATGAGCTGTAACCTTTGCCCTTGGCATGTTTACTGAGAGTGTCCGTTCGAAGGTAGCGGGTGTTTTTTAGGTGAATGAATGTTGTGTATAGTGATTATCTTGAAAAAGAATAGGATTCTAACTGTAATCAAGTCAAATTACAGCCTACAGGGCCTGGAAACACTACAGCACTCTACAATTGTTGAAATATCTTGATAACTCATGCGTGATTATATAGACCCTATTGAGGTATCCCAGAATTCAGTCTGTTTACAAGTTCCGGTGTTCGCTGGTTGCCGACATTGCATGGTGAGAGACCCTTGAACCGTTACCCACAATTATCCAGTTTAACCGTTTTCAGAAATCTTCAAATTGAAACTTTGATGCTAGGTATGGAAATTTCGGCTATTTCTACTTATAAATCCGAAATTATATGTAGTTTCTCCAATTATAAATAAGGAAACTGTGGTTCATGCGGTTGTGGTGTGCCCAGTCAGTCGCGAGCGGAACTTGTATTTACCCTGGGCGATAATGGGGAGTTTAGTAACCTCTGGAGGGCGCATTGATGGCTCGCGGTACACTACGAATTTTCCCGGGAAAATTTCAAATTTCAAACTTTCCCGCCGAAATTCAACGAATTTGGCCTATGTGCTCTGTTGTTGTTCTGAGAGCTTTAGTTCAACCCTCGGAGGGGAATATAGAATCTCAGTTTTTGAATGATTCATGTCACTGGTTAGATTAAAGGCATATCGGACAATTTGGCTTGAAAATTAATATAGTACATATATAGTACTTCTTATTTAGATTTTAAAAATCATAGGTCACTGTCCTTGTTTTTGAATGAATTGAAGAAAACCATATAGTTCAGTACATTTCCTATGTAAATCAGGCAAATGTAAATTGGCCTATTTTTTACCTACTATATTTAAAACGGTAGAATTTAGCTACTAAAATTGGATAAACGTGACAAAATGTTAAATCTACCCATGTAGAATAAAATGAATCCCAGGAAACCAGTTTTAACTAATATTTGACATTATTCAAAAATTATCAGGTGGCGCCACTGTGGATTGTAGGATATGCCTTTAATTCGATACTGGTTTGGGAGAATTGCGCCTTTCTAGATGGTGTGCTTATATACTTGTAATCCCAAGGTTGTCGGACTTTGTGGGTTCAAGTCCTACTGCAGCCACTCTCATAGAATCGATCACCATGAAACTGAAAGTAAATCTAATAGAACATATTGGACGGTATGTATTATATAGAGACATAGTTTGTGTGACTGAATGGAATCTGTTCAGAGATATTTTGGTCAGAAATACTAACCGAGTTCGAAGAAAGAGGTGGGTATTTCTAACCAAAATATCGAGGAACGGATGCAATTCAGTCACACTCACTGTGTCTCTTTATCATTAAATACCAAGTAATCATTAAAAATGCCATTCTAAATCTTTATGAATAGCAGAATGAGTGGTCATATGGTACGGAGGGACGTATGAATATCATTTCGACACTCGGAGACGAACGGAATTTGTACTCCTGATCAGCAAAAGTAAGACATTCGCCATAGGTATATTGTTATAAAACGATGAA
Organism: Alentia gelatinosa; assembly: GCA_950022655.1. Taxonomy (NCBI): domain Eukaryota; kingdom Metazoa; phylum Annelida; class Polychaeta; order Phyllodocida; family Polynoidae; genus Alentia; species Alentia gelatinosa. The sequence goes on from OX465582.1 coordinate 88,064,255, forward strand.
CATTTTTGCTAACGGACTGCACACGGTACTCGCTGGTAGCAGAAAAAGGAAGTATGTTTGCACCTCAATGAAATCCCTCAGCGACTAATTTCTGTTATTAATTATCATATGGTCACGAGTACTTAATCATGGTATGCAGATCATCAACATATTTAACTCAATACATATGACAGCAGAAAAAGGAAGTATGTTTGCACCTAAGTGTAACCCCTCAGCGACCAATTTCTGTTACTTTATACATGGCACAAGAGACTCAAACTAGTTATCGACGGATGCAAAGTCCCTACAAAGTTTCAAATGAGTAGTGTTATTGTATGGGGTTTTCTGTTGGTCAGCTTCAACCATATACCCTTCATCAGTCCCATTTACCAACTCTTTCACTTACATTATCATGAGCTCTATTGAAACTTTCACTTTCATTATCTTGAGCTATTGATACTTTCACTTACATTATCATGAGCTATTGATACTTTCACTTACATTATCATGAGGTATTACTTTCATTTACATTATCATGAGCTATTGATATGTCACTCCCATATATACGAGCACCACATAGATGATAGTGGAACTACCTATCTGCTTATGATGCAGTTATTATACTGGCTACATGCTATTTTTTGCATTAATCATGAGGATCTATATGCAACACATTGAATCATTCTTATATATACGGCACATAGCCTATGATCCATGAGTGCCGCCATGACATCACCCGAGTAGGTGTTCTTCACTAATGTAGGTGAAAAGTAGGTATTCTTCACTAATGGAGATGCAAAAGAAGTGAATGATAATTGGGAAGTGTCACAACTCTAGCCTTGCTCACATACGTATATAAAGTGTTCCATGTGAAAAACATCATGGCTTGGGTTTTATCATTATGTCATCCTGCTCTGGGATGTGTGTAGAGAGTCAAAGGAACCATGGTAAAACATTGAAAGGCAGTTGAATTTCATAAGAACAAAGAGCCAAAATACAGGATCCACCCCCCGAGTGGCCCGCCATACTGCTGACCACCTGGTGACTGCTTCATGAACTAACATGGCTCTGTCCCCTATAAAAGAAACATACTTTGTGGTGATGGAAGATCGCCCATGTAGGCGAATTGTTGTCAATAAAAAATACATGCCATGCGAGATCACCAACATATATCTCAATACATATATATTTAGTAAAGTGAACAACAGTACACAATATAAGAACCATCAGGTGAGTGAAAAATGAATATTCCAATAAGTATTCAAATTTGAGCCTACATGGAAATATGAAACATAGACTCCCCCACCAAAAGGTCAAAACTAAATCACACCATGCTGGACTGCAGTTAATCTAAATATAGATTTACCTGAAATTAATTTTAGTCAACGCGTACGGAACAGTTTTCCGTATGTATAACCGACGCATTCATACAACCACTCATCCCCTCAACAATCCTTTCTTGTATATAATTACTTTTGTTTATTTTGTATGTTTGATTACTATTTACCCATGCCGTATTTCTTGTAAATACGCACCGTTTCGACATATAACGTAAAAAATATCGTACGGAACAGTGTTCCGTACGGCAAAATACTGAACACTATTCCGTACGTGTTGAATAAAACATTAGTTGTTAGGCCAAATTAAGTTAATTATTTTTACTAATTTTGGGTATATAGTAAATATATAACGACCTACCATGCTTGTACAAACTATAAAACTTAATGGTTATTTACGGTTCGTACAGAACTCGGCATAAACGAACCTAAATTACCATCACGTTTTGTAGATTGTACAGCATGGTCAGGTCGTTCTATATAATTATTTTCAAGGCCACCAGCTCTAGTTGCAAAACTTATTTATTCCTGGTAGAACGGTATGACTACAGAATAAATAAAGTCTAATGAAAAAAAGATGTGCCTGTGTATTGTGATCTAGCAGGCCATATGATGCACTCTAATCGCTCTTTGTTACCTCAACCCAATACCGAGTTCCCGAAGAAATTCCATTTGGACAGGGGTAAAATCTCCATAAACATTAGATTGTTAGTTGGTAATCCTTGTGTTTTTGCATTACCTCTTGTGAATACAACTACGTTGCTGCTCATTTGAAATTCTACATATACAATCAGAAATTATGTTACAATAATATATCATCACTTCACCACTGATGCACCGAGCTCAAAGGATCTCTGAGATCACAGCTATATCCACCTAATACAAAGTGTCCAGAGGAAGCACATTGGACATACCCGGAGCATACAGATATATCCACCTAATACAAAGAGTTGATAAAAAACACATAGGGAGTGTGCATCACCATACCCGGACCATACAGATATATCCACCTAATACAAAGTGTCCATAGGAAACACATTGGAGTGTATATGGACATACCCGGAGCATTCAGATATACCCGCATAATACAAAGTGTCCATAGGAAACACATTGGGAGTGTGTATCACATACCCGGTGCATACAGATATATCCACCTAATACAAAGTGTTCATAGGAAACACATTGGGAGTGTGTATCACCATACCCGGTGCATACAGATATATCCACCTAATACAAAGTGTCCATAGGAAACACATTAGGAGTGTATATGGACATACCAGGTGCATACAGATATATTCATCTAATACAAAGTGTCCTTAGAAGACACATAGGGAGTGTGTATGGACATACCCGGCGCATATGGATATGTTGAATGCTGCAGGGGCGCATGGGGAAAAATAGTCCGTACGGAAAAAATATTGCATATCTAAAACGGACTGATATTGACATACCACTTGACCAGAAAAGGTTGGTGTTAAATACAATATAGATTGGTTTCAGATACAAGCGACCGTATGCTCTTCGGAGTTGCCTCTACGCAATATCCTCGCATACGCTCGGATATTACTACGTGTCAACTCCTGGGAGAATACGACCGCTTGTATCTGAAACAAGTCAATATTGAGTGTTTATTCAAACTAGAGAACAACATGGCGCGATTCCAGTAACTGGAAAAGATCTTTTCGCTTATCTACCAGATATAACTATCTAAACTAAACTTATCTATCAGATATAACCAACTAAATAACTAGAGAAGGATCATATGTACTCTCTTCCCCGATATATTCGATTGTTATGATTAATGTTTCAATTTTTATTATGACTGTCACCTTCTTATCATCTATGTTTGAAGGTTTCTCCTATCTGGCGTCTGCCAGGTTGGATTCTTTTTCTCATCTAGTTAGTCAGATTTAGGCCCAGCGTCCACCTACTTCGATATGGCTCCAATATGGTCTACGATGCACCTCCCGATAAAAAATCACATCGCGATCCTCCGATCGGAGGAAGCCTCCGACCCTCCGGCCCTCCGACCCTCCGGGAGCGACCACCCTCCCGTGACGTAGATGGAAGGTATGACGTAGGGAGGCCGTGACGTCAGTACCAGGGTATATAAGGAGGAGAGGAGGGGAGGAGGGTCGCCAGTCCATGTTTGACTGCGGTTGCGAGCACACCTGGAGGAACTAGGTACGAAAGCCTTTGAGGCAAGACTTAGTCGACGCTACCCAAGTCTGACCTGAGCCTATGCCAGGCCGATAACTCGCGTTAGCCCTGATGTAAACCGTAGGCTACCTGAATAAAGTAACCTGCACTGAACAGTATTTCTGTGTCTGAGTCTTCTGTGTTTCCCGTTACAATATATATATATATATATATATATATATATATATATATATATATATATATATATATAAACTGGAAGTATAATGGTGATAGTAAATATGTGGTTAAAGATATAAGATAACGAGTGTCTGTATTGGCTGTAATTTATTATCGAGAACTGGTTGAGGACTGAGATAACCTCTTAAAAAAAAAAAATCTTTAGGTGTCTCGAAGACGTCTGTCTGCGTTGAGGGTGTGAGGTGAAGAGAGGGTTGGTTGGTAGTCTTGATCCCGCACCTCGACTCCCTCACGTGGGCCGGACCCGAGCGCTCCTAGAGGGAATGGTGAAACCCATGACCCATGATGACCTCTGGTGGTGGTTCCTAGAAGTGACTCTCCCTTCCGCGCCTATACTCATATAAACCCTCTGTGAGGATTTATATTTCTTATATATATATATATATATATATATATATATATATATATATATATATATATATATATATATATATCAACAACTAAGTGTCGACTCTCCCAACCCCACACACCTCTCATAACCCTGTTTCTTAAAGTATAATCGTGTTGCACCTTTTGTACTTTTTGCCATTTTGTCTACTGCTGGAACCTTGCTATAATTACCCCGTCCATCCCCACGTAAATAGGGTCCTACTCCAACTTTAGAACTTTAATATATTGACTTTGCTAAACAAGAAAATAATTACCCACTGCAAGCTCTCAAGAGCACCAAAAATAAAACAGTTATTAGAATACTCCTTGTTAGTGGAGATGAGGTCCTTTTTACTATTTCTTGTCTAAACAACTTTATTTCGGGTAAAGCAAACAGTTCTGCCGCCTGGTCCCTCTGGTGTTTGATTTACAAATTAACATTGGAGTTCGTCACACAGCCTAGAAATCAAGTCCGGTTGGATTTTAAATACTAAAGGTAAAGTTAAGGGTACTCAGGAAAGAAAAGGGATGAATCAGTTCCTCAGGTACATCCTTAAAGATCTAACATATATATTACTTCCATCTATGTATAATGAAGACTTTATTTACTATAAAAGACAAATTTATATGGTGACATATGTCTTTCTCGCATAATTATCCTATGAACCCATGATATAATGCATTGTGATTATGGTCTTTGTACACTGTTGTACCTTCAAACTAAAATGGTTCTTATAGGCATCACGAAAACCAGCCAATCGCTGATGATGCCGTTTATTGGTTTTCCTTTAAGTCTTGTTATACTGAAATTTACTTTAAATATGCTGAACCGATACAAGATTTGAAAAAAAACCCCAAAAAACAAAGGTAATGAGATGTGTTGAGATGAGTATACACATATATTCATATGGCAGATACTCCTAATACCCCCTTTAAGGACGGCTGCCTGCGGCCGAGGTACCCCCTAAAGGACGGGTGCTGATGGCACTTTATGCCGCTAGGGACGACCACTTAGTCATTAAAACCCATAATTTGAGTGTTTAATCACGTGATACAATATATAATCTTAAATATTTAATTGTTTCTGAATACAAATACTATTTATGATGTTAGACCTACATTCTGTGAAAATTTGATCAATATTGTTCCATTATTTACCTACTATATTTAAAACGGTAGAATTCCGTCGAATCCGCTTGGAGAATCTCCCGCACATAGGGACAGAGTGAACCCGATCTAGGGTTGGAGATTGAAGCCCCACGGGAGTGAGATTCTCGTGTAGGGAAAAACTCGAACCTGTTCTTCTTTTTTGTAGATCTATTGGCAGAAGAACCTTTTCTCTTTTGATTTATTTCAAGCCATACCGAAATCAAAGTTTAGTAATGTAGTTTTTGTTATCTGCTAGTCTCGAGAGAAAGCAGTGAGACCACTGCGCTGGTTACCTACCACAATGAGATCGCAAGATTACGCTGGTACCCCCCACCCACCAACAGCCTAAGTATTTGGCCCAAAAAGAGCATCTATCTTTGTGGAGCAGTCAGCAGAGCCTGCGGCTGAGGATTCGAGCGTCGGGAGTTCGTAACCCCGCTATCGGCAGGCTGTTATTTCATTTTTCTATATTTTCGGACTCGACGAATTCGCTAGTTCCTTGTTAAAAACGAATTTGTATATTTTTTAGAAATGATGCCTCCAGGCATCATTCGCCCTGGGCCGGATGATGGCCCAGGGCTTTTGCTCGGATATTACTACGCGTCAACTACTCGCAGATTACGGCCACTCGTACACAAAACCAGTCATTATTGTGTATATACATGCCATTTTCTGTTGGAGATTCCGGAAATCGCTGCGTTGCTGTGTCCCATGTTTTAACACAGTCATCGGTGTGAACGCCACCGGAACGCTCGCACCGCGTCTCGACTGGTACCCGGATGTACACACTGCGCGCCACCTAGTGGCTCATACTCACACTCTCCAGAACACTCTCCAAGCACAACACAGCGCCAAGCAGAGTACCATGTGAGCGTGTGCCGCACTGGATCCCAATCTTGATCTTTGGACAATCGCGTGCCAGAACTGAAGCCATCGCCCAGGTGTAGGTAGACCCCCCGAGTTTATCCACACCACCCAGTCCCTACCGCCCTTTGTTATTGTACGCCTAGGCGGGATCTACGGAGCAGGCATGGTGAGTGATATTTTATTACTTTGTACTCGTTTTAACACGTGAGATCTTCAATATAACACCTCGTGCTCATTGTGGTTACTGGAAAACTCGACTCGAAATGAACTCGACCCGTAGTTGTAAGGAGAATTCGATCCGTTTTGGAGAAATCGATTGGAGAACGACTCGTTTCAGATACTTATGAATAAGACATTTTCATATAGAAGGAATGGTCTGACTAGTTGGCTTTTAGACACATGAACCAGGGGATATAGAAGATAGGTCCAGTTATGTATAGTTGTATAGGGTTCAGGTGAGGGATATGGTTATGGTTAGAGATAGGATTAGGGACAGGGTTAGGGTTAGAGATAGGTTTAAAGGAAAAGTTTTCTGTTTGTTTTCATCCCAGACAAAAAATTGATGCCAAGATAATACTCACTACTATGTATAGTATTTATCCACAGTTGTAATGAGATACATGTACTGGAGTTGGGAAGATTTAATACGGGTCGAATTCATTACAGGTCGAGCTCTTAAAACGGGTCGAGTTAGTTACGGGTCAAGTTTTTTACGGGTCGAGTTCGTTACAGGTCGAGTTCTCCAGTATTCATTTTAACACGTGAGAGCTTCATATAAAACCTCGTGGCTGCTCACTGTTACATATTGTACTGCCGTAGTCATTGGATTAATAACGCCATATTTCTTCAGGAGCATAAAAGGACGGGTGAAAAACAAAAGAGATTGGATAAGTTGAGATTGCATCTTAGAGTCAGGAATCACATGCCAAGGCATTGTTTCGGTCTCACACACTTACGCTGTGTAGGCAGTAATCTGCACTTGTAGATGGTTACATAACTCAGTTTTGATTTCGTTCACCAACAGGATTAACCATTAAAGACCACTTTGTGAAATATTACAGAGGGAACCTATGAAAGTATATGGTCAAAGCTCATATCCCATCGAGTTTGAATTGCATAATAATTCGCAAGGCCAAGCTACGTGAATTACGTAGTGATTCAAACTCAATGGGATCGAGCTCTGACCCTAAACTTGAATAGGTTTCTGAATTTATCTCACCCTTTACATTGACTAAGGGGCTAACCTTTGTGATATAATCTCCCATTGAGTATTATTTCTAAATACGCCATGGGCGTTGAGTATAAGATCCCAACGTTAAGGTCCGGCGTCCACCTACTACGATATGTCTCCGATATGGTCTACGATGCACCTTCCGATAAAAAATCAAAATCCTATCGGAAGGTCACCTAATATCGGGGCAGTTGACCAGGTTTCTGCGACACCGATAAAAACCCCATACAATGCGTGGGGGATTGGCATGTCTAGACATATGTCTACGATTTTACACTTTCCCGATATGTCTCCGATGTTTGGATTTTGTATCGGTGCCATATCGGTAGGTCTAAACCTCTATCGTAGTAGGTGGACGCCAGGCCTTAGTCTCTGGGGGATAACACCAGGGGTGAGATAAAGCATTGTGGTTTCTTTCCCAATCCAACATTGCTGATCCTCATTATGTTGGAAATACTATTCTAGCTGTTGGATAAGTGGCCCATCTCACTCGACAAAGTAATCCTAATATAAGTTCGTCTACACACATCCAGTGCAACTTTGCCTCGTTATATGCAGTGTTTGAACAAGCATTATAACCAGCATTAGTAATCTGTTGGAAAAGCTGGCAAATAACGATTGAAAGGCTACCCATGTTATACGACATACACAGAATGCGCATCAAGACATTCATGGTCGTATTCCAGGACACATTTTAATATTATTTCATTGGATCTCGGACTTGGATACAGGGGCCCGTTTAATAATCTCGGGTTGTACATGTAGACCCAGGGACGATGCGGGTCAACTTTATTCAACATTTATGGACGACCTTATGGGCGGCTAATACTGTCTTAGTGAACAGACTTAAATGTTGTCAAATGATAACCCTCGTAAGGGGTACAGAAAAGGGTATTCATGTACAATCCGACTATTAAACGGGCCCCAGGTATATGATTGTATATATATATATATACAGTAGAACCCCGACTAACGGACACCCCGCGTAAGCGAAACACCGCGTTAACGGACACCTTTGCTCGGAACGGTTCCCTCTTTTAGATGTTTATTCTAACCCCACGTAAGGGGTATCCCCGCGTAAGCGGTCTCTTTGGGCCGGAACGGAGAGTGTTCGCTTACGCGGGGTTCGACTATATATATATATATATATATATATATATATATATATATATATAATCTATTTATAAACATATATATAAACATATATATATATATATATAAACATATATATATAAACATCTATATTATATATTTATATACATAATATTACCATGGTGCTAGCAGTATCCTTGCTATCTCCGGAGTACTGCTACGCATCAACTACGCGGGGATTGCAACCACGCAGATCAAAATCATGGTAATATTCTGTATATATTCTGGTATTTTAAGTCTCCAGTGCTTACTTTATATTCCATTTTAGCATAATACAGTCACACACATGTAATGCTAAGAACCTATTCCAGTGAGGATGGTGAAGAGGCTCAAATGGGAATAAACCAGCACTCATGAGGTCACAGAATTACTTAATGTAGGAGTCCAAATAACCGCAAGCCAGGTATAAAAGCTTTCGTCCATGCCACCTGTTCTGGGGCATTGTTTAGTCAGTGTTTGTGTGAGTAGGGAGGGCAGTGTGTTAAAGTAGCACACAAATACTGGCGGCTAACCACATGAGTCAATTTAACCTGAGCCAATATTCTTAGCGTGACCTGTATTCTGTAAGGCATGAATAAACGTATACAGTAAAACCCTGCTTAAGGGTTAACCCTCCGTTCCGGGCCAAGTGTCCTCCTTAAGCGGGGTGTCCCCTTAAGAGGGGTTTTCAGGATGCCAGTGGTTATACAATAGAGAATACCTACATAAATGAAGGAAACAATGGTTATTAGGTTAAAAGGTTTATTAATAAATAAGCAAATAGATATAAATTGTACAATATATATGAATATAAATGAATATAAATGTACAAAAAAATATATATATATATATATAAAAGAGGTTGAAGATGGATATGCCTTCCTTGCGAAATTTGCTCCTTTTTACACCCCCGTTAAAATAAACTCTTAATAGAGGGGAAAATTTCCGTTCCGAGCAAATTGTCCCCTGAAGCGGGGTGTCCCCTGAAGCGGGGTGTCCCGGAAGAGGGGTTTTACTGTACATAGAGTAAAACCCTGCATAAGCGGACACGCTCCGTTTCGGGCCTAATGGTATCGCTTAGGCGAGGTGTCCGTTTACGCGGGGTTTTCAAGTTTCTCCAGTCCACAATGCAAGTGTCATATATCGATATGCAGGGGAGACAGAGGCGATTATAAATCTGAAATCCATTCTTCAATATCATAATTGTATCCGAAGTTATTAAACTTTGAAATACAAAATGTATTTTCTATGAATATACACTCACGCTCATAAAAATAGAGAAAGCATAATCTATTTTTGATAGGATGTCCGGCGGAAGTGTTCGCTTACACGGGCCTTAGGCCTTTTCGTACCGAAATAACTGTACGCTTATAAATGCGGGGTGACCGCTTACGCAGGATAGCCACTTACAGGGGTTAAATTATACATGTAAAATAGGGGAAAATTACTATTCCAAGCAAAAGTGTCCGCTTATGCTTATGTTCTACTGTACACGTGGCCCCTTACGTGGGGTGACTGCTTATGCCTATCGGCTTGTTTAGTACGGGTAAACTAGTAAACTAACCTGTTCTGTTCCTTCATCTTGATACATTATCCTAGTATTCCCTGAATAATGTATATTCTGGTCACTACTTTTTCCCCCTTTTTTTCGTTTAGAAAACAATTTAGACAACAATATTTACTCATGTGAGCGATCTTCTATATGTTGAATCTCATGACTCTTAGGTATGCCATAAAAATATCCTTTATTCAAAGCAATTATATTTATTAATCTTATTCCATCTCACCCCTGGTATTTTTTCCTATAGGCTTAACATTGGGAACTCTTTCTCCATGCCCCTACGAGTATTGTAGTCTGTTCTCCATGGTCTGTATCCTGTGTGTTGTCCATTATTTTAGGGTGAACAGGGGTGAGATGAATACAAAAAGCAACTCCAACTCGTTTGAATGCTACGTGATATTCACTCGGCTGTCGCTTCGTTCATACCACTTCGCATCAAACTCGTGGAGAACGACGACTTTGACCAAAACTTGTTGGTTTCTTCATTAATTCCTTTTCATGTGATGATTGAAATGTCCATCCAGATTTAAAACTATTTGTGGAAGTAGCCATTTCATCTTCGTTTTGAATTTGTCCCCTTTTTGGATTAGCTGAACAGCCACATGCAGGGCATCCCTAGCCAGTGTACCCAGCCCTGTCTTAAACATGAGCAGGTTCCTCTGACATAGAGCCCTCCATGGGCTGTCATTTCATACTGGCCGCACTCATGTGTATGAAAACAAAATTGAATCAATAAATATATACCATTTATCTTTGCTATTCTTCAGAACAGCTGGATCTTACTGTATAACTGTGTATTCAGAGGTAGTTTTCCAGTGGAGCCTGGCTGCTTCTCAAGTCCAGCCATTTCGTTCAGTCTTTATTGTTAGTTCCCAGACTGCACAGTGCCTCGCCAATTAACATAGAACAGCGGTTCACCCCTGAATGGAGGTCAGGGATGAATACTTTACCTAGGACATCCCAAAGCTTCGCTCCAATAGATAGAGCTGAACACCTGTACTTCTCTGTACTTGGACTTGCTATTCTGAACTAAACCTTCCCACTGCTCCTTGTTTTAGCATTTTCATCATGTCATCAATGCTCCACCATTTTACCATAAAATTTATATAAAAAAAAAGTTTATAAAAAAAAAACTAGGAACAAATAGTATGTTCACCATTGATGAATAAACGTGCAGTTGTGAGTGAATAATAAAAAAAATACTTGTGTTACATTCATTCCCTGGAAAGATTTCTGTAACCCACTTACACCCAGTCAACTTGCCATTTTTGCAACTGCCTGAGTCGAGGATCCAAATATATCAAGTACCTGTGGGTCAATGAGGTATTTCAGTCTTGAATGATTCGTGATGGTCAGCTGAGCCTGCCTCTAAACCCCTGATATACTTGCACTCTGCTCCTTTCCCACAATCGCAGTGAATAGCATGTAGATAGTGAAGGGATAGTTTTCTGGAAGCACACTGGTAGTCTATATGTTACCACTCTAACCTTTAGGCAATGTATGTATTCCGTGCAAGCACGCTCAAATCCCCTCCAACACTAGTAAATACCTACCGTGATCACAATATATGATATGGTTATTTCATTTTTTTCGAGAACGTTGAATGTCAATATCCTCACTTCCCGACAGATGAATTCTAATTTGAAATTACGTGATTATCTCATTGAAGAATTCATCGATACCTAATCTAGAATCCAAACTCAGGTCCATGTAGGCAAGGCTGATTAATATTTCATGAAATTAACGTCAATAGCGAAAAGGTCATGGCAGACTTGGTAGGGGACTGGTTCCCCGCCCCAATTAAATATGGGACAAGTAACGCCCAGCAACAGCAACGTGTGACCGACCTTGAACTTTCTCTGGTTTCCTACCAATTTGCACAACCTCTCTCCATCATGAGATTTCTCATATAACCAATCTACACTCATTTGAGATACATGGAAATATATGAGAAAGGAATGGCAACATTTTGAGATTGTTTGTTTGTTTTGATTTAACGTCCAGTTAACCATTGTAGGTCATTACCAGACTTTCTCAAGGTTCATTTACACCACGAGGGTGGTGATAGAATCTATGTGATGAATTCAGGTAGAAATCTCACCCCTACACATTTACCAAGGTGAGCGTTCTTTTACTTCCCACACCACATAGACATGGTATGAGAAGGATTGGCCTTTGATATAGCAGTAAATCTACCACTGCTGGGGTGATGGAGAAAGGCGGCTGCAGTAGGACTGGAACCCACAAAGTCCGACAACCTTGCGGTTACAATTCCGGTATTCCCCAACCCTCAACATTCCTAAAGATAGAAGATAACATATTATGATGATTCCATAAAAAAACAGATTTCGCTTCATCCTCTAGCGGGTGAACCAGCGTAAAATCCAACAAGCATCAGTCAGGTGCCAGCTAAAAACAATCCCACAGTACACCAGAAAAATGGCGGCTGTTACCCATGGGCGTTACCTGGCCTAGTATGTGGAGACATAGACTCCAGGCTAACTTGGTAGGCGACCATTGCTCTATATGAATCATGAACCTTATTGAGGTATCCCATAATACAAGATCCGGTGTTAGCTGGTTGCCGTCATGGTACAGTCATAGACCATGACCCATATCCCACACTTATTGCGGGTAAACGGTTTTTATATATCTAGAAATCGGGAACCCGATGCCAGAAAAGGAAATTTCAGCTATTTCTACATGAACATTCGAAATGATATTCAGTTCCTTCAATTATAAATCGGAAAACTGTGGTTCATCAGGGGACATACGGTCGTGGTGTGGCCAGCTAGTTGGGAGCGGATCCTTTACTTACCCGGGCCGATAATAGGGAGTTTAGTAACATCTGGAGGGCGTATGACCAAAAATCCATAGGGTGTAATAATGGCCATCAATTGAATATATGACATTGGTATATGTGAAGTATCCCCATGCCATAACTAGTAGAGGAGCAGATCTGAAAATTTAGGATTTTTCTTGCCGGCTCGCCACAATGGTTATTAGAGTTGATTTTGATTCTAGAGACTCTCTACTTTTTAGTGTGGGTGCTCTGGCGTTGTAGACCTTTCAGCATCACTATTCTATCTGAGGCCAAAGGTCAAGGTCACTAAAATTACAGAGATCTCAATTTTTAAGACATATGTGCTTCCTACTCTGACCCTTTATGAGCTAGGAGTTTCATATTGAATAAGCATATATACCCCATCAAGGTCTTTAAGTATGCAAATGTAAATGACCTTGGGTCAAGGTCAAGGTCACTGAATTCAAGGTCAAACATCAATTTTTTGCCTTTTTTTTGCATATGGGTATGTTTCAGTTGCCATGGCAACCATACATATCAGAAACTTGATAAAGAAACAGTTCAGTATTATTCCCTGAACCAATAGCTTCAATTTGGTATGCTATTCACCCATATAGACCATATAAAACACATACCTAATCCACTTAAGAAAGAATTGGATGCTCACCAATTAATGAAAACTGTATGGAAATCCTTAGCGAAACAGCAAAAGTCACATTCAACTTCTAAACTAGATTGTGAATATTTCATTAGCTATTACAAGTATGGGTTTCATATTGGACATGATGAAGGCTGCATAGCTTAAGTTCCAAAACCTACCCAGATAATGACCTTGACCCAATATCAAGGTCATATTCCCAAGGTCAGCCATTGCTACTCATTCCAACATAAACTAGTGACTCAGGATATTATGTTTATCTATGTGCAGCATGCCTCTACAAAAGGATCAGTCGTTTCTGTGGAAAAACTTCCCCTATGAAAACAGGCTCACAGGAGACTTATAATTCAAGCTATATATGCCAAAATGGCCTTATACCTTCCTTTCATTCTTGTGAACCATCTGATATGAAGAAATGTTACATAGCTGCATTAGTTTTTAATGCATGGGGTTGGCAAAATGACATAAAAATATTTTCGCTAAAAAACTGGTATATTTGGGTGGTTTTTCGGCCCCAGCCTCCTTATTATGCATCAGACATAGGCAAAACTAGGGTACCCCTTGATGCCCAAGATGAGACCAATGTGAAAAAAATGAAAAAATCATATATATATATATATGTAGTGGAGCTTAAGCGGGAGACATCTCAAGCGAGAAATACAACAATTTACAGAATCGCCAACACAAAATGGCATTTATGTGAGCTATTATTTCATATTTCACCTGATCATTGCTTCTGAGACGCTGAATTATCAATGGGAGATATTCCTATGAAATAATAGATCATTACTTACATGCCATTTTATGTTGGCGATTCTGGAAATCGCTGCGTTTCTCGCTCTGTATATCTCCGGCTTTATGTGAAGGATTAGATGACTGACCGTTGGGTCAGTTGGTCTTAAACCCGTAGAATGACTCCTGATCCCCTCATAATAAAGCACTTTGGTTGTTATCTGCATCAATATTACTGAAGTCATTAATGGCTTAAACACAGGACTAGGAATAAGTAGAATTACCAGGTACACTCAGAAGGAGGTCAGGAGGTCAGTATTCCAATGAAACCTGATAGGAATTTGCAAGTACCTCACCCCTGGAATAAATGTCCATAGGCCTAAAGGCATATCCTACAATCCACAGTGTCGCCACCTAGTGATTTATGGATAATGTTAAATACCGGTCAAAACTGGTTTCTTGGGATTCCTTTTAATTCTACATTAGTAAATTTAACGTTTTGTCCAGTTTTTCCGATTCCAATAGGTAAAATAGGCCAATTTACATTTGCTTGATTTACAAGTGAAATGAAACATATGGTTCTCTTCGATTCTTTCAAAAACAAGGACGGTGACCTATTATTTTTAAAACCTATATTCTGTGAAAGTTTGAGGAAAATGACATGTCTTTTTAGAATGTCTATATATTCTGATATAAAATGATCACAATTTTGATCTATAAATAAAAAACTAGGACGATGACCCCCAAATTTTACGTTAAATATGTGTTCCACAACACTTGGAGATCATCATATTAAATTTTCAGGGAATTGACATGGGTTTTAATTTTCAAGCCAAATTGTCCGATATGCCTTTAACCTTGGGAACTTGTTCTCCATGCCCCTATGGGTAATTGCAGTCCGTTCCCCATGGTTTATATCCTGTGTGTTGTCCATTATTTTTGTGTGTACAGGGGTGAGATGAATACAGAAAGCAACTCGTTTTGGTCAAAGAAGTCTTTCTCCAACTCATTTGAATGCTATGTGATATTCACTTGGCTGTCGCCGCGTTCATATCACACTGCACCAAACTCGTGTACAATATTGAAATTGACCAAAACCTGTTGGTTTCTTCTTTTGTATCTTCCGTTGACCTAAAAGTTCAACGTTTTATCCAAAACAGAGCGATTCAATTGCAACAGTCTTCATAAAGGCATATCAGACAATTTGCCTTGAAATTTAAAACCCTTGTCATTTTACTGAGAAGTTAATATCATAATCCTTAAGTGTACTTAACAAAACACATAGAAGTGTCCTTAAGAGAACACATAGATGATTTAGAAATGGGGGTCACTGTGCTAGTTTTTGATTTAGAGATCAGTACTGTGATATTATATCTATATAGGAATGTACAGGAATTCTAAAACGTTGCTTTTTATATAGTAAAACCCATGTCATTTTCATCAAACTTTCACAGAATATAGTAAATGTATAGTACTATACACTACACTTTTAAAAATCATAGGTTACCGACCTTGTTTTTGTAAGAATTGAAGAAAACTATATTTCTCAGTTCATTTTCTTAATAAATCAGTCAAATGTAAATTGGCTTAATTTATCCATTGGGTCAAGTCAAACTCGATGATGTCAGATTTCACTCATTTAGTACTAGAATATGCCAAAAGGAACCTATTTGTATTGAAAATTGTCCGTATTTTAAAATCATCAGGTGGCGCCATTGTGAATTGTAGGATATGCCTTTAACACTTTTTTTCAATTTCTTTATTGATGCTTATTAAACTCATGCATTTATTTGAGATGAAAATAATATCCAATAAATGTTCACATCACATAAAGAGGCTGTGCGTATCATAGGCTGGATTTCTTTACGCGAGTCCTTCCCATACGGTGAGATAACACTTCTGTTCAGTCAATACTTATTTTCTAATTCACAATTACTGCAAGAGTAATGATAAAATATGTCTATCCAAACCTGACGTTACAACAAGATTACCCGAACAGATCCGCTGTCTTGGATGTGAGATAAAAATACATAGCAGTCGGTTTACAAATGGTTACTCTCGACATTCATCAGACACTTTGTACTTGTTGATTTTCAGTCTTCTCTGAGTAGTGCCGACCAGGGACGCCCTCTATCGGAGGAACCGGGACTTAAGGAGAGCGAAATATCTGGTCAGTATTTTCACTTTTCCTTTTCTACCCTTTTATTGGACGTCCGAGCGCAATTTTAGGACATTTTAGAAAATGTAGAGAAAAACCAACAACCACAAAAAACAATAAACCCGAATACAGAGAAATATAAAACTGGACCGCTTTACTAAGGTAATATTTTATGGGAAAAACTTCCACCTGAAAAATAGAATCTACATCGAGGTGATCCCTTTAAAAATAAAATAAAGGATACCCTATTGGAATATATATTAACCTTGAGGCAACGTATATATAGGCAAGCGAGCACACTCTAAAACATGTGGTAGTTATTTGCTAGGATCTGTCAAAACATTTTTTTTTTCAAAATTGTATTGACCACATAGGAGTTTTTACACTAACTTTTTGACAATTCGATATTTACCTACCACATATAAAACGTGTAATTTTCCGTACTATCCGCTTGGAGATCTTCCCGCACATAGAGACAGAGTGAACACGACCTATGCTTGGAGACTGAGAGCCCACGAGAGTGAGATTCTCGTGCAGTGAAAAACTCGAACCTGTTCTTCTTTTTTGTATTTCTATACTCAGACAAACTTCTTCTCTTATGATTCATTACAAGCCATGCCAAAATCAAAGTTTAGTATTGTAGTTTTCTGATCTATTTTTCTCGTGAGAAACCAATGGGATCTTTTGGCTGGTACCCGCCTATGTCTTACGATCTTAACTTTCGCTGGTAGCCCTTTCAAAACTCCTCTGATACCCCTCCCCCCACCCTCCACATCTCCAGCCACCAC
The DNA here is from genome assembly GCA_950022655.1 of Alentia gelatinosa. Taxonomy (NCBI): domain Eukaryota; kingdom Metazoa; phylum Annelida; class Polychaeta; order Phyllodocida; family Polynoidae; genus Alentia; species Alentia gelatinosa. The sequence continues at coordinate 88,081,415 of OX465582.1, forward strand.
TCTAAGTATTTGACCTCGGCCATGCAATTGGCTTTGTGGAGCAGTCAGCTGAGTGTGCGCCTGGGGATGCGGGCGTAGGGTGTACGATTCCCGCATCGGCTGAAGACATTTTTTTTTTTTTTTATTTCTTTATTGAACTAATAGAACTAACTCGGGACTCGACGAAGTCGCTAGTTGTAGTCAACGATTCGGCTCCTGTCAGCTTTGGCTCCAGGCCTATAGACCGCATTAGTCCTGATGTCATTTTGGTGCCAAACAAATCCAAACTCCGAGAAGCACTGCATAGACGTAGCATCGTGGCATAGTAGAGTTAAATATAATGTAGAATTAACAAATTTGAGATGTGTAGGATCGCCGACTGCTGCACTTATGAAGGGATATCCCAATGTTTGGCACCAGAACGTAAAATGGGATTCACACGGTGTGACAAATGGACCTGAGACTGGTGTACTTCACACCTTTGCACCAGTCGGCTACTATTTCCAACTGGGAACAAAGTTTCACAGATTGGGGTGTTCTACAGTCTCAGGGGAACATGGCGGATTCAATTCACATGAGAAGATTTAACAGGTACATAGTCTCAACCCCACACCCCTACACAGGGTACACAGGGTACACAGGGCACACAGTCGCCGACTCAGGGTACTTCCCCGTGTGAATAGGTGTTATTTGAGACCGCTGAGACTCACAGATTGGGGGAGAACGTGTGAAATACATTTGTCTCACCAAAATGTCCCTCTAAATTTTAAACCTGTTTAAAGTAAAAATCTCATGAGATTCTGTTCCTTGTTAGGGGCGATTGTCGCCGACAATTGCAAGAGAAAAAAGTTGTCTCAGCAAAATGAAAGCCTGTCATTCACACGAGGAGATTGTGTTCCAGTACCAAATCTCAACAGGATTTGTCTCAGACAAACGGCCTGTGAGGTACATGAATCCCACCGTGTGAATCCCGTTTTAGGGAAACCCCGCTCTCGGCAGGTCAAATGACATCACACTAATGCGGTCTATGCTGGTTTTCAGCAGGTACCGAGTAGTTTGTTTGATAACATGCCAACATCTGACAATTTTATACATCACATATTCGTGTCTGTTCTAGAGTAATATCATATTTCCCTTTACCTTCTTCTTTACATTCTAGTCATAAGGATAGGGAAACCTATTATATATCATAATATAACATCTAGCATTTGACAACGCATTCTTCCCTGGGAATTGAGTATGTAACTTGAGGTCAATCGATGATTAGTTATGATCGAGTGCGCTGATCATAGTGCTGATATAAAGTCAGCAATCGTATTGCCCTCGTAAGCTGCCATAAGTATTACATCACTTGTGTAAGTAAGCCTACACCAGCAGAATTATCCCCACTTATTTACGAGTAGAGATTGGTTTCAAGATATGTTTCTATTTACATCGTTATGCCATATTAAGAAAGAAATTTATGAATGTTTGGTCTGTGTCCCCGTTCGAGTTTGGAGTGCGCAGTAATATGTACGAGGCGATAGCCGCGTGAATATTCCGGAGCGCTCCAAATGAGAATTAGTATTTCTATATGAACTTCATATTTGACAATTTTAAGGTCAACAGTGTCAATACCCAAAGCAAAGTTGCCCCCCCCCCCCCCCCCCCCCCAAGGATACCCAAATAAAGTCCCTTCTCCCCCTGTATTACAAGTTGCCCCCATCCTCCGGCCATGATTATTGAACGCTCCCTTATCGAAAATTATTTTTGCTCGTGACACATTACCTATTATGAAATCATATTACTTCACATTATCTCACCCCAGGTATTTTCCCCAGAGACTCAACATTGGGAATTCGTATCCAATGCCCATTAAGTATTTTTTCTAAATACTCAACGGGCATTGGATATCTTACCCCTGGTATTTTCCCCCATAGACTTTGGGAACTCATATCCAATGCCCATTGAGTATCTAGAAAAAATACTCAATGGAGGATCAAGTCACAAAGGTTAGCCCATTGGTCAATGTGAGGGGTGAGATGAATTCAGAAACCTATTCAAGTTTATGTTCAGAGCTCGATCCCATCTCGTTTGAATAGCGACGTAATTTACACAGCTTCGCCTTGTGAATTACTACTCGATTGAAAAGAAATGGGATACGAGCTGTGAAGATAAACCTTTATAGGTTTCCTCTATACAAGTTACGTATTTATAAGCTGTACTATTTGGTGTGACAGCGGACAGAGATATATTATTTGATGCGACACAGGTACTACCTAGTCGGAGCTTTCTCTCAGGGTATCGAGATAAGAAAACTATAGTTATAGCTTATATTTTCAATAAGGCTAGGGATATATCATAAGAGAAGAAGCTAGTCCTATACAAAGAGAAGAGCCGGTTTGAGTTGATCTCTCCACGAGATTCTCGCTCTCGTGGCCCTTCACTCTTCATGTATAGTTCTGGTTCACAGTCTCTATGGGAAGAGGCAACTCCAAGCAAACCCGACAGAATTCTAACGTTTTATATGTGGTAGGTAATGACCTTACACTCTCCACGCAGATCTCCAGGAGGCGTTTGACGTGTTTGACGCGGAGGGAGAGGGCACCATCACCACCCGGAAGTTGTTCCGCATCATGCGCGCGCTGGGTCAGAACCCAACCGAAGCTGAGGTTCAGGATCTGATAAACGCCGTGGATGATGACGGTAAGTTCCGGTCACTAGTCCTTAGTCAATCAACACCCTTCTCCTTTAGGGGCCATCCATAAAGTAGGTATGCAGAATTTTCAAATTTTTGGACCCCTCCCCATCCCTATCCCTATTCCCAACCCTGTGCGCAATAGAACAAAGAAGGGGCATACGCAAATTTTCCAAAATATTTGCCCCCCCCTCCCCCACGGAACTCGGCATAAATGCCTCGTTCCGTACAAACCGTAAATTACCATCTCGTTCTGTGACTTGTACAGCATGGTCAAGACGTTCTATATGAGTACACTAGCGACGATTCGTATTTGGCTACCACCTACCACATAGTTTATATTGCATCATGTCCCAAAAGTGTACCCTGCTCCGAGATATTTGTCTCGAACTCTGGTCAAAAAGCGATCGGACAAGACCAACCCCTAAGTCGGAGATTTCTAACTGCTTTGAGCCCCCTAGCGGGTGAAGGGGAAATCATCGTAAACTTGTGGTCATGTCCCGGTCACACTGGCGTAAAAAAGTGGCATTTTTCCGTGTATGCACGTCTACGTTCTTCTACGTATTTTGAAATCTACAAATACGTTGTAAAACGCCGCAAAATGCGGAGATACGTATATAGGAAAGTGGGTATGCGCCGAAAAACGTCACAATGTGTACAGAAGCGTAAATAAGCGTTGATGAACGTTGAGAAGCGTACTAAAATGTTAGAGCAAAGCAAACAAATACATTCTTAATCCATAGCTAATACGTGGTCCCCAACAATTCAAATACGTAAAAGAAACGCCATAATTTACGCCAGTCTGACTGGGGCATTATCATTTCGCATGACACAGGTGTTTGAGCTGATCATCAGCGATCAGAACTCTATCACAGAGTAAAAATATATATATCCTTACTCTGTGACTCTATGGATTGACACCAGCAAAAGTTGAGATCTCACGAGAAAAGTAGATCAGTGAACTACTATACTAAACTTTGATTTCAGCATAGCTTGAAATAGATCACAAGAGAAATAGGTTGTTTCTGTATAGATCTACAAAAAAGAAGAACAGGTTAAAGGTTTTTCTCTCCACGAGATTCTCACTCCCGTGATACTTCAATCTCCATACGTAGTTCTGGTTTGTCTGTTTCTATGTGGCGGAGGAACTCCAAGTAGATCCGACAAAATTCTAAAGTTTTATATGTGATAGGTAATAATAGGTAACTATATCACTTCAGAGGGTCAGAACAGAAGACCTACTCTAAGCCGAACTTGGAGATTTGTATCCAAATTCAAACCTAATAAAATCCATTAAAAATAATCTCATTTTACCACCAGGTAACGGCACAATAGAGTTTGAGGAGTTCGTGGCGATGATGACGAAGAAGCTGGCAGAGCCTGACACAGACGAGGAGTTAAGGGCAGCATTCCGGGTTTATGACCAGGAAAGTAAAGGTCACATCACAGCTGAGGACCTAGAGAAAAGAATGAGTGACCTGCGAACAGATCTTAACCCTGAGGAGGTATCAGAGATGATTCGAGAGACTGACAGCTCCGGCAATGGTCACGTAACACTTGATGGTAAAATCACTATACATTGTTGTTCATTTGCATATACATCTTTTTTTATCATTTCTTTATTAAGGCCACTCAAAAAAAAAACTTGTTTCTCATCACCAAGCCATGAAAAAATATGAAGAGGGCGGTTTTATGTTGTTGCTATATTAAAGATGGCTTTTGAAGTGCCATAAAATGGACTTCAGACATACAGTAAAACCCCGCATAAGTGGACACCCTCCGATCCGGGCCAAAGTGGCCGCTTACGTGGGGTGTCTGCTTACAAAGGGTTTCCAGATTTTTATTGGCTATACATTTAATGCATCCTTGACATCAGGAGCTTTAATTTGATACTAAATACACGTACCTTTCATAATTTCTATCAATGTTAACCTATCTTTTTTTTAAATCTTCTAAAATCGTTTTTTCTGATGCGCACAGTGATGAGAAACAAGGTTTTATTTGAGTGGCCTAACCTACAGTTTATGTATCATTCATGTAATAATCACAAGGTTAATAACCAAAAAGAAAACAGCGTCAATAAAGGGACCGTTGGCATCAGTTGGTATTTGGATCAGATGGTTTTAATTGCCTGGCCTGTCTTGGTTCTTATATAATGTGTGTCACTATGAAATAGTAATTAAACCATATAACAATTTGATTGTTAACAAGTGAAGGATGTGAATTCTACCGTTGTAAGTCTACATTCTTCACTTGTTCATTAAATTTGTGCTCAAGAATTGTTTGCTTTCGAGAATATGCCTGGAAAGCTGAAAATAAACATGTTCCCTTGACATACTAAAGATGACTAATTTTCAATGTTACTAAAACCTTCTGTCACCTTGGCTGGGAATTGCTGTGTTACAGGGTCATTGGGCAACAGAGATATGGCGCTAACCATGTTTGTTTGTTTTGGTAGTTTAACTTTAATATGTTCTATTAGAAATACTTTGGGTTTGATTGAATCTATGAGATGAATTTAGGTTGAAATCTCGCCCCTACACATTTACTGAGGTGAGAGTTCATTAACTTCTCACACAACATAGACATAGTGTGAGAAGGATTGGCCTTTGATATAGCAGTAAATCTACCACTGGTGGTGGTGAAGGAGAAAAGTGGCTGCAGTGGGACTCAGACCCACAAAGTATGAAAACCTTGGGATTATGAGTCCAATGCTCTTTACCACTGAGCGAAACCCCCAACCCTGGTCACTTTGATTATGCTTGCCTGCAAGCATATCTGGCTTGCACCACACGGAGGCAAGGCGACCAAGAGGGTGAACAGCTTGATCATTGCTGTCCACCCCAACAGGCCTAACAGAATATGATACAATCACTGTACTTTATCAGGAGGTAATCTAAACGGGTATTACACACTCATACCTCTAATCTTATAGAATATGTTGCCAAGTATTGTTGTTTGGCTGCAGGCGTTGTGTACCTAAGTAGATATAGTACAGTAACAGCAAGTGGGAAAAGGTTTATTTTGTTTGATGTGTATACAAACACACAGAAATATTCGGAATACTAATTGCATATACAGTAACTGGTAGCTCTAGTGTATCGCATTTCCTTTGGGAGCAGGGTGCTCTTTCTTCAGTAGAATTAAACTATCCTTTCTCTTTTCCATGTTCCTAATCTGTAATCATGACAAAACCAATACTCACATACTTACCCAGCTGATAACCAAAGCATAAGCATAATGAAACTTTAACATATCCAATATATACAAGTTTGTTGGTAATTTCTGTGTTAAAAAGTGTGTTTTCCTTATTTCAGATTTCCGTCAACTGATGATGGAAGGAAGGGAACAAAATCAAATTAGCCTAAACGGCAGAACATCAGGGCCACCATAGGGCATGGGTTATTACATGGGATATTAAACAGAAATAATGCAAACTTCCAGATTACATTGGGAGTGTGGGCATAACAAGAGAAATGTACATGCTAAGAAGTAATATTGTGATAGTGAAGGTTGAAGACAACCACAATAGATGCCTGCCAGCTTCCTACAAATGTGGAGTTAATAACTTGGATAAATCGACACCTGTTACATGTATATATGACAGGAAGGACCTATAACAATGTGTGGGTGCATGGCGATTTAGTAAAAGGAGTAAATCTACACAAATCAACTTTGAACAAGGATAATATGATCAAATTAGGAAAAAGGTGTCTGTGAATATTGTACAATACAAGGTACTTGATATGTATGAACGTTTTTCCCTGTGAATCTGGACATTATAACTGCTGAAAGGGCTGAGGGCTATTGTCTTTGGTATGTAAATACATGTACATAAGTTACTTGTGAGTGGGGAAAATACAAGAAAAACAAATAGTGTTTGCTGGGATGGAGAGGAAATATTGTCTAATAAAACAAACATACAATTCATGGTTTGTTCTCTTTTATTTACAAGGAAAAAGCACAAATAATCCACTCACATCGGATGAACTTCGCACGGTTATCCAACCTGTTCCATTATATATTTGTTTGCAAAATTAATTTATAGAACGGAAACTAGAGGGGCCATCCATAAAGTATGTATGCAGAATTTTTGAAATTTTGGACCCCCCATCCTCTCTCCCAATCTTGTACGCAAAAGAACAAAGAGGGAGCATACACAAATTTCCAAAATCTTTGACCACCCATCCCTCCTCAGTGCATACATACTTTATGGATGCCCCCAAAGGTAAATACTTATAGGTACCATCCTCACATGGAGGGTCTTATACAATGAGTCCTTATACTATGAACATCTTTTTACATCTGACGTTCACATAACTGGTAAAGCTGGTACCTTCTAAAAGGTTACAGTGTTTTTTGTCAGTATTGTAGATTGGTTTGGTTCATTTGTTTATTTAACGTCCCAGGGGACCCTAAGGATATATGGGGACCAACTCATGGTTCAGTTTTTCTCACTGATTTTACACCACAAAGGTGGTGATCGAATCTATGAGATGAACTTAGGTAGAAATCTCACCCCAACAGATTTACCCAAGTAAGAGTTTTAGTTCCCAGACCACATAGACATGGTAGGAGAAGGATTGGCCTTTGATATAGCATTAAATCTACCAGGGGTGAAGAAAAAGAGTGGCTGCAGTGGGCTGCAGTGAGACTCGAACCTACAACCTTGGGATTACAAGTCCAGTGCCTTAACCACTGAGCTTACTCCCTAGAAAGTGGAAGTATAGTTTACCTCTGAAGTCAGTCAATTGTTCTTGAAATGTCTTCAGTTCAACTATGAGTATTTATAGTATTTCTTAATGTTTACTCGACAGATTGTTACATGACTGCCTATGGAGATTTTGTCGGGCACATGTTTGTTTGTTTGTTTGGGTCGTTTAACGTCCATTTTGTTCAATAAGACTTACTTTGGGTTTGACTGAATCTATGAGATGAATGTAGGTAGAAATCTCACCCATACACGTTTACCAAGATGAGAGTTCTTTTACTTCCCACACCACATAGACATGGAATATTGTTAGACTGTAGGTGAAACATTACAAAATTTGACTTCTTTTACTGTTCATGAAAGTTTGAGACTGTTACAGTATAATCATCAGAGATATATGATGAATTGTGTTCAGATAACGGGACCAATGATCTCAAGTCTTCTTTAAAAAAGACAAAGCCCCAATGATTCTGTGTCAAGTCGAGACCCCTCACCTTTTTGTATAGAATTCCCTTCTTACAAAAGGGTTAGAGCCTCCTATTCATTACAAATACTCTTTATTTCATTGAAGATGTATCCCTTGCAGTCTGAACATGAACCAAAGAAATTTCCATTTGGGCACTTTTCTCTGCACCAGAGGTTGTTTCCAGGTGAGACAAGTTTCACAATTTTCATATGGCGTGGTTCTTGAAGTAGAGCCTTCCTACTAAGAATATGAACAAGAGTGTTTTTCTTGATATCACAGAATCCCTCTTGGTCTCGCAGCTCAGAAAAAGGGGTGCTGATTGAATACTTTAAACATTTTTCACGTAATTGGGGTAGATTCCATTTCTCTGCTAGTACCAGGCTCTGGATGCTAGGCCCTGCTGACATCAGATGACAAATAAGCTGCTTCGATGGCTCTTGGTTCTCAGACTGTTCTAACTTAAATCGCAAGACCTCAACTAGTGAGGCTGCCTCCAATTCATTAAAGTGAGGATCCTTCTCTAGGTTTGAAAGTGATATGTGCTTGATATGCTCAAGGGATTTTTCATGGAGTTTTGGTAATGAATATGTATCTGATAAAATCAAGCCACTGAGACATGGTCGGCTAGCCAGCAGGTGTTCTTCACACCTTTTTGTCACATGATCCATTTGGTACTCTTGTGCCAACTTCAGGAGATGCTGAACATCATTTCCTATAAACAAAAGAAGTATTGTGAGTTAGTCATCCATTTCCATCATCATCCTTAATGCAAAGTGGTGTTAGGAACAAAGAAGGCCAAGGCAGCAAGCTGAATGATTGTGTTTGCAGTTTGTTTTTGTTCCTGTATAAAATACCTAAATAATGAATTCTCTCGATATACTTAAAATCAGTGTGATCATAGATATCTAACACAAAATTCAAAGTTTAAAGGAGACTTACCCAGGTATAAGTGATATTTGACCTAAATTTAAACAAATCTCTCGTTAGGACAATCATGAAAACTGTTTTTAGAAATGTTTTTTCAAGAAACTGTCTTCTCTATAGTCCCAATGAAAGCTTTTTTCAAAACCTGATACAAATATGGGAGGTACTGTCGTAATGAAATATATACTAAACAAACGAACCGCTCTCCCAGCAATGACCTTGGGGAGAAAGACCACAAACAATATAAACAATCCCTTCCGCACCCGGCGAAACATTTTGAACATTTTAAAAAACAAACAGACAGGATGACCTACTAAAAAGACTCCTTTCTCTTGAATACAATAATATGGTGCAATAAATGCCAGAAGAACCAGGGAAACCAAGCCATTCTGTGACAGATGTTATACAAATAAACTTTCATCACTACAAATAATTCATTTGCATCCCATACTATTGGGTCACACATACAGTACCACATAGTAGAGATCAGGTGCACCACACAGTTCCTGCCACACACAATAATAGACCAAATGTATGGGTCCCAACCAATAATGAGGTCGATACTCCAGTTGGCAAGTAGCATGCTCCAGAGCATGGTTACCACCCCACTCTCTTCATTCTGTGGTTGTAAGGGTTAGGGTGTTGATAACATGCCTCGTTGAATTGTAATGTTGATCTTTGAACCAAAGTCTATGTTGTTACAGGGTCGTCAGTTTGAGAAATGGAGATTTAGAAACTTGCCGGGTACTAGCAGTATTGAATATCCTGGAGTTGGTTGGTTAGTTTGATGTCCAGTTAACCCTTTGGCGCCCGGTGATGCCTTAAGGCATCGCCACCCGTGGCTGGATGATGCCTTAAGGCATCGCCGTGTGTGGCCGGATGATGCCTTAAGGCATCATTTTCTAAGACTTACAAAATCATAGTTTATGTGTAATAACTTTGTAAATAATTGGTCAATAATGATGAAATTTTCACAGGATGTTGGTATAACATTAGGCTTACGATTTGGAAATACTCATAAAATAATATTAAAGACCACGTGTTTTATCACGTGATCAAAAGTGAAATTATCATAATTGGCCTGAAAAGACCCCGTCCCCTGGTGGTATGTACTAACACCCTACCCGGCCTTACAGACATTGCTTTGTCATAGGTGCCCGGCGTGAAAGGGTTAACAATTACAGGTTCTTACCAGACTTTTCAATGTTCTTTTACACCACAAGGGTGGTGATCGAATCTATGTGTTGAATTCTGGTAGAAATCTCACTCCTACACATTTGCCGAGGTGAGAGTTCTTTTACTTCCCACACCACATAGACATGGTATGAGAAGGATTGGCCTTTGACATAGCAGTAAATCTACCACTGCTGGGGGTGAAAGAGAAAAGTGGCTGCAGTGGGACCCGATCAACAAAGTCTGACAACCTTGGGATTACAAGTCCAGGGCCCTTAACCACTGAGCTAACTCCCCACCCCAATCGCTTCAGTTATGCTTGTGTGCAAGCATATCCGGTCTGCACCACAAGGAGGTGAAGTGACCAAGAAGGTGAACAGATTGGTAATTGCCGTCCACCCAGCAGACCGAAACTTTTGAACTGGAGGCTGCATTTGGGTCAGACCCACCCATCCATCCACAGGTTTCAGCCCATCTCCCCGGCAAAAAAAGCATGCCACATCCATCACAAATGTACTTGCCACCGGCCATCTTGAAGGTTTGGATCTCAGCTTTTCCAGCAGGCAGCGAGATTCACTCTTCACCATAAAGCGCACCGGTTCACTCTCCTCCCAGAAGCCTTGTGTGTCGCTGACGTCTAATTCTCATGTTCCTTCTTTGCATTTCTCCTCTCCCCCCTGCTCCGGTTTGCTGCATGCTTTTTCACAGACCTGGGAACCCACTTTTTAAGAACTCTAGGTCTTCTGTCGTCCCTATCAGGCCTTTCCTCAGTAGGCGAGTGAAAATAACAATCCCCCGGCCCGGTGGCACCAGACTGTCTTAATTGCCCGTGTCCCCCCTTCAGGGAGTCGGCATGAACTACCATACGGGTTTGTTCTTTGTCTATCTCATATATGGGCCCTCCGATCCAGGTCAACACTAGCCATGGCCCTGTCCACCAACACTGGAGTTTCAGGGATATCCCCGGCTTCTTCAGCGGATGGAAATAGTACACCTACGACCATGGAGCGATAGGTTGGTGGCTAGCACGCACATCATAATTCTGTTGTTGCCTCCCTACCGCCTTACCCAGCCCCCGCCAGGCTCACTGACAAGGCTTTCTCCATTCCCAGCTGCAGTTCCGCACCGTAATCCTCCCCCACCGGTGGCGTGTTGGACTCCAGCGGGTATAGGAGAGAGAAGTGGAGGAATGAACCAAAGAGCGGTAATTAATCATAACCAATGGTAAATGCAGTCAGTTTGGTCTTCTCGAACCACGAGAGCCAACAGGTTCTCCACAGTTTGATTACAACATTCCACCACGCCGTCGCTCTGAGGATGGAAGGCACAAATTCTCATTTGCTTGATACCCAGCAGAGAGACAACCTGTTTGAATACAGAGGATTGGAATTTCCTCCCTTGGTCAGAGTGAACCACTGCCAGTGGCCCCTGGCGGTAAATAAATGTGTCAACCAAAGCACGGGTGACAGTCACATACTCCTGGTTGGGGAGGGCAACTCCCTCTGCCCACTTTGTGAAATAGTCACAAATGATCAGAATATACCAATGATCTTGGGATGTACGGGGGAACCACCCCATAATGTCCAGAGCTACGCGCTCCAGCAATACCCATGTACACATGCCCCATGCATGGGTTCCCTCTTGGGGGGCGGTGGGGTTTTCCTGCGGAGGCAGGCCGGACAACTCCTATGGAATAAAGTCACATCCCTTCTGGAACCGGGCCAGTAGAACCTCTCCTGGCAGTGTTGGAGGGTCCGATCCCATCCCAGGTGGCCCATCAAGGCTGACCCATGAATATCCTCCAGGACCCCTCGGCGCCGGCTGGCAGGCACCGCCAATTGGAAAGTCACATACCACCACCGGCCGAACAGTCCCCCTAGGACAACCAGCCAGCTCCGCTGCACCCTCTCTGGGTGGGTCTGGGGGGTCCCCGGAGGGGCCCAGCCATGCCCTAACCCTCTCTAGGCGTGTATCTGCTCGTTGCTCCTCTGCTTACTCATCAGCACCACTGAAGTCCAGTGGGGACAGGTCTCCTTCCAGTGAGTAGTCTTCTTCGCACATGTCCAGTGGGCCCCGTGCACGTCTCGAGCAACTCCCGGCCACATTGCCGGCAAGGGGCCCTGGAGAGGCCATCAGCGTTACCGTGGGCCTTTCCTGGTCGGTGTTGTTTATCAAGATCGTAACAGCCCAAGAGCTACAGCCAGCTAGGAAAAGTAAATAACAATTGTTTTTCTTTACTAACACATACATGTATCCCAGCTGCGAGAAATATCTCATTTTCTACCTGATTTTGATCCATAATCGGTTTTGATGAAATATACATTCATGGATCTACCTATACAGGATACTCATCATCCACTTATCATCCACTTTAGGGCTGCACCACTGTTGCTTGCCCCACCAAGTATTGTTGGAATTTCTTAACTCCAAAGATGATTCCTAGCATTTGTCGATAGGTGACGCAGTAGGCCATTTCTGACTTAGTGAGAGTACGGCTGGCATAATCTTTCTTTGTCATCCTGCCATTGAGAAAGGACCAGACCAGCATCATGCAAAGTTCCTCCGCTGTGCTAGGCCGTCCAGACACCCTGCAGCAATAACCCCTCTTCAATGGAATTCATACGCTGACAAACCTCACAGGCCAGCGACCCGGGCACCTCCTCCACAAGCCCCGAGGTTTGCCCCTTTCCAATTACCACTGGACCTGCCCCCGTGACCAGCCAACCAGTAAGCCGGGGAACTGGCCGGCCCAGTCGCCTCTCAGCTCACCCATCAGAACTGTCTCCGAATTCCCAGCAACCACTGAAACCCCCTTCCTCACCACCCGGCATATCTCCGCCCCGGGGACCCTCCAGCTGACTGTGCTGTTGGCCACCTGGACGGCAACTCGGTGGAAGTCTGCTTGCCCCAAGGATGGCTTCGCTCCCTATGTCTGCAACTAGCCACTCCCAAAGGAATGCCCTCCCACCATCTTTAGCACCCACAGCAACATGCCCTCAACCCTCAAGGGGCGCCCATCCACACACGACACTGGGCGGTCCGTCTCCTCCAAATCCCTGTTTTTACCATGTCGTTTCCACCAGGCTGAGGACAGAAAGCTCATTATGGCCCCTGTGTCAACCAGGAGGTGGACCGGCCAACCTCCCAGGCAGCGCTCCACTACCACACCAGGGCCCTTCGATGGCACCTCATAGATATTGCCTTTCCCACCAGCACTCGCCTGACAAGTCCTGACAGGCTAACGCCCAGAAAGGTCCCAGCCTGGCTATCAGTCTGCCCATTAGCTGAGATGCATAGGGCGAAATGGGCCATGTATTTGTTGAGGTTTGACGAGCCATTGTATTTCCCTCACATAACGATGGGCTTCTGGGCTACTGCCTTTCCCTCAAGACAGGGGCTCCCCTTGAGGAACACTCTGTCCACCGGGCCGTCCTAACTCACCAGGGACAATCTGTCAAACACTCCCTTCTCCCCCACCGGGCGCCTCTTGGCATCTTCTTTGGTCCCGCGACCCTCTTTCCAATCCCTCCAGGGCCAACTAGGAGGGCCTCCCCTGTGAGTGGCAACCCCACCGAGTCATCGATGCCGCCATCCCCTCGTCGGGACCCTTCCCCCCTTTTATCGCCCACTCCTGCATGGGGTTGGGAGGCTTGATATCTCCGGTGGCCCCCAGGGCCTCCCTGGGCTCTACTTCTTCCTGTCAGTCTCCTGTGGGTTGGGCCGTCAGTTGATCAGCCATATTCTCCTTGCCGTCCTAACTCCGTGAAACTCCCTGTTACCTTAACCACATCATGATCCTCCTCGACAATGATCAGGTCACCTATCCCACCGCTGCCACCAATGTAACGGGTTTTCAAAAACATGACAACACCAGAATTAAAGTATCAGTGTGAGTCCTATAAGTGTAGACGGGGCTTAGCGATTTGGAAAAACACTCCTGCACCCACCGCTGTTGCGACCACAGAATAGAGAGAGCTGGGGAGATGGCCCGCGGATGACAGCGCAGCCTAATCCGCATACCCAGAGTTTCGGCAGATCTGATTGGTTGAGAGATCTGTGCTATGTTTTCAGGTCTCACATCTGTAAATAAAACCGTGCGGCATGCCAGTCTTCGACCTGTCCGTCGCTGTTTGGTTCTATGGGAAGCCATGTTTCACACATGGAACAAGTAGCGATTATTCAACCGCTCCTTTTTTCCAGGAAGATTCTCTCCCTAGAAGCAGTCTATAGACTGCCTTCTTTCCTGGAATCAGATGCCTGTATTTTCATTATACTATCCTTACACTTCGTGTAGAACAGTGTTATATCACCGCCGTAGCGGGGATATTTTACTCTCGTGGTTTCGACTGTTTTCCAGTCTCATCAGGCAAGGTGCGGTAGGTATTTCTTTTGTGGTATTCTCCCCAGAGTTTCATTCTGGAGGAGGATATGTCAGTCCCCTTATTTTCTCGCTAGGAGAAAATAGTAGATGTCGTTCTCTCTATTATGTCGTTCTAACCATTGGTCCCGTGGACGTGGCATTGGGTCCAGAGGGTTGTCTAGATGGTTAGCCGTACCTATTGTCGAATGTATTTAGTCCTTCTGGTGCGTGGGTCTTGAGTCTGTGTATCCAATTGAATTCTATCTTGTTTCGTAGCCTTGTTGCTTCTTTGTTCTCTGGGTGCCGGTAGATGTAGTCTGTAGTATGTAGACTCTCACATGCATAGGGCGAAATGGGCCATGTATTTGTTGAGGTTTGATGAGCCATCGTATTTTCCTCAGATAACGATGGGCTTCTGGGCTACTGCCTTTCCCTCAAGACAGGGGCTCCCCTTGAGGAACACTCTGTCCACCGGGCCGTCCTAACTCACCAGGGAAAATCTGTCAAACACCCCCTTCTCCCCCACCGGGCACCTCTTGGCATCTTCTTTGGTCCCCGACCCTCTTTCCAATCCCTCCAGGGCCAACTAGGAGGGCCTCCCCTGTGAGTGGCTCCCCACCGAGTCATCGATGCAGCCATCCCCTGGCCGGGACCCTTCCCCCCTTTTATCGCCCACTCCTGCATAGGGTTGGGAGGCTTGATATCTCCGGTGGCCCCCAGGGCCTCCCTGGGCTCTACCTCTTCCCGTCAGTCACCTGTGGGTTGGGCCGTCAATTGATCAGCCATATTCTCCTTGTCGTCCTATCTCCGTGAAACTCCCGGTTACCTCAACCACACTTCCTCCTAGACAATGATCAGGGCCCCTTCACCCCTTGCGCTAGGCAGTCGCTCTCCTCAGCCGTGGGCTCCATGCTATTATCTCACCCCAGATATCTTTTCTCCATAGATATTTAGGAAAAATATCCAATGGGGGAAAATGTCACAAATATTAGCCCATTAGTCAATATTAAGGGTGAGATAAATTCAGAAACCCATTCAAGTTTAGGGTCAGAGCTCGATCCCATCTCATTTGAATCACATAGCAATTCACACGGCTTCGCCTTGTGAATTACTATGTGATTCAAACTCGATGGGATACAAGCTCAGACCCTAAACTTTCATGGGTTTCCTCTATATGATCCCAGCAATCATCTTCAGAAAACACTTTGAGGGAAGTGTCACCTATCCCACAGCTGCCACCAATGTAATGGGTTTTCCAAAAACAACAACACCAGAATTAAAGTATCAGTGTGAGTCCACTTTATTGCTGTTCCTACCAGTTACAAGACCTCAGTCTGCTAAGTTTGTGATCATGCTAAGCAGTGAATCTGTAACCTCGTCTTCTGGAGTGAGTCAGGCTAAGTGTTGGTGACGTCTGCGCTCAGAGAGCTGAACTGTCAGAATGTCCGAACCTGCCTCCGCAGCCTATATTTATACCTAGAGGATGATGTCACACTGGTCCACTCCGCGTCCACCACTGCCGAACTGCGGTGCCATGCGGTGGCATTCGGTGTGGTTCGGTGAAGTGCGTCCCCCTTCCCCTCTGCCTGTGGCATAAGGCGCACAACCATGCCAGGCCTCCCGGACCACTGCCCAATGCCCATTACACTATGTTGAAAACTTATCTTTTGATAGTGACTGTTGAAGACAAACACAATCGAAGTCTGCAAGCTTCCTACAAATGTGGACTTAATAGCTTGAATGAATGATACATGTATATAGACAGCAAGGACCTATAACAATGTGTGGGTGCATGGTGATTTAGTAAAAGGGGTAAATCTACACAAATCAACTTTGAACAAGGATAATGTCCAAATTAGGAAAAAGATGTCTGTGAATATTTTCCGATGCAATGTACTTGATATGTATAAGCTTTTTTCCCCTGTGAATTTGGACATATAACTGCTGAAAGGGTTGAAGGCTATTGTATTTGGTATGTAGATATGGTCATGTACATAATTTACTTGTGAGTGGGGAAATCACCAAAAAAATAGTGTTTGCTGGGATGAAGAGGAAAAATTGTCTAATAAAACAAACATATAATTCATGGTTTGTTTTCTTTTATTTACAAGGATAAAACAAATAATCTGCTTACATCCTACTAACTTTGCATGGTTATAAAATATTCACTAAATGCTTGTTTGCAAAGTTAAATTATAACAGAAACTAAAGGCAATACTTAAGTACCGTCATAAAATGGAGTCTATGAAGCATGAACACACTTTCTTACATCTGATCTTCACATAAAATGAAAACCTGGTTAAAACCACCTTGTAAAGAACTTGTGCAGATGTGATCTAATATCTAATCATTAACCCATCATAAACATTATTGGTGTACTTTATTTCGTTTAATCTATCATTGTTACCTGACCGTCTGTATAAAAGTACTGCATAACTTTCTATTGTGAGCGCGACCTGGCAGAAGAACGGCCTAGCTGAACCAGTCAATCATTATAAACATAATGACCAGAATAAAAAATAAAGTGTTCTTGGTCAGTATTGTAGAAGGTGGAGGCATAGTTTACTTCTGAAGTCAGTCCATTGTGCATAATTGTAAATCATCATTAATTCTGCTGTTGGACTATACCACCTTTTAACTATATTATGCTAATTTATTTGGGACGCTTCCAACCCTACGTCACTGGTCATGCACCCTCACACTACCTTCAGTCTTCACTGGGTACAGAAGTTTATTTTCCAACCCACCCACATCCTTTTTTAAAACAAAAATGTCATACTTTCATGTTTAATGTCTCTTATAATTTACTTGTATTTTATTCTATTCATCAATCATATTTCAATGGCTTTCTAAGTCATAGGACCTGCCTGTCCCCAATTTTATTGTATCACGTTTTATCATAAATAAGGTCTAATAAATAAATTATCTTAAGGCAGTCAAGCATTTGTCATAATTATTCGAGAAATGTCTTCAGGTCAACTAGGAGTATTCATGGGTTTTTTAATATTTGCTCAACAGTTTTGTTCATATAATGAACTTCTATTATGCCAGTCTATTACATGACTGCTCATGGTAATTTTGCCAGGCACATATATCGATAAATATAACATAAAAGCATATCAGGTTTAGTACATCGTTATACCTGTTACTCTCACTGGAAATATACCAAGGTTGTTAGACTCTAGGAGAATTTGACTCCTTTTACTGTTGATGAAAGTTTGAGACCTTTGAGTTGATCCGTTGCAGTATAATCATCAGGGAAATAACGGGACCAATGATCTCAAGCAGTTGATAAAAACCGAAGTCACAATGATTCTGTGCCAAGTATAGGACCCTCTCCTCTTTAGATAAGGGCAGGGCTAGAGCCTCCTATTCCTTACAGATTTTCTTTATTTCACTGATGGTGTCTCCTTTACAGTCTGTACATGCATTATATCCAGGTGCATTTGGGCACTTTTCGCTGCACTTCCTTCCGGATGTGACAAGTTTCACGATTTTCATATGGCGTGGTTCTTGAAGTAGAGCCTTCCGACTAAGAATATGAACAAGAGTGTTTAGCTTGATATCACAGAAACCCACTTGGCCTCGTAGCTCAGAAAAAGGGGTGCTGATTGAATACTTCAGACATTTTTCACGTAACTGGCGTAGATTCCATTTCTCTGCTAGTACCAGGCTCTTGATGCTAGGCCCTGCAGACATCAGATCACAAATAAGCTGCTTCGATGGCTCTTGGTTCTCAGACTGTTCTAACTTAAATCGCAAGACCTCAACTAGTGATGCCGCCTCCAATTTGTTAAAGTCAGGATCGGTCTCTAAGTCTGAAATAGGTATGTGCTTGATATGCTCGAGGCATTCTTCATGCAGTTCTGGTAATGAATATGTATCTGATAAAATCAAGCCACTGAGACATGGTGGACTAGCCAGCAGGTGTTCTTCACACCTTTTTGTCACATGATCCATTTGGTACTCTTGTGCCAACTTCAGGAGATGCTGAACATTATTTCCTATAAATGAAAGAAGTATTGTGAGTTAGTCATTGATTTCCATCAGCATTTTTTAATGCAAAGTGGTGTTAGAGACCGAGACGATCAAGGCTGCAAGCTGAATGACCTTTAGCAGTTTGTTTTTGTTCTGCTTCAGGTGCTTCACTGCTATGGACGGAGACCATACCTTTCTCATATAGAATAACTGAAGAATGAATTCTCTAAATATACTTAAAATCAGTATGATCTTAGTTATCTAACACAGAATTTAAAGGTTAAATGAGACTTACCTTTTATATGTGATATTTGACCTAAATTTGAAAAAAAATCTTTCATTGTGATAATCGAGAAGACCATTCCATGGAAATTTCTTTTCAAGGAACTCTCTTTACACTTGTCCCAACCAAATATTTTTTCAAAACCTGATACAGATATGGGAAGCACTGTTATAATGACCAACTAAGAGAACTGTGTATTCAAAATATACACTGTAAACAAACAGATGGGATGCCTAATGCACTCTCCCAGCAATGGGCCAAGAGAGAAAGACTACACTTAATAATATCAATAACCCCTAACACACTTTAACTGATTCTTTTGCATCCCATACTATTGGATCACACATACAGCACCCCATAGTAGAGATCAGATGGACCACACAGTTCCTGCCACACACCGTTGACGCGGAAACATCCCAGTTAATAAGATTCAATACACCATATGTATGGATCCCAACCAATAATGAGGTCGATACTCGTGTATGCAAGTAGCACGCGCTACACAGCGTGGCTACCACTCTCGTCACTGGAGAGGTTGGTGATCAAATCTATGAGATGAATTCAGGCAGAAATCTCGCCCCTACACATTTACCGACGTAAGAGATCTTTTGCTTCCCACACCACATAGACACTGACTGTGACTTCCGAACCTCCATATCTCACCTTGGTTGTCTAGAAGGGACCATTTTGATTAAATCTAGCTCTTAGGTATCTCTCAGTAGGTGGGGAAGACTCTGAAATAATGCAGTTTTTAGAATTCTCCCTGAGGACGGCGCTGATAGCCAAAAGCGGTCAGCCACATAGATCTAGATGAAGTAGAGAGGTGTCATTTCCCACAACTCCTGACATTAGGAGTTCAATAAAATGCATTTCGAATTGATGTCATATGTTCTACATCACTAAATTCAGTAAAAAGCAGTATGATAACACCATGCAAAGCCCTTATATAGCATTTTTTCATATGACTACTTTGGTACACATATAACCAGAACATACATCAGTATCACATATAGTTCTCATTACTTAACATTCCAATTATCATCATCAGAAGATTTAGCATTAAGCCTATAAGACACCGAAATTTGTTCCAGATTCATCCCGATCATCGGCTCGGTGAGAGTCGGGAATACAATTATAGGTCATGATGACTCTTACCGACCACACCTCCTCCTTTTATAACCTCGTAAATTACCCGGGTTAAGATCAAAGAGAGCCGCCGTGAGCCGAGCCGGGGTGAGCCACGGGCCGCTGGTGTGGAATCATAGAAATTAATTCAAAGTTTAATAACTTCGGATCCAATTAAGATATCTGGAAACGGTTTTCAGGTTAATAATGTCAGGTATATAATCGCCTCTGTCTCTCCTACAAATCGGTGTAAGGAACTTCTAAATCGGACTAGGGGATAGGTAGCATCGCTATTCAAATGGCCAACACAGAATCGGTAAGTGAGAGTGAGTACACCAAAATCTTAAGGTCGGGGACAGTAGGTCATATCTGACATGGTAGTAATGCCCGACGCGTCGGGAAAAGCAATAAAATCGGGTAGGTGAAGTGCGTACACCGACCCGATTGATGCAGATTGTCACAGACCCGACGGATCAGAGGATTCATCATCACTACTGTTGTCATTGTCTTGTGGTGTAGGCGGTGGTAGCTGAAGTAATGTAGGGATCTAGGGATTTAGGGCAGAGTTAATCAAACTGGCATACACAGTCCATCTTCGAGCTGCCATCCATTACCAAAGGGTGCGGGATGGCTCCTGAGGTCATTATGTATTTGGAGATAGGCAACATAGTTCACCCTCTGCAGATGAAGGTCCAAAGTGTCCTTCTCTGGGGGAAGGCACATGGTCTTTTTCTTCTTCTGTCCTCTCCAATTTTTGGCTTTTGCTTCTCCCAAGCTTGCAATTTTAAGGTCAACATAGACAAACTTAAGAACAAACTTCAAAAGTTCAGCAATAGTATTTGGCATGATAAGAAGATGCTACCCGTAGTTTGAGAGTAGGAGTTGAGCTTCCATGGGCTTGTGACCGTTTCTAAGATTACTTTCTTCCTTATGTCATAGAAGCCAGATGTGTGGCCACCTCCAGTTAGCACATGAAAAGAGATTAGACGTAGACTCGTGGCACTTGAGCACAATTCTTTTGCATCAACCAGTTGGTTCTTCCTGGGTATGAAGAGACAACCCTGTTTAATGTAGGCAATGCACGATGCTTTTGTTTGTTTGTTTGTCTGGGTAGTTTAACGTCCAATTTGTTCAATTAGACTTGCACGATGCTTGGATGTAATTGTCAGTGTCCTCGGAATCAATCACACCTGCTTCCATTATGAATCATTCCTAGTCTGAGCTTACACAAACACAACATTTGGAAGGTGAGACTGTCCAGCACCTGTCAGTGTGTCATTCTTAAAATCATCATTGTCCACTACTGATGCAGCTGGTTCACCATGCTGTAGCTCTTACTTTGGGTTTGATGGAATCTATAAGATGAATGTAGGTAGAATTCTCACCCCTACACATTTACCGAGGTGAGAGTTCTTTTACTTCCCACACCACATAGACATAGTATGAGAAAGATTGGCCTTTCATATAGCAGTAAATCTACCACTGCTGGGGGTGAAGGAGAAGAGTGGCTGCAGTGGGGCTCGAACCCACAAAGTCTGACAACCTTGGGATTACAAGTCCAGTGCTCTTTACCACTGAGCCCTAGCCCGATCGCTTTATTTATGCTTGCGTGCAAGTATATCCGGTCTGCACCACGAGGTGGCAAGGTGACCAAGAGGGTGAACAGACTGGTAATTGCTGTCCACCCCAGCAGACTGACTGAGACTGCACACTTCATCTCCCTCTCATCCATTAACCCTTTGGCGCCGGGTGATGCCTTAAGGCATCGCCGACCGTGGCCCGATGATGCCTTAAGGCATCGCTGTGTGTGGCCGGGTGATGCCTTAAGGCATCAGACCTACAAAATCATAGTTTATGTGTAATAACTATGTAACTAATTGATCAATGGTGATGAATTTTTCATAGAATGTTTGTATAATATACTTATGATTCTGAAATACTCATAAAATAATATTAGAGATCACATGTTTTATCACGTGATCAAACAGTAAAATTATTAAAATTGGCTTGAAATGACCCGTCCCCTGGTGGTATGTACTAACACCCTACCCGGCCTTACAGACATTGCTTCCCCAGAGGTGCCCGGCATGAAAGGGTTAACTCTCTCATGAGTTGGTGGAACTGGCTCCTCCTCCTGATCTGAGTTAGTTTTAGTTGCCAGCCTCTTGCCCTTTGACCTGTCCCCTTGCTCATCTGCTATCTTGACTCCTTCATCTAAGCAACATGTAGGTAAACCTTAACACGGTAAAACATAAAACTTGGGTTGTCAAGGGACAAAAGTCACTCAGTGTACTGGCAGAGTGCTAATTTCTTTGGGGGAACCGAAGAACTTGCTTCACAATTTGTAAAATTCCAATTTGGGCCTGGAAGTGGACTGAAAATAAGTGACTGCCAATGTTTTACTAAGAGCTGCCACTGCTTATAAGGCGAGTGCTATATCTCCATTGATATCCTACCGACCAACAAAAAGAAGTACACTATTAATTTCACCATATATTCATTTGTGATAATCCATAATGTGATAAATATTGAGAAAGAAATGAATCTGTTTGCAATCAGTGACTTATCTAAAGCAAAGAATTTCTTACCATCTATACACTTGTTCGGGGGATGCACAACCTTCATGAAATCCTCAAATTCTTCAAAATCTTTGCCAGGCAGGTTGATCTCGTCACAGTTTTTCTCCTTGAAATCACCCTCGAACATCGCACTGAACACAGATGACGACATGGCCAGTGTGGCTTTGTTAACGTAGAGTTTCTTGTCATCAATGACGAGCACAAGGTCGCCATACGTCCAGGGGGCGGAGAAGTCCATACTAGTCATCAGATGTCAGAGTTTCAGCTGGAGAACATGCAGAAAAATGTGAATTAATGAGATGGAAACAGAGGCTGGTTACACTAGCTATTCTGTAGCCTACCTCATGTTCATAGGGAGCCAAAGTGAACCCGTTGCAACCACAGATAGCCGGTTACAAAATACTATTTCCGGGTATAGGCGCTCAGTACTTTGACTATGTAGGTTTGAGATTATATGTGTCATTCTCCAATCTTTTAGATCCAAATTTTTAATAAACTTAACAACTGTCATCGTAGTTTCGAAGTTATTCAGAGACGATAGTAGTAAACTACACTTCAAAAGTAACAAAAGAGACCAAAAACGAAAGTCTAGCCTCAAACCCCCATAGCTTTAGCACTAAGCCTCGTTCTTACTGGCCACCGGAAACGGAGTTTTGTAGGTGGGTATCTGTGGTTTCAGCAGGTTCACTTTGGCTCCCTATCGAGAATATATGGTCCATGACTGTAGTACTTACTAGAGTTGCTGGACCCACATGGCTCAAACGGGAATGGTTCTGGTAAAGCACTAAGTATTTGATCTACTTCTATTATAATCCTGAGCGTTTAATATAACTTGAAAGAGGCAATTTGATGTTGTTCACGCTCGCTGTTATTCACAGAAAGAAAGATAACGACTCCCCATCTCGTTGGTCAAGTTGTTCTACATGTCGGTCATTAAACGGAAAAACGTACAATTTCTCTGCCTTTCACATTCTACAGAAGCTCATATTAAATCTATTTATCTAACAGAATTATATTTAGTAATCATGGACACGGAACATTATAATATTACAGAAATTTATCTCATCCCTGGTATTTTTTCTCCATAGACTTAACATTGGAAACTCGTATCTAACGCCCATTAGATATTTCAGAAAAATATCCAATGGGGGATTATGTCACAAATGATAGTCCATTAGTCAATGTGAAGGGTGAGATAAATTCTGAAACCCATTCAAGTTTAGTGTCAGAGTTCGATCCAATCTCGTTTCAATCACTATGTAATTCACGCGGCTTCGCCTTGTGAATTACTACGTGATTCAAACTCGATGGGATACGAGCTTAGACCCTAAACTCTCATAGGTTTCCGCTATAGTATATATAGGGGGATTCTTTCTGTACAGTGACCAATAGTACAAAAAGATGTTACCATTGCCCCGTAAAAAAACCCATCTCAGATTCATGAAATCTGCCCTTACAGAAGAATCATACAGGCCTTTCTGGGATACTTTGAATTGTGATTTGATCTTTATTTTAAGTATTTTAGAAAAAAGTTTTTATGACTACAGATTGATACTGTCTGGGAGTGTTGCTTGAAATAAAAAAAGACATCAAAAGTATCCCCAGAGATGAAAATCATTAAAAAAATGCATCAGTAACTTTGATTTGCCCTTCTATCTTTATTCAAACTCAAAGTATCCGTAGGGGTAGGGTCAGGCGAGTGGTGGTGTGTTCCCTTTACACTAAAGGGTGCTGATCCTTGCTGTGTGGGGATTCCGTTGGACGATAAAACAAGTTTTTCGCAGGGTAACCAATGTTCGCATCACACCGGTCATCCTTGGGGACGTACGGCAGTCTTAGCCAGTGTACCCGGCCCTGTACAGGGCCGGGTTCCTCTGCCATAGAGCCCTCCAACGGGGTTGTTATTTCATACTGCGCACACTCTGACATATCTGGGGAAAAAATCGAATCGATAAATATATAACCATTTGTCTTTGCCAACCTTCAAAACAGCTGTCTCTTATGTTAAAATTGTGTATTTAGAGGTAGTTTTACAGTAGAGCTTGGCTTGTTCCCAAGTCCAGCCATTTTGTTCAGTCTTCCTCGCTGGTTCCCAAACTGTAAAGTTTCTCGCCTATTCACATAGGACAGCTGTTCACCCCTGAATGGAGATCAGGGGTGAATACTTTACCTACGGCAGTCTGAGCTTCTGCCAGTATGGTGCCAAAATTGGTTACCCTGCCATAAGTGGTAATTATCGCCCACTAGTATCTTGTGCGCATGTGTGAACATGCGCAGTGTTGATGTCCACGATTGGAGAGTGAAAATTTGCCAAAATTAAGCATATTACAACATAATTATCATGTCTAAATTCTATTATCCCCTCTGATTATCCGCTAGAGAGCTCGGTGGAATCACTCTCCTAGCAGATATCCTACGCTCTACTTCCTGCGGCCACTTGTCAAGCGTTAGTGCCGCGAAAGATCTGGGAGGAGAGTGCTAGTGGGCGATAATTACCACTTATGGCAGGGTAACCAATTTTGGCACCACACCAGTTCTGGTCTACGGGTCCGTGGAAAGGGGGGGTTAGCACATTTAAAAAAAAAAGAATATTCCTGGTCTGTGCCATGTGAGTCCTAGCACCGAAGGAACTAATCGGTAATCAATATGTTCTGCAGAGTAGTGTCTTACGTTATGGTGGAATGAGGCAGCGGCGAAAACAAAGTATAAAAAAGTAGGGGTGTGAAACTAGCCAGTAGAAGTAGGACCTGCCTGATTGGAAAGTGGCGCCGTCTGACGGCAAAAACGGGAACTAGAGAAAAATATTACAGTGTAGGCAAATAGTGGCGACGCATTACTAACCCATCTAGGTTTCAAAATCTAAACCCTCTAACTTCCCGAACATCAAGCGCATGCCAAAATAAGTAGGCAACACCTCGGCAGTATCGGGTGTAAATTTAGTCGAGATGTCGCCACAGATTAAGGAGATCTGTGAATGTGTGATGTCGCCTAGAAATTAGCCCGAGGCTGCACAATTTACAAGACCCTAAAACGCTCTTCCTACCCACTATTTGTGTAGGAACGTGATATATCATTTAGCACTCTTACCTGTGTAATATGACGTACTTGGTGAGTTTTCAGAACACGGATATATCTTAACATCAAACCACGAACTGTAGACTCTTCTCCCGGATCTATTGCGGCCGCAGGATGTAGAGCGTGGGACACATATGCTAGGAGAATGCGATCACACATCCGGTTGTCATTTAAGACTATGGAGGAGAGTGATAAGATGCACTCTTCTAGCAGTTCTTTGGTATTTTACTAACGACCAGCGAGCTTAAAGCCGCTGGATGGAGAGTGAATGAGTCCAGTCGTTAGGAAAGATCTGCTAGGAGAGTATCTCAACTCCCGCCTCACCTCCCTCCCTCCGCGAATCTCCCGCCTCTGAAATCCACCCTCTACTCGGCCATGTCGACGTACTACAGTCTATTTTTAACCCCATCAGAGCACACGACGTTATTATTGCCGCTAATACCATTAATAAACTGTCACTGGCCCAAGAAAAAACATGTTTAAAAAACCTACAAGCGGCCACGGACCTGTATCTCTGGGTAGGAAACGCGGGCCATTGCCGTGTTTGTTCAACGATCTGTTCGCCTCGACTATGCTTGACTGCGTTTCGCGGGTAGCGCGCTAAGTTTGGGTGACTTTAGATGGGGGCGCCACAGAGAAATGACTGATTTGGGGGGGTTCACCTGTGAAAAGTCAAAGTTTCCAAAATGTTCCCTGTCAACCAGGCCCTGCTTATGTATTTAGCTGTCTTCCCCAATGTGAAAGCTACTCAGAACAGTTGAAATTATATTCCTAGCCCTTCTGGGAGAGTCCAAACAATTGGCAGAGTTTGGGTGACTTTAGATGGGGGCACCACAGAGAAATGACTGACTTTGGGGGGTTCACCTGTGAAAAGTCAAAGTTTCCAAAATGTTCCCTGTCAACCAGGCCCTGCTTATGTATTTAGTTGTATTCCCCAATGTGAAACCTACTCAGAATAGTTGAAATTATATTCCTAGCCCTTCTGGGAGTTTCCAAACAATTGGCAGAGTTTGGGTGACTTTAGATGATGGCGCCACAGAGAAATGACTGATTTTGGGGGGGTTCACCTGTGAAAAGTCAAAGTTTCCAAAATGTTCCCTATTAACCAGGCCTTGCTTATGTATTTAGCTGTCTTCCCCAATGTGAAAGCTACTCAGAACAGTTGAAATTATATTCCTAGCCCTTCTGGGAGTTTCCAAACAATTGGCAGAGTTTGGGTGACCTTAGATGATAGCGCCACTGAGAAATGACTGATTTTGGGGGGTTCACCTTTGAAAAGTCAAAGTTTCAAAAATGTTTCCATTCAACCAGGCAATGCTAAAGTATTCAGCTGTCTTCCCCAATGTGAAAGCTACTCAGAACAGTTGAAATTATATTCCTAGCCCTTCTGGGAGTTTCCAAACAAAAGGCAGAGTTTGGGTGACTTTAGCTCATGGTACCCCTCAGAAATCACCCATTTTCTAAAAGTCACCCTTGAAAACTCCAAAATTTGAAAATATTCCCAATCTAACAGGCCTAATCTAACTATTTAGCTGCGTTCCCAATTAGAAAACTACTCAGAATAGTTGGAATTCCAGTTCTATGCCTTCTGATGGTTAAAACTACCTGCTGCTACTGTGGTGCCGCCCTGGTGGCAAAAACGGGAACTCGAGAACAATAGCGAGTCATAGAGAGATAAGCCAGCAGGCCTGGGTTGCCAATCCAGGTCATCCAAATCCGTGAAGCGGCCTTAAATTTTGTTTATGACCAAAAATATTCTTCCACGTCCAGGCATCGCTATAGATTGGCGTTTTCTTTTTTACTGAGAGTCCACATCACTACATAGACAATAATCGATGGTTTTGTGGACAAGCAGCTATAAACCACTAAAGTACTCTGCCCGTTTCCCCAACGTGTGTCAATGCTAACTGCCTATGGAGGTGCCTTGGTGAGAGCCTGCTGCTGGGTTCCGCCAACAACGGTATTGATTGTTTTATTTCATGATTTTCATACTTTGGTAAAGATCAGATTTCAAGATGCAGAAATTTCTGATTTCCGTCGATTGTCGGCGAACTTGCATCCCTGATAATGGGTCATGGTTTACTGAGTCCCCATACATTTTCAATGGGGACTTTGTATACGGTGAATAATAATGTATGGGAAAAGTCGGTTCAGGGACTTCTACCTGTTCAAATCAAATTAAGAAAATAACTCGACATTGTGATACTTGGCAGTTTATTTCTACTA
Source organism: Alentia gelatinosa (assembly GCA_950022655.1). Taxonomy (NCBI): domain Eukaryota; kingdom Metazoa; phylum Annelida; class Polychaeta; order Phyllodocida; family Polynoidae; genus Alentia; species Alentia gelatinosa. The sequence continues at coordinate 88,108,971 of OX465582.1, forward strand.
TAACAAGTTAAATGTACAAATGGAATGGTATCTATTGCACCTACGCACCACATCCCAATGTGAACATGCATATGGAGCATTATCTCACCCCTCATGTTTGTGTCCCATAGGCTTAACATTGGGAACTCATTCTCCATGCCCCTTTGAGTATTGCAATCCATTCTCCATGGTCTACATCCTGTGCAACTTCCATTCTTTTAGCGTGTACAGGGGTGAGATAAATACAGAAAGCAACTCGTTTTGGTCAACATTATTGCTCTCCAACTTGTTTGAACGCTATGTGATATTCACTCAGCTGTCGCCTTGTTCATATCACTCCGCATCAAACTCGTAGAGAATGAAGACTTTGACCAACACTTGTTGGTTTCTTCTTAGGTATTTAAGTGGAATGGGTGCAGAGTGGTTTAGCTCTAACAGCCGAGTCGGTGCTCGGAACATTCAGGTTCCAAATGTCAGCAGAAAAGTAAAACATGATTCCAATGCACGAAACGCCAGCGTCAAGGTTTCAACAACAAATTCATTCTCAATCATTAATAATGTTACAACTAAAACATGTCGACCTTAATCATACCGATACTGAGATTATTGTCCCGCTAAGTAGGTGGATATTATTATGCTCCATATCAAGGGAGTAGATTATTTTTTTCCTAATTTAAAAAAACTTTCATTTAGATCTTCCGACTAAACAGACTGGCTCCACTTTGATCCCTTAGTACCTTTTTTAACAGTACTTACAAATTGTCCACCGATATAACCTTGGAAGCGAATGCCATATTGAGGTTTATGTGGCTGGGGCAATTAAAGGAAAGTTACCATCCTCTTTATCAGAGATTCAAACCATAGTTTTCCAAATATAACAGAAATATACCTTCATGGTATCAAATATCACTGGATTCTAATAAAGCTAGCTATCCTTCATATACAACAAGGCGATCCGATTTATGGCCTGAAAACAGAGACAGACGTCTATCATTTTGCTATTGCGTTTTAAAACACGAAGACAGTGGATGGTAATGGATATATCGACAACCAGACAGACATAAAACAACCTTGGACGGTGATGAAGGTGAAGAAAGTTTATATTGATCGTTTTCCCATCTCGCTCTCATCCTCGTTTCTCTCTTTTTTTCACTCACACTCGGTCTCGTGTATAATAATGTCAACGTAGTACCACTGTTTAAACCGATTTGAAGTAAGGTAGACACATTGTAAATACAGAGAGGCCGGCGGTTGGTCACTGAAGGAGGCACTTGGCGAAAGGCGGGTTTGACCTTGACCTTGGAAGCACCTGAAGGCGGTGGGACGCGACATTTCCGGTTCCGGTCTCTATTTTGTCGTGTTCCTGAAGACGCCACCTATCGGCGTGATGAGGAGGCTACCGCCATGAGCACATCACTGTATAGGGCACATAGCTATTGTGTTATGGAAGCAGCCACCTTGTTCCCTGACGCTAAACAAAACACCAGGTGGCAGGTCCGGTTATCAATGGATTTTTTTTTTTTTTTATTTCGGTTTGCCATAAAAGGGTTTTAGCCTCGTCTCATGATTATCTATAGATTAGGATAGCAGAAAATAGTGGTTGACCCCTGACTACAGTGGCGCTATCTTACAATTTCCTGGCGGATGATGACGGAACTAGCAGTCACATACTAGCAATCACTTTGTGCCCTATACAGCGTTGGGGACGAGGACGGGGCGGGGGTTGGAGGCTTCAGCAGCGGGAAGGAGGTGAAGGTGACGGCCTGGAGGGCGGCCTAGAGGACGGTAAAAGCTCTCCTCATACCAGGTCCTTGAGCAGGATTAGAGCCAGATCTGCAGGATAAGAAAATCACAGAGCTATCAGTAAAACAAAAGCAGTTCACCAAACCCTCTAAGATGCCCAATTATCAACTCTCCAGAGGGACACTTGATCGGGAACGTCCGATGCAAGTAACGGACGGGTGAATTATTTATGAGATAGAAACAAGTCAATATTTTCATCAAAATACAAAAGGTATCACATAACATGTTAGCTTAAGTTAGATTGGATATTTGCATCATTGATAAAATAAAATTCTAGTTGAATCAATAATGGGATAAGCCTAGGTGATGTTAACAGGGCTCAATACATGCAGTAGAGTTATATTATATATAATGTATGGAGAAATTGTTTTTCTATTTCTACAATATTATACCTGATCCAAGCAGAGAAGGTAATGCTCTATAGATCTCAAATAAATTATTCAAGCTGTGAATTAAAATATTATAATTGCTTTTTACGTTTACCTTTTTTAATTACCGATGATAATGACAAATGGAGAGAGAAAGATTACTAGCCATTACTTATGTGAATTACTTGTGTAATTTTCTCTATCTGTGATTTGATGTATGATTGTAAATATGCAGGAGCTGCAGGATATAATTTTCTGAGGTCATCTTCGATAGCCCAATCAATATTAGGCCAAGGAGAAAACCATATATTTTCTTGTTTTTTAACTTTTGATATATTTAAATTACGAGGCGAAGCACACACTTGTTCCCAACCAATGCTCCTTTGAAAGTGACAATTACTCGGGAGCCATTCATAAAGTATGTACACAAAATATCCGAATTTTTTTACACCCCCCTCCGGATCTAATACGCAATAGAATAAAGAAGGAGTATATGCAAAATTTCCAAAACATTTTACCCCACCCCCACCCCCCACTGCCTACGTATTTTATGGCTGGCCCCTCTTCAAAAACAAAGAGAGAAGAGAACAAAAGAAAGAATTTTTTTTTTTAATGTTTGGGATATAATTATTGCCAGCTATTTGTTTTCCCTTTCAGATGTTTTAACATTTGATAAACTGATTTTAAACTAAAACATAGTTTCATTAAGTCATGTTTGGCGATTAATTTAAAAATCAACAAGAAACAATGATGGTCTCCTTGGCCATCGTTCAGCTCGCATCATACACACACACGCCTACAGTACTGGTTCCACCAACACACAAGATATAGTGAGATTAGTCACGATTTGGTTGTCTTGCTAAATCTTGCTAGGTTTTGAATAATCGTGTGCATATTTGCCGCAATGCATCTTGGGGTGTCACAGTGGTGGAGCACCAAAGTATACACACGATGTCGTGAAAAAATACACATATCATCGCGCAAGACTTATCGCGACAAAGGAGGTACAACATATGTCAACACTGTAAGATGTAACAAGATATACCACGGCATATCCATCGTTTTGGTGGAACCAGCACTTACTACCACCACCAAGAGACGGGAGAAGGGAGGTCGTCCAAGCACACAACTCCTACCATTCCTCATGTTTCTAATGGACCTCCCCGTAGAAGCTCTAAAGTCCTTGAGACCACGAAATTTATACATGGAGCCAGTGAAATTGGACTATTTCCAAGATGATTATGTTTTTCTCGACTATTGTATAGAAGAACGCCGAATATATAATGTCATTTTTTTCTATGATATGATTGAATGAAATAAAAAATTTATTAAAAAAAAGTGGTTTAGTTTAGAATACGAGGCAAGAACACTTTGAATCACAACCCTCAATCCACCCAAAAAAATTTGAAATTCAGAACCAGTCACGGATTTCCCTATCCAGTCTTTTCTGGTCTAGAATCCGTCTCACACTGTCTTATGTAAAAGCTCCCCAGGTCTGTTGGACTTTACAGTGAAAGTATGACAGAGAGAAAAAAGAATGATAGTGTGGGAAAGAACCACAATGGCGAATGTCATGGACGAGTGGGCCCTATCGAAGAACACATACTGGCGAGGCTTCAGATTTATAAGGAAGGAAGATAGCTCGCTTTCAGGATTTACCAGATACAAGTGTGGTACAACCCTTTACCCTTTGTTACCCTTCAGTAACTCTCAGTGATACAACCACTGTACTTAATCTGGACCGTTCACATTCGTGTTATATCAGGATTTATAGTAGCAGAGATGTCAGTTGGGGTCAGGGAAAAAAGTTGAAATATTTCATCATGTGGATTTTTCTGCCTCAGAGAGACCGGGAAATTTTGGATAATATGTCCTCGACGGCCATGGCATGGGGCTGAGGGTCTGTGGGAGGTTCAAACCACTGTTTTATTGGCGTAAATGAAGCTAAATCAATATCATCTTTGTTTGACACACGGTAAAGCAATTAGATATACTGAAAAAGTGGATTTCCACGGAAATTTACAAAAAGGTTGAGAAAGGACAAAAAGGTTGGAAATATTCAGTGCAAAGAGTGGACTTTGTGAGATGTGCACATTCTCAACCTATTAGCTGAAAGTTTAGGTTTAACAAAGCCATTCTCTAATGAAGGTCACCAACCCACTGTCTAAACTTTAAAGTGACAAATAAATGTTTCTGGAATATTTCGATAAGAATAATCATTTCATCAATAAAATCAGCCTTAATTATATACATTTGTTGAAAAAGTTCAGGCATGGGTAAAAAGGTTGAAAACCAACTGAAAAGTTGAAGTCTATAAACCCTGTAATGTATGGTTTCATGATTTAAGATATTTTATTATATGTACATGTTATATTCCTTGAGATTTTATTACAGCTTACCCTCACCTCAGTAGATAGGCTTCGTTAGTAGCATCATTACATACATGCTTAGGGCATCAATGCAGGCCATGTGTATGTGTCTGGAGTAAGTGCGATAATCGCTTCATTCATATCGAGGTTCTCATGCATTCACTCACTTTCTATTCTACACATCTACAATTTTGGCTGCTCAAAAAGCTTAAAGGCATATCCAACAATTCATAGTGGCACCACCTGGTGAATTTTGAAAATTGTCAATTATTAGTAAAAACTGGTTCATTCTATTTCTAAATGAGTAAATTCAATGTTTTGTCCAGTTTATCCAATCTTAATAGGTGAAATAGGCCAATTTACATTTGTTTGATTTAGGAAACATACTAAAACATATGGTTTTCTTCAATTCCTCAAAAACAAGAATGGTGACCTATGAACTTTAAAACTTAAATATACAGTACTATACACCTACTATATTCTTTGAAAGTTTGAGGAAAATGACATGGGCTTTACCATGTGAAGACCAACCCTTTAGAATTAATATATATTCTTTTTGAATTTATCATAATGTCGATTTCTAAATCAAAAACTTGAATGGTTACCCCTAATTTTTGAATTAGACATGGGTTCTACAGCTAATCATAATCATTTTTCAGGAAACTGACATGGGTTTCAATTTTCAAGCTAAATTGTCTGATATGCCTTTAATATATCTACAGAGGAATAATGAAGAGATTGTATGTGCAAAACAGAGAGTATTGTTTGATAGCCATTTATCTCAGTGTTGCCAGGAGTGGCTGACTGGATACTTCTTGGTCAAGGGTGTGAGGGGTGAATCAATGGGCTAGTAAAAGGGGGCCCCATACCCCATTAACAACCTATATATGACTCAAACCCTTGATTTCTATGAGAGATGGTATCAAAACCTTGGTCGAGAAACTATGTAGAACTTTATAACACTCCTTCAAGAGTTAGATAGTACAGAGGAAACCCATGGAAGTCTATGGTCAGAGCTTGTATACCATCAAGTTTTAATCACCTAGTAATTCACAAGGCGAAGCTGCGTGAATTACGTAGCGATTCAAACAAGATGGAATCAAGCTCTGACCGTAAACTTGAATAGGTTTCTGAATTTATCTCACCCCTTCCATTTACTAATCGGCTATTATTTGTGACATAATCCCCCATTGGGAATTTTTTTAAATACTCCATGGGCGTTGAGTACAAGTTTCCAATGTTGAGTCTATGAGGAAAAATACCAGGGGTGAGATAAAGGTAAAATGGAGTGAATTTTCCTTTTATTTTCCTTTGAAAAGGGAAAAATATTGGTTGGCAAATTTTTTTCGAGATAAAAGTACAGTACCACACTAAATTAGTACATTGTATTCGTAATCTTGGTTACTCGTTCAACACCGTTGCTCGACAAAGGTTTCTCACAGCAGACACGCAATATAGATATATGGCATTTATTCCACCACTAGAATGTAACACATGAGATCCACTCTTCGCTAGGCAGGTCGAACACTTGTACAAACCTCTAAAGTAAGAATTTTGTTGGATATGTTTGTATTATTATTGGAGAAGTGGAATAATTCCGAATATAACCTCATGTTCATCCATTCCGATGTTCTACATTCAGCTACCATGCTATAGTGCTTCAGATTATGATGAAAAAGGGCTTTATTTAAAGATTTACCTCGTGTGTCAATTTAACCACACAAATCATATACCAAAATGAAGCTCAAAAAGTCCCCTGTTTGAATAAACTTTTAACAAAAAATTGAATCAACTTCATGAGGGGTCATATTTTTTGCAATATTTTTGTAATTTCGGTTTCCAAGGCCACATAACATTTTTTTTTTAAATCATACAACATGAGATAACCATGTAACCTTCTGTGGAATATCATAATGGACAACACTTGATGAGTTCTTGGCATGTAGCCCATAACAAACCGATAGAATATGAATGCCATTTTCAAAGGTCTGAAAAGTGACTGTCATAAACACCAAATACTGGCGGAAAACCTTGGTACCTAGGGAGCGTCCATAGCTAAGATTCGGGCAAGGTCTGCAAGGAAAATGGTTCAACAAAATTTCGGTCAATAACTGCAATCTAAATTAGTACATAATAGTCGCAAAATCAGTGGTCAACATAGCAAGAAACATAATTAAATAGCAACAGTTCTACAGGTTGTATGGATAAAAGTCAATTGCATTACAAATTCACTTTCAACACTTTTCAACTCACTAATGCATGTTTATGAAAGAAATTAAAAAAAAATATAGAGTATAAATATTTGGTATGATTTTAGTATGAAAGGAATATGACAAAAATAAAATATACATATTTGATATGATTTTATAGACAAATTTGATGAGCTCAATATTCAAGTAATTTTCTTTACCTAAGATCTCCATCTAAGCTTTCCTAAAATGGTGCTGACTCTGTCTTATTGTAACAAAGTCTACATAAAAAATAAATAAAAATAAAATCCTTTTCATAAGGCTACTGTTGGAGCATTGATCCTCAATAGGACCAAGGCAGCAGCCTAGATGCAAAATAAATATTGAAATACTGAGGTTTAAGGAACTCTCCTTGTTATCCTGTCTTTATCATTAGATATTGCCTTCCAAGTGAGCATACATTATGACAATCACTATCACTAAAGTAGTTAACTGTCATATCCATTTTTCTTAGCCCTGAGAAAAAAAACCAATACTTCAGAGACGAAGAGCCACGAGCTGTCAATGTACAATTGCAGAAATTTGCATTTGATTTTAATAAAAAATAAAAGTATACTAAGTATATGAGTCCGCCTTGTATCAAATCTGCACCTCAAAGAAAAATGAGAGGAAGATATATCCCAGTTCTTAAAATATAACTTCTTTAACACTGGTTGTCTATATACTATAGTGAAACGTGTTTACTATATTGGGACGGCATCTCGTACCGTGTTTCTTTCGATAAAAAAGGTTCACGAGCTCATAGAGCGAGTGGAATACTTTTATCAAAAGAAACCCGTCCCTATAAGGTTAACGCATTTCACTTGTATTATATACCTGTAACTATCGATGATTACTTAAAATTTACCAAAACTTGACAACATCATATTGCTGTTCAAAGTATTCTGGGGAGCCGGAAGCGACATTATATCTTATCACCGACATGCATGCACGAATTCAAACTGTGGTGGTATTTTTTCATACCAGCACACTGCTGGGGATGGATACAATACCAAAACCACAGCAGAGATCGGTATCCATAGTATTTTCCAGCATAGGTATATAATACACAGACAATAAATGATGGTTTTGTGGATAGGCGGCCACAAACCACGAGAGCGCTAGCGAGTGTATTACGACATCAACCTCGAGTGGTTTATAGAGCCGTCTGTCCATATAGGCATCGCTTGTTGTATTTATCATCCATCCTTTCGAACAAATTAACCCAGGTATTGCCATATCAAAGAGTTCAACCATAGGGACTATTTCTTTGCTCTATAGCACATAGGGACTATTTTCCCGTATCTCATGGCTTTGAGGCCGTATACCTCAGATTTAAATCCGTATACCACAGTTATGGTATCTGCCAGGTTTTATATAATGGGTCGTGGTTTACTGAGTCCCCATACATTTTCAATGGGGTCTTCGTATACGATGGATAATAATACAGAAGTCTTCTACGGCAAGGTACAGATATTAAACTTGTCACTAATGGAGGTGCTAGGTGACCAGACAGGTGGAGAACGTACCCTCGGCCTTGATGTAGTCTTCCTGGTCAGGGTTGGCGACACGGAGGATCTCGTCGACGAGAGCTGGCACGATGCCCTCTCCTAGCGTGATGACAGCATGCCGACAGTCCGCCACGTTCAGCATCCCCGTGCCCTGTTCACACCCAGCATACATCAGAAATTAATCATGTAAAAAAATAAACAAACAGTAGAACCCTGCCTAACAGACACCCCGCATAAGCAGTCACCCCAAGTAAGCGATCACCCCGTGTAAGGGGGACTTTTGCTCGGAACGGTTCCCTCTATTAGATGTTTATTTCAACCTCGCGTAAGCGGACACCCTGCGTAAGCGGACACTTTGGCCCGGAACTAAGGGTGTCCGCTTACGCAGGGTTCTACTGTACATACAGTAGAACCCTGCCTAACGGACACCCCCCATAATCCTGGCCACTGGTTGGTTTGTTGGTTTGATTTAACGTCCAGTTAACCATTGCAGGTTCTCAAGAGACTTTCTCAAGGTTCTATTACACCACAAGGGTGGTGATCGAATCTATGAAGTGAATTTAGGTAGAAATCTCACCCCTACACATTTACCGAGGTGAGAGTTCTTTTACTTCCCACACCACATAGACATGGTATGAGAAGGATTGGCCTTTGTTATAGCAGTAAATCTACCACTGCTGGGGGTGGGACTCGAACCCAAAAAGTCTTACAACCTTGGGGTTACAAGTCCGGTGCTCTAACCACTGAGCTAACTCCCCACCCCCGTACTTCCAGGGACATGTTCAACGTTTTCCCGCTCTGTGGTATTACAGTTAGACCCGTTTTCACCAAAGATTCAAATTCATTAGTTAAGACTATTTATTGATTGCCTTTAATAATGGGGAATAAATGCTTACCTGTTTGTCGAAGAGCAGTAAGGCGTCTAGGATATCGTCGTACGTGGTGCACAACGCCTCCGACCGCGGGATGAGGATCTCTGTAAGACCCGCCGCGTCGATTTTGTTGCTGTCTGCATCGTGAGAAAAAGTGACGAAATCAGTTGGATTATCATATCATGTTGACACTGAATCAATGAGATCAGGAAAACTGGAAATCATGAGTACTTTTTCTAAATACTCCATGGGCGTTGGATACAGGTTCCCAATGTTAAGTCTATGGTGAAAAAATACCTGGGGTGAGATAATTAGCATTATGGTGTGGCAGATGCGCTAAAATACGGCCACGCCTATGACTGTCCTGTCCTGATTTGCAGCTCATTAAACACCAGCAACTCCCCCTAACGGTGATTGGCCGTACCACTCACCACCTCTGGATTGCAGACCTTAAAGGCATATCCTACAATTCTCAGTGGCGCCACCTGGTGATTTCTAAATATTCACATTTTACAATCTAAACTGGTTCCAGAACCAAATGAGCACAATTCAAGTTTTTTTCCTAGTTTGAGCTAACCCAATAGGTAAAATAGGCCCATTTTTATTTCGTGGATTCATATGGGATATGTACAGAAAATTATGGTTTTCTTCAATTCTTTCAAAGACAAGGATGGTGACCTATAGTCCTATGTGTAGTACTAAATATTTACTATATTCTGGGAACGTTTGAAGCAAATGACATGGGTTTCAATATATAAAGACTAACTTTTTCGAATTTCTATATATTCCATAATAATACAGTAGAACCCTGCGTAAGCGAACCCGCATCATAATATTAGACTTTAAATCAAGAACTCACATGGTGATCCCCGATTTTTAAGCGAGATGTGTTTTTGACAACACTTGGAGATCATCATATTCAATTTTAAGGAAAATAACAAGGGTTTTAATGATCATGACAAATTGTGCGATATGCCTTTAACACTGACTCCGTGAACTGATTTAGAGTCTCTAGAGTACGCCCATGATATGTGTAATAGGTTCAGAGTGAGTAATATCTATGGTATGTGGAAGGCCTGTGGAGAGAGTAAAGGTGTCGGGATGTATTTAAGTGGAAAGTATATCATTTAAGGAATAACAATGAATCCCCATATCAAACAACACTTAAGAGCAATTCATTTTCAGCTAGACTTCCTTTTTGAAATATTGAGCCATAAAAAATCTTGATTGAATGATCTCTTATATGAATTATGTGGAATAGACACATGTAAACTACGAGGGATAGTCACATGTAAACTACGAGGGATAGTCACATGTAAACTATGAGGGATAGTCACATGTAAACTACGAGGGAAAGTCACATGTAAACTATAAGGGATAGTCACATGTAAACTATAAGGGATAGTCACATGTAAACTAGGAGGTATAGTCACATGTAAGCTACGAGGGATTTAAAAAAAATTTTTTTTTTTAAATATTCATAGAAGACATAGTACATTCACCCATGGGGCGTTCTTCCAGGTAAAAGTCACATATAAACTACGAGGGATAGTCACATATAAACTATGAGGGATTGTCACATGTAAACTACAAGGTATAATCACATGTAAACTACGAGGTATAGTCACATGTAAACTATGAGGGATAGTCACATGTAAACTATGAGAGATAGTCACATGTAAACTACGAGGGATAGTCACGAGTAAACTATGAAGGATAGTCAGATGTAAACCACCAGAGATAATCACATGCAAATTATGAAAGGAAAGTCAGATGTATAACACAAACTAAGGGGAAATACTGATGATAAAGAGAGCTGAGCTCAAATTTAAGAAGAAATGAAGAAATACAAGCTTGGCTACTTACACTTTGTTTCTACTATTTTGCAGATCTCTTTAAGGTCCTCTTCACTGGGGTTGAACCCACACGAGCGAATGACGGGGCCTACCTCTCGAGAGGTGATCGTCTTGTTGTCCTTGAAAGCGAAGAGAAAGACGGCATCGTCCAGGTCTGAAGACGAGAGACATCAATGGATTAATATAATCCTCTAGTCCGTACAAAAACTGACACAATATGAGATTTAATTTTATTACCGGGTTCGTACATAGATGGCCAAATAAAATTCCAGGCTTTTTCCAGGCTCTAATATCTTTTTCACCCGTTACATGGACTAATTGGCTAACATGTGTGACATAATCCCCTATTGAGTAGGAGTTCCCAATGTTAGGTCTACAAGGAAAATATACCAGGGGTGGGATAAAACGCGATGCTAGGTCGACAGCAGGGTCGACAGCAAACACTGTTAACCTCTAAGGTCAAGGACATCGTGTAGAATAATTCCTGGGGTTTGTGAATAAAATTGAAGTGATAGAAAACACAATAAAAACAGACACAGTTGATTTTCTTCAAATGTCTTGAATTGCACCAAGATGACAAGCTTGTGGTATGGTATACATAGACAATAATCGATGGTTTTGTAGACAGGCAGGCGTAAACCACGAGAACCTTGAGTGGTTTACAGAGCCGCCTGTCCAGACAATCATCGTTTGTTGCATTTATTATCCATATTTTCGAATAAATTAAACGCAGAAATTGCCATGTTAAAGGGTATAACAATAGGGGCTATCTCTTTGCTCTATAGCACAAAGGGACTAATTTTCGCGTATACCATGATTTTGAGGCCTTATACCATAGATTTTAATCCGTATACCACAGTTATGGGATCTGACAGGTTTCATACAGTAGAATCCCGACTAACGGACACCACGCGTTAATGAACACCTCTGCTCGGAACAGATCCCTCTATTAGATGTTTATTTTAACTTAAGCAGACACCCCGCGTAAGCGGCCACCTCTTGTAAGCGGGCAGTTTTGGCCCAGAACAGAGGGTGTGTGGTTACGCGGGGTTCTACTGTATAATGGGTTGTGGTTTACCGAGTCCCCATACATTTTCAATGGAGTCTTTTAATACGATGGATGATAAAGTATCAGAGGGGGACACGATGTTTCGTGCTGTTCCATAGCACTTATTCGGGTGATTTGTAAATAAAACTAAGCAGACGATATTTACCTTTGCAGCGTTCCTGCGGCGTCTTGGTGACTGGCCCTTTGCCTCGTGATTGCTGGTTCCGGCTTGCCTGCAATGAACGAGCCAAGAGACGTTCAGCTTCAGCGGCATGGTAGCGTTCGTGACAATACATTGTTAATGCTTCATTTGCTGCTCTGTAGAGTGTAACATGAAGTCCGAAACAACCTGTCTACACACGGCTGCGTTCGAGTTGAAGCCATGTGTCCCGATTCAAACAAACGTCAATGAAGCAGAGCGCCTAAGTCTCCCAAATATAAGACTGACCATCATTAACTCAACGCGAGAAATTGGCTAAGAAAATTATATCATGGAGGAAATTAGATACTATAACGGTAGTATCATGTATCAATAAAATACGAATTCAGTTCTGAACCCTAAAAAATTCCCCAGTCTTTTCACATCTCTGTAGGGAGGGTGGTAGTCGGCGTTCTTACGTTTAAAGTGCGCCGCAAAAGTGAGGCCGAGGTTGTTGAATCGGATACCAGTAGAGGGAGTCGTGATCGTAAATTATTCATCCAATGAGTGTGGATACTGATGGCAGATGTATGGGGCACAGTGACTGCTAGTTCCACCATCATCCGCCAGGAAATTGTACGATAGCGCCACTGTAGTCGGGGGACAACCACAGTTATCTGCTGTCATAATCTATAGATAATCGTGAGACGAGGCTAAAACCATTTTAAGGCAAACCCCCCAAAAAATTTTAAGTACGTATATATCCCATTGTTAACTGGAGCTGGAACCCAGTGTTTTTTTAGCATCAGGGGCCAAGATGGCTGCCTCTATGACACAATAGCTATATGCCCTATATTTTGAAATGTGATTTTAATTTCGGAAAACCAGTTTAAAATCAAATCCATTGATAACTGGACCAGCCACCTGGTGTTTTATTTAGTGTCGGGGAGAAAGATGGCTGCCTCATTAACATAATAGTTATGTGCCTTCTATGATTTTATTCAGAAACAAGCACTGAGGTTTTTATACGCCGTATACATCACTACATATGACTTTTGACTCAAAAAAGGAAATCTATAAAGGTTACTGTAGTGACACATGCATCTTATTGCTTTTCGGCGGAAATCATGTAAATTATTCTCTATCATTGTCGTTTAAAGACAATCATAAACAGTTTGAATAGAGAAGGAATGCTACTTTTTTTTGTTGTGAACGTGTATATTAATCATTTTTATTCAAATTGTTCAACATATATTCTTAAGCCCATTGCTTTGCATGTGTTATCAAATCAATGCTGAGCATTCGTTCTCAACACTGTACCACCCCAAGATGGACAATTCAAACGCAACCGTTGATTCTACCGCTATGCGGGTAAATCCTAAAATAATTACAGCCTGAGGAATTAGAGGAAGGAGGACAGGGGGATGAAAAGGTACCGGGAAAGGGAATAAGACAGGGGAATGGGGTAAGCCAAAGCATTGTAGTAGTGAAGTAAGGGTTGCAGGGTAGGAGATGGTACGTACATGTGAACTGTGATATATCACTGGGCAAAAGATTACTTTATCTATCCTTTTTAAAAACAATTTTTATTGATAGATTGTCGTGTGTACAATCACCGAGTTTGGCGATACAGCCGTTCTTCCATTCGGACCCTATACATAAGTAGCTTGTCACTGGATGTTCTTCTGTGAAACCTAGCCCCCCCCCCCCCCCCCCCTGTCTTCATTCTAATGGTGGGTGTTAAGCCGAAAGACCAGTGGGTACCATTTTTATTGAAGTCTTTGGTATGACCTGACCGGGATTTGAACAGACAGACTAGGACAGAGTTGGCTAACATGCGGAACGGCAGGTTCAGAAGGTTCATGGGCAGAAGATATTGATTGATGGTAGGAACTAGATATGTGAAAGGATATTTGCTGCTGTGTGATGAAATAGGGTATTATGTCACTCTCCCTGCTGATCTGAAGACCATAGAGTAGAGGATTAGATGAGGTTGGATATGGAACGGCCTAGCCTTGTGAGGATAAGGATAGAGATTGAAGACACTTGGGGTTACCTTGTTTAAAACAATTTTACTCGACAGTCCTTGTTTTTGAATGAATTGAAGAAAACCACTACATTTCCTACGTAAATCAAGCAAATGTAAATTAGCCTCTTCTACCTATTGAAATTGGATAAAATAAACAAGACGTTATATTTATTCGTTTAGAATTAGAATAAATCCCAAGATACCAGTTTTTACTGATAATTGTAAATATTTAAAAATCACCAGGTGGCGCCAGCATGAATTGTCCGATATGCCTTTAATATGGAATATGAGTAATATGGGAGAATATGATACATCTTTTCTGTGTAAGCATATGGGATTTAGAGGATCAAAAAGGAGAAGGGAGACTGTCGATGGGACTAAACAATAATTACATGTTGAAGAGGTATAATCATGTGGACTCAGATGAAAGTCCTTCACAATTATGTGATCAACAGCAATTAGCATGCATACTGCGCATACCTCGGACGATTTCTAGACAGAAATGTATTAAATTATACTGGTACCGGTAGTTGTTCACACTAGGGGAGGCTTACATAGATGAGCGGTCGGTCACCAGCATAACATAGTTAACTAAATTAGTGTGTACTATACGTAAACTGACTTACTGTCTTCGTATGTCAAAAGTACGTGGTAAAATTAATGAATTGACTTAATTGGCAAAGTTACTTAATTATCTCAACTAAAAAGCGTTGGTAAGTAAAGGGCCGTCCATAAATAATGACATGTTATCTTAAACCACTTTTGACTTCTAACCCCCCTCCCTCCCCCATTATCTTTTTTTCTTTTTGGTCATTTTTATCATACAACCTTGTTCATGCTTGGTCATGGAGACTGGACTATCTGTATCTCACCTATTCGTTTTATGTTTTATTTCGTAAAGTTTTGTTTTAAATGGTTTATCTAAATTTCTTTAAATCCTAGATCCATCACTTTATGATAGTTTATCGGCCTACAATAAGAAAGAAATGCATTGGCTTATAAAAGCTTTAAATCAATTTAAAGTGTTTTTTTTTATAAATGCATTTATTCTGTATTATCCTGACTCTAGTGTGAGAACAAATTTTATTATCCACCTAATACAAAGTGTCCATAGAAAACACATAGGGCGTTTGTATGGACATACCCGGCGCATACGGATATGTTGTATGCTCCGGGTGGCGCATACGGAAAAATAGTGCGTATGGAAAAATAGTGCATAGCTAAAACGAACTGATATTGACATGCCACTTGTCCAGAAAAGGTGGATAATAAATACAATATAGACTGGTTTCAGATACAAGCGGTTGTATGCTCCTCGGAGTTGACTCTCCGCAATATCCTCGCATACGCTCGGATATTACTACGCATCAACTCCTCGGAGCATACGGCCGCTTGTATCTGAAACCAGTCAATATTGTGTATGTATATTCACGATTGTACTGACATGTTTATCTACATTTCTTTAAATCCTGGGTCCACCACTATTTATTTATTATAGATCTAGTTTATAGTCCTACGATAAGCAACTAATACATAGGCTTATAAAACTTTAAATCAATAAAGATTTTTAATGCATTTATCTTGTATTACCCTGACTCTAGTGTGTGAACACCTTTTATATTCACTATCGTGTTGACAGGCTGGCAGTCCTAATGAATCTCAACCGTGTCTTCCCTGACTCAGTGTCAACAATGCATGTCACACCAGTTCGACAGGCACTGGCAGAACTTGCCGACTTGTTCGAGTAGATTCACGTTCAATCACCATCAAAGAGACACACCTTTTAAGCACGGCTAGTACAGGCACGTTCTGTATTGCGCCAGTGGATTCATGTCAGTTAGATTTCCGCGTTTCTAGCTTAATTTTTGATTAAAGTAACAGCGTTCGCCATATAAGGAAGTGAGAGGCCATGTCAGTGTCGGCAAGTGAGGGGAGGTCCAAACACCTGTGAAGTATCGTGCAGCGGAGGGGTACAGGTACCCATAGAAGGCTAAACTTCTCGAATTACACACAAAATCAGCATCTAAAGTCATATACAGTGCGTCATAGCCCCTAAGAAGCTACAACAGATGCTTTAGATTGCTAGAGTAAGTAGAAAGAGAAGAATGTCTTACCATTTTGTCTCCAGGTAGGAAGGAATGAACTTCAGCGACAATCGACCTATTTCCGGACAACTCACACCGGTGGCTAAAAATAGACGCGATACCTGACCATGGGAGCGGTTAGTTTTTAAAACAGGATTATCATTCGAGAGAGCTCTACAAAATAAGTGGACAGACAAAATAAACATATCAAAGGAATCAAAAGGAAAATACCATACCTCACAAACCGAGCTACACAAAGAAACAGAATGCACGCATGCAAGGAAAACTTTAAAATAATGCGCCAAACTAACAAATGTAGGAGGTGTGGCCTAAAACCTAAAACAATACATCACATACTTAACCTATGCACAGGACAACACAAAACCAACAAAAGCAAAATATATGTATACGAACAAATTAGATAACAAGAAACTAAAGGACCTAGCAATAACAGCAAAAAAAACTAGAACACAAAATACTAACAGAAATAACAGCACACAGGAACCATACTAGATAGCAATAACAAAAGAAAAAGTATTTGCCAAACCAGGCAGTACTTGAGCAACCTAGCAATCAAGGAGTGTTCATCGAGATAAGAAGTAGTAGTAAAAGAAGAACAAGAACAAGAGAGGGGGAGGAGGAGGAGGAGGAGGAGGAGGAGGAGGAGGAGGAGGAGGAGGAGGAGGAGGAGGAGGAGGAGGAGGAGAAGCACCCCAGATGATCGGCCCAAAATTCGGGTAAATGGAATCAAGTATTTTTGCTGGGATTATATATTTAGATTAGTTGTTTCTTTATGGAAACAGGAAATTAACCATACTAACAAAAAAATCACAATACTTCTTATGTTATTGTCACAATTGAAAAACAATAATTTTTAGTATCTTATTCAGTTTCTTTATTGATTGCAGTTTCATTTTACAAGTCATAGTATCACTCTTTTTTCAAACTTTATCGCCGATCTGTTGCTCTTTTTTTTCTTCTTTTTTTTTAAAGAACGTAAAACGATTTTACGTGTATACCACTTTTTAAAATTTCCATATGTTTATTATTATATTTCCATAATATTTATCTCTAACTCAAAATGACATGGGTTTTATTATGTGGAATACAGCTTTTTAGAATTTGCATGTATCCTATTATGATATTTTCATAATACTAAATCGGCCTAGGCTTAAAACTCCAACTAGCAAGGTGACCCAAATTTCATAAAATTAGCAATATGTTCTATAACACTTAGATATCATAAGACTCATTTTTTTAGGATATTGACATGGGTTTGGACCTAGATGCACAGGTCCGTGATTTCAGTTATATGTTATTTGTGTCATTCAAGTTATGGCTTTTTCTAAAAACAATCATGAAGCATGATGTAGCCTACATGTTGTATGTAGAAAATATGTGACCGATCTTTTCTGTATCTTTTCCCGTAGAATATCTCTATGGAATAGTCTATCGCGGGAATCACAAGTCGAGACCTCAAAAAATGTGTATAACTATAGATGACTCTTATGAATACATTGATTCAACTGAATAACAATGCAGCATAGAGCAACGAAGTGAATATAAAAAATGATATAAGACTGCCTGTGCAATTACCTACACATTTATGCACATAATCATAAATCAATGTCCATCGACGGTGACAGGAAAATGTAAGTGTAGGATATGCAGTGACATGTAGAGAATAAGATTATAATAATTATGATGGAGAGATATATAGTTGAAGATGTATATGGGAGTACGAAATATGATTGTATAGAGAACACCATTGGCATTGTATGTACCGAGGGTATCATAAATCAAAAGGGTTGATGTTTCTGTATTGTCTGGAAGAATGGTCAATAAGACCGAACGCAATAAAGACTTTAAAACAGAAGTAGAAAATAATTCTACATTGGCAGAATTATTTAAATTCAGGTCAAAAGGTTAAATCAAAGGCTGATATTGTTCAGATTACCTATTTCTCTCCCTGAATGGAGAACAAGTCCCCAAAAACGTCTTGAAGTCTTGCTGGTGACCCAGAGAATAGGCAACAAGCTCAATTTTTAAACTCAGACTTGGGAAAGGATTCAAAATGGTGGATGGTTGATTGAGAAGCTGCCCCATACAGGGATTCAAAGGAGGATTTGATAAAGAAAAGGGTAAGATCTGCTGCTCATATGATGTGAGACTCAAGATTGTGATGTAAATTGTTGAATTCAACTGTGTTTTATTTCATGTCATTTCCTTTATATGCGTTATTTTACTATATACCCATGCCGTATATACTGTAAATACGCACCGTTTCAGCATATGACGTAAAAATACTGTACGGACCAGTGGTCCTTACACCAAAATACGGTGGTCCGTATACCAAAATACGGACTACCTTCCCACACACGTTTATTAAAATTTTGGTTAATAAGAAATTTGAAATTTTTTTTTAAATTTCGGGTATATAGTAAATATATAACGTCCAACCATGCTTGTATAATTAGAAGGAAACCCACGAGATGAAAATAGCTTGGTCCGTACTCCACTGAGTTTGACTACAGAGTAATTCACGAAGCGAAGCTGAGTGAATTAATCTGCGGTCAAACGAGATGGAGTACGGACCAAGTTATTTTCATCGAGTGGGTTTCTGATTTTATCTCACCCCGTATGACATTATTTATTGATGAAATGAATCACTGAATTAGCCGTTGAGTATTGGGTACACGAACTCCATGGCCGTGGAGTACGAGTTCCTAACGTTAAGCCTATGGAGAAAAATACCGGGGTGAGATAATTAGGGAATACTAGGATAGTGTATCAAGATTTCGGAGCAGAACAAGTTAGTTTACTAAACCTGTACTAAACGAGCCGTTAGGCGAGTTTAGTACAGGTTTATAGTAAACTAACGAGTTCTGGTCCGAAATCTTGATACACTATATTAGTATTCCCTTTATTATATACCTAATTATATTAATATAATGTATATATTTTACTTTATTAGCCTCTAATTAGTCAATCCATTCATTATCAACTCCTAACAAACACGTAGAGATGTATCAGTCCTGCACGCTTTGATTTCACTAACCCTGAGGTCAATGCCCCGGAAGCAATCACTCTTCCCGCCAGTTTCTATGCAACAACAAGTGTTGCTATGCAGGTTGCTATGCGGGTTGCTATGCGAGAACGTCACAGCCGCATTCCATCGCGATATCGCAATATTTTTGCTCCTAATGTCAACAAGTCACGTGGTGCAGTGGCTGGTACTTACTGCACACTGTGCAGTATGGGATTTTACTGCACACTTTCTGAATATTTTATAGTTACTCTTTGCTTAGCAGAGGTTAGTAATTATAAGATATATGTGCATCGGTATATAATAAGTCACAGAACTCGATGCTAATTTACCGTTTGTATGGAACTCGGCGTAAACGCCTCGGTCCGTACAAACGGTAAATTAGCGTCTCGTTCTGTGACTTGTACAGCATGGTCAGGATCTTCTATATAATTACGAACCAGTTTGGTTCGCAAAGAATCTCAAAGTTTACAACGTCTGTAGGGAGTAATAGCAGACACAGCGTTGTACTACGTTTAACTAGTCGTACACAGCTGTGGCGGGAACGGTGGCGGGAGCGGTATTGACATTAAAACTCATGCTCCCTTCCCGTTACCCTAAACGGGGTCACCGGACGTCGCACAGTGCGCAAGCGCAGGTGACGGGCACTGACTGGGTGGGGCGAAAAGCAGACTCACGACAAGATCATGGTATGTACCCACCAGGGAAATATCTTGAGATTTTGGGGTTGATAACTAGATCAGATAAGTTGTTTAGTGACCGAACCATCGGACAAATTGTTCCCTTTGATACTTACAATCTCGATATAGAATAACACCACTGTGTTGAACTTATCCCCCCCCCCCTTGTTTCAGTTCTTGTGTGACAGGTCGATTGTTTAGTAAAATTCATTCTATGGCAAGTCATTTTAGTAATATTGCAAAGCAAGGTGTTATCTTCAAAAAGTTCAGTGGTCATGCAGTTGGTATAAATAGTTGCCTTTGCCAGAAATGGTAAACTATGAGATATTTAATGCGTGTTAGTAGCCATATTTTCACGTGTTTCCTAAATTGGTCTGTGATTTAATATGGCACAACATCATGCATGCAAATAACTTGTTTTATCTTTTCCCTCTAAATTCATATTGTAATCATACTATGAGTCATAATTATGCTGAGAATATGGGTAGGCATGGTTGCATGTCTTAAGTTCTGATTGCTTGATCTAGTTAATTGTTTTATGATACATCAATGGCGGTTTTCAAATTGTTTTCTGTTTTTCTCAGCTGAAAATATATAGTCCTGATACTAGTGATATCAATTACCTTTTATCATGAATAATTCTCATAGAGGTATGTTACATGTTAGATGTATATTATATTACATGTTAGATGTGTATGTCCGTACGTAGTGCTTTTTTTTTCTTTTTTTTTTAATCTAGATACATGTGCATTATAAACAAAATCAGAATTCTATTCCATACCTCAATGACAACCCTGAATAATAACAGTCTGTACGGTAGTTGATATATAAATGTAGCTATATGTTCAATCAAAATAAAGATGTCTTTATTTTCCAATTTCAGGCAAGCATTAGGCTAGATAGCGACATGCTCGGAGGTAAGATCCAACGTTTTCACTGTTAGAATCAACAAATATTCAAAACCTAGCAAGATTTAGCAAGACAACCAAATTCTGACTAATCTGGCTATATCTTGTGTGTTGGTGGGATCACCACTTAAATCGCTATCTATTTATGACTCAAAATAGATTTGAGAATATCATATATCATATCATCTATAGACAAATACCCTCACATCCCCAGTTCCAACACAAGGTAAAAACTATCTTGGTAAACAGTCGAAACTTGTACATATATAAGGCATAGATTATATGCATCTACAGATGTTCTAGATAATACCTGGCCTATACAACATTTGTATCCGCTTGTATGTTACTTAATTTAAAACATTGTTTGTTTTACATTGTGAATGTGCTTATAATCTTGTAGTTACCTTGTATTGCTCAGCTGTGGTAATCGCTTTGCTTATACAGAGTATTTTGCTGGTTAATTAGTGAACACATTTTTTTTTAAATAATGTTTATTTCTCCATTCTGTTTAAATACAACAGTTCTTCCATGGGAATCAATAGTACCAATCACTCGTTCATACAAACTTCAGATGAGAATATAGTGATAATGTCAATAAATCAATTATTGTATAGACTACTATCTATAATAAAACAATTATATTCTTTATATAAACTTTGAGCAATGATGTAATGTAAAACAACGAACACTGCGGAGTTTTGTGCAATTAAATATATATATCACTTTAGGATAAGGTTGTTAGCTAGCCGACAGGTGTCAGTATATACTGAAAAACGAGTACTACGAGCAGGGATCAAATGTAAACAGGCATCATTTAGCCTTTTTGATTAACAGGATAAATAAAGTGATCTAAAAAATATCTATGAAATAGCATTCAGTGTTTGTGGAATGGGGCTCCATTTTATGCATTAGGAAAAACGAAAAAGGTTCTACTTCAAATGAACCATATTTTATTGTCAATTTGTCGCATCTGTTGACTTTGGTTTCAGATCTCATTACAGCTTATAATTTAAGTAAGTTATAGAGTTTAAGCTGAGTCATCTCAGTAATTCAGTGATTTGTGTATGTATTTCAGTTGTAATTTATTTGTATGAGAATATGTTATCTGTTGAATTGTTGGTTTGATTTCAAATGAAATTTCCGCGTGCATAACCTTTTCTGTGCTTTAAAAATTGTTATGATATTATTAAAAATTGGTATTTTTTTGGAGTAATTACAATACAGGACCTAAGTCCTGATAATACGGTCAGTGCTATTAATCTAACATAAGAAGAGGATAAAGTATATCTTTTGGGTTTGTGTGATAGTTTGCAGTGACCAGTGCATTAAAATGGAGAAATATATACAATTCAATTCTGTATAGACTACTTTAATATTTTGTACTCGCCTTACGTGTTATTCACACATTCCAGTACATATTACTGAAAAAAGTTGAACGTGTAGGCAGGTTGAATGCTAGTCTCTTTCACAGACACTTGGAGGCGTGCAAGGCAGCCTGACAAGGGTCTGTTGGAGTCTAGTGGTAGAGGTAGGGAATTCCATACCCGGAAGCAGTATATGGCGGCAGTAATGACGTCACATGTTTATATAC
This sequence comes from Alentia gelatinosa, assembly GCA_950022655.1. Lineage (NCBI taxonomy): Eukaryota > Metazoa > Annelida > Polychaeta > Phyllodocida > Polynoidae > Alentia > Alentia gelatinosa. The sequence goes on from OX465582.1 coordinate 88,131,482, forward strand.
AATCGGAAGACAGAGTAAAAATTACCTCAGCAGTTTGGAATGGAATCGGAATTGTTCAAAGGTTTTAAGTTTTCCAATGAATAATGTATACAAAAATGCATCAGTAGAGCACAGATTCTCAATTCGGTTTTGATTATTAGAGAGGTTTATTCATCTGACATCTAGCACGTTGTGGTTTGTTTGGTATTCCCTGGGTTTGAATCCGAGCTATTTAAATTTTTTTTTAATTTTAGAGATGTATATATAGAGGTGATATAAGGCACAAATGTGATTCTCTGGAAGTACTGACACCTGCAGTACTAAAGGAGAAACCAATAAGTTTTGGTCAAAGTCATTGTCCTTCACGAGTTTGATGTGGAATGATATGAACGGATCGGCTTAGCCTCATATTGCCATCCACGATTAATGGTAATCTATAGGGATGATTCTTAAAACAGTTTGTCCACCAGTTTTTCCTCCCAGGTGGGGGTGGGCAAAATTGGATACGGTGTTTCTTCTTGTTAGAGAATGATAATCCCGCTTGTTTCAAGGAAAAAAATTGTTATAGGGATGAGACTGATGCACACTAACTTTCCTTTTTTGTGGTTGCAGAGCTGGGAGAGGCTTTCAGGAATTATGCGGAGGGAGACCAGGTTTTCCTGCGCGACATTGGGCCGGTGGTCCGCTGTATGAAGGGGGCTAAGCCGGCGGAGTGTGAGATCCGCGAGATGATGGTGGAAGCCGAGAAGAACGGTACTCAACAATTTACATTCTCTCACACACTAAATTTTTTTTTTATTTCTAGGTAGAAATCTCACATAACCAACAAACGCCAGAAATTTATTATCAATGGACTAAGATTTATTCAGGTTACTTAAGATTAGATACAATTTTTTTTTATATTTGATTGAAAAAATTCGCGAAGGAGAGCGGTTTTACATTTTGCGCCATGTACACTCATAATATTACATTCGCTCGGTCATCTTCGAACATGAGATAATACAAAAGAAAAAAATATATATAATATACAGAAGTATAGATGAGATGATGAAAGAAAAGAGATGATAAGTATCCCATGAGTCTGGAGAATAGCATCAGCAACAAGATATGCTCCAATAAGTTTACTTTGCACCTTCAGAATCAAGGGTACCGGTAGTTGTGGACATTTCCAGGTTTTTTTTTCAAAACCCCAAAGGCATCCCTGAGTTAGGTTTTTTATCATCTCACTGGACTTGTAATCCCAAGGTTGTCAGACTTTGTTGATTTGAGTCCCACTGCAGCCACTCTTCTCCTTCACTCCCAGCAGTGGTAGATTTACTGCTATATGAAAGGCCAATCTTTCTCATACTATGTCTATGTGGTGTGGGAAAAGATCTCTCACCTCGGTAAATGTGTATAGGTGAGATTTTTACCTAAATTCATCTTATAGATACGATCAAACCCAAAGTAAGTGTACTAGAACATATTGGACGTTAAACCATCCACCCAAACAAACAAACAAACTTTGGACAACACAAGGGGCCTGACCGTCAAACTTCTACTCATGATGGCAGGCTGAAATACATTTGATAATGCAAATCGTATTACTCTTGGCCCGATTGAAATACAGGGGGTGGGAGTTAGCTCAGTGGTTAGAGCACTGGACTTATAACCCCAAGGTTGTAGGACTTTGTGGGTTTGAGTCTCACCCCCAACAGTGGAAGGTTTACTGCTATATCAAAGGCCAATCCTTCTCATACCATGTCTATGTGGTGTGTAAAGTAGAAGAACTCTCACCTCGGTAGATGTGTAGGGGTGAGATTTCTACCTGAATTCATCTCATAGATTCGGTCAAATCCAAAGTAAGTCTAATAAAATATATTGGACATTAAACCACCAAAACAAACAGACAAAAAAACTCCAATCCCGAAAAGTTAATTATTGGATATAACACAAGGGACCACACCATCGATATTTCACTCATGTGACAATTTGGAATACATTTAATACAATTTCTCACCATATAAAATACATGTTATGCAAATTATATTACTATTGAACCGATTACCAACCAATCTTCAGGTCTAGTCTTATTATAGAGTTCTTCAAATTCTTATATACTTTGTGGATTACTCATCAATACTGATGAATGCAGTAATCTGCCCGTATCCCGGCTCAGTTTTGTGTATTCGCCTGAGCAGTGGCACTAACTTTGAGTAGTATTAAGTGCTCCTGGTATCGGTCTGTTGTAGAATGGCGAATGGGGCAGTAGATTTGTGCATGAGGTGAAAAGTAGGGACGTAGAAGAGGTACTGGGTAAACCCCGTTATTTCACCCCCTTTACGAGCCCTGACCATAAAGTTTCATAGGTTTCCTTTATCGTACCTGAAAGATGTATTACTATATACCTATGGGCGAATGTCTTACTTTTACTGACCAGGAGTACAGATTCCGTTCATCACTGAGTGACGAAAGAATAATCATACGTCCCTCTGTACCACGTGATCACTGTCATTCTGCCATTTAGTGAGTTGTAGAATGGCATTTTCAATGATTAGTAGGTATATAATAATAAAGAGACACAGTGAGTGTGACTGAATTCCATCTATTCCTCAATATTATTGTCAGAAATACTGACCTCGTTCTTCGAACTCGGGGAGTATTTCTGATCAAAATATCTCTGAACAGATTCCATTCAGTCACACTAACTATGTCTCTATATAATACCGAGTTAATTTGCTCCCACATGGTCAGTCCCCATGAGAGGAGAACCAACATGGATAGTCTTTTGACTAGTACTGGTAGCATGCATTTTGGAAAGTGAAATAAATGGTTCACATTAGGGTTTTCGAAGAAAACTCACGAGATGAAAATAACTTGATCTGTACTCTACGGAGATTGACCACGGAGTAATTCGCAAAGCGAAACATAGTGAATTAAGTAGCAGTCATATGAGGTGGAGTGTGGACCAAGTTATTTTCATCGAGTGGGATTCTGATTTTATCTCACCCCATATACATGATCAGAAACATTATTAATCAATTGAAAAACTCACACAATTAGTCATTGAGTGTTGGGTACACTACCTTCATGGCCATGAGTATGAGCCCCTAACGATAAACCTATGGAGAAAAATACTAGGGTGAGATAAACATCAATAGTCCGTTATTCTAGGGCATATCTTAGTGCTCGCAAGAACATTATTTCCTCACCAGGACTGGTAAGTACTTCGGGTAATCAAGTAATTTACTAATTTACAACGGATAGAAAATCCATGATATGGATAATTCAGATGCAGTAAGGGGCTACTAAATTGAAATTCAGAGCTGCGGGATATGACTATAGCAAATATCCACCCACGTTTACTGATGAATATAGGCATCTATGTATCTATCTGGCCTTTAGAAACTCAGTATACTGACGTTCTACTTTAAATTTTATATTTTGTAAATAAATGTCTTTTTAACAATACAGTCATATCTTCACTAGATTTGTCCGAAGATACTGATTGTGCCTTAACTCAAAATGATTATGATTAATCTCCTTCTTGAATCTTCTGACTAGTTATTGGAGTTGAACATCAAAAAAATGAATTCTGGAATCATATGAAATTTATTTCATTTCTATTAGTATAGGAGATTTCTGGTGGAGACCTGTCTAACTCTAGAACACTGTACAAACGGATGTCAACTCCAGTTTCAACAAGAAACATTTTATTCCCCTTCTGTCTATTAATATAGCAGCATGTTCATGTATGTGTGTATTTCTAAATATCCAAATAATAAAAATCGAACTTGTAATGTATAACTGCGTCGTTACAACTTAAGTTACTCTCACGGTAACATAATATTGTAAAGCAGTAACTCGTTGTACGTTTCAGATGAATCCACGAAAACTTTGTGTAAGTGAATGGTATATCTACATAGATTGCCCTCTCTTGAGTGTGTCCATGTTATATACATAGGCTAGCGACATCTCTATCAGTTCTTTTGCTTTACAGAGATGGTCTTGCTTAGTTTGTGCGCATATCGTTTGGCGTTGACCTGTTTTTTTTAAACTGGCTCCTAGGGCCCACGTTGTTGTGAGTCTCAGTGCATTTTGTTTTGTGGGATTTTTATATCAGGGACATTTCACGGTATTGAATTTGGGTGGAAATGGGAAATTACGCAGCATTGTTATGAACTAACGCCAAATACCTTTTGTTACATTCTTTATTATCTTTTTTTTTTAATTATTAAAAGAAAATGTAAACAAGTGTCACCCAAGATGACATTTGTGTTCTGATGAGCCAATGGAGTTTACACGGTACAAAACTATTAAAAGTGATGACAGTGGTAAACTGTCACCCATATCGGGGTTGCTTCTCCTACAGTATAGACGCCTGATCTAGACATATCTAAATTGTTATATTCTTTTACATGAATATTTTACCATGTTTGATTTTTGGAAAAAGTAACCTGAATCGTTTTTGGCACAGGGAACCAACAATGAAAGGTTGTTGATGGAGGGACACCGTACAGAGAATATCACATATTGATTTCAATTACGTATTATTTTGATCAAATACTAACCATTTCCTTTTAGTTTATTATTTCGGTTTGACCTGTAGGTCAAGACCGAAATATATTAGGGGAGACGGGGAACAGTTTTTGCGGCTTACATTATAATACATTACAGTAATGTATTCCGAATAATTACAGCTTCGATACCGCCGATACCGGGCGCGGGCAGCGACAGCAGTGTATTTTTATATATTGTATAGGCACCCGTTGCAGTTCAGTGTATTTATATATATTGCAACAGGCTTCCACCTCCCTCCCTCCCTCCCTCTCTAGCGGGTGGGTCCCGCGGGCGCCAATACCAGACGCGTTGGATGGAATCAGGGCCCTGTTTCATAATTTTGCATAAAACCCCTAGGTAGTAAGGAAGACTAAATTTGGTGATGAATTAGACATGGTTTTAAAAACAGTGACCAGATGTTCCTGGAAAAAACAATATTAGAGCCTGGAAAAGCCTGGAAAAAGCCTGGAATTTTATTGAACTGCCTATGTACGAACCCTGTACATTATTTCAAGCGCTGCTTATGAAACAGGGCCTAGGTCAAATAGGTCACAAGCACACCCGTTGCGGTTCAATGAATCCCTCCCTCCCTCCCTCCCTCCCTCAATACCGGGTCCGTACCCAGCGACTGTAGTGTATTTTTATATATTGTATAGGCACCTGTTGTGGTTCAGTGTATTTATATATATTGCAACAGGCTTCCACCTCCCTCCCTCCCTCCCTCCCTCCCTCCCTCCCTCCCTCTAGCTCAAGACATTGGTCAAGACTCTGCCTCCAAGTACGGTGGTGCATTCGTCTTGGATATTTATGTTACAGTAGTGTATTCTTATATATTGCAACAGGCTTCCACCTCCCTCCCTCCCCTCCCTCCCTCCCTCCCTCCCTTATTACCTGTTGAAACCGAAATCATGGCAATGCCATGCCAACTTTTAATCCTTGTGTGAAAAGGGAAGGTAGTATCTAGAAAACCAATTTTTGACATTTTGCCAAATGTTGGAATGTGTATGACCTCCAAGCAAGACTCGTATTTTCTTTTCGAGCCTGCTATGTTGATGGGGTAGAATTGATATTATTTTTCCTAAAATCATGTTAGTGTTACCGTGAAATGACCCAGAAAATTCACTTTACAAGAACAGTAGAGAATATATCATTAAAACTAAAATATAAAGAGTAGCTACGTAAAGAGGCCCTTTAAAATTGAATGTTAGGTGGTATTTCTTTACGTATACCACCATTATAATACGTAAATATACCATGTTTATTCTGTCATTTATTACATTATATATATGTATATTATCCTGAATTAAGAATATTGTGCATATCCAAGGCCCAAAGAAACCCTGCCCAACCGTATCTCAGTCTAACAAATTGAAAGGTATCTTAAATTTTAAACTCCGATGTGAAAAACGTTTCTGATCTCAACAGATGCTATCGAATTTTTTTTAGCATTTCTTTTTTAATTAATTTTTTGAAATTGAAAGATATCTTGGTGTGCGCACGTAATGCTAAGTGGGTGACTCACCCACGATATGTTTTATAAAGAGTTAGACAAACAGGCAAAAGCATGGCCACTGCATGACTGGAGACTACGTCCTGTATGTAGCATATTTACCCGTTTAGCGTCTTGAAAGCATGACTACTGTTAACCCATTGCATGTGGCCTCGTAGTGAACAGCCCTTGAAACCTGGCCGAAAATCGCATTAATTCTGAATGGCCTTTGCAAGGCGCGCACTTGGGAATGGTGGCCTAAATATTAAAGGCAAAACAACTTTAAAAAAAAGAAGTTTTAACTGAACATTAAAGGCATATCTGACAATTTGCCTTGAAAATTAAAACCCATGTCACTTTCCTGAAAGTTGGATATGATAATGTCAAGTTGTTGTAGAACACATATATATCTAACTTAGAAAATCTGAGGTCACAGTACTAGTTTTTGATTTAGACATTCAAATGATATTATAAAAGAGATAAAAGAAATACTTAAAAGTAGTTTTTTACATAGTAAAACCCATTTTATTTTCTTCAAACTTTCTCAGAGTATAGCAAATAAGGAGTTCTACATATTCAAGTTTTAAAAACTAAATCACCATCCGTGTTTTTGAAAGAATTGAAAAAAACTTATTTTTCAGTACATTTCCTATACAAATCAATCAAATGTAAATATGCTTAATTCACCTCGTGGGTTAGGTAAAACTCTATACTATTTGATATTTCACTTACTAGGTATTAGAATAAGTCATAGGAACCAGTTTGAATTGATAATTCCCGGTATTTGAAAATCACCAGGTGGCGCTACTCTGTATTGTAGGATATGCCTTTAATAACTAAGATTGGATTATAGGGCACATACATGTATATATAGGAGCAGTGCTGGTAGCCTATATAGATGTATGCAGGTTATAACCTTAAGCGTATAGCCACACACACACAACGAGCTGCTGTGATGTTTAACTGGACTGTAGAGATAGTTGCACCTTTTAATGCCCTGCCACCACTGACCCTGGATTATAATCACTCTAAGGTGCACCTGTATCATTCTAGAGTTCATTTTTACATTTTCCTATTAGAAATTGAGTTAAAACAGCTGCAGGGATGCAAGTATTCAGATAAATACTGGGGCCTGGTTAATAATCTAGGCTCACACATGAAGACCCTTTTCTGTACCTCGCACAAGGGTCAGCGTTTAATGATATTTAAGTCTGTTCACTAAGACTGTATGAGCCGTCCATAAGGTCATCCATAAGTGTTTAATAAAGTTGACCCACATCGTCCCTGGATCTCTATGACATACAAAAAAGGGTCTACATGTACGATCCTAGATTATTGATTGGGCCCCTTGGTACCCGAATTTTCATTTATTTTCAAGATTTTTTCAGGATTTTCATTCATGAAGAACAAGATTCCACCATATTTATAAGTCGGCCGCACACGGCCAGATCCTGGCCGAACCCTGGCTGCACCCGGCTGTATTTCCGATGTATTTTTTTCTATAATGACTTGCATCCCTGTAGATATGTTTGGGATACATTACATTTCTCTCCATTAAAAATCACAAAAAGAGAAACGACTTACTTTCTTATGTATTTTGCACTTTTTATTGGAAGAAAAAAGCACATTTTTGCATGGAAAAAGAACCAGGAACATTGGGAGAACTACTGCTAGGGAGCCAAAGTGAACCCACTGCAGCTACCCGTTTACAAAACACCATTGCTGGCGATAGGCACTCAGTACTTTGACTATATAGGTTTGAGATTATATGTGTCATTCTCCAATCTTTTAAATCCATATTTTTGAAACGCCTAGCAACTCTTATCATAGCTTTGAGACGGACTTATTTAGAGACGATAGTAGTAAACTACACTTCAATACTATCAAACAAGACCAAACATAAAATTCAAGCCTCGAACTCCCATAGATTTACCACTAAGCCTCATTCTTACTGGCCTCCGGAAATGTTGTTTTGAGCGCAGGTATCTGCGCTTTTAGTGGATTCACTTTGGCTCCCTATTGAATGGAGTATGAGAATGATGTATCCTGAACGCCATCTATCAGGCATACAGTGAACTCCACATGGAGGTACCATTTCAGTAAATGATGATGCTGCAGTACGTTGTTATACATCATTGGTATGCTAATTGATTATTTGTTGATCTTTGGATAGTCGGCAGCATGATCGACCTTCAGATGTTGGTGAAGCTGACGAGTCAGTACGTAACAGACCCTGATCCTGACCGGCCCGATGAACTCGCCGTCATCTTCAAACCATTCGACAAGGAGGGCCGTGGCATCATGACATGCCAGGTAATAAAATACCGTGTAGTGACACCCAGTTAACTTCTAGTCAATTATTCGTTCAGTGACCCCGCTTCTGGGACACCTCGCTTAAGGGAAAACCCCGTTTAAGGGGACAGTTTTTTCAGAACAGAAATTTTCATTTAGTTCATTTTAACCCCGCTTAAGGGAACACCCCACTTAAGGGGACACTTTGCTCGGAACGGAGGGTGACCCCTTAAGCGGGGTTTTACTGTATTTAATCAGAGCTTGTCACTGACCAAAGGGTGGGGGAGTTAGCTCAGTGGTTAAGCTAAGGTGGTGGGTTCGAGTCTCACTGCAGCCACCTTTCTCCATAATTCCCAGCAGTGGTAGACTTACTGCTATAGCAAAGGCCAATCGTTCTGATACCATGAATTCATCATATAGATTCGATCACCACCCTTGTGATGTAAAACTAGCGAGAAAAGCTGAACCATGAGTTAGTCCGTATATACCCTCAAAGTCCCCTGGGACGTTCAGTAAAGAAACAAACCACACCCTAATTCCATAGTCATCTGCCATGAGAGTCCTGTGCGTCCCTAAACATACATCCTCAGAGTGAATTCTGCCATACCAAAACACCCTGGATCGTGACTTCACATAGCCATCTTATTAGAAAATATCTAAATATTTATTTTAATTTGGAAGTCTATAATAAAGTAAAACATATTGACCTTTTATATGTTTTACTCTACCTCTTTTCTTCCTATAAAAATATTAAACTCTCTCTACGAGCTCGTTTAATATTTTTATGGAATGAAACGCAGTACGAGAGCACGTTCCAACAAGGTGAATACGTTTTACTTAATTACCAGCTTCATTGTGATATGTTTGACAATGAAACCTGGCAGAGTGGCCTGCATGTCATTAGAAATTTGGAAAGGGAGTTTTTTTAAGAATTCACTAATACAATCAGACAGCATCCATTACAAAAACCGAATGTTTAAAGCATATCCAACAATTCACGGTGGTGCCATTTGGTGATTTTTAGATAATGTCAATTATCAGTAAAAACTGCTTCCTTGGGATATATATAATTCTAAACGAGTGAATTTAACGTTTTGTCCAGTTTATCCAATCTTAATAGGTAAAATAACCCAATTCACATTTGCTTGATTTACATAAGAAATATACTGGATAATAAGGTTATCTTTAATTCTTTCAAAATCAAAGGGGGTGACCTATAATTTTTAAAACCTTAATAAGTAGTACTATACATGTACAATATTCTGTGAAAGTCTGAGAAAGATGACATGGAGTTTGTGAAAAACAACTTTTTAGAATTTCTGTATATTCTATCATAATATTGATCTCTAAATCAAAAACATGCATGGTGACCCCTGATTTTTAATTTAGATATGTGTTCTACTTCACTTTGAGCTCCTTATATTCAATTATCAGGAGAATGACATTGGTTAAAATTTTCGAGCCATTATAACTTCGGTATTGATATTTTGAAACTCGTAATTTGCAGGACTTTATGCACGTCATGACCAACGTCGGTGAGAAAATGTCAGAGGAGGAGGTGAATGACGTCATCAAAATGACGGGTGCTGCCGAACACGGAGGCCGTGTGAACTATGTCAGTGAGTACATGCCTTTGTTAGTTTATATTAGATTGGCCACCACCTCAGTCTCCGACTTAAGGGCTGATTCCACCAACATTATGGATTTGTTGTGATATATCTTGTAATATCTTAAAGTGTTGCGATATGTCATACCTTTGTTGTCGCAAAATTTAGCCGTGCAATGTCGGGTGTATGTTTTGGTGCTCCACCACTGCGACACCTCAAGACACATCGCGACAAGTAGGCACACGATTATTCAAACCTAGCCCGTTTTAGCAAGACAACCAATTCGTGACCAATCTTGCTTCTTTAGAGGTTGGTCTGGGCCGATCGTTTCTTTCCAGAGAGCTTGATACAAAAATCTTGAAGCAAGGTACACTTTTGGGACATCATGGAATATAAACTATAAATACTCACTACAAAGCATTATTAACCTAGCTAGTTAACTGATAACAAAGTCTAAGTTCATGGTCTCTTCATCAAAATGCACAAAAAAGAAATTGATGATATGGCTAATGGGCTTCGAGAGTACTACAATCTCCAACCGCAACAATAGCTTGTTGTGACAAAGACTACCACGACTAAAGATCTGCTGGAAGAAGAGATTGTGACTCTGATAGTGAGAACATTAGTTAGGCGAGTGCAAGTCAAGGTGTAGACTGGCCTCAGTCCCTGTATCCTACCCCTCCACCCCTTCTGAGTGACACAGGGACTGGTCTCATCCGTAATCGGCCGTGTAGACTGGCGCGATTTTGCACCACACTCCCTAAGCAGAGGTCCTGGCTACTGGTCAGGATATCTACTGGGAGACTGATACCCTCTGACTTTGATCTCAACCGAGACAGAGTCAGGGGCAAACGAGATTTATTGCTATGACAACACAGGCGGTCAGGGAACTGGAGGAGGGGAGGGGGAGGGGTAGGGGGAGGTATAGGGTTACAGGGAGTGGCTTGGGGTAATAAACAGGAGATTCTGGTCAGAGTGGACAAGTTTTTGATTCATGGGCCAGTCAGAGAAGGAGACATAGTATAATGAATTGTATCCCCATTTTCTTTAATCATTTAATGAATGTTCATAATCAAAGACTTGAGCAAGTCTATTCAAGGTGGTACAATTTGGATTCCACCAGAGCTTACGTCTGTTTGAAGTCATCGATAGGTTCATCTTAAGTAAAAAAATTCTCACCTCGGTAAATGTGTAGGGGTGAGATCTCTTTTCCAATTACAGTAGAACCCCGCGGAAGCGGGCACCCTCCGTTTCGGGCCAAAGTATCCGCTTTCGCGGGGTGTTCGCTTACGCAATAGAGGGATCCGTTCTGAGCAAAGGTGTCCGGTAACGCGCGTTGCCTGCTGGGTGACCGTTAGGTGGGGTTCTACTGTACATGATTGCTGATACAAGGGTGCAAGAAAATTTTAAAAAAGTAATAAAAATAAACAGTGCAGCTTTACTGATTTTCTTCAGGAATCTGCCACGTGAGATGAAGATGGGTATGTGGGGGTGATACGAATGGGTTCTCCTGTAAACCTGTTTTTCTCATGAGGGTTTGTTTTTTGTTTCTTTCAGAACTACTGAGGGCGATTGCAGAGTAGCAGTTCAACGGAGAGAATGGTCTTTCATGTGAAGGTGGACCGCGTATAGATGGGGAATATGTTATTTATATGAATTTATAGTATAGTAAGCGGTTTTCATCCACTGAAACGAGTCTTTCAGTCTTTTTATTTACTCGGGATGCTGTTGCTTAATGAATTTCGCAAATTTCTTGGGGGAGATTAACAATTTTATATTGTCCTTCAAATGTTATATCCTCACCTAAGGTGGAATTACATTTTGTCGTGCTGGACACACATTAGACTGGAAAGGTGTACATCATGTTATCATTAAATCAAATAACTTTTTTCTTTTTATTAGATAAATTGAATTAAATTGAGAAAAAAAACAACGTTGCGTATGGATCTATGGATGTGTGCATAATTCCAATTGTTTTTGTTGAGTTCATCTATCATTCCACACAGGACACTGAGATACTGTCTTAATTTTAGAATGTTGTAATGAAATACTTTCTCATTTCCATTTAGAGGTATACAGTGTATTTGAGTCTGTAGAACATTTTCCATATTTTCAATTACAAAGTTGTTGGATACGACTGTGTGAACAGGATATTTTCAAATAGATATTTTCCTTACACATATGGATTCCACATATGAGGCAAGATCTTTTGGTTATGTTTACAAAGAGTTTGTCATAAGAATTGAGCAATCATGCTCATGTAAAGGGCTGGTTCCACCAACACGATGGATTTGCTGAGGTATATCTTGTTATATCTTACAGTATTGTGATATGTTGTACCTCCTTTGCCGCTATACATAGAGCGCAATGATATGTGTACTTTTACGCGATGTTGTGTATATATATTTTGGTGCTCCACCACTGTGACACCTCAAGACATATTGCGGCAAATATGCACATGATTATTCAAAATCCAGCAAGATTTGGCAAGACAACCAAATTGTGACAAATCTCGCTATGTCTTGTATGTTGGTTGAATCAGCACTTTAGATAGTGAATTAGAGAATTGAAAACCATTAAATCGTAAATCTGGGAGGGTGCATGCAGTTATTTAACTGTTTTACAACATTGTATAAACTGTTAAAATGAGGCCTTCTGTTGTATCTCAATGTTTTCCAACCATGCCCATAGGCCTTCGATATAAATGATGTCTGAATCTCATTGCAAAAGATTGAAAGTAAATTATGATGAAATAAAATATTTTCTATTCTATTTTCTGATGTTGTAATTTTTTTTAAAGCTGTGAAACACAGTGCCTTCTTTTATTGGAAGCACACCCAAAATTATTTTATTAATTATTAATATTTATACGATTTAGCCTCTCGTGAATTTCCAGGTTTCGCTGAAGACTATATCACTGAGGGGGATGGGGGTAAAAAATTGGTAAGAAATTGTGTGTATGCTTCCTCTTTGTTCTATTACAAGATTTGAAGGGTTGGGGGTTTAAAATTTCAGAAATTCTGTGTAGGCCCCTACATACTTTATGGGTGGCACTGGTGGTGTTTTTTATCCATTCATATTTTCTTTTAACCCTTTCCCTGAAGCACCCAGTTTCCCTGTTCACCATTACACGGCAGGCATTGCCTACCCGAACGACCCTGCTATGGCAGGCACCTTTTTGGGGAAATCGCAATGTCATGTGATGTGTCATGTGATTTAAGTAATTTACCTTGGTGACTGAACTTATTTTATTTTTTATACCAAATCGAAGGTCAATATGGCTCTTATACATTGTCAAAATTTCTTTTAAATCAAACAATTATCTTTTTATCTATTGAATTTTGTATATAAATGTCACTGATGCCTCAAAGATGCCTGGAGGCATCTTCCTGCGGCAGCCAGGGGAATGCCTGGAGGCATCATCCTGCTGTTAAAAAGTCTTAATAAGTGCTTAGAGGGGAAGCGTTAAACAAAAAAAGATAAAACAAAGATCGGGTCCTGACATAGATCAGTCTTAAAAATTTCATTAATCACTGATAGATAGTGATTGGAAAGGTGTGTGTGTGTGTGTGTGTGTGTGTGTGTGTGTGTGTGTGTGTGTGTGTGTGTGTGTGTGTGTGTGTGTGTGGGTGGGGGGGACGGGTCCTATTTTCGGTAGTGGGTGTGTCCAGGAGATGTAAAGATATCCCAAGAGAGTGAGCCACCTGCACCCACGTCCACCTAGCGGAGATTGCGGAGATTACTCAGTATATTCTGTATAGTGATACCCAAGTCTTGTTTACACGCCTCACAGGGCGCGGGGGATACAACCAGGAATAAAATCCCAGCACAATTATCTGGACACTACTTATAATTACAAAAATGTCACGACTCAATACAAGGCTACTGATTATCATGGTGCTCGTAAATATATGGTTGTTATCCAACGGGCTTGATGTAAGAAGTGAAAACTGGTCTAAGGACAGTCCGAAGCTACGGAAGTACAGGGATTCAGCTTCAAGCAAATACACCCCCAGAGGCAAAGCAGCACAGAAGCAGCCCAACATTGTATTTATTCTGGCGGACGATTATGGGTGGAACGATATTGGCTATCATGGTTCTGAGATAAAGACACCAACTCTTGACAAGTTAGCAGCTTCTGGTGTCAAGCTGGAGAATTATTATGTTCAACCGATTTGTACGCCGACAAGAAGCCAACTTCTCTCCGGAAATTACCAGGTAAATTCTAGTCCGACGAGTCCTACGCCTAATACGGGAACGTACTGTTAGGGTCGCCCACGACTAGGTAAATTCTAGTCAGAGTATTAGTCAAGGAAAACTTAACAACTTCCCTGATTTGGTTTTGGGGATTAGATATATTTGATCATTGAATGATTGATTTGATGCATCAGGTTACAACGTGTTGGTGTGGAGTTGCCTTTATTTATTTTATTAGGTATTTTACTTTTTAGTATATTATTTGCTGACCTCTATCAAAGAACTATACGAGTTAGGTTAGAGTTCTTTGCCTCTAGCTCTACTATTAAACTTTAAAGCAGGAAGTAACTAGAATTTACAGTACGGTACCTGTGTGGTGCCAAAATTGGCACTCTCCTCCCAGATCTTTCGCGGCACTAACGCTTGACAAGCGGCCGCAGGAAGTAGAGCGTAGGATATCTGCTAGGAGAGTGATTCCACCGAGCCCTCTAGCGGATAATCAGAGCGGATAATAGAATTTAGACATGAGAATTACATTGTTGTGATACCGGTATGTCGTAATATGCTTAATTTCGGCAAATTTTCACTCTCCAATCGTGGACATCAACACTGCGCATGTTCACGCATGCACACAAGATACTAGTGGGCGATAATTACCACTTATGGCAGAGTAACCAATTTTGGCACCACACCGGTACACCCATTTTACTACACACTCTATAAATATTTTACAGGATAAAATATTTACAGAGTGTGCAATAAATCGATATGTTGCACAGTCCGAGAAACTCATGACCGCTAGACAGACAGAGCCTCTCAAACTAATTCCACAGTGTGCAATAGACAACATACAGTACCCGGTACCGGTAGCGGAAGTACCGTACGGTACGTCAGTATAGGGAGCCAAAGTGAACCCGCTACAACCACAGATAGCCGGTCACAAAATACCATTTTCGGGTATAGGCGCTCAGTACTTAGACTATATAGGTTTGAGATTATATGTGTCATTCTCCAATCTTTTAGATCCAAATTTTTAATAAACTTAACAACTGTCATCGTAGTTTCGAAACAGAGTTATTCAGAGATGATAGTAGTAAACTACACTTCAAAAGTAACAAAAGAGACCAAAAACGAAAGTCTAGCCTCAAACCCCCATAGGTTTAGCACTAAGCCTCACTCTTGCAGGCCACCGGAAATGGTGTTTCGTAAACGGGTATCTGTGGTTTCAGCGGGATCACTTTGGCTCCCTAATGATCTGTGTGCTTGGAGAGAGAAAATCTCACGTACCTAGACTGTAGTACGTTCCGTTATCGCCAGGGTGCAGGCTCTCGAAGGCGTATGCAGTCTGTGAATGGACTACCGGTATCAATAGTATCATAAAACTGGATGAGTTTTAATCTTGGACACCATATGCCACAACTGGAGTTGGCATAGTGATTTCATGAGGAAAAGCCGAGTGAAGTCCAGAGCCAAAACTCCAGGAGTGGTATGCGGTGGCCAAGATTAAAACGAATCAGGTTTTAATTTTATCCTATCCTGTCTCATTGATTTTGGAATATTACGTGATAGCAATTCTGTATGTTACTAGTGGCATATAAAACTTCATATGCCAGTCAGCGTGGCATACGGAAACTCAATGTTAATCCTATGGGATTTTATATTAGGGGTAGGATAATATGACGGACCTACCTTTATCTCACGCCTGTATACTGTGCCTTAAGTTTAGAGTGCTCACATGGGCTTCCAGCTTGCTGTCTATCCCTTCATTATCTGTGTGCTATTCACTGTGATATTGTGAAAAGAGCAGAGGGCCAGTGTATCAGGGTCTGAGAGGCATGCCCAGCTGACCATGACCAATCACTTGAGACCAAAATACCTCATTCACCCACTGGTGCTTGATATATTTGGATCCTAGACTCAAGCAGTAGCAGATAGGGCAAGTTGACTGGGTGCAAGTGGGTTAATGAAAATGACCCATAGACTGATCCCAAACCTTTTTATAATTATTAGCAGGTGGACGGTTGGTCTTTAGGTTATGGCTATAGCCTACTGTAGTACAACTGCTTGTAAAGTCACTAAGTGACCTGACCACATTTTTGCCTTTTATAGATAACTAAGTACAGATAAGAATATGATTTCTATTTTGGACAGAAGGTTTTATGGTGGTTCAATGCCATACAGTTTTGATATTTAGTATTTTGGTATGGATTTTAAAATAATAGTGAATTCAGTTTGGGGGGGGGGGGGGACATTTGTAGTCACAGGTCCATTTTTAAGAACTCCTTTATGCACATATTTCTACCCTTTAAACTGGTTCAATCATAATATGATATGCCTCATTTGAAAGAGAATAAAAAACAGTAGGTGCTAGGAAGTGGAATTTTCAAGGTAGATTCTATATTTACTGAGATATTCAAGTATTTGTTGAAAGTGGGGGGGGGGGGGGGTGGGGGGTTGAGTGAACAGATACTCAAACAGATGTTTACTCAATAATGATTTACAGTGAGCATTGGTGTAACATTCACCATCTCCATAAGTGGCACTGAAAGTTACTTACCCTCTAAGAAGTGTCATTATTTAGGTTAAACTTGTATTTGGCATGATATTCATGTATTTTTGCCTAATTTCAGAGCAGGGGGGGGGGGTATCAGCCATCTTTGAATTTTAGTGCAGTCATGTTCCCCCAGAGGACTCTAGTTCCTGTCACTCTCCAAGCATATTGGCACATGCCCTATACCTATATCCTTATAAGAACACTAAGTATCTGGTTGAAGCTCAGCCAGCATTTTGAACATGGAGCCTGTAGTATGTCAAACTAACACTAGATGGAGCTATAACTAAGTACAGATAGGCATCTGATTTATTTTTTTCTGGATAAGTGTTATGGTAATGCAATATCCTAGTTTTATTATTTAGTATTTTGACTTCCCCAAACACCTGACAGGCCCAGTAATCAAAGACTTGTAAGATATGCACAAAACTTGTATAAGTTTCTCCTATGGTAACCCAAAACCTCTCTTTCCCCCTCCCCTATACCTCCAATTCCTTCCAACTCCTGGGGGGCTTCCTTGATCTCATAGTAATTAATTATTGGTGGAACTTGTATTAAGTTCTAAATGCGTCCACCTGCTAATTTGGCCTTCAAAGGCCAATATTTCTATTTCAAAATGCACTCTTAGCTCTTGTTTACTAGCGACTTCGTCGATTTGTATTTAGCTAACACCTACCCCCTCCCCACTTCCCCCTACGTTGGGCCACTAGCAGGTGAATGGGAAACCATCGTAAACTTGTGGTTATCATTTTGTATGACACTGGTGCTTGAGCTGATCATCAGCGATCAGGACTCTATGAATTGACACCAGCGAAAGGGTGAGATCTCATTGCATTCTCTCAAGGGAAGGAGATTGGAAAACTACAGTTCAAAATTATGTTTTCAGTACAGCTAAAAACAAATCATAAGAATAGAAGTACATCTGTGTAGAGAAAAACAAAAAAAGATAGCAGGATTCAGTTAGGCCCTTTACTATATACCTACTGCCGTAAGTGACTTAAATACTACACGCTGCTGTCCACCATGTATGGCACAGCCATGCAGTAAGTTAGGGTTCATTTCACGGTCGTAACGGATATAATTACAACGTCGATATTTAAAAATGGCTGACGTTTATCGCTTCGACATCGGTAACGTTAACGTTAGAGTACATAAAGAAGACTTATTGAAATACTGTGAAATCAAAAGAACATGAATAAATTACAGAAAAACTTCGAAGTACAGTAATAAAAACCTGAATAAACATGGTAAGGACCTTAAAAACAGGAGTGCAATGAGAGAGCAACCACTTTGTTTTCTTCCCGACGGTTTCTGGCCGGTTTCCGGCCGGTTTCCAAGTGACAACAAATGTTGCTATGCTGGTTGCTATGTGCGTTGCTATGTGAAAACGTCACAGCCGCATTCCAAGGACGAAGCGAAAGCTAGGGTTCACATTGATCGTTCTGTGCCCAAATTCGATTTAAAATGGCTCTTACAACTTGAATAAGGTAAGAATATGAATGTTTTGGAGGCATATAGTAAAGATAAAACGTTGTACCTGTAAACGTAAAAATTTTGATCCTCACTCGGGCCCCTAGCACGTTTACAACTCGGTGTAAACACCTCGTTGTAATCGTGCTAGGGCCCAAGTTCGGATCGAAATTTTTACGTTTACAATTACAGGAACATCGTTTTATTACTTTACGAGAATCTCACTCGTGGCTCTTCAGTCTCCATGCCTAGGTCTGGTTCACTCTGTCTCTATGTACGGGAGACACTCCAAGCGGATACTACCAGGATCATAGTTTTTTAGATATAGTAGGTAATTAGAGCATGCTCTCACAATATACAGTAGAACCCCGCCTAACGGACACCCTGCTTTAACAGACACCCTGCGTTAACAGACACCTTTGCTCGGAACAGATTCCCCTATTAGATGTTTATTTAACCCTGTGTAAGCGGACACCCTGTGTAAGCGGTCACTATGGCCCGGAACGGAGGGTGTCCACTTACATAGGGTTCTACTGTAATTCTGTATATACATTTCCCAGGGTTCGTACAGAGCCTGAAAAAGCCTGGAATTATGCTTTTGGGTTTTCCAGGCCTGGAAAAGCCTGGAATTCTTACAGAGAGCCTGGAAAAACCTGGAAGAGCCTGGAAAATTGAGTTTTGCATAAAAACAATATTTTTAGTTTATGGAATTCTGGTCATTATTAGCTTTCTTAAACTACGTTACCTGATTGCCTATGATATTTCAGTGACTTGGATTAAACAGTTCCAAAAATCCTTTATTAGACCATGTATAGCATATTTCTGATAATATAGTATGGATTTGATTATTAGTTTTCATATTTAGAAATGGCAATACAAAAATTGAAGATGACTATCCCACACCACTGAAATTCCACAGGTAATAAGGAAGATCAGGAAATTTTCACTAAATTTGGTGATGAATTAGACATGGTTTTAAAAACAGCGATCAGATATGAAATGCACCCGTATGAAAAAAAACTATGACTTTTTATTCATTAGCAAGATGGTATTGATTCATATTGTTATGTGCCTGGAAAAAAAATATTAGAGCCTGGAAAAGCCTGGAAAAAGCCTGGAATTTTATTGGGCTGTCTATGTACGAACCCTGATTTCCTAAATGTTAGAGTGGTCACTTATAGACTTCCAGCATGCTGAAAAAACTACCCCGTCACTACCTGTGTGCTTATTCACTTTGATATTGGGAGAAATGCAGGGTGCCAGTGTCTCAGTGTCTTAGAGGCATGCCCAGCTGACTACGACCAATCACTCGAGACTGAAATATCTCAAGACCCACTGGTGCTTGATATGTTTCGATCCTGGGCTCAGGCAGTTACAGAAATGGCAAATTGACATGGTGCAAGTTGGTTACAGAAATAATCCATAGACGGAATGGAACCTAAACCTTTTAATTGTTATTCATTTATAATTGCACACTCATTCATCAATGATGAACATACCATTTGCTCCTAGTCTCCATTGGGGCCATCCATGAAGTATGTATGCAGAATATCTGACAATTTTGATCACCCCACCCCACTCCAAATCTTGTATGCAATAGAACAAAGAAGGAGCATACACAAAACTTTCAATTTTTTAAACCCTCCCCCCTCTTCCACCCCCTGATTGCGTACGGGACATACTTTATGGAAGGCTCCATAGGCTTAATATTAGGAACTCATACTCCATGGCCATGAAAGTAGTGTACCCAATACTCAAGGGCTAATTGGGTGAGTTATTCTAAAATCGATAATGTTCCTGATCATGTATACAGGGTGAGATAAAATCAGAAACCTACTCGATGAAAATAACTTGGCCAGCACTCCAACGAGTTTGACCCCAAATTTAACCACAAAGTACAAAATGTAATTCATGAAGCGAAGCTGAGTGGATTACTGTGAGGTTAAAGGGACCAAGTTATTTTCATCTGGTGAGTCCCTTTCTAATCAGGCTAATATCGCGATATCTCGTAGTCCGTTCACAGACCACAATACTAAATCAAGAAATATTGAGATAGGTATGAATATGTCAGAAATTTGACATAGAGGAGTTTATACAAGAAATTCCAAACGAAATCTTTTCAGAAAAAATACAGAACCAGCAACTAAATAAATAATATTAGTGGCAAAGGAAAATGAGAGAAAAATGCAGAACAGGTACTGTTAGACTATATAGCAAATAGACAGAATCTGGAGACGACAAAAAAAGATGAGAGAGGTGGGCGTTTTCAAAAATTGGCTAGAGGACGCCAATGCCAATTGCGAAATTGAGACAATTCCAGCGATTCCCTAAATGTATAACTTTGCATCTTCCTTCTGGAAGTGACCAAAAAAGACATGGAGACAAATACGAACCAGGGGCCTGTTTAAAAACCTATGATCGTACATGAAGACCCTTTTCTGTACCTCGTACAAGGGTTATCGTTTGATGATATTTAAGTCTGTACGCTAAGATAGTATTAAGCCGTCCATAAGGTCATCCATATGTGTTGAATAAAGTTGATCCACATCATTCCTGGGTCTCTAAGGCATACAGAAAATGGTCTACATGTACGATCCTAGATTATTAAACGTCCCCCAGACTCTTTAACTTCGTTTTTTTCCTAGCATAAAGCGTTATTTGAATGGGAAACAATACAAAAATACAAATAGAACCTGTCTACCTTGGATGAGTTTAAAAGAACCGTTTTAAGCAGTCGCTAGAAAGACCCAAAGGGAGAAGACCTCGGAAATAAGCCAAACAGGGTACGTGATTATTTTCAAATAATATAATTTTCATATTTATAAGCTTGTCATGTTGAATAAATGTGACTGTGGCTCCTTATGAATTTATTGATATACTGCTCGGCATAAATACCTCGGTCCGTACAAACCGTAAATTACCATCTCATTCTGTGAATTGTACAGCATGGTCAGGACATTCTATATAACTACTCATAGCTATTTGGCTGTACATTGTATATCAGTGTGACGATTTTTGTAATCGTATTATTACAAATACTGGCAGAAATATCTAAAATATTTTCTACATTTTTGTTTATTTATTAGTGTGATCCGTTGACCCCTGAAGAGGAGGAAAACCTAGTGGAAAGCGGAGCATTTAATCCGGATTGTCAGAAAGGGTTACAAAATATGATATCACCACAAAATGCTTTGGCTTACGGGGAAAAAATGAGATTCGTTAGCTACTGCGGGGAAATTTGAAGCAAAAAAAAAGCCAAACAGAAAATCAACAGTAAAGTTTTCAGAATATTTGACAAAATCAAGGGCCGGAGACACAAAACATACCAGAGCATTCAATCCTACGTTATTAGTCTGCTGTCTTAAGGTGTGATTCCACCGGGCCATGCTATATATCCCGATCATTCCCGATTCGATGACTCTGTAGATTGGGATGAATTGTGTGTGAATATCTGGTTGAATCATGGCAGTGGAAAAGCCCCCTTTGAGCGATGATAGGGCTACACACATAGGGATAAATACACAAGCAGATCTTACAAGATTTATCCCGATTCAGCAAGATGTAGCAAGGTGCTACAAGACACAGCCCGACCTTGCCCAACAAAAATCATAGTGCTGTTGGAATCAGCACTTAAAGATGGGTCTCCACTGTACCGATTCATGTTCTCCCCCTAGTTCTCTCCCTGTTCTTCACCAGATCATGTAGTTATACATAGTGCAACGCTGTGTGTCTGCTAGCACTTCCTACAGACATTGTACTTAAGGACTTAAGATTCTTTGCGAACCAAACTGGGGCCTGTTTTTCAGTCACAACAATCGTTATGGGCGACGTGTTTTTGCCGTCAGTGTTCGATAGACACAACACTTTAGTGAATAGGCGATATGTCGTGAGTCTAAGAGGCATAGGGCAGCCAAACGTGTTTTTCAGTCACGACAATCGTGGGGTCACGTGATTGAAATTGTCGCCCAAAGTGTCGTCCGTTCATGACACCTATGGACATGTCGTACAGAATGCGCAACTTCACTTCCCGTTCGAATTAAGTTATGAAATTTTAACACGAGTAAGGTATACAAATAACCTATAATCGTCCTAAATATGAAGAAAATCGGCTGCACCGTTCCGAAGCTATAGGTGTTTGAATTTCGTCATAGCAATCGGCTGCTCTGGTGGCCAGTGTATTTTCCCGATGCCTCCGCTGATTTCCGCTCTCCTCCCAGATCTTTCGCAGCACGAGCGTAGGATATCTGCTAGGAGAGTACGCATCGGGAGGTGGGAGGGTGACTGGCCACCAGAGCAGACGATTGCTATGACGAAATTAAAACGCCGATAACTTCGGAACGCTCTTCTTCATATTTGGAACGATTATAGTTCATATGTATCCCTTACTCGTGTTAAAATTTCACTGCTTAATTCCGTCGGGAAGTGGAGAAATCTTCTATATACGCACAGTGATGTGTTATAGAACCTAAGACAGTTCTGTACTTTTTCTTTTTTTTAAAGTTTTTATTTATACTGGAGGTAGTGCCTAGGTACAGCTGTACCTATCTTCCGGCAGCTCCAGTGTTATTCAGTTATCTTTCTGCGAGTGCCTACAGAGTAGGCTTACAGGGCATGCGGTTCATTAGTTTGATACATACATACAAACATACATACATACATATATATGGGTAGGAATGTCCCAAAAAAACACTGCCAATCCTTTTCAACATTTAAATACAGATATATTATCTCAGATACATGTTTGGTAATACCACATATGATCACTTTTCAAACGATTTGATAGTACAATATAAACTAGTTTTAGTTGGTTTCTGGAAGGTAGTTCACTATAGCTACCTTAGTTTTGGTTGTTCAGTTTGGCTTTAAGTGTGTTTTTTATATAATGTACAAATTGGTCTTCATCATATATTTTTCGTGTTGCTGACGTTAGCTGATTCCAACGTGTGGTGGTTTGGTATTCGATTGATTCTTTATATTTGTTGGTTCTGATCAGCGTTCTACATTTTAGGACTGGACCGTTGTGTAGGCGGGTTGGTTGAAGTGTCTCGTCTAGATACCAGGCATTTCGTGATCTTTTAAATGCTTCCTTGAGTATCTGTGCGTCTCTTCTGTCTGAGAGACAGTTAATTCCAAATGATTTATGGAGCATAATATTTGGAATGTGTGCATGGTTTCTAGTATTACTGTTATAACATACTCGTAGTGCACGGTTCTGCACTCTCTGCATTTTGGTAGTTAATGTGCTGTTAGTGTTATGGTATAGTACGCTTCCGTAGTCGAGAAACGGCAGTATTTTGGTTTTATATATGGTAGCAGCTTGTCTGCGATTCAGATATTTTCTTATATAAGATAACAAGTGGGTATGGTATGCTGCCTTCTTGATTGAGCTATTGATATGTTCTTTGTAACTCAGTGTTCCATCAAGGGTTACCCCTAGGTATTTGAAGCTTTTAACTTGCTGTAGGGGTGTTTGATCTAGTGTTATGTGGATTTGGCTGGTTTTGTTCAGTTGGTGTTTTGAACCAAATGCCATTGTTTTCGTTTTTTTTTTATTTATTGTGAGTCAGTTTAGGCAGCACCATTGACTTATTTTGGACAAATCACTTTGTAGTTTGTTTGAGATTGCGTCCTTGTCAGTTCCTGATATGTAGATGACAGCGTCATCGGCATATAGTTTTATTTTGGTGTGCTCAAGTACATGTTCTAGGCTTTTGATGAAGCCGAGAAAGAAGAGTGGTCCTAAGGTGGAACCTTGCGGCACTCCACATGTTATGGGTCGGGGGTTTGATTTGGAGTTGTTCGCTATGGTACACTGAGTTCGATTTGTTAAATAGTCTTTTATCCAATTTAAGTTAGTGTTAGTTATACCTAATAGTTTTAATTTGTTAAATAGGATTTCATGGTGGACAGTGTCAAAGGCTTTGGTGAAATCTATGAAGGTTGCTATTGTTATTTCTTTATTATCTAGGCTATTGAGAATATCGTCTGTGAACTGGGCTATCGATTGTGTGGTTGAATGCTTGGCACGGAAACCTCCTTGGTTCTTACTGAGCAGTTGGTATTGTTCTATGTGGTTTGTGATGTGCTTGTGTATGAGTTTTTCTAGGCATTTGCCAGGTAGGGGCAGTAGTGAGATAGGACGCAAGTTGTTTACTTCTTTATTGAAGCCTGGTTTGGGTATCGGTATGACGCTAGCACTCTTTCATTTATCAGGAAAGGTTGTTAAATTAAATAGGTGCGTAACTTCGGGTATCAACACTTCAAAACAGTCTTTCAGGACTTTGGTAGTTACTCCTTCAATTGATGATGATTTAGTTACATCAATATCTTTAACGACGTCCTTGACTTCATTTTGTGTTAGATTTATTGTGTCCATGGGTGTATCTATCCCTTCCTGGTTACTGGTCCAGGGCTCATTGAACTTACTCGCAAGTTGTTCCCCTATCGTTGTAAAGTATTTGTTTATGTACTCAGGTACCTCTTTTTCGCTAACTGCTTCCTTACTTATTTCGTCGTTCAGTTGTATTAGTACTCTTTGGTTTGTGTCAGGTATTAGTTGTTTGATTTTATCCCAGAATTTGTTTGTGTCGTGATGTTGTTGGTTCTGAATGTAATCTTGTTTGGCTTTGACAATCGCTTTTTTGGTTTGGTTTCTTAGTTCTTTGGCTATTCGCCAGTTGTCCGGCGTGTTCGTTTTTTGTGCTGTTTGCCATGCTTTATCTTTGTTTAGTATTTGATCTACTATGTCATCAGTTAACCATGGTTCTTGTTTATGCCTTATTTGATGTTTGCGTTTGGGGCACATTTTATCGAGGTTTTGTTCTATACGTTGTAGCATTTGGTCCCATGCGTTATTTGGGTTTACTTCCTCGTAGAAGGTTCTCCAGTCTTCATTTCTCATATGGCTGTGCATTGTCTCTTTTTCGTATCTACGATATGTGCGTCCATAGAATTGTTTAATGTAAAATTTATCTTTAGACTTTTTCTTAGTGATGTAAATACTGCTATGGTCACATAGGTTGTAGTTCATAACGTCAGCTTTCTGAATGTGTTTCATATTCGAGAAAATTAGGTCGATTGTGTTGGCATACCTAGTGGGTGTTTTGATGTATTGTGTTAGATTCAAACTCGTTTCAAGGCTTTTCAATGATGTTCTTTCTGCGCTTTTGATGTCACTATAATTAACGTTAAAGTCTCCTAGTATAGTTAGCTCAGCTTTGTACATTGATGTAAGTGTCTTTACCTGTTCCTGTAACGCCTCAAGCACGTATCCATTTTTAGGGGCATGCATACCACTCCCCTAAGTTTTAGTTACATGTTTGGTGTATGTTTGCCAACACGGTGTAGATCAGGTTTCTGCTAAATTTAGTCTTTGTTTCCTGCGTTAGATGGATTCTATCTGTTGTGGTACCACTGTACCTATGTCCCATACGTCCATGTCTGACCTTGTGGACATGTTGACACATTAATGGCGTTTGTAGTGAGTCTACTTGGTTACTTGCTGCTATGGCTTCATTTATATCTAGAGCTGCCTTGTTTAACTGTTTCTGTTCTTCTAGGAAGGGCTCTCCCCTGTTATTATACATTTTAAACGAGATGCCTACAAATTCACAGAGTACAATTTTACAGGCGTAGTTTTTTAGTAGCAGTTTGGCTTTTGATAATTCGCTGACAATGTGATTGGTGGATTCATAATGGTAGTCAAATGTAGGTACTATATTTCGCCAACCGAGTTTTGTGGAGCAATTGTTTGCCCCGCTCATTAGGTAGATGACATCGTATGTTTTTCGTTGTTTCAGTTTCGGTATGGCTTTTTCTACTGTATCTGCGATTTTTGCTCCGCGAAAGTACAATACCTCAAAGTCAACATTTGTCATTTGCTGTTTCATTAGTTGGTCATCAATACGCTGTTTGAAGCCTGCTCCTCTGGAGTCGGCTATAAGTAGTACTTTGAACATGTTTACCGTACCGTGTCCGCAGTTTTCAGTGTGTCAAAAGACAGTGTTTATCAAAGTAGGTCAGCTGTCTAAACTATGTGTGACAGGTTGGTACTGCGTGCTACTTATTTCCTTTATACAGTGTCAGTCAGGTTAATTTTACCTACGTATTGATGTTTACTCAGTTTCTCTTTGTAGTGGTTTAGAATGCGTCCCATTTCGTTGTTATATCCCGGTTTTGGCACGTCGTTGACGTTGATACTTTTTACGTCGTAGATACTGTAGCCGCAGCCATAGGTTGTGTCTCGTGTCGCTTCGTAAAATCTTTCGGTGTCAGTTCCCTCAATGTGACGGTTTTTTTTTTTTTTGGTTAACTTTATTGGCCTTTCTCCTTACAAGAAGTTCTTCTGGGCAATAATTCGTATCTGTGTAACCAGATAGATTACAGAAAACATTTCCACATATGTGTTAGTTGGTGATGGGTGATTTGATGTATATGGGGATGAATGAGATGGACAATCGGTTAGCAAAAAGGTTTATCGATCGTAGTAATTAGTCACTAACATCCTAGATTATGTTTTTGAAATGTCTCTGGACTATTGGTGGCAGTTTCTCCCATTCTTTGATTCCTCTCCACATTGGACTTCTCTGGTATAATGACGTTCTAGGCCTTCGCTGCCTCAGCTTGATACCCTCGCTTCCTCTGGTCGGGTATCGAGCCCCTTCCACATTCTCGGGATCCGCGGCCAGTTTATGTATCTGTACTAAGAGTTGTTTCCTCCACTGCAATTCTAACGGTTTTATACGACAAGCTGAATACAGCGCCGCAATTGATTGCCCCCTGATCGATTTGCCTTGTACCAGTCGCATACCTCGATTATGCAAAACATGTAGCGCCTTTAGATCCTTCCATTTGTACGATCCATTTAGGAATCCACAGTAATTAATGATCGAAACAATCGTGGATTGCAGCATCTTGTGTCAAGAGGGACCTTAATTTGCTAAATTTAAATAACCTATTGTGAACAATTTTTGATACTCGTTTTACATTGTGTGACCAGGACAGATCGGAGTCAAGGGTTACACCCAGGTAATCAAAACTAGACACTTCATCGATTACCTTACCCTTTACCTTGATTTCAAGTTTGCCCATCTTGGAGATTTTCTTTATTGCCCCGAACCACATGCTTTTGGTCTTTTTCGCATTTAAAGTTAGAGCACTAGTCGAACACCATTCTACGACACTATCGACATCCGTTTGAAGAACCCTGCTAGCCTCTTTTGGGTCACCATCTGAGTAGTACAGCACCAGATCGTCCGCATATTGGATAAATTTGGATTTGGTTACAACGGATGGCAAGTCATTTACGAACATAACGAAAAGCAGTGGTCCAAGGACCGACCCCTGGGGGACACCGAAAGCCATACTGGATTCCGCCGACACTCTCTTATTGATTTTCAATTTTTGCTTTCTATCTGTTAAATAAGACATTAACCATTCTAAAATATTAGGGGGTATCTTCAATATATGTGCTAATTTTAATAAAAGTATATTATGGGAAACAGAGTCGAACGCCTTACGGAAATCTATAAAGCATGAGGCTGTAATCAGGGACTCATCTCTGGCTGCATATAAATCACTGGTTAATTTAAATACAGCATCGTTGGTACCACTCCCGGGTCGAAAGCCGAATTGACGATGATTCAGGGTGTTGGAAATGATCAGCAGATCATAAAGCTCCTGGTGGACCAATTTCTCCAGTATCTTACTGGGTGCTGGCAGCAGAGAGATGGGTCTCCAATTATCCACCATACTAGCTTGTCCAGCTTTGGGTATCGGTGTTACCGTGGCCGCTTTCCAAGATTGCAAAAAAGTTGTTTCAGATAATGAATGATTACATATTTCAGTTATTTCCTGGTGGAGTATCATCATGGACTCCTTGATAATTGTTCCAGATATATCCTCATAACCTGATGATTTAGAGACATTGATATCTTTGATTAGTTTAATAACTGTCGCGTTTTGTACTTTGCATTCTAGGTTCGTTACAGCAGTATCCCTTTTTATTAGCTCCCTTTTATACTTATCAATTTTGGTTGGTTCGAAGTCATTGTACAGGTTTAGGCCAATAGTAGCAAAAAACTCATTCATATAATCGGCTAAGCTTTCTTCATCTATGGTTTTGCCAGTTTCAGGATCTATTAATTGACAGGTAGGGCGGGAAACGTTGGGATTTATTAGATCGTTTATTAAGTACCAGAATTTTTTGGGATCCTTTCTCGTCTCGGCCAATTTATCTAGACAGTATTTACTTTTTGAATTTTTTAACGTGTAACTTATCTCCCTAGACAATCTTCTTATCTTGTTTAGCAACTCAGGGTATCTGTTCCTAGCATGTTCTTTAACCAAGTTCCTTCGTCTTGATATCATTGCAATTATTTCCTCACTGATCCAAGGATATCTCTTGTTTTTAAAACGCATTTCTCTAATTGGGCAAAACGATTCCAGATATGACCTTATCTTTGATTCTAAGAACTGCCACTTCTCATCAGCATTACTCAATCTCTTATAAATATCCCAGTCCACTTCCATTAGGTACTCTTTTAGTTTTTCATAATTATGTTTGTGATAACTACGCCCAGAGAACTTTATGGACCCAACTTTTGCCTTGTTGTACTTTCGTATGGCATAGGTGGGCAAATGGTCACTAGTTAGTTCTGGTAACACCCCGCTATCACTGACACAGGTGCAATTTGTATACATGTGATCTATTGCGGTGCCTTCCCGTGCATTAGGTCTTGTGACTGTTGTGATCAGTTGTTGTAGCCCAGTTTCCCTTATAAATGCCTTAGTGGTTGCATACTCGTTCGATGCTTTGTTTGATCCACTGGTGTTGTTCGAGCTTGAGGCTAACTACCTCTTCTAGTTGTTTAAGTTCGGTTCGCTTCCACTCTGGATCTCGTTTGATGCGGCGTGTGATGGATTTCAGTGCGTACGGGTTTTGCATCTTCCTGATCTGCGTGAGGGCTGCGAAGTCATCGTGGTGTTTTGCAAGGCGCATTGCGTATACATGTTCCGCGCTCGGGCCGCTTAGATCATTGATGGTATCGGTCACTATGTTGTGACGGCCGACAGTTTTAGCGGCGATCGTGAGTGGCGCACTACGATCGTGTCTATAGAACAGCGGCCCTTTTGTGTCTTCTAGAATGTCGTGGAATCGCTGGACGATCGTACGGTATCGTTGCCCAACGATCTCGTTACTGAAAAACAGGGCCCTGGTTCGCACAATAACGTTTGTAAAGGAAGTGGCGTGAATAAAAAAACAGTTGAATTCAACAACTTACATCACAATCTTCAGTCTCAGATCATATGATCAGCAGATGTTACCTTTTTCTTTATTATATCGTCCTTTGAATTCCTGAATAGGGAAGCTCCTCAATCAACCCATCCACCATTTTGAAAACTTGAATTTGTATTTTGAGCTGGTTACCAGCGATCATGTGAGTCTCAAAGTTTGCTTATGACCTCAAGTCTGACTCTTGTGAGGAACGAACAGAGTTGCACTACGTCTGACTACAGATCATGCTGTATTGTTCTTGTCAGTATCTTACAATAATCTTCTATGACACTCCTTTAGCGCTTCACTCTCACAAGAATTCTTTTTTGTGAGTCTCTCCTCAATCAGCTCTGAATCGGATGTCTGGCTCCATGTGAGTTTCATTAACGCAATAGCAGATCCACCTTGAACTGTCACAAATTGTTACACTGGCTGGTGGATGTTGGCCACATTATGTGCTATAGGCAAGTTTCCTGTTCAATCGCTTGGGGAGGATCAGCCGAACTCTACAATTTCCAGCACTTCCGGTAAACTGATCAATATTATTTTTCTGTTATGGTCACTATTTTCTCTGAGACCACTTAATTTGGCGTTTGTTTGTAATATTTGCCCAAATTAAGCTGTCATTAGTAATTTTTCGCCAACTTTGTCAGTTTTCGGGTACTGCCACTACTACTGGAGAAGCGCAGTGTCTGCCATCTTGGATTTGTACGGAGCGGATGACAGACTGATATTTCTGATAATCAACCCAACACGGGAAATTGATTTGAGAGAATATTTATTTCTTGATAAGTCAGACAAAAATTCAAAAGCTATATTACTGGATAAGAAGTCAAGTAAGAGAATACATTTTCCAAGATGTACATCTGAAAGCTGAGGGGCAGGTGGTGGTAAAAGTTCTTTGTTTGTTTCAATTCCGCTGCGGAGTGAAAGTGGGGCTCTGAAGTGGGCGAGGGTCAGAGGTCAACCGGATAAGAAAACTTTTCCCAAGTCAATTATTCTTCAATTTGCAATTAACGACCAATGTCGCAAGCAATTCTTCCCTGAATCTTGAGCAGCAAAACCCTGGAAAAACACCTCTGAATTGGACCAATTGTATGAATGTACCGCAATCAGTGAACAAAATAATCAAGAATCAGAGGAGATATTATTGTGATCGCTAATTAATGATGCACCGTTAATTGTAAGGGAGGTTACAAATTAAAAATGGACAATAGTAAAACCTGTATGAAGAATCGTTTTATGTCATCAGATTTGACCTAGCACTAATAGAAATAAAATGGGTCAAGGTCAAATATGATGCAGTTAATCAATTCCCTATATATGATTTGCTACTAGTGCCAAAATACATTCCTAAGCCCTCCGACCATTATTTAAAAGGTTATCTGGATTTAACTAGGTTGGTAGCAGCCATCTTGGATTTATGTGAAGTGGGAAGTAAAAGAACCCTCACCTCTGTAAATGTGTACGGGTGAGATTTCTTCCTAAATTCATCTCATTGATTCGGTCAAACCCAAAGTAAGTCTAGTAGAACATATTGGACATTATTCTTCCCAAACAAACAAATCTTGGATTTCTGCTAATTAAGGACTGTTACCCCATTTGATAATGAGTGTCATATATTGGTATTTGATAAGTACCTCCTAAAGGACCTGTGTGCCAAATTTAGCCAACTTGAACAAGATGACCTAATATTGACTCTTAAGACAGCAGACTAATAGCATAGGACTGAATGTATGTTTTTGTTGCACACTCAACCAATATACTAGGGCATTCAACTGGAACAATCCAACTTTGCAAGGAAATATGCTTCATCACAATCTAGCAAGACAACTACATCAGGAAGGATCTGAGGCGCAGGTTATGGCAGGGCACTCGCTTTATGGTCTTATATTTGAATCACAGCATACAAATAAAGTGCATGGATATAGGCCTGAGAAGTGTTATCTTTCTATTAGTATTGCCATATTCCTTGTAAGATACAACTTGTCAGGTTTTAAATATGGAATTATGAATTATTGTTTTTTTTATTTTGTTTGGTAAGATTCACACAGGTCTTCAGCATGGGATCATCTGGGCAGAGATGCCCAACTGTCTTCCGCTGTCCAAGACAACGCTGGCCAACAAGATGCAGGAGGCAGGCTATGCTACTCACATGGTTGGCAAATGGCACCTGGGTTTCTACAAAGAAGCATGCCTACCCATGCGCAGGGGCTTTGACTCTTTCTATGGTATATTGTAACACTTTTTATCGTTCAATTTTTTTTAATCTTTTATCATTTTATCATTCGAAAGTACTTGCTCAATTTTGATTTCTGATTTAGTATATTTCCTGTCTCTCTCTTCTAAGGTTTGGCAGTAAACAGCCATTCTTTCAGTTAGGACCATTTTCAGGAAAATAACACTTGGTGTGTGCTTACCTTATTATGGATACACACAACAGAAACGGATATCAAATCAAGTCCCTACAAAGACCATAAACTTTCCACAGTTGTGGAGATGACATCCTGAACCAATAGTAGAGTGACATTTTAGCAAAAACTATGAAGAAATGAAGCATTAAAACGAAACATGGACAGTATTTAGTCCATGAACAAAGTATTGTGTCCATGTGACATAAGGCTGACATTTTAAGTCTGACACACTCTCCAGTAATTACTCAGTACCTTATTTCATACCATTTTGACCACTCAGGATACTTGACTGGCTCAGAGGATTACTACCATCACAACCGCTGTGGGAGCAGACTGCCGATCAAGGCTTGTGGCGTAGACTTGCGTGATGGCTATAAGACTGTGTGGAACAACTCTGAATACTCAGCACATCTGTTTACACGACAGGCCCAGCAGATCATTGCCAGTCACAACCAGACTAAGGTATCTCTTTGTGTTTTATTCTTTTTTGTGATAAAAGAAAATCATTGAAATTTTGTATGAGAAAGAAATAGTGCATCAGAGTTCAACATAAATTTTTCATGATATAGTGAATTGATTTATGTATAATGAGTGCCTGGTCAGCTGTTGCCATCATAGCTAGGTAGAATTTGTCGGTTGGTTGATTCTAGCTTAAAATTGAATTTACGAAGTGAGAGTAGCAAGATATATGCGATAGCACCTAAACTACATGTCTCCAGGGAAGCCTTTCTTCACCCAGTTCAGAGTTATTATTCTGGTAAATGGCTGCCCTCCTCCATTAAGCTATTCATTTACTCACATGAAGGGGGTAGAGAGTGAGCTCAGTGGCCAAGGCACTGGACTTATAATCCCAAGGTTGTGGGTTCGAGTCCCACTGCAGCCACTCTTCTCCATCATCCCCAGCAGTGGCAGACCTACTGTTATATCAAAGGCCAATCCTTCTCATGACATGTCTATGGTTTGGGAAGTAAAAGAACTGTCACCTCATTATATGTGTAGGGGTGAGATTTCAACCTAAATTCATTACATAGATCCTTACACATCCTTGTGTAAGTCTGATTGAACTAATTGGACGTTAAACTGCCCAAACAAACAAACCATCCTTGTGGTGGAAAAGAACCCTGAGAAAGCCTGTTATAAACCTGTAATGGTTAACTGGACGTTAAATCAAACCAACTGATCCCAACCAAACTCACATGGAATTAGAATGTTTCAATGCTGAGCTGTGCCAATGAGATGTTAGAGAGTTGCTTGTCCTTCCTGGCCTGGATAAATCTATGAAGAACTACCTAAAGATTTTACACAGTTGCTGTAGATTTAAGTAAATGGGCTTTATTTCATACCACCTATAAACCTTTGACCTATATAATGCAGAGTAAAACATTGGTTGTTGTTATGATTATCAGTTATGATTTATCAGTTTATAATTTCTTCAGCCCCTGTTCCTGTACCTGCCGTACCAGTCGGTCCACTCACCACTGGAAGTCCCATCTGCCTATGAAAACCAGTACAAGCACATTAAAAACAAGGCTCGGCGGGAGTATGCTGGTAGATGAATGTTCCTTTTATTCAGATAGCATGTTTCAATTTTCATTAAGATATATATTCACATGTATAAAAGTATTTAAGATATCCTCAGGGACTTAATGGCCACTACTTTAACAAAAATATGTTTAACTTTTATCTATATCACTTGCTTCCGTTCATGAGCAATTGAAAAAAGTTTTTTAGATCTTGGCCATTGGGCAGTAACTTGACTTAGCAAGAAAATTGATTATTTCTTTGGATCACCTGTGGAATTATCTTTTATTGACAAAAAGACAGAGATAACTAGTTTCACATGACCGTAGTACCTGCAATCTCTTTCAAGTAGTGATCTCTTATCATTCAGTTTTGTGACACTGGTGACTACCAACCACTTTCTTCCATTTCTATCAGTCTTCCTAATGTGCATTGAAAAATCATATTAAAGATATACACTGAAAAGCTTTTCTTAACATTTTCAAATCAAAGTGGAACTAAGCATATATAATATAAATTATTTATAACAGCACTTTACGGACCTCTGTCTAGTACCTAACCTAAGGGAATCGTAGATATTTTTATATGAATTTTTTCATTTTTATTTGTAGGGATGGTGGCAGCATTGGATGAAGCAGTAAGAAATGTAACCGAGTATTTACAGAAGTATGGACTCTGGGAAAATACCATTCTAGTATTCTCCACAGGTAAGCTGTACAGACAATTCTGATAACTAAGCAAGGTACATGTTGGTCATTCATTTTCTGTGGTAATAGGTTGTTTTGATCTGTCTCTCATTTCTTTCTTAGTTGAATTCATCAAGAACTTGGTTGAGATAATGAAAGGATTAAGTGCATCGTAACAGAGCTTTTGACTTTTGTTGCTATTGCTGATAAAGACACAAAAAAGGAGCCCATTTGACTGCAGATTAAAGAGTCCAATATATCAGTCTAAGACAAACCACTTTCCGGTTTATTTATTCTAGACGGAATATGACCTTGGCTGTTTCTACTATATGAAACTCTGGCCACCACCAAACAACAGCACTGCCTATATTTCAGATAATGGGGGTCAGATGTTGTCGGGAGGAAACAACTGGCCACTCCGAGGCAATAAGGCAACGCTATGGGAAGGTGGTATGCGTGGTAATGGATTCGTCTATAGTCAGCTGCTGTCCACAGGGGGAAGCACCTTACATGACCTGTTACACGTCACTGACTGGTTCCCTACACTTGTCCATGTTGCGGGTGGGTCTACTGCCGGTCTCAAACTTGATGGCTACAATGTGTGGGACACTATAAGGTTAGTTCAGTCATGCATCATTGATCCAGAGAGACTAGAGGAAAGAACTCATTTTCCACAGTTTAAATATTATATCAATCAAAATTAAAGGTACACCAGCAGTGTACTCGAAATAACCGAAATAAAAATATGACTGAACACAATTTTGCATTCAAAAAAGAAATTAGAATTATGACTGAACACAAAAAAAAACTGAACACAATTTTGTGTTCAAAATGTGATTTATTCATGTAATAAGTATTTTCCCCAGTCTTAAGTAAGGAAGACTACTACCCTAAACACACATTTCATGCCCATACTCATTTTGATTTCTCACCTCCCAGCAAAGGGAAGCCAAGTCCACGTAAGGAGATCCTGCACAACATTGACCCATTGACAACCCCAAAGGGTACTGCACAGCCAGAGAGCCCATTTGACACACGCATCCGGGCAGCTCTCAGAGCAGGCGACTGGAAGATCATCACTGGAAACCCAGGTAACTCAGTGTTTCATAATACGCAGTAATTCTCATCATACACAAAGATAGAACAAAATTCTAGGGCACAAACATAGTGCCATGCGCTCATAGGAACATCAATTCCTCAACAGTAGTTGTAAATACCTTGGGTAATTATCTATTCAATAATAAATAAGAGATGTCAGTTTTCCAATTTTCCATAGAAATCCACATTTTCATATTCAGTATGTTTAATTTCTTCAACTTGTGGCGCACAAAAATGATAAAACCCTAACCCTAACCCAAACCCTGCAACACTATGTGTTGTTCTCCGTAAAATTTCAATTTTACTTCAACTTACCAGGTAAGTCTCCCAAAATTCTATTCAAACCTCTCCACAGACCCTGAGCCCCATCCCATAGCCAAGAAGAAAATATTATACGAGTTTGTCCACTTTTTTCCTTGACCCCAACTGATATCCCTGAATAATCAAGGACAGGGTATATAAAAAGAAATATTTAAAACTTGTGTATCATACTTAGAGAGTAGTGTCGCCGCTGAAAAAGAGTATATCCTCAATAATGAAAAAAGATTATCACAGATAATTTTTTACTCTTACCTTACAGGAGCAATAAATGGCTGGTACCCACCACCCACTGATGACACCCCACTGAAATTACCGCTAGACACCTCCAGTAAGAAGAACTTGTGGCTATTCAATATCAAAGACGACCCAGAGGAGAGGAATGACTTGTCATCTGTTCGACCTGACATCGTCCAGAGTCTACTGGGGCGTCTTCAGGCATACAACCAGACAGCTGTGCCTGTCTACTACCCACCCAGTGACCCTCGCTCTGACCCCGCCCGCCACGGTGGTGCCTGGGGGCCATGGGAATAAGTAGCTTTCTTTTTTACAGTGAGTGCTGCAACTAGTGATACCAGTTACTAAAGCTGAATACCAGGGAACAGTGGTCATTTAATTGGATGCGGTGCAACTGAGGTTAACCATTGCTACAGCTGACGCAATTTACCAGCTTTCTCAATTCATTGATATTCCTTCCAGGTGGCAGCAACACCTATGTGTTCAAATGTGCGGTAACCCAAGGCCTATTACTAGTTTGTAACGTGCCAGACGATCCTGTAGCTGTAATTGGTTGTTCCTCAGATCATCATATTGTATCTGAAAAATGTATTTAAGAGATTGGCCCATGGGTGAGGTCAGCCTTGTGATATGGTGAAACCCAGTACTATATTTGGAGTGTTTAAAGAACTGTGAAAATCAGTATATTTATTATCTATATGATTCAAATTATTCATTGCTGGTAATTAAGGTAATTCAATGTGTGTGTAAGAACAAAAGATGATGCTAGAAACGAGAGGTCAACGCGTTGCTGACAGATACACAGAAAGTGGCCCTATATAAAACACCCACCAGGCGGGTGGGATAGGTTTGCAGTGTCGGTTTCACGTTGAGTGGGATTCACAGGGAGAGACTTGTGCACCTCCAGTAGGGTTTGTCTGAGACAATTTTCCTGAGATTATTTACTGGTATATATTCTCCTCCTGTGACACACCTGTGTCTCAATTGCCTGAGACTGAGATAGAGAAGGGAAAATCATGGGCGTCAATTTCCCCTGTCAAGGTACACAGTCTCAAGCAATTTGGATTATAAACATGTCAAAAATTTTAGGGGCATTTTGATGAGACTGGCGTACCTCCCACTGGTAATGAGGGTCCCTCTAGTCTCAGTGATGTGCATTTTCACGGGTTTACACAGGAAGAGGCCCTGTACCAGAGACTGTACCCTCTGGAAGGGAGTTTGTCTGAGGCTATGTACCGAGTGTGTCCTTCAGTGTGAATCCAATCTGCCATTTTCCCTTTAGACTTGGAAAGCCCCATTTTAGAATTCTTATGGGAGATTATTGGACGCAAGGAAAATTATTGGAGACTGGGGAACTAGGGTAAGGTACACCAGTCTTATGTACATGAGTCCCTCCGTGTGGATCCCGCTTTATCAGACTTTATCTGGCCAGGCAGGAAACACCCTACTAGCTCGGTCTATGAGGAGCAAGTCTAATTGAACAAATTGGACGTTATACTACCCTAACAAACAGACTATGAGGAGCACTACAATGTGTGGAGCTCTGACTCATTGTAAAATTGTAATATTGGAATTGTAATAATAATGTTTATTGACTCAGACTGTGTTACATACAGCTTGGAGCATAGTAATGAGAGTAAAAGAAGGGAAGTCTAATTTAACAAATTGGACGTTAAACTACCCAAACAAACCAAAGTAAAAGAAGGATACAATATAAAACTACAAAGGAACATGCACATATATGAAAATACAAGATATTTGTAAGCGGAGATACTACTATTTTCCTTATCATTTGCTAACAACTCAGATATTCAAATAGATGGTTGACTTACAGTAGGGGTAGTGTCCTCTTGAGGGATTGGCTTACATTATACAATATTTTGAAGTCAGTTGATTGAAGCCATATAATAAGTGTATACGTTTACATATTTGGGCTCTTGCTGTAATCCTTTACTAATTTCTTGCGGTATTGTACTGTTTTCACATTTCTACACTCAGACATTAGATGTGGAGTAACCATTGTGGGTGCCATGGATATTCAATTGTATAGCTTTAGCAACTGGAACTTTCTGCAATGTTCCAAAATAATCAAAATCATGGACTTTAAAGATACTGATACACTTCATGAAATGAATGTTACTTTGTACTAATTAACAATATCGTGATTATTATGGATTTTTACTTTATGAACTGATGAACTTGATAGATTCAAAGTAAATTAAAGTAAATTATTTTTGCTCACACAAAAAACCCTCAATCACCAATAAATCTCCAAGAGAATGTTAGGTGATACATGGAGCTAGAGTGAAAGAAATAGAAAATAATCAAAGTAAATTACAGTTTATGTTCTTATTCAACTGGTGTTCAGGGGAATATGACATTCTCTTACTAATATTTTTTATATGAAACATTATGAAAATCAAGAAAACGGAAATGTGACTTTGAGTTAACTGTTTATTTATAGCCATGTGATTGCCATGCCTGAATTCTATTAAAAGATCCCGAAAGAAACCACAGTTGTTGAGATCCCTTTTTGCTAGCTGTTTGAAAAATATAAGTGTCTGAGGGGCACCTAGTACTCCACAAACTGTGAGAGTCCTACCAATTCGTCAGAAGATAACAATATGTACTTCTGTAGTAACTACAGTTATTATAAGGACTAATCAAATCTTTGACGATGAATTATAAGACAATAAGAACACCTATCACTTACATATTACAAATATATCGCCCCCCCCCCCCCCACCCTACTGAGATGGGGTTTGTTGCCAACCATACCTTGATAATTTCAAATATAACGTTATATTTTATCGCACGAGATATGTCTCTTCTGGGCACAACCTTCCACTGGGAGGTGCTGCCAAGCCACTTCCTAGCCCCTCCAAGCCCTTTAACTAATCTCTTTTCAGGGAAAATTGTCTATTCTTTGTTTCTCTTGACAGAAACAGAATATGATCGAAAAAATTCATTAACATATTACAAATGTGTCTGGCAAAATTTATACATGAATTTTACTTGGAATAAAGATTTTAAAATCTGTATGTGTCAGGAAAGAGAGAGCAAATAATCTCCTCCAACCGAATGCACAACAACACAATTTAATGTCCTCTATTTGAATTATTCAGTGTTGAGATTTCTTTCCCAATGTAAAGGGAGGAAAAATCTCAAGTTGTGCACAGATTTGCCTGAGATATTCCACCCAAATCCTGCTGGAGTGACATGTCTGAGCAGATTTTGTCGCCTACTTTTCCCAACCCCTGCTGCGAATCCTGCACCCCCCTTGCAATATTTTTGGTATAATGTCTACAGCATATTTCACGGAAAAAAGTCGTAAAGTGTGCTTGGCCTTTAAATTCTCTCCAATATACACTTGTATACATAAATGTATATGTATATATGTAGTAATGTTAAGTAAATAAAGATAGGTGAATTCTGATATGCAAATACCAAATGTCTATTTTCAAATCCTCTAATATGCTATTCATAAGCCAGCTATCCAGCCCCTGAAAAATATAGATCCCTAGTGATAATCTAAGAGCAATTACTGCAAACTGGTTAGCATAGGCATAGGAATATATTAATTATATATATTAGTAACATGGTGGCAATAGAGCTTATGTGCCTGTTGCCAAGCAGACAAATTGAATGTATGCTTTTGTCCCACACACATCAAATTTACTAAGGCATTCCACTGGAACAAACCAACTCGGCGAAACATGTTTCACCTCAAGCGAACTACATCAGGATGGATCTGCTTAGAGTGCAAGTTATGGTAGGACACCCGCTTTATGGTCTCACTTTTGAATTCCTACCTCTGCATAGAATAAAGTGCATGTATCAAGGCCTGAGCAGTGTTGGCATTCTATCATTACCATTCTAGTATTTGCCGTATGCCGTAAGATACTTGTCAGGTTCTGAATATTGAATTATAAATTATTGTTATTTGATTTTGTTTGGTAAGATTCACACGGGTCTTCAGCATGATATCATCTGGCCAGAGATGCCCAACTGTCTACCGCTGTCCAAGACAACACTGGCCAACAAGATGCAAGCGGCAGGCTATGCCACACACATGGTCGGCAAATGGCACCTGGGATTCTACAAAGAAGCATGCCTACCCATGCGCAGGGGCTTTGACTCTTTCTATGGTAGATTATTACACTTTACATCATTTAAAAGTACTTGTTCAATGTAGATTTCTTAGTTTCTTTCCAATCTTTCTCTTCTAAAGTTCAGCAGTGAATGGCCTTTTTTCCACAATCATTTTCAGGAAAATAGCACATGGTGTGTGCTCACTAACAATAGCATTACTATAAGTACACTTCCCTGTGGAGTCCCTGTGGAGAAAATAAACCTTCCACAGTTGTGGAGATGACATCCTGAATCCCTGGTAGAATGATATCTTATGAAAAATGATAAAGAAATGAAACATTAAAACAAAACATGGACAGTATTTAGCCCATTAACAGAGTATTTTGTGACATTAGGCTAACATTTTGAAGTTCTACACATTCACGAATAGATTACTCACTACCATATCTCACATAATTTTGATCGCTTAGGATACTTGACTGGCTCAGAGGACTACTACCATCACACCCGCTGTGGAAACAGATCGCTAACCAAGGGGTGTGGTGTAGACTTGCGTGATGGCTATAATACTGTGTGGAACAACTCTGAATACTCGGCACATCTGTTTACACGACAGGCACAGCAGATCATTGCTGGTCACAACCAGACTAAGGTATCTCTTTGTGTTTTATTCTTTTTTGGATTAAAGAAAAATAAGTGAAAATTTGTATGACACAGTGAATTGATATGTGTATGATAAATGCCTGGTCAGCTGCTGCCATGATATCAAGATTGATATTAAGAAAACGAGGCAAAAGCACTTCTGTTATCAACCAATGCTACCTTCAGAATGACAATTACTCATCAAATCCAAACTGTTGCTATGCAATCTCCAGGTAAACGGTGTCATAAAGAACACCTAGCATAACAACCACCCTTCACAACAATGACATCACACAGTTGTGGGAGCTATCTGAGGCTATATTTAGACCAGATCACGATAGGCTAACCCAGTAGTTTTCAGGTTAGGAACACTGTCACAAAATGACAGTGGGGGATGGGGGGTCAAGGTTTCATCTGAATTGGACTCTTTAGGCATCTTAAAGGTTGGCTGTATCAAGGCATATGACGTAGTCACATTTAGGGAAGGTGCTGGGACAGTAGATTCCCAAACTTTATTAAAGTTTAATTAAGTCAAAAATGGACAAAAATCAACACAAGCGGGGAACAACAAGAAGTGTGTAAACCTGGTTGAGTGTGTGTGTGTGTGTGTGGGGGGTCCGGGGTCAATGGTGTAATTCCAGATAGCCCTTAAAAGTTAGTGTCACTAGTCCAGTATACAAGATTTTTTAGATGAGGCAATGAGACTAGGACAAGGCAAGGGTTTTTGGACCCCCTGATTAATAGATTGGTGCATCTATCAGATTCAAATAAAGCCATAAGGGATTTGGGTTCTCAGGGGGAACATCCAATTCCTCTCGATACGATTCCACATATTGAGCGGCCGCACTGTCTTGGGCTCAGTGTATAAAGTCCAGTATGGTAATTTGTACATTCTCGAGGCCCATATGGCC
The DNA here is from genome assembly GCA_950022655.1 of Alentia gelatinosa. Lineage (NCBI taxonomy): Eukaryota > Metazoa > Annelida > Polychaeta > Phyllodocida > Polynoidae > Alentia > Alentia gelatinosa. The sequence goes on from OX465582.1 coordinate 88,172,800, forward strand.
CTCGGAATTAAAGTGGAGAAAAAAAAAGATATCGAGATTGAATTTGTTTGTTGGTTAATTCTAGCTTGAAATTGAACCTATGAAGTGAAATATTACACAGAATGAATAGTGCTACATTTCAATGTTGTAAGCGCGATATACACGATAGCACCTAAGCTATATCTGTCTCCAGGGAAGCCTATCTTCACCCAGTTCTGGGAGCTGTTTTAAAAGTCGAGTGAGATCTCGCCAACGGCACGTCGCATTTCAAAGCGGGAGGCCGGCAACAGCGAGTGGTACTTTGAATCAAAGTGGCAGCAAAACTGTTACCAATACCCAATAGCGAGCGGCACCTCCACCTCGACAGCGACACTTCAAGTGCAGTTGTTTAGCTCTCGCTTTGGCTGTGAGTACTCTCGACTTTTGAAACAGCTCACAGTGTTTTTATGCTAATAAATAGCTTTATTAGTATGTAATTTTTTCAGCCCCTGTTCCTGTACCTGCCGTACCAGTCAGTCCACTCACCTCTGGAAGTCCCATCATCCTATGAAAGCCAGTACAAGCACATTAAAAACAAGGCTCGGCGAGAGTATGCTGGTAGATTAACATTCCTTTTATTCAAATAGCATGTTTCAATTTTCATGTGTAAAAGTATTTAAATATCATCAGGGACTTCATGAATGGCCACTATACTAACAATGATATTAAATTTGATCCATATCCATTACTTACTTTCATGAACAATTGATAAAAGCTTTTTAGACCTTGGACAGTGGGTGGTAACTAGACTTAGCATGAAAATGGATCATTTCTTTGGATCACCTAGGGAATTATCTTTTATTGACAAAAAGTTCACATGACCATAGTACCTACAATTTCTTTCAAGTAGTGATCTCATATCATTCAGTTTTGTGACACTGGTGACTACCTACCACTTTCTCCCATTTCTATCAGTTTTCCTGATGTGCATTAAAAAACATTTAGAATACACTGAAAAGCTTTTCTTCGAGTTTTCGTATCAAAGTGTAACTAAGTGTATCTAAGGTAAATCATTTTGACAACAGCACTTTACAGATCTCTGTCTAGCAGCTAACCTAAGGGAATCATAGATATATCTTTGTATGAATATTTTCAAATTTGTTGTAGGGATGGTGGCAGCATTAGATGAAGCAGTAAGAAATGTAACAGAGTATTTACAGAAGTACGCACTCTGGGATAATACCATTCTAGTATTCTCCACAGGTAAGCTGTATAGACAATTCTGATAACCAAACATGCTACATGTTGCATTATTTAAAAAAACATTTCTCCTTCTGCTGAATGGCTATCGGTCCTTTCTGCATTTCCTGATGGATTTTTGTTATCCATCATTTTGTGGGGAAAAATTTGTATATGCTACATGTTGGTTATTAATTTTCAGTTGTAATGGATTTGTATTTCTTTAAAACAGGAAAATAGTGTGTGCAAAAGAAATCAATATATCTCAACAAGAACTTAGTTGAGATAACAAAACAGATTCTGTGCAGAGTACAGAGTTTTTGATTATTTTTGCTATATCTAATAAAGACCCAAATAGACTAAAGGTGCCCATTTGACTGCAGATTGAAGAGTCCAATATATCAGTATATCAGTCTTGGCCGAACCACTGGTAAGCAACATACCTACCTCTCCTGTTCTTGTTGGAATATGACCTTGGCTGTTTCTACTATGTAAAATTCTACCCAACCTAAAACAACAGCACTGCCTATGTTTCAGACAATGGGGGTCAGGTGAAGTCAGGAGGTAACAACTGGCCGCTACGAGGCAATAAGGCAACGCTATGGGAAGGTGGTATGCGTGGTAATGGGTTCGTCTATAGTCAGCTGCTGTCCACAGGGGGCAGCACCTTACATGACCTGTTACATGTGAGTGACTGGTTCCCTACACTGGTCCATGTTGCAGGTGGGTCTACCGCTGGTCTCAAGCTAGATGGCTACAATGTGTGGGACACTATAAGGTTAGTTCAGTCATACATCATTGATGCAGGGAGACTAGAGAAAAGAATACTCACTCATTTTCCAAAGTTGAACACAATCTTGCTTTCAAAATGTGATTTATTCATGTGATGGGTATTTTTCCCAGTTTTCAGTAAGGAAGACTTCTACCCAGATTTAACTAAACACAGATTTCATGCCCATACTCATTTTGATTTTCCTCACCGCCCAGCAAAGGGAAGCCAAGTCCACGTAAGGAGATCCTGCACAACATTGACCCGTTGACAACCCCGAAGGGTACTGCACAGCCACAGAGCCCATTTGACACACGCATCCGGGCAGCTCTCAGAGCAGGCGACTGGAAGATCATCACTGGAAACCCAGGTGATTTAGTGCTTCATAATATGCAGTAATTCTCAACAGTAAACCACAGCAGTCTGATAACAGTTAAGTCTATTGCGTGTTACCGGTCGGTCGAATAACAACAGAGATACACAGCTCGCTGGGTACCAGCAGTGGCAACTTGCTGGTCAAGGTGACAGCAGTGCTTCGGAGCGCGCTCTGAACTTTGACGCTTTTCAGAGGATTTATGAAACAAGAATGAACATTTAGTCTCAACGTGACATTGTTAGTCTTTAACGAAGTGTATAAAGCAGTAATTTGTCACAGAAACGCCTAAGTCTCATTGTACAAAGCGGTCCGCCGTTTTGAGACTGTGTCGAGGCAGTTTGAGTCAAGATCCAACATGGCGGACTTGACGGTTGAGGCGGAGGGCCGCTCGACTCGTTCAAAGCACTCTAAACGGGTTGAAAAACCCAAGTCACCGACACAAGATGGTTCGGAGAACATATTGAACGTAGATTCACACGAATCCACTGTTCAAGGTTTCGGGCAGTCGCAATTAAGCGAATTCAGGGAAATGTTCAACATCCTACTCGACGAATGCGAGAGGAAACAAAAACAATCGACTCACGTGGAGAGGCTGCCGGCGTCACGTTCACGTGATACCGTCAACATTCTATCGACGGACTCGTCGGAGGACGAAAGGGGTCTGGAACGATGTTCCAAAGTTCCGGATCTATCAGAAAACGAGGAAGAAGACGAGTTTCACAAAGGACTACGTAATATCACAGCCCGGATGACATAACAGGCCCGGAAATCACGGATATGGTGGTTCGAACGGTTTCACGTGTTATCGGCCCGCCGATACAGAAAGACATCGTCAAAGATAAACGTGAGTTGTATCCGCGACCTGCCAACGCCTCTATGTTGAAAGTGCCGAAGTTGAACAAGGTAATTAATTGTGTTACGACTAAAGATATGCAGATGGTGGATAAGCACATCGCGGACGTGCGACAAAACGTGGTGTCAGCGATGTCGGCTATCGCGACTCTGTCGCAATCGCTCTATGAACTGAAACTTTGGGCGAAAACAACCCTGATGAGGAAATACGCGAAAAGGCAGGTAAAATCACTAAAGCCTATATTGGGATGATGAATTCAAACTTGATACTGTCCCGTGCTATGTCCGATGCTACTTATACAAGAAGAGTGTTGCTTAGACAGACTTTAGACAAGAAGTGGGCAAACTTGTTATCTGAAGACAACCCAGCTACACCTGAGTGGTTGGGAGGAGAGGACATAAATGGGGCCATGAAAAGGGCTGAAGATGAAATCAGACAAGCAGACAAGATGTCAAGGAAAAAGTATGAAGGGCCTTCAGGCAAGAAGGACTTCTACAAGAAGGACCAGGGTTATAAGCCAAGGAATCCCTCTAACTTCAAACCAAAGTGGAGGAATGACAAACCAAAGGACAAACCATACACAAGGCAGAAACCGAGTTTTCACAGGAAGGGGTCACAGTATATAAACAACAGGTGAGTGATTCCTTTCAAAATTCACCTGATTTTGGTGTGTTTAAAACGGCCTAAAATGTGGTGTGTTTAAAATGGACTAAAACTCATCTTTTTGAATGGTTGCAAATAACACATGACCCATATATCATTGAAACTATCCAGGGAGCTTCCATAGAGTTTGATGATTATCCAGTACAGGATAAGGTACCAAGACCTTTTGTACTGTCAAAAGAGGCAAGATTGAACTTGAAATCTGTGGTAAAGGAACTTGTAGACAAAGGGATAATTGAAACTTGTTATGAGACAAGTGATCAATATATCTCTAATTTTTTTTCTCAGGCCAAAAAATAATGGGAAATTCAGGATGATTCTGGATCTGTCAGTGTTAAATGACTCTGTGACATACAAGCATTTCAAGATGGAAACCTTGAAAACAGCTTTCGATATGGTACATGAAGGGGCCTCTATGGCTTCACTGGACCTCTCTGATGCCTACTACTCTATCCCCATCAGAGAGGAAGATAGGAAATATCTGAGGTTCCAGTGGGAGGGACACTTGTTTCAATATACATGTTTACCAAATGGCCTTGCACAAGCACCAAGGATGTTCACAAGAGTGTTAAAGGCAGTTTTTGCACACTTGCAAAAGAAAGGACACTCAGTCTTTGGCTATATTGATGATACATTCATTATGGCTGAAACTGAAAAACAGTGTGCGAAAACTGTTCAGACTCTTCTGAAACTGCTAGTTTCTCTGGGTTTCAAAGTACATGAAACCAAAAGTGTTTTGATTCCAACAAACAAACTCACTTTTCTGGGTTATGAAATTTACACAGACAACATGACAGCATCTCCCACTTCAAGTAAAGTCTCCAAATTCAAAGACCAGGTGAAAGTCATTGGATCAGGGTCTAATGTAAAAATTAGACAGGTTGCTTGCCTCATAGGTTTGATGGTGGACTATTCAAAAGGAATTGAGTATGGGGAAGCCCATTACAGGAGATTAGAAAGGGACAAGATTCAGCCTTGAAAAGGAAAAAGGGGAACTATGAAAAACCCATGAACATATCCCAAGAAGGCATGGAGGATATAGACTGGTGGGTGAAAAACATTGAACATGGCTTTAAGAACATTAAAGTCCAGTCACCAGTCTATACCTTGACTATTGATGCCTCAAACACAGGTTGGGGGGCAGTCTGGGAAGATGGAACTTCTACAAGGGGAAAGTGGTCCTTGACTGAAGAAGAGCTCCACATTAATGTCAAAGAGACTTTGGCATTAGCTTTTGGACTGAAATGCTTCACAAAATCTTTGACAGATACAATTATCAGATGTTTATCAGACAATACCACAACAGTGGCCTACTTGAATCACAAGGGAGGTTCTAAGAGTGATAAATGTGATATTATCATCAAAGAGATTTGGGAAATGTGTCAACAACAAAGGCTTTGGCTAATTGGGGCTCACATTCCAGGTGTAGAAAATGTTGATGCAGACTGGGAATCAAGAACAGAGTCTAAGAGTGAATGGGAAATGCCGGAAGACATTTTTCACTGGAGATTGACTTATTTGCATCCAGACTGACAAACAAACTACCGAGATTTTGTAGTTGGTTCCCTGATCCATATGCAGAAATGATTGATGCATTTTCTTTCAAATGGACTGACAGATTCTATGCATTTCCGACTGAGTCTCCGGGTCCTTCAAAAAGCCAGGAAGGACAAGGCCGAGGGCATCTTGGTCATGCCCGCGTGGGATGCTCAACCCTGGGGAGGCCTCCTGAGAAGGACAGCCAGGAGGGAACTGGAACTAGGCAAGGTGACACTACGCAATCCAGTTTCAGGAGAACTGTGGCCCCTGCACCTTGTGGCATGGGTGATTTAGGGAGAGCTCTGGAGACACAGGGACGTTCTCAGGACACTGTTGATTTGTAGTTGTCTAGTTGGAGGATTTCCACTAAGAAACACAATACACAATAGCCAGGTGGCTCAAAACAACTATGAAAGAAGCAGGTGTCAACACTTCTGTATTTAAGGCTCATTCAACTAGGGGAGCAGCTACATCCAAGGCTGCCCTCAGGGATTTGCCTTTGCAGACCATTCTGAAGAAGGCAAGGTGGACAAATGCGAACACATTTGCCAGGTTTTACAATCGCCCAATAACTTCAGACGACACTACTTTCCAAACAACAGTCTTGCAAACAGAGAACAACAACTAGACAACCCAACATCATTCTCTGTAGGAGCCCAGGTAAAGTGACTAAGTCTCTGTTGTTATTTGACCGACCGGTAACAAGCAATAGACTTCCCAGGTTAAACGAGACTTACCTTGGTAGAAGGTGAAGTTTGGCCTGAAGTCTATTGTTGTTGTAGGTCGTCGAATTGAGCAACAGTCCCACCCAAAACTGTTGTTCCCTACCCATATTTAGGTTGCTAAGGGGTAGTTTACCTGTGCTCCATAGGATGTTAAATACTGCTGGTACCCAGCGAGCTGTGTATCTCTGTTGCTCAATTCGACGACCTACAACAATAATAGACTTCAGGCCAAACTTCACCTTCTACCAAGGTAAGTCTCGTTTAACCTGGGAATTATGATTATCGGACGTTAAATCAACCAAACCAACCAAACCAAACCTTAACAGTAGTTGTAAATACCTTGGGTAATTATCTATTCAATAAATAATAAACGACGGTATATAAAAAGAAATATTTAAAGCTTGTGTATCATACGTAGAAAGTATTGTTGCCGCTGAAAAAGAGTATATAGTTAATAGTGAAAGATGATAATCACAGATTTTTGGCACTTACCTTACAGGAGCAATAGATGGCTGGTACCCACCACCCACTGATGACACCCTACTGACTTCACCGGTAGACAGCTCCAGTGTGAAGAACCTGTGGCTGTTCAATATCAAAGATGACCCAGAGGAGAGGAATGACCTGTCATCTGCTCGGCCTGACATTGTCCAGAGTCTTCTGGGGCGTCTCCAGGCATACAACCAGACGGCTGTGCCTGTCTACTACCCTCCTGGGGACCCCCGCTCTGACCCTGCCCGCCATGGCGGTGTCTGGGGGCCATGGGAATGAGTGGCTTATTCTATAGTGAGTGCTGTAACTAGCAATACCAGTTACTACAGCTAAATACCAGGGAACAGTGGTTATTTTATTGGATGGGTTGCAACTGAGGTTACCTGTTTCTGAAGTTGACACAATTTACTTGCTTTGTCAATTCATTAGTATTCCTTTAAGTTGCATATACTTTTGTGTTGTATTTGCCTTAAAGTAAAACCACCATATAGATCTTTTAGATATGTTATTGTTGCCATAGCAACCAATCATTGTAAAGTGCTCCGAGAATGTACCTCAATAGCAATGGACACGTAAAAAGTACACCTGATGAAAAAACACACCAGCTCGAAACGTTTTGTCATAAAAATTCATGTAACTAATTACCAATCGTAATTAAAAATACCCATACTATAATCCAGGAGTTGGTTTGTGATAATCTTAATACAAGTTTTATTCATATGTTATCAAATGTTTGCACTACATCTCAATGCTATGGAGAACAGGTTTTCATGTAATGAGTTGTCCCATAAATGCCAGAATATGATTTTTGATGAGATTTGGGGTGTAATTGTTTCAAATATATATGTAAATTGAGTCAGTGATCCACCAGTCCAGGTCACAGAAACAGCTACGTATTCATATGTGTGAAAACACAAGGCCTATTACTAGTATTAACACTTGTGTTTCTATAGATACTATATTATATCTTCTTTGGTCTGCTTCTGTTCTTCATTTTTGGAGATCAAGCTTCCAGTGGGTATAAACCTTTAATCTGTTAATTGTCAATAGTTATCATAATAAATCGTCGTAATGTTCAATTATATTAAGGCCTGATTTCAGAGCAGTATGAGCATGGGACTGTCTCCAGTAGTGGCTTTGACAGGTGTTTCTGGTTTGCTTGGTTTGTAGTGGTGTAGGTTATGTGCTGGTCTATATCCATATAAGTATTTTGTTAAGAGGTTTATTTTGTTAATTCTATGGTGAAGTTGTGCGTCAGGTAATTAAATCCAAGATGATGTGTATGTGTTTCTATGCCAACTATTATATATGAAACATTACTATAAAAAAATGAAGAAAAGGAAAATGTGACTTGAGTTAACTGTTTATTAATAGCCATCAATCAGCATGCCTCGATTCAATTAAAAGATCCTGAAAAGCACAGTTGTTGAGATTCTTTTTGCCAAGTGTCTGAGAGACAGCTAGTACTCCACAAGCTGTGAGAATTTTGTTAGATCTTTGACGATGAACAAAAAAGACGAGAAGGACACCTATCACTTACATCACAAATTACTGAAAGATGAAAGAATAATGTAATAAGAAACATCTAGAACTAACAATTATATGTGGTAAAACATTACTTCCTTTAAAACTCATATACGCCAATATCATATAATACACCTCGGCACAGCCTCTAACATTTTTGAGAAAGAGTGTAGCCATCAGACATCAGACATCTCACAATGTAGTATATATATATGTAGATGATTATATTTATTTCATATTGACTCTAGTTAAGGGAACATTCATTATTTATGGCAGTGTGTGTGGGTTTTCCTTGGTGAATCCTTGAAAATGAAGCTCCTCTCCCTCGGGAATACCTCTATATTAACCCTTTAAGAGCGAATGATTCTATGGGGCATCAACCATCTCAGGACAAATGATGCCTTGAGGCATCATTTCTCAAAAATGTACAAATTCATTTTTAACAAGGAAATAAGGGAGTAATATCAATCAAGTTTTCCCAGAATGTAGGTCTAGTACCGAAATTACTATTTCTATTCAGAAAAAATAAAATATTTAGGATTATGTTTCATGTCACGTGATTAAAGACTCAAATTATGGGTTTTGACGAATATTTGGCCATCCCCTAGTGGTATAGAGTGCCAACAGCACCGGAGGGAGTCCTTAAGGGGGCAGCTTGTTGGCAGGCACCCATCCTTAGAGGGCTAAGAAACTCCCCTCCCCATAGTTCAATGCCCTAATAGCCTTATATCGATTCTCTGCCATATACACATGTATATGTATACATGAACATGAATTTATACATATATATATATACATATATATTGCACTGTGTGCAGGTGCGAATCTATATTGCTATATTCCTTTTAATATACAATCAGCCATGTTCTGAATATGAAATATTGATATTTGGTATTGTTATTTGATTATAATCATCTGATTTTGTTTGGTAAGATTCACACAGGTCTTCAACATCGGATCATCCGGCCAGAGATGCCCAACTGTCTACCGCTGTCCAAGACAACGCTGGCCAACAATATGCAGGAAGCAGGCTATGCTACTCACATGGTCGGCAAATGGCACCTGGGTTTCTACAAAGAAGCATGCCTACCTATGCGCAGGGGCTTTGACTCATTCTATGGTAGATGTATTCCACTTTTTATCATTTAAAAGTACTTGTTTAATTTAGATTTCTTAAATTCTTTGGTGTATTTCACTTCTAAAGTTCTGCAGTGAACAGCCATTCTTTCAAGTTAAGATCATTTACAAGAAAATAACACTTGGTGTGTACTCAATAACAATAGCATTACCTTATAACTACATACAGCAGAGATGGATATCAAATTGAGTTCCCATATAAAGAATTTCCACACTCCTTGACAACTGTGAAGAAAAGAAACATGAAAACAAGACATGAACAGTATTTAGTTCATGAACAAAGTATTGTGTCCATACGACATAAGGCTGACATTTCAATGTCTGACACGCTCTCCAATAGATTATTAAATACATTATTCCACACGATTTTGTCTGCTCAGGATACTTGACTGGCTCAGAGGACTACTTTCATCACACCCGCTGTGGGAACAGGTCGTTGACAATGGGTTGTGGCGTAGACTTGCGTGATGGCTATAAGACTGTGTGGAACAACTCTGAATACTCAGCACATCTGTTTACACGACAGGCACAGCAGATCATTGCCAGTCATAACCAGACTAAGGTATCTCAGTCTTTTTGTGATCAAAGAAAAATATCTGAAAATCTGTTTGGCATCAGAGTGCTACAAAAATCTTTTCATGCCAGTGAATTGATTTATGTAGGATGAATACCTGGTCAGCTGTTGCCATGATATCAGATTGAATTTGCTGGTTGGTTGATTCCAGCTTGAAATCGAACCTATGAAGCGAGAGAAACGGAAATATAACACAGAATGAATAGTGCTACATTCCAAAGTTGTAAGCGCCCATCAGAGATATACACGATAGATATACACTATTTTAACCCAGTTCAGAGTTCCTATGGTGGTAAATGGCTGTGCTCCTCGATTGAGCTATTCATTCACTCACATGTTTTTGGAATATTTCAATGCGAAGATGTGCCATTAGAGAGTTGATTGTCCCTCCTGAATTGGATAAATTAATGGAGAACTAACTTAAGATTTTACTCTTTGTGGTTATACAGTTAAGAAAATGGGCTTTATTTCATACCAATTGTAAATCTTTAGCCAACATAATGCAGAGTATATCATCAGGTATTGTCCAATAATTTATCAGTTTGTAATTTTTTCAGCCCCTGTTCCTGTACCTGCCGTACCAGTCGGTCCACTCACCTCTGGAAGTCCCATCTGCCTATGAAAACCAGTACAAGCACATAAAAAACAAGGCTCGGCGGGAATATGCTGGTAGATGAACGTTCCTTTTATTCAGATAGCATTATGAAGAAGTGGCAATAATACCTCAATGGCAAAACAAACTAAATGTATTCAGATGGCATGTTTTGAATTTCATTCAAATATATATATTCATGTGTATGAAAGTACTTTAGATACTCTCAGGGGCTTGATGAATGGCCATTAAGTCAACAATAAAATTATTAAGTTTCATCCATATCATTTGCTTTCTTTCATGAACAATTGATAATAGTTTTTCAATGCTGGCCTTTTATTGACAAAAAGACAGATATAGTTTTCAAATCAGGGTATACCTAAGCGTATCTAAGATAAACTATTTTGATAAAAGCACAGCTCTGTCTAGTAGCTAACCTCAGGGAATCATAGATATTTTTATATGACTATTTTCATCTTTGTAGGGATGGTAGCAGCATTGGATGAAGCAGTAAGAAATGTAACCGACTATTTACAGAAGTACGGACTCTGGGAAAATACCATTCTAGTATTCTCCACAGGTAAGCTGTACAGACAATTGTAATAGCCAAACAACTCTTATATATTGGTTATTCATTTTCTGTTGTTATGGCTTGTTTTTTTTAAACAGGAAAATAGTGTGTGCAAAAGAAATCAATATACATCAACAGTTACTAATTCTCCTAGTCAAAATTATAGTTTAATATCATAGATACAAGTACAATATAGAAAACAGTTTACTAAAAATCTCTCCAATTTATTGGATCACTCAACCCAGGTGGGGGTGTGGGACTATATTCAACTATGTCATATTGTTTCTTTAATCTACTGGTGTAACAATGTCAAGAAATCTAGGATGGTTTAAAAAGAGATCCAAAGATAGCTTCATTTTGCAAATACACTACAAATCTGACTGCCAAAATATAAAAAAATAAACTGATAAATTTTTTAACCCATCTTTTCTACCATTTCCAAATATTTCAGATAATGGGGGTCAGATGTTGTCGGGAGGAAACAACTGGCCACTCAGAGGCAATAAGGGGACGCTGTGGGAAGGTGGTATGCGTGGTAATGGATTCGTTTATAGTCAGCTGCTGTCCACAGGGGGCAGCACCTTACATGACCTGTTACACGTCACTGACTGGTTCCCTACACTGGTTCATGTTGCGGGTGGGTCTACCGCTGGTCTCAAACTAGATGGCTACAATGTGTGGGACACTATAAGGTTAGTTCAGTTATACATCATTGATGCAGAGAGACTAGAGGAAAGAATGCTCACTCATTTTCCACAGTGAAGTATATCAATCAGAAGTAAAGATACACTAGCAATGTACCTGAAATAACTGAGAATTATAATAGGACTGAATATAATTTTTCATTCAAAATGTGATTAACTCATGTGATTGTGTATCTTTCATTGTCTTAAGTCAGGAAGAATGCTTCCCATAACATCGATCTCTTGCCCATACTCTTGTTGGTTCTACCTTTAATAGCTTTGTTTTGGATCGGGAAGAAAGTAGATACATTTTGATTTTCCTCACCTCCCAGCAAAGGGAAGCCAAGTCCACGTAAGGAGATCCTGCACAATATTGACCCATTGACAACTCCGAAGGGCACTGTGCAGCCACAGAGCCCATTTGACACACGCATCCGGGCAGCTCTCAGAGCAGGAGACTGGAAGATCATCACTGGAAACCCAGGTAACTCATTGCTTAATATGAAAATGCTTACATATTGAAAGGACTATATCAATATTGATCTAGTAAGTAATTGACAATGTCCATTGTTGAAAAACAAATACTTGCATTTACGGATGGGGCTATCAATATAAACCTACACATTATCCAGTGCATAAAAACAGGGTGATGATGCCATTATGTACATTACATAAATAACTGAGTTTAAGAACCTCCTTAATCATGTAATGCACATAACTATCTTAATACGGATTCTTTATTGGCATCATCACCCTGTTTTTACGAGATACACAAACTTAGAAAGTGATAATTCCAAGGCACAAACATATTGCCATGGGCTCATAGGAACATCTATCCCTGATCAGTAGTTGTAAATACCTTAGGTAATTATCTATTATATAGGTAATTAATGACACAAGATGTATAAAAAGAAATATGTAAACTTGTGTTTCATACTAAGAAAGTAGTGTTGTTGCTGAAACAGAGAATATCCTCATTAGTGAAAGCAAGAAATCACAGATCATTTTTTATATGTACCTAATACAGGAGGACTAGATGGCTGGTACCCACCACCCACTGATGACACCCCACTGAAATTACCGATAGATTCCTCCAGTAAGAAGAACCTGTGGCTGTTCAATATCAAAGACGACCCAGAGGAGAGGAATGACCTGTCATTTGCTCGACCTGACATCGTCCAGAGTCTACTGGGGCGTCTCAAGGCATACAACCAGACGGCTGTGCCTGTCTACTACCCTCCTGGTGACCCCCGCGCTGACCCTGCCCGCCATGGTGGTGCCTGGGGCCCATGGGAATAAGTAGCTTTCTTTATTACAGAGAGAGCTGCAACTAGCAATACCAGTTACTACAGCTGAATTCCAGGGAACAGTGATCATTTTATCGGATGCAGTGTAACTGAGGTTAACCATTGCTACAGCTGACACAATTTATTTGCTTTCTCAATTCATTGGTATTCCTTTCAGTTACATATACTTTTAGTGTAAAAAAATATTTTCCCACAAAAGGCATACACGGAAGAGAACATCAGAGAAGATTGTCAACATACATATACTTTTTGTATTGTATTTGCCTACAATCAAAACTACCATTTAGATCTTTTGATATGTTATAAGATGTTCACACTTCATCTCGATGCTATGGAGAACGGATATTCACACAATTAGTAGCAGAATGTTGTATCTACTTCAACTATTGAGGTTACGTTAAGGCCAGAATGTGATAGGAGAGTTAGTGTATGATTCTTTCATATATAATTGCAATCAGGGTTCTACTAGTCCAGGTGGCAGCAACACCTATGTGTTCATATGTGCGGTAATCCAAGGCCAACTTCTAGTTTGTAACATGCCTGGCTGATTCTGTTGCTGTAACTTTTTGGTGATGTTATGTGGTTGTTCCTAAGGTTATCATTGGCCCATTGGTGAGGTCAGCCTTTAAATTTTGTGAGAAAGTGTAGTCGTCAGGCTATTCATCTCAGCCAAAAGTAATATATATATATATACATGTGTAGATGATTATGTCAATTTGGTATTGGATCCAATCAAACTACAATTATATATCTACAATATAAGACTCAGGAGTAGAATCGAAATATGAGGATAGAATTATGAAAATTTGGTAAAATGGAATGTCTTTACTATATTTATTTCAATAGTACCTGTGTTTGAAATTTGCCTCCACTTTGCTACACAAGGTACTGAACCTAAAGACTGATATACTGAAACTGATCTGTATGTGGTATATAAGACATCAACACGCTGACTCTGAGAACCAAAGCTTGGTGACTTTCTTATCCTACTTCTTCCTAGTGGTAATCAGTAGAGTATTTAGAAAAAAAATACTCAATGTGGGATTATGTCACAAATGTTGGCCATTTGGTCAATATGAGGGGTGAGATAAATTCAAACAACTATTCAAGTTTACGATCAGAGCTCGACCCCATCTTGTTTGAATCGCTACATAATTCACGCGGCTTTGTCATGTGAATAACTACGATATTCAAACTCGATGGGACACGAGCTCTGTAAACTTTTAAAGGTTTCCTTTATAGTATCCATATTCTACTGCTTGATCACGTAATATAACATGTCATCCTTAATCTAATTACATTGTATTTGTTTTACCTAACAAATTTAAAGATGGTATTATATGGATACTCAGAGTATGAATATATGATATTAGTAGGTTCAAATAATTGTAACTCTAGATTTCAGGTTAATTGAGCTATTATTTCCCGATGAAAACAATAATATTGTAAATATTGAGGCATTATCCGGTCTATGCTGGGGAATGCCTCGAGGCATTATCCAGTCTATGCTGGACAATGTCTCAAGGCATTATCTGGTCTATGCCCCAAACTATTATCCAGTCTACAAGGGGAAATGTCTCGAGGCATTGTTCGTCCTCAATAGGTTAACATTGTCATTACATAGGAAATTCGCTATTGTAATTTCTTGTTACCTTTCATACCACAATATTCCCAATCAACAATACAAATAAATATCACAGTCGGCTTGCAAATCCTTATTCTACTTGATAAAGTAGAGCCAGGACAAATGAAAGTCCCCGACTGATGCTACCTTGAATGGCAGTAATTAGATGATTTGTAGAAAGACAGTAGTTATTAGAATTGGCCCTAATCACCGTAACCATAGCGCAATGTCAGTCGTGATATCATACTATCAATAACCGTCTCCCGGAATCTCTATAATAATCTGTAGTTTTCTCAGTAATAGCCCATGCTTGTACAATGAATGATTGTAATAAAGAATGAAATGTCAAACTTTGGGGGATATTTTCAAGGTTTCGCTGTGTATGGCTCATCAGGCATCTGGTTCAGCTTCGAGGGATATGTCAAGGCATCAGACCTATTTAATGTTATTTGGTCTGAGCTTTTTTACTTAACATTCTGGTATTACTGTAACTGTTGTTTTATCAATTTTAGACAAGTGATAACTATACATCATTTTTTCATGTCGGTGTAGTTCTGGGGCTACTAATTCTCATGAGCAGGAATTGATCATAGACAGTCCCCATTATTATAGGCTATATTGATCTTCTGTATACATCTCCCGTAAAATAATAATAACAAATAAAAAAATTATAACAACCAACAATTGATGAACTATTTGTATAACGAAGGATGCTTATTAAAAATTATCAACTATAACATGACTCACTTATGGTTTGTGGTATCAACACCTAACATAATAAAAATAAGAATTTGATTTAGAAAACGTGGCTAAGAACACTTCTAACCCCAACCAAAAAAAAAAAGAATGAATATCAAGTCTTCACAATCATTTAACAAATTGAACAATACAAAGTTAGTGCTATAGCTTACAAAAAGCGGTTTTATTTCTCTACTTACAAATGTAGCCCACAGAGCCGTGGCCTACTTGCCCACAAAAATGCTAAATATACAATGATCTTCAACCTGTGGGCTTGGCATAGGTCTATCCTGAAAGCTACGAACTACGACTACGTCTATGTATGAGTATTCACATGTTTGTACACTGCAGAGCACCGCTGTGGTATGAGACTGTCATGGAAAGGTGTGTAGTGTTCACCGTCAGGTGGTGCTATCAACATGGATGGATCGCCATTTTCTGTGAAATGGTCTAAGATGATTTCAGCATCTCGATTTCTCCCCATGTTTATGTTTGAGGGCATCCTTTTAAATGTTTTTTTTTTTTTTGTTTCTTTGAATGTTAAGGTCCCTAACCCTCAATACAAATGAATTGGGGGCCATCCATAAAATACGTTTTTAGTAGAAACTGAACGAGAGTTAGACTTGTCAGTGTTTATACCACGACAGGAAGGTCGTGTATTACTACGTTAGCTGAGCGTAGTGAGGAACAGACCTGACCAGAGTGGCATAGACACTGACAAGTCTAACTCGAGTTCGGTTTCGTATTTATCCTACCATGTCTCTACGCTTTTGGATTACTAAAATATAAATATCGATTAAACGACCAACCGGAACTTTTTTTTGGAGCAGCTCACAATCTGGTCGCAGATTGGTCGATTTTTTGTATGCCCCTAGAGGCATAAATCACACTTTATGTCATGGCATGCTGCATAAAATTTGCTTGTGTTATGCCTATGGACCGTTTTTAATAGGGTAGGATAAACACTGAGGAGGGGTGAGGGGTAAAGATTTTTGGAAGTTTTACGTCTACTCCTTCTTTGTTCTGTTGCGTACAAGATCGGGGGGGGGGGGGTGTTAAAAAATTAGGAGATTTTACCTATGCTCCTTCTTCGTTCTGTTGCGTACCAGATCGGGAGGGGGGTGGCGGTAAAAAAATTCGGAAATTCTGCGTACATAAATTATGGATGGCCCCCTACAGAGGATTTGAGGGTTTGGTCTTTGTAACTGTACATGCAATATATTCTTGTTTTCTTCACTGTCATTAATTTCTTGGTGTTCATATGTTTGCTTTT
The DNA here is from genome assembly GCA_950022655.1 of Alentia gelatinosa. Taxonomy (NCBI): domain Eukaryota; kingdom Metazoa; phylum Annelida; class Polychaeta; order Phyllodocida; family Polynoidae; genus Alentia; species Alentia gelatinosa. The sequence continues at coordinate 88,189,437 of OX465582.1, forward strand.
TAAGGTTATACAAATGTGTGAGTGAGATTACAAGATAGGTTTTATAAATAGGTGAGAAGTTAATGTAGATCGTACTGAATAGTAGGATCACAGATCTCGATGGTAGACTACATTCTAATTGAATAAAATGCGGTTTTAAATGTGGAAAGCCTGGTACAATGTATCTAACTTCATATGGATTCTGTTGAAAGTATTTTGGTTAGTCTTGTGTTTTATTTGTATGAATTAATCAGAAGAATGTGCTACGATGTGAAAAGGGATGTGATGGAAGACCAAAGGATGGCATACATCATCATTTTCTCAGCTATACCTTAAATTTCCCTCATTCTTACGAACCAGGGCGAGCTTTAGTACGTTCACAGTAACCTATCGTGTTCATAGGTTCTAGTTTCACACGTTTGTACAATGTAGGTCATTCATAACAAGAGTTCGCACAAGCTGTTTGACCTACAAACAGAGTCGAATAACAATTGTTAAAATTCCGCTTACAAAGAGTCAGTAAAATCCACTTAGAAACTTCTTAAAAGAGAATACGGGACCAGGCGAGGCAGTATTACTGAATGACTAATAAGAGAAAACGTGGTTACTGAGCCCACAGGGATGACCGTTTAATGTCTTTTGATGCCGTAAATATGTCTCAACGCCGCAGGCGGAGGGACGCATTTATGGCATCAAAAAGCCGAGAATGGCATCCGTACGGGCTCAGTCATTACGTTTTCTTATTATTACATACCTAAATATTATGGAAAAAACGCCATTTTATATACTTAAGCTATGTACCTGTTGACCCAAGGCATTCACTATGGGCACAGTGCGCCCGAATATATTCACTACGGGCACAGTGCGCCCAAACATTATTTATACTGCACCCCTAGCAGCGGGTAGTATTTCATAGATGTTTGGCCATAGGTATGTAATAAAATATAATCATTCCTTGTTGGCGAAATGATTCCCAAACTAGCGAGTCTACGCATTTATAATACGGATCACATCAAGGTGGAGCACCTGGGGCCCGTTTAATAATCTAGGCTTGTACATGTAAACCCTTTTCTGTATGCCATAGAGACTCATGGACGATGTGGGTCAACGTTATTCAACACTATTATGGACGACCTTATGGACGGCTGATACTGTCTTAGTGAATGAACTTTTAAAAAAATCATTAAACGATGACCCTTGTACGAGGTATAGGGTCTTCATGTATGATCCTTGAATATTAAACGGGTCCCAGATTATCTTGTTGCTTCATATACGTTTTTCACAATTGGAAAATATACCGGGAATGAATGAAGATCACCCTTTATTTTTCCATCCTACAAAAACACAACCTCCTTTTAAAAAAGCTTTATCGAGATTATCTGCGATTTCACATTTGAATCTTTCAAAGATATTGAACTTGAGGAATTCCTTAAAAACTGGTGTTTGATACTGCGCCCAACCCGTTATTCAACTTTCGATGTCACGCTTTCTTCTGAAGCTACATGGAAGTTGTATCACTACATATATAATTTATCACAATTAAAATTACACCTTGATACATATATAAAGCCTTACGGCTCAATATAACTTCACAATAATACAGTATTAAATATATGAAAATACCCGCCTTGTAATTCCCATATTAGAGAGGAATTTCGCAGGCGAACATTATACCTTCAATCAAATTTACAAACTAAATATTTATTAGTATATTATGTTTCTCTATAAATACGCATAAAATGTGTCTTTCGCAGCCACTAAAGGCTAGTGAAACTAACTTTGTAAACATGAGCATATTAAAATAAACTGAAAATCATTTGTTCTCGAGATAAATGGAATAATCGGAAACTCCACAATGACACTGTATCAGATAAGCTTCATGTAGAGAAAAAATATAGAATTTCTCTGGGAGAGAGAATCTATAAACAGTCATCTTTGATGGTTGAAGTCACAGATGCGAGGTTCGGGAAGTGCTGTTGTCTGCTCACAGAGGGCGTCGGGGTCGTTCCTCCAGCTCCATGATTCAGGAAGTTAAGAATGGCATTTCGACGTCCATGTTTTGAAGAAGGGATAGTTTTGCACATGTTCTTGATGGAAGGCATTCACCAGCGTTGTCTTGTAGAGATAACAACTCAGACTGAGCAATTTATAGTGAGCTGACTCCATGATGAGGACCTAAGATGGGAAGCTCAGTGAGAATCTTAGATGAGCAGCATGCAGCGGGAACCTAAGATGGGCAGCTCACGAAGAGAACCTAAAATGGGCAGCTCACACGATAAGCCAAAATGGGCAGCTCATGACGAGAATCCACAAAAGGCAGCTCACATGAGAAGCCAAGATGGGCATCTAACAGCGAGAAGCTAAGACGGGCAGCTCATGGTAAGAACCTAACTTGGACAGATCACAGCGAGAACCTAAGACGGGCAGCTCACAGTGAGGACCTAAGATGGGCAGGTCACAACGAGAAGCTAAGATGGGCAGCTCACAGTGAGAAGCTAAGATAGGCAGCTCGCAGCGAGAACCTAAGATGGGCAGCTCACAGGAGAAGCCAAGATGGGCAGCTCGCCGTGAAAACCTAAGATGGGCAGCTCAGGGTGAGAACCTTAGATGGGCAGCTCACACAAGAAGCCAAGATGAGCAGTTACTGGTGTGTATCTCAAACAGGTTTTAATGAGTCCCTTTGTTCCTCCAGGTCCAGCCGATTCAAAATACGCGTCATAGGCGAATCATCTGTGAAAGAAAGAAACGTTTTGATTTTATACATGCTTGGAAAGAATAACTTGCTGAAAGTCCAGAAACTCTCAATATAAAAGCCTAAGGCATTAACACATTTCATCCGAACAAGTTCATATCACCCTAAACTTGATCATAGGTATAAGTTAGAATAATTAGTAGAAACTGAACAAGAGTTAGTAGTGTGAGTGTTTATCGCACAACGGGCAGGTCGCGCGAGGAGTTAGCTAAGAGCAGTGAGTAGCCGACCTGACCGGAGTGTGATAAACACTAACACTACTAACTCGAGTTCAGTTTAGTATCTATCCTGATAGATACCAAACTGGAGAAAGGTAAATAAAATCAAATTTAAAACAAATCCTGCCCTGTCTCCAAGACTTTATGATAACAAGGATTAAAAGTTGGCATGGCATTGCCATGATTTCGGTTTCAACAAGTAATAAGGGAGGGAGGGAGGTGGAAGCCTGTTGCAATATATAAAAATACACTACTGTAACATAAATATCCAAGACAAACGCACTACCGAACTTGTAGACAGAGTCTTGACCAATACAAAAATAGACTATATATTGCAACAGGCTTCCACCTCTCTCCCTCCCTAGCGGGTATGTCCCGCGGGCGCCGGGTGCGGACCACATCTGACCAGAGCGAGACCCACCTGCTAGTAGGTATTCATTGAACCGCAACGGGTGTGCTGGTGACCTATTTGACCTAGGCCCTGTTTCATAAGCAGCGGAAGGTTCGTTAAAAAAGGTTCGTTCGTTAATAGCGTGAGTTTCCGTTGCATAAGCAAATGGGTTTCATGGGGTCGTTCGCTTACTGAGTGGGAGGAAATGCCGGAAATTTCCGTTGCAATAGGATCTGCCTCTCGGCTGTACTTCCGCTATTTGGGCGGAAAAACTACCGCTTATGAAATAGGGCCCTGATTCCATCCAACGCGTCTGGTATCGGCGCCCGCTGGACATACCCGCTAGGGAGGGAGGGAGGGAGGGAGGGAGGTGGAAGCCTGTTGCAATATATATAAATACACTGAACCGCAACAGGTGCCTATACAATATATAAAAATACACTGCTGTCGCCGGCTGCGGACCGGTATCGACAGTATCGAAGCTCTAATTATTCAGAATACATTACTTTAATGTATCATAATGTAAGCCGCAAAAACTGTTCCCCGTCTCCCCTAATATATTTCGGTCTTGACCTACAGGTCAAACCGAAATAATAATTAACCATTTCAGTTCCCCCACGTTGCTCGAGTGAGTGAAGTTTGCGGCTGCTGATTTGCCAAGTAAGGCCAAAGGTCGTCAACAATTCATAGACCACATTAGTATGACTTCAATCAGATTCTGGCTGCTGATTGGTCTTTATCTTTTTTATAACCCTCATGCAATAATTAACTCATATCTATACATCATATGAAACACTTACTTACGATACACAGATGATTTCACCGATAAATCTTAAAGTTAAAAGAAAAAGAAAAACAGTAGAATCGCGAAAATGATCTGTGAACTGATAAAAAAGGAGAAACTGAGTTGTGCTCCTACCATCGTTCCATGGCGTTTCCTCATAGAGTGAAGAGCGAGCTCGCTGGCCGAAGCCCGACCTTCTGTTGGGGGGCGTGGTCTGCTCAATGTCCATCACCTTGTCACACGCCTGTTTCCACGCACCTGGAACCAATAAGGGAGGCGAGTCATGAATAAGGGGCGTGGTCAATACGCAAATTCATATATTAAACTTTTAAAGACGGCCGCCTGCGGCAGATAACATGCTTAGGGGCGGCTACTAGTGTCTGTGTATACTTCTAGGGGGTGGGGGCATTGTCCTCTGAACTCAGAATTTGAAGGTTCATTACGTGCTTTAATACGTCATAATTAATATTTTTATATCTATTATCTATAAATCAAAAATATGTTGGACGTACATTCTGCGCAAATTTCAATTTTATTGATACATTATTTCCTTTTTAAATTCACATATTTAAGGCATATCCTACGATTCACAATGCAGGGATGTCAGTTGGGGTCATGAAAATAGAATAAATATGTGGAATTCACTGCCTCTGGATTTTAATTTTCAAGGTAAATTGTCCGATATGCCTTCAAAGAAAAAACAAATAAGTTTTGGTTAAAGCCATCGTTCTCCATGAGCGTGATGCAGAGTGAATATCACGTATCTTTCAAATGAGTTTGAGGAAAACGAGTTGCTTTCTGTGTTTATCTCACCCCTGTACACATTAAAAGAATGGACGACACACAGGATATAAACCATGAAGAACAGACAGCAAAAAATACTCATAGGGGCATAGAGAACGAGTTCCCGATGTTAAGCCTATGGGGACAAAATACCAGGTGAGGTATAAACCTGTGACTTACAGTGGAAACACTCCCTCAGAGTTGTCAACAACTAGCACCTAATTCTATCCACATCTGTTACTGACAGTTATTGGCCGAATTGGTGACCTGGCTGGCATAATGGTCTTCACACACTCATATAAACAAGTCTATGACAGTCAATGGCATATCTCACAAAACACAGTGGTGCCACCTGGTGATTTCCAAATGCTGGCAATTATCACTTCTAGGGAGTTTGACCACAAACCACATATCAACCCAGATGAATGGTTCAGACATTTTATTATTGATATTAAAGTCCTAATGCCAAATAGGTGAAATATAAAATATTATCGAATTTGACGTAACCCAATAGGTAAATTAAATCAATTTACATTTGACTGATTTACATAGGCAATGTTTTGAAAAATATAATTTTCTTCAATCTTTTAAAAAAAAAGGATGGTGACCTGTGTTTTTTTAAACTTAAATGTGTAATACTATACATTTACTATATTCTGTGAAAATTTGAAGAAAATGACAGGGGTTATACTATGTGAAAAACAACTTTTTAGAATGTCTTTATATTCGGTTTATGATATCATCATCATATCTATCTCTAAATCAAAAACTAGCACGATGATGGCCAAAAAGTTGTAATCATTGTAAATACCATGCTTACATTGAACTGGGAGAACGATGTAAATCGAAAAGCTATAAGGACATTAAAAAAAATATTAATAAATAAATTCCCATTTTCCGAATTGGAGAATAATTGTAAAATTGAATTATAATTATCCACGACGCCCCCTCCCGGCCTCGAGAGACACCACACCGATGACGTCACGGCTGGATCTCACACGGGCGGCGCGAAGATTTCAAATAATCTCTCATCCTACCACCCTCACCCGGAAAAAGAATGCCGGATAAAGCAGCGCCAATTATCCGGGCAACAACCAGCCGCCAAGAAAGGTGCCACGCCTCCTTTTCATCTGTAGGCCGGCCCGGGCCTCGCAAAACGGGACCCGCTAGAGCCTACAGCGACTCGCCTGCAGGCTCACACTCTCCAAGCATGAAAGCTCGCACCGACCCTCGACTAACTCTCCAAGCCCCCGGGCTTGATCCAGGCTTAGGCCCGAAAATGCCGCCATGCACGGTATTGTATCCGGTTCAATGTATTCTGCCAGTCCAGGAGCAGACCCCTTTTGATTGTGTGATCAATGATATGAGCTATGTGGCACCGCTCCCGCCCGGCACCACGTGCGCTAGCACCGGCAGCCGCCGGTCTACACCAGATGGCGGCACCGCAAGAAGTCGATGCCACGATTCCCCGTCAGATGGCGGCACCGCAGGTCCCGCCCAGCCTCTCACCACCGCGGATTGGGCCCCCACGGACACGTCCCTCGGTCGCGCCCTGGCGGCGGCAGCCCCCATAGCGGACGAAAATCCCCCTACCTGGATTTCTCCGGAGGAGTTCGCCCCAGTTATCCGCGATCTCTGGCCGGCACCGCTGCCGCAACACTGGAATAGCCACAACTTCCACCTTCATGTCTACCAACAGGTCCTGGCCTCGGGCAGACCAAACTACGCGGGAGTGCGTACCCCCCTCCCCTCGGGCTTTAACATCGCAGCCTGGAGGGAAGCCCTCGGAGGGTATCACGACCGCCGCCTACTGGACTACCTGGAGTTCGGGTGGCCCTCGGGCTACACACGCACCTCTCTCCCGTCCTCGACCTGCAATAACCACGCCTCCGCGGACCATTACCCAGAGGCAGTACGTGATTATATCCGGACGGAGGTGGGCCTCGGGGCCCTTCTAGGCCCCTTCAAGGCCTCCCCCTTTACATGTACTCAAATTTCGCCTATGATGACCCGCCCAAAAAAGGATGCCACCAGGCGGATAATCGTCGACCTCTCCTTCCCCCCTGGCGCGGGAGTCAATGCCGGCGTGCTACCGGGGAATTTCGAAGGAGCGAAATTTGTCTACACTCTCCCGGGCATCAGGGATGCCATTACCCTTCTGGAACCGCTGGGCACCCAGGCCTACATCTGAAAGGCCGACCTGGCACGGGCCTACCGCCAGCTCAGGGCTGACCCTCTCTGCTACCCCCTTTATGCCATCACGGATGGGGCCCGCGTTTACCTGGACCTGTGCCCTCCATTCGGCGCGAGGCTCTCAGCGGCGGCATGCCAGAGGACCACTCAGGCGGTGGCATACATCATGGCTGGCCTAGGCCACAAGACACTGGTCTACCTGGATGATTTTCTAGGAGTGGCCGCCACGGACCTCGAGGCGCAAGCAGCCTACAGAGACTTCAAGGCCCTCGCGGATAGGCTCGGCCTCGCTCTCTCCCCGGATAAATGTACTCCGCCTACACAGGCGCTAGAATGGATAGGTTATAAAATAGATGCCGCGGCGGGCCAGGTGACTATCCCACCAGAAAAAATGAGGGAGGTGGAGACTCTGGCCTCGACATGGTCTCTCAGAACCGCCATATCCAAGCCTCAGCTCCAGTCTCTAATTGGAAAACTGGTCCACGTCTCCAGCTGTGTCCTCCCGGCACGCAAATTCACAAACAGTCTCCTCGCGGCCCTTCGGAAGGTTAGGCCGAATAGCCTCATAGGACTCTCGAAAGGAGCGAAGGCAGACCTCGCTTGGTATGCCGCCTATGCTGCTCGTTATAACGGCCTCGCGGTCGTCCTACCCAGCAGGCCGGAAGCCTACCTCTGGGCAGTACAAGCAAAAGGGGGCGTGGCAGTGGCCTCCCTCACGGAGTATGGAGCACACCCAACCACTCCGGATATGAAGGTCCTCGTCACCACCCCAACTCACCTCCAGGCCTGCGCTGTCCTCGCGGCATGCGCCACCTTCGCACCCGGTCTCCCCCGGGGCGCCCGGATAATTGTAGGCCTCGACCTCCTCCGGGGAATTGAGACATTAGCCACGGGAAAGACCAGAGACCCAGTTCTGGCCTCTCTCGCCCGCGAGACCTGGCTAGTCATAGCAGGGAAGGACTGTCTCCTGGATATCCGACAGGCCTCGGGCTCAGATCTTCGTCTCCCTCAGGCTGCTGCAAGGGCTCTCGTCTCCCCTCCAGCAGGCGCCTGGGCAGCCGCCCTCGCTAGAGAACGGGGCCTCGCACAAGTCACCCTTAATATACCAAGACCGCTAATCACCCTCCCTTGGTGATCTATTCCAGGAACCTCGAGACTACAGGACCAGATGCTGGCCTCGGCCAACGCGGCGACCTCGGTCACGACGCAAGAAAACAAGGCCCGCCAGGCGAGGACGTATATCACATTCTCGGCGTGGTATTCAGTGGACCCCCTGTCCCCGTCGGTCCGCGAGGCCGCCCTCTACGGACAGTTCCTGGCCAACTCCCTGGCGGCACCGACCTCGCGCCTCAACTACATCTCGGGCGCGAGGGCCTGGATCGTCTCCCACGGGGGCGACCCCTCTGCCTTCCAACACTTCCTCGCAAAGCAAGTCCTCCAGGGTGCGGCCCGGCTGGCTCCTCACATACCAGCCCCGGCTCCCCCTCTCTCGGCGGACCTCGTGGCCCTTCTCGCTCGCACAGCGGATAGGGCAGGGCCTCATGGTTCGGTCCTCAAGGCTACTATTCTTATAGGCTACGCCTCAATGTTACGAGGCTCTAACCTCATCTCCCCCTCTGCCCTCGGGCCTGGCCCCCATACCCTCCTGCGCAGAGACATCCAGCAGGAAGGGGGGGGGGCTGAGGGTGGTAATCAATTCTTCAAAAACTATCCGGGACCCAGCACATTCGACCTCACTTTTCGTGGCTCCCTCGGCCTCTGACCTCTGCCCGGTGCAGGCCTGGAGCCGCTACAGGGAGTTGAGCCTAGCCCCTCCCTGGGCTCCAGCCTTCCTGACCCCGTCAGGAGCGCCGCTGGCCTCGCGCCAGCTGACGGCATTTATACGGCTCGCCCTGGAAAAGGCTGGGGTCCCAGCCTCGAGCCGCTATTCTATCCACAGTCTAAGGCGGGGAGCCGCACAGGATGCTGCTAACTCTCCAGGTGTGGACCTCCAGTCCATAATGCGCCATGGCACCTGGAAAACAAAGTCAGGCGTCAGGGCTTACCTCAACCCCTCGTCCCTCGAGGTCTCATCAGCCCTCGCCGCCAACTTGGCCAACTACTGACTTTGATATAATGTATCGTATCTCTTATCAACTCCCTTTGGAGTTTTTCTTGCCTCGGCAATAAATATTTGTCTCCAATTGTAGTGTCGTATTAGTTAATTGGAGAATAATTGTAAAATTGAGATATAATTATCCACGACGCCCCCTCCCGGCCTCGAGAGACACCACACCGATGACGTCACGGCTGGATCTCACACGGGCGGCGCGAAGATTTCAAATAAGAACTTTAATTTTCCACCACCCGCCCCACAACTAGGGCTAGACTCTCACTATATACCTTATATATCTCAAACTACTGACATTGATATAATGTATCGTATTTCTTATATATGGCCAACTACTGACTTTGATATAATGTATCGTATCTCTTATCAACTACCTTTGGAGTTTTTCTTGCCTCGGCAATAAATATTTGTCTCCAATTGTAGTGTCGTATTAGTTAATTAGTAAAATAAATACAATATATAAAAAAAGTTAGCAATGTGTTCTATAAGTTATAGAACACATTGCTAACTTTAAAAAAAATTGAATATGATGATCTCCACGTGTTATAATAACACGTGGAGATCATCATATTCAATTTCTAGAATATTCACTAGAAATTGACAGGGGTTCTAGTTTTAAAGGTAAATTGTTTGATATAGCAGTAAATCTACCACTGCTGGGGATGAAGGAGAAAGGTGGCTGTACACCACACCACATAGACATGGTATGAGAAGGATTGGCCTTTGATATAGCAGAAAATCTACCACTGCTGGGGATGAAGGAGAAAGGTGGCTGTACACCACACCACATAGACATGGTATGGGAAGGATTGGCCTTTGATGTAGCAGTAAATCTACCACTGCTGGGGATGAAGGAGAAAGGTGGCTGCAGTTGGACTCAAACCGACAACCTTGGGATTAGAAGTCCAGTACCTTAACCACTGAGCTAACTCCCCACCCTGTACGGATATGCCTTTAATGAGAGGCGTGCACTTTACCTATATCTATGATGTGCTGCTGTAAGGACGAGGCCCAGATGTCGCGGTCCTCCTCCGTCTCCGTGGCTAAGTGGAAGGTTCGCCGCCGTCCGTTACACCAGGCCGACAGCTGCACGAGGAAACCGTGCTCGTTCTTCCCCTCCACCACCTTCACGCGGGCATCCTGATGCGGGAAAACCATCAAATGATGCTGTGTTATATATTTTATGGTTACAATTTTTTAAAATTAATTTTATCAAATTAATCTAATCAAAAATCAATTAATTAAGAATTAATGATCATTCTTAATCACAGCACAGCCTGAGGATTCTCTTTAGATGAAAATGTAGGTTTGGTTGTTGCATTTTTTCCCCATCATATCATCCCTAACCACAGCACATTTTCAGTGACATAGGTAAATGGTTCATTGGATCTTTTTATTGAATAGAGATGGCAATATAGGTGCAATTTGCATTGAATCTGGAGCAGCGATTTCGACCTAGAGCACCGATTTACTGCCTCAGAGAGACTGAGGAAACATATGGAAAACACCACGTCATTGTCCATGAGATGGGGCTTGGGGGGGGGGGGGGTGTTGGAAGGTATGAACTATTATTTGTGTGAATGAGGCCCAATTTATTATCTTTGTTTTACACAAGAAAAAATGATTTTATAGTCTGAAAATGAAAAAAAAAAACCAAGGATTTCCTTGGATGAGAAGAAAACTGGCATCTCTTAATTAAGGAATTATGAATAGACTTAATAAAAACCGGACAGATGATGTCGTAATACGTACCGAAGTGATTGTGATGTCATAAACGCGCTCACTATCCTCTTTCTGGTCCCGCTCGGACGCCCACACTTGCAGACTCTGTTTACCCAGCATGCACCACTGTTTGTTCCAGGCCTCCGACCCGGCTTTGACCTTGACACTTCCGGCCGCCACCTCGACCATCATGCACCGCGGCTGGGCAGCCAATCGGCAGCAAAAGTTCCCGAAGAGCGGAAGTTCGGTGCTGCCACCTTCCGGGGACGCTGAGGTGTTGGTGGGAAGGTCGAAGATGCCGATGGAGTCTCGGACATCGAGTAGGGTGAGCCCAGCCGAAGCGATCATCTCGAAGCGAGGCCCTACGATCATGTTGGCCATGAACTCTGGGTCGTCCTTGAGCCCCGAGAGGCGGCGGCCCACACTGCGGCCTACGGAGGTGGAGATCTCGTTGAATTTCTTCTTGATGCGACGCGGAGTGCTGGAGATGGAGTGATCGTCACAGACGCGGTGACAGTACACCTCGAGCTGGCACTCAAAGTCGGGCTGGATGTTCTCACTGTAAGCAAAATAAAACATGTGTAAATGAGCTGTTAAGTGATAGAGTGGTCGTCACAGACACGGTGAAAGAGCCGTTAGGTAATTATATAGAACGTCCTGACCATGCTGTACAAGTCACAGAACGAGATGGTAATTTACGGTTTGTACAGAACGAGGCATTTATGCCGAGTTCCGTACAAACTGCAAATTATCATCGAGTTCTGTGACTTGTACAAGCATGGTTGGACATTATATATTTACTATATACCCAAAATTAAAAAATCATTGATTTAATTTTTAACAACCGATATGTTAATAAACGTGTTTGGCAAGGTGGTCCGTATTTTAGTGTACGGACCAGTGGTCCGTACAGTATTTCTATGTTATATGTCAAAACGGTACATATTTACAGTAAATACAGCATGGGTATATAGTAATAGAGTGATCGTCACAAACATGGTGACAGTACACCTCGAGCTGGCATTCAAAGTCGGGCTGGATGTTGTCGCTGTAGGGCAAAATGAAACACGTTGAAAGAGCCATTAAGTAATAAAAAAAAATGGTATATTGATTAATATGGATGTCAGTTGGGGTCAGGAAAAAAAGAAGAAATATTTTTCATGTGGAATTTACTGCCTCAGAAAGACAGAAAATATGGAAAACACAACGATGTTTGCTATCAAATACGTCTGAGGGTGTGGGGAAATAAATCTAAGATATCCTTGGACCTACAGTGAGAAGGGATGCAGTTATTGGCAGAGAGTAAAGTAAGGCATCTCCTGTTTATTTAATGATGGTAATAGCAGAGAAATGGACTATCACATTGTTTGCACTGGGATTTTCAGTATCTAATCCTGCTATGTTGTAGCAATTACTGTAGTTTATATCTGAGTAGGGGTAAGGGTGGTGCAGGAGTGGTGTGTTCCTTCTACACTAGATAATGCGGGGCACCAGTCCCTGCTGTGTGGTGATTCAGGTGAGTCCATGCACAGAATTGCCACAGGTTTGCTCATAATCATAAGTTTGCTTATGAAAAGCCGGGTTGACAGAAGACTTGCTGCATTCTTTCTGAGAAGGCAGACCCCTTGGGGCCTCATACATGGTGTGGTTTTCTGTACCGTCTAGGTGATTGAGCTCAGATCATCACCTTCGGTTGACAGTATTCAGCTCCCTTGTGCTGCTACCTAGCACCCTATGCTAGGGTACTTTGAGATGTCCCTAGATAGAACTACGACTCTCCCAAGGTCTATAGCCTACTGTTAATAAAACTTTGTTTTATTCAAGTTGCTGTGTTTGGTCTTGTGTGATTAGGTGTTACTGGATCAATCAGTTTTCATCTGAAAAACGAGCCCACCTGTGGGTTACCACATCCACAGGGAAGCACATCTAATCGCTGGATAGATACACAGTCATCTGAGGTTAGAATAGATTTAACTGGCGACGGCTGCATCTGAATACTATATAGGTATAGAAAAAATTTGAATGTTGCTCGGACGAGAGTCTGACGGCGAAGAAATTTTCAGAAAATACTATATAGGTATATATTATATATGGTGAATAACTAATTTCAATCAAATTGCCATCGAAACAAGTCTATGGAATGCTGTTAATATAAACATAATGTACTCACAAAACGATGACGTCATCAAAAGTGAGGTCGGTCATGCTGCTGTCTACGTCTTTGAGTAGCGCTGTGTCGTAGATTTGAGTTCCTACTTTTAGTACACAGAAGACAGCAAAGCGGCGGTGGTCTGAAAACAAATGGACAATTTTAATTTTGTTTTTTGATAACTTTTTTTATTGGCTCATATGAGTACAGGCCGATTTTAATATCCGGTTACAAGGGGAAGTCTGGAAAGGACCTGCAATGGTTGACCGGACGTAAAATCACTCAAACAAACAAACAAAAATCAGTTACAATTGGTCATGTCTACACAAACATGAGTAAACAATAGGCAGGAGCCTCAGTGTTCATTTTAAATAAACTTTCACAACAAGGATTATAAGTTGGCATGGCATTGCCATGATTTCGGTTTCAACAAGTAACGTATACATGTTTTAAGAAATAAAAAAGGAATAGATTCTTAAATCAGTCCAAATAAGATAAATTTAAAACTCCAGTACAAGTTGCAACAGTCTTACAATAGTCTTGCAATAGTGTACTGTTTGGGTGGTGCTATGAAGGCTCGAAAGTGTGGGTAGGAAAAACATTACATGGTACACCATCAGTTTCTATTTCCAGTAGTAACAATAACAACGCGCTCGGCGCCTAAGGTAGGTGGTTTACATACACGACAAATAGGGAGGGAGGGAGGGAGGGAGGGAGGGAGGGAGGGAGGGAGAGAGGTGGAAGCCTGTTGCAATATATAAAAATACACTACTGTCGCCGGGTGCGGACCACATCTGACCAGAGCAAGCCCCACCCGCTAGTAGGTATTCAGTGAACCATAACGGGTGTGCTGGTGACCTATTTGGCCTGGGGCCCGTTGAATAATCTAGGGTCTTACAAAAAGGCCCTTTTCTGTACCTTGCACAAGGGTTATCGTTTGATAATATTTAAGGTTGTTTGCTAAAACAGTATCAGCCGTCCATAAGGTTATCCATTAAGTGTTGAATAAGGTTGACCCACATCGCCTCTGGCTGTCTATGGCATACAGAAAAGGGTCTACATGTACGATCCCAGATTATTAAACAGGCCCCTGATTCCATCCAATGCGTCTGGTATCGGCACCCGCGGAACCCAGCCGCTAGGGAGGGAGGGAGGGAGAGAGGTGGAAGCCTGTTGCAATATATAAAAATACACTACTGTCGCCGGGTGCGGACCACATCTGACCTGGTCCCACCCGCTAGTAGGTATTCATTGAACCGCAACGGGTGCCGATACCAGATGTGTTTGAGGAAATCAGGTCAAATAGGTCACCAGCAAACAAGACATAGTCAGAGGCTCAACGTAACATAAATATAAGGATCGAACGCACCTACGAGGGAGGGAGGGAGGGAGGGAGGGAGGGAGGAAGGGAGGGAGGGAGGGAGGGAGGGAGGTGGAAGCCTGTTGCAATATATATAAATACACTACTGTCGCTGGGTGCGGACCACATCTGACCTGTGGGGCCCCAACCGCTAGTAGGTATTGATTGAATCGCAACGGGTACCTACACAATATATAAAAATACACTACTGTCGCCGGGTGCGAACCCGGTATCGAGGGGATCGAGGGTCTAATTATTCAGAATATATTACTGTAATGTATTATAATGTAAGCCGCAAAAACCGTTCCCCGTCTCCCCTAATATATTTCGTTCTTGACCTACAGGTCAAACCGAAATAATAAACGTGTCAACTGACTCTTTCACGTCTATGGTACAAAACCCCGCATCAATTGTTCTAGACGAGGACCAGACGTGTAGTAATATCCGAGCGTATGCGAGGATATTACGTAGAGTCTAGTCCAAGGAGATTTTGGCTGCTTTTTAACAAATTGGATGTTAAACTACCCAAACAAACAAATCTGAAACCAGTTTATATTGTATCTATTATTTAGTATTGCAAATTTGAATTATCAAAAAGAAATCAAAGTTACAAAAGGTCTGCTCGCGTACAATCTTGGGATTTTTTTTTCAGTAATCTCTACTCTGTGCAGGGCAGAGATTACGAGCACCCATAATCTCCGATGAATTACACAGTCCATATAGGTTTAGTATGGAGACTCCGTAATCTCTGCCCTGTGAATTACACAGTCCCTATCGGTTTAGTATGGAGACTCCCTGCCCAGTGAATTACTGTCCCTATAGCTTTAGTATGGAGAATCCGTAATCTCTGCCCGGTGAATTACATAATCCTGATATTGTTAGTATGGAAAATCCGTTATCTCTGCCCAGTCCCTTTAGATTTAGTATGGTGACTCCGTAATTGGTGGATAATAAGACAGTCTACTCACCTGATTTGTTTTTGAAGTGGTCGGAGTCTCTCCACATTAAGGGTATCCGAATGTCTACAATAGTTGAAAAGAAATAACCAATCAACATTAAAGGACTTTACAGTTTACATAAATATCATGAATATCATGATTTTCATATTAGGTATAAACGCCAAAAGCCGATACTAAAGCTTTTAGACTCTTGAGAATTATTGCACCATGGGGAAGAAAGTGCTAATTATATGCAATGCAATAACACACCAACTATTGCTAAATTTCCTACATTAATGAATACTAAATGACGAGACTATTATTTGCTTTGTATAAGTGGTTGATGTGTTGAATAGAGGAAACCTATGAAATTTTAGAGTCAGAGCTCGTATCCAATCAATTTTGAATGGGTTTCTGAAATTATCTCAGCCTTCACTTTGACTAATGGGCTAACATTTGTGACATAATCCCCCATTGAGCATTTCTTTCCTAAATAATAAATGGGCGTTGGATACGAGTTATTACCGGGGGTGATACCATAGAAATACTGTAAAGATAATTCACACCGGCAATCTTACTGATATCCTTGCAGCATAAATAAAGAATATAAAAAAAACCCACAAAAATACACAGCAAAGGGTTATAATGCCATTGAAGTTAGAATTGGATGTTTGTAAACGGTGACAGATTCTCAAGAGAATATTCTCCACGCTCACACAGACAGAGGCAGGAGACCATGAACAACTAATGACAAAGACAAACCGACTTACCCGAAACAGCCACCTTGGCCTTACACGGTAATTTCACCGAATCGTCTTTTCTGCAAGAGAAAACGGCTTATAATGTACGGTATGCACTCAATATGTATTATACATACTCCCAAGGTTAGGCCTTGTGGATCGCCATCTTGAGTGTGAGAAAAAGGCAGAGCAAGATCTACAGTGTAGGGAGTAGTAATGAGTCTAATGAACAATTTTCGTTTTTTGTTTGGGTAATTTAATCTACATGTACTTTCTTTGGGTTTGACCGAATCTATGAGATGATTTTCGGTAGAAATCTCACCCCTACACATTTACCAAGGTGAGAGTTCTTTTACTTCCCACACCACATAGACAGGGTACGAGAGGGATTGGCCTTTGATATAGCAGTAAATCTACCACTGCTGGGATGAAGGAGAAGGGTGGCTGAACACTACACCACATAAACATGGTACGAGAAGGATTGGCCTTTGGTATAGCAATAAATCTACCACTGCTGGGGATGAAGGAGAAGGGTGGCTGCACACTACACCACATAAACATGGTATGAGAAGGATTGGCCTTTGATATAGCAGTAAATCTACCACTGCTGGGGATGAAGGAAAAGGGTGACTGCACGCTACACCACATAGACATGGTATGAGAAGGATTGGCCTTTGATATAGCAGTAAATCTACCACTGCTGGGTATGAAGAAGAGTGGCTGCACACCACACCACATAGACATGGTATGAGAAGGATCGGCCTTTAATATAGCAGTAAGTCTACCACTGCTGAGGATGAAGGAGAAAAGTGGCTGCAGTGAGGCTCGAACCCACAACCTTTGTATTACAAGTCTAGTTTACTGAATCAATGCATTTCCAGGATATACTCAATGAGGGAGCAGGAACGTGGAGCTACAATCAAAAGTATTACAGATTTGAGTGTCAGAAAGATTTGAGTGTCAGAGTAGTAATGGGTCTAACCAACGATTATAGAGAAATCTAGACTCGTGGGTCTAAAGTGGTGATTCCACCAGAACGTGCTTTGCCTCGTTCATATCGCTCCGCGTCAAACTTATGGGGAACGACGACTTTGACCAAAAATTCTTGGTTTCTTCTGTAATACTTAACACTGCACTACTTGGACCCTGCTACAACAACACAAACAAATATCAGCCTTTCACTTGGTAATATATTGTATTTATTTTTATTTCAACTTTTTTTTCTAATGCATGTCTTCCACACAAAGGCCCGTCTTCATCCTGCCCTACCACAACGGTGTCAACTGCGTGACTTTCACATTCCGTACAGTTTTTAGAGGAGGAGAAGAGTGATGCAGTGTGTGAGCAGAGCGTTACAGAGTGCGCATCATGTCGTAAAGGTCACACAGGGCGTGAAGGTCAATATTGACGTCCGCGGGAAAAACTTCTGAGTAAACTGTAAGATGCACAAAGCGTTTACTGACATGGCCGACTGGACAAGGAGTGGACTTTTCACAAATATTTAGTGAATATCTTCTGAGGGGAAACAAGAAAAGATGATATTTCTCGCGTGCCCCTTAACAGATGGTACTTCAATTCACATTCCTTAAATATATCTTACATAGACGTTCTTTATGGATGGCCCTAAACTTATGACATGTTTTGAGTGAATGAGTGAAGCAGTCACTATCTGCATGCCATAATCTTATTAGTAAAACAAGCCGAATGAATGTAGGTCTATTGTAGTAAAGACAAACACAATGAGAAAGATGTCGCCTCAATCTTCTGTGCTTAGCAGTGGGAAGCTTAATCTTAATATATACTCAGAATGACAATGATAATAAAAATTAATGTCGCGTGTGGAGTCCAAGTTCACATATCATCTCATGGAGGAAATTTAACTAAACATGCGGTATAATCATCCATGAAGGCATTGTCCTGGGACCCGTTTCACTAGTTTTGGCACCATAGCGAACGTACAACCGAAATAATGGTAGTTACAACGGAAAATATCAGCGGGCATTTTAACCTTTTCCAGGCGAGCAGGGTGGTGGGTGCCAGTACCTACAGGGGCTAGGATATCCCTGGGATGTATGTCTCTGGGGTCGAGAATGCCTTGAGGAAAGTTTCACTAGTCATGTGACCTAGAGAAATTCTTTATTGCCATATTTTGATATTTTTCTTAAACAGTATACAAAATATATTGATTTCCACACATATCTTTCCAAACTTTACTCAAACTCTTGAATTTATTTTTTGTATTTATTGGAAAATGCCTGAATATATCGTGAATGCCTGTAGGCATTCACGCCCCCTGTGTACATAATGCCTTTAGGCATTTTCGCCCCCCCCCCCCCCCATGTACATTATGCATTTTCGCCCTGAATGGGTTAAGACTTGTTTCAATATCATCATCACTATTGGCCATCCCCTTCTGTTCGTTATGCCAATATAGCAAACGGAATGTTTGATAAATCAATGAGTATCCATCGTGCTTTTTTCCACATTTCAGTCTTTATTTGAAGTCTCTACGTGGTTTTTTGGCTGAGTTACAGTGCCCGACACTGCAGAACTCATTTGTAGAGCAAAACATTATAGCCTTAGGTCGAGCGATGCAGTATGATATGTTTTGTATTGCTAAATCCTATATTGTCCATGCAAATTCCGACATTACAGTCCGGGATTGCTTACTTGATTTCGAGTGATGGGGTGTTTGTGGCAATCGTGACGCGGCATCTACCATGGAATTTACACAAGGGATTCTACGGTAACTATCCAGGTATGAATAAGGTCAATATATGCCAATATATACATATTTGTATGACTTGCATACAAGAGGATTCCAAGTGTGCAATTACTATAGCAACTATGGGGCAATCCATAAAGTGCGTACGCACTGAGGGGGTGGGGGTGGGGGGTTTAAACATTTTCGGAAATTTTTGTATGCTCCTTCTTTGCTCCATTGCGTACAAGATTGAAAGTGGGGGTGTCCGAAACTTTGGAAATTCTGCGAACATACTTTATGGATGGCCCTTATTAGAGTCCAGGATATACAAAGTAGTCCAAACTCGAGGTCTATATCATATCTCAAAGAGTTAGATCAAAGAAGATAGAGTGATTTGTGGTTGACAGCAGAAAAATGTTCATCATAGGACGCTAGAAAAAGCATCAGACCCTAAATGTGGGAGCGGTGCAATGCTCTGAATAAAGCTTATTTACATGGATTGTTTCCTCACAGGGGATACACGTTTAAGTCTATATGATAGTGACACGCAGATCCTTCCCCATCACACCTTTGCCCGACGGATCGGGTCGGTTAGAACTAATGAACTTTATGTACCATTTTCACCCCCCGTAGAACGCTGGCACTTTTCACAATAACCACAGTGACGTCATAATATCACCCCCCCCCCCATTGTAATCGAAAATAACCAGAATGTTATATAATAGTGATGATATCAAATGAGATATAGTTTTATATATAGAAAAATATTATCAAAATATTCGCATTATTTCATTAAAAGATAGCAATAACTTAAATTTAGGAAATGATCCCCTAGGTCATCATATCGTACTACACCAGAGATTGCCTCAAGGCATCATAGCGTACTACACCTAAGAATGCCTCCAGGCATCATAGTGTAGCTGTATTACTGCGCGTCAACCTCTCGTGGTTTATGGCTGCCTATCCAGAAAAGCATCGTTTATTGTATTTATTATCCATCTTCTCTAGTAAATTACACCCAATAATTGCCATAATAAAGGGTATAGCAATAGGGACTATTTTTTTGCTCTACAGTACAAATGGACTATTTTCCCGTACTATACCATGGCTTTGAGGTGGTATACCACAGCTATGAATCTTTATCCTACCCCTAACAAAAAACGCCATAGGCTTAACATGGGATTTGTTTATTTCACGGGTGTGACATAAAGTGTTGCTTATGCCACTACTTTCTGATACTCAAAAAAATATGGAAACTGGGCAGGATAAAATCTAGACGCCACTCGTTTGAGTTTGAGCTTATTTATGCCACGCATTTTGTTGGCTCTGTAATGTCACTCGTCTTCGACTCGTGAAATTATTGAGCCAACAAAATGCGTGGCATAAATAAACTCAGCCTCAAACTTGTGACGTCTCTTGATAGTATACCATAGTGACAGGTTTTATATAATGGGCCGTGGTTTACTGAATCCCCGTACATTTTTAATGTGGTCTTTGTAGATCATGGATAATACAAAGAGATTAACAACAGCTCACCTGTGTCGGTGGAGCACTTCATCCGTCTTCCGGCGTTGTAACTCCGACATGTAGGCGATCATGCGCGCGTTGGAGGTGAGCAGGTTCTTGGCGGCCTCCAGCAGCTGAGACGGGTGTTTGGAGGCCGCCAGCAGCTTGGCTGTCCCGTCCCGCATCTTGATCTCGTGGTCGATCTTCTGTTGTAGTTGTACGTCCTGTGGCGAGAAGAACAGCAACATGAGTTAAAAACGTACTAATATTATCACGCAAAGATTTAAACATCAACAGGAATTGGTGTTTCTACCTTAGATTATTCATTACTGGTAACAGGAAGAGGTTTTATCTCACCCCTGGTACAAGTTTAGTCATAGGAAAAACAATTAAAAAAATTGACTCAACGATCACCCCAGTAAAGTGACAATACTACGCCATGGCAGTGATGGAGTGAATGTGAGATGACATCATTGGCGATTGATCAATCAGCGGCCAGGATTTCAGAGAAAAAACAAACACGTCAACATGGAGATTTAAACGTTCCTTACGGGATTTGAGAAGTAATCTGAATTATTCTGATATCATGATGCTATTTAATGTCATTGGAAGGGGTGAGATAAAATCCAGAGCTGCACTCGAATCTCAATCCAGTTCTATAAAGGTCATATCATAAAATAAACAAAAACACAAATTTCAGTTTCAGAGATCGATATCTGTCTGTCAAGGACATTACTGTCATTGTCGCAGTTCGTGCGCTCAGATCGCTAATTTTAGAAGCAGGATCTGCAAGCTCCAAACCAGACGGATCTATTTTTAGCTTTAAACCCGGTCACGTGACTCCTAACATGGAGTCACTCAGAGACAAGCACTTCATCCTCTTTGAAAGGGAACTTTCGTAATGATAAAAAATCCAAGTTTCACAAAATGTTGGTTTTCAACAATTACGCTTTCATGAGAGGGACGTGTTGATAACGTTTTTATGACTTAGTCATGGATACTTTTACCAAATACAATACATGTATATATTTCTCAATTAGAGAATATTTTGGGATCTTTTCTAAATCCCTCTATAAGCTAAGTGATATGAGGAAACATTGTCACACTTATGTTTCTAGTATGGTAACAGCATATCAATTTCACAATGGAAGCTTACAATACATGTAACTACTTGAGAACATAAACACGTTTAAAAAAACCCACTATTATTCTCTATTTTATTTTCTTTTTTGGGTACACTACCTTCACGACCGTTGAGTACGAGTTACCAATGTTAGCAGACGGAGGGTATTGTTAATGACGACATTGCCCATTGAATAATTGTTTCACAATACTCATGGGCGTTAAGTACGAGTTACCAATGTTAAGTCTATGGAGGAAAATACCGGGTTGAGATAATGGACACTACTGAATAGCAGACGGGGGGGGGGGGGTATTGTTAATGACGTCATTGCCCATTGAATAATTGTTTCACAATACTCCATGGGCGTTGAGTACGAGTTGCCAATGTTAAGTCTATGGAGAAGCATACCGGGGTGAGATAATGGACGCTACTGAATAGCAGACGGGGATATTGATCAGGGGAATCTGACGAGATGCTGCGACCCCTCAGTAAACTCCCTGACCGCTTCATAACACACTGCTCTCTCATCACGCCCGTGAAGATAGTGTTTTATATCAGACCGAGGGCGTTCTCCTAATCTACCGTAAATTCCCGCGTATAAAATGTGTCTTATACGCGAACTAAACCCCGGTTGTGTCTCATAGGATTCGCGCAAACTCTGGGTGCGTCTTATACGCGGGTTTTTCCCGTGAGCAATTGATAATTTCCAGGGTACCATTAGAAATGCCATCAAATCAATGGATATATTACTTCTTTTTTTAAAATCTAAATTGAGCAAGCTCTTTCTTTTTTTCAATTCAAGTCACACATTAAACAATACATTAAACGAGTCAATAGATCATTCCTAGCAGTTATATATTATAAAACACAACTTATTTTTTTCAACAAATATTGGAGACTGGGACCACATTTTTCCGCTGGAAATGACAAGGTAAGTGGGGAGGTAGGGTGGGAGGGGCCGGGGGGAGGGTGTGTGTCTTAAAGTTTTTTCCCAATGTCGGGGGGCGTCTTATAGGCAAGCTTTTACCCAAAACACTCAACCCCCAGATGCATCTTAAAGGATTTTCCCAAACTCGGGGTGCGTCTTGTACGCGGGAATTTACGGTAATTGTTTATTGAGATGAAAAATATCGCAGCTGTGTCTGCAATAAAATTACAATCAATTTAACAGTGGCAGTTCACGGTTTTCACGCCTTGGGTTTTTTCCTGGGTGATACTGTGAGGATATGAGGGAATACTCTGAGGTTCACAATATCCAGCTTATCTTTTAGTTATAGACTGAGGAGTTTATGCCTGCATTATACGTATAAAACCGTGATCATAGGAAGAGTCTGTTTTCCTTCTGAGAGAATTACCGGGGTTTTGATCCTGTGAAAAGAATCTAGAAGAGTCCCTAGCACTGTAAAGTGATGTGTGATCATGGAGAATGAACTGCAATGAGTTTCTAGGAAAAAATCTTGTGAATTTGACTCAAGCGTCATGCATTTATGTAAATTAGTTCCTATAATGCCCGTCAGGTGGCCCAAAAAGCCGTATTCTCCTATGAGATTCCGGAGGTCCATATTCTACTCAGTAACGATCTGTAAGCTTCATAGGCTTCGTATGGAGACTCCGTATTCGGTGGGTAATAAAGTATTAGGCATACATCTGGTCGACATGTAAAACGCTCAGCTCACAGCTGGTGACAAGTCAGTTGACCCGGACGCCGGACTGCGATCAGCAGAGGTCAACAGAGGTCAGTGAAGGTCATGGGCTCGTTGTCCCCCGACAAGGACAACATCAGTGACCCACACCTCCCCCACAAACACACACACACTCTACGTCCTTAACATGGGACGACGTCCTTTACAATGACACACACGATCCCGGCATTATGTTTGACAAGTACAGTATCAACCCATATTCACCAAACATGGCCACAATATGTGTCACCCACTGACACCCAGATATGTTTAAAAAGTAAGGTATCAACCCATATCAACCAAACACGACCGCAGTATGTATCACCCCACTGACACCCAGATATGTTTAAAAAGTACAGTATCAACCCATATCCACCAAACATGACTGCAGTATGTATCACCCCACTGACACCCAGATATGTTTAAAAAGTACAGTATCAACCCATATCCACCAAACATGACTGCAGTATGTATCACCCCACTGACACCCAGATATGTTTAAAAAGTACAGTATCAACCCATATCCACCAAACATGACTGCAGTATGTATCACCCCACTGACACCCAGATATGTTTAAAAAGTACAGTATCAACCCATATCCACCAAACATGACTGCAGTATGTATCACCCCACTGACACCCAGATATGTTTAAAAAGTACAGTATCAACCCATATCCACCAAACATGACTGCAGTATGTATCACCCCACTGACACCCAGATATGTTTAAAAAGTACAGAATCAACCCATATCCACCAAACATGACTGCAGTATGTATCACCCCACTGACACCCAGATATGATTAAAAAATACAGTATCAACCCATATCCACCAAACATGACTGCAGTATGTATCACCCCACTGACACCCAGATATGTTTAAAAAGTACAGTATCAACCCATATCCACCAAACATGACTGCAGTATGTATCACCCCACTGACACCCAGATATGTTTAAAAAGTACAGAATCAACCCATATCTACCAAACATGACCGCAGTATGTATCACCATACTGACACCCTGATATATGTAAGACATATTGCAGTTTCCCATAGACACCACTACTAAAGCACTTAGCTTCTCAGGATGGCCTTCCCATATGGTGACATAGTATACATATTTTTTTAGTATTTCCCATTTGTATATGTTCCCAACTATCAGAACCCAGAATAATTTGAAGATAGCAGTTTCTCTTAGACACCAATAGTCAAGCACTTATCTTTTCAGATGGCCTTCCTATATAAGTTAGCATGGTGACATACCTTTTTTGCATTTTCTATTTGCTGATATATTAGACTTATATCATCCAGAGATATTTGCAAAAGTCAATAGAATTAAGAAATCACTCAACTACCAGCATTTATCTTTATCCACTGAGCTAACTCCCCAGCCCGATCCAGAGGTGTTTCTAGCCTCATCTTCAATACATATATTATAATAACAGACTTGAGCAGGTCTATCGCTGTGAGTGTACTCGTGATGTTCCTCTCGCCCCAGTCTGCTCACACACCACTACAGGAGGCGGGTCACAGTGCTCAGTGAGGTGTGAGACTCGCGCTGTCCACTGAGCAGCTCCCTGCCAGCTCGCTCTCTACCTTCTGCTCACATGAGTCGCTCCAGTGCGCTCTTCTTTATAACCCTTTACAGGCAGGGGTCTGTGGCAGACTCATGCTGAGGGGAAGGGTATCAGGGACAGGTAGGCTACAATGCTTGGAGGCGTGCCTATTATCGTTTAACCCTTTAAGGACGGGTGCCTGCGGCCGCCCTACTCCCGTAAGGACGGGTGCTGGTGGCAGTTTGTCCTGCTAGAGGACGGCCATATTAGGACGGGTGCATGGTTAATGGTTAAAATTCATAATTTAAGTTTGGCATCATGTAATACGATATATAATGATGAATATTTTGTTTCTTTTGTATATAAACATTAGATATGATGTCATATCTACATATTGTGAAGATTTCATGAATGTTGCTCTAATATTTCTTTGTTAAAACCTTTTTGGAAATTTTGGAACAATGATACCTAAAGGCATCATGCGTCTTAAGTGCGGTAATGCCTCCAGGCATCACAAGTCTTTAGTGCGGTGATGCCTCAAGGCACCATGCGTCCTTAAAGGGTTAAACTCAGATTCGATTTTCGGATCACGTAATATGACACTTCAAACGTAATCTTATCATTTGCTTTACCTAATAGTGTTAAATATCATATCATAAGTATATTCTCTGCCAGCGAATATTCATTGATAAAACAATAATATCATAAATATTGCAAGTGGTACCTCAAGGCATCATTCGCCCTGAATGGGTTAAGGGAGAGTGAGGGTAGGGGGAGGGGGGAGTTGGACTATCCTGCCATGCAGGTCTGCTGCGCTGTATCAGTAAATGACCTCCCAGGGTTGTATTATTGTATTTTAGGATGAGTAAAATCCCCCTAAAAATAAAATGAAATACCATATCGGTGCTTTCTATTTATCATTTATTCATATTATTTGGCTTGAATCGCGTAGTAATTCACGCCTTGTTTTTCACGGTGTTTTCCCCCATCGACTTAACATTGAGAACTCGTCCTTAACACCCATTGAGTATTTAGAAAAAGTACTCAATGGGATTATGGCACAAATGTTAGCCAATTAGTCAATGTGAAGGGTAAATTCAGAAACCTATTCACATTTATGATCAGAGCTTGATCCCATATCGTTGGAATCGCAACGTAATTCCAAGCAGCTTCGCCTTGTGAATTACAACGCTATTCAAACTCGATGGGATACGAGCTTTGACCGTAAACTTTAATATGTTTCCTCTGTAATACACATGACTTAGCAGATCGTGATGTACGACAGACTTATCTGAGTTCCTCAATGTGCGCAAATGAGAGACTTTTCTCTTTCAATGCGACTCCAAGTGAAGTTCAAAGTACACGTGTACTAAGGCGGAGTGCATGGCGACCAACACACTACGAAACTGAAGACCAGCATCTACATACAATCTAATTATGAGCATTTCTCACTTTGAAGATATATATGTAAATTATCACAGTTCAGTAGCTCCTAGTGTTAATAATGTATTCAAGAGAGACTGGCTTAACAAGGGCGCTGGTTTACGAACCGCTTAACAGATCTGAGAACTAATGGGGCGTGCATACACCTCACCAGAGACTGACTACAGCGTGCATTCCAGTAGCCTGGACTAAGTGCTTGCTCACATCATAGGCCAGGCAACGCCCGTCATTTTTCTGGTGTATCATGGGTATCAGCGTTCAGTTGGTACTACGCTGGTTCCCTGGTCATCCGCTAGAGGGCTCGACGGAATCTGTCAGTTTTTAGAGAAGCATTCTAATAAATTATCATTTATCTTTTGAAAGGTTACCATCACTTGATTCGTTTATCTCCCTTTATTATAAAGAAGTAGAAATAAGGTTTTTGGGGAATCTCATGAAGGAGAGAGGTTGTGCTGGTTTTCATTGCCACTGCAAATCAGAAGGGAAGCGGCGAAAGTTCTAGATCGAACAGACGTTGCTGTTGCTGGGCGTTACCTGTCCCATATTTCATTGGGGCAGGGAACCAGTTAAGCGAAAAAGCGCCATGTGACTTCACCACGCATGCGTAGACAACTACGCACACCTTCCTCTTAGGCCACTAACGTCCAGCAGAAATTGTAAGATAGTGCCAATCTAGTCAGGGAACAACCACTAGTCATAATCTATAGATAAATATATTTAGAAAAAAACAAAATCCATTGATAACTGGACCCGCCAACTGGTGTTTTGTTTAGCAATTGGGGGGGGGGGGGGGGGGGAGATGGCTGCCTCAATAACACAATAGCTATCTGCCCCATACTGAGCAGGAATAAAAGTTGGGACTGAAATTTTTTTTTAAATCGGAAATTGAAAAACTGTATAAATGGAAGCATTTATAACATTATTTTGGTTATGATTATATGTGTATATATGTGTATATTCTAATTCGTCTTATACACTAAGAAACTAAAGAACAGCAGCTACATATAATCAATGAATCATGCGCATTTCGACAATTTGTAGGATTTCCGCCAAACTTGCATCCCTGACTGAGGAAAGACTCGTCACTTTGTACACAGCGATTACAGTGTGGGGTGTACTAGTGGCGGGCTCTGGTGGCAGTTCCAGGTCAAGGTGTCTGTCACGAAGCGGAGACCGACGACACGGAGAGACGGACAAATGTCGTCTGCCACAAAAACACACACAAATGTCGTCTGTTTCTCACGCAACGCACAAAAACATACAAAAACATCACCAACAACTAGCGTGACAAAATATACAGGCAAAGACAGAAAACAGTTAAGACAGAAAATATGGGAAATACACGAAGTTTATGTTATGAAAAAAAAAATTCTTTCCAAGTCTTGCGACCGGATTGAAAGAAATTAGTTTTCCCCCTTTTTTTGCGTTTTGCCCAAAAATACACCAAGTTTACCCGGAAATTCTTCAATAGGGAAAAGCGGCACCTAAATCTGAAAATGCCCCCCCCCCCCCCCCCGCCTAAATTCCGAAAATGTTTATATCCTGCTGGACATATTGGATGGCAGCATGGTAGACGGTAGCACCCCTCAGAATCTTAGCTTTATCTCATAAAATAAAATTTCCTATGTTATACTATCTTGCATGTCGCTAGGCAATATATCAATTAACTCCAAGGAAAGCATCCAATCGAGTTTGAATCGCGTAGTAAACTCGATGGGATCGAGCTCTGACCGGAAACTTGAATAGCTTTATGAATTTTTCTCACCCTTCACACTGACTAATTGGCCAATATTTGTGACTTAATCCCCCACAGATAATTTTCCTAAATATATTCCATGGGCGTTGAGTACGAGTTCCCAGTGTTAAGTCTATGGGGAAAAAGTACCAGGGGTGAGATAAGAATTCATTCTCAGCATCTATGGCTTTACCGTAGACACTCATTTGATTTCACCCTCAATACCTACATGATTTCATTCTGAAAAACTATATGAACTCATCCTCAGCTTTATGAATTCCGAACAGAAGCTTGCTCATCAGTCATCCATATCGCAGAGGTAATAGCCCTGGCTGGAGGTAGAATCTTTTAAAACCAAACTAATCCTTCTTCCTGGGTATGCATTTCCCACGATATGATATTGAATAAATGTCCCTATTTCTTAAGGAATTTGATCGTTCCCAAGATTAATGAACCCATCAGAATGTTTACATATTCGTCAACATTTGCCCATGTACAACCCTTTATCTCACCCCTACTATTACTTCCCCATAGATTTAACAAAGAGAACTCGTACTCAATACCCAAAGAGTATTTAGAAAAAAATACTCAATGGGAGATTATGCCACAAATGTTGGCCAATTAGTCAATGTGAGGGGTGAAATAAATTAAGAAACCTATTCAAGTTTACAGTCAGAGCTTGATCCCATCTTGTTTGAATCGCTATGTAATTCACGCGGGTTTGCCTTGTGAATTACTACGCTATTCAAATTAGATGGGATATGTGCTCTGACCGTCAACTTTCATAGGTTTCCCCTATTAAAACAAGCATTACTGACTTGACAAATACAACCCATATTTTTCTAAAAATGAATTACAATAAACAGTGACAAGTAAACA
This sequence comes from Alentia gelatinosa, assembly GCA_950022655.1. NCBI lineage: Eukaryota > Metazoa > Annelida > Polychaeta > Phyllodocida > Polynoidae > Alentia > Alentia gelatinosa. The sequence goes on from OX465582.1 coordinate 88,218,184, forward strand.
CGTACCAGCATCATGGTGGATATTCTCTTGGGTAGTAGTAATACACTTTTCCATGGAAAAACTCGCTGTGGTATACGTGTGAAGTGTGCCAATGACTCCTCCTATGTGTCGTGTTATGATCGAGGTTTCAGTTATGAGGACAGTATAAACCTCCTCCCCCTGACTAGTCAGCTCTCTGATCCCACACCCCCACACTATCCAAACACCAACACTGCGTTACTCGCCACCATACCAACACCACTACCAAGGTCGAGCGAGGCAGTGTGTGCTTCCACCATGCCTCGGGTAAATAGGATGTGGTCTGGGACTGGTCCAGCTGTCTTGTTTTCTTGCTTTTGTTCTTGACCAGGAAATGATGAGTGGGTGAAGTGTGCAGTATGTGATCATGTCGTTGGTTCTACATGATGCCTTCAGTGAGGTTGAGACCATCATCCTGGACGTAAACTAAGCCGCCTATTTCAGTACTACACGTCAAATATGTAATTTTCTCCACACTTAGGCCACTCAAAAAAAAACCCTTGTTTCTCATCACCGCGCGCATCAGAAAAAACGGTTTTAGAAGATTATTTTTCCTTTTTTTTTTTTTAAATAGGTGAACCTTGATAGAAATTATGAAAGGTATGTGTATTTAGTATCAAATTAAAGCTCCTGATGTCAAGGATGCATTAAAATGTATAGCCAATAAAAATCTGTAAACCCTTTGTAAGCAGACACCCCGCGTAAGCCGGAAGGTGGCCGCTTATGCGGAGTTTTACTGAATGTCTGCAGCCCAGTTTATGGCACTTCAAAAGCCATCTTTGATATGGTAAAAAAAAAAAAATAAATAAATAAATAAAAAAAAGCGCCCTCGTCATATTTTCCATGGCTTGGTGATGAGAAACAAGTTGGTTTTTTTTAGTGGCCTTAAATGGTCCCATGGCTCCGGCTATCTCTCTACCCATAGTCATCCATGCGTGTCCACGGTCACGCTCCTCTCCCACGCGTTCAACTGGTAAATATGTGCCGCCCTTGCCTCGAGCCCCTCAGACCATATGTCAACCTTGTTGCCCAATTTGATGTCAATCATATTTTCTTCCAATCTTGGCGAATACCTTTAAAACCTATAAGACACCGACTCGATGGCTGTGCCCGATTCTAAAGTTGCCTGATGGATCCGTCGGGTCTGTGAGAATCTGCGTCAATCGGGTCGATGTACGCACTTCACAGACCTATAGCTTTATAGGTATAAGACATCGAAATTATATTCCAAACTCTCACCGACCCGGTGGTCGGGATGAATCGGGAACAAATGTCAGTGTCTTATAGGCTTAAGACATCGACTTTTGTTCCCGACTCATACCGACCATTGGCTTGGTGAGAGTGGGGAATAAAATGTCGGCGTCCTATACCTATAAGACACCGACATGATGAGTGTCCCCGGTCACACATCCCTCCTTTTCTAACCTCGTAAAACGACCCGATTGAGATCAAAGAGAGTGTGCGGGAGCCGGGCCCGGCTGGGCCTCAGGCCGGGTGGGAGGAGGATCTAGATATAATACAAACTTTAATAATTTCTGTTCGATTCAAGGTATCGGAAAACCATTTTCAGATCAATAATCGCTTCTATCTTCCATACAGATCGTCACAAGATACTTGGGAACCGGACTTGGAGATTCAAAGCATCGCTGAATCGGGAACAGACAGTGAAAGTGCGTACATCGAAATCTTAATGTCGGTGAGAGTCAGTCATATCTGACATGGTAGTAATGCCTGACGGGCCAGGAAAAGCAATAAAATCGGGTCGGGGAAGTGCGTACATCGACCCGATTGACACAGATTGTCACAGACCCGACGGATACGTCGCTCGAAGGTAGAATCGGGCACAGTCGTCGGGTCGATGATTTATAGGCTTAATTCAGTCGAGGCTATATACATTCGAGATTATATGTGTCATTCCCCAATCTTTTAAATCCATATTTTTTATACACTTAACAACTTTCGTCGCAGCTTCGAGACAGACTTTCTCAGAGACAATACTAGTAAACTACACTTCATTGTTTCTACAATGTTTGTACTGGAGCTAGCAGAGGGCCCGAGTGGAAGAACGGCATACTTGCCGAACTCGGTTAATGTGCAAAAGTGAATTCCCTGAATAAAACCTGAAAGAAAAGAGAAAAAAGTAACAAACGAGACCAAAAAAGAAATTCTAGCCTCAAACTCCAATAGCTTTAGCACTAAGCCTCATTCTTACTGGCCTCCGGAAATGGAGTTTTGAGCACGGGTATCTGCCATTTTAGCGGGTTTACACCGGTTCCCTGTGATGGTCCTTCCTGTAGGTGTGCTAGGACAAGTTACTATGACCTTATGTCCGTCTTTATGCTTTAATAACGGGGCATCCCCAGCTGGTTTTCTGCCAGCATGTACTTCGGACCAACTCCTCAGCAGTCGGAAGTGAATCTGACTCACCGGATATTAATTAACAAGAAAGAAATTGATGAGTGTTTGGTATGTTTCCCGTTCGTGATCGAGTGTGGAGTGCACAGTAATATGAACAAGGCGATTGTCTAGAGAAATGAGATACGAAACGGGGACCAAACATAAATACCTTTATGACTTTATCTTAGCCCATAATTATTTATCTCTTTATTGCCCATTGAATATGAGTTACCATACTCGCAAGCCTGTTGAGTACGAGTTCCTAATGTTAAACTTATGGAAGTTTAAACGAGGCTAAAATAAATGGCTATATGAATATATGTAGACATATGTGTGTGGCAGACAGCTGTGAGAATAAATGTAGAAATGTATGTGTCAAATGAAGCTCTAAAGCCTATAAGACACCGACCTGACGGCTGTGCCCGATTCTACCTTTGCCCGACGGATCCGTCGGGTCGGTGACAATCTGCATTGATCAGGTCGATGTACACACTTCACTGACCCGATTTGATTGCTTTTCCCGACGCGTCAGACATTACTACCATGTCAGATATGTCCGACTCTCCCCGACCTTAAGATTTCGATGTATGCACTTCACAGATCGTTCCATTCATTACCCAAGTATTTTATACCGATTTGAAGGGGAGACAGGTGATTATAGATCTGAAAACCGTTTTCTGATATCTTAAATAGAACAGAAGTTATCAAAGTTTGCATTATATCTACATCATCCTCCCACCCGGCCCGGGGCCCAGCTCTGAAAGGAGGAAGTGTTATCGGGAATAGTGTAGACGTTGATAAGACATCGACATTTTATTCCCAACCCTCATCGAGCAGATGGTCGGGATGAATCGGGAACAAATGTCGATGTCTTATATACTTAAGAATGATAGTAGGCAACAGGTAGTGAGAATGATAGTAATTCCAGCGAGGATTTAGGTACCACTGTAGACAGGAAAATATTGCAAAAACATCAATTGACAAGCCTGTGTGTGACGAAGAACTATATCAAATATCTGTATACAAGTCTACAGGGATGTCAGTTGGGGTCATGAAAAAAGAGGAAATATGTTTTATGTGGAATTCAATGCCTAAGAGAGACTGAGAAAACATGGAAAATACATTATTATTGTCCATGGAATGGGGCTGAGGGTATGTGGAGATGTTCAAACCACTGTTTATTGGTATGAAGAACTTATTCTCTCTTTGCTTTACACAAGAGAAAAATATTTTAAAACTGAAAATAAGAACAAGGATCACCTTGGAAAAGAGGAAAACTGCCATCTAAGTCTATATGACAGAGCGAGCCCTAAGAATATGTTCATAGGTTTGAGTAGTGAATAGCAGACTTCTTCCTGTTACGGCACACAGGTATGTTTCATGTGTTGGCTTGGTGTGTTTGTGGCACACAGAACTCTACCAGGTGAGGGGCATGTCACGCTAGTCAGCACACCGCCTTACCAACTCCCTCTGGCATTGCCACAAATGCCCTTTTTCTATATATCCTGGCTATATCATGGATCTAATTTCTTATTTAGGCCTTTTTATGTATGTAAATGTGTTTATCTTCCTTCCATGCAAAGGATAGAATACATGTCTTCTAACACATAGATTACTGAACGTTTTTGTGTGTTGATTGGTACAGTAAAACCCCACTTAAGAGGACACCCTCTGTTCCGAGCAAAGTGTCCCCTTAAGCGGGGTGTCCCCCATAAGCGGTGTTCAAATAAACTAAACAAGAATTTCTGTTCTGAGCAAACTGTTCCCTTAAGCGGGGTGACCCCTTAAGCAAGGTGTCCCGGAAGCAGGGTTTTACTGTATATTGTATAATGTCTATGAAGTACGCCAAATAGGCAATTGGTGATCTGCAAACTACTTGCAAAATATTTATCATATACACTATATACAGTAAATCTCGCTTAAGGGAACACCCTCCGTTCCCAGTAAAGTGTCCCCTTAATCTGTGTGTCCTCTCACCCGGGGTTTTCAGTCTGTCAATGGTTATATAGTAGATTATACCTATGTAAATGAAGGAACCATCGGTTATTATATAAAAGGGCTATGAAGAAAGTAGTCCCTATGGCGAGCAAGAATAAAAGGTTTATCAAATAACCAATTCTAAGCAAATGCATGGAAAATAAATACAACATAATATATATAAAAATACAAGTGAATGGTAAGGAAAAATCCACTGGTCACACTCAGTTCAATGAACAATCTCATAGTCCCATGTCAGCCTCGAGGGTAGACTGGATTTTGACAACCCACCGTACACCATTCTTGGTGAAGACATTGCTACCCCTACCCTGCCCCCTGCCCCTGCCATCCACAAACAGCTACCTGGTGCCTACAGAGTACGTAGTGTCTGATTTTTTTAACACCAGTCTACCTGGCGCACATTCACACCGTAAACAAGTAATCTGGAGTGTTGTCCCCACACTGTCCCGTCCGATCTGAGAAGGTGTCCCTCTAAAGTGCTCCCCTTAACCAGGGTATTTTTTTTTTACTGTACTGTACATGGCAGACTGGTTATGAGTACTTAGTGAGGATACACTCCTCTGCTTGGAGAGTGTCTAGGAGAAGGCAGTGCAAGTCAGGAGGAGTCTGGTGCCAGGAGTGCAGTCACGTGGTACGTGCTGGCAGGGTGCAGGTTGTACGGAGTGACGGGCGTGGGGGATCATGCGAAATAATACCGTTAATATACCAGCAGGCGTACAGATGGTGGCATCGACTCACTGTGCCGAGTAACGGGTGTGGAGGATCACGCGAAATAATACCGTTATTTCCAGGCATCTTAGAGGCATAATTAATACTTATATACAGAATTCAACAAATAGAAATTATTGTTTGAATTAAAAAAAAATTTGACAAAGTATGAGAGTCATATTGACCTTTGATTTGGTATAAAAATATATCATCAGTTACAAAGGTAAATTACTCATATCACATGACACATCATGCGACATTGCTATTTCCTCAAAAGGGTGCCTGCTGTAGCTGGGCTGTTTCTGCAGGCAATGCCTGCTGTGTAATGCTTAACAGGGCAACTGGGTGCTGCAGGGAAATGGTTAATGAATATACTAGGAAACCACCGCTACCTCTGACCTCACTAAACATGTAGTAAACATGCCAACTATCCTCCTCGCAGCCAACATTCATGAAGGACTCATATCTCTTTCCTGTAAATTATTCCTTTTCTAGGGAAAACCAACGTGATGTAATTTGATCATCATACTTATTTACATAAGGTTGTTGTCATCGTTATAGTTTAAAAGGCATTGTTTTTTGCCTATCATTATATAGACTAGCCGTGCACGTAATATAGACCCTATTGAGGTATCCCAGAATACAGTCTGTTTACAAGTCCTGGTGTGCGCTGGTTACCGACGTTGTATGGTGATAGACCTAGAACCGTAACCCGAAATTATTGCAGTTTATCGGTTTTTTATAAATCTTAAAATGGGAAATCCGATGTCAGAAATGGAAATTTCATCTATTTCTACATATCAATCTGAAATTATATTCAGGTTCTTCAAATATAAATGGGACAACTATGGTTCATGTTGTCGTGGTGAGGCCAGCCAGTCGCGAGCGGAACTTGTATTTACCCTGGGTGATAATAGGGAGACTAGTAACCTCTGGAGGGTGTATAGAGGGATGTATAGTATGTATATACACACACATATATACACATAAATGTACACACAAACATATAGGTTTTCTATGGACACTTTGTATTAGGTGGATAATAAAGATATACATTCCTTCGAATTAGAGGATTCAGCACGCATTTTAATAACTCTTTTAGTAGATTTTTCATTTGTTTTTAATAAGACATGCATATCACCTAATGTACGCCATATTTAAACTTAATACTCTGTGTAGTTTTGCCTGAATCAAGCGAGGCCAATGTGATGGCTGCACAATCTGACGCACACTTCCTCAAGTCTTTAATTATGGACAAAATTTAGAATTTCTTAATTGTTCAGAAATGAACTAAATTATTTGGAAATAAAACTACTAGGCAACATCTGGACTTCCCCTAACGCCTGACAGCCCAGCAATCCATAGAACTAGACACTAACCACTTCTCTGCTATAACCCAGTGAGGAGAGGTGGGGGAGGTGGATGGCTAGGTGGAGGGGTAGGCACAGGAGACAGGGACTGAGGCCAGTCTAAATTTGACGGTCAGTAAGTCCAATGTGGACCACTTTCTTCCAGTGTTCAGTCGACAGTGAACAAGTACCGAGAATGACTGCGAGTCGATACACAGTCATACAGTCTATAAAGTGACGTAATATACCCTGAAGTCGATTACGAGACCAGACTGAAATCAATGCCATCATATCACTCAACTATAAATAGAATACCACAAGGTATTTAGCAGGCTGAATACACCATATTGAGGTATGCAATAATTCAGTCTGTTTACAGGATCTGATGTTAGCTGGTTCTCGTCGTTGTGCAGTCATGGCCCTTGAAGCATATATCCCACAATTATTGCAATTGAACGATTTTCATATATCTTCAAATCGGAAATCTGATGCCAAGAATTGAAATTTCAGATATTTCTACAATACATGTACATGCCAAATTATATTCAGTTTATCCAGTTAGAAATCGGAAAACGGGGGAGGGGGAGAGACGGCTGAGGTGCAGCCAGCGAGTTGGGAACGAATCCTTTACTTACCCGAGGCAGTTTAGTAATGTCTGGAGTGCTGAATAAATCTCTATCGGCCTGATTAATAACTAAATAGCCACAAAACGTGTACTCATAACATTTTTAGTATTTAATTCAGGGATGTCAGTTGGAGTCAGGGAAAAAAATATGGGAATATTCATTATTTAATTTTTTCTGCCTCAGAGAGACCAGTAAAACTTGGATAATATATGATTGTCGGTCATTGCACAGGGCTAAGGGTCTTTGGGGAGGATCAAACCACTGCTTATTTTGGGGCAAAGATGAGGCAAAATGAATTTTTTTTTTTGACATAAGGAAAGGCAATTACATATACTGAATATGAAAAAGTGAATTTCCACGGAAAAATGAAAAACTAACATCTCTGAATCCAATGGACTAAGAGATATTATCAGTATGATGAGTGATTGACAATGTTGTTTGTTTGCTTGTGGCTTAATGCCCTGTGAATATGTAGGGATCAACAAAGATTTAAGCTTTCACGTTTGTGGACTAACTATACTAAAGTCAATCATTTTCAATATTTTCAAATATTCTACAAATAATCAAAGAGATTCGTCTCTTTGATAAACAAAAATATATCTTTCTTTGGAATAGTCTCAAACAACATTTTCAGGTTGTTAGATGTTTTTTCTTCTATTTTCCTGTACCCTTTGCCAGGATATGCTGAATAGTTATAGGCACATTGCATGCTTGACATAATGGGGTTGGGAGTTCTACTTTCAGGAGTTATTCGTGTGAAAGTGTCTGGAGTGACCTATTTCCTGACGGGTCTAGTTGTTGTTGTTCCTTGTCACTCTAACCCCAGTCCATCGTATCCACAACATCAAATGTTAATAGGATGAATAGATTTGATCACAAGTTGTCTCTGACAATAACACGAATTACTAAAAGAAATATTTGTATGCCTGTTTAATGTGACCTTGTGAAACATCGGCTTGACACAAAGGTGTTATTGCCACGTCTTCTTAACCTTACTTAAAATATTGGCACGTCTCCTGGTTCCTCCCTTTAAACAGATTAATCGGTATTGCTCACCGGTTTTCAATCCTTTAATATGGAAGAAACATAGCTCCATAGAAGTTGGCCTGGGATAAGTTGGGAAGGTGTACATTGCTTCAAGTGTATATTGCTGGTGGCACTCCTTTTTTACGATAGGGATATATACACAATATTGACTGGCCTCAGATACGAGCGGCCGTATGCTCCGAGGAGTTAATGCGTAGTAATATCCGCTCGCATGCGAGGATATTGCGCAGGGTCAATTCCGAGAAGTATACAACCGTTTTTATCTGAAACCAGTCTATATTGTATTTATTATCCACCTAAAGTTATCTGACTGGAGCAGAGGCGTGCCGATTTTAGTTCACTATTTTTTCATAGACACTATTTTTCTGTATGCGCCCTCTAGAGCATACAACATATCCGTATGCTCCGACTATGTCCATACAGAGTTCCTATAGGTTCATTATGGACACTTTGTATTAGGTGGATAATACAAAATATCCATATGTGCCGGGTATGTCCATACAGAGTTCCTGTTGGTTTACTATGGACACTTTGTATTAGGTGGATAATACAACATATCCATTATATATGCGCCGGGTATGTCCATACATAATTCCTATAGGTTTATTATAGACACTTTGTATAAGTTGGATAATAAAGATATGTGCAATACTCATACACCAGCAGGTGGCTACTGATCAAATCTGCTTCCATGTAGCATGCCTACATATCCCAATCATGGTCCATGTACTTATAATACATGTAAATAAAACTAATCATTCAGCGAGGTCATCATGTGGGCAAGTCTCTGCCTCTTCTGTGTCTTTCGGTATCACAGGGGCCCAGCATTGCTTTCCTTCTTCTCAGCCCGCATGTAGGTTTTTACGATGTACTATCACGGGAAGATGAAATCTAATAAGTACACAATATTACCATGATTTCGATCTGAGTGGCCATATTCTCCGCGTAGTTGATGCGAAGTAAAACTCCAAGCGATAGCGAGAAGTATTGCGTAGCGTCAACTACAAGGGGGTGGGGGGGGGGGGGGGCATTCACTAATCGTTGCCTGACCCTTGCTTAGCTGTCCTACATCTACTGACTGGGGCTGACTCCGTTAAGATGGTTAGCCTGAGAAAAATAACTGTTCCTTTGTTGCCGACAAAGGTACATGCATATTCCGAAATCGGTAGATGTGCATTGGGCCAATGCCCATCTACCGATTTCGGAACATTCATGTAACTTTGTCGGCGCCACATCTGTCCCAGCCACCGATCAGTAGACTGATTTGGTCAGGACTAATACCCACCAACCCCTCTGCTCGATGTCAGCCGCTCGAGCGAAGGGTTACGTTATTTGCCTGCGACAAGGTCACCGACTCATATACTATTTACGAGCTAATCGTTCAACCCTTAATCGGTAGATAGGCATTGGGCTAAAGGAGTGCGTCCACCAACCACGACAATAGTACCAACACACTACGATAGTGATATCGAGTAAACCAGGACACTCTACGACAAGATTCCAATCGCAGCCCAATCGTGGCATTGTCGTGGCCTTGTCCTAGACTCTTGTCGGGAACTGGGGTCCACCAACTACGACAAGGCCTCCAATCGTGGGCCAATCGTGGACCTTGTCGGGAACCAATTGTCGTAGCCTTGTCGTGGTTGGTGGACGCCCCCCTTTAAGGAGAACTCAATAAATTGGTGCCGTTTTCATCGCCCAGTGGAAAATGGCTTTATGCGAGATCTCGGAAATGTATCTACTCTATAGACCTCCAAGGTATGTATATAAAGATGTTTTGAACACACTAGCTATAGACCTCCAAGGGTGTATAATCAGGAATATGAAATTAAAGTATCACGACGAGAAAGTGAATTTCTGATAAATAGTTCCACTATAGTGAGTCATTGTTTATGCCTGTTTAATGCGACCCTGATAACTCTATAAAGGGGGCAGCTGGGGGCAACTCGCATTCTACAACCATGGTATTTATGTAGGTGACCTTCCCTGTGACCTTGCCTTGGTCTCCGCATATACTTAATTTTTCTGAATAATATCAGGAAAAGCGCAAAAATATTGCTAGCTTTTTCTGTACAGTTTGATGTCTTTGGTACAGTGAAATTTAGTCACTGATGCGTCTCAGCATCAGGATACAAGTAATGGGTAATAGGTCGAAGAGTTTCTCCTGTAGAATTAGTAGAAACTGAACAAGAGTTAGGAGAGTTGGTGTTCACACGACAGGCAGGTATTACAGCGAGACGCGTGAGGAACAGACCTGGCCAGGTGGTATAAACACTAACACTACTAACTCAAGTTCAGTTAAGTATGTGTATAGCAGGTCCATAATACCCATCTACATTATTTCCAGAGAAATAATAATGATTGCATCGTATTCTATGGTATTCCAGCTCAAATCTGGTATGTCATAGATGCATATTGCCTCAATAATACTTTAGATGTAGCTTAGATAACACAGGATCACCGAAATTAAATATACATTAATACATTGGCAGGCCTAGCTATTATGTGCTTATCTTTCTCCAAATTAAAACCAAAACAATTATCAACAATAAAGTTTTGATAGTCCAGACTGGTTGATACATTGCCTTTAATTGTTCTAGCAGTCCAATATGTCCCAAAACAACGCTCCTGTAATCACACCCACCGTTCACACTTTAGTGGCCGGACTCGGCCGTGTTTGTCCGAGCGGCCGCGTAACTAATCAGTGGGGCGTTAGGCGGCACTGAACGGCAACACCTGTATTGTTACCCTCATGCAATGAATAACACTTGACCGTAAGCTCGCGCGAATACATTCAGCCAATGTGCCTATGGCGTTCTTTTTATGGGTAGGATAAATAGTTTTACTATCCACCTAACACAAAGTGTCCATGGACAAAACACATGGACAGCGTGTATCTACATACCCGGAGTAGACAGAAATATCCACCTAATACACAGTGTCCATAGAAAACACATAGGGAGTGTGTATCACCATACCCGGAGTAGACAGATATATTCACCTAATACACAGTGTCCATAGAAAACACATAGGGAGTGTGTATCACCATACCCGGAGCATACAGATATATCCATCTAATACAAGGTGTCCATAGAAAACACATAGGGAGTGTGTATCACCATACCCGGAGCATACGGATATATCCACCTAATACAAAGTGTCCATAGAAAACACATAGGGAGTGTGTATCACCATACCCGGAGCATACGGATATATCCACCTAATACAAAGTGTCCATAGACAACGCATATAATAGGGAGTGTGTATGTAAATACCCGGAGCATACAGATATATCCACCTAATTCAAAGTGTCCATAGAAAACACATAGGCAGTGTGTATCTACATATCCGGGGCAGACAGATATGTTGTAAGCTCCGGGCTGCAAAAGCTCGAACATAAGGAAAAATAATGCGTACCTAAAATGAACTAATAGGGGTACCCCACTTGTCAGGAAAAGGAAGATAATAAATACAATATAGACTGGTTTCAGATAAAGGAGCAGTTGACTACGCAATATCCTCGTATGCGCTCGGATATTATTTTGTCAACTCCGCATAGCATGAGATCGCTTGTACCGGAAACCAGTCCATAATGTGTTTAACTCAGGGACAGGGCACTTTAGGTCATTGAGTGTGAATCGCTCCATCCTCCTCACAGCAGAGAAAAAACGGAGTCAAGTATGAAAAAAAAACCAACATGTTATCAGCAATGAATGTGTTTCTCCTTTGAGATAAGTTTCGTTTTAACGGTCATTCATGGGTGTTATATATGGCCCACTATGAGGATTCATAGGAAATGTTGAGCTCACAGTCGACTGAGTTTGTGTAACTAGTTTCAACTTTGCAAAGCCCACTCACGAGTGACCTCGTGGTATGCAGCACGAGTATGCACGAGGCGAGCACGTGTCTTCCTAGACTGGCTCCAGTCACTGCATACTATGGCTACCCTCCTCGCTGGGATACTTAGAAGGAAACCCACGAGATGTGAATAACTTGGTCCGTACTCCACCGAGTTTGACTGCGGAGTAATCCACGAAGCGAAGCTGAGTGGATTACATAGCGGTCAAACGAGGTAAGCGGTAATCTCACCCCGTATAACATCATTTATTGCTGGAATAACTCGCCAAATTACCCATTGAGTATTAGGTACGATACTTTCACGGCCGTGGAGTACGAGTTCCTAACGTTAAGCCTATGGAGAAAAATACCGGTGTGAGATAAAGGGACTGGTACAATCGGTAATGGGGCTGGATTTCTGGCACTGTTTAGCGCCAGTATTTCTAACACTCTCCATACAGATATCCTGGCCACTGATCAGGATATCTGATGGGAGATTGATACCCTCTACTTTGATCTCAATCGAGTCACAGTCAGGAGCAGGCGAAATGTATTGCTATGACAACACAGGCGGCCAGGGAACTGGAGGAGGGGAGGGGGAGGGGTAGGAGGAAGTATATGGTTACAGGGAGTGGCCTGGTGCCATAAACAGGAGATTCTGTTCATAGTGGACAAGTTTTTGATTCATGGGCCAGTCAGAGAAGGATAAATTCTTTAATGAACTTTAATCTGATTGTGATTAATCATTTAATGAACGTTAATAATTAAAGACTTGAGCAAGTCTAGCGTCTTCCCTACTGTACTATAAAATCAGGACTGACCATGACACAGATTTGCTCAAGTATTTGATTATCAACATTCGGGAAATGATTCAACAAAATTAAGATAATCCTATACCTACCCCATAACCCATCACTATCCCTAACCTTAAACATAACTGAATTTAATTTCAGAATTCGCTGGTTTATTCGTCTTAAAGCCAACTAGTCAGGCCTTTCCTTCTATATGAAATCGGCTCAACCATAAGTATCTAAAATGGTTCGACTTCGCGGGTCAGGTTCTCCAAAACGGGTCGATTTGTTTCTGGTAACTACGGGTCGAGTTCGTTTCAGGTCGAATTCTCCAGTAAACACAGGGAATAAGGCCTCTCTGTTAAATCTGGTAGCGAAACATAGTGTCCAGATACCGAACAGATAGGGTGTCCTACCAACAACATTGACAGCTACTTATCATCCAAGGAAAATACGGACTACCTTCCCATACACGTTTATTAAAATACTGGTTGTTAAGCCAGATGAAATTAATGATTTTTTTTTAAATTTCGGGTATATAGTAAATAAAGAACGACCTACCATGCTTGTACAAGCCACAAAACTCGATAAATCTCGTTTTGTAGCTTGCACAGTATGGTCAGGACGTTCTATATAAATAATCGTCATGTCATTGTTTCTCTGGATCAGTTCAGGTCAATGTTGATTTGTGGTTGACAGTTTCTGACAGTGCAATACGCCCTCCAGACGTTACTAAAAGCTCCCTGATATCGCCCAGGTAACTAAAGGATCTGGTCTGACTTTTTGGCTGCACCACGTCTGCCTGCCCCCCCCCTCCTTACCCCTAATGAACCGTCGTTTTCCTATTTCTAACTGGAGAAACTGAATATAATTTGGCATATAGGAGTAGAATTACCTGACATTTCAATTTCTAGCATCAGATGTCCAATTTGAAGGAATATAAAAACGTTTAACCACAATAATTGTAGGATATGGGTCAAGGGTCGATTACGGTACAACGACGGGAACCAGCTAACACCAGACCCTATAAACGCACTGAATTATGGGATACCTCAATATGGTCTCTGTTATTAAAAAAATTGAAGGCTCAAGTGAGGATGTGGCTGGGTTTGCACTGTTATTGCAGCGACCGCAAAGGCAGTGACAGTAGAACTGTTATCTCTTTTTAATAGTCTTGTGCCGTGTAAAAAGTTAACGGCTCATGTTAAAGCAGTCTCACTCTACTGGATCAAGGCATTTCTAGGATCAACTCCATGAGAGATGACTACCAAAACACTGAACTAGACCATATAGCATTATTTTTAAGTAATTTGGATATTGTTTCAAACTCATCTATGACTATCAATATTCATGTAATTTGGTATCACACTTTATATATTATCATCGTATTCAGCAGCACAGATGCTGTGCATTTGTTCTTTTTTTTCTTTTCTCCCGTTTGTATGGAAGAACGATATGTATCGAATCCAAACGTACAATAAAAAATAAATAAAAAAAAGAGAGAGCAGGAACGTGGTCTATAACATGGTGCTACGATCTAAAGAAGAAACCAACAAGTTTTGGTCAAAGTCACTATTCTCCACGAGTTTGATGCGGAGTGATATGAACGAGGCAACAGCCGAGTGAATATCAAGTAGCGTTGAAACGAGTTGCAGAATGACTTCTTTGACCAAAACGAGTTGATTTCTGTATTTATCTCACCCCTATACACATTAAAAGAATGGATGACACACAGAATATAGCCCATGGAGAACGGACCGCAATACTCGTAGGGGCATGGAGAACGAGTTCCCAATGCTAAGCCTATGGGCATTTATTCCAGGGGTGAGATAAAAAAGTATTACAGCCTGTGCCCCACTTTACCAGCGATATCCTCGATGCATCGTATTATCCCATGCAGCCGTAACAACCCAATCACAACTAGGATGGAATTGAATCCACTCGCTGAGGATGAGGGTGAGGGTAGAACCCCGTCTGAAGCCGGGACACACTAAGCGAGTGAAGCGAGTCAAGGCGGCGATCTCCGGAATCGCAACACAAATTGGCATGTATGCGAGATATTATTTCATAGGAATATCTCCTGCCTATAATTCAGCATATCAGAAGCAATAAGGAGGTGAAATATGAAATGATATCTCACATATACCCCATTTTGTATTGGCGATTCCGGAAATCGCTGCGTTTCTCGCTTGGTGTTTCTCCAGCTTTACGGATACCCTGCTTAAACGATCATCCCGCGTTAACGGACACTGCCCTGAACGGTTCACTTTATTAGATGTTTATTTTAACCCCATGCATGCGGGGCCTCCCACGTAAGCGGGCACTTTGGCCCGGAACGGAGGGTGTTGGCTTACGAAATCACGTGGGGTTCTACTGTAGATTGATAAAGGCTCTAACCCTGGACCTAAAATTTCACATTTTGTTTGCTACTGAAATATGCTTTGAAATCGGGATGTCAGTTGGGGACATGGAAAAAACAGATAGGAAATAGTTGATATCTAATATGTGGAATTTACTGCATCAGAGACTGAGAAACATGGAAAGCACATCGTTATCGTACCCCTAATAAAAAACGCCATAGGTTTAACATTGACTCAATGTATTTGACGGAGCGTTGAATAAAGTGTTATTTATGCACCGAGATGAATAAAAAAGCGGACCAATCAGGGACCAGATAACGAAAGTAGATCCGGCAGCATTGATAAATGTGGCCATCCTCCGATGAGTGTCAACACGCTACTAACATGGATAATTACAAAATTTTCTCTGTATATCGGTGAGATGGGGTAGGATAAATACGAAACAGAACTCGAGTTAGCCCTCGTTTGGTTTCTACTAATTATTCTCTCTGGAATGGGACTCGGGTGTGTGTGGGGAGGTTTGAGCACCGGTTTATTGGTGTGAATGAAGTCTAATTTATTCCCTCTTTGTTTTTACACGGCAAGACTAATTTGATGAACAGAAAATGAAAACAAGTATTTCTTTGGAAAAATAGGAAAACTGCCATCTCTGATGATAAAGTGAGTCTATCTTATTATGAACAATGTGGATTTGTCCCACTCTAGGAGGTAGGTGAGTGTGTGTATAGTACCAGGTTGTACTGAAATTGATGAATCAGTCCAGCCAGCTGTTCAACGTATGGTATCAGTGATAATGGGAAGGTCATCAAAGGTCAACACATTGAGTTCTACCGATGGGTTGTTCCACGTTTGTAGGGCGAACTTTCTTAAATATTTCCAGGGGCCCGTTTAATACTATAAGATCGTACATAAAGAACCTTTTCAGTACCTCCTACAAGGGTTGTCATTGAATAATACTTAAGTTTGTTCGCTAAGACAATATTAACCGTCCATAAGGTCGTCCATTAGTGTTGAATAAAGTTGACCCACATCGTGCCTGAGTCTCTATGGCGCACAGATAAGGGTCAACATTTACGATCGTAGATCATTAAACGGGCCCCTGGGACAGACTTTATTCACGCTAAATCACACCAGGTCGGTGACTCAGGTGTCGCTACTCAGTATCTTCTGGTATGTGGTGGGAATAGCTTTCGTCTGATGATTAACTGATAAAACCTAAGTCCAATATTTAAATTATGTCAGGGTTCGTACACAGACAGCCCAATAAAAGTCCAGGATTTTTCTAGATCTTTTTTCCTGGCACATCTGGTCACTGTTTTTAAAACCATATCTGATCTATTTCCAAATTTAGTTAACATTTTCTTTATCTTCCTTACTGCCTGTGGAATTTCAGTGGTTTGGGATGGATATCTTCAAAAAAAAACGTTTTGCAACTTTTGAGTATGAAGACAAATGACCAAATCCATGCTATACTATTAGCAATTTGCTTTACATGGTCAAATAAAGGATTTTTGGTATATTTAATCCAGGTCACTAAAATTCCATAGACAGTTAGGTACCATAGTTAAGGAAAGCTAATATGACCAGAATTTTATAGATTCTAAACATTGTTTTTATGCAAAACTAAATTTTCCAGGCTCTTCCAGGTTTTTCCAGGCTCTCTGTGAGAATTCCAGTTTTGGAAAACCCAAAAGCATAATTCCAGGCTTTTCCAGGCTCTGTGCGAACCCTGTTATACGATCATGGTCAAGGATAGGACAGGGCTGCTGTCAGTGTGAGAGAATCTGACAGGATCTTCTCACTGCTATTTGGACATGGTGAACGGAGCCGGGCTGTTCGTTTCTTATCGGTTTTTTTAGTTTTCTTGTTTGTATTGAAAGACAAGACAATCCTCCCAAATAGGTACATACAGAAAGTACACCCGATTCCATAATTGGACAGAAACTCACAAGAAACCTCGGAGCAAATGGTATGTCCATAATTGATGAATGAGCGTGCAATTATAAATGAATAACAATTTAAACGTTTGGGTTACATTCAGTCTATGGATCGTTTCTGTAACCCACTTGCACCCAGTCAACTTGCCATTTCTGCCACTGCCTGAGTCCAATATTCAAACATATCAAGCACCAGTGGGTCAATGAGGTATTTCGGTCCTGAGTGATTGGTCATGGTCATCTGGCCACACCTCTAAGATACTCATACTAAGACACCAGCATCCTGCTCCTTTCCCAATATCCCAGTGAATAGCACGCAGATAGTGAAAGGAAAGCTTTTATTGCAGTACACTGGAAGTCCATATGTGACCCCTCTAATCTTTAGGCAGTGTATACAGGATGTGCGAGCACGCACTAAAAACAGGACCAAAAAAACCCACAGGATTCCATAAAATCTGAAAGGTGATATCAATGGGGACTCCGGGACAGGGTTTCTAACTTACCCGAACGACAGGCTGAGCCGGTTGTCTCACAGTCGCCTTCTTCCGCATCACCACTGAGCTGCTAGGAGGCGCCATAGTCGACCCTAACCCCTGGCGGCCAGACGTCTCGCCTGGGGTCAGTCGACTTCCGTCTGGCTGGTCCTCTTTACCACCAGGCGGCGCCACCACCACCACTTCCGGTACTTGTGACGTCACCAATTCCGACTCGACGCACCCTAAAGCCAGCATTTTGTCTGTGGCTTCTTTGAGAGAGTGTGTTTTACGGTCGGGTGTTTTTGACACTGTGACTGGCTCACTGATAGGACCCTGTTGTTTCTCTGTATCCACACTTTGGGATACCCCTGCACTCTCACAGACCACACTATGATCTGTTTTGGCATCCACACTGGTGCTTGTCCTTTCTGAGTTTGTAGTCTGACTGGTACCCATCATACTGCTATCAGTCTGCTTTGATGTGACTTCACTGACACTATTTGTGACACTGACACTATTTGTGACACTGTCAGCATCTGTTTTACCTGCTGTCCCTTCACTTTGATCCTCCGCTCCCTCAGGTCCTCCCTCCTGTGTTCCCGACCCTTTCACCACCACGCCTCCCTGGCAGCTCACACCCGCCTCCGTCACGTCCATCACGCCAAGGTCACCCTTGTTGTCACGCGCTTTTTTCACGGACGCTACATCTCCATTATCGCCCACTTGGCTTATGTCCAGCCTGGTGTCGGAGCCTGCGGTTGTCGTGGTTACTGTGTGAGGGTAATCCGTACCCGAGGCATCATCCCCTTTTACTGGCTCATTCCCTTGGTCCCCCTCCACCACTACAGCATCCCTTTTCACTAACTGCTCATTACAGCTCAGCGGAGATTCACTTCCGGTGGCTTTGGTCATTCCCAGAATGTCTTCTCCCTTGGGAGTTTCCTCTGTAGAGGATTGTGACATCTCTGTGGTGGTTAGAGTGGAGGGAGAGGGCTGGACTGTTAAATCCGACATGGCTACTACCTCAGGATCACGTGGGGAGTCCCCATCAGTGTAGGCCGACTCTACATCTGTATGATCCGCATCAAGACTCGCATCCGTGGACCGGAAACTGGTATTTAAACCGGAAGTACCCAGCGCATCGTCCAGGGCCACGCTGTATGGGTCTATATGGGCCTTGTCTTGGATTTCTCCACTGGGTCCAGAACTGGTGGTGAAGGAAGAGTCTGGGCTAGTGATTTCAGTGGGGATAGGTTCCTGAGGGTCTAACACAGCGGTGCTTGTATCCTTCCTTGTATCCTGGTCACCCGTCGGTATATCCTCCTTAAGGCTTGGAGCGTCTGAGGCCGAGCTATTAACGGAACCTGTTAAAGATGACACCACTTCTTTGGGTTTTTCAGCATCTACATACTCTGCAGCCAGAGCATGTTCCCCAGGTTGCTGTACGACACTTACATTAATATTCTGATCCTTTGGCAGCTGTGACAGAGCCTCAGCCCCGGCATCAGTCTCCCTCTCAGAGGTACTGTCTGACTGTTCGGTACTTCCTGCATTCATAGAAGCCTGTACAACATCCAGGTCAGGTTTGATATCTGAGATATCCTGTTTGTGTGAGTTTTTTTCCTTCTCTCCCTCTCCTTCCTCCTGTTGTGGCATAGCGGTATGAGGAGTGGCCCCTCCTCCTAGATCACTATCAGATACCTCCAGTCCACCATCTCCACTTATCACAGTTCCCTCGGGAATAACCACCATATTATCACTTTTTATACCATTATTATCATCCTCATTAGCACCATTATTATCTGATATAGGCATCACTCCAGTGGCCCCCTCCTCTGGACTGGACACTGACTGAGAGTCCAATGTGACTGACCCTTCAGAGGCACTCGTAAGGGCACTGAGCGAAAAGGAACTGACAGTTTCTGACAAATCCCGGTTTTCAGTTTCCACTTCCACTACTGACACTGCAGATTCTGTCTTATCTGGGTTCATATCAGCTCTGCTGTCAGTGTCAACACCGCATTGTGAGTGTGGACTTTCCTCACTGCATATTAAAGATGATGGGTTATCACTTGGTGTGGTGGAATATGGTGCAGATTCAGCGGTAATATCAGTAGCAGCAGCAGTAGTAGTAGTACCCTGCACTGGTATCAGCCGAGGCTCCTCCTGGGCTGCTGGTACTGGCTTACTGTTATCAGTGATATCAGTGTCACCACACTCATAGCTATCATCAGTATGTGCTCTTATCTCAGCTGCACTCTCCTGTTCTCCCACGCTGCTAGGGGGCTCTGTACTAGCGGGAGTTACAGGTGTGTTACCGTCCTCCCCACCTGTACTCCCAGGCCCCTCTCCGTTCTCACAGCCCTGGGAGGTGTTGGTAGGAGCAACTAACGTGTCGGCATTAACAGCGTGCCCAGTTTTAACCTCCATCTGCGGTTCGGGTTTAACATCACAGGTCTGGGGTTGATTACTGCCACTCTCTGCACCCGTTTCAGTTCCGTTTGAGAAACCACCGTCGCTCGAAGCGCCCCCTGCAGGCAGCGTCTCGGTGACAGGTGTCGACGGGTCCCCCGCCGGGCTGTGTCCGGGCTCCAGCGTCTCCCCAGCGTTCTCTCCGGCAGTTTGAGAATCTGTCGATTTATTTTGCTCCTGATGGGAATGTTCTTCTCCGAGTATCTTATCCGCACTCGCGACGCCCTCTTTTGGGGACTGAGAGCAGACCGGAAGTGGAATGTCGTCTGCTGGTAGCGTCTTGACTGCGTCTGAGTTCTCCTGCGTCCCGGAAGGTAGCGCGTCCACGTCCTCCATCGTCGTTTTGTCAAGACGTGGTAGCGAAGTTAGTTGTGTATGAGAATGTATTACTCCATGGTGTATATGCAAGTTCGCTACACCCCACACAAAACACAACGGAACCTAGTTGCTGGGCCCTGCTGTTAGCCCCACTGACAGACAGACTCGACCCAAACTGACGTTCCAGTAACCTCTGGCCTGTCTACATGCAGCTCTCCTCTCAGTGTGTGCGTGGAGATCTGGCGGTGGTGGTGGCCTTCTACTTACTACTCCAGGCTATGTTATAGCGATGACTCAGTCGGCGCTCCACACCACAATGCAAACATATCCCCCTCCCCGGCTCCCGTCCTTCACCTCCTGTGCCTCCTCCTACTCCTCCTCACCAGGTAACTACACACCTGAGTAGTACAGCGTGAGGTGCAGTGGCCGAGTACAGCAGGTCCGGCTGGGGCAGTGGAAGTGGCATTGGGATGAAGGGTAGCGGAGTGTCGCACACTCAGTGAAGTCCGCGTGGAAACACGGCCCCCTCCCGCCCGCCTACCTCACACGTGCGTCCGGTAGTCAGAAGGCGCCAAGTCCCGGCCCCAAACTTAGCTCCCCGGGGGTGTTCAGAAACGCGCTATTTCAGTCAGCGAGGTGACCCAGGGAACTGATTCCACAAAGACAGGCCAAGATAGTTTTGTTTTTTTGTGGGTTTTTTTCTCCAGAAAAGGGTTTTAGCCTCCTCTCAATTTATTAATAATTGTGACAGCAGGAAAAAGTGGTTGTCCCCCAACTTCAGTGGCACTATCTTAAATTGTCCTGGTGAATGATGGCGGAACCGGCAATCACTATATGCTCTATATACCTGTGGTCAAATGTCCTATGTATACTGTCCAGCCCTACCCAAGTTGCATTTATGGCTGTACAACATGAATGTGGGGTACGGGGTATGTATGACAGAGAACCCCAACAAATCATCCAAAAAGCCAATGTAAAAAATAGCAATTTTAAGGTATATAATTGTACGAAAGCAGGTATAGTGTGTCTGTATATGATGAATACGTGGTGGAATTGACGATCAGATGAAACTCTACCTTCTGCCTCGATTAATCTGATGGTCAACTTTACCGCGTATTCATCACGTACAGTCACAGTAACCCAGTTTCTGTTTAAATATTATTTCCACATTGGATATAGTAACACTGTTTCTGTTTAATATTATTTCCACGTTGGGCAGCGTGTAGTATTGATGAATCTGAGTCGTGTGGACTCAGCTGGAGGCAGCTCTGGGCCACGGCTCAACACGCACGAGGAGGTAGACGGGGATCGATACAAACCCAGACACATACACATATACATATATAATATACATATACGGGTAGAGAGCGCCCACCAGCCCCATGCCTATAACCACGGATCGTGATGTGACTCCATATTGTTTCGCACACTGCACCGCTAGAGCAACCTACGGAAACAGGCTTTCCGGAACAATACACAGAAACAGAGTTCCATTTTAGAGAGCATAAACAAACTGATTATGGAAGTATATCTTTGGAAAAATATACACCAAGGCTGCGCTACAACACACCACAGCCTGCAGCATCTGTACCCATCAAATGGGATGCAAATGCTGAGCTCATGGATTTGGATATGCAAGTCTGTACTACTCTGCATAAAACGTTATGCAATGGCTATGAAGTGGGTTTGCCAATTTTTAAACAGATATACTTTCAAAGTTTATTTACGCTCCCTTTTCAAATGCCAAACCACTTTGCATATGACCATATATGGCAAACTCTGTTTCTGTGTATAAACCGGAGCGGCGCAGTGTGATTGTTTCGGTACACATGCACGCCTAGTCTGGCTTCAGTCCCTGTCTCTGGTTTTGCTCAAGTCTTTTATTATGAACATTCATGTTTAAACAAAATCAAGATGAGGTATGTTGCAGTGTGACTGGTCCAGGGCCCCATTGAACAATCTAGGCTCCTACATAAAGACCCTTTTTCTGTATGCTACAGACAGCCAGAGACAATGTGGGTCAGCTTTATTCAACACTTATACACGACCTTATGGATGACTGATACTGTCTTAGCAAACAAACTTAGATATTATCAAACGATAACCCCTGTACAAAGGTACGGACAAGTGTATTTTTGTAAGATCCTAGATTATTCCACGGCCCCAGGGACTGAATCCAGTCTATCCATTTATCTCACCCCTGGTATTTCTGTTCCATAGGCTTTTTAAAACATTGGGAACTCGTTCTCCATGCCCCTATGAGTATTGCAGTACGTTCTCCATGGTCTATAGCCTGTGCATTGTCCAACCTTTTAGTGTGTACAGGGGTGAGATTAATACAGAAAGCAACTTGTTCTGGTCAAAGTTGGTGTTCTCGAACTCGTTTGAATGCTAGGGGATATTCACTTAGTTGGCGCCTCATTCATATAACTCCGCGTCATACTCGTGGAGAACGACTACTTTGACTAAAATTTGTTGGTTTCTTCTTTAGTCTCCTATAGAGACGTCAGTTGGGGTCAGGGGATTTAGTGAAATATTTTTCATGTGGATTTTTCTGCCTCAGAGAGACCAGAAAACGTAGATGATATGTCCTTGTCGACCATGGCATGGGATTGAGGGTCTGTGGGGAGGATCAAACCACTGTTTTATTGGCGTAAATGAGGCTAAATCTAGATAAGCTTTGTTTAACGCTAGGGGATGCAATCACATATACTGAATATGAAAAAAAGTGGATGACATCTCTGACATGTGGAAAACATGGAAACGCATCGTTGTTGGCCATGGAAAGGGGCTGGGATGTGTTGGGAGGTTTGTACCATTGTTTACTGGTGTGAATGAGGCCGAATTTATTCTCTTTGTATAACACATAAAAAAAGAATTTTACAAACTGAAAATGAAAACAAGGAATTTCTTGGAAAACTGCCATCTCTGTTATAAACAAAGGTCAGCTAAATTTAGACTAAGGCCATCTATTCTTGCTATACCATACAATGATTTTACAAAATGAAAATGAAAGCAAGGAATTCCTTGGAAAAGAGGAAAACTGCCATCTCTGTTATAAACAAAGGTCAGATAAATCTAGGCCAAGGTGACCTAATTCTTGCTATACCATACAAAGACTTTACGAACGCCCCCGGAGGACACCCAGACAAGTCCCACGTGTGTCGGCCGGGCTTCCCGAGGTCTGTGTGGCTCTGTGTGTGTGTGAAGCGGGGGAGTGTCATGAGGGGTAGGGGGCAGGGTCCCTGTCAAACTCTGGCCACAGTTTTCACACAACCAGATCTACTTGAGCTGTCTTTGGTCTGACACCGGAACGAGGAAATGGGTCAATAAGGGACCACCCCACCACCAGGAAGACATGTGTATATTGTGGGATTTAATTGCTTTCCCGACGCTGCACTCTGCCAGCCGAGTCTTTGCCTCAGGCGCCCCGGGCCCGTTAACAGAATGTGTGGTGGAGAGTGAGAGACGACAAGGCAAACAATGAGGCTGTTGTTGTTGTGAGGTATCATTGTATACTCTAATCTGGCCAGCGTCGACCCGGGTTATAATCCTCTTCAAACACAGCCAAGCTCGACTCTGAGACAGATTTAACCCAAAATAGGACCATCCCAAAGATCCTCCCCTCCCTCAGCCCTCTTCTCACTTTATTACTTGAAGTGGAATTCACACGGTGGGATACATGTACCTCATAGTCACTCAGAAAGGGTGGAGGGGTAGGATACAGGGAATGAGGCCAGTTTAGGTCTTATGAGATTCTGTACATTTTTAGGGGTAAATGTAGACTTGCTCAAGTCTTTGATTATGAACATTCATTGAATGGTTAAACACAATCAGAATAAAGTCCATTATAGTATGTATCCTTCTCTGACTGGTCCATGAACCTGTATCCCAGCGAGGAGGATAGTCATAGGATGCAGGGATTGGAGCCAGTCTAGGGTAAATGTCACCATCAATTGCAGGGGAAAAGACATGTCCCAGGGAAATGGAAACCCTACAACTTAGATGAAGAGACTGCGAGACTACGAGTAGAGAATCTCAGCAGGATTTGTCTCAGGCAAAAACCCTGTGAGGTACAAGAATCCCATCGTGTGAATCCCACTTTAGGGGTAAATGTCGCCAATAATTGCAGGGGGAAAACATGTCCAAGGGAAATGGAACCCTACAATTTAGATGAAGAGATTGTGTTCGAGTACAGAATCTCAGCAGGATTTGTCTCAGACAAACACCCCATGCGGTACAAGAATCCCATGGCGTGAATCCCACTTTACGATCACAGACTCAGCCTCAAGCACAACCCTCTGAAAGACAACTCAGCTGTGCACTTGAAATCCCCTTGCTATTAAAATATACCATATCGAGGTATCCCATAATTCCTTGCGGATACAGGGTCCGGTGTTGGCTGGTTCCTGCCTTTATGATCCTACCCCTAATATAAAATCCAATAGGCTTAACATTGAGTTTCCGTATGCTGCACTGACTGGCATACAAAGTCTTATATGCCACTAGTAGCATACAGAATTGTTATCACATAATATACCAAAATCGAGGAGACGGGATAGGATAAAATCAAAACCTGATTCGTTTTAATCTTGGCCACTGCATTCCACTCCTGGAGTTTTGACTCCAGACTTCACTCGGCTTCGCCTCGTGAAATCACTATGCTAAACTCCAGTCGTGGCATACAGTACCCAAGATGAAAACTCATCCAGTTTTACGATAGTGTCATTGTATGGCAACATGGTGAAAAGGAGTTTGTTTTGATACATGGACAGCCACCCTGATGCGCAGTGTCATGATAAAGGGGTTTTATATCCCTTCAAAGTGGACATCCGATGCCAGAAATGGAAATTTCAGGTATTTCCACATTGACATACCGAATTGTATTCAGTTTTTTTTCAGTAAGAAAACGGTGGTTCGTCGGCGGACCTATCTCGGCCATTGTTACATAGGACTCAGACTGGATCTTTTAGGTACCCAGGGCGATAACAGCGAGTTAAGTAACGTCTTGAGGGCGGATACCAATTTCAAAAGGCAATTACTGCTACATAGTTGTGCTGAGATGCACAGTAAAACCTTGCTAAAACGGACACCCTCTGTTCCAAGCAAAGCGTCCCCTTAACCGGGGTGTCCCCTTAACCGGGGTGTCCCCTTAACCGGGGTGTTCCCTTAACCCTTTAACAGCAGGAAGATGCCTC
Source organism: Alentia gelatinosa (assembly GCA_950022655.1). Classification (NCBI taxonomy): domain Eukaryota; kingdom Metazoa; phylum Annelida; class Polychaeta; order Phyllodocida; family Polynoidae; genus Alentia; species Alentia gelatinosa. Next base: position 88,243,716 of record OX465582.1, read on the forward strand.
CAGGCATTCCCCTGGCTACGGCAGGAAGATGCCCCCAGGCATTCCCCTGGCTATGGCAGGAAGATGCCTCAAGGCATCTTCGAGGCATCAGTGAAACTTATATAAAAAATTCAATAGATAAAAAGATAATTGTTTGATTTAAAAGAAATTTTGACAATGTATAATGGCCATATTGACCTTTGATTTGATATAATAAAATATGTTCAGTCACCACGGTAAATTACTTAAATCACATGACACATCAGATGACATTGCTATTTCCCAAAAAAGGTGCCTGCTGTAGCAGGGTCGTTTGGGCAGCCAATGCCTGCCGTGTAATGGTGAACAGGGAAACTGGGTGCTGCAGGGAAAGGGTTAACCGGGGTGCGCCCCTTAAGCGGGGTTCCCCTTGACCGGGCTTTTCCCTAAAGTGGCTTTAAGCAGGGTCAAAATAAAAACTTAACAGAAGGGGAAATTTACGTTCTGAACAAATTGCCCCCTTAGCGGGATGTCCCCTTAAGCGGGGTGTCCCGGAAACAGGGTTTGACTGTACTGAAGGTATTTTCCTCACCTAAACAACATGATGGTATAAGTGGTTGAGTCACATGTGTGTCTAAGTACTCAGCCCCAGCTGACAACACATTCACTGGGCGCCATGTGTGCGCTCTCAATAGGCGCAAAACAGATTAACACCTCCAAAACAATTTACCTCCAAATTTCTAGGGCATGTATCTTCTGAAATTCAAATGAGAATCATACCAGAAGTGCAGATTTTGATCTACGGAGTGGACGAAAGACGCGCCACATCAGAATAAACCAAAAAAAGGTACCCAACTAAATTGTCGTCCTCTCATACTATCCATTAAAAGAGCTTTTTTTGTGTATGGAAGTGTCCCTGCCTCTTATTCTAAACTCCATTAAAAGAGCAACATGTTTGAATTGGCATTCCAGAAAAATAGGTCTAGGCAATGCTAAAAACAGGCAGAACACTTTTTTTTAAACGGCAGATTTCATAAGCCAGTGTCTTTGGAAATCCTCCTCTTGCAGTAGAAAGATAACTGTGATAAACATGGTAGATGACAATGACCTTGGCCTTCATCCTCAAGGTTGTTAGGTAATCTTTATCTCGTGACTAGGCTCAACACAAACTTGACATGGAAATTTCCTATATTACTAGCTACTACTAGCTAAGAATCTACTAACCAACTGTCGTAATACTTATTTGCTTTTGCACCATTTACCTTGTCATGTAACTTGTTATATAAAGAAATCATCTGATATCATGCCCTATAACTCCGTCATGGGCAAGGGACCTTATGGACGACTAAAGACTGTCTTGGCGAACAGACCTACATATTACTAACTTTAACCCTTGCACAAGGTACAGAAAACGATCTTCATGTACGAACATAGATTATTAAACAGGCCCCAGATTCCTTGTTGTATGATGGTTTTGATTCAACTAACTCCGCCTTGGACAAGGGAAATATGAATTTGTGCTGTGGTCAAATCACTATTATCAGGGACACAGCAGGTATGGAAGCCGGGACTGGGAGCCGAACTTGTAAACTCAAATTGCCTACTCTCTCCAATCCAATAAATATGAATTTTATGCGATGAATCCGTCGCAGTTGTTGCAATAAAATACCGTGGGCAATAAAACGTGTGAAACGATCGCGTGGTATCTGTGGGGCCGGGCCTTAAGATACACTGCCTGTGTATAACATATAGTGCTATTATACATCCAGTAAGGAGTAGAGATACACCAGACTCCTTGCTGTATGATGGATCTTATTCAACGAACTCTCCTCTAATCCTACTACATGTATACCATATGAATTTCATGCGATGAATCCGTCGCAGTTGTTGCAATAAAATACCGTGGGCAATAAAACGTGTGAAACGATCGCGTGGTATCTGTGGGGCCGGGCCTTAAGATACACTGCCTGTGTATAACATATAGTGCTATTATACATCCAGTAAGGAGTAGAGATACACCAGACTCCTTGCTGTATGATGGATCTTATTCAACGAACTCTCCTCTAATCCTACGACATGTATACCATCCTTCTTTTTGTTGGTGCCCCAGAGTCATGGCTCCTGTTACTATTTACCTGTCTCTCGGCATGTTTGGTCGAGCAAAGAGAGGCCCTTTCTCCCTTTTGAGAGCTAGTGTTCATTGTGTTCAAGTCTGACTGAGAAAATTGTTTTGGTATCAACATCACAGGTTCAATTCATTTCTCATTGACTTGAATGACTATATAGGTCCGTGGATACATAGAATAGTACAAGGGTCGGAACTCCATTTAGTATGTCGAGGGGGGGGGGGGGGTGGCTAGTCCGCCCCATATATAAGAGGGGGACGGGACTGGCCCCCGTAACCCGCCTTACCCAGTCACACTGGCGTAGAAAACGCCGTTTTCCCGTGTACGCACCTCTACGTTCTTCTACGCATTTTGAAATTGACAAATGCGCGGCAATGCGCGGGAAAACGCGGCGATACGTAAATGAAAGTCGGAATGCGTACACAAACGTAGAAGATACGTACCAAATATGCGGTGTCAGAATAGCTTTTAAAAATTATAAACTTTTCTCTACACATTTTTTTTCCGTAAAAGAACGTGCAAATAAGTCAAGATGCGTAGAGAAGCGTACAGCAGCGTACAAGAAACGTACTCGAATGTGAATCCGTTGGAAATATGTACTAAATACGCGGAACTTGCATCCTATAAAATACGTAGAAGAAACGCCGTTTTTTACGCCAGTGTGACTGGGGCATGACTGGGGCATTACGATGCCCTTGACTGTCCTCCAGTCCCTCTGTAGAGTAAGTTAAGCACCAACAGATATTTGCAATTGGACTCAATGAGATTGTAACATTGCTTTCGCTTACAAATGTACATTTTGTGTGTGATACAGTACCTATGATGAACATTGCTGGTACTTTACTTATACTGGCCTTTTGTATTCTGGTGCCTCAACACCTATTTGAATCCCTTATACTGCTAAATTTTGTTGTTTTGTAATAGTTCAATAACCTCTGGTCATTGACTATACGGAGTTGGTCGCTTGTAATACTTATACATAGAGTGTCAAACCTATTGTAAAATGGTTTTATAATCAACTCTTCTATGTTCATTTAGACCTACGAGGAAAATCGCTGTAGAGGTAGATCATACCTTCCCCCAGGCTGAAAGCCTCCAAAGAAGAAATAAAGAATATGAAAAAAAAAATCCAATGTCTACCAAAGTACCTAAGAACTACACATAACCAGTATGATACAATCGGATATACGAACCAATCCCTTAAACTTGACATGGCTTATACTGAGAAAAAAAAAATGTTGAAAAAAAAAATTAAAAAAATTTAGAGGTGTGAGAAGTGGTGGTCCCTTTCGCACTCACACTCAATGCGACATGCACAGATCTGATCCCAAACAACGCAAGGTCAACACCTTCATATTGTCCGAGTCCTCAGGGTCAAGGGTCAGAGGTGGGAGGTCAGGCTGGTTTCACTGTTTAGTTGTAATGTTCACGTGAAGCACGTGAATGATGATGATACAGGTACTTGTCCACATGTCGACACTCTCAACGTGCCTGTCGGCTATAGGATGGAAGACCGGCACACTCAGACTACCAGGGGCTTAGTTCTATGGTGAAATTATCGGCAATGAGTCCTTTTTTAGTGAATTTTTTTTTTAGTAAACTTATTAAAGAGAATCCTGAAGAAGGTTATTTATAACCGAAACGTCGACAGGTCCATAGCAATTTATGTTTTTATTGTGATCAATCGTTATCTAACAATACAAAAAAGTTGTGACGTTTTTTTAGACTTACTTAGTGAAAATAGTAAACTCACTTGAATCTTAAATCTAAACATTTTTTCATGTTGATTTATCTGCCTTAGAGAGACCTAGAAAACCTGGGTAATATGTGCTTGCCAACCATGGTATGAGGCACTGTTTTATTGGTGTAAATGAGGCTAAATCAATATTATATTTGTTTGACTCAAGGGAAAGCGATTACATATACCGGATATGACAAAACGGATTTCAAGGGAAGAATAGAAATTTGACATCTCCAAGATATTGTAAGTGAATTCCTGGCCTCAGCTGAGGTAAGGATGAAATGGCCAGAATTGCACATTATCGTTCACTATCTTTCAGTTATTCATTTTGAAAACCCCGCTAAAAAATAAAGAAATTCTCCTCGGATTTACATTTATCTGGAGAATGATCCTTGGGATATCAAAACACACGAAAAAAATCCTACAAGATCCGCTGCATGGGTCTGTGGAGTTCAGGATCTAGTCACCAAGCAGATCTTCTGACAAGAAAAACCCCAAAAACACTTTGCACCACACGGCCAGGTGGCGCTTCAGGCGTCTATCTAGCTGACCTATGACCTTTTCGGTCACGTGACGATGCGGGACGCCAGCGTTCCCCTGACCGACTTTTACCGCCGCGCGAGTTGTGGCACTCTTTCAGCATGCGAGGGGAATAAGCGAGAAACTCAGTACAAATGAGGGCATGAAATAACAATAAGCTTTTGCAGGGATGTCAGTTGAGGTCAGGGACAAAAGTGGAAATATTTTTCATGTGGATTTTTTGCCCCAGAGAGACCGGGAAAACTAGGATAGCATGTTCTTGACGCCCATGGCATGGGGCTGAGGGTGTGTGGGGAGATTAACGCGGTTTTATTGGTGTAAATGAGGCTAAGTAAATAATTTATTTGTTTGACGCAAGGGAAAGCAATTACATATACTGAATATGAATAAGCGGATCTCCACGGAAAAATGGAAAACTGACATCTCTTACTCAGTCGCTTCAGGAGGGGTTACAGTCAATATGGTATTGGCAGAGCTATTGTAATAATCGCAATCAATAAGGACCTCTTTTAAAAAAGGAAAGGGGTGTACGTGTTCATGTTACCCTGCCATGCACGATACTTACACAACCCTATACTTAGATTGTGACCGATGGCCAAATATCTTGAATATTTTCCTAGGAGGGATAAAGATGTAATATTCATTACGTACTGAACTTTTCATCTTTTGATTGTAACCGATGGCCAAATATCTTCCTTTGAAATAAATAAATCCAGATCCCTTCCCTTATACAGTAAATTCCTCCTTTCTGGATCCAATTTCATACACTGCTTTCAACAGGGTAGGACAATGAACGTTAGAGTTTATGAGGCTCAAACAATTTTGTGACCGCCGCTGTTATATAATATGTTATATTAATATTAAAAGGCACGTGTTAGAATCGTGCATCTGTGTTATATTTTTTGTGTACCCTGTTTGTTTGGTTTGATTTAAAGTCCAGTCAACCATTACAGGTCTTCACCAGACTTTCTCTAGGTTCTTTTACACTACAAGGGTGGCGATCAAATCTATGAGATGAAGTGAGGCAGAAACCTCACCCCTACACATTTACCGAGGTGAGAGTTCCTTTACTTCCCACACCACATGGACATGCTATGAGAAGGATTGGCCTTTGATATAGCAGTAAATCTACCACTGCTGGGAATGAAAGAACAAGGTGGCTGTACACCACACCACATAGACCTTGTATGAGAAGAATTTGCCTTTGATATAGCAGTAAATCTACCACAACTGGGGTAGGACTCGAACCCACAAAGTCCTACAACCTTTGGGTTACAAGTCCAGTGCCCTAACCAGTGAGCTAACGCCCCACCTCCACAAGTGTACCCTGTAATCACTATTATTGTTGAAGCACTGTGAGCCGTAGCAGAAGCTGGACTACCCTGATGGCTACAAGAGGAGGCCTATGACCCCATCAAAGTTGCACTCTTTTGACTATATCATTGTTCTCAGAACTAGGTGCTTAAGAAACTCTTTTGGACAAGTATTTACAGTGTACATACCTATGCTCGACGGATTTGGTTGACAATCGTTTATCTATATGAATCCTACCTTCAACAAAATCTTTAAAAAGAAATAGCACAGAGGTTTGACTGGGACAGAGCGGCGCCTCTGAAACATCAAAGACCTTTTACATCAAAGGCTGTTAATGCTGTTGTGAGACTGCCGTGAGACTGTTGTGAGATTGTTGTGAGCCTGTTGTGAGCCTGTTGTGAGGCTGTTGTGAGGCTGCTGTTAGACTGCTGTGAGACTGTTGTGAGATTGTTGTGAGACTGTTGTGAGACTGTTGTAAGACTGCTGTGAGACTGTTGTGAGCCTGTTGTGAGACTGTTGTGAGACTGCTGTGAGACTGTTGTGAGCCTGTTATGAGCCTGTTGTGAGCCTATTGTGAGAATGTTGTGAGATTGTTGTGAGATCGTTGTACAACTGTCATGAGAATATTTTGAGACTTGTGAGACTTTTGTGAGATTTTTGTTATACTGTTGTGCAACTGTTGTGAGACTGTTATGAGATTGTTGTGAGACTGTTGTGAGGCTGATATGAGACTGCTGTGAGATTGTTGTAAGACTGTTGTAAGACTGTTGTGAGACTGCTATGAGTGTTGTGCAACTTTTGTGAGACTGTTGTGATTGTTTGTTCGGGTAGTTTAACGTCCAGTTTGTTCAATTAGATTTACTTAGACTGCTGTGAGTCTGTTGTGAGATTGTTATAAGACTGCCATGAAACTGTCGTGAGACTACTGTAAAATTGTCCTGAGACTGTTTAGAGACTGTCGTGAGACTGCTGTGAGATTTCTTGTGAAACTGTTGTGAGGCTGATATGAGACTGTTGAGAGACTGTTGTGGGATTGTTGTGAGACTGTTGTGAAACTGTTGTGAGACTGTAATGAGATTTTTGTGAGACTTTTATGAGGCTGATATGAGACTGTTGTGAAAATGTAATAAGATTGTTATTTGACTGTTGTGGAACTGTTGAGTCTGTTGTGAGACTGTTGTTGGATTGTTGCGAGACCGTTGTGAGACCGTTGTGAGACTGTTGTGGGACTGTTATAAGACTGTTGTAATACTTTTGGAGACTGTCGTGAGATTGTTGTAAGACTGTTGTGAGACCATTGTGAGACCGTTATGAGACTATTGTGAGACTTGCTAAACGCTGACGGAGTTGTTAGACTGTTGTGATGGAGTACACTGGGCCATATTTCTACATCAATAGATAAATGCAGTCTAACAGATGATACTACAGGTGGAGGGCGCACTGACTACATGGATTACGGCTCATTGGGAGCTGGTAATCCTGGATAACGACAAGGTGGGTCGTGGATGGTGGGCGGTGGATGGTGGGCGGTAAATATTTGTTTCGGGAGGTCACGCTCGATAATAAGGCCACTCAAAAAACACAACAAAAAAACTCAGGAAAAACTTGTTTCTCATCACCGCGCGCGTCAGCAAAAACGTTGTTAGAAGATTTTGTTTATATATATATAAGATGAACCTTGATAGATATGTGTATTTGGTATCCAATAAAAGCTCCTGATGTTCGGGATGCATTCAATGTGGTATTATGTATATCTAGGTATTCCGAAAATCGTAGTATTTATATCTTCATACTGCCTACACAACCAATAGTTCTGTACTGCTACCTATTGTCAAACTATGGTACTTGTCATTTCAAAAGCCATCTTTGATCCAGCCAAAAAAAAAAGAAAAAAAAAAGAAAAGCACCCTCGTCATATTTTTCATGGCTTGGTGATGAGGAACAAGCTTTTTTGAGTGGCCTAAGGCTGTGGTGCACACACGCCTCCTGAAGGTCATCTGGGAGGATCTCATCACCTCATTGACCTCTGCCCCGGGAGGAGTCTACTACTGCACTCAGTGACAATCACCTTATCTCAGATAAGGCGATCAATCCATCGTTCAGGGTGATGAATGTGTCTGTCAGTGTGGGTGGGCACGATATGGATAGGTTTTTAACGCTAGGTTTATACTGGGACACGGCAGCCACGTTTAGCTGAAACGTGTGGCACCGTTGCAGATGGTCACAGAACCATGAATATGCGTTTACACTGAGCCCCTTGCGTCCACAGTTTAGGGACATTTAAGGGGTTCATTTTGTCCATGGTTTGATTGTTTGGGTAGTTTAACGTCCAATATGTTCTATTAGACTTTTTGTCCATGGTTCACTGTACGGTCGGCTGCGGTCAGTCAAATCCCTTACTTTTTATCCACAGTTCCCTGTATTTCTGCCCATGTTTGGTCATGTTCAGTCACATTATGTGATGCTTATCTTATGAGGGCCTGGTACAATACTCATTGGTACCGTGGCTGCCAGGGCAAAGCTTTTGCCATTTCAAAACTCTTCCCCCGCAGCCATGGCGGCCAAGGTGTGTCACAGTGTGTCACGTTTCTCCATCCTGTCCCGATAAAAATGTCATGTCACATCCCTCACGTTAATGTCCACGGTGCTTCACGGGGTTCCACGGAGCACCGAAACATGGCTGCCATGGTCCAGTGTAAACCTAGCAGGTTTGGTGAAACCCATGCAAACAAATCATTACCTTTTTTTCTAGACTATAGACTGATGGCAGTGTAAGCACAGCTCACACAGCTTCAGATACGACCCAGATAAAGGGACTACCACCGCCACTAAGACTAATACATGTACGAGAGATTCAAGAGAATATCTCGCGAAGTCTATATATACATATATACATATATATACACACACACGTATATATATATATATAGATCCAAGAGCATATTTCGGGAAGTTTACATATGCATATATATACATAAATACACACACATGCATACATATATATATATATGTCATTCAGATTTGTTTTTAAAACTTAATCTTTGTATCTAATATATTCTGTTTGAATTTATGAACACCAGAGCGACATAAAGAAATGAAAACTGAAATAGGTCAACATACATGCATTTGTACGAGATAAGACGGGTTTCTATGTATACACGGAGGATTATAGATAACATAGTTAATAGCGACACGAGGGACTCAATCATCCTGACTTAATATAGAACTCCCCCTTCTGCGGGTGAGTGAAGCCGTGTGCACCAGGCAGGGATCAAAGACACCCTCCACCTAGACTTGCTCAAGTCTTTGATTATGGACATAATTAAAAAATAAAACTATACAGGAAACTCATGAGATGAAAGGTTTAGTTCCAGAATAGCCTAAATGATGTTCATGTAGTTTTGATTTTATATAGTTAACTGGTATGAAAAAAAGGGAGCAATGGAAATGACCACAAGGTAACAATGAATGTACGAGAATTGTTTGGCAAAGCTGAAAGTTGTAAGCTGTATGATAATGCGGAGAGATTAATAAAAGACTTGCTCAAAAAGAAAGAAATAAATAATACTACTTTGCAACATTTGGACTTCTCCTAACACCTGACAGGCCATGGGGTAGGCATAGGAGACAGGGACTGTATCATAGTAAGTAGAGGTAGGGTAGGTGGAGGGGTAGGCATAGGAGACAGGGACTGAATCATGGTGATGAGGGGTTGGGTAGGTGGAGGGGTAGGCATAGGACTGATTTGGTTGATTGGGTAGTTTAACGTCAAATATGTTCTATTAGACTTAGGGGTAGGTATGGGAGACAGGGGCTGCAGCCAGTCTACCCACCACCCTACCAGTATGTGCAAAACCTCAGACCTAACAAACTCTCATTAGCGTCATTACGATGGCGGGGTCCTCAGATAATCCCCGTTAGAAGGCGGGTATCATTATTACGCATGAGACGGACCGGGGACGGGCGTACAGTGTAATACAACAACCCGTATTTCCCTTCAGGGCGTGTGCACAATGTAGTGATGTATTTATCGCAATCAGCAGCAGCACCAGCGTATTACATTTACTGTTCATATTCATATTCATATTCATATTTACAGGGATGGGAATTGGGGTTATGAAAAAAGACAGAGGACATATTTGCCACGTGGAATTTTATGGAAAACACATTGTCCATGGAATGGGCCTGGGGTATGTGGGAGGTTTGAAACACTGTTTTTTGGTGTGAAAGAGGCCCAAGTCATTCTCTTTGTTTTGCACAAGAAAAAAAAGAGTTTAATAAACTGGGGAAAAAAAGGAAAACTGCTATCTGTGTATTTGCTCCTTTGTTCTTTTTGTGGGGGTGGGATGCTGGGATGCAGAAGGTTAAGATGAATACAAGACAACATTCTATTAATGATAATTTGACTCCGGAATCTACGGATTTAAAATCTGCCAGATGCAACGCTGCAATGTTTAGGCATCTCAAGTTGTGAGTGTTTGAGAAAAAAACCTTTAAATTCTTTTTTCATCAATAAATGAATATGGTGAGGATTAGATTCCTTTCATTGCTTATGATGTTATACACCTGAAAATCATTAAAAACGCCATATTACAGCTCATTTTTCGATGATGACAGTGGTCACATGTACAGAGGGAGGTTTGAATATTATTTCGTCGGTGATGAACAGAATCCTTACCTCAGGTCAGTAAAAGTAAGACAATCAATGATCAATGATCTCTTACTAAATTTGGTCTCAAGGTTTTACTTCTTTACTACGATTACACTCAAGAATTGAAATAAGGATGAAACCACTACAACTACACCAAATATACAAGTATGTTTAAACCACCAACCCCTGTTCATTCTTTCTGTACATCGCACACAAATGCCTAATAGAGAAAACAAAAACTCGAACGGAGAGGTCCCATTAACCGTGAAATGTGGCCTCAATATCGGCCTGGGTCTAATACCAAAAGCGTAGTTCAGAATACAGACACTAGGGGGCAGCACGACCTGCATATGACGCCTGCGGAGGAGGTCCCTCTTGTGTCCTCAATTGGCAAACAGTAGATTTGACCAGCAACTCTATCATTGGCAACCAACCCCTGTCTGTGCTGAGCTACGACATCAGGGTTGCTCAGGTTAAATCCCAGACGGTATCTGCGATGTGCACTCAGTAAGGCTTGGAAAAATTACTGCCCGCGGCCAAGGCCTTCAGCAGTAATTTTTACCTCGCAACTTTGACTTTCTCTCACTGGAAACTTGGTTTCCCTATTCCTATATACCTTCAAATGTAGTTTAATACTGACAAACAACCTTATTTGCTTACCCGCCATCAAACCAGATCCAATCTTATCGAGTAACTTGACACTCTATGTTTTCTCCCCACTGCGCTTTTCATATGAATTTTGTATGAGAAGATTTGGTTGGTCTAATAGTCAACCTTGGGTAGTAAATGTCAGCCTTGGCTCGTAAACCACATAAGTTTTTCCACCCCACGTAGCGTGGTGTAACCATAGAGTGTTCGTACATAGGTACAGTAAAACCCCGCTTAAGGGAACGCCCGCCATTCTGAGCAAACTGTCCCTTTAAGCGGGGTGCACCCTGAAGCAAGGTTAAAATAAACTAAATAAAGATTTCTGTTCTGAGTAAAACTGTCCCCTTACGTGGGATGTACACATCACCATCGTTTGTTGTATTTATTATCCATCTTTTCGAATGAATTAAATCCAATAATTGCCATATTAAAGAATATACTAGCGACTTCGTCGAGTCCGAAAAACATAGGGAAATGAAACATCAGGTTGTAGATGCTGGGGTTCGAACTCCCGACGTTCGAATTCTCAGCCGAAGGCTCTGCTGACTGCTCCACAAAGACAGGTGTTCTAGTGAGGCCAAATACTTAGGCTGTTGGTGGGTGGGGAGAATCGGGGGAGTTCCGAGTTTCGGGTACCAGCGAAAGTTGGGATCTCATTGGGTTCTCACGAGAAAAGTACATCAGAAAACTACAGTACTAAACTTTGATTTCGGCATGGTTCAAAGTGAATCATAAGAGAAAAAGTTTGTCTGAGTATAGTCCTGCAAAAAAGAAGAACAGGTTCGAGTTTTTCCCTACACGAGAATCTCACTCCCGTGGGGCTTCAATCTCCCACCCTAGATCGGGTTCACTATGTCTCTATGTATGGGAGCAACTTCAAGCGGATTCGACGGAATTCTACCGTTTTAAATATAGTAGGTAACTAGCGCCTTCGGCCCAAGGCTCATTTTTTAAGTGGCGCCCTCTCTCGGATGCAAGGACCACTAAATATACTACATTGAGACTGGCGTGTTTATAGGCTTTACCAGAGCAGACGTGAATATTCAAAAAGGCGTTTGCAGCCCAAGCTATGACAGATTTACAGTGTCAATTTCAGCGTGATTTAGGGACCATCGAAACCTGCGACATCTTTAAATGGTGGAGGCTGCTGGTCTCAGGAAAAGGAGATCTGCAAACTACAGCACTAAATTTTGTATTCGAAATGGCTAGAAATAAATCATAAAAGAAAAAGCAGATCTGAGTGAAGAGCTACAAAAAAAACTAGCAGGTTTAAATGTTTATACACACGTGAATCTCACTCTCAAGGCAGTCCAATCTCCATGGACATGTCTGGTTCTGTTTGTCTTTATGTGGGGGAGCAACTCCAAACATATCCTGTCGAAATCGTGCCTTTTTATATATAGTAGGTAATCAATAGGGACTATTTCTTTGCTCTATACCATGGTTTTGAGGCCGTATACCACAGATATGAATCCGTATACCACAGTTATGGTATCTGACATATTTTGTATCATGGGTCGTGGTTTACTGAGACCCCATGCATTTTCAATGGGGTCTTTGCATACGATGGATAATAAATAGGATTGTCAGTTTGGATCAGGAAAAAAAATGGAAATATTTCCATGTGGATTTTTCTGCCTCAGAGAGACCTGGTAGGTAGAAGCAAGTTAGACTGGTTCCCTGCCCCAATGAATAATGGGACAGGTAACGCCGAGCTACACCAACGCGTGAGTGACCTTGAACTTTCATCGGTTCCCCGCTGATTTGCAGTGGCAAGGAGAACCAGCCCAAAACAACACAAGTCCGGCAACATTTGTGTCCGGCGGAATTAGCCCTTTAGACAATGTTGATCACACACCACATGAGTTGGTGGCTTTAGGAATTTTTCCAAATTCAGAACATAAAGTAGACCCCATGCATTTTCAATGGGGTCTTTATATACGGTGGATGATAAATAGGAATAACTGCACCCTTGTGTCTTACCTGGAGACTGTTGGCCAGCTGTCGCAGGTAGAACAGGTTCATGTCCTCCAGTACCATGTGAGATCGCACGTCGGCCGACTCGCACGACGTGGAGCGACTCAGAGCCCGACCCCGAGCCCGTGACAGAGACACCACCCCCCGTCTCCGGACACCGGTCGCCATGGCAACGTGGACGCGCTCCGACATCTTTACCATGACAACGGTATGACCGACATGAAAATGAGTCCTTCGTCTTTTGATTTCGTCTCAATGGATCCGCTAGCCACTCATTGATTTTTGTATTCCATTGTATATTCCATTCTATTGATGTTATCTTCAGATCTGACATTTGCATGGAAGAACAATGTTTGACTCATTGAATAAATTTTTTTTAAAAAAGAAGAAATTCTGATTGCTTTCCTTGCATCGTCATGCTTGGTAATTTGCTCTAGGAATGTTCATAGATGCACCGTTTCGCATCACTGGCGTCAATATCATATGCCTACAGTCGGAGTTCCTCCTGGGACATTGGCAATGATGAAATACAAGTAGTTGTGTTTCTATTTTCTTTTGGTTCCGTTGAGGCTTGCGCGAAACTTCGTGGTTGGAAAAATGTCTACAGGTGATATACAAGAAGTATTGATGATCAGTTAGTGTCTCGACTTGGGTGAGAGTATACAGGTGCTTGGATATACATATACTGCTGTCCTATGAATACTCTCTGGTGATACCTGTACCACAATACGTCAGGCTCTTCTAGGTTCATTATATCCTGTTCTCTCAACGAACCCAAAGAAAGTTCAAGTTTTCAGATGCCACCAGAGGAAGTTCGGATATACTTAAAACTCGAACTTAATTTTTTTTCCAAGTAACATTCATTTTGTCTGTTCCGGCGAAATATTTTCCCACATATATTTAAAACTCGGTCTACTGACCTCGTATTTAACGTCCAGGGTCACGGGTTCGGTAAGGTAATAATTCGCCCACGGGAATACAGTTTTCTTATATTACTGATGCTGAATGATACTTTTCATCCGGACGTTGGCAGTCAAACAATGCCGCTTTAGATTGTGGACAATCCAATGTTTGCCAATGTATCGACCCAACAAAGTGTGCATCTGTCGCCGAAAGTCATCCACGTGTTGCTGGTGTTACGTCACAGTATGCAGTAACCATCTATAGGGCACAGAGTGATTGCAACTTCCGCCATCATCCGCTAATAAATTATAAGATAGGCAAATAAGTGTTATATATTCAGCTGAAGGATACTCGGTTTTTAAGGTACCTGGCTATAGGGCACAGAGTGGTTGCTAGTTTAGCTATCATCGGCTAACATCCGCTAACAAATTATATGATTGCCAAATTGGTGTTTTAGGCAGTTGAATGAGATTTGGTATTCATCCGCTAACAAATTATAAGAGAGACAAAGGGTGTTATATGCACCTGAAGGATACTCGGTATTTACAGTACCTGGCTATAGGGCACAGAGTGGTTGCTAGTTCCGCCATCATCCGCCGAGAAATTGTAAGATGAAGCAACTATATTCGGGGGGCAACCACTATTATCCGCTGTTATAATCTATAGATAATCGTGAGACGAGGCTAAACCCCCTGTATGGCACGCCTACCAATTTTTTTTTTATCAAACCCATTGATAACTGGACCCGCCAGATGGAAAACATGGAAAACAAGTCACTTTCAGTGACGACAGAGGGCTAAAGTAGCGTTGCGAGGTCCAAACTCTCGTTTATTCTTTTGCTTTATTTTACACAAAGAGAAATAATTTATATATAGAATGTGGATTTCAAAAGTGCATTTCCTTGGAAAAGTGGAAAACTGGCATCTCTCTGTACTTGTGATATAGATCTAACCCCTGCAATAGACACACACCTAGCGATCCTAATGCTTCAGCCCCAGTATCCCTGGGGTTTAATAATCTAGGCTCGTACATATTTCTGTACCTCATACAATGGTTATCGTTTAATGATATTTAAGTTCGTTCGCTAGGACAGTCTTAGCCGTCCATAAGGTTGTCCATAAGGTGTTGAATAAAGTTGACCCACATCGTCCCTGAGTCTCCTTGGCGTACAGTCTTCATGTACGAGCCTCGATTATTAAACAGGCCCCTGGTGCCATTAATTTGATGCCCTAATCCAATGTTGTCTGGGGTCGGACATAGCCATGAGGGCGAGACGCTAATCAACACTGTGCACATATTCCGCTAAGGTCAGAAAAAGGACATAATATGTTTCTTATTTCTTTTGTTCTCGGGAAAATGGTCCCTAGTTGGAATTTCTTCTGTGTTTCCCCCCCCCCCCCCCCCCTGAGCTATAAGACATAGTCCACTAAAACCATACCATTGTAGTTCTGGTTAGTTATTCTTAAGGTTTGTCATAGAATCTAGCACCTAATATTGACATCCACGTGGTTTTCTGTTATAAAATCAATTACTATTCAAAGGATCATGAAATATCCAGGCTCAGTAAAGTTGACTGATTAGGGCGGTGCGGGAGTTGATCTGCACGCGGCTTACCAAGGAGCTCTTGCCTATAAGAAAAAAAGACAACTGACGATAGCATCTGCCATGTTGTACCTGGTTAGCCCCCTTTTTGAAGTGAGGCTATCCGCCCCATAATATGATTAGAGACCCTATATATAAGGGGTACCCGCCTTCGCCTAATCAGTTAACCTTGATGAAGGTCAAAACTAGTAGGTCATACTAGGTGACCGTTGAATTCTAATGAATACAATTAATTGTAACTGTTTGTTTGAAAGGACCCAACAATTAAACAGACTGTCAACTACAACAGATTATTGGGCTTGTGCTTGGTTAGTGGTTGCTTCACCTCATCTGATATAGGAAAGGTTCACTGAGGGACAAACAGTGAGGACTCATAGACTCCCTGGTGGCACCGTCACGCCACCTAGCAGTATTATCTGTGACTAGCGACTTCGTCGCGTCGTATCCCCCCCCCCCCTCCCTTAGTCTGTTCAAGGAATGTTCCCTGCTAGTGCTGTCCCCCTAAAGATAGGGGGACAGCACTTAGTGGTGCCCCCTACTATTAATACCTGGAACTATCATCTAGTTCCTGACCATCATTTCATGTGACACCAATTTTACCGACTACCAGCGCAATTCAATCTCGTCGGCTGATCTCAGAGCAAAGAGATAGGAAAACTACAGTTCTAAATTATGTTTTCAGTAAAGCTAGAACCAAATCTTAAAGATAGAAGTACATCTGTGTACCGATCTGGAAAAAAGAAGGACAGGTTTGAGTTTGACACTGCACGAGATTCTCACTCTTGTGGCTCCTCAGTCTCCAGCCCTATGTCTGGTTAACTATGTCTCTATGTGCGGGAGCAACTTCAAGCGGATTCGACGAAATTCTACCGTTTTAGATATAGTAGGTAACTAAACTAGGTCAGGGACCCGTTTCAATAGAATGGGTCACTAAGCCACTTAATGACAGCAATAGTGACAGCAATAGTGACAGCAATAGTGACAAAATTTAAGTCGCATTTCATAAGGCATGTCACTATTGGGGTGGTGTGTCTGTTCACTGTCGGCGACATAGTGACATTGCTGCCTGGACCTTACAATGGATGGTGTTAGTGCTATCGGGAACAAGTGGTGTCAAAGTGAAGGTCACTGGATAAATTAGCGACTGCGCTTGAGTTATTCTACACTGAACACCAGAGCAACATTTTCTATGACAAAATTCAAATGCGAATAACGTTGGATTGCATGGGCCGATATCCTTCATATTTGACATGTTTATAAGTTGTATGTATCCCTAACTGGGGTTAAAGTTTCATAGCTTAATTCTTACGGGAACAGAAGTTACACGTTTGTGACATCAAAAACGAGAAGGTTTCCCCTCTCGCTATTATAGACACTATTGTGACCCTTTTAGTGACCGGACAGCCACTTCTGAAATGGTACAAGCCACTATTTGCGCCTGTCTGTTACCCTATGTCCCACAAACGGTTGTCCCTTAACTACTGCAACGCGAAGTACCGCTATTGTGTCACTAAACCCAATAACGGACGTCCTACAGGCTATTGAAACGGGTCCCTGGTTAACTTTGTCTCGAAGTCGGGGTGGAACTCCAAGCAGATCCTGTCTAAAATGTACCTCCTCAAACAAAATATATACATATACAATTAGAATCTTAATAATTGTCATAGTAATAATTTCAATTTCAATTTTTTTTTATCACAATGTTCGTTAATAGAACAATCCATAAGTTACAGCAAAGCCCCGGAGTCCTAAATAATTAAAAGATAAAAAAAATCCAAAAACATTCTGTCACCGACTTCTTATAATATCCGCTTGGAGAATGATCTGGAGGGCTGTGTAGCGGTTGGTGACCTTGTTGACCTTGGCTTGACCTCCGATGACCTTTCCCGGTGGGATCTCTCTGGAGGGATCAAGGCCCCGCCTGTGTGCCCGGTCACGGTCCGTTGACCCCGTCAGCCCACCTGAGACACCTGTCGGCGCTGACTGTGAAGTCCCAGCAGATCTTTCGTTGTACCAATATAAGAGGACACAGTAAGTAGAGCGCAGGATCTCTGCTAGGAGAGTCCTGTGAAGTCGCCGGCTTCTTCACTCTCCTCATTATCATCTCTCAATTTCACCAATTATCGCCTATAAATTTACTCTCATTATGACCCTTTACTGATCTTATTTCAGTGTCCCACTTAACCCTACTGAGTTCAACGGGCAATTGTAGTTTAAAATGTTCAGAGAGCGTCATGGATGAAGCGTCACGGCTATAACCGACAGATCGCTAGTTGGTGCTTCAGGGCATGCAGGGTAATTCTCATCACTTCACACAAGATGATTTAAATCACCTCACACATTACAGGGTAATTCACGAAATCTCAGACAAAGATGTGTGGGCTGGGATGGCCAGGGGTGTGAAAACATTTTTAAAAAAACCGCAATATCCTGGTCCTGGCCTTTACTTGTGACGACGTAAACTATAGGGTACATAGCCATTGTGTTATGGACGCGACCATCTTGCCCCCGATACTAAACAAAGCACCAGGTGGTGGGTCCAGTTATCAATGGATTATATTGTTAAAAATTGTTTGGCTTGTCACATTGGGGTTTTAGCCTAGACTCATGATTATCTATCAATCATGACAGCAGATAATAGTGGATGTCCCCACAACTAACGATCACTCTGTACCCTATAGCATTTAAAAAAAAATTAAATCATGTTTATTAGGGGTTTTCATCTTTACATAAGAAAAATATCCGAGCTCGGATTAGCTCGACCAGATAAGGAATATATTGCTCCTCTATTAGTATGTATGTCTATATCCTTCAGCACACTGGCTAACTGTGACGCTGCTATATCATCCTCTGCTATCTCAGAAGGAAAGTCACAAGATGAAAATAACTTTGCCCGTACTCCATGGAGTTTGACTGCAGAATAATTTACAAAGCGTATTTGAGTAAATTATGCAGCGGTCAAACAAGGTGCAGTGCTTTGCAAGTTACTCTCATTGAGTGGGATTCTGATTATATCTCACCCCGTATACATGCTTAGAAAGATTATCAATCAATAAAATAATGCACCGAATTGAGTATTGGGTACACTACCTTCACGGCCGTGGAGTATGAGTTCCTAATGTTAAGCCTATGGAGAAAAATACTGGGGTTAGATTAAATAACTTGGAACTAGCTGCTTTTTTCTCATTTTCGTATGTCTCAAGCAAAGTCCAGGGTTCCGTTTAATAACCTAGGATCGTACATGAAGACCCTTTTATGTGCCTCGTACGAGGGTGAACGATTGATAATAATTAAGTCTATTTGCTAAGAGAGTATTAGCTGTTCATAAGGTTGTCAATAAGTGTTGAATAAAGTCGAACTGTCTGCCTGTCTGCCTGTCTGCCTGCCTGCCTCCCTGTTTGCCTGCCTGCCTGCCTGCCTGCCTGCCTGCCTGCCTGCCTGCCTGCCTGCTTGCCTGTCTGTCTGTCTGTTGAAGACTGTCGAATGAACTTAAATATCATTAAACGACAATCCTTGTACAAAATACAGAAAAGGGTCTTCAAGTACGATCTTAGATCATTAAACGTGCCATTGAATACCCTTTTCCTTTTCAGGTTTGTACATGTATAGCTGTACAGAGGACGGTCGGGGTGGGGGAGGTGGAATAGGGGCTGGCAGTGCTTCACACACGCACTTCAAACCCTACACTGACCCCGCGAGGTCTTCTGTTTCTGTACGAGTGCGGTTTTCACGGCTCAAACATCAAACCCTGCAACCGAGTACATCACCTTACAGTATTCCCTGTGTCTGCCACAGCGTAGCCTGGGATCTATAACATGACTAGGTTGAAGACACTTACTGTCAACGTACACGTAGGATTTTAAAGAGACCCCTGGCCCGTTTAAAGGCATATCGGACAATTTGCCTTGTAAATTAAAACCCATGTCATTTTCCTGTAAATTGAATATGATGAGCTCAAAGTTTTGTAGAAAAGATATCTGAATTAAAAAAATCGGGGGTCACCGTGCTAGATTTTGATTTAGAGATAAATATTTTGATAATATCATAATAGAATATATGGAAATTCTATAAAGTTGCTTTTCACATAGTAAAACCCATGTCATCTTTTTAAAACTATCACTGAATATAGCAGATGTATAGTACTACATATTTCAGTTTTTAAAACCATAGGTCACAGTCCTTATTTTTGAGAGAATTGAAGAATACATATTTTTATGTACATTTCCCATATGATACAATCAAATGTAAATTTACCTATTATGATTGCATAAACTGGATAAAACGATAAATATTTGCTCATTTGGAAGTAGAATGAATCCCAAGGAACCAGCTTTGCCTGATAATTGACAAAATCTAAAAATCAGCAGATGGCACCACCGTGAATTGTCCGATATGCCTTTAATAATCTAGGATCGTACATGAAGACCTAGGCTGGCTCCAGTCCCTGCATCCTATGGCTACCCTTCTCGCTGGGATACAGGGACTGGTACAATCGGTAATGGTGTTAGATTCCTGGCGCTGTTTAGCTCCAGTATTCCAAAAATTCTCCATAAAGATATCCTGGCTCCTGGTCAAGATATCTGTTGGGAGATTGATACCCTCTCACTTTGATCTCAAGCGGGTCACAGTCAGGAGCAGGCGAAATTTATTGCTATGACAACACCGGCGGCCAGGGAACAGGAGGAGGGGAGAGGGAAAGGGTAGGAGGAGGTATAGGATTACAGGGAGCGACTTGAGACCATATACAGGAGATTCTGTGCATAGTGGACACGTCTTTGATTCATGGGCCAGTCAAAGAAGGATACATACTATAATGAACTTTATTCTGATTTTGATCAATCATTTAATGAATGTTCATAATCAAAGACTTGAGCAAGTCTAATGAGGACCCTTTTCTGTATGCCATAGAGACCCAGGGATGATGTGGGTCAGCTTTATTCAACACTTTTGGACGACCTTATGGAAGGGTCTTCAGGTATGAGCTTAGATTATTGGACGGGCTCCGGGAGTCATAAGACTAGGTTCCCAAAGACTATTTTGCCTTACAATAAAACTTGCTGTTTACTAACTTAACAAGCCTTACTTATTTCAATTCTCAAAGAAACTGAAATATTCATCAAATTAATTATTTTGTAAATTCTAATCAAATTCCTAAATAGTGTTTTTAGCCCTTTTTCATACTTCAGATCGCAATTAATTAAGGCCTACTTTGCTGTCTGACTCTGATTCATAAGTCTCTTCAACCGGATCTCACAAAATCTCAAGAATCAAGGTAAAATTATATGATTTAACACTGACAAATATCTAATCATTTTCATAAGCTGTAGTTTTAAGTAGCTGCTTTATTACACAACACCAAACACACATGTAATTATGTGCCACTAGACCATGTCAAACAACCACCCTATCCCTTCTCTTCGCAAATATATGTGGCGACCGTTTCCCTTCAACCTTGAATCCTAAAAAAAAGTAATTCAAATCCCATGTAATAGATAATGGTGACTATTTTCGGTTTGTATCTTTCAGATAAGGGGCCCTCCATAAAGTATGTACGCAGAATTTCCGAAATTTTTGACACCCACGCCCCCTCCCGATATTTTACGCAATAGAACAAAGAAGGAGCATACGCAAAATTTCCGAAATTTTTGACCCCCCCCCCCCCACCTCCATCTCACCCCCCTACGTGCATATGCACTTTATGGATATGTCTAGCCAAATTTCTCTCGTGCGGTAGTCCCTTCCTAGTAATGACATATACGGGGAAAATGTTGAATATGTCCCTAGAAATACAGTAAAACCCCGCTTAAGGGAATACCCTCCGTTCGAGCAAAGTGCCCCCTTAAGCGGGGTTCCCTGTTGATGGATATGTTATCAATGTGTGTACAGACATATATAGAGACACTGATATGACCACACAGACACCTACCTGATGCCTACAGGAGCCTATGCAGCCCGTTGCCTGGTGTCTGATTGTCTAGACACCAGTCTAACCACCTCAGGTATACACCATATACAAGCAATTGAGATAAAAGAGATGGAGTTTTGTCCCCCCCCCCCCCCCCACTGTCCTGTCAGATTTGATAAGGTGTCCCTCCAAAGTGCCCACTTAAGGAGGGTTACGAAACTTAAGCGGGGTGTCTCGCCAGATCTGATACGGTCTCCCTCCAAAGTGCCCCTTAAGTATGGTTAAGAAGCATTCTGTATCAAAATAACTGTCCCCTTTTGCGGGGTGGCCCCTTATGCGGGGTGGCCCCTTATGCAGGGTGTACCCTTAAGCAGGTGTCTCCTTAAGCAAGGTGTCCCACTAGATTTGGTAAGGTGTCTCTCCAAAGTGCCTCCTTAAGTGGGGTTAAGAAGCATTCCTTACCAAAATAACTGTCCCTTTAAGCGGGGTGCCCCCTTAAGCGGAGTATCACTGTAGTTGTGTTAATCCATTCCGGGTATTTCCTTAGATAACAGACCAGTAAACGTTGAGCAAAGTATCCCCTTAAGTGCACCTTAAGCGGCGTTAAGAAGTATTCTGCACCGAAATATTTTTTTCCTTAAGCGGGGTGTCCCCTTAAGCGGGATGGCCCCTTAGGCAGGGTGTTTTACTGTAGTTGTATCAGTTCATTCTCTGTAGAAAGCTCATTTGTGCAGTAATCCGTCCACAATAATAACACAGACCGGTAAACGTTGAGCATGTCCCTAGAAGTAGTTGTGTTGATCCATTCCGGGGGTCTCTCCGTAGACACACAGTTAATCCAGGCGGTAATCCTACACATAGGACACTCTTACCGGCCCTGAATCCTAATCCCCTGTCACACGAAACACAGACTGGTCCACCACTGGTTTCAGTCTGGCAGAGTACAGGAGGTCTGGTAGTATCCTGTGAGTCGTGGAGTACTTCTGGCGATGCTCCTGGGTTAGAGTCTCTTCAACCTCACCCCCCCCCCCCCACTCCCCGCCGGCACTCACTGGAGCGGCACGCCCCCTCCCCCCACACACCCTCCCATCCTATGTCAGGGGTGGCCCACCATAACGTGTTGTATCGTTACCGTTCTCACATCCCATCTCCTCAGGGACCCATCCTTCTTCCTACCAGGCGTGTGCCTCCACCCGATATAAAATTACACTGCTGTATGTAGTCATCGGGATTTTTTTTTCTGATCCTTTGAGTGGGAATTCTTGTAGTGTTCAGTAAGAATAGATATTAGTACATGCGCACTACAATCCAAGAATACATGTATATGTATATGTATATATATATATATTTCTTTTATTTCACTTCTGTTTGGTATAACAGTTCTTCCAGTGATTTTGGGCATATATTTCGAACTATTTGATCTGCTAAAACTTCGCTACATGAATTACTCCGCAGTAAAACTCGGAGAGTATGAACCAAGTTTCATCTTGTGAGTTTCCTTCTAATGATACATGCAATGCAATGTTTCAGGTATACTCAAACAAAAAGACCTACTAAGTTTACGTCTCGACGCCGCGAATGAAAAATGTAATTAAGGTACAACAAAATTACTTTTCCCCCCCGACTATTTCCCTTTCCACTCTAATATTGTATCCATATTGTCCTAACTATGATAGATAATAGCCATGAGCATATTCTACTACTCATGTTACCATCAACTCGAGCATGTAACTGGTAATGATGCTTAGTTATTCTGCAATATGCCCTGTTTGCTCAGCAATGGATGTTGGTTTTCGGACTGTGTGCTATAGATCCTTTATTTTATAACTACATAAGGGTAACACTATTAGGTATATGGAGTAGGGGTGTGGTACACAGCAACAATGTTAATGATCTACAGCGCATGCGTGTCACATGCACCACGTGACTGTTCACACGTGACTGTCTTTGCAGGTGTCACGTGTGTGTGGGTGGCAACTATAAAATATATCTTTTAAATTCTTAGAGCGTACTTGCACGATATACATATATTGCCTAAGGGTTACAGTAGTCACATATAGGCTGAATGTAACCCAAACATTTTAATTGTTATTCATTTATTATTGCACGCTCATTCATCAATGATGGACATAGTATTTGCTCTAGTTTTTTTTCTATCGAAGTAAAACATTGACAGCATACAATCACCTCAATGGGCGTTCTCCCTTACCACGTCTCCAGAGCATGACAACACATCAACAATACTGAGATACTGGGACAGGTACTAAGAAAGAAATTGATGAGTGTTTGATCTGTGTCCTCCGTCGCCATCAAGTTTGGAGTGCACAGTAATATGAACGAGGCGATATCCGAGAGAATATTCTGAAGCACTCCAAACGAGATAGTGAAAAAACATATAGAGATCCACAAGGGACATTGGCGGTTGCATGAAAAATACATCATTTTCGTCCGATAGTAAAACTTGTGCCATTAGAGTCAAAACAAGGCTATCATTTAACATTAGCATGCTGTTAATCAAACTTCCATTCGATGAATATTTCTTATTTTTATGATATTCTAAGAAAAGAAATTGATGAGTGCTTGGTCTGAGTCTCAATTAACCATCTAGTTTGGAGTGTGCAGTAATATAAACGAGGTGATAGCTGAGTCAATATTCTGAAGCGCTCAAAACAAGATAATTAACGAGGACTCAAGACTCAACACGAATATGTTTCTGATTTTATCTTAGCCTGGAAATATTTATCTGTTTATCGCCCATTGAGTATGAGTCACCGTACTCGCAAGCCTGTTGAGTATGAGTTCCTAAAGTTAAGCCTATGGATGTTTATACCAGGCTTGTGTATTTTATGATTCAAGTGCAGTTCTGGATTTATCTCACCCCTTTTTATCAAAATAAATATCATCAAACTTTCTCAATAATTAGAACCATATGAGCAAATCCATATGACGTCATCTCAAATTCACTACGCCACGGCCGTGGCGTAGTATTGTCACTTTACAGGGGTGATCGTTGAGTATTTTTTTCTAACGTTATTCTGATGGCTAAGCTTGTACCAGGGGTGAGATAAAGAACATGAGACTAAGAGGTAAACGCCCAGTAAAACAATACGTTGAACATCCTACACCGGGCAGGAAATTGAGACACAGACACCGCGCGTCGTCTTAGGCTGATACCAGCCGATCGGCTGATCTACATCCGTCTTAACCACCGGCAACCAGGGGCCCGTTTACAAATCTAGGATCGTAAGGGGGCCCTCCCACCTACTACGACGGGCTAGGACGCATTACGATTAAGTTCCCGACGGTCACGCATGTCGGCGACAACGTCGGCGACACGTCCTGCCTACGAAATTCAAACATGTTTGAATTTCGTAGACCCTCTACGATTAAGGTTTTTTTGTTGTAGCGCGTCGTAGCGCGGCACAGAGCTCGGCGACAAAACCTGACTAATTATCGGCGACACCTCCACGATTTTTTCAGTTTGTCGCCGACGAGGCGAAAGGGGTAATCGTAGAGTTAATCGTAGTAGGTGGGGGGCCCCCTAAATGAAGACCCTTTTCTGTACGCTAATCTACGTCTGTTTTACTGAAAAACCTATCTACATTTATCTCACCCCTGGTATTTTTTCTCCATTCACCTAACATTGGGAACTCGTATCCAACGCCCATTTGATATTTAGGTTGGTTGGTTGGTTGGTTGGTTGGTTTGACTTAACGTCCGGTTAACCATTGCAGGTTCTCACCAGACTTTCTCAAGGGTGTTTTACACCACAAGGGTGGTGATCGAATCTATGAAATGAATTTAGGTGGAAGCCTCACATCTACACATATACCGAGGTGAGAGTTCTTTAACTTCCCACACCACATAGACATGGTATGAGAAGGATTGGCCTTTGATATAGCAGTAAATATACCACTGCTGGGGGTGAAGGAGAAAAAGGGGGATTATGTCACGAATGTTAGCCAATTAGCCAATGTGAGGGATGAAATGAATTCAGAAACCTATTCAAGTTTAGGGTCAGAGCTCGATCCCATCTCGTTTAAATCGCTACATAATTCACGCCGCTTCGCCTTGTGGATTACTACGCGATTCAAATTCGATGGGATACGAGCTCTGACCCTAAACTTTCATAGTTTTCCTGTATAGTATCCACATGTAACATGTCTGTCCTGTATGTCTCTTGTGCTGCCTGTTCATTCACTTTGTATTGTTTCCTATGTTTTCTTTTCTCCTCTCTTCTGTACATGAATAATGCATATTGTTTGCCCATAGATTAGACACAAACGACAATTTTGAAAGTGAAATTTTGTAGGAAAGATATAATAAAAGAGTTATGTGATCATGGAAAAAAAGGTTAATATCATTATCATGTATACCACAAAAAAGGGAAACAGAGGACTTACTGGCCCTAAAAAGAGGGGGTGGGGGAATATGCACCCATGACCTTGCCAAACCAGTATTGAAGGAATATTGTCATCTAAAGCAGGTATAATCTATCACACTGATTATGACTGTCTAGATTAATAAGGATTCTAAAATGAAACACCGTATGTAATCTAAAAAAAGAAAGAAAAATAACTTCGTGTTTTGAAAAAAGAAATGCTTGGAAATTGATATAATACTAAAACGTAGGTTGTAGCAATCATAAAGGGAAACTGAACAAATAGCCCGATTACTTCACAGCAAAATTTTGCAAAAATATAAAAGCCACAGAACAGATTTGATTTCGCCTGTCAATGTCCACATGTTGCTGATTAATATTGCACAATAACCTACTTGCATGACTGTGCATAGTGTTGTTTCTGTATTATGCACCCTTGGATGGGTTATAATGATTTCTGCGGTTTTCAAGATTCTAAAATCAATATCCAGGCCAAACCTCTTGTTACTTGGTTGCCATGGTGACAATAAATGAAGCAAAGGTGCGATGTAAAGAAAAGTATCAAAGAAGCTGTAATATCAAAATGAAATAAAAACCAAAAAGATTATTGGGAGCATGAACAGACCATCGAAAGATCACGTGAATTTACTATATACCCATGCTGTATATACTATTAATACGCACCGTTTCGCCACATAAAGTAAAGATACTGTACGGAACATTGCAAAATACGGAACAGTTTAGTACACGTTGACTAAAATATTAGTTCTTAGGCCAAAATAGATTAATTATTTTCACCAATTTCGGGTATTCAGTGAATATAGAACGACCTACTATGCCTGAACAAGCCACAAAACTCGATAATAAAATACTGATCGTTTTGTAGCTTGTACAGCAAGGTTCTATATAAGTACTTCTAGGTATAAGAAAATTATAGTGTAAGAAAGAATGAAGAAATATATATTGAAAAGGAAATTAACTTTCGCTACAAAAACAACAGCGGCTGCCTGCGTGCAGGTTAGAAACGCATGGTGATTAATGGCTAAAACTTCATGGCATGAGCACCTCCAGGCACGTTCTGTCCGCATATTTGTTGTACGTGACATGCGAGCTTCAAATTGGCACTAGGGAATACGCCTGGTTAGTACCGAGAAAATTGGAGAACTCGACCTGTAACGAACTTGACCCGTAACGAACTCGACCTCTTAGAAGAACTCGACCTCTTAGAAGAACTTGACCCATAAAGAACTTGACCCGTAACGAACTCGACCTGTTAGAGGAACTCGACCCGTAACAAAATCGACCTGTTAGAAGAACCTGACCCTAACAAACTTGACCCGTAATGAACTTGACCCATAACTCGACCCATAACAAATGCGACCTGTTAGAAGAACTCAAGCCGTAACAAACTCGACCAGTTTTGAATCTTCCCAAAACAAGTATCTTATTATAGTAGGGGAGCAAAGTGTCAAAAAGAGCCTTAAAAAGGGGTCACAATGACACCCGAGAGTCTCCTGGCTGAAACTTGCCATGTTGGTCAATTATGACCTCAGGAATCAGAATCTGATACTCGTTTGTTCCAAAAAGTGTAGCATCATGCTCGTTTCCATGGTAACAGAAGGAAAACATATTTTAATAATTACTGATATATATTAAATACTTTGATATAAAAAGATAAAAATATGCAATTTTTCTGTGAAGAAAATCATTGATTCTTTTGTCAAAAGTATACACTATGAAAATATGCCCTTTTCCATTCTCATGGAAGATTTGTTGCCATGGTAACATTCCAATATCTAGGAGAACCCTTATTTTCGTTTTTCTTATGGTACTTTATGGTACTTGATGTTGAATAAAAAGAGTTATTTTATGAATAACACATAAAAATTGATGAATATAGCAAAAATACAAAGCAATAATGGGCAGCGCCATTTTTTTAAGTCATTAGATTGTTCCCATGGCAACCATCGCAAGGTAGTTTCTATGACCATATCTGCCAAATAATGATAATTTAACTGGACATTTGTTTGGTGACATGGCAACTAGTAGAGGAGTATAGTATAAAAATGGTCATTAGAGTCTCCTGCATGAAATCTGCCATATTTGTCAATTATTACATGGGGAATCTGATTCTGCCACTCTCTTGGCCAAAAGAATGTAGCATTACTTCCGTTTCCATGACAACATACATGCATAATGATTTACTCAGAAATCCCTATTTTTCTATACATATGAATAGTAAATGTAAGAAAAACAACAAAACATCTGCTCACAAGCTTTCATTTTCATATGTGTACCTTTGGAACATAATGGAGGATTGTTATTTACATTCCCTTAGAATTTTATTGCCATGGCAACCAATGCAGACCAGAACATCCACTGCAGGAAGCAACTCTGAATGTATGTGAAACTAACTGCTGTACCTTTATAGTCACTGAAGATGAGTCTCCTGCATGAAACATGGCATGTTTGTCAATTATTACATGGGGATTATGATTCTGCCACTCTTTTGACCAAAAGAATGTAGCATTACTTCTGTTTCCATGACAACATAAAAGCATGATAATGTACTCAGAAACCACTATTTCCCTATACATATGAATAGTAAGTGTAAGAAAAACGGTGAAGCATCTGCTTATGAGATTACATTTGCAATTTTTAAAGCATGAGATTACACTTGCATTCCTTAAAGCATAAATTTGGGACATAATGAGGGATTATTATTTCCATGTCCTTAGAATTTGGTTGCCATGGCAACCAAATGCAGAATAAAACATCCATTTAAGTAACAATCTCTGACTGTCATCCAAATAAACTGCTATAACTTTATAGCCACTAAAGATAGAGACCTAATGGAAGTATCTATTCTGGTACATTAAAGCATGTAGAATCCAATGGAATGCAGCCACAATCCCAGAATGCAATATTTAGGTTGCCATTTTAAATCTGAGCACTTTCAAATAGATATACATGTATATATGCATAGGGTATGACACCATTCAGTACAGGTTTTTATATGGCCAGATGTCACAGATCGTCATCAAATGACCATTATTGCTTTTCCATTCAATAAAATGCTCAATTTAATAGAGATCTATGATTTTATTTTGTATTCTGGTCAGGCTCAGTCAGATCTTACAGGGGAACCATAGCTTTGCCTATGTGGGATCATAAATAACAGAGCTAGAAGGCCCAAACTACCCAAAACATGGTGTTTTTTCATGATAGAATGAATGTACCATAATTGCAACAGTCAGCATTAGTAGAAAAATATAATAATGTTGACGATTTTTGTTCTTAACTGGGTCCCCATAGGTTAAGGAATTTTTCAGACCATTTACAAATTTTGGGCAGGATAGTATACTCTCTACAAAGCAAAATGTACATGTGTAGTTTTAGTGTGGAAATGATTGACTCACTAAAGAAGGAACCCTCCCAATATCTACATACAGCGCAGACAGGAATAAAATATGTCCTGGTAAGCCTTAACATGTGCTGACTCTGCCTGACAAGGCCATGGAGGAAACATCCCTGGAGAATGCCCCAGAGGCAGCTTCAGCCCCAGAGAGCATATCTGAAAGGCAATACAGGAGACAACCAGATGTATTATTGCAAGTGCTGACCTCCATTTAATCCACTTCCCTGATCTGACTGCTATCCAGGCCGATATACACCCAGAATTTGTTGGGAGGCATCTTCCATACACCTGGGAGGTATGCTCCATACACCCGGGCCTATCCAGCACTCCCAAATATCATCAGCAGCCTCGCCCCCCAGCCCCCTTACCTCCCCCCAGGTCAGGGTGGCAGTTTATCTAGGACAGCATGAATAGGTTAAAGTGTGCCTTGGATAACACCAGGGTGCCTCACCTCTAGACACGCTCCAGGGAGTAGAACTTTCAGTTTATTTTTTATATTTTTATTTAATTTCTTTTTTTATTGAACAAAGATCATGTCCCATATATATTCTTTATTCATTTGGTCACAAAGGATTAGATGGTACATGTCATTCTTCCACGCTGATGAGTAATAGCCTTTCAATTTTTTGGGCTTGGAAAGGCAAAGGATTTGTTTTCTCCAAATTAAAGCAAAATAGGTAAAAAAATATTTAAATGTTTTTATTTTACCAGCCTGCTGGGTGAAACAAATTGGGAGGCAAGGCTATGGGAATTTGGTGGGTTTTTGCTTGGTTTATGCTGGGGGAGTGCTATTTATACCCGGGTTAGATAACTTTTACCATAATGAGGGTGGCCAGGGTCCATAAATCAGCCCCTTTACACTCCCAGGAGGTCAGGTATAGGCCCGGTGAGCTATGTGGAATAATTACAACTTTATTTTCTGCTTCATCAGAAGCCCAATATGGCCCTGTGCCCAATACAGGCGAAAAAGGAAGGGGCAGGAGTTGAAACGTTGCAACTCTCTCCCTTAAGAATGGTACACTTTAGGTGTTATGGGATTAGCAGTGGCAGTAGTCTCAGTAGGAGACAGCCCATGACTGGTGCTAGAAATCAACAGAGCTACCCTTGATGAAGGTAGTGATCTGGAGTGGTTATAGTTGAAGGGAAAGTGGACCTTAGTGACTCATATTGCTGGAATATGCCCTGATGGTCAGACTGTATTGGACAGGTTGTTCTTCCATGCATGAGGATAACTGAGGAGCAGCAGTAGTCAGAATGGAGGGTGCAAGACTGTAAACCATGAGAGGTTGATGCATAGTATTACACAAGCACTAGCAAGTGTATTACGACGTCAACTTTGAGTGGTTTACAGAACCACCTGTATACCATTGATAATCATAGTTGGGAGATGTCAGTGCATTAAACAGGTACATGTATACTATAATATGATATAGTAAGGTGGAATCAGTAGAACCCTGCTAGATTCCCCTATCTAGTAGGATATCCTTAAATGGGCATTTATAGATGTATATAGAAATTAAAGAGACTCAACATTTAGTCAGGTTCTCATTTTGAGCCATGTATAATTACTTATCTCTAGGTTCTCAGTCCTAGCCATCTTCACATTCTTGAATTGCCCTTCTGTTAGGCCCCAGGCAGGGAAGGGTGCATTATCCCAAGGTGATCAGTAAGTCACATTTGTACCGCAACCTTCTGAAGAGAGGTTTTCTTCTTGTTATTACCAGTCCTACAGGACCACCTCAAATGGGATAATCCTCAGGTAATTAGTAGGACACCTTTCTTAACCCTTTCTATGCAGGTAATGCCTTAAGGCATTCCCCTAGCGTGTGCCGGTGATGCCTTAAGGCATTCCCCTACTATATGCCTGTAATGCCTTAAGGCATTCCGCTAGCGTGTGCCGGTAGTGCCAAAAAGTATTATTTTTCGTAAATATGTTAGAAAGTCTTCTATCTTCGGCAATAATGTTTTTACACAAAAAATAATTCCAGAATCGTTTTCTCCATACCTTTTTATTATTATTAACATAAAAAAACCATTATGTCATCGCGATGAAAAAAAAGATACAGATCTTCGTAAGTGGCACAGTGCTGTATTGAACCTAGCCACAGGCTTGTGTCAATGGAGGGGGAAAAAAGGTCTTCCTGCATTTGGAAATGTTAATATAATTATTGAATATCGATCTAATCAATAATTCATGGTATGGACATAAAGCCTGAAGACTCTAATTATTTCTCTAAGTTATTTAAATTTGATAATTAGTAACGCACCCCTCTGGGGGTTTAGCCATTTTTTAACGCTTGCAGAATGGGCCGGCGTATTAGAGGTCAGATGACGTCAGGTGTGCAACGTTATAACAGAGATTCCCGTAGGGGGGGCGGTGGTTAACAACGTTTACGTGCGCTAGGCCCGGCAAGGAAAGGGTTAACAGGACTTCAAGGTGTGGGGAGTGTTGTGAGGGGAACCACAGAGGGCAAAAGCTCTGGAATGGTGGCAGTGCCTCTGGGAGTCTTGTAGGGTTATATCACCAGCAAGTGCATGGATGACACCATATGGTGGCCCATTTTCTCCTTAGTAAGAGCATGCATCACCCCATTCTGACATTCTGAGCTATATATCTAATTATGATATCCATTCTACCAAATAGTGTTAGACCATAAGTATCATATATTTATTAATTTGAAATTATCAGGATTCAAAATAACAACCAAAATATTGCATTCTGGGATTGCTGATACATCCCATTGGATTCTGCATGCTTTAATTTACCAGAATAGCTACTTCCATTAGGTCTCTATCTTCAGGGGCTACAAAGTTATAGCAATTTATTTAGATGACAGATATTTTTTTCTGCATTGGTTGCCATGGCAACCAAATTCTAAGGACATGGAAATAATAATCCCTCAATATGTCCCAAATGTATGCTTTAAGGAATGCAAGTGTAATCTCATGCTTTAAAAATTGCAAATGTAATCTCATAAGCAGATGCTTCACCGTTTTTCTTACACTTACTATTCATATGTATAGGGAAATAGTGGTTTCTGAGTACATTATCATGCTTTTATGTTGTCATGGAAACAGAAGTAATGCTACATTCTTTTGGCCAAAAGAGTGGCAGAATCATAATCCCCATGTAATAATTGACAAACATGCCATGTTTCATGCGGGAGACTCATCTTCAGTGACTATAAAGGTACAGCAGTTAGTTTCACATACATTCAGAGTTGCTTCCTGTAGTGGATGTTCTGTTCTGCATTGGTTGCCATGGCAATAAAATTCTAAGGGAATGTAAATAACAATCCTCCATTATGTTCCAAAGGTACACATATGAAAATGAAAGCTTGTGAGCAGATGTTTTGTTGTTTTTCTTACATTTACTATTCATATGTATAGGAAAATAGGGATTTCTGAGTAAATCATTATGCATGTATGTTGTCATGGAAACGGAAGTAATGCTACATTCTTTCGGCCAAGAGAGTGGCAGAATCAGATTCCCCATGTAATAATTGACAAATATGGCAGATTTCATGCAGGAGACTCTCTAATGACCATTTTTATACTATACTCCTCTACTAGTTGCCATGTCATTAGGACTCACCAAACAAATGTCCAGTTAAATTATCATTATTTGGCAGATATTGTCATAGAAACTACCTTGTGATGGTTGCCATGGGAACAATCTAATGACTTAAAAAAATGGCGCTGCCCATTATTGCTTTGTATTTTTGCTATATTCATCAATTTTTATGTGTTATTCATAAAATAACTCTTTTTATTCAACATCAAGTACCATAAAGTACCATAAGAAAAACGAAAATAAGGGTTCTCCTAGATATTGGAATGTTACCATGGCAACAAATCTTCCATGAGAATGGAAAAGGGCATATTTTCATAGTGTATACTTTTGACAAAAGAATCAATGATTTTCTTCACAGAAAAATTGCATATTTTTATCTTTTTATATCAAAGTATTTAATATATATCAGTAATTATTAAAATATGTTTTCCTTCTGTTACCATGGAAACGAGCATGATGCTACACTTTTTGGAACAAACGAGTATCAGATTCTGATTCCTGAGGTCATAATTGACCAACATAGCAAGTTTCAGCCAGGAGACTCTCGGGTGTCATTGTGACCCATTTTTTAGGTCATTTGCTCCTCTACTATTACAATTGTGGATAAATAATATGTTTAGCAGTAAGTATGTTATCTTGGCCTCAGATTTGGTCTTTTCTGGGGAAGAAAACAAACAGTAAACCCTTCTCCTAAGCCTGTCCATAACCCTAACCCTTTCCCTAACCAAACCTTACACCTAAACATAACTGGACTTATTTTCTATATCCGCTGGTTTATTCATCTAAATTCTACCAAGTCAGATCTTTCCTTGTATATTAAACTGTCTTACTCATAAGTATCTGAAACGGGTCGAGTTCTCCAATTGATTTCTCCGAAACGGGTCGAGTTCTCCTGACAACTACGGGTCGAGTTCGTTTCGGGTCGAGTTCTCCAGTAACCATTACCGAGGCCGGTCACATTTATCAAAGTACCAGACTCCTGTTTTATGAATTATCTCACCTCTAGTTTGTATATTATCGCCTTACATGTATCATTATAATAGACCCATTGCCGAACATCTATGAACTACTACCCTCTACTTCGCAAGTACATAAAATGACAATTTTGTTGTCTTTCTAGGTGGAAGATAATAAGAAAACGTAGTTATTGAGCCCATAGCGATTCTGATCCCGGCCTGATGTCCCATAAATTACGTCCCCCTGGCGGCGGGACGTATTTTATGGGACATATGGCTGGGAATGACAATCGCTACGGGCTAACTAAATAAGTTTTCTCTGATTCTTCGACCTAGATATCACTGATCTACTATTTCTTATGGCAGAAATTCTAACATATACAAGTCGTCACCAACTTTGTATTCTGACGTGGACAGTAGAATGTCTATTCGGTAATTTCCATATTGCGTTAGTTAGAAATACATGTACATAATGGTGTAAGTGTTTAGTGCATTAAGTGCAATCTACCATGGGCCACTCATTCCCAATCATAAAAAGACGGATATTGCATCAGTTAGTTCCCCAATGCACATGGACATGCAATATGTGTATATTACATATTACACAGAGCTAATTGAGTACACGCAACTCCCTAGAGGGCGTTGAAGTAAAGGGCTGAGAACTAGACTGGTTCCCTACCCAAATGAAATATGGGACAGGTAACGCCTTCCTAGTCATACTATAGAACGACCTTGAACTGGCAGTCACGCCAGCTCTCTTGGCTCTACAGTCTATGTCTGCCAAGGTGGTACTCTCCCAGCAGATCTTTGGTGGAAGTAGAGCACAGGATCTCTGCTAGGAGGATGCCAAGGTGGTGCAATCCAATAATGAACCAAAAAATAGCTGGCGTTACATGGCCTATAATGTGAGTGAGCACAGATGCCAAGCTTCCAGGCTAGCCGAGAACTTGCTTTGCTGAATAACATACAAAATATTGACTGATTTTAGTTACAAGTTACCGTATGCTCCGAGGAGTTGGTTTGAGTGTAGTAATATCTAAGCTCATACAAGGATATTACGCGGAGTCAACTCCGAGGAGCTTGCGACTGCTTTTATCTAAAACCAGTCTATATTGCATTTATTATCCACCCTTTCCTGACAAGTGGCGTACCGATATTAGCTCATTTAAGGTACGCACTATTTTTCCTTATACACTATTTTTCGTATGTGCCCCCCCCCCCCCCCCCAGCATACAACATATGCGTATGCTCCGGGTATGTAGACAGTATATATCAGATGGATAATAAAACTGGTATGACGTCAATTTCAACTACAAATTATACATATGAATCAAATAACGAAATAATAGAAATACGTATATACATTATTGGGTATCATAGAGATGAGTTCTATGATGAGACTTATTATGGTTATTTGAAAGTACCAAGTCAAACAATCAAGTCATTAATGATGGGCGATGTAGCGACTAATCGAGCATACAAACTGTGTCTGACATTGTTGGGACCATCCATTAGTCCTGTTTGTACAGACTGTATGCGGTTAGCAGGCCATGTAATGAACTCTCCCCTGCTCTGAACTGCTCGCCTGGACTGGCTCCAGTCCCTGCATCATATGGTTACCCTCCTCGCTGGGATACAGGGACATTACAATCGGTAATGGTGTTGGATTTCTGGCGCTGTTTAACTCCAGTATTCCCAATACTCTCCATACAGATATCCTGGCTACTGGTCAGGATATCTGCTGGGAGATTGATACCCTCTCACTTAATCGGGTCACAGTCAGGAGCAGTCAGGAGCAGGGGAAATTCATTGCTATGACAACAGAACGGACAGGGAACTGGAGGGGTAGGGGTAGGAGGAAGTATAGGGTTACAGGGAGTGGCTGGGGGCCATAAACAGGAGATTCTGTTCATAGTGGACAAGTCTTGTGTTAAATCATTTAATGAATGTTCATAATCAAAGAATTGAGCAAGTCTACTGCTCGCCCTACCTCCTCCTTCCGCTGTATCACAACACTATAGGATAAATACTGTTGGGGGGGGGGGGGGGAGAAAATTATCCTAATTACTAATTATAATTAATCACAACTGGGATTAGTCGCAAATCAGTGAGGGCCAAATGAAGAAAATGGTGGAGTTTGTTGCTTTAAAGATGTCTCACTAAATCACTAAGAATTACAAGGATTTTACTGAGTCTGTCCATTTGACCTGGACAAGATCCAGATGGCCACTGTTACCACCACTAGTAGATGACTGGTAATAGTTGGTAACCAATGGCAAGTGGGTTGGAATAAGGGTGTATGGGTACCAGTTATCATTATCATAAAAAAATCTACATGACTCTACATAAGTGTCTGCAGCAATTACAGGTACTTGTAGTTAACATGCTTCTGTCATTCCACACACACACAATATTCCGTTATCTAAATAATAGCAGTATAAATATTTATATACAATTCATAAGGAAACCTGACCAGCAATGCAAAAGTGTTTTTACTTTCGTTGTTTACTACATCCACATTATGATACATGTCAGCTTTCTACATAGAATATGGATTTATCCATCGCTGTACTCCTAGATGCTGATTATATCTAATAAGGGTTAGATCACAAATTGATTAAAGTGTATATCTAGTGCACATAGGCCTACTTTCTGAATATACATGTCCGATATACATGTCCGATCAGTTTCGTTGAGATCTTTACTTGCCATCACATCTGTTTAAACCGTAAAATATTTCAACATAACCGTAGCTGACCCACCATTTTCGACGCCGGGTATCTTTAAGAAGTATGGATCTAGATCCTACTACTTTTATCATTTTACAGACTATAACATCTCATATTACGCAGCATCGTAGAATAACTCGACCAGTGCGGTATGTGACTCACCTGAGTTAGTATCACTCCAGGTACAAAGGACTCCATGCTGTGCGTAGACTTCATGGTAACAGCAGTTGACTTCTAACACAGATCTGTCATGTAAATATATATCCCTCAGTGTAACGTCTCCACTCGTGACTGGATCAGATTTGAGTGGCGTGCATTTTCACTGTCTGACTTATCAGTATCAAGTATTGCCTGTGACTTAAAGCCGAGACTGGCCTCTTATTCCTGTGAGTAGGTTTTCCTTGCTGTCCCTCAGCCCTTCTGTCACTGGGATCATTATTCTCTCACTGTGGTTCTACAACCTGTTGAGCTACTCATAGCGGATAAGAGCTACTCATACAGGTGTGATATGCTCGTAAACCAGTTGAATTGCCTGTACAGGAAGCGGACTGTAAACTCTTTATACAGGCTCTGAATTATTCATATGTGATGTAAACTCCTCGCACAGGTTGTGAGTTCCTCGCACAGGATGTGAGTTCCTCGCACAGGATTTGAGCTGGTTGCACAGGATGAGAGTCGCTTGTATGGGATGTGAATCGCTCGTACGGGATAAGCTCGATTGATAAAGGATTGCTCGAATTTGATCTGGGTTGATCATATAGGATGCGAGTTCATCGTACAAGATGTGAATTCCACATACAGGATGTGACTTGCTTGTACAAAATGTGAATTGATCGTACAAGATGTGAATTGCTCAAACAGAATTTGAGCTGCTCTTAAATGATGTGAGTTGCTTGTATGGGATGTGAGATGCTCGTATGGGATGTGAGTTGCATGTACAGGATGTAAGTTGCATACAGCATGTGACTTGCTTGTACAGGACGCCAGCTGTTCGTAAAAGATGTGAATTGCTCGTACAGGATGTGAATTGCTCATACAGGATGTGACTTGCTTGTTCAGGATGTGAGCTGCTCATACAGGATTAGCATAGCTTGTTCAGGATGTGAATTGCTTTTACGGCATGCGAGTTCCTCATACAGGATGTGACTTGCTCGTACAAGATGTGAACTGCTTGTACAGAATGTGAATTGCAGGCACAGGATGTGAGTTGCTTGTACAGGATGTGAATTGCATGCACAGGATGTGACTAGCTTGTAGAGGATGTGACTTGCTCGTAGAGGATGTGAATTGCTCATATAGGATTTAAACTCCTTGTATGGGATGAGAGCTGCTCCTATATGATGTGTGTTCCTCAAATAGAATGTGAATTTTCCCCACAAGATGTGAGCTCCTTGTACAGGATGTGAGTTGCCTGTACGGGATGTGAGTTGCTCAAACAGGATGTGACTTGCTCGTATGTGACGTGAGTTGCTTGTACAGGTGCTTCAGCAGCTCCGTTGTTGCTCAGCTTAGGGCTGTGTGATCAATGTGATTAGTGAAAAGTACTCGCGTATGTGAGGCTGTGTGTGGCGTGTTCGTGAGTGAAGGTGTGTATGCGCGGGTGAGTGCATGGCTGCCTTCCTTACTCACACCATCGGAACTGTCCCTCTCTGCTTCACCCCTCCTTCTTCCATGCTTGCCAACATCTCCCCCGCGTGTGTTCGTTTAAAAACACCATGTGAGTACTCTAAATACAGTGCCACTATTTTCACCCCTCCTTCCTGTTTTTCTTCCATTAACTTTTCTACTGTTTGTCAAATATGCGCGTTTCCGTTGGCCAGTAACATATAAAATTGTACATTGTACATCTCAGGGATGTCAGTTGGGGTCATGGAAAAAAAACTGAAAACGTTTTTCTCACACACCTCCCTCGTAGCGTGATGTGGGGGAGATCGATAGTCGATCAATCTCCGGTAAACTCCAGCGGCTCCTGGATAAATCCGCTGATCTCAGGATCATCCAGATATGTGGGTTAGTGGTTGTGTAGGATCACAGGTGACGGCATGTTACTACTACGTCTATATTATCCATCGTATACAAAGACCCCATTGAAAATGTATGGAGACCCATTATGTAAAACCTGTCAGATACCGTAACTGTTGTATACGGATTCAAACGGTGGTGTACAGCCTCAAAGTCATGGTATACAGGAAAATGGCCCCTTTGTGCTATAGACTAAAGAAATAGTTCCTACTGTTATACCCTTTAATATGGCAATTACTGGGTTTAATGTATTCGAAAAGATGGATAATAAATGCAACAAACGATGGTTATGTGGACAGGCGGTTCTCATCAACCTCTCGAGATGCCTAGATGACAGTGATGACAGTTTTCCACTTTTCCAAGGAAATCCTTGTTTTCCTTTCCAGCTTATCAAATAATCTTTATTGTATAAAACAAAGATAGTATAAATTGAACCTCAATCAGGCCAGTGATTCGAATATCCCCACACACCCTCAACCATATTCCATGGCCAACACTGATTTGTTTTCCATGTTTTCGTAGTCTCTCTGTGGCAGTAAATTCCACATGAAAAAATATTTCCACTTTTTCAGTACATTTCCTATGTAAATCAAATATGAATTGGTCTAATTTACCAATAGGGTTAGGTCTAACTCAAAATTATATTATAAATTACTCATTTGGTATTAGAATAAGTCAGAGGAACTGGTTTGAATTGATAATTATCAGTATTTGAAAATCACTAGGGGGAAGATCTGTCCAAAATGTGACAGAACTGGTTGAAATAAACAAAAAAAAAAACTGTGAATTGTATGATATGCCTTTAACAGTCAGTATAGATCTATATTTAGATACAGTATTGGATATTACAACTTCCTATTCAGATGCATGACTCAACGAGACTTGTGAATCAAGAATTTTTTCTCGCGTTAAAAAAGACCCAACAACGTTAATAATTAAAATCTATGAATAACTTAACATTTTCCTGTGGTCTCAAGTCACCCTGAAGTAATTGCCATCTATCTGCCAAATGACCGAGGGTTTTCCCATTTACGATCATTGTGTGAATAGGGTCGGGCAGA
The DNA here is from genome assembly GCA_950022655.1 of Alentia gelatinosa. Taxonomy (NCBI): domain Eukaryota; kingdom Metazoa; phylum Annelida; class Polychaeta; order Phyllodocida; family Polynoidae; genus Alentia; species Alentia gelatinosa. The sequence continues at coordinate 88,283,222 of OX465582.1, forward strand.
GTCGGTCATTACTACAATGCTAGCAATGTCTGACCCGGTTATAATCCGGTCTGTGAAGTACGTACAGCGACATTAAGTTCACCGATCCGTCGGGCAAAGGTGTGATCGGGAAGAATCGGCGTGTCGCTGTCTTATAGGCTAAATCCCATAAGACAGCGACATCTTTCACAAATTTCCACCGATCCGATCACCGATTATTATCGGGAACAGGAATGTCGCTGTCTTGTACCCTCAACGACGCTTGCCGATCACATCTCTTCACTTTATGGCCTTGTACAGTGACCCGAGAGAGATCAAAGTGAGCCGCTGGGAGCCAAGCCGCGGTGAGCCACGGGCCACTGGTGTTGATTCATAGAAAATAATTTAAAGTTTAATAACTTCCGATCCAATTAAGATATCGGGAAATGGTTTTAAGATCCATCATCGCCTCTGTCTCCCCTACAAATCGGATAAGACACTTGTAAATCGGACTAGGGGATAGGTAGCATCGCTGTTCAAATGGCCTACTCAGAATCGGGAACAGTCTGTGAAGTGCGTACAGCGACAAGATTATGGTCGGGCAGAGTCGGTCATTATCACCACGCTAGTAATGCCCGACCCGATTATAATCGGGTCTGTGAAGTGCGTACAGCGACCCGATTCTGCCCGACCCGACGGATTCGTCGGGGAAGGTATGATCGGGCACAATGGTCGGGTCGCTGTCTTATAGGCACTCCTGTATATCTGTTGTGAATGTTTCTTCCATGTTATCTATTAAATGTTATTCAACTGCATCGTTTTGATATGGACAAACACGAATCACTCTAAAGAGAATAAACAGTGCAAATGAACAGTAATCTCATGGCATAGAGTCAAATGGCCTACGCACCAAACTGGAAAGAAAATACTTCCACTGATGCAGATCGCTCCTCAATTCTTGGAGAGGAGTAGTCAACGCATGTACTGTACTGTGTGTATATTTTCTTTTGACTTGTACGGGGAAGAACGCCCTTGGGCGATTGTACTTTGTCTAATTTACCTGAATAAAAAAACACACACACAGAAAAAAAAAGATCAACTCCCAATAACAGGACTGTGTGGTAAAACAAAAATTTAGAACAACCCGTAAACTTGAAAAGTAAACTCAAAGACCAATTCACGGTTTCATGTTATCCATACGGACTTCTATATTCGACATCTCCGCCTTGGGACTGTGTAGTGTACTGAAGACTAGACTGGCCCCGATATTGTAAAAAAAAAAATTTATATTTTTTTATTGTTAAGGTACACAGGTATGTGTCCGTATGGGAAACAAGGAAACCAAGGGATTAACAGTTCATACATTAATTTACTATATACCCATGCCGGATTTACTGTAAATATGAACTGTTTTGACATATAACGTAAAAATACTGTACGGACCACTGGTCCGTACACTAAAATACAGACCACCTTGCCAAACACGTTTATTAACATATCGGTTGTTAAAAATTAAATTAATGATTTTGTTTTAAATTTTGGGTATATAGTGAATATATAACGTCCAACCATGCTTGTACAAGTCACAGAACTCGATGATAATTTACGGTTTGTACGGAACTCAGCATAAATGCCTCGTTCCGTACAAACCGTAAATTACCATCTCGTTCTGTGACTTGTACAGCATGGTCAGGACGTTTTATATAAGTATTGTTGTGACAACGAGAAGGACAGATTTCCAAATTTCAGAAATTATCAGGTACACTCGTACATCCGCAGCTCACCAGGGAGCGCCATGGGCAGAGGGTATCAGTCAGGTGGAGCTTTCATTCTCAAAAAGGTGGATGCCATTACTTTTTCATCCAATCTGCTTGGTTGTGGTATCAAACAACAGAGCAGATATCATATCCCATGCGTCAATATTATCACATGTGTGGGAGAGTTAGAAATAAATATACATGACTAAAAATTACTGTCTGGCTACGAGGAGGACCTCTGGTGAGATGTAATAGTATTATAGAAAGACATGGTTAGTGTGTCTGAATGGAATCTGTTCAGAGATATTTTGGTCAGAAATACTCACCGAATTCGAAGAATGAGGTGAGTATTTCTGACCAAAATATCGAGGAACTGACGGAAATCAGACACACTCACTATGTCTTTTTATTATTATATACCTAGAAATCATTAAGAATGCCATTCTACAACTCACTAAATAGGAGAATGAGTGGTCACGTGGTACAGCGGGTAGTATTATATATATTACGCCACAGTGTGGACGAATGAAATCATTACTACTGGGGCAAAAACCTGAGACATTCGTGCACCGGTATATAATAATAACTATAGTCTACCCCTGCCAGATTTTGAGTTACGATCTTTACCAATAGACCATACCATATCGAGGTATCCCATAATTGAGTGTGTTTACAGGGTCTGTTGTTTGCTGGTTTTCGTTGATGTACGTTAAAAGACCCTTGATACATCTTCAAATTGGAAATCCGCTGCTAGAAATGGAAAATTCGGGTATTTCTACAATTACATAGCAAATTATGTTCAGTTTCTCCAGTTAGAAATTAAAAAAAAGGTGGTTCATCACGGGACAGGCAGCCGTGGTACGGCCTGAGTGTCAGGACCGGATCCTTTAGGTACCCGTGGCGATATCAGGGAGTTCTGTAACGTCTTGATGGCATATGACACGCTACTCATATAAAACCAACCCAATAATGATGTGCTACGTACACAATTGTTCCCGCTCGAGTCTACAGATTAGAACCTGAAATAAATATACTCGGGGACCTGTCGATGGTCGTCAGCTGAAAATGAAGCAGTCCCACTTCTCGGGAAAGTGAGAGGACCCATGAAAATGCAAAAAGGGCATACAGTGGACTCGGTACCGTGTGAACTCGGTACCGTGCGAACTCGGTACTGGTGAACTCAATACCGCTACAAACTCGATACCTGTGAACTTGCTACCGCGGCGGTCCCCATCTCCCCACCCGTGTGACTCTAAGGTTGGCAGTGCGTGTTTGCTGGGTTAGGATTAGTGTTAGGGTTATGGTTAGGTTTAGCGTTAGGGTTAGGGATAGGGATAGGGTTGTGGATAAGGTTAGGGTAGGGTTATGGTTAGGGACAGGGACAGGGTTGGGGATAGGGACAGGGTTAAGGTTAGGGAAAGGGAAAGGGATAGGGATGGGGATAGGTTAGGGTTAGGGTTAGGGTTAGGTTTAGAGATAGGTTAGGGTTAGGGGTTAGGGTTAGGGTTAGGGTTAGGTTTAGAGATAGGCTAGGGTTAGGGGTTAGGGGTTAGGGGTTAGGGTTAGGGAGAGGGCAGGGATAGGAATAGGGACAGGGTTAGAATGAGGGTTAGGGACAGGGTTAGGGTTAGGGTTAGGGATAAGGATAGGTTTAGAGATAGGTTGGAGTTATTGATAGGGATAGGATTAGGGATGGGGTTAGGGATAGGGATAGGGATAGGGATAGGGATAGGGATAGGGAAAGGGAAAGGGTTAGGGTTGGAGTTAGAGATAGGTTAGGGTTTTAAGTTAGTGATAGGGTTAGGGTGAGGTTAGGGTGAGGGATAGGGATAGGGTAAGGTTAAGGTTAAGGTTATGGTTATGGTAAGGGATAGGGTTAGGAATAGGGATAGGGATAGATAAAGGAAGAAGTAACAATTAAGTGAGCCAGGTTACTCCCGACTGGTCTGGCCGACAGGTCATTCAGGGCCCAGGTGGCCAGCGGGAACCCTGTGTGGTATCGAATCTGCCGCAGTAGCAAGTTCACCTGCTGCCGCGGTACTGGCTCCACTAGTATTCGTAAACAAAGCCAAGCGCCACTCACCTTCCTATCCGTGCCTTGTCCACTGCGGGTCTGCTGGGCAGTGAGAAACCGCAGGTACTCCAGCTGCCCGATCTCATTGGGCAGCGCATAGTCCTGTTTGCCCCGCATCACACTCGCGCGTACCTGATCCGCAACCTTGGCCCGGAGACTGCCTCTCAGGTTCCTCCAGGGTTTCTGCACGGACCCCGAGAGGGTACGCCGCATCTTGGTCATGCTGGAGGGGCGCAGGAGGGCGGCGGGCAGGCACGAGGCGGCCGGCGGCGGGGTGAGGACCGCCGACGGGGAGGTGTCCGAGCGGAGCCGGAACCGTCGGCCCTGGTGCGGCGGGGTGACCGCGGCCGCTCCCGCCTCCTCCACGGTACACTCCATGGGGAGGGCCCGGGGCGGCGGCAGCGGGCGGAGGGGCAGGGAGAGCCGGCGGAGGGACTTGCGGGTGCCGGCCGGGGAGAGGTTGGTCTGGGAGAGGCCGTGGCGCTTGGAGGAGCCGGGCAGACCATGGAGGGATTTTCCCGGCAGACCGTGGATGGCCTTCAGCGGCTGGAGGCGAGGCTGGCACGGGCGAGCCGAGGAGGCGGACCCGGGCCTCTTCGCCTGGAGGAGCAAGCACAAACAATTAGTGTTAGGATATCTTAAAAGTTAATATCGGAATAGAAGGAAGGCGAGGGAAACGGCTGCTCCCCTTAATGATGCTACCTTGAACGGCAGTTTTTAGAACTGCAACAATTAAAATTTTACTCTAATCCTACACTGACCCCTCTACAGTCTTGTGTCACTGATCACTCTTATTAGTTATGTATCTAGATTTATCCTACCCCTAATATAAAATCCCATAGGCTTAACATTGGGTTTCCGTATGCCACGCTGACTGGCATACGGAATTTTATATGCCACTAGTGGCATACAGCATTATTATCACATAATATTCCAAAATCGAGGAGATAGGGTAGGATAAAATCAAAACCTGATTCGTTTTAATCTTGGCCACCGCATTCCACTCCTGAAGTTTTGGCTCCGGACTTCACTCGGCTTCGCCTCATGAAGTCACTTTGCCAAACTCCAGTCGTGGAATACGATGGCCAAGATTAAACCTCATCCAGTTTTACGATAGTACTAGTGTAAATATATGAAATAATTATTGTATGTGACTTGTTGTATATGTTTAACTTATTGTTGGGGCTTTGTTCTCCTACACAGTAAATCTTACACGGGATACCAACTACAAGAAATCAGTAACGTGTATGAATAAGTGGGGCGGGGACTTATTATTCTATCTATGAGTCTTACAAAGTAGTGAATGACGGGTGGTGAGAAATAAGAAGTACAATGAAAGAAAATACATAAAGGTGACTAAACAAACAAACACAGCCTCAATATCCGACGATATACACTCTGGTTACTGTCTTTGAATGTCCACGTGGCAATAGATGGGGGAATACAATGTACCTTTATTCATGGAGAATGGCCAGTAATTGACTTGTGACAATTGTGGATTGATGGTATTATATTTCATTCGTATGCATGTTCAACAATAGATGAAACAGCATTATGTTAATACGGTCATACTTCAAACGCTAATTAACTTGGCGATGATATACGTCCACGTGCTACATCTTTTATATATGACAAACAATACCTCAAATTAGTGAAGAGGGACAATTAAAGCGTGTCAATTGTCTCCACTAACAAAGACACCGCATGTGCCTCAAACTGCTAACGCGTTCTTCTTAACATTAGGGATGCCACCCATGTTACAATCCTCTGTATATATCTAATCCCGGTGGCCATTAGCCACAACACAAAGGCCGAGATATAAGGCACATTATAAGCTACATAACAAGATCACCCACATGTTTGTACACACAGTGTACAATAGATACCAGTTTAGTATGAAACAACCATTAATGACCTAACTGAGTAGCTGGTATATACAAACAAGTACATGTAAATTCACACGCCTGTTATCATTTTAGAATAATGCTTATTCTTTTACTGTCCGAATGTGAAAATACTCGAGAAATATTTTACCACTACACTATTTTGTCGACCTGGGCCAAGCCGGATATATTGTTCTAAATTCATCAGGTTTAATAGTTAATTGAAACTAACTTTTAAGCCTACAGAAACACTGGATTGTTTTCCAATCATATTCCTTTCGACCACCTCAACCTGTTGATACAAGTTGGATGCAAGTCTGTGTTGTAAGTAAGTTAAAATGCTGGTTCTTTTTCTCTCGTGATTTTGAGGTCAATAATATCACAATAAGGAAATGTAGTAAGTGAATCTGTAGTTCTTGGTATTTCGTCTCACAAGTACAGGCCTTTGCCTAGTACGTCGGACTGTAGTTACGGAGTGATCGTGAAATAACTCGGAATGACCATCATTACAGGCTCAGTAACTACATTTCCTCATAATGGCATATCATACAATTTACTGCAGTAGGACTTCTGTCAGACTACAGGCACAGTGGCCACACACTCAGTCAGACTTCCAGTATTAAGCGGTGATTCCACCAACACACAGGATATAGCAAGATTCAGCCCGATTTGGTTGTTGGGCTAGGATTGAATGATCGCGTGCCGATGTGTCTTGAGGTGTCGCGGTGGTGGAGCACCAAAATAGACACACAACATCGCGTGCTACATTTTGAGACAACTGAGGTACGACACATCGGGACAAAGTAAGACACTACAAGACATACCAATATATACCATGGCAAATCCATCCTGTTGGTGGAATCAGCCCTTTACTATATCTAGTACGGTACATCAGTCAGTCAGAGCCTCTCGGACAAGGGGTCATCCTTAAAGTATGTACCGGTGCCGGTAAGCAGAATTTCAGAAATTTTGGACCCCCCCCCCCCCCTTCCCCATCCCCAATGGAATTTTGCATTTTTCAACCCCAACACCCCCCCCCCCCCCCCCCTCAGTGCGTATGCACCTTATGGATGGCCCATATCCCAGCATATATGATCTATTCTATGGAGCCATCCATATACTAGTACCTGGATTTCAGAATTTCTGAAATTTTTGACCCCAACCTCTTCTCATTCTTGTACCAATACTAGAATTCTATATGTATTGTATGCAATAGAACAAAGAGGGAGCATACGCAAAATTTCCAAAATTAGTGACCCTCCCCCAAACCACCCCCTCAGTGTGTACGTACTTTATGTGTGGCCCCTATGATGCCTATCAGTATCATGTATGGTTCACAACCCAAAATGCTTCACGTTGCTTCACATCATTACATAATTACTTGGCCTAAAAACGGGTGTCGAGGGGTCTGACACACGTCTGTCTAGTCTAGTGCTCAATGAATAGGCCAGGTTCAGTTTAATCATATATATTGGTTTTTCTGAAAAGATACAAGCAAATGCAGCGTGATAATCTTCTTCGCTGCATGCCATCACGGCCGATGTCAGTTGGTCACAGTCTGTTTCATGACAGCCGTTAAGCCGTGACAGGTGTTCGGGTATTGAGGAGCCCACACACTCATCTCGGATCTTTTGAATTACCTTCGCGGCTTCAGCATCAACACAGACACAATCAGGCAATGCAGCTCAATTATTATACAATAAGATTAACCTCACCGTGTTTGTATGTTCCATCGTGTCTGCACGTCTTCGTCCTTGTTCACCTGCTAATCTTAAATAGTCAAAGTTGTTTCGGATGTGTTTGTTTTCATCTTGAATTTCCCGCTTGGGTTTCCGATCTCCCGTGGCCGCCATTGCTTGTTTGTGATATGACGTCATGGCCTTACCTGGGGGAAATCCTTTGATACGCTATTTATAACCAGCTTGGCGAATCCTATTTAATTATTACAAATGCTAGTTTAGAAATACATCTGTCCTAAATACGAGTGGAAATTATATCATAACAGTATGATGTATGAATATGTTGTGTTTTGTATCATCTAAACCGAAAGGGGAATATTTATTCGCGATAAATTCGCGCGACTGCAAGAACGGGGAAACCCCTCACCGACAGTGGCGCTCTCTATATTGGTTGGAGGGAACCAAGCACACAAGGTGCGTGTTCACTAGGTTAGTGTGTGTCAGGATTTCCTCAGAAGTTACTAAACTCGCTGCAATGTATAAACTACGACATGGAATGCCGTGTATTTCACCCAGCTGTTGTGTCGTATATATCCCCATACAGCCAAGGACCGTATAGGTAAGTCAAGTAGTAGTAAACGCTTAGTGAAAGGCCAGTAGCCTACTGGTTCAGTGACACTAGTGCACGAGCAAGTACTTGGTCTCGCTTGATTGGATCGGAGCCAGCTAATGTTTGTAGACAAGTTGAGTGACTCAGACTGGGAGTAGAGGCACTGCTCTGTGTTAGCGGGTCTAGTACTAGTAGCAGCTGAAGCGAAGTAGGTCACAGTTCACAGATGTTGAATAGCTAATAATTTGTGTGCCTTGTCTGGTTGCTTTAATTGAAATTCAATATTTTCCTTTAAAAAAAAAGGAAAATATTGAATTTAACGCAATATTTGGTTTAAATCCACCAAAGAACCAGACATCCCTCTCTAGTTGTCTGGAATCTCTCTGATTCACTTTCTCAAACTGTGTGACTCTGTGTTGACAAAAATATCTCACTTTTTCAAATTTCTGTTTAACTCTGAATATAAAAGATAGAACCACATTTCAAAGTGTTTCAGAAAGGTAGGGTCATACAGGGGCCTTAACCCCCACTCCCCCCTCCTTTTTTAAAATTTAGACATAGAGTATAACACAGCATTAGTATTTCAAAGGTGCATTACTTATACACGATAGAGATGTAAATATTGCCGACTGACTATCAATGCTGTATTGTAGATCAACTTCTATTGTTAAAAAGTTGAGATTGCAAAATTCCTATTTCTAAGGACGCACCAGAACATTTGGTGTATGATATAAATAATTATCAAAGCATATCTCTGTGATAGAAATGTGTCATACATTATACATTATACATAATATATAGATACCAAATAGCAATGACTATTTCTGTGAGAAAAAAAAAATATTGAGTGTAAAGTTTGTGTCAATATGTATTAATATGCCCATTCAAGTCATATGGATTTGATCTTAGATGATTCTTGATAAAATTTTGTAGGGTAATTCTTTATTCTCATGGTTGGATACATAACAAATAAAAAATTATTGATATCTTTATGATTAGGATTAATTAAATAGATATAATGATAATATCTGGAGGATACCATAGATAATTTCATAAACTAACCAGGGAATAATTGATATTTATTTGATATATGGTGACACAGGCCCATATCAATGTAAACAAATATAGAGAGCTCTGCACAGACATGTAAAGGGACTGTTATCGATAGCGTTACTAATCAGTAAGCCGCCTAGTTATCGGGCTTCACTCTGAACACTAGACATAATATGTCACTACCACAAGCATATGCTAACAGCATGGTCGTGACATTAGGCTCGGTGATATTAGATCCCAGCACGTTACATTTACATCAAGAAGGCCAGTGTTTCAGGTTAGTTAGTTTATTCAGTTCATGATATCTCTCTCTTTTAATGCAACTTGTTATTATTATTTTTTCTAGCTACGTCTAGATAACCTCTCTTTTCATGAATTTGATTTCATAAGCGCGTACATGTATGTTAGATATTAACCAGGTGCTTTTAGATGTTAAGTCTAATTGAAAAAAATTGACGTTAAACTAAACAAACAAACAAACGCGTTTATAGCACCTGATAGATGCAAATGTTTTATCAATTATGGTAAGTACGTTGTACATCAATTGGTCAAAAGAGAAACAGAAAGGGCTTGTGCAACATTTGTTCTATTAATCACACAATCTGGTTTTATAAAGTTGTACATGATGTACATGTATAATCAGTGGCAGACGTTTATTGCTGTAAATGCTTTGTGAAAAGTCAAAGAGGGTATCATAGGAGAATTTCACCTTTTGTAAGGGTGGAGCAAACAGCTGACCGCCTCAGTAGATGTCATCCATATTCTAGATAAGACGAGATAGAAGACGAGGGGATGTATGCCCCCCCCCCTCCCCAGCAGTGGTAGATTTACTGCTATATCAAAGACCAATCCTTCTCATACCATGTCTGTGTGGTGTGGTGTACAGCCACCTTTCTCCTTCATCCCCAGCAGTGGTAGACTTACTACTATATCAAAGGCCAGTCTTTCTCATACCATGTATATGTGGTGTGGTGTACAGCCGCCTTTCTCCTTCATCCCCAGCAGTGGTAGACTTACTGCTATATCAAAGGCCAGTCCTTTTCATACCATGTCTATGTGGTGTGGTGTGCAGCCACCTTTCCCCTTCATCCCCAGCGGTGGTAGACTTACTGCTATATCAAAGACCAATCCTTCTCATAACATGTCTAAATGATGTGTTGTACAGCCACCTTTCTCCCTCATCCCCAGCAGTGGTGGATTTACTGCTATACCAAAGGCCAGTCCTTCTCATACCATGTCTATATGATGTGTTGTGCAGCCACCTTTCTCCCTCATCCCCAGCAGGGGTAGATTTACTGCTATATCAAAGGCTAGTTCTTCTCATACCATGTCTATGTGGTGTGGGAACCAAAAGAACTGTCACCTCAGTAAATGTGTAGGGGTTAGGTTTTGACCTAAATTCATTTCATGGATTTCATCACCACCCTTGTGGTGTAAAAGAACCTTGAGAAAGTCTGATGAGAACCTGCAATGGTTAACTGGACGTTAAATCAAACCAACCAACATGTATGTGTAAACAATGCACTTCATTCTGCATCAAATATAAAAAGATCCTAGAGATATCACAACAAAATCACTCTTAGAAATAGATAAGATAAAAATAATTACTCATACTCTAACAATATCAAAATGGTATGCAGAAACGATAGAGGAAGACAACGCAACAGCTTATGAAACAAGAACAGAAGATAAATTAGAAATACACCTAAAAGGACCGAAGACTAAAAGATATCTGAAAAGTGTGATTTATCAAGCTGTAAATTATCGGGATAAAATCCCTTTAAAAAAATGATAATACAAAAATATAAGATTCAAACACAAAATAAAGGAACTGATACCATCTCTCATGAGAGGAGATCTGATAACAGACTAAAACTGTAAATATTGTGTAAGTTAAGCATAATGTTGTATTGTGTACCCGAATGTATATGTCTGTATATAGGACTTCACATGGTAGATCGTCAATCTGCTCGATGAATGTTTAGTCGTTAAAGGCATATTGGACAATTTGTCTTGAAAATTAAAACCCATCTCAATTTCCCCGAAATTCAATATGATGATCTTCAAGTGTAATAGAACACATATCTATCTTAAAAGTCGGTCGTCACCATGGTAGTTTTTGATTTAGAGATCAATATTATGATAATTTTGTAACAGAAGTTTTTTTTTTTTTCACTTAGTAAAATCCATGTCATTTTCATCAAACCTTTACAGGAGATAGTAGTTGTATAGTACTAGACATTTAAGTTTTGAAATTCATAGGTCACCGTTCTGGTCTTTGAAGGAATTTAAAAAAAAAACATATTTGTCAGTATATTTTCATTGTAAATCAAGCAAATGTAAATTAGGATATTTTACCTATTAAGACTTGATAAACTGGACAAAACGTTAAATTTACTCATCCAGAGTTTTGTCCAGTTTATCCAGTTTACTCATTCGGTATCTCTGATTTAACAAATTGGATGTAACACTACCCAAACAAACATACAAACTCGTAAGGAATTAGAATAAATCACAAGGAACCAGTTTTGACTGATAAATGACAATATTTTAAAATCACTAGGTGGCATCACCATGGATTGTAGGATATTCCTTTAACTTGTCTGAAATAAGGATCTAAATTGGTATGACGTGGCGAGAACACCTTTACTACAAGCCGATGTTACCTTGATAATGACAACTTCCTGTCACTTTTGAATCAGGTCACTATGGTATCTCTAGGCTAACAATCATTACCTATGTAACAACAATCGCCGCCACCTTGGGAACGAGCAGTCGCTGTGTTCTCACTCTCCAGCACAGTACAGTATTGGGGATTTTATGTACCAAGCATATTTCTTGATGTGAGACTGTTAAAATTAACAGAATTGGTGGGGAATATGTCAAGGTTTCATCCAGTTCAGACTCTTCAGGCATCTTAATTAATTTGGCTAGGTCAAGGCATGTGATGTTATCACTTTTAGGAGTCAGGATGGTTCATCTCTGCCCATCCCAATCTATTAAAAATAGAAAGGCTTTCTGGAGATGGTGTAACCTCCACACTGTCATCTAAGACAATAGTGGTTTTACCATTTCCACCCCAATCTGGAAAAGCTTTCATCCTATAGGTTATAGGGGGTGGAAGTATTCTGATTTTTAGGTCCACAGTCTGGTAATCAATTAAAATTTAAAGGAAAAAAAAATTGAAATAAAACTTTTTTTAAATGTCCTTGACAGGCGCCTGCAGAGGCTGTAACCGTGGCAGACGGGAGGATGGTGGGCATGGCTACCGTGGACCTGGCTTCCCTGCCATACAGGTGCCCCCGGTGTGAGGAGGTCGCCGACTTCCCCACCCTGGAGGCCCTGCGCAGACACCTGGTCGCCGACCACTCCTACAGGTAAGGGAATGAATGAGTGTCTTATTATTGTAAAGGATGATGACAACAAGAGGAAATTCGGTGCACAAGCATGAAACTGTATTTATTGGAAACGCCTACCAGTTACAGCATGGACTAAGTCTGTCATTTATCAAATACTGTGTAGTGGTTTTCTGAGTCCCCATACATTCTCAATATGTACTTTGTATACCATGGATAATAAACAATGGGTAGTGGTTTACTGAGTCCCCATACATTCTCAATGGGGACTTTGTATAACATAGATAATAAACAATGGGTAATGGTTTACTGAGTTCCCATGCATTCTCAATATGTACTTGGTATACCATGGATAATAAACAATGGGTAGTGGTTTACCGAGTTCCCATACATTCTCAATATGTACTTTGTATACCATGGATAATAAACAATGGGTAATGGTTTACTGAGTCCCCATACATTCTCAATATGTACTTTGTATACCATGGATAATAAACAATGGGTAATGGTTTACTGAGTTCCCATACATTCTCAATATGTACTTGGTATACCATGGATAATAAACAATGGGTAGTGGTTTACCGAGTTCCCATACATTCTCAATATGTACTTTGTATACCATGGATAATAAACAATGGGTAATGGTTTACTGAGTCCCCATACATTCTCAATATGTACTTTGTATACCATGGATAATAAACAATGGGTAATGGTTTACTGAGTCCCCATACATTCTCAATATGTACTTTGTATACCATGGATAATAAACAATGGGTAATGGTTTACTGAGTCCCACACATTCTCAATATGTACTTTGTATACCATGAATAATAAACAATGGGCAGTGGTTTACCGACTCCCCATACACTCTCAATGGGGACTTTGTATTATATTATACATTAGTAATTTGATTGTTGCTTTGCAGTCGTTGTTCCCGGGAGAGGGAGAAGTCGCGCAGACCGAGTCCCAGTCAGGAGGTGTCTGGCCGGGTGTCTCCGTTAACTGCCAGCTTCATACGACAGAGGAACCTACTCGAGGATCAACTCAAACAAGCCCGGATTCAAGAAAATGCAAGTCACAAGGACAGTCAGACCTATGGGAATACGTATAAAAACAACCAGGCCTGCAGGGACAGCCATAAAGAACGCCAGTGTCCACGAGACTATGAAGGTCATGGAGATGGTCAAGGTCGCGGAAGAGGTCATCGAGAAGGACATGTTCATTCAGAGGTACCGGAATCTCGAACTGACCCCTACGCCAATATAGATCCCAACACAGTCTCTCTGTGAAACCGATGTCAGTTTTCTGGAAATAGAATATTATACTCTCAAAGTTTTGTAGAATACATTATCTAACTTAAAAATTGGGAGTAATCGAGGCAGTTTTTGATCTAGAGATAAATATCGTGATGATGTTTCCAAAGAATATATAGAAATAAAAAAACAGAATAAAAGACATGTATAGTACTACATATTAAGGGTTTAAAAATCATAGGTCATCATCCTTGTTTTTTCAAAGAATTGAAGAAAACCATATTTTTCAATACATTTCCTATATGAATTAGTCAATGGCCTGATTAACATATTGGGTTAAGTCAAGATCGAAAATATGTCCTGAATCATTCGTTTGACATCGTAATACGTCAAAGAACCTGTTTTGAATGTATTTGAAAATCACTAGGTGGCACCACTGTGTATTGTAGGATATGCCTTTAACGACGCGACACACAGACGCCCTACCACAATACATGACGTCATCGATATCACATGACCTCCCACTGCGTGACGTCACCCCCGAGAATAACGAAAGTGACTCTCCGCTCCGGGTGGACGACTTGGACTCTGTGACGTCACGACGTGCCGCACGACGTCAGCGACGCCGTGACGTCACCGCTGCCGCAGCGTCTCATCGTGTCATGGCGGACGCGCTGGCCAAGGCACGGGGTCACGTGGACTCGATGAAGCGGACGGCAGATGATGTTGTTTACCAACAGGGGGAGCTGATCAAAGAGCTGAGACGGGAGCTGAAGGTGGGTTTTTTTGGGGTTTTTTTTTCAAATTTCTTTATTGATCATCTTAACATCTTAGATAGTCGTAAATGCGTTTTAATCGAGATAGTTCACTAATTGACGACCAACAAAGTGGCTGAGGATCTCAGTCCTAGTTGGACTGGTTTTCACTATTCAGCCAAATACAAGTTTAACATTAACCATTGTGTGATGGGCCAAGATTTTATGAACATAACAAAACAGGAGTCCAATACAATATCCATTGTGCCAATAAGAGAAGGTAGTAAATATACTAAAATAATATCTCCTGAAAGGGGAAAATCATGCAATCAAGCATGCAATGTACCCATAACTGTTCAGCATATCCTGCTGAACTGTAAAAGGGTACAAGAAAATAGAAGAAAGTACTTGAAAAACAGTAACAACAGGAAAATGTTATTTGAAACTATTCCAAAGAAAGATGATATCAGGTTTTTGAAAGAGACAAATCTCTTTGATTGTATATAGAATATTTGAAAACATTGAAAAGAATTGACTGAAATAAGTCTACAAAAGTGAAAAGCTAAATCATTGATGGTCTCTATATACCCTCAGGGTCCCCTGGGACGTTAAACCACAAACAAACAAACAATCCATGACCATACAATTATCCTACATGAGTGTTTCATACAAAGTCTAATCGATTAAGGCGAAGGACGAACGACTGGACGTGGCCCGCAAACAGTTGTCAACGCTGCACGGCGACCGCCAGCGCCTCCTGGTGAAGGTGGGGCGACTTAGCCGGGATCAGGATCAGAGCGCAGACAGCATCGCGCAGCTCAAAGCGAGGCTGGAGGAGCAGGACCACCGTGTGCAGGACAAGGAGAGGTGAGTGGACGTTTTACTGTTTAGCGGCCATCCATGAAGCAGTTTGGTTTGTAAACCATAACTGATACTGACAGGGGACATCCATAAGGCCTCTCAAAAAAACAAACTTGTTTCTCATCACCAAGCCATGAAAAATATGATAAGGGCGCTGCTTTTTTTTTTTTGCTTTTTTGCTGGATCAAAGATGGCTTAAAAGTGTCATTAAATGGGCTTTAGACATACAGTAAAACCCTGCGTAAGACTTTATCTGTGCGCCCACGAGATCTCAGTCAACTTTATTCAACATTCATGGACCACCTTTGGTCGGGTCGTACTGTCTTAACGAACGAGCTCGAATATCATTAGATGAAAACCCTCATGCAAGGTCTCGTGTCCAGGACAAGGAGCCATGTTCGCCATTGAGTTTGGAGTGCACAGTAATATGAACGAGGCGATAGCTCAGTGAATATTCTGAAGCACTCCAAATGAGATGGCGAATGGTCTCTTAGACCAAGCATGAATATGTTTCTGATTTTATCTAAGCCTGAAAATATTTATCTGTTTACCACCCGTTGAGTATGAGTTACCGTACCTGTAAGCCCGTTGATTACGAGTACTTAATGTTCAGTTTATACCAGGCAAAGACAATATAAAGGAAACGTATGAGCTTGTATTCCGTTCAGTTTGAATCATGTAGTAATTCACAAAGGCGAATTACGAAGCAATTCAAATGAGATGGGATCAAGCTCTGACCCTAAACTCGAATAGGCTTCTGAATCTATCTCACCCTTCACTTACTAAATACTCAATGGGCGTTGGATATGACCCGGTCATAAAACGCAAAATATGGTCAGCCTAAACCTTGATGTACTACCATGTATACTATGTGCTATGACAGGGAGGTGAGGAACCTGTCTTTGCGTCTTGACGGCGTCTCACAGGAGGAACGCGTCGCCAGGCAACACCTGGAGACCTACATCCGGGACCTGACGTCACGCGCCGAACAGGACGAGACACTGCTGACGTCACACAGCATGACAGGAACCGGAACTGGTATGCAGCGTCTGAAAAGGACCTCCGAGGGCCTTCATAATGTAAGTGAGGTTTTTTTCTGCTTTGGTGTTTTTGTTCTCGTTATGA
The DNA here is from genome assembly GCA_950022655.1 of Alentia gelatinosa. Taxonomy (NCBI): domain Eukaryota; kingdom Metazoa; phylum Annelida; class Polychaeta; order Phyllodocida; family Polynoidae; genus Alentia; species Alentia gelatinosa. Next base: position 88,299,586 of record OX465582.1, read on the forward strand.
TATGTTGAAAATGGACTTTTTGTGAAAAATTTCACAAGCTCACCAAAATAAGGAAGGAATTTAGAAGCATTTAGATCTTACTAACTCTCCTCTAGACGTATAGACTATGATAGTGTTGCGTTCCAATTTCTCTATGTAAAACATACAGGCACTTTCCCTTGGCCCAAGTAATCATGCTGGCTCCACGTAACACTCAGCTGGAGGCGACCTTTGGTTATGATCAACGCATTTATCCCCACCCACTAAGGGGGAGCCAGGATATAACTTTGATCTCAATGTTAGCGTTGTTGAGGGAGATGGTACCGGGCATCTTAGGTGTTCTCCACCAGTGTTACTATCATGTGTGCAGATAGTTAACTAAATGAGTGACTCCAAGACTTTGTCCTGAGCCGACAAGAAAAATCCTAAATTCTGAAATCTACTCCTCTGCTGAATGTAGACTGAAATGCGGTCTACTGCTTATTCAGGTCACAAACAGGTACACAGAATAAAATGGATTTTATCCGGATCGCCCAAACCAGATGGCGTAAACATGAGAAAGTAAACAGCTCTATGCTTTTCAAAACGCAATCTTTTTATACAAATCGATTACAAGGTAAAAGCAAGTACATGTGTGTATAACAAATATGTTATCCTAGGGCACATCGTTATTGCATATGCCAGTAGGAATATCAATTCCACATTAGGGGCCATCCATAAAGTACCTACGCACTGAGGAGAAGGAGGGAGGTTAAAATTTTCGGAAATTTTGCATATATGTTCCTTCTATGTTCTATTGCGTACGAGATCGGAATTGGGGTTGAGGGTTCAACAATTTCTGAATTTCTGCGTACATACTTTATGGACGGCCCCTTGTATGATTGACTACCAATGGAATTTAAATATTCTAAGATATATGTTGTGTTGATGTGGCGTACAGCTCAAGTGACTGCTGATGTATGACCAGGTGTGTGTTTGCTCCACCTTATATAGTGGAAATGTCTCTGGGTCCTGTGTGTAAGCTTGGCACCGGTTGGGTGTTCTGATCATGTGGTCAGATCCCTGTCTGTGATTCGAGTGGCGTGTGTGTCCTCCAATCAGTGACTCCCTTACTCCCTCAGTGGGCATAGTACAGGTACCCTGTCTGGGGTGTCTGTGCTGCCCTCTAGGGGTGGTGATCAGTCTGGTCCCTGTACTGGTGGGGGTTTACAGTCACCTCTAAAAGTATGGACTACTGTTCCTTCCAGAAGTTTAGTCCAACCTAGTGGGAGTTTGGTGCTACAAAAAAGGAACCTCATTAGTTCTTGTGGTTCTCTACATCAGCAGTTTCGATCGTGAGATCTCGTCAGGCTTATTTGGCTGGGGGTTGGATAGAGCAATAAGGAGTTTTTATTTTTCCAAATTGATATCCGTGCTTACTAAAGTCGGTGTGCGGACCTAACAAACTTGGTCATACCTTAAGTCGCTCTGGGTGAAGAGGCTGTTGTCATATGTTTTCTCAAACTTTTTTCCTGGAAAAATTAGGAGGAAAAAGGATTCATTCAAAATATTCTAAGATATATATATATATATATATATATATATATATATATATATATATATATATATATATATATATATATATATATATATATATATATATATATATGATATCACCAACCACTAACTAATTGGAGTTAAGAATACGAGGCAGAGACACTTCCATACACAGCCGATGTAAAAAAAAAAATCAGAAAAAATTAAGAAGTAACTAATTGGATGTGAGTCCAAGTATTTTTAGCCCGTTTCACTGCAACGTTTCGGTGCTTGGTGGTGCAGTCTTCAAGGGCTACTAGTCTCAAACTTAAAAATATATTTGACAGAGATACAACTTTTCCGACAAATGATGGAACTCCAATGTTTCATATACACCAGAATATATATCGATTCATAGCCGTTCTGTTTCCAAATAATGTTATGAATGATCATTTTCATAAGTGTTTTAAGTTTCGTTTTTGTCCTCAGTCTCGACTTACATCCCTGTATATATGTATAATTTCTTCGTTCCATTGGACTTCCGTACGGAATCCGTGGTTGAAATCCACCCCCCCCCCTGTATATGGTATGTGTGTGTGGTTTAAATGAAAAATTCAATATAGAAACAAGTTTTTCCAATTCTTTTGGGGCAGAGGATAAATTGTATTTTTATTTCTGTCCTAAATTTTTTTTTTTCGCCTCGTCTCAACCACTCAATATAGAAACATCCCTCATTTGTAGCCTAACCTCGTATTGCCAATATAAAAACAACCCTAATTTGTGACTGTATTCTTGTATTATAGCTGAGTTCACCACACACCACGCAGACTCCGCGCGTCCCCAGTACACACGCCCGGTAGGTACTAACCAATACCTTTACAACACGCGCCCCCTCGTGTGGTACTCACACCTTACCAGAGATGTCAGTTCTTCATTTCTCCGTGGAAATCCACTTTTGTCATATTCAGTATATGTAATTGCTTTTCCTTGTGTCAAAACAAAGATAATATTGATTTTGCCTCATTTACGCCAAGAAAACTATGTTTTGAACCTCCCCACAGACCCTCAACCCCATGCCATGGCCAACAAGGGATTATATTTTTTTAATTTCCTTAATTCATTTATAGATAGATACATTCATCCAGCAAATTGAACATTCTTCCATGTTTTCTGGGTCTCTCTGAGTTCTTATTAATTTTCCCGGTCTCCCTGAGACGGCAAAAATCTACATGTAAATATTTCCACTTCTTTCCCTGATTCCAACTGACATCCCTGGCCTTACTATTTGTGGGCCAGTTCACAAAACCACCACCTTAGTCTACTGTGGAACATGTCATTGACTCATACATTGTACAGTCGTTACCTTCTATTTTTACATATCGACGTTTTGTGTGTCAATACTATGTGTTTGGTGACATCAGTTCGTTGTTATGATATATATTGATCTAAAATGCGAGGCGAAATACACTTCTACCCCCAACCGAAAAAAAACAAAAACAATTGTTATAATAACCATAATTTTGCAGTATGAATGGATGTTATGGATACAGAACCTTATTTAAGGACCGTTTCTGTGTCATTTGTGGTACTGTATTTAGAAGGAAACTCATGAGATGAAAACAACTTGGTCCGTACCCCACAGAGTTTGACTGCAGAGTAATTCACAAAGCGAAGCTGAGTGGATTGCGTAGAGGTCAACCGAGGTGGAGTGCAGACCAAGTTATTTTCATCGAGTGGGTTTGTGATTTTATCTCACCCCGTATACATGGTCAGGAACTTTATTAATCTATAAAATAATTCACCCAATTAATTGGCCATTGAGTATCGGGCAAACTACCTTTATGGCCATGGAGTATGAGTACCTAACGTTAAGCTAATGGCGAAAAATACGTGGTGAGATATGACTGTTTCAGCACCTGGAAACTTTTCAGTCCGCTGTTACACTTTTATATTTCGGAGATAAACCTATTGAAAAAATGAAAATCCTGATTGTGATTTAGTGTGCAGTCGATACCCCTGTGATTGTTTTAGTTTCAGTGCCGATACCGCTTACCAGTTCGCAACAGGCAAGCATGGCTACTGCATTGCTTTGAGCTTGTTAACACTAATACTAAGATCGATTAATATAGATTGTTTAACCCTGTTCACACTAAATCTCTAGCAAAACTGTCATTTTTAAAGCAGGTAACATTTGGCATGAATTTTAAATAATTATTCATCCTCCTCCCATATTTATTGGGATAACGACTTTTACCAGTTATTCTTATGAGATACTTAGAAGTCTTGCATGTGAAATTGGTACATTTCTTGATATATATTTAACTGTGTTAACCATTTCTAGAAAGTTCAGATATCATTGATCTATAGATAAATCAATTCAAAGTAACATAGATATTCAGATTTGTCAGTTTTCCGTGGAAATCCACTTTTTCATTTATGCAGTATATGTAACTGCTTTTCCTTTTGTAACAACGAAAACATTGATTTTGCCTCATTTATGCCATTAAAACATTGGTTTGAGCCTCCACACAGACCCTCAGTCCCATGCCATGGCCGGCAAGGACATATTATCCAACTTTTCCTAGTCTCTCTGAGGCAGAAAAATCTACATGAAAAAAATGTGTTCACGGTTTTTCCCTTACTGTAACCACTGACTTGTAATACTGTTCGTCTTGACAAATATTGCATTACCTTCTCCTAATATGAATATGTAGTGCCATGAAACGAATAACATACTCACCTGCTTGATTATTCAGTTATTAACCGTAGTGAACTAATATCCAAAGTGATATGGAGTTGAATATGTTGCATATTCCCTGTATGATTTAGTGTAAGTTTTTGAAATATAATCATTTTGCACAGCCTTCGTTGAGTGTTTTCAAAAGAATCTGCTCGGATATTTCACTCCCACATCGAGACGTCGATAACTCCACCTCGGCTTGAAGACTGAAATAAGATGAGAGTGAGATTCTCGTGTAGAGAAAACTCAAGCCTGCTAATTATTTTTTGTTTGTCTGTACTTAGATGAGTCTTTTTCTCTTATGATTCATTTCTAACCAAGCTGAAAATCAAAATGAGTACTATAGTTTTCTAATCTTACTTTGAGAGAAACCTGTGCGACTTTACGCTGATGATCTAATCACTACAGCCCAACATTTACCTTTATCTTTATTCATTGTGGTTTATTAGCTTAGCTTCTGTATTTATCTCACTCCTGATATATTTTTCCACATAGACTTAGCATTGGGAACTCGTACTCAATGCCCAGAGAGTATTTTTCTAAATACTCAATGGGGGATTATGTCACAAATGTTAGTCGATTAGTCAAAGTGAGGGGTGAGATAAATTTAGAAACCTACTCAAGTTTTCCGTCAGAGCTTGATCCCAACTAATTTAATTCGCTACGTGATTCATGAGGCTTCGCCTTGTGAATTTCCATGCTATTCAAACTCAATGGGATACTAGCTCTGACCATAAACTTCCATAGGTTTCCTCGATAATATCGTCTGATCTATCCAGGGAGTTATTTGCCTTTATCTTTCTTCATTGTGATGTTTTTTTCCCTTTCTATAGTTCCCAAACAGCCCTGCAGGGGGCAGCACGGACTTCTGCTGATAAGGTGAACCATTGTGCCGGTCCTGCTTTGCCGTATGTGTCCTCTGTGGGTGGCTCCACCCCTCACTACGCCCCGCCCACTGTAAACTCCGTATCTGGCTCCACCCCTCACTACGCCCCGCCCACTCTGAGCTCCGTATCTGGCTCCACACCTCACTACGCCCCGCCCCCTCTGACCGTGGACACGCCCCCTGTAGCCTCCCCCGCCCACACTGGCTCCTCCTCCCCTGAGCCTAGCCTCCTCGCCACCAGTGGCTACCTCTCTATGACCACAGGGGCCGCCACCCATAGCTCCGCCCATTATGTCAATCACCTGGAGAAACTGACCAATGGGGAGGCAGGATCTAAGCCCCACCTCCCTCTGCTTCCTAACGGACACCCCGCATCGAGTCTACAGTTCGGAGGCGTGGTATCCCCACTCTCCCCGGGGGAGATTATTGTAAACCAACCCCACTGGTTCAAGCCCATTCAAAGCACAAGCCAGAGAAGTGGGTGGGGCCAGGAACAGGAAGGGGCGGAGTCAGAGTTGAGTGACAGCCAGGGATCCGTAACTGAGCACCAGGCGCTGGGCACACTTTCCTATCCACCTGTGAGTACCGACTGACGCTGTGGTTGTGATTCTTTATCTATGCACGAGTGAATGTCACTACTTTCCCTTTCAGTCTCTAGTTACAATCATTCGTATCTATTTCTCAGAGATGTCAGTTTTCCTTTTTTTCCGTGGAAATCCACTTTTTCATCCTCAGTATATGTTATTTCCTGTCCTGAAACAAAGTATTTAAGCCGTGGCAACAGAAGCCTCTGGATCTGGAGGAAAATAAGATATTATTACATACCTATGGCCGAACGTCTATGAAATACTACCCGCTATTAGGGGTACAGTATAAATAATGTTCGGGCGCACTGCGCCTGTAGTAAATATTCGGGCGCACGGTGACCATTGGGTCAATTGGTGCATATAATAAGTTTCTAAAATGGCCGTTTTTTTATATTTAGGTATGTAATAATAAGAAAACGTAGTGACTGAGTCCGTAGGGTGCCATTCTTGGCCTTTTGATGCTATGAAAACGTCCCTCTGCCTGCAGCGTCGGGACGAATTTATGGCATCAAAAGACCTCGAACGGCCATCCCTTCGTGCTCAGTAACCACGTTTTCTCTTAGTATTAATTATTGGTATTGTATCATTTACACTAATAAAACAGTGGGTTGAACCTCCCCCACAGACCCTTAGCCCCATGCCATGGCCGACAGGACATAAATTATCTAAGTTTTCTCTGCCTTTCTGATGAAGAAAAATCTACATGAAAATGTTTCCACATCTTTGTATCTGACTCCAACTGACATCCCTGATTTCTGCAATGCACACGCGTGAACTTTTGCTCTCTTTGATCAATAATTTGCCAATTCTGCTTATTTGGTCAGTGTTAAAGTTAAATCATTGTGAAATTTGGGTATAAATGGGTTTCCTTCCTTCAACTCTCTGCGAGTTTGTTTGGGGTGGTATCATTCTCTCAGGAAAAAAATTCATTGTGAACTTTGTATTGAAACTGTTGATTTTAGAAACGTTCCACTCATCAAATATCTCCTCTAGTTTTCTTACATATATAGAAAAGGACTCGGCATATCTTTGTTTCCTGACCGCCTATTAGGTCTGTGTAATCCTGTTTTGAGACGTTTGGGTGTCAATCTATCCTCCCAGGGTTCGGCGACACTTGATCACTCCCTTCAAACTGATCCAAAGGCAGACTCTGCCAGGTCCCAGCAACAAAAATCCCGCCGAGCTGGTTCTGACGTCACCAGGCTACGTCACAGGTACGTCACTAGGTAAAATATTTTATTTGCAGAAAAAGCCCATCAAACTAGAACTCCCCGCTAATAAATACACAATATCGACTGGCTCAGATACAAGTGCTCGTATGCTCTGAGGAGTTGAGGTATAGTAATATCCGAGCGCATACACGGATATTATTCACAGGCAACTCGGAGGAGCATACAACTGCTTGTATTTGAAACCAATATTATATATATATTATCCACCTATTCCTGCCGATATTAGTTCATTTAGGTACGCACTATTTTTCCTTATGCACCATTTATTGCAACTCAGACCATACAACCTATCTGTATGCTCCATGTATTTAGATACACATTCCCCATGTGTTTTCTATGGACACCTTGTATTAGGTGGATAATAAATAGATGTCCTCTCCGGAATTTTAGATGATAACACTTTATTCCTTATCTGACGATGTTTCGACCATCACAGGTCTTCTTCAAGACAGGAATATTTCAATCATATTATGTGAAAAAAGACCTTTTTTCTACCTAATTTATAAAACGTATATTGTAAAAGACAAATCAAATTCCAACCGAATTCTACCCTTTAGACGAATCGCTTCCTGGGGACCTGATACCAATGAGGACGCTGGGAAACAGACTGAACCAAGCCGTCCACTGCCAGGTAAGCATATTCACGCCCCGATCCCAGTCTTAACACTGCCAGGTAGTAGTATATAAAAACATAGTTATGACGCCTATACGATGTTACTTATTCGAGGTGTATGACAGAATTTGTTCCGAACGAGTTCGAAGAACTAGTTCGGAACAAATTCTGTCATACTCCAAGAATAAGTAACATCGTATTGGCGTCATCACTGTGTTTTTTTATTATTATATACCTTATTTTGGTTAAAATCCTCCGAAATCGACTCTGTTGACACTATCACTGTCCACCAAGTACATCACCATACTCATCCGGAAGTTGCGCCTGCGCGAGTTATATTTGATCTCCGAACAGATCTTTGGTTCGAATAGATAGCGTTAACGTACCTGAATTACGCTTGGAGAATGTGAAGTTACCCGGATTCACCTTTTACATCACCAATCGTATCACTACTGATTGTTTATTTGATTAAACGGAACGGAATATCGGCTTCGGAGAGTAAAGTTAACGTTTTCTAGTTACCATGGCGCCTTGGTTCGTAGTTTCTGAATTTGTGTGTTGCGATGCGTCTTACACGCAGACCGTAACGAGTTATAACGTGTATTGACCAAATATCGAAGCAACTAACATATAGCCTTAACCTGAGACCGTTTGAATGGCGTACATATGCTATATTGAAAGATTACATCACTCGCTTTGCCGTCTTGATGGTGCGGCCGCCGACACGTCATCGTTGGGATTTCCCAGAGCGTAGGGAAACCCCGCTAATGACGTCACACGTATACGGTCGCCTTTGTTGACGCTCATTCGGTCGGTGTTGATATCGAACGAATACACATATTTAAGTAATTTAAACGGTATCAGGGGAATTCTACACGTTAGTTGCCTCGATATTTGGTCAATACACGTGATAAGTCATTGCGTTGCCCGTGTAAGACGCATCGGAACACGCGAAGTGAAGAGAACTGCCATTTGCAATTCTTCCGCCCAGATTTGTGTTGTCAGCCTCTCGGCCAATCAGATTCCGTTATTTGTTCTAAGCACGCCGTACTAAGGTCAAAGCACGTGTTGTCGGCCTCTCGGCCAATCTGATTCCGTACGTTGTTCAAAGCACGCACGTACTAAGGTTCAAAGCACGCAATCTGTATGTAAATATGATGCTACACGGCTTATCACGCAATATGTACGTTACGAAGGAACCCCCAGCAGCGGACAGTATGGTGTGTCACTTAGTGCATAGGTATATAATAATAGGGGAGATAGCTCAGTGGTTAAGGCACTGGACTTGTAATCCCAAGGTTGCGAGTTCGAGCCCCACTGCAGCCACTCTTCTTCTTCATTGCCAGCAGTGGTAGATTTACTGCTATATCAAAGGCCAATCCTTTTCATACCATGTCTATGTGGTGTGAGAACTAAAAGAACTCCCACCTCAGTAAATGTGTAGTGGTGAGATTTCTACTTAAATTCATCACATAGATTCGATCACCACCCTTGTGGTGTACAAGAACCTGGAGAAAGTCTGATAAGAACCTATAATGATTAACTGGACATTGAATCAAACCAAACAACCAACCAACTGCCAGGTAAGCATGTTCAAACCCCCAATTGACCCCAGTCACAGCCTCCCACTGGTAAACCTTAGCCTAGGTTTTTATGTGTGAGTTAAGACTTTTTCTACAAGAAACTAGAATCTCTAGACCAGAGGTTCTTCAGACAAAGGATAATTCATAGTCTTGAGCTGCTCGGTAAAAAACTCACCCGCCATGTCCCAAAGGTTGGATAAAACATCATTTAACATGCTTATTTATCCTACCCCTAATTAAAAACGCCATAGGCTTAACCTGGGATTTGTTTATGTCGTTGGTTGTGACATAAAGTGTTGTTTATGTCACTCCTTTCTAATATTCTAAAATCGTGGAGACGGGGTAGGATAAAATCTAGACGCCACTCATTTGGGTTTGAGTTTATTTATATCATGCATTGTGTTGGCTCCGTAATCTCACGAGTCGAACTCAATCTCGTGAAGTGTTTTGATATTATTCATCCCATGAAAACAGGATGTATTCCAGTGTAATAAAAGAACTCTTCGTACATGATAAATGCTAGTTTACTCATGTTTTCGCATACTGCAGATAAACTAGTGCAGGCGCGTCTATCTCAGACCAAACCGGATGAGGCAGAGCGCAGGCGCGACGCTTTAACCTGCGTCTTCCGGTACCTGGACACGCCTGCGCTGTGCGGCGTGTCGCTGGTGTGCCGCGAGTGGCGTGATGTCAGTAGGCAACCAGCGTTGTGGAGGAAGATTTGTTTACAGCGAGCAGCCGTCAGCTCCAAGGTGAGTGACCTTGCAAAGGTCACGGCAGTTTCACTGGTCTGGTGGTTATACGTAGTAGAACGCTGTGTCAGCCATCCCTCCCTACAGACGTACTTACAAATATTCGCCGAGTCAACCTCGAAGTTGGTGGCGCTACAAACTCCCTTCACGGCCATCTTGGCAAAGCACCTATGCAGTGCTAAGCCTATGGTGAATTCAAATGTTCATTTCTAATAGTTTTTAATATGTAGGGATGTGTTCAGTAACCCTCAAGCCTTTCCCTCGACAAAACAAGACCAATCTTGCAGTTTCAGATTAAATGATTATGTGATGGCCTCAGTTTAGCCTCCGAATGCCTCCGACCCTGTGGAATGATCTGCCTGTTGAGGTGCAGAAATGTACCTCTACTTACCTGTTCAAAAAACATATTCGTGCTAAATGTAGACTGTGGAGTGACGCAAACTCGTAAATATCCGTTTTGTGTGTAAAAATCAGTAGTACAATTCCTATCATTCTCATCTCATCATATACCCCTATCTGGATAACATTACCTTATTTCAACAACTGCATGTGTGAATTACACATTAGAAAGTAAATTAGTAGAGTTTTACACCATTTTACACTCTGACAGTGGTTTGTTGTCAACAGCAAGATGATGGACTGATCCGTTGTCAGGGGAATTTGGGGAGTATTTTGAACTGGAAGTGTCCAGATGATGCGGAGAATAGGCAAACTCTCCGAATTCTTTGCGAACCAAACTGGTTTGCACAAAAACGTTTGTAAAGGAGGTGGCATGAAATAAAAAAAAGTTGAATCAAACAACTTACATCAAAATCTTTAGTCTGCCATTATATCTGTAGCAGCTGTCACCGTTTTCCTTATCAAATCCTCCTTTGAATCCCTGAATGGGTTTATGACCCCTCTTGCAATGGATTCATCGCACACAATCGCATGAAAAGTCCAGGGTATGCTCCGCTGATACGATGGAATCACCAATGTATATAGGCCTAGGTGTAGAACTTAATTGTGATATTCATGAGGTACTCACATTTAATTATGATTATATTAATTCTCAGCCCTCACGCTTAACAAGGTATCAGAATAACCCCTTAATAAGTGTTCGCAGTTTGTCCACTTAAGTAGTTTATCTAAATTGTGTTTCTTCATTCCAGTTTCTCAGAACGATTTCGCGATGGTGCACCGAGTTACAATCCATCTCACTAGAAGGTGAGTGGTCAATTTTCGATGAAATAAATCCAGAGTACTGGAATTCAACCTAATCTTTTTAATGTCAATCACAAAAAGGACGTACGCAAATTATCTGAAATAATGTACCCCCTCCCCCACCTGCCATCTCTAACTTGATTAAAGGCATATATCCCACAATACACAGTGGTGCCACCTGATGATTTTGAAATACTGACAATTATCAATTCAAACCAATTCCTTTGACTTATTAGCAGGTGGACGGTTGGTCTTTAGGTTATGGCTATAGCCAACTGTAGAGTAGTACACATGCTTGTAAAGTCACTAGATGACCTGACCACATTTTTTATTTTTATAGCTAACTAAGTACTGATAGGAAAATGATTTCTGTTTTGGAAAGACGGTTTTATGGTGGTACAATGCCTTACAGTTTTAATATTTAGTATTTTGGCATGGACTTTAAAAAGGGTGAATTCAGTTTGGGGGGACCTTTGTAGTCACAGGTCCATTTTTAAGAACTCCTTTATGGACATACAGTAAAACCCCGCGTAAGCGGACACCCTCGGTTCCGGGCCAAAGTGACCGCTTAAGCAGGGTGTCCGCTTACGCGGGGTTTTCAAGTTTCCTCCAGTCCAATATATATGTGTTATATATCGATATGTAGGGCAGACAGAGGCGATAATAGATCTGAAATCAATTTTCTGATAATTTAATTGGGTCCGAAGTTATTAAACCTTGAATTACAAAATCTATTTTCTATGAATATACTAATAAACACTGAAAAAAAGACAGATTAATCTATTTTGGGTAGGGTGTCCGTTGGAAGCGTCCGCTTACACGGGGTTTTAGGCCTTTTCGTACCGAAATAACTGTCCGCTTACGCATGGTGTCCGCTTACGCGGGGTTAAAATAAACATCTAATAGGGGAAAAATTTCCGTTCCGAGCAAAAGTGTCCGCTAACGCGGGGTGACCGCTTACGTGGGGTGTCCGTTAGGCGGGGTTCTACTGTATTTCTACCCCTTAAACTGATTGAATCAGTATATGATATGCCTCATTTGAAAGAGAATAAAAAACAGTAGGTGCTAGGAAGTGGAATTTTCTAAGTAGATTCTATACTTACAGAGATATTCAAGTATTTGTTGAAAGCGGGGGGGATTTTCAGTGAAATGGGCATGCTCAAACAGATGTTTACTCAATATTGATTTACAGTGAGCATTGGTGTAACATTTACCATCTCCATAAGTGGCACTGACAGTTGCTTACACTCTAGGAAGTGTCATTATTTAGGTGAAATGTATATTTGATGGGCTATTCATGTATTTTTGCCAAATCTCATAATAGGAGGGGGGGAGGCATCAGGTGTATGAGAGGCTGGTTTATTCAGCATATTTACACATAAACAGAAGTCAAAATGGTTCATAACTTTGTTGTAGGAATCAGTCAAGACCCAGTCAAATTATATTGTTTTGTAAAATCATTTGTAATGTCATTTACCACCAGATATTGGCTTGACCTACTTTATTGGTGTATATAGGAACAAAGTTTTTGTTGGACCACATGGGCAGGCAACATGCAGACAGGTCTGTGTGCACTCATCCATTAGGCAAAAACGATTGCCAATTGAATCCCCTACAGGTAGCTAAATATATGTGTGCACTGATCCATGAAGTTCTGTGTTCACAGAGGAATAGGCCTTTAAATAGCCAATCAATGCAGATCCTTCCTATTCATGGACTCCCTCCCTCCCTCCCTCCCTCCCTCCCCCCCTTAGTTAGAATTAAGATATCAAAATATTTTCAGTCAACAATTTTAAACATGTATTAAGCTACTTGTAGTGAGTTTAAATGCGTCCACCTGCTTATTTGGCCTTTTAAAGGCCAATTATTCTATTCGGAAATGCACACTTAGCTCTTGTTCTCATACCAAATGTGTAAAGTGTAACATATTTTCGAGGTTGGTTTAACCCAATAGGTAAATTAGGCCAAGTTACATATGCCTAATTCACACAGGAAATGTACTGTGAAATATGTGTTGGATAATTTTTTCGTTCCTGAGGGGGGATCCCCCCTGGTTTGAAAAAATGTACTGTGAAATATGGTTCTCTATCAAAAACAAGCTCGGTGACCTGTGATTTTTAAAACTTAAATGTGTAGTACTACAAATTTACTACATTTTGTGAAAATTTGAAGAGAGTGACCTGGGTTTTACTAGGTCAAAAACAACCTATTAGAATTTCTATTTACAGTAGAACCCGTGTAAGCGGGCATCCTCCATTCTGGGCCAAAGTGTTCGTTTACGCGGGGTGTCCGCTAACATGGCTTACATGGGGTTGAAATAAACATCTAATAGAGGGAACCGTTCCGAGCAAAGGTGTCCGTTAACGCGGGGTGTCCGTTCTACTGTATTCTATTATAATATGTTTTATAAAACTTTGGGATTATCATATTCAATATCTAGGAAATTGATATAGATTTGACCTTTCAAGGCAAATTGTCCGATATGCCATTAAAGAAGGGGCATACGCAAAATTTCGAAAAAGATTTTACCCCCACCACCCGCCCTCAGTGTATGTACTTTATGGATGGCCCCTTATGGCATTTCGCACTCAATTTCCTTGTTCTTATCACCTATTTTCCGTATTTTAAATGAAGAAATTGATTTTTAAATATTCATATTTTAGGGCTTTACGGGAGAATGAGACGCGAAAATGAGACTACAGAGGAGTACAAGAAAGCGATAAGGTAATTGAAATACTGTACCAATTATCAGAAAATTGAAGATTCTTATGAAGGCTTGTTTCGTTATATTACATTTGTAATGGAAACCGATACTTTGAATCAGAGGGTAAGTATTTCTCATTCAAAAATGGATCTTGATTAATGCCATTCTGTAGAATACCATATTGGATGAGTGCGCTGTAACAGGCTTTTAAGTAGCATACAGGCCCATGTGAAACTAAAAAGATTAATATTGAGTGATAGTATTGTCAAATAATTTGTCTTATTTTGTCTTTTTCTGCTCAATTTTGAGCCATTTTAGTGTCGTCAACAATATCCTGTTAATCACACATCTTGTGAGAAAACAGTCCGTAGGGATGGCCATTCTCTGTCTATAGACTCAAAATTATGGACCTCATACGGCCATCCCTACGGGCTCAGTAACCCTGTTTTCTCATAGTTCACCTTTTTGTCACCAGGGGGAATCTAGAGGTGGGACTGGAGGAGTTGCTGATGGCTGCGGCCGACACTCTCCTGTCCTTACGAGTCGTCGACTGTGGACCTATCCTCACTGACCGGTCAGTAAACCCCTTTATTATATACCCATGGCGGCTAGTGTAACTCTCTTACTCTAGTTACTGTTGTTCTCACCAGCTGTCTCTTACTCTAGTTACTGATGTTCACACCATGTGTTTCTTACTCTAGTTATTGATCTTTACACCAGGTGTCTCTTACTCCAGTTACCGATGTTCACACCAGGTGTCTCTTACTCTAGTTACTGATGTTCACACCAGGTGTCTCTTACTCTAGTTACTGATGCTCTCACCAGGTGTCTCTTACTCTAGTTACTGTTGTTCTCACCACGTGTCTCTTACTCTAGTTAATGATGTTCTCACCAGGTGTCTCTTCCTCTAGTTACTGATGTTCATACCAGGTGTCTCTTACCCTAGTTACTGATGTTCTCACCAGGTGTCTCTGGCTGGCGAGCTGCTCGTCGCGACTCCTGCAGCGCGTGGCCTACGTGAGTGACTCGGACCCAGTCGGATCAGAAGTCATCTGGGCCCTCGGAGCAGGATGTCGTCAAATACAGACTCTCATCATCCCGCCCAAGTACCCGAAGTGAGTGAAGCATTCAGGGAACTCCCTGAAATCTGATATGATACAATATAAATGTCTCCCTGGTTAAACCAGGTAATGATATAGTCATAGTACAATGAAGAGTAGTATTAGAGTAACACTCAAGTGTGGGCTGGACAATACAGAACCAGTACAGGACAATAATGTATACAGAAATAAGAAAGAACAGTTGGACAGACAAACAGTACAGTATATTTCCAATGTATGTTGGACCCCGACAAGAAATTTTACAAATAATTCCCGATCAACTCCGATAGAATTTTTATCGGGAACTCCAATCAGGGCTCCCAAAAACATGTGCCAAGCCTTTGATGTTCCTGATTTGTTTCCGATATGTGCCAGTGCACCAAAGCATGACCTTCACCCTCATTTGCATATACTTGAATTTGTGTCAGAAATGAATCTGAAATGGGATCTTAATGCACATGACAATCGTAATGCCTCCATTCCAATCTGACACTTCCGGATTGAATTCCAATAGTAGAAAATATGAAACATGTCGAATCCAAACATAAGGGCTATGATAAGAATTTCCAATCGGGGTCCAGTCGTAGTTCAATTGGGATCCATGTCGTAAGCTGCCGCCCACCGCTACGATAGGAAAACATTCCTGACAATAATTTTTCAATTCCAGTTTGAAACTCTATTGGGAACTCTATCGGGAACCTTATCAGGAACTGGTGGGTTCCTGCTTTTATTTTTGACATGAATTGACACAATGTTTGGCGGTTTTCTCACACAGTGCTCATCCTCACCGCTTCACAGACCGCTGTCTCACCATGACCGCCTCCTGCTGGCCTCACCTCCTCGTACTCTGTGTCGGAGGTGTCGAGATATCCGCCAAAGGACTCGCAGCTCTGGGTTTGTACTCTTATTGGTTATTATTTATAGAGTCCAAGGATGCCAGTTTTCAATGTTTCCAATGAAAATAATGTTTCCTTTTCCCCTTTGTGTTAATAGTGTCATACCAACAGCTAAATAACATAATTACGAGGACGCTGCCCTAAAATAATGTTTATTACACACAGACATTATTTACACACTTTAGTTAAAACATTCGAGGAATGTAATGATGTGAATAAAATGTTTGACATAAACCAAATTTTCTTTAAAAGGAAAATTGATAAGAGTATTGAATACGATAATATACGAGTTGATAAAATACAGTACATGTGTCAACGAGTATCACAGTATCTTAATGAGAGTCAGCTGCTAAATAACATAATTTAGACACAACCCATGATCCCTCACTGAACCTCTCCACTGACCAATGTAACAACTTTAGAATTCTCTCGATCCTCCACTGCAATACGGATGTAATGCGTAATTATATAGAACGTCCTGACCATGCTGTACAAGCTACAAAACGAGATGATAATTCACGGTTCGTACGGAACTCGACGTAAACGCCTCGTTCCGTACAAACCGTGAATTATCATCGAGTTTTGTGGCTTGTACAAGCATGGTAGGTCGTTCTATATTTACTATATACCTGAAATAAAACAAAAAATTTTCATTTGGCTTAACAATCAATATTTTAATAAACGAGTATGGGTAGGTAGTCCGTATAATAGTGTACGGACAGGCGGTCCGTACAGTATATTTACGTCATATGCCGAAACGGTGCGTATTTAGAGTATATACGGCATGGGTATATATAGTAAACCCTGT
The DNA here is from genome assembly GCA_950022655.1 of Alentia gelatinosa. Lineage (NCBI taxonomy): Eukaryota > Metazoa > Annelida > Polychaeta > Phyllodocida > Polynoidae > Alentia > Alentia gelatinosa. The sequence continues at coordinate 88,316,184 of OX465582.1, forward strand.
ATTAAAATGAAAAATATTTCAATGTATTTTTCTGAGCCGAATTGGCAACACTGAATTAGCTAGCGATAGTTGTCAGTCAGGTTGATGATATACAGAAACAGACACTCTTCAAATATCAAAAATATGTCCAGAAATTATTGATCAGATACATCCTGATGCCATAGACAGAGGGATGTATCTGATCAATAATTCTACCAAGTATTTTGACATGCGAAGATATTCAGCCTGTTTTGGTATTATCATATACCTAAAAATGGCGAAAGGTGATCTTACACCCCGTAGGTCACAGTGTGACGAACAGGTATAAATACGCCATGGGTAGGAGCGGGCAGTATACTTAGTTGATACAGCTATAGGTATAATAATAATAATGAGAGAAAACGTGGTTACTGAGCCCAAAGGGATGGCCGTTCAAGGTTTTTTTTTAACCATAAATACGTCCCGATGCCGCAGGCGGAGAGACGTATCTAGGGCATAAAAAGGCCGAGAATGGCATCCCTTCTGGCTCAGTCACTACGTTTTCTTATTATAACATACCTAAATATAAAAAAAACCTCCATTATATGTACATATTAAATGTACCAAGTGACCCAATGGTCACAGTGCACCCGAATATTCACTACGGGCGCATTTTTTATACTGCACCCCTAGCAGCGGGTAGTATTTCATAAACATTCAGCCATAGGTATGGTATGATAATTAGAAATAAACATGTTATGTTATGAGGTAAGTTTTAAGAACTGGGCAAAATAAATTCATGAAGTTACAAAAAGACTTTATAATTTTGTAAATATTAATCAATGCTCTTCCCCTGTTGGCGCTTGCAGCGAAGACTTGCTCGCGGCTGCAGGTCTTGGAGCTGGACCACGCCTGTGAGGTGTCGGAGGAGGCGGCTGTCGCTGCATGTCGGAACGGTCTCCGTGGTCTCCACACCCTGCAGTTCTCGTCCACGCCCGTCACGCCACGCGCCCTGCTGCACTTTGTCAGTGAGTCTCATGTTAGCTTCATAACACTGGCCCTTTATCAATGTGCCTTTTGTATTCTTCATAACCCTGCCTTTATTTATCAATATGCCTGTTGTATTCTTCATAACCCTGGCATTCTTTATCCATATGCCTGTTGTATTCCTCATAACCCTGGCATTCTTTATCAATATGCCTGTTGTATTCATCATAACCCTGCCTTACTTTATCAATATGCCTGTTATATTCTTCATAACCCTGCCTATCTTTATCCATATGCCTGTTGTATTCTCAATAACTGTCCTTCTTTATCAATATGCTTGTTATATTCTTCATAACCCTGCCTTACTCTATCAATATGCCTGTTATATTCCTCATAACCCTGCCTTTCTTTATCAATATGCCTGTTATATTCTTCATAACCCTGCCTTTCTTTATCAATATGCCTGTTGTATTCCTCATAACCCTGCCCTTCTTTATCAATATGCCTGTTGTATTCCTCATAACCCTGCCCTTCTTTATCAATATGCCTGTTGTATTCTTCATAACCCTACCCTTCTTTATCAATATGCCTGTTATATTCCTCATAACCCTGCCCTTCCTTATCAGAAGAAACCAGTCTGTATTGTATTTATCATCCACCTTCTAGTTCATTTTAGGTATGCACTATTTTTCCGTATGCGCTGGCTTTTGCAACACGGAACATACGGCATATCCGTATGCTCTGGGTATGGTGATGCACACTGCCCATATGTTTTCTATGAACACTATGTATTGGATGGATATATCTGTTTGCTCCGGGTATGTAGATACAGGCTGCCCATGTGTTTTCTATGGACACTATGCATCAGATGGGTGATATACCATATCTGGATGATCTGGGTATGTAGATACAGGCTGCCCATGTGTTTTTTTATGGACACTGTATTAGATGGATAATAAAAATCTGTATGCTGTATCCTGTATGCTCTGGGTATTTAGGTACAGGCTGCCTGTTCTCTATGGACACCATGTATTAGATGGATAATAAATATCTGTATGCTGTTTGCTCCGGGTATGTAGATACACGCTGTCCATGTGTTATCTATGGACACTGTATTTATAGGTGGATATATCTATTTGCTCCGGGTATTTAGATACACGCTGCCCATGTGCTATCTATGGACACAATGTGTTAGGTGGATGATAAAGAATAGACTTCACCATTCTGTGTATGATCCTCCAGAGTGAATCATCAGTATTTATGATTTATTCCAGTCTGGTCCATGTGGGAGTGAGGTTTATCTCACCCCTGGTATATTTTTTCCCATAGACTTAACATTGGTAACTCATACTCAATGCCCATGGAGTAATAAGTAAAAAAGTTTCCTCTGTTGTACTTGGTGAACAGAAACCACTCTCTGTTCCAGGTTCCTGTCCAAGCTTACAGACGGTGCGTATTCACGTCAGTATCAGCGACTACTTCCAAGACACTGAGGACACCGAGAACCAGCGACATTACCGTGACGTCATCTCCAAACTTAAGGTGGGACATTAGATATTACACAATTTATGGAATTCTTTTAACTCTTTCAGTCCTGAAGATGCCTGGAAGCATTTTACGTGTTATTTCAAATGAGAAATAAGTGCAAATTTCAATTTGGGAAATAGATTTATTTTCTTGTATTTTACACCAAATATTGAAAACCAGTATCATTCAAAATGGGGGGAGGGGGGTGTTATCCCAGCAAATAACTTCAGGGACTTTCTTCAAGTGATGCTGACATCCCTGTTTGTTCCATAAGTTCTGTTAGCTTTTCCTACCTTTTAAATTTCTTTATTGCAAACTCTTACACACAGCATTTTTTCACAGGTACAACGTTATTGGTTACATATTTGTACAGGCCCATTACATCGATGTCAAAACTTGTTGATACATGTAGACAGTCTAGTATACTCTACACTGGTATATAATAGTGATAATAGTTATAATACATCTTTTATTTGTGTTTGATTTCTAGCTCGTCCAGAGTCGTCCGGGCATGAATGACGTCATCCACATCCGGGACACTAGCTGAATTGTGGAGTTCATGGATTATTGATATAAGATTCGAATCGGTGCTTCCTGTTTTCTCATAGCAGAGATAGTGCTAGGAAAGAAATTAGTATCCATTTCACCTTTTTGGAGAACCGTAGTGAACCGTAGTGCCATAACATTAACATTATTTAATCGAAATCATCTAGAAATCACACTTTTATCAAAGGGTTTCACATATTTGAAGAACCAATTTTGCTGTCATGTAGCCTTATGTACACATGTGTTTGAAATATCTCAAATAAGTCTTCCAAAATGACACTCTGTAACTTCCAGCATCATGAGATGAGAACTAATAACAGAAATGAGTGTGTATTACCTACCATATAGATATGTGCATCGCTATTTACAAGTAGAACACAAAATACTCCTCAAAGCATTCAGAATTTCACATATTTGAAGAACCAATTTTTCTGTCATGTTCCCTTATATACACATTTAGTTAAAATATCTCAAAACAGTCTTCCAAGATATCACTGTGTAACTTCCAGCATCATGCTTCCACGGATGCATTATTTAAGGTTGCAATCGTATGGAATGTGCCTGAAGTATATATATATTGCCTATCCCACTTTCTAGTTTGTACGATATAAAGACAAAGGTGGGTAGGTATCGCAGTGCCTTCTGTGTCTATACTCAGAACTAAATTTGATACTGGTGCTGCCATCTGGTTTTATGAAAATATTACAGTTTCCCATAGACACCGATAGTTAAGCATTTACCTTCTTCAGATGGCCTTACCATAGAAGTTAGCACTGTGACATGCCTTATATCTTTGCATTTTCTATTTCCTGATATATGAACTTTCAATGAAACTTATATCATGCTGAGTTATTTGCAAATATCAATAGAATTTAGAAATCACCCAACTACCAGCATTTGTCTCTTTATAGTGACGTCGAGGTAACCCTTTTGGGTTATTCCGTTTCCGCGGTTAAATGTTTCTTTACAGGGTATTCCCATGTTCGCTGAGCGAATCTTCGAAACAATAAAGAGTTGGTGTGCCATAAGCTTTGCATTGATGTCTTTTCTTGATGGCGCCACCTGGTGATTTTAAGATACCAGAAATTATCAATTCAAACTGGTTCCTTTGACTTATTCTAATATCAAATGAGTGAAATATGAAATATAGAGGTTGGCCTAACCCAATAAGTAAATTAAGTCAATTTGCACATGAATGAATTATATTGGGAATTTATTGAAAAATGTAGTTTTCTTCAATTCCATCAAAATTAAATGAGAACGGGGACCTATAGTTTTTAAAATCCAAATGTGTAGTACTCCACATTTGCTAAATTGAAAAATTTGACCTGGGTTTCACTATGTGGAAAACAACTTTGAAGAATTTCCATATATATATTCTTTTATAATATTATCATCCTTTTGATATCAGAATCTAGCATGGTGACCTCGGATTCTTTAAAAGTTAGATATGTGCTCTACTGCTCTTTGACATCATCATATATATCCAACTTTCAGGAAAGTGACATGGGTTTTAATTTCCGGGGCAAATTGTCCGATATGCCTTTAAAGCTCACGGGTGTGATGTTTCTTCACCTTGATAAATCAGCTTTGATAAAAAATGTTCACGATAACAGTACATCTCGAGTATTACCCGGGGCGATAAAACCGGTCCCTTCCTGCATAGGCAAAACGGTGTGATGTTATGTTAAAGGCATATCCTACAATCCACAATGGCGCCACCTAGTGATTTTTGGATATTGACAATTTTCAGTGCAAACTGTTTCATTATGATTTATTTATGACAAATGAACAAAATATAACATTTTATTTATTTTTACCTAACCCAATCGGTAAAATAAGCTCATTTTCATGTGCTTGATATATATAGCAAATGTACTGGCAAATATGATTTTCTGCAAGTCTCTCAAAAAACAGCATGGTGACCTATAGTTTTCAAAGCATAAATATGTAGTGTTTTACATTTACATTTGTGTACTATATTCTGTGAAAGTTTTGAGAAAATTACACTGGGTTTTCTATGTGAAATAAAACTTTTCAGAATTTCTATTTATATTACTATAATATTATCATTATATCAATCTTTAGATCAAAAACGAGCCCGGTGACACCCTGTATTTAAGTTAGACATGTGTTCTGTAACACTTAGAAACAAGAGCTAAGTGTGCATTTTCAAATAGAATCATTGGCCTTTAAAAGGCCAAATAAGCAGGTGGACGCATTTAAAACTCACTACAAGTAGCTTAACACATGTTTAAAATTGTTGACTGAAAATATTTTGATATCTTAATTCTAATGAAGGGAGGGAGGGAGGGAATCCATGAATAGGGAAGGACCTGCATTGATTGGCTATTTAAAGGCCTATTCCTCTGTGAACACAGTAGTTCATGGGTCAGTGCACACATATATTTAGCTACCTGTAGGGATTCAATTGGCAATTTGCCTCATGGATGAGTGCACACAGACCTGTCTGCATGCTGCCTGCCCATGTGGTCCAACAAAAACTTTCTTCCTATATCCAACAATAAAGTAGGTCAAGCCAATATTTGGTGGTAAATGACATTACAAATGATTTTACAAAACAATATCATTTGACTGGGTCTTGACTGATTCCTAAAACAAAGTTATGAACCATTTTGACTTCTGTTTGTGTGTAAATATGATGAATAAAATATCTTCTCATACACCGGCCTCTCCCCCCCCCCCCCTCCTATTATGAGATTTGGCAAAAATACATGAATAGCACAACAAATATACATTTCACCTTAATAATGACACTTTCTTGGGTGTAAGCAACTGTCAGTGCCACATATGGTGATGGTAAATTTTACACTAATGCTGAATGTAAATCAATATTGAGTAAACATGTGTTTGAGTATGCCCATTTCACTGAACCCCCCCCCCCCCCACTTTTAACAAACACTTGAATATCTCATTTAATATAGAATTCACCTAGAAAATTCCACTTCCTAGCACCTACTGTTTTTTATTGTCTTTCAAATGAGGCATATTATATTATGATTCAACCACTTTAAGGGGTAGAAATATGTGCAGAAAGGAGTTCTTAAAAATGGACTTGTGATTACAGAAGTCCCCCCCCCCCCCAACTGAATTCACTATCTTTTTAAAATCCATACCAAAATGCTAAATATCAAAACTATAAGGCATTGTACCACCATAAAACCTTCTGTCCAAAACAGAAATTATATTCCTATTTGTACTTAGTTAGCTATAAAAGGCAAAAATGTGGCCAGGTCACTTAGTGACTCTACAAGCAGTTGTACTACAGTAGGCTATAGCCATAACCTAAAGACCAACAGTCCACCTGCTAATAATCATATTCAATTTTCAGGTAAATGACATGGGTCTTAATTGACTAGTCATATTGTCCCGTATGCCTTTAAACTGGTTCCAGGTTTCTAGTTTGACCTAATTGGTAAATTAGGCTCATTTTCATTTCCTTGGTTCATATTAGATATGTGATGAAAAATAAGTCTTTTTCAATTCTTTCAAAAACAAGGATGGTGACCAATACTTTTTAAAGCCTAAGCGTGTAGTACTATACAGTAAAACCCCGTTTCTGGAACACCCCGCTTTAACACTATCCAGCCAAGCAGGTTGGTGGGTACCAGTAGTTACAGGGGCTAGGATGCCTCTGGGCTGTATGTCTCTGGGGGCGAGAATGCCTTGAGGCATTCAGGAAAGTTTCCCTTGTGATGTGACCTAGAGAACTTCTTTATTGCCATATTTCAATTTCTTTTTGAAACAGTATACAAAATGTATTGATTTCCACACATAAATCTTTCCATATTTTACATAAACTCTTTAAATTTTTCTTGTATTTATTGGAAAATGCCTGAATATATTATGAATGCCTGTGGACATTTTAACTCCCCGTGTACATAATGCCTGTAGGCATTTTCGCCCTAAATGGGTTAATAAAACAGATATTTGTAGTGTTACCAGATCAGTCACCTATTTAGAAACCCAGTATTTGGATACCCCCCGAGAGGCAGTTTTCTATGTCAGATCCTAGAAATGTCAACACTGAACCTGTGAATAGTAAATTATATGTCCATTGATATCAAGGCCCTGTCGATTGGTAGCGGTTGTAGCGATTAGAAAGGTTTACCTTTATGGCCGCCTTTATACACAAACTTTATAGTTTTATTTGAGTTTACGATTTTACACTTGATATGGGCCTAGCCGTCCATAAAGAATGAACTGAATTCAGAATTTATTATATGGCAAGTATATCTTTTTACAGGGAGTGCCTATACTCACAATTTGAGACATTGGGGATTCTATAAAAAAGATTTTTTGATGTAGTATGGGAATTTAGAAGAGGAGAAGTGTTGTTCAGGGATGGCTTTTCTTTTTCTATTCAGGAAACGAAATTTAATGACATGAGTGGGGTTTGGGTCCAAGAAATTATAGACTGTAGAATCGTCCCAAGGCAATATATAACACTATATAAGGAGGTCAAGGTAAAGGTCGTGGTTTGCTCTGAATGCAGTCATTGGCTACTGGGTCAATCCATGCCTTCTATGTTCCTTATATGGCAGTGAAGGCAGAGGGACAACTCCATGCAGGAATTAGTAGAAACTGAGTTAGACTTGTCAGTAGTTATGCCACGACGGGAAGGTTGTGCATTACTACACGAAGCGTTAGCTGAGTGTAGTGAGGAACAGACCTCACCAGAGTGGCATAGACACTGACAAGTCTAACTCGAGTTCGGTTTCGTATTTATCCTACCCTGTCTCTACCCTTTTGGAATACTAAAATATAAATATCGATAGAACGACCAACCAAAGTGTAACCGGAACTTTTGAGTCCAACCGGAACTTCTTTCGGAGCAGCTCACAATCTGGTCGCTGATTGGTCGATTTTTTTTAAATCACACTTTATGTCATGGCATGCTGCATAAAATTTGCTATACCTTTGGACCGTTTTTATTAGGGGTAGGATAATACAATATTCGCACCATAGTGGCAATCTTCCATAATGAAGTCACATACAACAATTAACAGTTTACATCAGGACAGAAATTACAATGGATACCACAACACATTCAACATTTTATAAAAGACCAGAAAAAAAACCCAGATCTTTTGATCTTCTTCAATTATAAAGGATATTTTGATAATTTTAGGTGAAATCTTGCTCAAAATATTCAGCATAATCTCATTCATTTTCATTATGAAGTTATGCGGTAGGGCAGGGCATGTAGAGTAGTGCATGTAAATCTCCTGCCTGGAGCACTGTGGAAATAGGCACTATCATGGGCCTATAGAACCTCCAATGTAAAGATAAACTTTCTATACAAAAAATTAAAAAATCTCCCGCTGGCCTACAGAAGAGGCCTCAGTGTGTCCAATGTCGCTTTACTTTGCATTCCATTGATACATGTCGATAAAAAAATGGAAGAACGGCAGAATGTGGGAACAAAGGAGTCAATTTTTAAATATACTGGAGAACTCGACCCGTTTTAAATATTCCCAACTCAAGTATCTTTTAACACAGCTGTGGATAAATACTATACTTAGTGTTAAGTATGTTATCTTGGCTTCAAATGTGGTCTTTTATGGGGAAGAAAACAAGCAGAAAACCCTTCCCTTAAGCCTATTCTAACCTTAACCATAATCCTATTCATAACCCTACTCTATCCCTAACCCTGACCCTAATCCTAACCCTAACTCTAACCCTAACCCTATCCCCAACCCTAACCCTATCCCTAAATATATATATAACTGGATTTATTTTCCAAAGCTGCTGATTCATTCATCCAAAAGCTAACTAGTCAGACCTTTCCTTCTATATGAAACTGTTTTATCCATAAGTATCTAAAACGGGTCGAGTTCTCCAAAAATGGTCAAGTTCTCCTGACAACTACGGGTCAAGTTCGTTTCGGGTCGAGTTCTCCAGTAACCGTTTTCAATATGTACAAGTGGGGTGTGTGGGGATACTGAGCAACCAAAGTGCAACAAGAAGCAGGGAGGGTGGAATAAAAATGTAGAGGGTAGGGCAGGATTATTTAGAAAAAAGAGAAAGTAGTCACACATCAATGTCCAGGGACCGTTTTTTTAGACGCGATAATCGTTAATAGCGACCGTTTTGTATTGATCATACATTTGGCGATAATTTTCGAACCATTGGGGCTAATGGTCGTTGTGTTTACATTAAAGGCATATCCTACAATTCACGGTGGCGCCACCTGGTGATTTTTTAATATTGTCAGTTACCAGGCAAAACTGATTCCTTGGGATTCATTCTACCTCCAAATGCGTACATATAACGTTTTGTCCAGTTTATCCAATCCTAATAGGTAAATTATGCCAATTTACAATTGATTGTATTATATAGGAAATGTACTGAAAATATGGTTTTCTTCAATTCTCTCAAAAATGAGGACGGTGACCTATAGTTTTTAAAACCTAAATAAGTAGCACTATGTATGTACTATATTCCGTGAATGTTTGAGGAGAATGACATGGGTTTTACTATGTGAAAAAAAAGCTTTTTAGAATTTCTATATATTCTTATGTAAAATGATCATAATATTGATCTATAAATCAAAAACTAGCATGGTGACCCCCGATTATTAAGCTAGATATGTATTCCTCATCATTTTCAGGAAATTGACATGGGTTTAAAGTTTCAAGCAAAATTGTCCGATATGCCTTTAAACACTCAAGACATCTTTGACAATCGCTATATACGATTATAACGTCTAAAAAACGGTCCCAGGGCGTTGCTTGATGTAATAACTAGGTCACAGTAGATGCTGAAATTGATACAATATGACGTGGTACTGAATGGAACTAATACTATTCCTCACAGGAAGAAAAACAATATCTATACTTTAGAGAAGTAATAGTGGGAAGAATATACGCAGAAGCGATATTATCTAAGTTTAACTTAAGACTTCGAGAATATCAATTGCTCTGGATCTCGGGACGTTAAGGCCAACACTTTCACGAAAGTGTTAACATAAATAATGTATTGTATATATTAAACATATTGACTTGATTCGATAGGAATATTGCATTTTTCTAAAAGAATCTTAATTTATGTTCTGCCCTTAAAGAAAAGAGGCAAGAGTGTACACAATTATAATTTTTGCGAGATGGCAATGACTTGAAATCATCTGTATTCGGATATGTTGTTATAGGGTGCATAGCTATTGTGTTATGGACGTGGCCATCTTGCCCCTGCACACCAAACAAAACACCAAGTGGCGGGTCCAGTTATCAATGAATTTTATCAAAAACTTGTTTCTTGGTTTGCCACAAAAGGGTTTCACACTAAGTCTCGTGATTATCTGTAGATTATGACAGCAAAAAATAGTGGTTGTGTGTCCCCCCATTTCAGTGGCTCTATCTTACAATTTCCTGGTGGATGATTGCGGAACTAGCAATAGCTCTGTGCCCTATAGGCCAGATGCAGGTTTTGAATGAACTGCGGATATGCATGGGAATTGCACGGTAAGTGCTGAAGTGAAACAGCTAGAAATGTTATAGGCCCTATTGAGGTATCCCATAATTCAGCCTGTTTACAAGTTCCAGTGTTCGCTGGTTGCCGATGTTGTATGGTGATAGACCCTTGAACCGTAACCCACAATTATTGCAGTTTAACAGTTTTTTTTATAAATCTTCAAATTGGAAATTCGATGTCAGAAATGGAAATTTCAGCTATTTCTACCTGTGAATCCGAAATTATATTCAGGTTCTCCAAATATAAATGGGAAAACTATGGTTCATGTGGTCAAAGTGTGCGCAGCCAGTCATGAGCTGAACTTGTGTTTACCCTGGGCGATAATAGGGAGTTTAGTAACCTCTGGAGGGCAGTCTTTTGTGCTGATCTACACCATAGGGGTTGGTCAGGTTAAAACCCCAAAGCATCTGCGGTGAGCGCCTCAAACCAGATACTTTTGTTCTATGAATACTCCCCTTAAGTGTCCCCTTAAGTGGAGTCTCCACTTAAGCGAGGTGTCCCAGAAGCGGGGTATTACTATACTTAATATGAAATATTCATAGCTAACAAATTGATAAAGAAACCAAGATTTATGTTCATTGTAATTTGAAAAAAATTATACACAGGAAAGGAAATAAGAATATGAAAACTTGGCGCCACTGTAGTCGGGGGGCAACCATTGTTATCAGTTGTTATAATCTATAGATGATATTGAGACCAGGCTAAAATTCCTCCATGGCAAGCCCCCCCCCCCCCCCAAAAAAAAAAAAAAATATAATATATATATATATATATATATATATATATATATATATATATATATATATATATATATATATATATATATATATATATATATATATATATATATTGAATAAAATCCATTGATAATTGGTCTCGCCACCCGGTGAGCCAGAGATTGTCCGGTAAGTGTATCAGCGAGAAATGCTACGGTGTGGCTTGACGGAGACGGGTCTGTGTCGGGGTCGAGGGGTGTGTTGGACCTGGGTGTCACCAGGGGGCGGCACTATGCTAAAGTCGTCTGCGGCGTCTGAGACGCAGGTCGAGGGTCGGTGTCGCGTTCTAAAGTCACACCATGACAGAGCCATTGACATAATACAAGGAGTACAGTTACAGCAACGAGTATAGAGAAACTCATGGGTTACAGGGAATTTCTCGTATTTTCCAAAGGAAAAAATATGGTACTCATATTAGGTGGTTTACAGCAGCAGAACAGGATATATGACAGATAGGTAACACTAATAAAACGAATACCAGTGAATTCGATGTCGCGACAGTTTCGGTCCGCGAAATGGGTGAATTCGATACTGGCAGGGGTCCTGGCCGGCCGCCCATGGTCCCGAGTAGCCACACAGCCGGCCAACCCTGAATTATACCTTTGTTCAAAATTCATATCTTTCACCTCTTTCTCCGCTTTACTGTTAGCAGAGCCTTACTGCTAACCCTAACCCTAACACTAGCCTTAACCTATTCCTATCCCTATCCCTAACACTAACCTATCCCTATTCCTAACCCTAACCATAACCTATTCCTATCCCTATCCCTAACCTTAACCTTAACCTATCCCTATCCCTATCCCTAACCCTAACCTTAACCTAACCTTAATCTATCCCTACCCTATCCCTAACACTAACCTATCCCTATCCCTAACCCTAACCATAACCTATTCCTATCCCTATCCCTAACCTTAACCTTAACCTATCCCTATCCCTATCCCTATCCCTAATCCTAACCATAACCACACCTTAATCTATCCCTACCCTATCCCTAACACTAACCTTAACCTATCCCTATCCCTAACCCCAACCTTAACCTATCCCTACCCCCAACCCTATCCTAACCTTAACCTAACTTTAACCTTAACCTTAACCTATCCCTATCCCTAACACTAACACTAACCTATCCCTATCCCCAACCCTAACCTTAATGTATCCCTATCCCTAACCTTAACCTAAGTCCTTAACATATCCCTACTCCTAACTCTAACCCTCACCTATCCATATCTCTATCCCCAACCCTAACCTTAACCTATCCCTATCCTTAAACCGAACCCTAACTCTAACCTTAACCTAGACTGGCCTCAGTCCCTGTATCCTACCGCCACCGCCACCCCACCGCCGCCGCCGCCGCCGCCGCCCCTACCCCACACACCGCTTGATTCATGGGCCAGTCAGAAAAGGATACACTTTATAATGAACTTTATTCGGATTGCTTTTAATCATTTAATGAATGTTCATAATCAAAGACTTGAGCAAGTCTAACCTTAACCCTACCCTAACCCGACCTGACCGCCAAACGGGCGGGCGGGATCGGGACACAGCGGTATCGAATTCACCGGTACCGAACTTCGCAACGACAGCAAAATCACCGGTACCGAACTCGCAGCGGTAGCAAATTCACCGGTACCGCATTTGCACGGTAGGGAATTCACCATGTACCCTAAACACACGGAGAGCAATGTAAAGTCGATGTCTTATACCTATAAGACACCGACACGATGACTCTTCCCGACGACATCTCCTGGTTAATTTACGAGGTTATAAAGGGAGGAAGTGTGATCGGGAATATCGTAAAACCGGATAAATTTTAATCTGGGCTCCCGTATGCGACGACTGGAGTTTGGCGTAGTGATATCCGGAGCCAAAACGAATAAGGTTTTGATTTTATCCTACCCCCTGTGAACGATATTTTTATGTGAGGATAATAACAAAAAACAGGATAAAAACTTTCTGAAGTCCTCCATATAGCTCTCCTTGCTGCTCTGAAGGCGCTTGGAACTACTTTCAGCTGCTGATCTCTGATTGGTCCATTGTTTGTACGCTCCTAGGAGCGATTTTTTATCCGTATGCGACATACGGGCACATACGGAAAGTCAATGCTAAGCCTATAGGATTTTATATTAGGGGTAGGATAATAGTGGGTATATCGATGTCTTATAGGTATAAGATATCGAAATTTTATTCCCGACTCTCATGTAGCCGATGGTCGGGATGAATCGGTAACAAATGTCGATGTCTTATAGGCTTAACATGCGTTGGTTCACTATTAGACCACAGGACTGAGGACCACTGCACCACCAGAACAAGCGGTAATGGTGCACCGAGAGCGTGGGTGATCTTTTTTTTCAAATTTCTTTGTTGAGTCAAATTTTAGTTACATCCTCTTTGATAAATGTTTTCCTGTTTATAACTCAACAAAATGGCCTGGCCCTCAACCCTATCATTGGATTGGTTTTCATGGTCCTGCATCCGGTAAATCTTGTATAACCTATCGTAGTTGTATATGTTTATTCACAGTGATTTCATATTAGCTACATACGTATATATAGATAGAGCTCTATAGATGGAGCAATTCCAGTACAAATAAAAATTCAGAATCTAGTTGATAAAATCTTGAACAAATTACAGATTCTGTCCAGACTCAAGCATTAATGTTTTCGTCAGGGCTTTAGCAGTACATATGTGTCAGGAGTGTTTCCACAATCGGTTTTTATTAGGCATAGGACGCATTGTCATAGTCACAGGAAAAACGAGAGATTGGGTTTTTTTGGGGTTTTTTTTTTGCAATTTGTATTAGGAATATTTGTGTTTCACAATCACCAAATTTGGCTATAGATCCGTTCTTCCATTCGGACCCTTGCCCGTACTCCTCATTCTAATGGCGGGTGTTAAACCGAATGGGCAATGGTACCATTTTTGTGTCAGTCTTTGGTATGACCCGACCAGGGTTTGAACCCACAACCTCCAATGCACAGGCGAACAGCCCTACCACTTAGCCGCCGAGCTTGGTACTTAGCCACCAGGCTTGATTTAAATCCAGAACCAAGCTTGATTTAAATCCAGCATCCTATACTCCTACCTCCTATTAACTCACACGCAAGACAGAAATAATTACACAGACAAGCAAGTGTAACACTCAAAGCAAAACGATACAAACATTGCTGATAAATTTCATTAACAGGTTTGATACAACTATCAACCTACATATAATCGAGATGCTTTATTAAAGCAAACACACAAGATACATTACAATGTGACTAAAGCCTATGAACGTGCTATCGTACGGTGACGGGAAATGTGCAGGATTCACAGGCATCTGCCGAGCCCCCTAGCGGATACCTGGGGAACCATTTCCCTTGACACAGGCCAAATCTCAGAGGTGTGTATCAGGGTAGTGAGATCAGAAAACCACAGCATTAAATTCTGTTTTCGACATGGCTATACATAAATCACGAGATGAGAAGAACAGATGAGTTTAGAACTACAAAAAGAACAGCAGCTTCAAGTTAGTCTCTCTACGAGGTTCTCACTGTCATGGGTCTTCAGTCTCCAAGCCTACGCCTGGTTCACTCTGTCCCTATGTGCAGGAGAAACTCCAAGCGGATCCTACCAGAATCATAGTTTTTTTAGATATGGTAGGTAATAAGACAGATTGGAAAGACCTATTATCTTAGCCTGGTATAAACATCCATAGGCTTAACATTAGGAGCTCGTTCTCAACAGGCATGCGAGTACGGTAGCTCATACTCAACGGATGATAAACAGATAAATGTTTCCAAGATAAGATAAAATCAGAAACATATTTGTGTTTGGTCTGGGTCCCCCGTTCCCCATCTCGTTTGGAGCGTTTCAGAATATATACACACTCGGCTATCACCTCGTTTATATTACTGCGCACTCTAAATTCGATGGCGAACGAGAACACAGACCAAACAAAAGATAACTAACGTTGTAAAAGGAGTACAGAACAAGTCTAGTCTCGTAAATGCAGTAGGTCATAGTCTGCAGACAACTACGGACCATGAAGTTCAAAGTCCAGGCTTATTTGAGAACAAGTCGTGATATACAAAATCCTGTCCGAGCAAGTCCGATATTGCGTAGAGTCAACTTTGAGGACAGGCGGCACTTTAAAACGCTCGAAGTATTACTACGCGCTCGTGTATAACTACGCATCAACCACTCGTGGTTTACTACTGCCTGTCCACAAACCGTCAATTATTTTCTATTTCTTTATAGCTATATATCCCAATGTATACTAATGGAGACATTAGCTTTCATTTGTTAATAGATAATTTATATATATATGCATCGCAACATTGCCTGACTACATATGACACCATATATAGTTTCTCACTCGACTATGCATCTATTCTTTTCACGGGGGGTGATTTGTATAACAACGAAGAGACCACACTCACCAGCATCCTGTGTCTCAATGCCAAGACGTGTAACAACATATGCTGGCCTGCCATGGACTATTGTTTTACTCCCCTATTATCGTTAACCCCCGAACGGCGGCCGTCCCGAACCTGACCGTGCCTCTGCCCACCTCACAGTGGACGACTAATTATATTATGATCTCTTTAAAATGGCCATAGTCTATTATTTCCTTCTGTTTGGCATCCTGTGTGTAGGAGTGCTGGTGTTGGGCAGCAGTCCGAAGTGCAAGGGTTGGGGGTGTGCTTCCTTCGTGCATTATTGGATAATTAAGCAACCATTGTTTCGGAATGATCAAAAAGTGATATTTAAGACAATGGGAACTGCTTCTGGTAGGAGAATCTTGCTCAATTTCATATTGGGAGATTTGCTTACCTCATTTTAGACACTGATATTGTAGTTCAAATCATTGCTGAATATATATGTCCACCATCCAGTTATTATGAAAATTGCATGGTTATCGCGGGTAAACTTAAGGCCACTTAAAAAAGACTTGTTTCTCATCACCGCGCGCATCAGCAAAAGCGTTTTTAATAAGATCTTTTTTTTAAAAGGACCACTAAGAAGCGGAAACGTTGTAATGGATTGTTCAATAAAGCCTACATCAAACTGAATTGGGCAGCAGTCGAGTTGTACTTGTTTTTTTTAATTCAGTAAAAACCCACTTCGGGGACACCCCGCTTAAGGGAACAATTTGCTCGTTAAAAACACTCCAGATTGTCTTGATCCTATGTGTTTATGAGGTGGGTAGACTCATGTTTAGACAATTAGACACCAGGCAACGTCCTGCGTAGGCTCCTCTAGGCGTCAGGTAGGCGTCTGTGTGGTGTCTGTGTGATTATAACAGTGTCTCTATGCCATAGTATCACCTGTAAAAAGGTATTATATACCACAGAGCCCAACCATCGGCGGACTGAAAACCCCGCTTAAGGGGGACACCCTGCTTAAGGGGCCACCCTGCTTAAGGGGGACAGTTTGCTCGGAATAGAGGCTGTTCCCTTAAGCAGGGTTTTACTGTATATGAAGAACCTTCATGGAGATTATGAAAGGTATGTGTATTTGGTATTTGGGATGCATATGTATTTATTTTCATATTGCACATAGTAAAATGAGTGAGATATTAGATGCTTAGAGTGAGAGTGCAAGATATGATCTAAATAAGTATGTGTGAAGCCCATTTTATGTCACTTCAAAAGCCATCTTTGATCCAGCCAAAAAAAAAGAATTAAAAGATCGCCCTCGTCATATTTGTCATGGCTTTGTAATGAGAAACAAGTTTATTTTTAAGTGGCCTAACACACTTGCACATCTATTTATCCATAATCAAAGACACGCATATCAAAAGTATCTACGTCTGTCAAATGCATGACCAATGCTCTTTTACAAATTCCTTTTGAGATAAGGCTCAAAAACAAAAGGTTTGACCTAGAAAGGAGTGGCTCTTTATGACCTATATTTTTTCATTATATCAAACAACCAGTAACAGTTCGTCTGTAGCTACCAGGGAGCACCAGGGGCAAGAAAGTGGGAACGATGTCATATTTGTGAAGTGGTGAGGGAAAGGACCCTACTATGATTCTGTCCTCCACGTTTGAATCCGAGAAACTGAAAAGATATCATATTGATCACTATCTTAGTCTGGAATAAACGTCCATAGTCTTAACATTAGGAACTTATTCTCAACAGGCTTGCGAGTACGGTAACTCATTCTCAACGGGTGATAAACAGATAGATCTTCAATAAAGCGATTCTTATACGAGTTGATCGCATTAGCTAGATGGTCATATAATTAAGCATTTTGTAAACCTAAGATAGAGAGAAAAGGTTTGGGACTCATTAAAAATGTCCGTTATGGAGGGGTGGTCGTATGGTGAGAGCTAATGGACTCTTAAACCAGCACACAAGATATTGGCTTCCTGATAAAGAAAAGTATTTGAAAAGTGAGGGACACATCCGGCTTAGCTTTCAAAGTAGGAGGGAAAAACTATATTTGAGAACTTCCAAATGGTCCCAGAAGTGTTATAGTATCTGTATGCAGACGTCTGAATTAAATATATGTGGTGTCGTGTATTCAGGTTACGTTTAATTAAATTCAGCCTATTACAATCCGTGATAACAGTCGACAGTGGCATGGAGAACAGGATGCATTCCTCCCTCTCCTAGACTTGCCGCAGTCCCTTTATCTCACCCCTGGTATGTTTGGTTACTGGAGAACTCGACCCGAAACGAACTCGGCCCGTAGTTGTCTGGAGAACTTGACCCGTTTTGGAAAATTCGGGTGGAGAACTCGACCCGTTTCAGATACTTATAAAGAAGACATTGTCATACAGAAGGAAGGGTCTCACTAGTTAGGGATAGGGTTAAGGATAGGTTAAAGTTAGGGATAGGGTTAGGGTTAAGGATAGGTTAGGGATAGGGATAGGATTAGCGTTAGCGTTAGGGTTAGAAATAGGATTAGGGTTCAGGTTAGGTAAAAGGTTCGGGTTAGGGAAAGGGTTAGGGACAGGGTTAGGGTTAGGAAGGGTTTTCTGTTTTGTTATTCGTATGTTTGTCCCATGGGCTTGACATTTGGAACTCGTTCTCCATGCCCCTACGAGTAGTGCAGTCTGTTCTCCATGGTCTATATCTTGTGTGTTGTCCATTCTTTTAGTGTGTACAAGGGTGAGATAAATACAGAAAGCAATCCGTTTTGGCCAAAGTTGTTGTTTTCCAACTCATTTGAATGCTATTTGATATATTCCCTCCAGAGAACTCCACTGGAGAACGACGACTTTGACCACAATTTGTCGGTTTCTTCTGCCACTGAACATTGATTCCTGGGCCTGTTAGGCGTTAGGAAGTCCAAATGTAGCTTTATTTCTTAATAATGTCCATAATCAAAGACTTGAGCGAGTCTATCCCTCTCCCTGTTCCCCCAGCTTTAGATTTTTTTCTGCAACCAATCTTATCAAGTTCTACTTTGATTCAATGCGAAAGCATCGTGGATTCTTGATATTTGTACGTCGAAAGTAAACTTACCATCAATACTTCACAATATCCAAGGATAATAAAAGTATTGCTTATGGGTTTATTTGTGGGTTTATTTTGGTAGTTTAACGTCCAATATGTTCCATTGGACATATTTTGGGTATGACCGAATCTATGACATTGAATTTGGGTAGAAATCTCACCCCTACACATTTACCGAGGTGAGAGTTCTTTTACTTCCCACACCACATAGACATGGTATGAGAAGGACTGGTCTTTGATATAGCGGTAAGTCTACCACTGCTGGGGGTGAAGGAGAAAGGTGGCTGTACACCACACCACATAGACATGGTATAAGAAGGACTGGCCTTCGATATAGCAGTAAATCTATCACTGCTTGCTTATGGGTACATGTACATGTATATTGTAGTATAACCTTTTAACAGTTACTATCTAAGCAGCTGCAGCGAATTCCTTTCTTGTGACCTAACTCCTCTTCTATTCGATGAACCATCTTTTTTGCTTGTACATGTACAAGTCTCAGAGGAAGCAGGGGCCTGTTTAACAATCTAGGATTGTACATCAAGACCCTTTTCTGTACTTCGTTATCGTATAATAATATAAGCCTGTTCGCTAAGATAGTATTAGACATTCATAAGGTCGTCCATAAGTGTTTAATAAAGTTGACCCACATCGTCCCAAGGTCTCCTTGGCATACAGAAAAGGGTCTACATATATCATAAGCCTATCTTATTCAACGGCCCCCTGGGACCTGTTTAAGAAAAACATTTAAACATGAAATGCTCTCCCTTTAGCAGTATGTCGCCATCGTTTATTCCCGCCGTAATCTATCACAATAGCGGCGGTCGTTGAGGGTATCGCTTACATCATTATCATACACGTTAACTAATTCTCGAGCATGCAGCCTGAGCTGGTTCCTGTCGAAACAGGGCCCGTAATGCTAGACGCTCGACGTGTTGACTTTCGCTGGTCGCTGCTCCGGACTGAGTCAGAGTGGAGGTGACTGGAGGGGGGGGGGGGGGGGTGTGAGTGGATGTGGGTGGGGGGGGGGGAGTGGGAGTTGTTCCAGGGTGCAAAGTTTAACTCAAGTATCATGACACTGGAGGGCATACAGGGTGGAAAAATCAACATAAGCCACATGTAGGTTTCCGGCCTCTTTATCCTATCTCACATTAACTTCAGAAGTGTATTTCAGTTATGAGATTAAAGCATGTTTCTATTGTTTTAAAATGGGCCTACATCCCATGGATTAAATGTCTAAAAACTTCGTTATAGATAATTTAATTTTGTTGCTAACTATATATACGAAATATCTGAAATATATATATATATATATATATATATATATATTATATATACGAAATATCTGAAAACTTCATTATAGATAATGTTTTCTTTTTCTGCTAACTAGACACGAAATGTCTAAAAACATAATTATAGATAATGTAATTTTGTTGCTAACTAGACATAGAGTGTCTAAAAACTTCGTTATGATATTATAATTTTGTTGCTAAACAGGCACAAAGATACAAGATTATGGAGCGATATGTTTAGTTCCATGCAGAGAAGTGCATTTAATTGGTCTCTGACCGTAAACTTGAGTAGTCTTTTTTGAATTTATCTTCTCCCTCACATTGACAAATTGGCTAACATTTATGACATTTTCTCCTACTGAGCATTTTTTTCTCTAAATACTCCATGGGCATTGAGTATGAGTCCCCAATGTTAAGTCTATGGAGATTTATATGAGGAGTAGGATACTGTACAAGATCCCACGTCTCTGTACAGAAAGATATAGTCGGGCCATGATCCATGCACTTGACGACCACACTTCTCACACTTTTAAAACTTCCATTGTTTGTCCACACCGTGTACCGGTCCGTGGATTGTTATGCGCCGCGGTGTACGCTGGGTAATAGTGCCGCCCCCTGGTGGCGGTTAGGGGGCATTGTTCTTCCGCTGCCCCCATTAATCGCAGACCCGCCGCCTAGCGGGCGTGGGGCCAACGTCCCGCGGGCGTCGCTATGGTGACCAGGTAAAAGGCGGGAGGCGGTCACCAGGGTCCGCAGAGTGGTGCCGAGCGACGGAGAGAGAGGACCTCAGTGAGGAACATGAGGGACCGTGTGTGGAGAGGGAGGACCTCAGAGTGGTGTGAGGTGAGGGAGGGTGGACCTCTTACAACGGCGCATGGGTATAGCATACAGTAGCCATATCACCGGGAACGTGGGTGAAGCCGGGGACATGACGAGCGAGAAACGCAGCAAGTGAGAAGTGCAGCGATTTGTAAAGCCGGGGACCCACCGAGCGGGAAACGTAACAGCGATTTGTAAGGCCGGGGACACACCGAGCGAGAAATGCAGTGAGCGATTTGTAAAGCCGGGGACACACCGAGCGAGAAATAGAGTGAGCGAGAAATTCAACAGCGATTTGTAAAGCCCGGGACACACCAAGCGAGAAACCGCAGCGATTTCTGGAATCGCCAACACAAAATGGCAAGTATATGAGCTAAAATTTCATATTTCACCTGATTATTGCTTCCAAGATGTTAAATTATAGGTGCTAGATACCACTATGAAATGATATCTCACATATATGCTATTTTGTATTGGTGATTCCAGAAATCACTGCATTTCTCGATTGGTGTGTCCTCAGCATAAAGCCGGGGACACACCAAGCGAGAAATGCAGCAATTTCCGGAATCGCCAGCACAAAATAGCGAGTATGTGAGCTATTTTTATCTATATTTCACATTGATTCTGAGATGCTAAATGTTGCGTTGGCGATTCCGGAAATGGCTGCCGTTTCTCGCTCGGTGTGTCTCCGGCTTCACAGGCGTATGAATTAGCTAACGGTGTAAAGGCTTTACACATTGTACACCAAGCGAGGTTCAGAGTTGCATGGAAAGTTTGAGGTGCTGGAACTTCGTTTGAGGCTACTGTCTGTAAGACGTTTCTGTGTACGTAGCCTTCCACCTCAAACTTCCCACAGAGACAAAACTGACGCTCCTCCGATTGTTCTTAGAGACGGATCACTATAGTCCATTTAATAATCTAGGATCGTACATGTAGACCCTTTATTATTTACCGGTGCACATACTAACGTTTCGGTTGGTAAGGATTTAGTAAACTATCTTGTTCGAACGGCTTCTCCATCTTGGTAGACTATCCTTGTATTCTCTAATTGCTATATGGCATAGACACCCATAGACAATGTGGGTCAACTTTATTCAACACTTATGGACGACATTATGGATGGCTGTCTTTATATTGAACAGACTTAATCCTTTAAGGATGGGGTGCCTGTGGCCGAGCTACCCTCTTAAGGACGGGTCCCGCCAGGGGACGAGCACATATTTGTCAAAA
This sequence comes from Alentia gelatinosa, assembly GCA_950022655.1. Taxonomy (NCBI): domain Eukaryota; kingdom Metazoa; phylum Annelida; class Polychaeta; order Phyllodocida; family Polynoidae; genus Alentia; species Alentia gelatinosa. The sequence continues at coordinate 88,338,262 of OX465582.1, forward strand.
CTCATATTTTCAGTGTTTAATCATGTGATACAAAACATAATCCTAAATATTTTATTTTTTTCTGAATAGAAATACTAATTGTGGTGTTAGACTAGACTTGCTGAAGTCTTTGATTATGAACATTCATGATTAAACCAAATTAGGATAAAGTATATTGCAGTGTGACTGGTCCAAGAATCCCGTATCGAGGAGAGGAGGGGTAGGGTAGCTGGAGAGATACAGGGACTGGGGCCAGTCTAGTGTTAGACATACATTCTGTGAAAATCTGATTGATATTGCTCCTTTATTTCCTTGTTAAAAACAAATTTGTGTATCTTTTATAATTTGTATATTTTTGAAAAATGATGCCTCACGGCATCATTCGCCCTGGGCCGGTTGATGCCTCAAGGCATCAGTCGCCCTTAAAGGGTTAGATATCATTAGACGATAACCCTTGTACAAGTTACAGAAAAGGGTCTCCATATATGATCCTAGATTATTAAACGGACCCCTGGGAATATTTCGGGTATCTACGTCCTGTGCATTGTTCCACCGCCACCATCGTGGAACATCACATGTGGATAGGGATAGCAAGTGGCACGACGTACCACATGGGAGAGCACGCGGCAGGACGTACCCGTCATTCGGCGAGGTTCCAGGCTAGAAGGATGTCGCTCCAGTGTCACTCGCTGGGTGCTGCCAAGTCTTGAAGCCGATTCCTAAAATCAGTTTTAAACTCAGACTCAACTACACTGGCTATAGTAACACGTTCTCTCCAAGTAAGTGGTGTATGTTTTCAATTCCTATTGGTGTCGCCATTTGTTTCCATTTTAACTGCAGTATTTTATTGTGTATGTTTTTGACCAAGAAGTGTTTTATAGAGGAAACCAATAAAAATTTAGGGTCAGAGCTCGTATCCAATCGAGTTTGAATCGCGTCGTAATTCACAAGGCGAAGCAACATGTATTACGCAGCGATTAAGACGAGATGGGATCGCGCTCTGACCCTACACTTGAATGGGTTTCTGAATTTATCTCACCCCTCACATTGACTAATTGGCTAACATTTGGGACATAATCCTCCATTGGATATTTTTCCTAAATATCACATGGACATTGGATACAAATTCCCAATATTAAGTCTATGGAGAAAAATGCTAGGCGTGAGATAAATTAACAAATCCAGCAGCATGAGCACTCATATCTATTGATACTATCCTCCCTATATACTACATAATCCATACATAAACTGCATGACCCACAGGAGTAATTGTTTTGATTGGATCATTTCTCAAGTCTGATTTCGGGATCTGCCCCCATCCTGTGCTGTGCTCAGTCCGACCACAATTTACAGAATAACTGTATTCCCATCAGTACAGTCCCATAATTCACTTGTTTGAGCATCAAAATTGTATATTTTCCCTCTGGTAAGACCTTTGTATTATTTTCCTATTCCCCCCAGTATAGGTAAGATATTCACACCCTCATCTCCATTGAGATGTTGTGAACAGGGCTGGTTACACTGGCTATCCCCAGTATACATGTAGTAATTAAAAGGTAATTCCTTTACCTCACTGGACACACCTTATTGAGCTTTAATAATTATATATGCTATTTATGATCAAGTGAATAGCACATAAAACTCTAGTATATGTTGTTACCATCGACATATATATTTGCAGTACTGTCCTAAAGTGATATGGGGAGGCAGTACACCATTACTTATACATATAGGAATGCCAGTTTTCAATATTTTCATTGAAATTTATCTTTTCATTTTCAGAATAAGAAATTGTTGTTTTTTAGTATGACATTGACATAACAACTGTTAAATAACCCAATTCATCCACAGCCCATTATCTCCCCACACTGAACCTCTCCACTGACCCATGTAAAAGCTTCACTTTTCCCTTGATCCCTTGATTCCCCATTGTAATGTGTATGTAATGCGTAAACCCTGTATTGCAATGGAAAATATGTCAATGGTTTCTTCTGACACAAAGTGGCATCCCCTGTACAGGGTTAAGTAGTGGTGCCTCCAGTGGTGCCTACATCCTATGGCTACCCTCCTCGCTGGGATACAGGGACTGGTACAATCGGTAATGGTGTTAGATTTATGGCACTGTATAGCGCCAGTACGTCCAACACTCTCCATACAGATATCCTGGCCACTGATCAGGGTATCTGATGGGAGATTGATACCCTCTCACTTTGATCTTAATCGAGTCACAGTCAGGAGTAGGCGAAATTTATTGCTATGATAACACTGGCGGCCAGGGAACTGGAGGAGGGGAGGGGGGATGGGTAGGAGGAAGTATAGGGTTACAGGGAGCAGCTTGGGACCATAAACAGGAGATTCTGTTCATAGTGGACAAGTCTTTGATTCATGGGCGAGTCAGAGAAGGATACGTACTAAAATGAACTTTATTCTGATTGTGATTAATCATTTATTGAATGTTCATAATCAAAGACTTGAGCAAGTCTACCCCCATAGAGGCGGATTCAGGAATTAGAAACAGACGTAGATGGGAGGATCTATATTCAATTAACAGGAGTTAAAATCTAAATCACAGTTTTCAGATTCAGTAAAGCTCTCTGATTAGTTTCTATATAAGCTAGCAGCAAGTACATGTGTAGTCAGTTATGGTGAATCTTACATTTACATACACATGTACAGGGCACAGAGTGATTGCTAGTTCCGCCATCACCAGCCAGTAAATGGTAAGATAGCACCACTACAGTCATGGGACAACTACTGTCATCTGCTGTCATAATAAATCGTAAAACGAGGCTAAAACCCTTTTATGGCAAACCCAAAAGATATTTTTGATAAAATCCATTGATAATTGGACCCGCTACCTGGTGTTTTGCCTAGTGCCGAGAGACAACAATGGCCACCATCATAATACAATAGCTATGTGTCCTATATATTCTTCATGACGCGTTTTTGTAGACGTAGGAATGCAGGTCCAAAGTACAATGCTGCCCTACCCACCAGACCCAACCAGGAACCACGTTTACAAATATTAGTGCCAATGGAGGACTTAGGAGGAAACTCATGAGATGAAAATAACTTGGTCCGTACTCCACCCAGTTTGACTGCGGAGTAATTCACTCAGAGAAGCTGAGTGAATTACATAGGATTCTGACCAAAATATCGGGGAATAGATGTAATTCAGTCACACTCACTATGTCTCTATATATTTACTATGCGGCATTGAGTTGGTTTCTGATTGTATCTCACACAGTGTATATGATCAGGAACATTATATTTTAAATTCAGAAACCTATTGAAGTTTAGGGTCAGGGCTTGATCCCATCTCGTATGAATCGCTGTGTAACTCATGCGGCTTCGCCTTGTGACTTACGATTCAAACTCGATGGGATAGGAGCTCTGACCCTAAACTTTCTTTATCAACTTTTCGGGTTAGACTCACATAACCAACAAAAACCAGAATCTTATACATGTATACATTGGTTTTTTTGGGGGTTTTTTTCTATTAATATCGGAGTCCTGAATAACACTGCAGTTGGGGCATAATCATGGCAAATCATAGCAATAATCAGGTGAAGAACTGCATTGGCGGGTTTAATGCCGGATGTCCATCTACCGATTTCGGGTTGAACGATTAGTTCACTAATCGTATACGAGTCGGTCACCTTGTCGCAGGCAAATTACGTAATGCCTCGCTCGACCCGAGACCCTCGAGGAGAGGGGATAGAGGGTATTAGTCCTAAGCAAATCAGTGTACACCTACCGACAGAGATACGATTATGCACCCCGCCGACTGTGTTAGGATTTGGGAACAGTGCCTTCAAGCGTTGGTCTTTGAGTGTACATCAAACGACTGAAATACGATTTCTGACCGACAGAGGGCCACCGATAAAAGATACTGCCCCTCAACCATACTGCCCTCAAACCATACTGCCCCTCAACATAGTACCCCTCCGCCATACTGCCCCTCCACCATACTGCCCCTTCACCATACTGCCCCTCTACCATAATGCCCCTCTACCATACTGGCCCTCTTCCATACTGCCCCTTTAATATACTGTCCCTCTACCATACTGCCCTTCCACCATGCTGCCCCTCTACTAAACTGTCCCTCTACCATACTGCCCTTCCACCAGACTGCCCCTCTACTATGCTGTCTCTCCATCCTACTGCCCCTCTACCATAATGCCCCTCTACCATAATGCCCCTTTACTATACTGTACCTCTACCATACTGCCCTTCCACCATGCTGCCCCTCTACAATACTGTCCCTCTACCATACTGCCCTTCCACCATGCTGCCCCTCTACTATACTGTCCCTCTAACATACTGCCCTTCAACCTACTGCCCCTCCACCATACTGCCCCTCACCATACTGCTCCTCTACCATACTGCCCCTCCACCATACTGCCCTTCTAGAATGCTGTCCCTCCACCATGCTGCCCCTCTACAATACTGCCCCTCCATCCTACTGCCCCTTTACCATACTGTCCCCTCACCATAATATACGGAAACAGGGTTACTGTGCCTGTACGTGATAAATATGCGGTAAAATTGACGATAAAAGTAATCGATGCCGCAGGCAGAGCTTCGTTTTATCGTCAATTTTACCAAGTATTTATCAGGTACAGACACAGTATGCCTGCTTTCGTATTATTATATATACCTTAGAATAACCAATTTTTAACTTTGCTTCTTGACAAATTTTTGGATTTTGCCGCTGTACATGCCCCGTACGCCACATACATACCCTGTACGTCACCTAGGTGTCGTACGGATATAAATACATGGGTAGGAGCGGCCCGTATGTGTAGGATATGCTACCACAGGTATATAATAATACCCTATACCCATACTGCCCCTCCACCATACTGCCCCTCCACCATACTTCCCCTTCACCATACTGCCCTTCCTCCATATTGTCCCTCCACTATACTGCCCCTCTACACAATACTTCCCCTCCACCATACTGCCCTCTGCAATACTGCCTTCTACCATACTGCCCTCTACAATACTGCCCCTCTAGCATACTACTCCTCTGCTATACTGCCCCTCCATCATAATGCCCCTTTACCATACTGTCCCTCTACCATACTGGCCCTCTACCATACTGCCCCTTTACTATACTGTCCCTCAACCATACTGCCCTTCCACCATGCTGCCCCTGGGTAGACCTTTGTCGGCGTCAAACGGACGGTCATTTGTCTCACCAAGGAATCTTAACGGAGTCTACCGTAGTCGGTAGATGTAGGACCGCTAGGCAAGGGTGGCCCACCGATTAGTAGACCGATTTGCTTATGACTAATATCCACCAACCCATCTCCTCGATATCCGCCGGTAGAGCGAAGAGTTACGTAATTTGCCTGCGACAAGTTGACCGACTCCTTTACGATTTGGGAACTAATCGCTCAACCCTGAATCGGTAGATGGGCATCAGGCTTAAGGGCTGTTTCCACCAGCACGATTCTTTATGCCTGGCGAGATCGGGTTGTGTCTGGCTACATCTTGATAAATCATGGTAAATCTTGCAATAAATATCTAGTCGTGCATATACCCCTGCGGGTGTAGTCCCTATTATCACTCAAAGGGGGCTATTTCACTGCCGTGATTCAACCAGATATTCGCACACGATTCATCCCGACCTGGAGACTCAACAAATTCGGCCATGATCGGCATATATCGCATGTCCTGGTGGAATCAGTCCTTTAGTACTTCCCGATATCACACTTCTGTAGAAATGAAGATATGTAACTGTTAACAGATCTGGAAGACAAGAGGAAGATATATTATCCACCTTAATACATAGTGTCCATAGAAAACACACGGGCAGCGTGTATCTACATACCCAGAGCATGTACAGATATGTTGCAAGCTCCGAGTTACAAAACCCGCCACATATGGAAAAATAGTGTGTGTAAGACAAAATAGTGTATACCTTAAGTGAACTAGTATGGGTACCCCACTGGTCAGGTAAAGGTTGCTAAATAATACAATATAGACTGGAACCATGAAGTATTTACGCAGAATTTCCGAAATTGTTGACCCCCCCCCCCCCCCCCAACCACATCCCGATCCTGTACGCAATAGAACAATGAGGGAGCATACATATGCAAAATTTCCGAACATTTTGACCCCCCCCCCCCCCCCCCCCTCAGTGTTTAGGTACTTTATGGATGGCTCCTAAAAGCAGTTGGAGTTGCCTCTGCGCAAAATCCTCATATGTGCTTGGATATTACTACCCGCCAACTCCTCGGAGCATACGTCCGCTTGTATCTGAAACCAGTCAATATTGTGCATATATTAAGTCGAATAAAAACTGCCGGGTTTCATCTTTTTTTTTCTAAGAACATTTTTTCCTAGATTTGTGTGACTGTTACTATATAAAGTGATGATATAGTATAACTGTTTCAATTTGAAATTGGTAACTATTAATGATCCATATTGATAAAACATTCACAATATTATTAACATTACACTATGCAGGCCTGCATGATTAGTCACTGGTTTGGTGCATGTATACAGTGTCCTTTGTTCTCCACATCAGGAAGTGATCATAACCGGTAGGAATGAATCGCTTGTGACCACTGAGTGTTCAACTCTGGACGTCATGTGACACTCTCCCAGATGCAAGGGGTGATATGCTCGGAGGAGTTGATGCGTAATAATATCCGTGTGCATGCAAGGATATTGCATAGGGTCAACTCCGAGGAGCATATAACTTCTTTTATCTGTCTATATTGTATTTATTATCTGTGTGTAATTTTTTCCGTTTCGGACAATACCATCCGCCATTTTGAACCCTGGTGGGGGGGGGGGGGGGGTCTGGCACTGCATTTTCCGCATTATTCAGGGAAAAAATTGCGGGAACACTTGTGGTCAATAAAAACTGACAAAAAAAACAAGTGATGTCCCAAAGCATTTCAACAAGGTAGACCATAAAGGGACCGATAACCTGGAGTTCACGGTCCTGGACTTTATATATAAGCATCCAGAGAGCAAACGGGCCAAGGAGCTGAGAAAATCCCAAGAAAAAACACCCAAACTGGTAAGACACAACTTTTTAAAGTGAGTGCAGAACCCTAACTTCTGAAGGGAACAGTACCACCCTAGAACAGACAGGGGGCCAGTTGAAAAAATCCTCACACGGAAGCAGCACTGTCACCAACACACAGGTGAACAGGGTAAAGCCTATCATCAAGAGTAAGAGGGGATCCGATTGGGGCTGCAAAAACAACCACCAATTAAAAGACATAAACTTGTACACCTGATCACAAGAACCAATGGGTGAAGGACTTACGAACGGCCTGCCATGCACTGCGCCCAGCGAACGGAGCAGCGGGACCAGCTTTGTCATACATCAGCAGTCGCTCGCACTGTGTGCCTCGTATTACTACATTGTATTTATTATCTACCTTTTCCTGACAATGGGGGTACTGATATTAGCTTGTCTAGGTATGCACTATTTTTCCGTATGCACCCCCGAAACATACAACATATCAGTGTGGGCCAAGTATGTCCATACACACTCCCTATGTATTAGGTATGGATACATGGAGTATTTAGAAAAATAACCCCATGGGGGATTATGTCACAAAAGTTAGCCCATTAGTCAATGTGAGGGGTGAGATAATTTCAGAGACCTATTCAAGTCTAGGGTCAGAGCTTGATCCCATCTCGTTTGAATCACTACGTAATTCACGCGGCTTTGCCCTGTGAATTTTACTACGCGATTCACACGAAATTGAATACGAGCTCTAACCCTAAAATTCATAGAATTCCTCTATAATATTCCAAGGGGTATTGCCCAAATAGAATGTAGCAGGTGCATACTCCATAGATATTTTCAAAGATGAGGTAAACCAACGTTATCTTTGAAATTAGATAATCAGCAATGTATAAGGTGTATAATAGTTCCTTTATTATCAATCGCATATAAAGTACCCATTGTGACTCTATAGGGACTCTGTAAACCACTACCCATTGTTTAATAACTGTCAGATACCATAGCCATGGTATACAGAATCAAAACCGTAGCATCCAAGCCATGGTATACGGGAAAATAGACCCTTTGTAAAAAGAAAAAAGTCCCTATCGATATACCCTATGATATGGCAATTCCCGCTTTTAATCAACTGGAGAAGATGGAAAATGAATATAACAAATGATAGTTTTGTGGACGCGCGGCTCTGTAAACCACTCAATGTTGACGTTGTAATACACTCGCTGACATAGACAATAATCGATGGTTTTGTGGACAGGCGGCCGTAAACCACGAGAGGTTGACGCGTAGTAATACACGAGCGCTAGCGAGTGAATTACGAGGTCAACCGCGAGTGGTTTACAGAGCCGCCTGTCCACAAAATCATCGTTTGTTGCATTTATTATCCATCTTTTCGAATAAATTAAACCCATTAATTGCCATATTGACGGGTGTAACAACAGGAACTATTTCTTTGCTCTATAGGAAAAGGGACTATTTTTCCCGTATACCATGGTTTTGAGGCCGTATACCACAGGTTTGAATCCGTATACCACAGTTATGGTATATGACAGGTTTTATACAATGGGTCGTGGTTTACTGAGTCCCCATACATTCTCAATGGGGGCTTTGTATACGATGGATAATAAACTTGTGTATTACTACGTATCAACCCCTCGTAGTTTACGGTTGCCTGTCCACAAAACCATCGATTTTTGTCCATATTCATACAATTCACTTTTGTTCAATAAAGAGTGAGATTATACTAATTTATCTTATTTATTTCTACATACTTATGTGATGTTCAGTAAACTAGAGCCTCTCTTATGCGACCTTTCTCTTTTTGCCATAGTTCAGATTTTGCTGTGTCCCGTTTTTAATGTGACCTACAATATCTAGCATAGAAGACCCACATGTTACTCTTTCCACATGTACCGAAGAAATGCGCAGCGACACTGACCCAAGCAACCACTATTTTAGCTCTCACTACCCTAAAAACCCACTCGGTCCTCACCACTCCAGCCATAAAAACCTCCCTGACACTTTCCACTCACTTTATCGGTGCCATAAAAATCATCAATCTTTGTTGGGCATGTGAACAAGAACAGGACACATAAGAGGGCTTTTCCTCTCGTGTTCTATGCGCTGAGTGCCTGTAAAAATCTTGAGGCGGTCAGGAAACCTGCCTGGTATTTGTATTCTCAGATTATCTATAGGTCTACACATGCACAGGTACGTAGTTTATTGTCCTGGGTGGTTAGGACTATGGAGAACACGTGCAGAGCTTACCCAGTACTTGACACTTTATTTTTATATCAAAGGAGGGACAATATTCGGATGCTATCATACTGCTTTTATCTCACCACTGGTATTTCTGTCCCATAAGCTTAGCATTTGAAATTTGTTCTCCATGCCCTACGAGTATTACAGTCTGATCTCCATGGTCTATATCCTGTCCAAAGTCCATTCTTTTATTGTGCACAGGGGTGAGATGAATACAGAAAGCAACTCGTTTTGGTCAAAGTTGTTCTCCAACTCATTTGAGTGCTACGTGATATTCACTCAGCTGTTGCCTCATTCATATCACACCGCATCAATCTCGTGGAAAACGATAACTTTGACCAAAATGTGTTGATTCCTTCTTTAGTATGCTATAGGGCACAGAGTAATTGCTAGTTCCGCCATCATCCGCCACGAAAATTGTAAGATAACTCCTCTGTAGTTTGGAAGACACCCGCTATCATCAGTTGTTATAATCTATAGATAATCGTGAGACAAGGCCAAAAACCCTGTACGATAAGCTGGGAAAAAATTGGGGGGATAAAATCTAATTATATTCGGTCTCCCAACCTCGTGCTTTGTTTAGCGTCGGAGTTAGAATGGCTGCTTCCATAAGACAATAGCTATGTATAGCTACGATCCGACCTCTCCAACCAATAGATGAACGCTACACATGGTTCTCCATGACTTCTGTATAGTACACTTCCATGACAATGATATACATACACAATATTGACTGGTTTTAGATGCAAGGGGTCATATGCTCGGAGGAGTTTACGCGTAGTATTTATATATAACGTCCTGACCATGCTGTACAAGTCACAGAACGAGATGTTAATTTACCGTTTGTACGGACCGAGGCGTTTACGCCGAGTTCCGTACAAACTGTAAATTAGCATCGAGTTCTGTGACTTGTACAAGTATGGTTGGACGTTATATATTTACTATATACCAGAAATATAAAAAAAATCAATTTAATTTTTCTTAATAACCAAAATTTCAATAAATGTGTATGGCTAGGTGGTCCGTATTTTAGTGTACGGACGGACCAGTGGTCCATACAGTATTTTTACGATATACGCCAAAATGGTGCGTATTTACGGTATATACGGCATGGGTATATAGTAATATCCGTGTGCATGCAAGGATATTGCATAGGGTCAACTCCGAAGAGCATACAACCGCTTTTATCTGAAACCAGTCTATATTGTGTTTATTGTCTACCTTTTCCTGTCAAGTGGGGTATTGGTATTAGTTCGTTTAGGTACGCACTATTTTTCCATATGCACCGCCGGAACATGCAACATATCCGTATGCGCCGGGTATATCCATACACACTCCCTATGTATCAGGTATGGACACTTTATATTATAAAAAATTAGGTTTCTAATATTATTTCACCCTGCATGTATAACATCATTAATTGATTAAATAACTCACCCAATTAGCCATTGAGTATTGGGTACACTACCTTCATGGCCGTGGAGTTTGAGTTCCTAATGTTAAGCTCATGGAGAAAATACTGGGGTGAGATGAATAGGAATATCTAACATCATGTCCTGATCTCATTGCATTAAGGAAAAATTTCCGACTATTGATGTCCAACATCCCAAGTATATGCTTTCTGTAGTTTCTAACTGTAGTATCATTTTGCTGTAATATTATTATTTGCTTTTTGTAACATGACTATATATTTTGTTCTATTCCCAGTTTTATTTCGATGCATTAGAAAATCCGCCCAATACCTCACTGCAGGAATGCTGCCTGGAAAACCTGTTACTTGAATTTTGTTCAGAGGGAGGCATTTTATAAACGAACCGACCTGAATTTAAAAGAGAAAGTAATAGATTTTATATTGTGATATTCCATGTGATAACCCACTCTCCTAGCATAGACCTTGCTCTTTCTTTCCTGCAAGCGTTAGCACCGCGAAAGATCTGCTGGGAGAGTGGTGATAACCAGTGCTGTGATTGGCTGGACGGGACGCTGGCCTGGTGGCGGAGTCAAGCGGGTCATAAAGAAACCATCACCTGTGCCCTGTCCTTGACCTTGTTTGCCGGATCCCGACCTGCTATGACCTTCAAACAATCCTGGCGTTCTCCCAAACTTACAGCGCATGCGCGTGTTACACAGTGAGCGTTCCAGTTGAAAAATCTCTTCTTACCCAGCTGGCAACTTACCAGTATCACTTAGCCGCGGGCTGGACAATCGTTTCAGAGTTTTCTTCGATTAAAAAGTAGCTGGTATAGTACCTTCTATAAATGCGCTATAGTAAATGCTGACTTTAGTTCAGTCAGTGAAACACCAGTCACCTATTACATGTTGGCTTTAAAAAGAGAACTCTAAGAAAGCTTTAAAATGTTATCTGAGCCCTTTTAAAACCAAGACAATGGTAAGTGTGACTAAGTAGGCTTGTGCAGACTTCTTGTAGCCACTGTGGGTAATTTGTAGACCCACAACAAGAAGACACCCTCAACCTTTTCTGCATATTTAAAAAATGTATGTGGTTAAAGGCAGATCTTTTTTGATAAATTACTCTTTTTATTCAAATATTCCAGAAACGTCTTTATGTGATCCTAAAATATCAATAAATTCTCTTAGACTGTGGGTATGTAACCCTCATTAGATATTTCCAGCTCATAGGTTGAGAATATGAAATTATCTCACCCCTGGAATAAATGTCCATAGCCTTGACATTGGGAACTCTTTCTCCATGCCCCTACAAATATTGCAGTCCGTTCTTCATGGTATATATCCTGTGTGTTGTGCATTCTTTTAGTGTGTACAGGGGTGAGATAAATACAGGAAGGATCTCATTTTGGTCAAAGAAGTCATTCTCTAACTCGTTTGAATGCTACGTGATATTCACTCGGCTGTCGCCTCGTTCATATCACCCTGTATCAAACTCGTGGAGAAAGACGACTTTGACCAAAACTTGTTGGTTTCTTCTTTAGGTACTGGTAAGTGTTTGGTCCCATATGCCATCAGGTTTAGAGTCCTCAGGGATATGAACGAGGCGATAGCCGGGTGAATATTCTGATGCGCTTCAAACGAGATGGCTATTGGGGACACAGATGAAACATGAACATGTTTCTGATTTTGTCTTAACCTGAATTTATGTATCTGTATATCACCCATTGAGTATGAGTTACTGTACTCTCATGACTGTTGAGAACGAGTTCTTAATGCTATTGTATTAAAGCCTATGGACATTTATTCCAGGTTAAAATAATGAGCATATCTTGACAAGATCACTTTTCACACAACCATACGATTGGTTAATTTTCTTTCTTTTAAGCGATTTATTAAAGTCAAACTTGTACAAGTCCAGCCAGGTTCGGCTACGGCCGATATGCCACCTGGTCCAACAGGGAATCTCCGGTTTTCAGGTTTCCCTCTCAATTCTCAAAATGTCTATAAACTCTACTGAAATGAAGTGTAGGTCCATGGACCTGTACTCAGTCCGTGTTATGTCTATAGGGCACAGAGTGATTGCTAGTTCCGCCATCATCCACCAGGAATTTCTGAGACAGTGACACTATAATCGGGGGAAACCCACTATTTTCTATTGTCATAATCTAAAGATAATCATGAGACGAGGCTAAACCCTTTTATTGCAAAAACTTGTTTCAATAAAATCCATTGATAACTGGAGCTGCCACCTGGTGTTTTGTTTAGCGTTGGGGGGCACGATGGCAGCCCCAGGAACATAATAGCTATGTGCCCTCTAGGCGGCCAGCAGCCAGTGGCGCCCAGTGACAAACCAGCGGCATCCTGTGTGTCCCAGGGCCTTGCAGAGTCAGGGGACTTCCCCTGAACACACACTGCCTCCATGGTTTACTGCCAGTCTAATACTGTTGATATGTGGTAATGCCTGGAACAGGGATCTGTTTCAAAAGTCGAGTGAAGTCTCACCAGCGACACGTCGCATTTCAAAGCGAGCGGCCGCAACAGAGAGCGGCACATTGAATCAAAGCGGCAGCAAAACCGGTACCAATACCCAATAGCGAGCGGCACCTCCACCTTGACAGCGACGCTTCAAGTGCCATTGTTAGCTCTCGCTTTGGCGGTGAGTATTCTCGTTTAGCACCCTCCCGACTTTTGAAATAGCTCCCAGGTCTAGATACCTCTTATCAGTATAATGAGTTCACTTGAGACTTGCGCAAATCTGACAAAGGCCCCCATGGCAGGATGGGAGTGGTAGGACACAGGGACTGGGGCCAGTCTGGATACTTTGGCATAAAATATATAATTATCCTACCCCTAATATAAAATCCCATAGGCTTAACATTGGGTTTCCGTATGTCACGCTGACTGGCATACGGAGTTTTATATGCCACTAGTGGCATACAGCATTGTTATCACGTAATATTCCAAAATCGAGGAGATTGGGTAGGATAAAATCAAAACCTGATTCGTTTCAATCTTGGCCACCGCATGCCACTCCGGGAGTTTTGGCTACGCACTTCACTCGGCTTCACCTTGTGAAATCACTATGACAAACTCCAGTCATGGCATACGGTGGCCAAGATTAAAACTCATCCAGTTTTACGCTATTATCCTACCCCTAATATAAAATACCATAGGCTTAACATTGAGTTTCCGTATGCCACGCTGACTGGCATACGGAGTTTTATATGCCACTAGTGGCATACAGATATAAGTATTCAATATCAGAACCGCAAGTCGTACTGACTGAGGACACCATCGACTACAATTCAATGGTTAAGGGCATGTTTGACAATATAGCTTCACAGAATAGAGTAAATGTATGATACTACACATTAAGGGGCTACAAAGTATTTATTACCCACCTATTACGGAGTCTTCATAGGAAATGTATAGGGCACCTGGAAACAACTACCCGAACATTCTGGCATGTCAGAATCTCCTGCAGGAGATTCCGGAAAAATAGTCCTGTCCATAATGAGGTCAAATCATCAGGAACTTCGAAATAAGTTTCTTGAATGTTCATTCAATGTTAGTTATTTAGAAGCAATCATAATAATCTTATTTATCATCAGAAATCATTGTAATAATACACTTTGTATGCTAAAACTACAGGTAATGGCGAACTATATTATTGGTGTAAGTCTACACCGAATAACTGCCACGCTTAACAGTGATGTGGTGTCTGGAACTAAATGTATTACAGAAACATTTTTATTGCAATAGATTTGTTATTAATCTTGTAGGTGGGTAATAAATGCAATAACGACTGGTTTTGTATTCGAGTGACCGTAATCTCCTCGTAGTTGACGACGTAATATCCTCGCTAATCGCTCGGATATTACTACGCGTCAACTACTCGGAGATTACGGCCACTCGTATACAAAACCAGTCATTATTGTGTATAGATCACCACACTTGTTTTTGAGAGAATTGAAAAAGGCCATATTTTCCTGTAAATTTCCTATGTAAATGAAGCAAATGTGAATAGGCCTATTTACCTATTGGGTTTGGGTGAATTGGATAAACGTTAAAGTTACCAATTTTGTATTACAATAAATTACAATGAATTTGACAGATAATTGACAACATTTTGTCAACGTGAATTGTAGGATATGCCACCGTGAATCATAATATATATATATACATATATGTCACCGTGAATTGTAGGATATGCCTTTAAATATGTCCATTGTTTCACTGGCCAGGCGCTACATCCTGCCAACTGACTATTCTTGTTTTCTATTTACAGAACACGCGGACCTTCACTTGGTGCTATACACAAAGGAGTCGGTATTGTGTTTCCTCCCTCATTATATTTAAATCCTTTGCTGCCAACTTGTGCATGATGTCACCAGGAAGTAGTTTATAACAGTGTTAACCAATGTGATATAAAATTTTATTATCCATGGTATACAAAGTCCCCATTGAGAATGTATTGGGATTCAGCAAACCAATACATATTGTTTAAAAACTGTCAGAAACCATAACCATAGTATACGGATTCAAAACCGTTGTATACAGCCTCACATCCGGGAAAATAGTCCCCTTTTGCTATAGAGATTAAAAAACGTCCCTATTGGTATACCATTTAGTATGGCAATTACTGGGTTTAATCAATTGGAGATGAGTAATGCATTAATAATACATTCGCGTAATGCGTAGTTATTAGTAATACACTCGCTGACGCTTGTGTTTTACTACGCGTCAACCTCTCATGGTTTACAGCCGCCTGTCCACAAAACCATCGATTATTGTCTAAATAGTCATTAGATAGGCAACAATAGCTACGTATCGTTCGGCTGATCATAGTATTTAAAGGATACACTAATATTTAGAGTTATACATTATTCATGATTTATCGGTTTCAATACATTGTCCCCCTTCTCCGTTATTAGAAGGAAACTCACGAGATGAATATAACATGGTCTGTACTCCACCTAGTTTGCCTGCGGAGTGATTCACAAAGTAAATCTGAGTGAATTACGTAGCTGTCAAAGGATGGGGAGTGTGGACCAAGTTATTTTCAATGAGTGGGTCTCTGATTTTATCTCACCCTGTATAACATTATTAATTATCAAAATAAAGTGCTGAATTAGCTATTCACTTTTGGTTACACTACCTTCACTGTATTTTACCCATTAACTACAATCAATTGATAGATTTTGCATGTTTTTGGAGGTGATGAAAACATCAGATTCTCTCACGAAGCTAATGGTGATTGATGTGTCTCATATAAATATATTCTTAAACCTTGACTCAAAAAAGTTCTTCTATTACAGATATGAGGCTTAAAAATAAGTTCTTGGTCTTTTTTTTTCAGCCACAAAACACTACCATATATTTACGAGCAGTGAGATGACTGTTTTTTCCTACAGGCAATCCTCAAAGTCATGCAAGCACTTCACCGCCACACATATTAACCATTTTGTTGTGAGGAATTAACACCCATCAGCAACCTATCAGCCCAATACACATAGTAAAGTTGTAATTAGAAGGAAACTCTCGAGATGAAAATAACTTGGTCCATACTCCACTGAGTTTGACATAGCAGTCAAATGAGGTGGGGTGTGAACCAAGTTATTTTCATCGAGTGGGTTTCTGATTCTAGTAAGACATAATATATCTATGAAATAACTCTCCAAATTAGCCATCGAGTATTGGGTACACTACCTTCACAGCTGTTGAGTATGAGTTCCTAGTGTTAAGCCTATGGAGAAAAATACCAGGGTGAGATAACCACAGAACTGTAAGGTATTTCATCCTCACCAAAAACATGCGCACATGTCTAATAAATAACGAAAAATTACACACGACACGAGAATTAAAGATGCGTCGAGAGGGGATTCCACGCGGACTTCAGCACCTTGTCATGGATCTGGAAGAAGACTGAAGTTCACACCTAGACTGGGGCTGAGTTTTGTACATCTCTCTTTGTGAACATTTGCTGGAGATGGTCGCAAGGGGGGGTGTCTGGAGCTTGGTCGCCTTTTCCTCATGCTGCTGCTGGTCGGTCACCTGTTCATCACACGGACATTCCTCACTCTCACGTTGGTAATTTAACCCTATTTTTACCTACCATATATAAAAAAGGTACGATTATTTTTGTCTTCATTTTTATTAGGGTTCCTGATATCATACAGATATACACGGGCTCGGCAAGCCGTTCTTCCGCCCGGTCCCTTACATTTGGCAAAATCTTGGTTTACATGGCTGTATTGGGTGTTACCTTGACTTACATGCAATTGTGACCGAATATAGAGAAAATAATGGAGTTGGCTGTCTAACACGTTGAATATTGAGCTGCGCCAGCCACAGGAAAAGGAAATACTGTTTGGTGTACTGGAGAATGTTTATAGTAATAAAAGTAAGCTGCTAAATTGTGTAATCCTTTATGCCCAAATGTTTATACACAGACAGGGACTGTTCCATTCAAATATGCTTGATGTAACGCAATTCCTCTCAGAACTGAAACAGAAGATTTTGGTTGAAAGAGTCACATGTGAGGGTCTGAAGCAAGTGAATAGATTCAGATTTCCCAAATGCATAGCTGATTTATAGTATGACCAAAGTACCTTTTTTCCTTTCTCCTTTCTCCTTTCCTTTTATCTAATGTCTTGTCTTGTCATATTATTATGTAGTGTTCTCTGTAATATTGTAATTATTTCCTCAGTCATGTTCTGTCCTAACTATACCTAATTTCATCAAAAGGTTGGAGCAATCAATGTTTATTCTGCAATGGTAACACGGTTACTGTACGGACATTTGCTCGCTTATGAATGAGAGAATATTATACCAAGAAATATTAGATAAAAAGAGACAAAAGGGAGGCAACTTCATTAAAGGCTAGGGACTGAATAAGTTAGGTTGATCAAATAAGATAGATTTAGAAATTTGTTCAAACATATTTAGAAAAAAAAGGAGCAATGAGAAGAGACCACAAGGCTAAAATGGTGAAGATATGGTGTGAAAAATACATGGAAAGTTATTCAACAGGGCTTGAAATGTATGATATATGGATATATGGAACGATTAATAAAAGATTGCTTAAAAATGATAATAATAATAATAATAATAATAATAATAATAATAATAATAATAATAATAATAATAATGAGATATGATGAGATGAGTAGTCATATCACAGGTTTTGATAATTGATCAATATAGCCCCTACTCGTAGATGGGTAACCTTGATGTATTGTGGATCACCACCCCTCTGCTTATGAATATTCATGATCTTTTGACAACAAAATGCCAAAGGGAAATATTTCCAAAGTTGCATGGCGGCTGTGAGCCCTAGCACCAAAGGCGCTAGTACAAGGATTAAAAATAACAAAGGTGCCCCCTACCTACCCCCCCCCCCCCCCCAAAAAAAAAATATATATATATATATTGGTATGATGTGAACCCAACCGTCTAACTCTCTGCATCTAGACTAGAAATGTGTTACACTTGAAGATCAGTATATTCAATTTCCAAAGAAGTGACATGGATTTAATTTTCGAGACAAATTGCCCGATATACCCTTAAATTAAAGGTATATCAGGTGATTTGTTATTAAATTATTAAATTAATAAGGAACTTCATTAAGATTCATAGCCCCTGATAATATGCTTTGAGTCTTGCATTGCTACGTATTCTCTCTCAGCTTTGCCTGGTGAGATTGTGTAGCAATCCAACATGAATGGCATATCTTCAGTGGCCATGGATCGAATACGACGAAGATTTCATCTACCCCCTATGTCTAATTGGCTCAAATTTGTGACCTCATCCCCCAATGTTAAGTTTATGGGGGAAAATACCAGGGCTGAGATAAATCATTATACAACGCTGCTTCAATTTTCGAAACTGACCAAAGAAAGTCATAGACATTTGCTTCACCCCTGGTATTTCCCCCATAGACTTAACATTGGGAACTCATACTCAATGCCTATGGAATAATTAGAAAAAATACTTAATGGGGGATTATGTCACAAGTGTTTGCCAATTAGTCAATGTGAGGGGTGAGATAAATTCAGAAAACCTATTCAAGTTTACGGTTGAAGCTCGATCCCATCTCGTTTGAATCTCTATGTAATTCATGCAGCTTCGCCTTGTGAATTACTACGTGATTGAAACTGGATGGGATATGAGCTCTGACCACAAACTTTTATAGGTTTCCCCTATAATATATAATTCCGGCAACTGGGTTGCTGAGCAGGGTTGCAGGGGTGCATCTAGTCTATTGGGGGCTAAGTTGCAGCTACACTTGTGCACCAGAGCTACACGACATAAGCTCTGGTAGGGTTAAATCCGCAGGCACCTTGACCCACAAGCTGAAAGTGACCAGGGACCTGTTTCGTGACATGTCTAGATGGCGTCTCTGACACCATCCGGACAGATCACAAGATTGCAATCGATGACACACAGAGTTTCACTCACTTCTCGTAGGAATTGAGCAATGACACTTTAACATAAGTAGGGATACATATAATCTATAATCGTTTCAAATATGAAGAAGATTGGCCACTTCGATCTTCTGATATTTGCTAGTCTTTTTCCGCTGTTGCTTGCACTGTTGGTGCCGCTGTTGATGTCTGTCTAAGCCTAACGTCACGAGACTACTGAAACAGGTCCCTGGACGCATGTTTTGAGAGTGTGCCATTGCCTACTCTTGAAGCCATTTTTCTTAGTTCTTATTTCCTTTTGTGTGTATGTTGAATAAAATGACCCTTAAGGTAGACTTTATCATAAATTATGTGAGATGTTAACGTTTCTTTTTGTGTATTTCAGGTCTGAGACCTTACCTGCTGAACAAATATATGGTTTGAGAGTGAGAATTCATGGACAAGGCTTCGACTGAACCACACAACCTCTTGGTCGGAACAGAGGAGAGACCTAGAGTTTGCGGCCAATCTAGCTATCTGCGAAAACGTGTTTAGAAGATTTTTTTTCAAATATTAAACTTACTTTGTTGTCAGGGGTATTGAAGAGGAAATTGGTCAAATAAATATCAAGTTTTATAAAAAAAATAAAAAAAAAAAAACCTCTTCAATAATTCATTAAGTTCTGCATAAATAGTGTTCACAGCTAGAAAAAGCTCCAAAGTTGAACTGATTACAAAGTCTTAAATCCATTGGTGGAAAACTACAATCTAGAGATCGGAACATTTTTGAAAACTTAGAACTCTACTGTCAAATTTTGTTTAAGAATATTAATTTATTTTCATATTACACACAGTACAGTGAGTGAGAGTGCAAGATAGGACCTAAATAAGTATGTCTGAAGCCCATTTTATGATTATCAAATATCACAGTTCAATTGTAAAATTCAAGTAGTCATACCATAGAGGAAACCCAATGAAAGCTAAAATACGCCAAAACCTAGTATCACAAATCGTAATGTACTCCGATATCAATAAAAAAGATAAAAATAAAACAATGTATACAAGATTCCGGATGTTTGTTGGTTGTGTGAGTCTAACCCGAGAAGTTAATAAAGAAACCTATGAAAGTTTAGGATCAGAGCTCGTATCCCATCGAGTTTGAATTGCATAGTAATTCACAAGGCGAAGCCGCATGAATAACTATGCGATACAATCGTGAAGCCTTATACAAATTCAAATGGTATTGTAGTCTTTATAATTTATCATTTTCTTTGGCTTTTTTCTTATTTTCCACCACTTAGATATGGAAATTGTTGTTCAGTGGTGCAGTAGTATTAATCTCACAACCCAATTTAACCAGACACATATATACCAGTAAATTGCTTGGATTGTCCCTTGTTATAATAAAGTTAAAGATGGGTAAAACTAGACATAACAAATAGAGATTCTAGAAAACTTCATTTCATATAGTAAAAAAACCATGACATATTCTCCAAATTTCACAGAAAATGAAAAATATGTAGTACAGAAAATTATCAGTACTTTTACTATACGGCATACAGCCTATGATCCATGGGCGCCGCCATGACGCCCCCCGAGTAGGTGTTCTTCACTAAAGGAGGTGAAAAAGTAGCTGTTCTTCATTAATGTAGGTGCAAAAGAAGTGAGTGATAATTGGGAAAGGTCACTTTTCTTGCCTTGCTCACATATGTAAATAAAGTGTTCCATGTGAAAAACATCATGTTCTGGGTTTTAGCATTATATCTTCCTGCTCTGGAATCGGTGTAGAGAGTCAAAGGAATCTTGGTAGAACATTGAAAGGCAGCTGAATTTAGTAAGAACAAAGAGCCAGAATACAGGTTTTATCCCCCGACCACCTAGTGACTGCTTCATGAAATAACAATGGCTCTGTCCCCTATAGAAATGTATATGAAATAATAAGGACCGAGCAAATTACTTTGTTGTAGTGTTTATTATAACTGAGTTTGGTATGACTAAGTTTTAATGTATACATGATATAATAAGATATAGATCTATGAAGTATGATGCTAATACTCGGTTTGGGTGGTGGCGGCGGTAGAAGTGGTACCCACATCATGAGGGATTACCTGATATTTATTACCCACCTGATACAGAGTCTCCATACTAAGCCTATGGAGATTACAGATCGCTACTGAGTAGGATACGGACCTGCGTACCCTCCTAGGAGGATACAGATTTTTGAGATGAAAGTAGTCCCATTGAGATGAAAATAGTCCCAAACATAATTTCTTAACTATGTTGAAAAGTTTTCTAACGATCATATTTATTGCTTAAATCTAAAAATAAGTGAGTAATAAATACAACATTACCGTGATTTCGATCTCTGTGGCCGTATTCTCCTTGTAGTTGACGCTACGCAATACTCGTCAACTACGCGGAGAATACGGCCACTCAGATCGAAATCATGGTAATATTGTGAATGTATCAGGGATGAAAGTCGAGACTGAGGAAAAAATTGAGAGGTGGGGGAAGGGGTATTATCTCACCCCTGGAATAAATGTCCATAGGCTTATCATTGGGAACTCGTTCTCCATGCCCCTACAAGTATTGCAGTCCGTTCTCAATGTGTTGTCCATTCCTTTAATGTGTACAGGGGTGAGATAAATACATAAAGCAACTCATTTCGGTCAAAGAAGTCATTCTCCAACTTGTTTGAATGCTATGTGATTTTAAATCGGCTGTTGCCTCGTTCATATTACACCGCATCAATCTCGTGGAAAACGATAACTTTGACCAAAATGTGTCATAGTGGAGAATGGCGACTTTGACCAAAACTTGTTGGTTTCTTCTTTAGTATCATGTTGCCAGGAAAAAGATCGCAAGCAGATCACATTTATCGGTATCGTAACGGTACAATGTTGCAAGCCCCGTTTGTCGCCGACTTCTGCCCTAAATGGGCAAGAAGTTACTAGGTGTGTATTGGTCTTTAAAATGGGGGCCACATTTGATCTAGAAATTTGTATTGTGATAAGTAGAGTATAAAAATTCTAAAAAGTTGTATTTCACATGATAAACATGTGTTTATATTTTCAAGGTGAATTGTCCGATATGCCTTTAAAGGCATATCAGATGAATTACCATGAAATATAAAACTCATGCCAACTTCATGAAAATTGAATATGCATGGTGATCTCCAAGTGTTGTAGGACACATAACTGTTGTAAAAATGTTGTCACCGTGCTAGTTTTTGATTTAGAGATCAATACTATGATAACATTAGGCCACTCAAAAAAAAACCTTGTTTCTCATCACCGCACGCATCAGAAAAAAACGATTTTAGAGGATTTTTTTTTTTTTAAATAGGTGAACCTTGATAGAAATTATGAAAGGTATGTGTATTTAGTATCAAATTAAAGCTCCTGATGTCAAGGATGCATTAAATGTATAGCCAATAAAGATCTGGAAACCCTTTGTAAGCAGACTCCCCGCGTAAGCGGCCACTTTGGCCCAGATCGGAGGATGTCTGCTTATGCTGGGTTTTACTGTATGTCTGAAGCCCATTTTATGGCACTTCAAAAGCCATCTTTAATATAGCAAAAAAAAAAAAAAAAAAAAAGCGCCCTCGTCATATTTTTCATGGCTTGGTGATGAGAAACAAGTTGGTTTTTTTTAGTGGCCTTATAGTAGAATACATAGATATTCTAAAAAGTTGGATTTCACATAGGAAAACCCACATTATTTTCTTTAAACTTTCACAGGATATGGTCAATGTGCAGTACTACACATTTTATCACTAAAAACTACAGATCACCTTCTTTGTTTTGTGGAGAATTGTAGAAAACCATGTTTCAGTAGATTTCCTATGTAAACCCAGGGACCTCCATACACGGGATATGACTGAGCACAGTGTTTGTTCTATTATTCGTATGCCTTGGCTACGCTTGACCGATTTCATGGGTATAACGCCGATTTCAGTGAAATTAGGTCAAGCGGTATGGGAAAAATTTGAGAATCTGGATTTTCTAGATTTTTCACCTGAAAATCAGGGAATTCTGACTGCCGCCCAACCTAAAGTGACGCAAAATGTGCCGCACCTCAAGAAAAAAAACCCCACTGTACTTTGCGCCCTAATCTAAACTGTTCCCTGTGGGTATATATACTCGGAATCGACAGTGAAATAGGTTATTATTGGGTATGGGAATTCTTTTTTACCCCCTAGATTGACAAACTGAAAACCAGGGAAAGTTCACTAAATTATTTCACTGCCAACTCCAACTATACACCTACATGGAACGGTTGAAATTATGATCGTAAGTGCGCTGGGGTTTTCTGAATGTACAGCGCATTTTGTGTCAATTTCATTCAAAATATTTTGTTTGTGAAACAATTCTTAAATTCATTCAATTCCAACTAATGTTGATAAAAAAAAAAGAGATAAGTTTATAATAATTATATAAGTCATATTCCATGCATTTTGCATGATAGGAATGGTGCTGCTATGTAGCTGGTTATTAATATAGAACTGCATCGAGAATCGTATAAATAGGCAATACTCCACGACTCTGTATGCTCCGCAATCGTAATCGAGGCGAAGCCGAGTGACAATTGTGGTGCATCCAAACGAGTATATTTTACATTTTGAGTGCAGTTCTGGATTTATCTCACCCCTTTCACTTTTAGACACGTTTAAATCTCTTGTCTTGTCTTCTCTCTGATATCCTGGCCGCTGATTTATCAATCGCCTATGACGTCTTCTCGTATTCACTACCCCATGACCATTGCATAGATTGTTGAGTACTATAGGGAAACTGGCTTACTATCTTTGTACATCTAAAATATGCGGTAAAATTGTTGATCAGATACATCCCGATGCCATAAGCAGAGGTATGTATCTGATTAATAATTTTACTAAGTATTTTGACATACAAAGAGAGTCAGCCCGTTTTCGTATAATTATAATAGCGATGTCATACCCTGTAAGTCACAGTGTGACGTACGACCAAATATACATCATGGCTACCACTGGGCATATGTGTAGGTCATACGGCCACAGACGTATATAATATTTGATTAATTTTTTATGTTATTCCTATGGCTAAACTTATACCAGGGATGGGATACACAATCGACCCCTGCCTCTGCATGCCACCTGGTGGATAAGATGTGATACTATAGGTGTGAAAGTGATGGGCTATTCAGCTAAAGCTAATTGGAGAACAATAGCGAGGTGTTCTTCAGTAGGCCAGAGGTGCCGTGTTTCTAACCCAGGTCGTTCAAGTCTGTGATAGGCTATATCACACAGACTGATAAACTAGGCAGACCGTTAAATTTTCAACTTTGGCATTCGAATGAAACACAAGGGACCCGTTTTGAATGTTACTTGAATCACAAAAAATTACAATCATTGTAGGATTAGTTTGTTCATAGCCCACCATCCCTTCGGGTGTGTTCCCTGGCCCTGGCGACAACAGGACGTACTACAGCCTAAGCATGAACCTGCTGCCACCTGCCGGGAAAAAACAAAGACATCATCTCAATCCACCTATTATCGCCCGAGCTTCAGGCGCACACATGCATCTAGCCGTGTG
The DNA here is from genome assembly GCA_950022655.1 of Alentia gelatinosa. Classification (NCBI taxonomy): domain Eukaryota; kingdom Metazoa; phylum Annelida; class Polychaeta; order Phyllodocida; family Polynoidae; genus Alentia; species Alentia gelatinosa. The sequence continues at coordinate 88,362,881 of OX465582.1, forward strand.
CATTCCCGCCCTCGACTTTTACTGATTCTGTCAAAATGTCGTCACCAAATTATTTTCAGGTTGGTGTATCGTGGCCGATAGATGACGGACGCAATGTGGATGATATTGTCATCTACAATATTGAATCAGAATTAGAAGATAGGTAGGTGGAAATCTCCCGTATCGGTAACCCTCGCCACTAGATCTAGTAGGCCTACTAGTAGTAGTAGTACCACTTGAAGCTATGTCCACAACAATGGAGATGAGGGCGTGAGGAATTAACCTTTCGTACTAGTAGACAAGGTGCAACAGCGACGATTGTGGCCCCACATAACTACTACACTACAGGACTCCTAGCTAGCTCTCGATCGGGAGTGAAAATAGGTGAAATATTCACCTCTTCATCTCCCTGTTGGGACAGGACTGGTTACACTGACTGAAATACCGTAGAACAGTTCAGTCCTGTCACTAAGCCACAACAGAGGAGAATGGAGATGATGGTCCACTTCGTCTACGTCTTTCATAATACTTGCAACTTTAACTTTTCCTGAATCAAATATACACTCCCTCCAGTAAAAAGGAGAGAGTTTAAGTGATTATTGGCTTTTTTAGGGGGGGGGGGGACCTGAATTATCTTGATTGTTTGTGGTGTGTGTGTGAGGTGGGTAGACTGGTGCTTAGACAATTAGACTCCAGGCAATGATCTGCGTAGTCTCCTGTAGGATTCAGGTATGTGTCTGTATCACCCGTATAAAGGTATTATATACTATGTAGCCTAACCATCAATTGACTGAAAACCCCACTTAAGGGGACACTCTACTTAAGGGGACACCTTGCTCGGAACGCTCGGAACAGGGGTGTTCCCTTAAGCAGGGTTTTACTGTACGCCCTGCTGTACCATGTTCACTTGTCTCATATGAAAATCGATGGATAAAACATGACTCCTAAAAAAATATACATTCTTTCCTTTCCTCTTCATGCCCGCGCCACACAGCCAGGTGCCTGCTAACGTCCTGGACAGTCTGACGGACCTCTTCTTAACGGCGCCCCCTGAACCCGTTCCAGCATGCTCAGCGCGCGTCACTTCTAGGCCTGCGCATGCACACTTGTCTGTGGCGGCGGTGGATATCCTGTCGAGCGCGCGTAATGTGGAGGTGTTCTCAAGTAGCGGGGAGTATGTGGTTCTGGCCGAGGGCACCCGGCTGGACGTAGCAGGGGAACGAAAACTCTTCTTGTGCCAGCACACATTCGACGAGCCACAGCCTAACCTGGAGCTAAAAGTGAGTGATTACAAATACAGGAAAACCCCGCTTCTGGGACACCTCACTTTGCTCGGAACGGGGGATTCCAGAGTTTTCTTTTTAATAGATAAAGGCAGAATTCTTGATCTGTGAAGGAATATATCAAAGTACAGTGACTTTTGGTTTTGTTTGCAAAAGACTTGTGTCAATATGTGATACAATGTGTCCATAGAAAACACAGGGAGTGTGTATGGACATATTGGTGCATACACATATATATGTTGTATGCTCCGGAGGGCGCATACGGAAACATAGCGCTTATGGAAAAATAGTACATAACTGATATGAACTGATATCGCATACCATCAGTCCAGAAAAGGTGGATAATAAATACAATATAGACTGATTTCAGATGAAAACGTACATATATGCTCCTCGGAGTTGACTCTATGCATACGCTCGGATATTACTATTTGTCAACTCATCACAGCATACAGCCGCTTGTATCTGAAACCAGTCAATATTGTGTATATATTTTCTTTTTACTTTTGCTCTTTCTGGAGACAAACCTTTCAGCCTCATATAGTAAACAAATATTATGTATAAACACCACCCACAAGTTCTTGTTGTAGCTTATTTCCACTATTTCCATTTTCAGTTTGTGTCCATGGTGGATCCTCAGAGACTCTGGCTGCACAGTCTACACTTGACGTTGAACGTGTGTAAAGCTAACGTCCCGAACCCGTTAAGCCTGGGTCCCACCATCGACATGGACAAGGTGAACGCCATCATGGCCGACATGGACAGCACGGTGCCTGACAGCGCCAAGGGCCTCATGACCGCCATGACCTCCATGCAGAAGGTGAGATAAAAAATATACATAAGGGGCCATCCATAAAGTACGTACGCACCGAGTTGTGGGGGGGGGGGGAGGGTGTAAAAAGTTTCGGAACTTTTGTGAATGCTTCTACTTTTTTTCTTTTTTTTAAGGCTTTTATTTATACTGGAGGTATGTCTTAGGAAATGAGAATCAGGGTAGAAATTGTCTGCTTGCTAAGAGGAGTATTATACAAACAAACAGATACTTGCACAACAAAAAGGTTCTGCAAATAGTTAGGATTCTAGCCGGTCACTACCTTGTCATTTCCAGCGGGAAAATATGGTTCCAACCGTCCAAAGTGCATGTATTCGCTGTCATCCGCTCTGTGATATCATTCCACGTAGACCACTCATGCCATTTAACATTCAAATGAACGAAAACAAAATTCCACGACTTCTGAGACTGCAACACGCACCCAACACCCCCATCAGGGTTTAAAAGGCTCCCAGCGGGACATCCGGAAAACTAGGAAAAAGTTTTACGCAATAACATTCAAATGAAATTTCGTGACGTTTCTTTATAGTATTTCCTGGCTAGTTTGACATTTATCTCTCTTCAAATATTAAAAGTGTAACAAAAAGAAACATTAGATTAGATATATATGTCGATTCATAGCTATTTTGTTAAAAAATGATTATTCTTTTTTCAAAGTTTTTAAATTTCCGATTTTTCCCCGGTCCCGACTTTCATCCCTGCTAAAGGAAAGCCTCGCATGTAGAATGACATCGGACTGATGCGGTCTGTGTTCAAAAATATAAACGATAAAAATTTTTGTTGTTTCTTGTTGAACAATAGTTGTTCATTTTTTGAACACTCACTCCTCTCATCTAATTTGATTTCAGAGTAAACAAAGAACGTTGGATAATCTTGGATCTATCGTCGGCCGCCAGGGTCCCCCGACTATGGCCAGCATCATGGGTATGTTCGCGTCAATGGGAGTGACGTCACAGGCACCCGCTATGACGTCACAAAAACCATCGAAGAAACCTGACACTCAGCAAAATCCCCCGCAATCTGCCCAGGAGGTTAAACGCGAAACCGACAAAAATGGACCAAAAAGTAAAACTCGCAAAAATAAAAGTGGTGGGAAAAAAGGTCAGAATCGTGGAGCTGCAATTGAGGATGAAAAGAAGGAGAAGGAAAAATCTCCTGCTGTGCAGGAGCCGCCGCAGAACAAGCCTAAGAGTCGACCTAACTCAGGGCTGCCCTCCACCCAAACAACCAAATCAGGAAAAGATAACGGTGCCAAACAGAATGAGAAGAAGGAACGTCCACACAATGATTCAACATCTCAAGGTCGTAACTCAACATCTCAAGGTCGTGACTCAACATCTCAAGGTCGTGACTCAACATCTCAAGGTCGAGACTCAACATCTCAAGGTCAGACCAAAAAAGAACAGAGACCAAAACGTGTGAAGGACCCTGCCGCGCCCATCACCCAGGCCGACCTCATGGCTCTTGAACACAAACTCCTGCACAGAATCAACATGGCGGAGGCATCCATCTTAGATAAAGTGACATCACGCGTTGAAGCCAGCGAGCAGCGAATCATTCAACACATGGAGAACTTGGTCACCAAAATGGCCGCTGTCTTTCTGAGTGGATCCAATATGGTTAATGGGGGCAATGAGAATGGAGCGAATGACATGAATCTTGATTAGTGTGTACTAGTTGTATATGTTGCATGTGTAATGTATAGGACGTGTGTAGATGTAGTGCAAGAAATGTGAATGTGGAGCCAAAATTTATTATAAGAATATGTCTTTCAGTGCATGGGCGAATTTAATTACCTATTTCACTAGGAGCAGCAGGCTGCCAGCATTGTTCTTTTATCTCACCCCAGTATTTTTCTCCATAGGCTTAATGTAAGGAACTCATACTCCATGGCCATAAAGGTAGTGTACCCAATTCTCAATGGTCAATTGGATGAGTTATTTTATTGATTAATAATGTTCCTGATCAGGTATATGGGGTGAGATAAAATCAGAAATCCGCTCAATATGAATAACTTGGTCCGTAATCAACCTCGTTTGACCGCAGACTGATTCACTCAGCTTCGCTTTGTGAATTACTTCACGGTCAAACTCGGTAGAGTACAGACCACATTATTTTCATCTCATGACTTTCCTTCTAAGTCTTTGATAATGGAGATGGTTGGTTTTCAAAGTGTCTGCCCAAGACTGTCATACATGTGATTTTGTACTAAATCAAACATTTGCTGTATCTAATGCTACTGTCAGAAGCTCGAACTTCATGCAAAATTGAGACTCAAAAACCCACTGAGAAATGTATTTTCCTTGAGCATGCAATATTTAGTAATGGAACTGGAGAGTCCTTGTTAATAGGAAAGAGAAATGAATCATATGATATTTGATACAGTTTATAGAAATGTCATAAATTGAGATCTGTATGATTTTCAGAGACAGAATAGCCCTACACATAGATCTCAGGCAGGTCAACTGGTTACGGCTGTTTTCTTCACACATTGCAGCATTTTAGTAATAATATATGTCAATATCCCCCTATCACCATGTGCCTGAATTATCATGATAATGTAGTTTTATATTAGTACGATATGGGAGATTTACCTGGGTGAGTTGAAGTAAAATTGAGATCTTACCGAGGACAGAACTTAAGAGGTGATTCCACCAGGACGTGCGATATATGCTGATCATGGTCGATTTGTTGGCTCGCTAGGTCGGGATGAATCATGTGTGAATATCTGGTTGAATCGCTGCGGTGGAATAGCACCCTTTGAGCGATAATAAGTGCTCCACACGCAGGGGTAATGCTCTTGTGAGATTTAGTACAATCAAGCAAGATGCTGCAAGACACTACCCGACCCTGCCAGTTCAAATAAATCGTGTCGGTGGAATCAGTCCTTTAGTGCTGTAGATAAGATGTGGCGGGAAGTCACGTAACAGCAGAATATATATCAACAGTGCAAGGAAACTATTGGTAACTGGCCCCACTCACACCTATTTTTGATAAACAATAACACAATAGCACCTTCTATATTTTTTCTTTTTTTTCAAATATTTTTTTAGCATATTTCCATAACTCCTCCGTCTCCTATGGTGGCACGGATAGGGCATCTACTATTTTACCTCGACCAACTTTAGAGTGTTTACGGTAACAGACTAGATCGTTATAGTCCGTTTCCTTGAGATGGTCTCAACAACTGATTGGGGTTTTGGGGTTTTTTTTGTTGTTGTTTATTCTGACCAGTTCCGTAATTTTTTGACAGATCTTCCACTATCCATTGCTATCACAAGAACCTCTTTCTGGTATGCCTGTCGCTCAACAAATTTCTGAGCATCAGGTGTTTGTGTCTGTTGCAGTTACTTCTACTTTTTTTTTTACCTTGTCCCCCTAACTTACCTCCAAAGAGCAGAGTTGGGTATACCTCCTCTAGAGAGTTCAGGGATATCAGTTGGGGTCAGAAACAAAGTGGAAATATTATTCATGTAGAATTTACTGCCTCAGAAAGACTGAGAAAACATGGAACACATCAATGTTTGCTATAGAATAGAATTGTGGTGTGTGGGAGGTTCAACTTACTGTTTTATTGGCGACAATGAGGCTTAATTGATACTATCTTTGTTTTATAAAATATAACAAAAATAATTTCATAATCTGGAAAGGAAACCAAGGATTTCCATGGAATCTAATTTCTGACACTATCAATTCTTTGAACTTTCAGATATTTTTGTTTTCTCTATCAAGGGCCTAACATCTCACGTCCTGCTAGTTCAAAAACTGCCGTCAAACTGTGGTCACGTGACCTGTTCCCACCATATCTCATCTGTTAGTGTAAATACTCTTTAAAGGCATATCCTACAATTCACTGTGGCGCCACCTGGTGATTTTTAAATATTGTCAATTATCAGTCGAGACTGGTTCTTTGTGATTCATTCTAAGTCTGAATGAGTAAATTTAATGTATCTTGATAGGTAAAAAATAGGTCAATTTACATTGGCTTGATTTACATAGGAAATGTACTGATAAATACGGTTTTCTTCAATTCCCTCAAAATCAAGGAGAGTTACCTATGATTTTTGAAGTTATATATGTAGTACTATGCATATACTATATTCTGTGAAAGTTTAAGGAAAATGACCAGGGTTTTACTAAGTAAAAAGCAACTTTTTAGAATTTATATATATTCAATTATAGAATTATCTAAATGTCTAAATCAAAAACTAGAATGGTGACCCCAATTTTTAAGTTCGATACGTGTTCTACAATACTTAAAGATCATCATATTCAATTTTCAGAAAAATAACATGGGTCTTGATTTTCAATCCAAATTGTCCGATATGCCTTCAAGTGATGGCCGAGGTAAAATCAGATATTTAGCCCAGGAAAATCTGAGAAAGCATGATTTTGAAGAAGGTGATCTGAGAATGAGGCTCTATTCATTTTGCAGAAAAATTTCGATTTTGATAAGGTTTTAATCATGTTTGTAATGAAAAGTGTCATTTGAGTTCGTAACATTTAGATATTATTCATGAATCATGTCTTTACTCACCGAAAACTTCTACAAAGCGATCCTTCGAAACCTTTTTATCGGAAACTTGTATTTCTGAGGTCTAATCCGGTGAATGATTACTTATCCTGTTGCACAGAAAAGGCTATGTTAAACTTCCGTCGATTATTCTTGCCATGATCAATATTCTGCGCATGAACAAACACATTGTTGCACCAGACATGAACTTATAAATACCACATGCCATGGTGTTTTATGAGGGGATTATTCCCTCAGGGATGTCAGCAGCCCTTGAAGAAAATCCCTGAAGTCATTTGTGGTGACCCCACCCCTTCAAAAACGATGATAACTGTATCCCCTGGTTAGTATGGGTAGTTTATTATCCACCTAATACAGTGTCTATAGAAAACACATAGGCAGCGTGTATCTACATACCTGGAGCATACAGATATGTTATATGCTCTGGGTAGCCAAAGACTGCGCATACAGAAAAATAGTACGAACATTAATGAATTAATATCGGTACGCCACTTGTCAGGAAAGGGTGGATAATAAATATAACATAGACTGGTTTCAGATAAAGGTTATTGTATGCTCGCCGAAGTTTACTGCAATATCCTCGCATGCTCTCAGATATTACTACACATCAACTGCTCAGAGCATACGACCGCTTATATATGAAACCAGTCAGTATTGTGTATTTATTCCCTTGTATCTGAAACCCATTAATATTGGGTATACATGTACTTTCCAACCAGAACTCTATCCCACATCATACCAAATATCTGCATGGGAGAGTGTAGTATGAAGCTGGTTCCTGTTGATAGCTATGCATTCAAAATGGTATGTATGGTAACTACCCAATGGTTTCAGGGATTTCCTTCAATGCATTTACAGGGAGTCAGGTTTATGGGGTTCTAGAAACAATATAGGGTTGACATGCACAGGCTCTATTAAGACTTAAATACTGAGGTCAGTATTTCATTTCTTTATAGAAATCCCTGATTTCAGGGATTTATTTGAACTCTATGTCCCTGTATAATTGTCTTTGTATTCCAAGAGTGGCAGATTTAGTCGTATACGTCTACTTGTAAATACACGAATTATTTTAGTTTACTTACGAAATTTACCCACCGTGCTCAAACTATCTGATTAGATTTATATGCAAAAAGATACGCACGGACAAACCAAGAAGGGCGGTTCTGTATTTGCCTCACTGAAATATATTGTCTAAAATATTTGATATTTAAAGAATTATCCCTATACAATGTATATAATAAATCGTATATATTGTGGTAGCTCTGAGGATCAAATAAATGTGAGAAACTATTCATTTTTACATAGATTTATTGTAAATAGTGTACCTGAATTGCACAAAGAAACGATGACACAAAGATTCGATATTAAGTCTGATCAAAGTGTTGTATATGGTACATATCACACAGATGCATTTTACAAGGATACAGTTGACACAGGTGACACAGACGTAGATTCACAGGTGCAGGCACTGACGAAATGTTGAAACTTGAGATACCCATTACAAAGGCACCAGTTCCATGACGAGCTTCAGTGTTACCAGTTAAAGGCATATCCTGATTTTTAAACATTGTCAGTTATCAGTCAAAACTGGTTCCCTGTGATTTATTCTTATTCTAAATGAGAAAACTTAACGTTGTTCAATTTATCCAGTCTTGACAGGTAAAATAGGCCAATTCCGATTTACATAAGAAATGTACTGAGAAATAGGGTTTTCTTTAATTCTCTCAAAAAACAAGGACATTGACCTATGAATTTTGAAACTTGAATGTGTAGTTCTATACATCTACTATGTTCTTTGAGGGTTTGAGGAAAGTGACGTGGGTTTTACTATGTGAAAAACAACTTTTTAGAAATTCTATATTCTTTTATATAATTATCATAATATTTATGACTAAATCAAAAACTAGCATTGTGACCCCCAATTTTTAAGTTAGATATGTGTTCTATAATACTCAATTTCGAGGAAATTGACATGGGGTTTAATTTTCAAGACAAATTGTTCAATATGCCTTTAAAACGAACTATGAATATTACCCGTCTTCGAGAGTTGGGATTTGAGACTGGCCAACCACATTCAAATTCTGGTTTTGCATGGATTGTACTACTGTTATGTTTATGGCATATATCTTATATAGCTATACAGGCCATTTTGAACCACAGATTTCTAAAAATCAGGCTTCTGTTGGTATTCGCTACCTTTAAAGAAATCTCATCTTTTCACTTTACCTTGCACCGTATCATTATCTCATATTTTGAAGCACATCTAATCTAGGTAAGATAGACGGGAAGTATGAATGTTACAAGAGTGAACTTTCATCGGGTATTTTTTTTTAAATGATTATGTTGCATAAATACAAAATATTACCAGTTTTGATCTGAGTGACCGTATTCTCCGCGTAGTTGACACATAGTAAAACTCTGACCCATAGAGATGAGTATTGCGTAGAGTCAACTACAAGGAGAATACAAACACATAGATCCAAATCATGGTAATGTACAGTATTTATTGCTCACCTTTTGACTAATTATTAGAAAAAGATCTTGTAAATGATTAGAAACTTGACATAGGTGCTGTGCATTTTCTTTTTATATGAATTAGTTCCTAAATTCCCTTTGAGGTGGCTAAGTGGTAGGATTGTTCGCCTCATGCATGGGAAGTTGTGGGTTCAAACCCTGGTTGGGTCATACCAAAGTCTTTCACAAAAATGGTTCCCACTAGTCATTCGGCTCAACACCCGTCATTAGAATGAGGAGTAGGGGGCTAGGCACCGAGTTGAAGAACGGCTGTATCACCAAATTTGGTGATTGTACACACAGTTTTCCCTAAATGAAAAACTTTATAAGAAAAGGCAGAACAAGCTGTATCTACTAAGTAGAATACACCTTTTTGTATTCTACTCAATAACAGGCATTCTCATATATTTAATAACAATGTCATCTTCCCTTCAAAATGTTTTTTAACAAAGAAGGCCTCGATTTTATCAAAGGGTATCTCAAGTTTCAAGTTTGTTCTGGCTCATTATAAAAATACACATAAGAGTGATTTCTAATCATTCATTTCCAGTCAATTTAATCTTTTTACAAAATACTACAATCGGGGAGGTGAGAGATTTTCCGACATTTCTGTTTCCTACATGTTATGTATATATATATATGTACATTGAGATAATAATCCTTGTTTCCCAGACATGAATGCATGGAATGACTTATTATGACACTATGAAATGAAATGTAACTACCCGAAATACAAAAGCAATTAAGATGTTTACCCAAAGATGTAAGACAAACTGAAATCCATGTTTGTGGCTCTACTCCACATCATCAGAGTATAAGATCAATATTCTCTTACCATAAAGCATTATATCTCTTAAAGGCCCACTGAATTTCCTGATAATTAATATAGCATTGGATAGACACCCCACCCCATCTCTTTCAATGTAAATTCCTCAGAAAAAAATAAAGGTGCAGCAGTAAGGTGGTAATAGTATCCGGATTTCTTCTTAGACTGTTTGATTAATAGGTAAAGCCTGTAAGACATCGATATTTGTTCCTGATTCATCACAACCATCGGTTCGGTGAGAGTTGGGAATAAAATGTCGATGTATGATAACTATAATACATAGACATGCAGACTCTTCCCAATCGCACCTCTTCCTTTGATACCCTCGTAAAGCGGCCCATTTAACATAAAAAAGAGCAGCCAGGAGCCGTGTCGCTGAGCCCCTGGCCGGGTGGTGTGTGTTCACAGAAAATAATTCAAACTTAATGACTTTTGATTTGAATAAGATACTAGCAAACGGATTTCGCCTCTATAATCGCATTGTTCTACCCTACAAATCACTATGTAATACTTGGAGATCAGTAACGGGAATCCACACACCATTGAGTCTTACCGCCCACTCAGATTCAGAAATGGTCGATGAAGGTGCATACATCGACAAGCGTAAGGTCGGAGAGACTCGGTCATATCTGACATGGAAGTAATGCCTGATTCATCAGGAAGGTCAATAAAATTGGGTCGGTGAAGTACATACATCGACCTGTATGTCCCCAATTCTCACCGACTAGACGGATCCGTCGGGCAAAGGTGGAAGCAGAGTCTGCGTGTCAATGTCTTATAGGTTTAACAGCTGTGGAGATGGCATTCCAGAGGCCTGCAAGTCAGTGTCAGTCTCAGGGAGGACAGGTGTGGTACAGTAACTCCTGTGTGGAACAGTTAATCCTGCATGGAACAGTAAATCATGCATGAAACAGTTATTCCTGCGTGGTACAGTTACCCCTGCATGGAACAGTTACTACTGTGTGGTACAGTTACTCCTGTGTGGAACAGTTACTCCTGCGAGGTACTCGCGATCTCCTCCAGCTGCTCCACCTCACGTGCCGCCTGGTGGGAAAGTTCATCGTTAAGCTGCCATATCCGGATGTAGCCAGCGCCGTCTCCCGTGGCCACCAGCTGCGGTCTGAAACCAATTAATAGTCGGTCTATGTTTCAAATGATATAAACTTACTAGCGACTTGGTCGCTAGAACCTGTGAACCTACATAGTTCTACACTCAACTGTTTTTATTATCAGTCATATCTCAGTCACATCTATGGGGATAGTATTATAATATCAGAATAATTCAAATTACTTCACAAATCTAGTTTAGGACATTTAAATCTGATGTTCGTGTCGTATCTGCTCTCTGAAATCCTAGCCGCTGATTGGGCAGTCGATTATGATGTTATCTCACATCACTCCGCCATGACCTGGCATAGTATCGTCACTTTACATGGGTGATCTTTACAAATAATTTATTAATGTTATTCCTATGGCTAAGCGTGTACCAGGGGTGAGATAAACAGACTGACATGTGCCGCGTAACATACCTGAGGGGATTAAACTGGACGGAGTAGAGAGGGAACATGCGTTTGGGGTCCGATGTCTCCAGCTTGTAGCGGGGTGTACCACGGTTGTGCTTGAGATCATAGATGAGGAGGCTACCTTGCTCTGTGCCTACAGCGAAGACGAGTGGCCTGGCTGGGGACCACTTTGCTCCGTAGAGGTAACCGTGTCCGGGCTCCAGGGTCAGCAGTGGGTCTGCCTGCATGGGAGAGATTGAACAGTTAGTGGCATGGCGTAACGTTTTTGGAGACAATTCTACCGACACGATTCAGTTTCTTTAGAGTGATTATTGTAAACTGGGTTTGTTTGTTTATCCAACGTCCCAGGGGACCCTGAGACTAAATCATGGTTCAGATTTTCTTGAGGGCTTTACATCACAGGGATTATGAATCTATGAGATGAATTCAGGCAGAAATCACATCCTTACACATTTACTGAGGGGAGAGATCTTTTACTTCTGACACCACATAGATATGGTATGGGAAGGACTGGCCTTTGATATAGCAGTAAATCTACTACTGCTGGGGAGGAAGGAGAAAGGTGGCTGCAGTGGAATTCAAACCACTATAAACGCACATGTAGCGCAAGATAAAATATCCCAACTGGAGGATTTGTGTTTGTTTGTGTAGATTTACGTCTCGGTAGGCTAGTTACATCTTTTTGAGACTGACTCATTGGTTGACCTATCTGGTTCTTGAAAGGTATATCAACTCAACATTAGTCTGCTTGTAGCAGTGGGACCCTATGCCCGTTTTATAATGCTGCCTCACTGAAGGGCTGTGCCGCAGACCATTGACACGACACTCAGCCGGTCCTATTATACTGACAACGGCAAACTAGTCGCTTCACCATACCAATCAGGTCAGTAAGCTGACGAGTATGGAACTGCCCCCCTGTATTTGGCTACAGGTCAAGCTGGCTGACAGTTTTTGCCAATCTCCCGTACCAGACCCACCTGGAGAAGGGTGTAGAGCCGAGTGCTGGTGTCTGTGCCACACGACAGGAACATGTTGCGGTGGAAAGGCGAGCAGTCGACGCTATAGACAGGGCCATGGTGGGGAGAGAAGGTGAAGGTCACCGGTGACTTGAGAGGCATAGATGACACCGCATTCCCTGAAAGATCACATAAATTATCAGCACAGCAAATATTTTATGTTCAAAATTTCATGTTACTGACAAGAAATTTGTGTCCAGAAACAATCCACAGCTATTGTCAGGTAAAACAAAGATTGGTACATGTTCATAGGAATTGCATTAAAAAATATATGGAACGATCAACCATGTAAAGTGACAATACTACGCCATGGTCGTGGCAGAGTGATGTGAGATAATGTCATAATCGACTGGCCAATCAGCAGCTAAGATTTCAGAGAGCAGATAAGACATCAACATGTAGATTAAAACTTCCTAACTGGATTTGTGAAGTTATTGGAATTATTCTGATATTATGATGCTATTCTTATGTCTGTGAATGGGGTAAAATAAATACGGAACCTTACTCGAATAGTTAAGTACACAATACTCCACTCCTTTGGATCCACAGTAATCGTCACTCGGCTTCACCTCAATGACGATTGCGGCGCATGGAGTATTGTCTATTTATACAATTCTTGATCCATATAATTATGCATCAGTTTAATGTTACCACTGCCTTTTAAAAATATAAATACTTTATTTCTCTTCTGTTTAACAACAAATCTTTAAAAAAATATAAATGCGTCACATGCGTCCGACTCTCTCAAATAATAAAATGAAAAAGTACTACCTGTTAGGTTGACATGGGGATATATGTTTATGTCTGGCCTGTTGTGATTGCCATATTTATTACCCACCTAATACAGAGTCTCTATACTAAACTTATGGACGCCTACAGATCGCTACTGAGTTGAATACAGAAGGCCATTCTGCCAACTGACGAGCAGTACAGGAACTATTTCATAAACAATGCACGGTAGTTACGTCGAGTTTCTAATTATTTACAAGATTTTTTCTAATAATTTGTCGAAAGTAAATAAAAAAAAGGAAAAAAAAGTCGCAAGGTGAGTAATAAATACAACATTACCATTATTTTGATCTGTGTGGCCGTATTCTCCTTGTAGTTAACACAACACAATACTCCTCACTATCGCTTGGAGTTTTACTATGTGTCAACTACGCAGAGAATACAACCACGCAGATCAAAATCATGGTAATATTGTCTCATGTATTTACGTGTAAACTACTGAAGGTGTTATCACTGCTATACCTGCTGCGGTGGCTGTCGACTGAGAGGAGCACTTGAAGATGCCACCAGACTCGGAGCCGATGAGGAAGGTGGAGCTGTCCTCTTTACTGAGTGAGATGCACGTAACACCCATCTCCTGATCACTTCGTCGGGCCCGCATAGAGCGTGGTAGACTGTCCGTCTGTAGCACGAACCTACAAATAGAGGATGTTTGTTTGTGGTTTAACGTCCCATGGGACTCTGAGGGTATATAGGGACCATCAATGATTTAGCTTTTCACTTTCGTAGACAAATTTCAGTCAATTCTTTTCAATGTTTTCAAATATTTTATATACAATCATAGAGATTTGTCTCTTTCAAAAACATGATATCTTTCTTTGGAATAGTTTCAAGCAACATTTTCATGTTGTTACTGTTTTTCCAGTACTTTCTTCTAGTTTCTTGTACCCTTTTATAGTTCAGGAGGATATTCTGAACAGTGATGGGTACATTGCATTCTTGGCATAATGGGGGCCCCTTTATTCATCAGGGATGTCAGTTAGGGTCGGGGTAAATTGTGGAAACATTTTCCATATTTTTCTGCCTAAGAGAGACCAGGAAAACTTGGATATCTCCTTGTTGGCCATGGCATGGGGCTGAGGGTCTATGTGTGAGGTTTTAACACCTGTTTTATTGGCGTAAATGAGGCTAAATCAATATTATCTTTGATTGACACAAGGAAAACCAATCACATGTACTGAATATGAAAAAGTGGATTTCCATGGAAAAATGAAAAACTGAGATCTCTGATATATTTCATTTTTTCATTTAAGCAAACTTTTATTTCGGTTTCCTTTGGTAGAAGGTACGCATTGGCATATGATGTTGGCATAGACATGTTAAAATGTTTCTTGCTACAGTCAGCATTCTGTTTCTCGTTAAAGTGGAAAAGACACTGTATGATTCCATTTCCTCCGATTAACTCCCTTTATCGTAAGCTAGTCTTAACATGTCTCAGGCGAATATGCACAATGCGTCGACCATCACAGCGTGATACCAGAAAGGGGGTGATAGAAGTTAATCCTAAGGAATTTCTTCCACACTGTGCAATAGTATTACGATTTTCTACCCCAGTGACTGTGATACGATTCTAGTCATTGGTCATCTTGGGGGCACCAATAGGTGAGAGCAGCATCTGACCACTTATCTGTGTGTGGCACCCCCAATAACTCCTCACCCAGTGATTAGATATGCTAATTACGGGCTGATATTGGTAAACACCATGGGTGGTATTTCTTAAACTCTGTTTTCGCAAACAATGGGAAGGGACAGGTTCCTTAATTTATCAGCCTCGATTTCAGAACATCTCCAATTCATCGGTGACAAAGGTACATGTCCACAGGGGGCATTTTCTAATCTTAGGCAAATTTCTGGAGGGGGGTGCCACACCAGTGTACGGTCGTGTAGTTGACCGACTCCGATTTGAAACCTCGCCTGAGCTTATGATTGTTCTTTTGTTGCCGAGAATGGAACATTGATGTTCCGAAATCAGAAACTGTGTTATGACCTTTATAAAGCCATTCTTTATTGGGAAAAAGATGAGTCAATCTACACACACGTAGGGGAAGCGACATCGCATATCGGACACTTTGGCCCGGAACGGAGGGTGTCCACTTACACGGGGTTCTACTGTATTTTCATTAGTGTTCCCTGAATTTTAGGTAATTTCGGCGATACATATAATACTGTAAATAAACAAGCATGGTATAAACGAAACAAGCAGGGCATAGAGTGAGTAAGCTGGCCTTACCCATCCTGGAGTTTTAGAGTGTTCTTGTGAGATGATATTCTCCAAATGAGGATTTTCCCGTCGCTGCTAACGCTCATAATCTGTAAGAGAAAAGCACTCTTATGAAATTGAGTTTGTTTGGGTAGTTTAACGTCCAATAAGTCCTATAAGACTTACTTTGGGTTTTACCGAATCTATGAGATGAATGTGGTAGAAATCTCACCCCTACACATTTACCGAGGTGAAAGTACTTTTACTTCCCATACCACATAGACATGATATATGGTTTTACCGAATCTGTTAGATGAATTCAAGTAGAAATCTCCCCCCCCCCCCCCCCCCCACACACACACATTTACCGAGGTGAGAGTACTTTTACTTCCTACACCACATAGACATAATATATGGTTTTACCAAATCTATTTGATGAATTCAAGTAAAAATCTCCCACCCCTACACATTTACCGAGGTGAGAGTACTTTTACTTCCTACACCACACAGACCATCTCACGGAGAAACTGCTCCATCTCCTCTGGAGAGGGTTGTCTAGTGCGTATTCGTCGAAACCAATCAGCTTATTCCTTTCACCCAGCGGCACTGACCAATATCAGCCATGCTCTCTTAGACCTTCATGGACCGTACCTCTGAACAGAGGTCTATGCTCTGAAGTCAGACCATTCATAAACGTACTAGTTTAAGCTGTACTGTGATTGGTTCTGACGAATACGCACTAGACAGTGGTGGCGGGAGGACTTGCCAAGCGGAAACACCTATGTCCACTACAATCAGGGATGCCAGCTGGGGTCCAAAAAAAACATGGAAAATTTGTTAACCATGGTAAAAAGGAATTCCTATCATCTGAATCAATTGGGATGTTGGCATGTTAATAAAGAACATAAACATAATGAAGATAGAGATAATATAACTTAGAAAAATAATTTTAGAATAGAGAATTTTCCTGAAAACAGTCCACCACCACCCTTTCACCATAGAATCCCCCTTAAAAAAAAACTTTCATGCCGCGATGATCCACTTACGTTTACAGCATTGGTTCCCCCCATTGGGAAATGATCTGCACACGCGGTACACTGGTTACCTGGGTACACAGGCAGACACCGGCCAGCTGGGGAATTTTGACCAATCAGAGCCATGGACTGCTTCCATGGCACATCCATGTCTGCTGCTACATGTGGCATGGGGAAACCTAGAAAACGTGCCCCTCTGGGAAGCGGGGTGAGGCTGAGGGACTGTGGGGAGGTCCACTGTTCAGTCAGTGGGGAGAGAGGGGGTATAGGGTAAGCTTTTTATATTTGAATGGGTCTGTGGGGAGGTTCAGCTGGGGTCTGACTGACTTGCTAGTAGTTGTTAGCTTAATTCTACAAAAAGAAAACATTTTTTTTGTATCCTGAAAATGAAAACATGATTTTCCATGGAAACATTGAAAACTGGCATCCCTGTACAATACTAACATGCATTTTTTTTAGATAAGTATCTGAATCACATCATACACAAAACTAATACAGAATATGTGGTGAAACCAAATTCCACAGAAGATAAATTATAAGCAAAGTGATATTTGTACAGTTGTCAACTCACATTATATTTTCCGCTGGTTTTACTGCTTGAGTCGGGTACCCAATGGACCTTGGACACTGGTTCCCTGTGCGAGTCATCGCCAATGCCTGATGATGCTATGAGTGCGTCTTCGTCCTTACTCAGGTCCCATACCAGAATTTCTCCTGAAGTGTCATTATTAGAGTATTAAAGCACAGTTCACAGGGCATGGAGAATTTCATATTCATGAATACACATTACTATCAGGGATGTCAGTTGGGGTCATGAAAAAACATAGGAATTTTTTTTTCATGTGGAATTTACTGCCTTGGGGAGGCATGGAAAAATATGGAAAACACAATGTTATTGGTAATATGAATGGGGCTGGGGTGTGAGAGGAGGTTTGAACCACAGTTTATTGGTATGAATTAGGCCCAATTTATACTTTTTTAACCCATGAAAACAAAATTTTAACAACAGAATATGAAAACAAGAATATGCTTCGAAAATAGGAAAACTGCCATATCTGTTTTGAGTTGTTTTGAATTTATTGTCATCACTCTACTCCAAACTGTATGCAACACAGTCTGAGTCAATTAAAAAAAACCAACAACAAATGGTTGGAATTAGACGTCATAAAACTTATGGTAATCGAGGCAGAGGAATGCCACAGGATCCTGGCGATGTCACTGTATTTCACTAGTGGCCTGGTATTCTGGTGATTTGCCCCTCACTATTGTAAAAGAACCACAAAAAAAAGATAATAGTATTAATGACAATATCACTAATGATAGCTGCACCATTACATGTACCATGTACTGGGGATCATTTAATAATCTAGGATCGTACATGGAGACCCTTTTCTGTAACTCATACAAGGGTTGTTGTTTAATATAGAGGAAACCCATGAAAGTCTAGGGTCAGAGATTGTATCCCATCAAGTTTGAATCGCGTAGTAATTCACAAGGCAAAGCCGCGTGAATTATGTAGCGATTCAAACGAGATGGGATTGAGCTCTGCCCCTAAACTTGAATGGGTTTCTGAATTTATCTCACCCTTTAGATTGACTAATGGGCTAACATTTGTGACATAATCCCCCATTGGATATTTTTCCTAAATATCTCATGGGCATTAGATACGAGTTCCCAATGTTAAGTCTATGGAGAAAAAATATCTGGGGTGAGATAATAATATTTAAATCTGTTCGCCAAGACAGTATTAGCCGTCCATAAGTGTTGAAATAAGTTGACCCACATTGTCCATGGGTATCTATAGAGTACAGAAAAGGGTCTACATGTGCGAGCCAAGATTATGAAGCAGGCCCCTGATTACCAGCTCACCGTTGAAGGTACCGCCGGCGACTAGGGAGGGCTTCTTTGGGTGACACTGTACACACATGAGGCAGGAAGCCAGGTCAATCGTGGTGTCCGGTTTGGTGGCCTCTAGCTGTCGCCGGTCCAAGTTCCATGTACACAATGAGCTCTTGTGTGTGCACCAGTCTTCGTGGTCGAACCGACCAAAACTGACATGGCGTCAAGGTTTTTCTTTAAAAATTACATATAAGTTTTAGTTAACCTTTTATAATTCAAGAAAGATTGAGTATACTACAAATTAGCAGGAGTTTATAGGCCACATAGCTATTGTTTTATGGAAGCTGCCATCTTGCCCCCCCCCCCCCCCCACCCCCAACCAAGACGCTAAACAAAACACCAGGTGGCAGGTCCAGTTATCAATGGATTTTATCGAAAATATTTTCTTTGGTTTGCCATAAAAGGGTTTTAGTCCCATATCACGATTATCTGGAGATTATGACAACAGAAAATAGTGGTTGTCCCCCGACTAAAGTGGCACTATCACACAATTTCCTGGCAGATGATAGCGGAACTAGCAATTACTCTGTGCTCTATATGTCACATCAAAGATTCTTTCCATCGTTAATTTTAATGGAGATCCAACAGCGGCACAATCTATCGAAACATTTTCCAGCCACTGCATTCTACCCATTAACTACAATCAACTGATAGATTCTGCATGTTTTTGTTCTCTCACGAAACTAATGGTGATTGATATTTTCATATACATATATTTTCATGTGCCCCCTGGAGCATACAACATATCCGTATACGCTAGGTATGTCCATATACACTCCCTATGTGTTTTCTATGGACACTTTGTATTAGGTGGATAATAAACTGTATTATGTGAGGAAAGGATACGAGGCAACAATGACAGACCCCGTGCAGCTCCATGAGAGACCCGTCACTTGTAACTGAAATATAAAAATACAAGTTCGAAGTTAGCTTTCCTTTGGATCCCGGAGGTACATTTACATATCCTTTTGGATATTTTTTTTTTCAATTGGGAGTATCTCTCATAGAAAGGAGTTATTTTCAGATAGATACAACGAAAACTTTGAATTGAAAATGATTGTCTTTGAGAGAAATACTGTCCCTGTCTCTCATCTGAGTTAATTATCGAGGTATATTATTCTTACCCTATTTTCTCTAATAAAGGAATAATATTACAATGTTAAAATGTGCTTTATTTTCTATAACAACGGAATAATGTTAAAATGTGCTTTCTTGGTTGTCATGAAAGCGAAAATTAAGTGATGTTATCGGATTGCATTTAGTCCAGAAAAAACATTTCAGATCATCTAAAGTTTTAAATATAAAATGAACTAACTATCCATTGAGAAATCGGAGAGTGTTTCGAATCCCAATAAAAAGAAAATTCTTGAAATCCAAAGAAGTCAAACTTTCATGCTGACAACCAGTGACTCAATTTTTTTTTTTGAAATCTTAATTATTAATTAAGACTGACCTCTTCTGCTAGTACTGCGTGAGACAGTGTGTGAATGTTGGTGATGACGTTAGTTTGCTCCTCCCAAGTGACTTCGTAGTCTGAATTGAAACCGAGGATCAAAATACAATCAACTTAACAAGCTATTGTTATACAAGTCTGTGATAGATAGAATTTGAATAGCAATGTCATAGATATGACACTGAATTTGTAAAATGATTTTTACGTCAAAATTAAATTTTAGAAATAGATACATTAAAATGAGTTTGAGATCAATTACACAAAAAGTAAACATGAAGATATTACATAATGTGTTTACAAGGGGAACTATAACTTTCATCTATGAGTGAAGTAAGAGTGATTTTGGATGGAACTAGTGAAGGATATGACTGTGGTGCACTCTGCTACCACAGCGAATGATGAATTGGTACAGAGACTGACGGCGATCAGAACACTATTGCATGGCAACAGTGCTACTGTCACTTGGTGACAGTATTGACTGTCAGTCGCTTGCGATGGCAACCTTGGTTTCGAGGTTCAAACTGATGGCTTTTCGTTAAAAAAGAAAATCAAAGAAATTCAACAAGAGGTGTGAAAGAATACCATCAAAAGCATGACTACGGTTTCCGAGAGAAAGCTGTTTGTGGACGAGTGGCTCTATTCGCTGTAACCAGGCCAGAAGTTCTGGTGACTCTTCCTGTTGACACTCGGGAACCAGCGCCTCAGCGCCCTCTGTCTGCGTCTGATGGAAACAAATAGTGATACCAGTAGTTTTTTAGGAATAAAGTGTTAATTTATAAAAACTGGAGTGGACATCCATCTTTTTACGGGAAGTGTGAGTTTGATAGGCATTCTCTACAACAGTAATTATTTTGTATAAGTTATGTTTATTATAATTTATTCACAATCATCTTTTTACACTTACATTTTTATAAACATCAGTTTAAAACCTCGGAGTGTATATAAGTTCCTGAAACCGATCAACATTTGTTGGAAGAACTTTGCATCAACTTTGAAACAAATAAAGATCAATAAAAACAATTTTTTTAAAGTGCGGTGATTTAGTGCATTCCACACTGGGTAGAAAAATCTGATACAAATGTCACAGTCCTAACACAATTGGTACTCTACCACTAGTAATAAACCTTTTTTTACTATTAGTGTAAAATATCTCTCACAAGAAGCACGAGTTTTTCAGATACAGTTTCGTTGTAGCAAATCAATAGAGTATCAATACATGGTAAATTTACACCGAGGTCAAAGAGTTTAAAAGCAAAATAGTTCAAGATAATAGGATGATAGATGAGAATTATGCAGACAGAACTTTGTAATGGAGCTCATAGCAATCCTATATTTCAGAAATACATATGGTAGTTACAAATATGGTGGTAATTGTTTCTTAAACTTAACAATCAGATGCGACGAAATGTTGAGTAGAGTATAACAACCCAGATATATCACCGAAATATTGTATCGATTAAATTATAAATTATGCAAAATATAAGCAAGGCAGTGGGGGAACAGGAAACCGAGCCCGGACATGAACTTCACATTCAAAATAATAAAATATAAATTAAGAAAAACTAAAAATAGATAAATAAAAATTCAAACTTTATATTTTAGCGTTACAAATATTTACCTTATACAAAATAAAAGTAATGCAGTGGGGGAACAGGAAACCGAAGCCCGGACATGAACTTCACATTTAAAAAGAAATAAAAATAAGATTAAGAAGAACTAAAGATAAATAAATAAAGATTAAAACTACATTTTAGCGTTACAAATATTTACCTCTCTGGATTTTCTCTTGACTGACTGACTTGCTTTTTCATCTGTCGCAAGCTCTTTCGTTTGACATCCACTTTCAGTTACTGATCTTTAGATGCGTTGTGGAAGTAAGACAAAGTATTTATGTTGAGCATTCTCAAATTGGTTCAGAATCCAATTCACAGGCAATACAGTTTAGTAATTACAAGGTTTTGTAAACATTATTGGTCTCCTAAATTAGGCTTCAAGTTAAGTTTTCGTAGTTTAAACTTGTGTAACCCACTGGCATATATGTCATTCTTTCAGACACTTAAAGTATGAATAACTGACAGAACGGTGGAACAAAAAATTAACATGAATGTATGCTATTTTATTATTAAACGATATATGAGATACATGTGGAAAGCAAATGATCTAACATAACAGAATTAACAGTATACCTTTATAATACATACACTTTTACACTGAAAAATAAAGCAGGCACAAATCCTATAGATAGTGTATGATCAGTCCAAAGCAGTCGTTTATATTATTATCTAATTGTTGTTGTATGGGTAGTTTAACGTTCAACATGTTCTATTAGACTTACTTTGGGCTTGAAGATGATAGAATCTATGAGATGAATTTAGGTAGAAATCTCACCCCTACACATTTACTGAGGTGGGAGTTCTTTTACTCCCCACACCACATAGACATGGTATGAGAAGGATTGGCCTTTGATGTAGCAGTAAATCTACCAGATATCTCATGACACTGATTCATTCAACTTTAAAACTATCAAAAATAAAAAGGACCTTGACTCCTTAAGCCGCATTTCAGAATAATTCCAGACAATTGTTGACGTCCGAATGGGTGTTTTGACTAAAGAGAGTTTATAAATGAGCAAATTGTTGTCTCTTCTCATGGAGTCTTACCGGGGGATGTTGAGTGATTTGATTAGTGGGTTGAGTAGTGATAAGAAGGTGAGATGACTAACCCTTATATTTATTCTTCAATCCCTAACGAAGTTAACAGGTAGAAATAACGAATTGAACAAATTGGGGTGGGGAGTGCTTGCAAGCAAGTACCTCTAGACTGAGACTGGAGGTACCGGCTTGAAAGTGGAGGCAGTCACAAGATATGCGCAATTATGTATGTAAACCACCTCCATATGTGGTACCAAATATCAAACATGTTTGATATTCAAAATTTGCTTGTGACTGGGCATACCATGTACCTCCAGACTGAGACTGTACAAAACCGGTACGCCCAGTCTCAGACTAGCGTGAAACATCCAGTTCTCACTGTGCCTTTTGCCACGCTGCACGCTCGAAGGTACTCCCAGACAGGGAGTACCTATGCACCTTAAAATGTTTCTATGTAAGTGATAGAAATTATTCCCACTAACTTGGGAATGGGTTGGGTCCATGATTGGTGAATAATAAAGCAGTTAATGACTTTTTACTACGTAAGAGTGCAAATATAAATATGTTGGCGGTGTATCTATTCTTTTGTCTCACCTTTCTTTTTTCCATGTCGATGCTATTTTTACAGGCTCCAGTTGCTCGTCTTGAAACATGTTCACTGTGTAATCCAACTGAAATAATGATACAAAATATCTTACCTTAAAAACTAAGAATTTGACAAAATATTAAGTCTTGTATTCATGCATGTAGTGATATTTCAGCTCAGTGGAGTACCAAAACAATTTGTGAAAATATAAAACAGGAAATCGTCTTATGGCTACGATAGGCAAAGGTTTATTGATATGCAAAAATGTGATTTTTAAAACGCCAAACATTCATTATTTTCAGCAGGGACAGGTCTGGGTTATTCAGAGGGGGGGGGGGGGGGGTTATATCAGGACATTCGCCCGGGGAGAAGTGGGTGGGTAGTAAATTATGGGTTATTCGGTAGGTAGGTAGGTGGGGTCCATTTTAAGGATTTAAGTATTTGCGATTCACACACGTCCAGAGATCTCATTTTCATATTAATCCCATAGCCCAAATAAATTAGGAAAAATTTAGCCCCTGTCAGCGTGAAAACGTGGGAACCTTAGTCAGTGAACACACTGGCTGGACACTTTGAACCCACTCGGTGTACACCTTCAGCTTTCATTTATTTCAACGACTATTTTCACGTCTTTCCCGAGAAGCTCTGTCTCTGTATGACAGGCAGATTTCCTTGGACTAGATCTAGATCTAAATCTAGAGACCACACAACGGTGACTCATTCACTCTCACTGTCTCAGTGTCTGAGATCGTCTGCTAGGGAAACGATAACATGCTACTCAACTACGAGTAGGATAATATCCAAGACATTAACTCTTTCACGAACCTCTTCATATACACGTGTTCTATACTGAATGACGGTAAATAGGTATGACTCGAGATATGGTGAACAGAGATCTAAAAATTTGTTTACAAACCTGCTCAAACACAACTCGTCGCGCACCTGCTGCTGGTATGCTGCGTCTCACAGATAATCTCATCTCACATTTTCAGAAATTTTAGACTTTTTCAATGACTCTCTCATAAATCCTAGCTGCTATTGTTTGAGGAATATTTATAGAATTATTTGAAATAAAATTCATATTTTTTCTCATGACTGTAAGATATTTAATAACAAGTGTAGCTTTGGACAATATTTACTGCGACACATTTCATGCGTCGCTGGTTACCGACAAACGCTGTCCTGCAGAAGAAACAAGCGGGTTTCAACAAGCAGCAAAGATGGATCAAGTACAGTCGCGAGTTCAAAATGCGGTTACTGACATGATGAAAACATTAGAAACTAATTATATACGTAAAATGCAGGTTAGTTATAGTCAGAATTGTTTTGGTCGATGTAATTAATGGAAATCACCCGAATGTTGTATTCTATGCCACCACAGAACGCTGGGTCCCTATTTTCGCTCAGGTCATGCCGGTTGCGAATCTTCGCGACCTTGGCTTGGGTCTAGATCTCCTAGGCCTAGAGCTCTTGTTTTATGTTGGTTCGCACAATTGCTATGTTATGCTTGAGCGAATTATTCTGAGTTAAACGTTAGGCTAGTCGTCTGCAATATTTACTACACATTATTTACAATCAATTATTATTTAACACCTCTGAACAGTGTGATGTAGCCAGTGTAGGATTAGTCATGGTTCACGACCCACGTTTCTACGTGAGTAGAGGGTCGGGTTTCGAGGGTCGGACCAGTCGGACTAGTGTAGGTTGTACAAAGGCTGAATACCATGTAGCTGACTTCACTCCCAGCGTGGTATTGGAGCAAAATTGCGTGTGTCGGCCCAAACAAGTAAATCTCTGCAGCTAGCCAGTATTATGATGAGTATACCCGGCCCTGTCTCCAAACAAGGCCGGGTGCTGACTCCATACACCCTAGGTTAAGTATTCATCCCTGATCCCTATTCAGGGGTGAACAGCTATCCTATGTTATTAGGCGAGGCATTGTGCAGTTAGGGAACCAGCGAAGATCGACTAGAAAACTACCTCTAAAAGTCATATATACACTTATAAAGTAAGAGACAGCTATTTTGAAGGATGGTGAAGACAAATGGATACATATTTATCAATTCAATTTTGTTTTCATACATGTCAGACAGCGGCCAGTGAGAAATGACAACCCGGTGGAGGGCTCTATGGCAGAGGAACCTGGCCCTGTACAGGGCTGGGTACACTGGCTACATATACCCCAACCCTGCCTTGTCATTCCATACTGGTTGCAGTCTGACATGTATTAAAAAAAAACTGGAATGAATAGATACATACCCATTTGTCTTCGCTAACGTTCAAACTTGGTGTTTGTTGTTTATAACTGTGTAATTTTCCAGTAGAACTTCCCTTTTCTCAGTTCAGCCATCTTTGTTACTGGTCATTAAATTGCACACTATGACACACCAGTTAACAGCTCAGAAAAGGAAGTAATATTCTACAACTGGACAATGAAATAATTCACCAGTTACCAACAATATTCGGAAGTAGCACTTAGAAATCTCATGCAGGGAGCACACTTTGTTCTGGTGTGATATACTGGTGACATGATGCATATTTTTAAAAGAAAAGGTAGCATAAGCAACATCTTCATGTCTCGAGTTGTAGTGGAACTGATGTAGGCAAACCCTATTTATCTCACGCCTGGTAAAAGTTTAGCCATAGGAATAAAAATAGAAAAATATACTCAACGATCACCCTGGTAAAGTTACAATACTACGCCACGGCCGTGGCATAGTGGATTTGCTAAGTATATTCTGATTATTTAATATCATAGAAAGGGGTAAGATAAATCTAGAACCGCACTCGATGCAGTTCTATATAAGTACTGTATTGTTACTCTCGTGTGTGAGAATAGTAATCTAAATGATTGACTCCAAGACTTTGTCCCATTACAAGCCTTATTGCTGGTGTTACTGCAATGGCTGCTAGCTGCGGACTGTTTAGTGATACATGTGGTTACATGTCGGAGTGACTGTGTTGATCATAACCATGGGACTCCCGCGCAGAGTGTTCCGCAGAGCCAGCATGATTAGTTAGGCCAAGGGAAAGTGCACATATGTTTCCCAAATAGAAAAATTGAAACGTAACACTGTACAGGAACTGTTTATCATCATTTCCTGAAAAGATTGTGTAGGTGAGGCGCATAGCTTTTCCTGAAAAGATATTTCGTCATAGAAATCAACGAGCAACATCGTCTGAATTCTCATGAAAAGTCATAACTAAATTTTAACTTTTCTCCTCAGGCAAAGATGTACCACTGCAGCGCCGCATGTTGTGAAAATCCAAACTACAAAGCTGATGACGTCAATCGATGCTTGGAGAACTGTACGATGCCTGTCAACCAATCAAAAGCTGCCTTAGATAATGAATTAGGAAATTACCAGGTCCGTGAACTAAGTAGGGTTACAATTTTTGAATCATAATTTCTGTGATGTCTCCTCCTGTGCAGATGTTGCTTGTACTAGTTGCTAGATTGTTAGTTGAATCTCCCCTTAGTTTTTTGTACTACTTTTATATGCAAAAATATCAGCTTACCTAGTTTGTCAGGAATTGCTGTTTTGACAATGTATTACTACGAATATTGTACACTAAGAACGACATCATTGCGCAGACTATTGATTGGGATATTTTCCGTGATCTTTATACTGTGAATACTGGTAAGACTACTGGAATCTAACATCACTTTGGTCTTTAAACATAAGGGAGCGTCTAATTTACGGTATTATCCTTGAACGGCTAATTTTGTGTAACCGCTTAGTCATTAAAGGAATTCCATATCCATTTTTTTTCACGATTTGTATCCCTGTGTGCATGCTTGACTTCAGAACCGGTTGTCACGATGCGCCATGGACTGTCAAGACAAGGCAAGAGACAGCATCGGGGTCAACGCAACCGAGGCAGACATGGCCAAACACAGAGCATCGATGGAGGGGTGCGTGGTGAAATGTGCCGACACACACATTGCTCTCATCCCCGCCATGATGAAACGCATGAGTGAAGTCCTCCAACAACACCAATAAAGAAATAACATTACCGTGGGGCCATCCATAACGTACATACGCACCAATGGGGGGTGAGGGGTCAACATTTTCGCAAATTTTGCATATGCTCCTTCTTTGTTCTATTGGGTATAAGATTGGGAGTGGGATGGTGGGAGTTTTAAATTTTCTGAATTTTTGCGTACCTACTTTATGGATGGCCCGCCTCGTCATTCAATCATCATCTAGTACTCAGTCTTGTTAAGTTGACATGGAATCCTGATATTACATATAGTGAGATACGTTTTCCCTCTTCTCAGAGATAGTCTTTGAGGTGACGACTAGTAACGATACTGGTTTCAGATGGTATTGACACTGGTATATTTGAAAATATCGGTGAAGCGGTTCAGAAGGCGTCCTTAAATCTACTAAAATTTATCCAAATCTTGTTTAATAGGATATTACAAATGTAGGCCTAAATTAATCAATACCAAATATAAATCTTTTCTATCGCCGAAACAGGATCAGCATCAACCAACAAAGTAATGGTTTTATCTAGTAGAATATTTTAACAGTGTTCTCTAGAAAGGGAAATAATTGTGAGACTGAACTTGGGTTCTTGATATGTTCTGTTGTATGTTACTATGAAAGAAGAGCGTGTGTATGATTGTTAAAGGACCCATTGATGAATTTGAGAGAATGTCATTCTCTTATGTCTTTAATAAATCAATGTGTGTTAAACTGTGTTATGAATTAATCATTATAGAATTTAAAAAGATGAAGCATATTTCAATAATAGGTTAATGGATTCTTGATATATGGCACCCTTGCGAGATATCCATCTGCCGTTCTGATGTATGTATATTCATTATAAATACTATGTAACTAGTGTAATGTTTTATTGTAATCATTCACATGATAACTAGATTTTAGGTAACGGAAAGCACGACTGATGAAGATTTAGTAGAAACCGAAAGAGAGTTAGACTTGTCAGCGTTTATGCCACGACAGGTAGGTCGTGTATTACTACGCGAAGCGTTAGTTGAGCGTAGTGAGGAACAGACCTGACCAGAGTGGCATAGACACTGACAAGTCTAACTTGAGTTCGGTTTTGTATTTATCCTACCCCGTCTCTACGTATTTGTGTTACTTAAGGATAAATATAGAATCAACGACTGAAACTTTTTCATAGTAGCTGACATCCTGGTCTCTGATTGGTCAATTTCTTTATGTCACGTATCCATAGAAAACACGGAGTGTATCACCATACCCGTAGCATACAGATATGTTGCATGCACCGGGTTGGGATAAAGCATGCATATGGAAAAATTATGCAAACCCAAATGAACTAAAATCGGTACTCCACTTGTCAGGAAAAGGTGGATAAGAAATTCAATATGAACTGGTTTCAGTTGAAAGTGTTTGCATGCTCCTTGGAGTTGACTGCACAAAATCTTCACATGCGCTCGGATATTACTCCGTGCCAACTCGTGGGAGTATTTGGTAGCTTGTACCTGAAACCAGTCAATATTGTCATGAGGCATCATTTTCATCGTACCCAATGAACATGAAGCGGCCACTGCCACTAGCTAATGGGTGTCACTTTAGTTCATACACTCATACTCCTCGGGAGAGACGTTATTTTGGGGCTAGTTCCAAGAATTGCCACCAGATGGTGCTATAGTAATATACTCAATACGTTACAGATATTAAAGGCCTTTCTGTAACAAATTTGAATTGTGCTTCTATCTTTGTTATAAGTATTTCAGAAAGACGCTTAACATATAAAATGAATGGTGTATAGATTATACGGATTGGATGTTTCAAAGTTTTCAAATCAGGTGCTAATTTTTATGATTCTTTTACTCTGAGAGTCTGCAGATACAAAAAGGTTAAGATCTTCCTTAATTGTTAAGAATAATGATAGAACCACAATCCAAAATGTTCTAGAAAGGCCTGTAATAAATGTAATGCAACATGCATATATCAGAGAAAACCTTATCCATGACAATGGTAAACAATGGGATTTTTTATATTAATTGAAGACTTACATGCCATATTCACCCTTTCTTTGGTCAAAGGTCATTGGATTTAAACCAATCATTTCCGTATGTATCGAAATGTTTGTAAATGATGCTTAGAGGCATGACGTTGCCTCAGTACCCTACCCTTGCCCAAATTCAACAGTTAAGTATCTATAGTGGCGCCACCTTTACCTGTAGCCAAGAACAACAGGATTACAATAGTGTATATATATACATGGTTCCTTTATCCCTCGAGCTCCAGTAGCCGGATGAAAGATGTGGATGCTCCAGACAAACTTTAACCAAATGAGCTAACTCCTTGATTTGTGCCTCCTAGCAACTTATACCAACATTGGTTGCCGGCGCCAATTGGAGGGGCGTGGTGATGGTTATGCCCCGCCCCTCCCTTTACAAGGGAGCGTAAATTATTTATGGCAGGAGGCGCACTTTTCACATCATGGAATGTTTAAAAAAAAAAAGTTGGCCGCACCTGGAAATATCCAAATATCCCCCCTCGAAAATACCCAAAAGTAAGCCCCCCCCCCCCCCCCCTCCCCTTTGGAAACATTGGAGTCCCCCTCCCCTTTGTAATATATTTTTAAAACTTTGCCCCTTCCCTTAGGGAACAGTAATTGTGCTATATACTTAACCCACTAACCTGGACACACTTTTCCATTCCAGCATCTTTCTTTATTCACTGTTTGATTCCAAGATATACCTCTTGGTTGTTGAATAATGCAGATAACTGAGGACACAGCCGCAAAAGGTTATGCAAAAAAATTTCCCTGTATCCGCAAAACTGACTCTCGCTAGAGACATTAGGGAGACGAAGGGTCAAAAAAACTTTAAAGTCACAGCCGCAAGAGGTACCTGGCTCCATCTTAAAAATCACAATAGTTGCAGTACACGTACCTACCCAAGGAATTGTTATTTTGGATACATTCTCCGATCAAGACCAACAGAAATGTGATGGTCAAAACTCAGTCCTCACCTCATAGAGCACATAGCTATTGATATGGAGGCGGCCATCTTGTCCCTCGATACTAAAAAAGACACCATTTATCAATGGATTTTTCTTTTAAATTCGGGTTTGCCGTAAAATGGTTTTAGCCTCATCTCATGGCTATCTATAGATTATGACAGCAGGAAATGATGTTTGTTCTCCTGACGCTATCCTGAGTGTTGCTATCTTACAATTTTTTAGTGGATGATGGCAGAACTAGCAATCACACTGTGCCATATAGGTGAAGTTATGTAATAGAGTCTAATCTACAGCACTGCTGCCGAGGGTTCACCTCTATTACAGCTACTGTAATCTGAGCTCTTCTGGCCCCATATCTTCAGCAAAGGAGGTAAACCACGTCTATGTTCCCAGGCACTCCCTGAGATTCTGCAACAATTGTACCGTAGGTATTGCTGCGTTATCAATAAAATCGTTACTTGACATCACATAATATAAACAACCCCTGTGATAAGCCCTGCACCAGTTTTTTTTTGTTTTTAAAAAGATGGACCCCTGGTCAGCATTGCAGAAGACACTGGATAAGGGGCTGTCCATAAATAATGTCATAAACCCTATTGAGGTATCCCAGAATACAGTCTGTTTACAAACCCCGGTGTGTGCTGGTTACCGACGTTGTATGGTGATAGACCTTGAACCGTAACCCGAAATTATTGCAGTTTGTCGGTTTCTATAAATCTTCAAATGGGAATCTGATGTCAGAAATGGAAATTTCAGCTATTTCTACATATAAATCCGAAATTATATTCAGGTTCTTCAAATATAAATGGGAAAACTATGGTTCATGTTGTCATTGTGAGGCCAGCCAGTCACGAGCGGAACTTGTATTTATCCTGGGCGATAATAGGGAGACTAGTAACCTCTGGAGGGCGTATGCTATTTTTTACCCCTCCCCTCCCCACTTGTCATGCTTTGTCCTACAACCCTTATCATTATTAGTGGTGAAGAGTGGACCCTCCACTCTGCTGCATGACGTCCTTCATTGACGGCCCCTAAACTCTATGATCAGGGAAAGCTGAAAGGTTTGGTACGTTACTAAGAGGATGCAGTATATATATTGCAACTAGATGTGCTAGACCTGTGTGCCTCTAAAAGAAAATGCCAAACAGAAAACGTGTCATAGACACGATCTGGCCATAATTGAAAACCGAATTTTCGTGTTTGAATCGTCTGTGAATAATAATGTTAATAATAATAATAATAATAATAATAATAATAATAATAATAATGGTGATGATGATGATGATGATAATGATAATAATAATAAGAAAATGATGGTAATGATAATATTTTTTTTCTTAAAGTGACCACCCCTCCCCCACAAGTAGCCACATGAAAAAGCAGATACAATTTTTTGTTTGTTTCTGTTTGGAATATCTCCGACATATACATAAATAGGGACCCCCCCCCCCCCCCCAATGAAATATATACCCCCCCCCCCCTACAAATAATGAAGGGTCCCTTGGTTCGCTACAAGCATGAGAAGTCTACAACTCGCACTCCCTGCACTCGATGTACATCTAGAAGTCAGATAATATCATAATCAATGGACTCCCCACCCATTCCCCCAGAATAAGTAAACGACATTAAAATCTCAATAGGTAGATGGTATCATGAGCTTCGGTGAGCTGTCAAATTATATATATGTAGGCTAAAACACCAGTCGCATCATTGACCACACCTCCCAAGGATGTTGTAAACACATTTTGTATGGCCGACACTTCAGTCACGTGATTGACCGCCATCTTTAGAAGAATGGAGTAGGCCGTTCGCGAAAGCCTTTCGAAAAATCGCATATCATCGGCGCTTCTAGGGGGCCTAGATATATTGTACTTAACTTAAATCACGCATATAGGATTACCATAAAGATGTGGAAATTACGAGAGCTCACAGACAAAGTGTAAGTATGATATTGGTGTTTGAATCAGGAATCGTTAGAGACCGGCCAATCTGACGCTGTGTATTGCTATGAGTGTGACGTTTCAGTCCCGACTGGGTCAAAGTGACAGCTGAATCCACTCCCCCCACTAAGTTGGACTGTGTACATTATGCACTGACAAAAGCAAAATAATGTCTGCCTCAACAGTTCAGTTCACTTCAAACTAGTGAACGTTATATAGCCGTATATATCGATTTCATGTTATTTAATCACCATTGAAGAATAAAATCAGTTTTGGCATTCACGGCGTTTTGGTGGGTGTGTTCGGGCCCGTTTGGAAGTCTAGCTGAAGTTGACAGTAATGTTTGCCACGTCAGTTAATGAAAAACAGAATCATACAGTGTGCTTTAAGATACCAGTAAAGGAATAACAAAGCCTAGGGAATGATATCTAACCCCTAAATTTAAAGGATCTCATTGGGAACTTGTAGAAGCTCAGTTTCATCTGGTTACTGTTTACATATTGTTTGGTTGCTGTCATGGACAGTGCCACTGCCGAGTGACGCCAACAACATTAAACACTGTTATTCGTTATTATGATACTCTTTTATTGATAGACTCGACTCCGTTTTATTTGTTTTGTCTTATGGTTATATATTCTGCTTGCATCTCGGGCTACTATTCTGAATTTGCAATTATATTTCTCATTGAGATACTGATCTAAAGGCAGTGAGCGTTGGCGAACTTGAAACGCTTTGAACTTGAAGTTAGGCAACCGACGATGTCTATAGATCTAGAACTTAGAAGATAAACAGTGGTACCACTTCCCCTCCCACTTTTATCCTTAGGCATGGGATTGGTATATAATATAGGTCTTAGATACATTTTATATAGTGGTATGCTAAGCTTTTGTTTTTAGTCAAAGAGATCGGTGTATCACATACGTTAGTCGCCGTGATTGAATCCCATAGTCTGGCCTAATTAAATTAAGGCAAATACAGTACAGTACAGTAGATTTAGTGTAGATGGTACATATCTAGGTATGTAGACGTATAGTGCCCACCACTTGAAATTCACAAAGTTAGAGGACACCTATCGGGACACTAGGGCCTATGGTTCCAGGCCCATCTATCATAACATCGACTTTGTGAATCATAGGCATATATAAAACCAGTGTGTTCTAGTCTTGCAAATGGATAGATTAAAATGTAGTTATGAGTGTGTTGTTTAAAGTAAGTGTAGGTCTATACTATAGTCCCAGTATTAGTAGAGATATTGAACATTGGAATATAGCCATAGGTGGCCCACTTCTAGTTCTACAATAATAAGTGGGCCCAAATATCTCCTTCTGCTATTCTTCCCAGCCGGTCCCACAGGTATGTGACCGATGTTTCAGTAGCGCACCTGAGGCGCAACTGAGGTTTTCACACCTTGGGAGAGGGTGGGCCCTAGTGTCCTGACTTTCAGGTTGTGGGCCCTAATGTCCTGCTATCGTTAAGATTAGTCTTAGCTATCTAGACCTAGATCTGGACATTACAATTGGAAAATTCGATGGCTTAGACTAAGAAATATTTAGTGATATCATAATGGTTGTGTAATTGGTGTTACCTATTATCAAGTTTCGTTTTGTTTCCTTTAGCGAACGGATATCGACGGAAATTCAGATGCCATTGTTTTAGCTTAAGATTGAGTTCTGATGTCATCATGTGAAAGTCCAAAGACCACATATACCTTTAGCCTCTTATATTAAAACCATTTCCACTTCATTAATTGATTCCAGAAATATAAATAATAAGAAAAGTATGTAGACTTCTTATCTGCATCTGAGAAACCATGCTGAATTTAACAGTAAAAAAAGTCTAAGAATAATTATTAATAATACCAGACTCTTGATTTTGTGATGGAAACATAGAAGATTTCATATGATTACCAGTATTTCAATTCCACTTATACATGTATTTTCATTGAATAAGGTGTATGCCTTTATGAATATGGATATTTTCGGGATTTAAATTTTGTATACGAAATCTGAATTTACTCTTCTGAATCACTATTACCTTGAGTGTCTACCAAGGATATGTTTTTTTATCGCAATTTCCCAGTGTCATGCATATATTATAGACCTGTTATATTCTAGCATTACCTTGATTTGGGGATGTATAGTAATTCCCTTTGAAGGAGAACAAATGATCAATAATAAGATTTTTAGCACAGCTGGTCCCAAAATCTGTGAATGAAACGAGTCGATATTGCTGTTGAAGCTGGGCTATATATCGTAGATGAATAGCGTCCACAAGGAAAAACGTGTTTGTTCCGCTTTTAACTTGTGAATATGGAGTACTTGATTATCATATATGGAAAACATATTGTGTACGGTACAGAAGCAATTTCATCCTCATCCTCATTTACCCATCCAAATGCTGATATCAACTTTGCTTATCAAGAACGGTAAAGCTAACTTAGGTTTCCACGCATCTTTGGTTGTAAAGATGATGAATTAAATTAAAAACTATAGACCGCACAACCATATTAGGGACTGAAAAAACTTGATTTTGATTTGGTATAAAAAAATTATCATAGCTTTGGTTGTAAAAAAGATACAGATTTCCAAATGATAGCATATTCAACCAGAGATTATGGGGTTTTTTTTGCCACATGTAATTTGAATTAATTTAGCTAACTTATCTGTTTTCATTTTTGATGTATTTTCTCAGAAATCATGGTAAAAGTTAGGCAAAATAAGAAGAATCTATAGAATTCAATGTGGAAGCAAAAAGAGAACATTGTAATTAAGTAGAGATTTCTTTTACAATCGTTTTGATATCTTAACCTTTGTTGTACTCGCAGTAGAAGTAGAAGTCAAGTAGAAGTGAATATGATCTTCTTTTCTTTTTTGATTAAAATCAAAATAGGGAAGTAGAAAAAGCCCTTTCTGTCATACCAGCCATATGTCAAAGGAACGTCATGGTAGGCGAAAAATTGGAAAAAAGGCTTGGTTAGAAATTATGAAATATTTTTATATTGCAATAAATGTTATTCCTTTAGTTGTTATATATACAAACAAATGCTTACTTAGACTTTTTAGATATGCAGCAATCTATGGTATTTTTTAGGGAAACACTATTTGGATCCCAATCCCTCTATAGTCCCTTGTATGCCTTCCAGGCCTATACATGTAATTTATTGTGGTGATTTTATATTTTCACAGGTGGTTGATGCGTCAAGTCCCCAGTCTCATTAAACCAATAATGGTTATTCATATTGAGATAAGACGAAAAAAAACACCCATCAATATAATCCCGCATTATAATTGTGCTCTGTAAAGTAATGATGTTTTTTCTATATTCAACCATTGCAGCACCAATGTGGTGATGAATTACTCAGAGGTGGAGGCCAAGGTGCGGGAAGCCACAAATGATGACGCGTGGGGCCCACATGGCACGGTCATGCAGGAAATCGCCCAGTACACCTTCACCTACGAGCACTTCCCCGAAGTCATGGGCATGCTATGGAAACGTATGCTTCACGACAACAAGAAAAACTGGCGGAGAGTATACAAAGTAAGTATTGCATATCTTAATAAACAAACAATACCCAGAAATTGAAATAGGAAAAAAATAAACTAGCGGAGAGTATACAAAGTAAGTATCGCATATCTTAATAAAGAAACAATACCCAGAAATTGAAATAGGAAAAGGAAAAAAAGTTTTGACGGGTGAGAAGCCCTTTTTATCCTACCCCTCATATTAATCTCCATAGACTTAACATGGTGTTACCCTATTCCATGGTTATGTCATAAAATATGTATATGTCACGGGTGACATATGCAATTAAAAACATGTGACAGGGTACGATAAAATCTCAATGTCACTCAAATTTATATAATTGTTTATATGGCGTTCATTCTCTTCTGCGATAGATATCACTCAGCTCTGCTTCGTGATCTCATTCCGCGAAGACAACTCACACCACATAAACAATTATATGAGATTTCGTGACATTTCTTGATATTATCCTGTTGCTGTACGCCTTAATTGGGTGTAATACCAGCAGAAGTAAAATACCATCTACTATCTTAAGTATCAAGTTTTTCTTCGGCAAATTACAAGGCGTTTGGTCAGCCATAGTGAAGTATTGTTTGGTCTTATTTTTTTGTTACTAGAGTATGCAATTTTCACATAAATCGGTTTAACTAGGTGTCATGACGCAAATGCTCGTGTTATAGATTACAGAGAAGAGTTAAAGGATGCAGGATTGTATACTTTTACCGTAACAATTATCTTTTAGGGTGCTCTAAATGCATTTGTTAAAGTAGAATCTTAAATTTGTTAGCGACCAAAGTATGTAGGTGTCGTAAGTGGACAATACTATGATTCATCTATCATCATCTAAGTAAAGGAGGTTTGTGGTACTTATTGGGAACATAAAATGTCTGATAGGATGCATGCGTCAGAACTGTAAACGGGTGTAATAAGTAGAGAAGTCAGTTTTCCACGATTACATAGAAATCCATGTTTTCATTTTTAGTATGTAAAATTATTTATAGCTGCCAATGAAAACACACATCCCACGTCTCACCTATAAAATTATGTGTCCTTGTATATAAAGCACGATAATATTTGAAACTCGATCATACCAAAAAAATAGTGGTGTGAACCTCCCCACAGATCCTCAGCCCCATGCTGAGACTGACAGTGTATTTTCGATGTTGTCTCGGTCCCTTGGAGGCAGCAAATTTGACATGAGAAACAATTTCCTCTCTTTTTTCCTGACTCCATCTGACAACCCTGATTATAACGATGAATAAAACGTCTACTTTCAGTCGTGTCTACTGCTGCACTACTTGGTACGGAACGGTTCTGAGCGTGTAGTGACAAGTGCACGGGAACACATCTACGACTTGCGGGGCTTGGAATCTTACACATTCACAGATGAGTTCGGCAAGGACCAAGGTCTAAATGGTAAATATATTAATAGATTAACATATTTATATATACTGCGATATACCGCGACATGAATGTGGCGAATGTGCTTCACACGGCAAATATGCACGCGATTATTCAAAACCTAGCAAGATTTAGTAAGACAACCAACTCGTGACAAATCTCGCTAGTAAATAGTTTAGTGATATATTATATCTTATATACTGTATGGAACTACTCGATAGGTGAAACATTGTATTTGTAAAGATAACCATTTTGTTACTGAAAAATTCATGTATATGAGAGTGACAAATAAGCATCTAGAAAAAAAAAATTGTTCTATTGTTCACCTATGCCAACGATACATTGAGTTTCAATTTTGTTCATTCCATTTTGTACCCATATCAAGTTATCCCTTGTGATATTTTTCACTACAGTACGACAGAAGACGAAAGATCTGATAGACTTTATACAGGATGATGATAGGCTACGAGAAGATAGGAAAAAGGCCAAGAAAAATAAGGATAAATATATCGGAATGTCAAGTGAATTGACAGGATTCTCTCGAGGATTCAGTAAGTACTTGTTATGAAATAATTCAAATTAAAGAGAGATACTTCTTACTGTCATGTAGGGGGAAAAAATTAGTTATGTGGGAATATTTCTAACTTCACTATTGCTAGTCTTATGTGCTCTCCTTCCTTTACTTAAAGATATACAACTGTCTTGAGATTAATAATTTATAACAACCCCCAAACTTGACAAGTAAACTCAAACACCAGAATTGCGGTTTCAGGTTATCTATACAGACTTCTATATTTGACAACTCCACCGACGTTTCGGAACTTGCGTCCCTTCTTCAGGGCTTCAAATTACAAAGTACTTTAGAACTAGAAAAAACTCTTATTTATAATCTAATACGTGACTTACAGTGAATACTACAACGTAAATTTGAGTCTGATTACTTCCAAGACTGTCTTGAGAGTTCAATGAACATTTCATTGTTCTATTAGGGTTAACATACCATAATAATCAATAGATGTAGACGTTTCAGTCTTATCACCTATATCCGGATTCTTGCCATTCTATACAACTCCATGAACAAAGACTTTCAATTGATTCCTGCTAAACGTTTCGATTTCTATTGGAGAGCTTTAGATAAGGGGTCATCCAGAAGGTATGTACTCACTTAGGGGGTTCGGGGGGGGGGGGGGGGGTCAGCAATTTTGCGTAGGCTCCCTCTCTGTTCTATCGTGTATAAGATTGGCAGAGGGGTAGAGGGGGTCTAAAATTTCAGAAATTCTGCGTAAATACTTCATGGATGGTTGCAAAAAAATACATTATAGAAGTAAATACTTTATAGAAGTTGCCAAGATGCGATATGGGGCTGGGGTGTATCTGGTTTAGGGAGCAGGAAATCTGGAAGGGGTTGAATATGTATGTCATAGTGTCGCTGTACTCAGTGACCCAGTTTGTGACCTTTAGTCGCCTGCCCGTTGGCATCTGCCCAACATTCCCTGTCGGCAGTTTGGCACTAGCTCAGTTGGTCTTCAATCCTATGATGTATGATAACGATTTGATAAATTTTACTGCATTGAATCACCTAATCGATCCCATCTGCTACACTCTCCTGTCCCTGTCACCATATCTTAAAGGGAATGTGGCATTAGGACGATTATGTTTGTCATTGCTTTGAATATCGAAATATATCATCCCCACCTAGGATATATAGATATTTATCTCACCCCTACTATCTTTTCCCCAGAGACTAAATATTGGGAACTTATACTCAATGCCCATGGAGTATTTAGAAGAATTACTCATTGAGGGGTTATGTCGCAAATGCTAGGCAATTAGTCAATGTGAGGGGTGAGATAAATTCAGAAAGCTATAAAAGTTTACAGTCGGACCTTGATCCCATCTCGTTTGAATCGCTACATAATTCACGCAGCTTCACCATATAAATTACTATGCTATTCAAACCTTATTGGATACGAGCTCTGACCGTAAACTTTCATAGGTTTCCTCTATAAGTATCTGATATCGATGTCCTCTCTAATCTGAAGTTTTATCGTGGACGGAGCATAAACTAGAAGCTATGGTTAGATTGTGGATAGACTCTTCTCCCTTTATCTCTCGGTATCAAGGATGGACTGGTACGGCTCACGATATCAAACATGACTCCTGGTCATATACCCACCTGTGCCATACCTATAGATTATTTCTCTCGAACACTTCCCCGGGTTGCCAGGTTGCTCAAGCCTACATATGTAGAAATTATTATCAATTTTTTTTATAGCCACTTCTCAAATACACATTTAGGAACAATAGCTAATAAGAACCATCGTGTAATTAATAAGAGGCGCGTGAATGAATGAAATACTGCAAGACATAGAACCATATTTATTATCCATCGTGTACGAAGACCCCGTTGAAAATGTGTTGGGACAGAGTAAACCACGACCCATTATATAAAACCTGTCAGATACCATAACTGTGGTATATGGCCTCAAAGCCCTGGTATACGAGAAAATAGTCCCTTTGTGCTATAGAGCAAAGAAATATTACCCATTGTTATCCTCTTTAATATGGCAACTACTGGGTTTAATTCATTTGAAAAGGTGGATGATAAATACAACCAACGATGGTTTTGTAGCCAGGCGGCTCTGTAAACCACTCGAGGTTGATGTCGTAATGCACTCGTTAGTGCTCGTGTATTTCTACGCATCAACCTCTCGTGGTTTACGGCGGCCTGTCCACATAACAACATGAAAGGATGAGACCCTGATCAAAGCCCTAAAATAAGTTAACTGATATGACGAATCAGGGGCCCGTTTAATAATCTAGGCTTATACATATAGACCCTTTTCTGTATGCCAAAGAGACCTAAGGACGATGTGGGTCAACTTTATTCAACGCCTACAGACG
Source organism: Alentia gelatinosa (assembly GCA_950022655.1). Taxonomy (NCBI): domain Eukaryota; kingdom Metazoa; phylum Annelida; class Polychaeta; order Phyllodocida; family Polynoidae; genus Alentia; species Alentia gelatinosa. The sequence goes on from OX465582.1 coordinate 88,402,735, forward strand.
ACTTTATGGATCGCTAATACTGTCTTTAGCGAACAGACTTAAATATTATCAAACGATAACCCTTGTACGAGGTACAGAAAAGGGTCTCTAATAATTTCAACAGGGAAGATGTTTTAGGACAAAGCTGTGACTGGAAGATTGCAATGGTCGCTGGCATGTCTCAAGCCAGACTCTATTTTGTTTCATAACATTGGTGCCAATTTGTATTCCTGTTTAAATGACTGTGTCAAGTAGTTCTTTGAATATTTTAAAGGATGACAACATTAAAGTGCTCAATCATAAGAAAGATATCATATTGGCACATCTCATTTGATGCTATAGAACAGTTAAATATTCTACCGGAATACAAAAAATTGTGATGTTTGGCATCGCCGATACTCTCACTTGTGAAGGGATATCCCAATGTTTGGCACCAGAGCGTAGGGAAAGCCCGCTCCCGGCGAGTAGAATGACGTCACAGTAATGCGGTCTATAGACCCTATTGAGGTATCCCAGAATTCAGCCTGTTTACAAGTTCTGGTGTTCGCTGGTTGCCGACATGGTATGGTGATAGACCCTTGAACCGTAACCCATAATTATCCAGTTTAACCGTTTTCAGAAATCTTCATATTGAAATTCTGATGCCAGATATGGAAATTTCGGCTACTTCTACTTATAAATCCGAAATTATATTTAGTTTCTCCAATTATAAATAAGGAAACTGTGGTTCAAGCAGTCGTGGTGTGCCCAGTCAGTCGCGAGCGGAACTTGTATTTACCCTAGGCGATAATGGGGAGTTTAGTAACCTCTGGAGGGCGTATGGGGATTATTAAACGGGTCCCAGATATGGTCTACCATGTTCATGCGGGTCAGAATCAGTGAGACTTTGTTTCTAGAGGCATGCACACAAATCGTCCAACTTTGATCTTTGCCGATGATAGGCCTACTTCCCAATTATCTAGCCATGGACATAATTTAGAAGAAGGCACTGAGCTCTGATTACGTGGTAATTGGTACGGGCGTGAATTTACGTGATTCTTAGAGCTGGGCCACCAAGGGATGAAGGCGCCGTGATGTGTGGTATCTGTTCTGATGTTAATAACATTCATCACGACCAACACTATAGTAACCTCATTCATGCACAGTCTCGTTGAGACATTTGTAGTCCTTTCTTTTATATCTGGTTTATCAAGACGTGGCAATGACACCTCTAATAGGCTCTATGGCAAGGCCCGTTCGAAAAAAGAAATACAAAAAATTATATCTGGTTTAGAATACAAGGCTAAAACATTTCTGATTTAAAAACAATCTTTTATATCTGATATGTTCCGTTGTAGAGAAAGATATAGGCCATAGAAAAATTCTGAAATGCTCCCAATGAGATGGCGAACAGGAATATATGTTTCTGAATTTATCTGAGTCTGGGTATATCTATCTGTTTATCATCCATTGAGTATGAGTTCTCATAATCGCAGGCCTACTGAGTACGAGTTCCTAATGTTAAACCTATGGACGTTTATAGGCTTAAGATAAAGTTCAGATATTGGAAACACAGGAACATCAAACATGGCTGCACAATAACTTATTAGCAGGCCTCACGATAACGTGTATTCTAACTAGGGGATTAATTGTACCTGAACTTAATATAAATTTTTTTTTTTTAATGCACACTAGACCTGATTTAATTACATATATAATTAAGACCGTATTAAGACAAACACTATAATGATACTGAATAGAGTGCTAACTGCACCCGACGTGACCCAGGTAATACATGGACTTTGCTGACATGCCGTAAAATCCTGCTTATAAGCCGATTTTTAAGGGATTTTCTGGAGAAAAATTCGGCTTCACATTTTTTTGTCAAAGTGTGGGGTCGGCTTATAATCTGGGTTTTTTTTTCTCAAAAAATGATTTTTTAAAGCCCCTAAAATCAATACAAATCTATGACAAAGTACCAAAAAAACTGATATTATATATAAATGTGAATCATTTAATGGTAGTAATTTGTCAGATAGTATGTGATATCCTATATTGATACAAAAGTTAATTGAAACGTTCATATTCTATACTAAAAATTCTACAAAAAGTTGTGAGTCGGAAGGGGGGGGGGTGGAGGGGAGCAGGACCCCAAAGTGTCGGGGGGGGGGGGGGCTTATAACCAGGGTTTTCTTAAAGTTGAAAATGCGGCCGGAATCGGCTTATAGCATTTCGCTGAAGTGTGGGGTCGGCTTATAACCGGGGCTGGCTTATAACCAGGGTTTTACAGTACATCTCCATGGTTCTCGTTAGTGTTCATTTCAGTGGAATTCTTCGGCAATACTTATCATAATTTGTAGCTCCAACATCATCATGAATTAGCGCTTTTGCTAGTAAGTAGCTCCTACCAGTTAGGCAATAGCATTCATCATATAACGGTATTGTTTCATGAACAATACATGACGATGAGATATGACAATGAGAATACATGGTATTTGGCCTGATTAACGATATGATGATATGTCATCGTTTTCTCTAGGTCACATAGAACATGCTTATGAATGAAAGAACAATGTATGTTGCTGCGCTTTCATGATCTGTTGCGACATGAGTGGCAGTGATGATACAAACTGTAACTGTTTTACGATTGATGATTATTTATCCTACTCATATAAATCTTCATAAACTTAATATGGTGTGACTGCATGCCACGGTTATACCATATGATATCTATATGCCATGGGCGATATATGCAATTTAAAACATGTGACGGGATAGGATAAAATCTAAACGTCGCTCAAATTGATACATAATTGTTTATATTGCATTTGTTGTCTTCTGCTACAGAAATCACTCAGCTCCGCTTCGTGATATCATTCCACGAAGACAACTCACGCCATATAAACAGTTGTATGAAATATCATAACGTTTCTTGATAATCTGTTATATGGAAATGTCACATTCATTTCTGATGGGGGGTGGGGAGCTCAGTGGTTAGGGCACTGGACTTGTAACCCCAAGGTTGTAGGACTGTGTTGATTGTAGTCCCACTGCAACCACTATAATGGTTGACTGGACGTTAAATCAAACCAAACAAAGAAACAAATCAATTCTGATGTCAGCCCTGAAGTATTTGATGATGTGTACCAGCCCGGTGAAGGTAGTGGCCTTATCTCTACCGATAACAAGCACAAGGCTCCACCTACACCCACACCCATATTATAGCCAATAGACTATTCAGTAAACACTTAAGAGGTGGGTCTGGGGTGTCAATGATAAAAGCCATAAAGCCTTCTCGCATGTGATATTCCAACACCAAGTGCTTAGAACAAGTCTAATCAGTCAATAAGCCTCGGTGTATTACGTAGTGTTACACAAGTACAAGTGGTTTATAAAGATAGGGATAGCATCCCAGCTCAGCGCATACCACTGACGTTCACAATGAGCAAGAGGTAGAAGACGGTATCTCAGTAAAGAAATGGGTTTATTCATTCTATGTTTAAACGAAATGTCGCTGGTTTGATCATTCATCTCATTTAAAGTTAAGTGCTGATTCCACAGACACACAACATATAGCGAGATTGGTCACGATTTGGTTGTCTCGCTAAATCGAACTAGTTTTGAATAATCGCATGCCTATTTGTCGCGATGTGTCTTGACGTGTCCTGGTGGTGGAGAACCAAAAGAGACATCGCGTGGCTACGTTTTGTGACAACGGAGGTACAACACATCGCGACACTGTAAGACACTAAAAGACATACCACAGCAGATCCATCGTGTTGGTGGAACCAGCACTTTAGTGGACTCTCCCTTTGGAAGCCCCAGTACCATATTTGAATAAAGTTTAAAGTGGGAAGCACACTGTACGATTTAGTTCCCACCGATTAACTCCCTTAATCGCAAGCTAGTCTTAACGTGTCTCAGGCGAATTTGCACAGGGTGGCGACCATCACAGCGGGATTTATGGATGGGGATGGTGGTCATTAGCGGGAGTTAATCGTAAGTGAATTCTGTCCACACTGGAAAACTGACTTATGATTTTCTTGGAGAATAGAGGCTACCGATTAAGGAACCAGTACTTGATCTTAGTTTCAAATCAGTGAGCGGGGCTCAGTCTGTATGCGTCAGATTTGATAAGGTGTCCCTATAAAGTGACCCCTTAAGCGGGGTTAAGAAACATTCTGTACCGAAATAACTGTCCCCTTCAGCGGGGTGTCCTCTTAAGCATGGTGTTCCCTTAATTGGGGTTAAAATAAACGCTTAACATAGGAAAAAATTACCGTTCCGAGCAAATTGTCCCCTTAAGCAGATTGTCTCCTTAAGCAGGGTGTCTCCTTAAGTAAGGTGTCCCAGAAGCAGGGTTTTACTGTATGCCCTATTTTCTACTTTTAGTTGTGTTATTTTTCCAGTCAGCCAGAGTTCTGGCATAAATTGAAAAAAAAAATTCATGCTCTCATGCACTACAAAGCCTACGTCTGACATCCCACTATTTTCTACTTTTGTCTGAAATTATCATACGTAGCTAAATACCCGATGAGCACTTATGTTAATCACATTTCTATGAAACTCGAAAGGATACCATTACCTGTAAATTCATAAATAATAATATCACTTTGAGTTGGATTCCGTTTTTATTGTAGTCACAATTCCGTTTTTATTGTAGCCTTTATACAAAGGGACACCTTGGTAATTTATTCCTTGGTATTTTTAAGTAATTAAAGGGATTAGCGCATGGCTCCTTAAAAGTATGTTGATAAAAAGAGGTTATGGACGTCAGACGGGGAGATTATGTGGAGTCAGCCAGGCATGATGGGTTCATGGCAGAGTGAACACACGAGAGAAGTGTTCACCGGCTTGTACATCAGACATGGACCAGTGGAGCATTGTGTACTACATCATCATCAGTGTCCTTAAGCAGGGTTAAAATGAACACTCTATAGAGGGAAAAATTTCCACGTCGATGAAGTGTGTACATCGACCTGAATGATACCGATTCTCCCTGACCCGATGGATCCGTCGGGAAGAGGTGTGATCAGTGAGAGTCAGCATGTCGGTCTTATAAGCATTCTTCTCTTCTCCAGTACCAGCAAATGTAGGCATTAACTGACTACCGCTAGTCAGGTATCCCACACACGTGGTGGTATACTTAATGGAATGCCGTGGCTATACTGTGACACCGCCAACCTCTGTGCCACCAAATACCTTCTCTAAAAAAACAGAAAGGTAGACAGAGAGTGAGACCTTGTTGAGTGTGTGTTAACTAGAGCGAAAATGGTAGAAAAGAAGGAATGAAGACACTAAGTTGTGACGTCACTACCAGACAGGCGTTTCTCTGTACTACCGTAAATTCCCGCGTATAAGATGCGTCTTATACGCGAACCAAACCACAGTTGCGTAGAATTCGCCCAGACTTGGGATGCGTCCTTATATGCAGGTTTTTCCCAAGGGCAATTGAGAATTTTGAGGGTGTCATTAGAAGTCCAAATCCGGAATTTTGTGTAACAGTATATCTCCAGGGGACGATGCTATTATGCCAATGGTGCCAGAAGTTCAACATACCTTAAAACCCCGCTTATAAGCCGAGTTTATTTGAGGGATTTTTTAATTAATCGCCTTATAAATTTTTGCCAAAGTCGGGGGTTGTTTTATGACCGGTATTTTTCAAAAATAACATGTGGAATCCTATATTGGTACAAAAATTCATTGAAACGTTCATATTCTATACCGAAAATTCTACAAAACGTTGTGAGTGTGGGGGATGGGGTGGGGGGGCAGGACCCCAAAGTGGGGGATCGGTTTATAACCGGGGTTTTACGGTACATTTGTATATGAACCAAAATATGTCTGGATGTATTTTCCATCCCCTGGGTGGGAGTTCGCCCGGGCATTCCTCGTCCCCTGAGTGGGGATGCCTCCAGGCATCACTAGGGGTGATAGGTTTACTGCGACTTGGGTAGTGAAGTTCGCCAGATTTTAAGTTTATTTTATTTTATTATTTCTCTTTTTTCTTCATACATATATATTTTTTATTCTCTTTGAGATTAGAAGTGTACTTGGCCTCGTCGTTAAAATCATATTTACATTTTATGATGTGTATTAATACACCATAATATTTTCCTCCGTTATCTGCTCGGGGTTATCACCCAGAGCCTATTGACTGATAGTAAGGAGATACAACTGAGATAACAACGGTTGATTGAGAGGTCACTCTGGTAGGCCGCACAGGTGGATCTTAGTCATAACATGGGGCTCGTTTCACACCTTATCTGCTTGGTTACACAATGCCTGCAGCCAAACAAACCTCTGGCAACGTATTCTTTACCATTGGATGATTGAGTATGAGCGTAACACGTGTATAATGCCTGTGTATGCTATTTTCAGAGAAGGTGCAGAAATTGCATCGAATTCTCTGGTATTCTAGATATAATTTTGTGTGTCGTACATGGATATCACCTCAATAATTCTTTAGATATGGCTTAGATAACACAAGAACACTGAAACTATATGAACAATAATATCTTGGCTGGCCTAGCGGTCATGTATCTATTTTTTACCTAAGGAAAACAATGATATTTATCAACTCTGAAGGTTAAGACAGGCTAGACTCGTTAACCCTTTCCCTGCAGCACCCTGTTCCGTTGCTCAACATTACACGGCAGGCATTGCCTGCCCAAATGACCCTGCTACGGCAGGCACCTTTTTGGGGAAATAACAATCTCATGTGATGTGTCATGTGATTTAAGTAATTTGCCTTCGTGATTGATCATATTTTGTTATACCAAATCAAAGGTTAATATGGCTATTATACATTGTCAAAATTTCTTTTAAATCAAACAATTATGTTTTTATCTATTGAATTTTGTATAAAAGTGTCATCTTCCTGCCGTGGCCAGGGGAATGCCTGGAGGCATTTTCCTGCCATAGCCAGGGGAATACCTGGAGGCATCTTCCTGCTGTTAAAGGGTTAATACTATTCCCTAGCCTGTTCCAGCAGTCTAATCTATTAAAAAGATAACACTTATCCTGCAAGCACACCCTCTGTCCTGAAAGGGGAAAATCCCCCATTATGCCAGGCATGCGATGTACCCATATCTGTTCAGCATATCCTGCTGAACTGTAAAAGGGTATAAGAAAATAGAAAAAAAGTACTTGAAAAACAATAACAACATCAAAATGTTGTTTGAAACTATTCCAAAGAAAGATATCATCAAGTTTTTGAAAGAGACGGCATATTCACGGCTCAATTGTTAGGCTGCCGTGTGTGCCTCAGGCAGTCCTGATAGAGACTATTCTCGTTAGACATTGGCGCGAGAGCTGGCATGACTAACTGTTCAAGGTCGTTCACTAGCTAGGCATTACCTGTCCCATATTTCATTGGGGCAGGGAACCAGTCTAACCCAGTACCTGTAAGGAATTATTTAGACTGGCTCCAGTCCCTGCATGCTATGGCTACTCTCCTCGTTGGGATACAGGGACTGGTATAGACTGGCTCCAGTCCCTGCATGCTATGGCTGCCGTCCTCGTTGGGATACAGGGACTGGTACAATCGGTAATGGTGTTGGATTTCTGGCGCTGTATATTCCCAACACTCTCCATACAGATATCGTGGCTACTGGTCAGGATATCTGCTGGGAGATCAATACCCTCTCATTTTGATCTCAATCGAGTCACAGTCAGAAGTAGGCGAAATTTATTGCAGCCAGGGAACTGGAGGAGGAAAGGGGGGGGGGGGGGGGGGTAGGAAGAGGTATAGGGTTAGTGGCTTAGGGGCCATAAACAGGAGATTTGGAACATAGTGGCAGGTCTTTGATTCATGGGCCAGTCAGAAAAGGATACATACTTTAATGAACTTTATTCGTAGTGTGTTTAATCATTTAATGAATGTTCATAACCAAAGACTTGAGCAAGTCTAGGAATTATTGGATACCTCAACATGGTCTATGCAGTTTTAGATCACAACCACTCTGTTGGCTCACTGCCAGTACCAACTCCCTCCTCTCCTACAGGCAGGGATACGAGAGCACACGCTGTGTTTGTTTGGCAGAAGAGTACAATGGTGTATAGACATGCTGCCAGGTGTGAGTGTGTGGAGGGGGGGGGGGGGTCAACGCAAAGAAGTGGGTTTTTTCCTGAATCTTTGGGCTTTTCCATTGGGTTCATTGGTATGTTGCAGCGACTGGTTTGCCGTTGTCAGTATAATGTGACCGGCGGAGTGTTGTGTCAATGGTCTGCGGCACAGCCCTTCAGTGAGGCAGCATTATAAAACGGGCATAGGGTCCCACTGCTACAAGTAGACCTAAGTTGAGTTAATATACCTTTCAAGGTCAACCAATGAGTAAGTCTCAAAAGGACATAACTTGCCTACCGAGACATAGAACTACACAAACAAACAAACAAACAATTATATAGTGGATTTACATAGTAGAACCTGTTTGTAAAATAGAGAATACAGAAGGTAAATATTGCATGCAGCGGTTAATAGGTTGTATTCGTCCCTTGGTTTTACAGTGTCTTTAATACCGAAAGGAATGCTCTTTATGGGCGTAACGATTGGGTCCATCTCAAGCTGAGATAAAATTTTGTACGGCGACAGAACGATATCATTTATTTATAGCAATATCTATTGATCATATCTTCCTTGATAATTTATAATCGTACGAGGAAATGTAGAATTATAGAGCTGAAGATTTGATTTGGAAAATAGTGTGACTGATTGCAGAGTAATGATTAAGAATGATAGTAAATTAGACCAAGATTGTGAGTTAAGAATGCATGTTTTTACTGAAGATTAAAAACAAGATGATTAAAGGAAATAGTGATATAGTAGATAGAATATTCATGATGAAATTTAAAAAATTGATTATATTTCAATGTCATAATCACATCTAATAGAGCGGGAATTTACTAGATGATATACCTCTGACAGCAAAGGACAGAATATACAGATTAGTAATTGTATACTCCTCCATCTCTATTTTCCTGGCTGTTGGTGTGGGTATTATGTACATTCCTTACTCGTTTAATAGGAAGACCAGGTTGAAGTATGTCATTATGTGTGTATGAGGTGCCCAGGGCTAACAAAGAGTCCTGTTGTGTGCGGGCAACTCATGTCAGTGTATGTTGGTATCCCAGTTTGTATAGACTTTTTCGGAATCTGAATTTCCCTATCAGTTGTCCATTGCAAATTTTGAAAGACCTAAACATATATTTGAACTGAACTTGTAACCCCAAGGTTGCAGGACTTTGTGGGTTCGAGTCCCACTGCAGTCGCTCTTCTCCTTCACCCCAAGCAGTGGTAGACTTACTGCTATATCAAAGGCTATGTGTCTATGTAGTGTGGGAAGTAAAAAAAACTCACACCTTGGCAAATGAGTTGGGCTGTGATTTCTATCTAAATTCAAACCCAAAGTAAGCATAATAGAACATATTGGACGTAAAACTACCAAATCAAGCAATAAACCAAGCCTGTTGATGGGGTTTTGATGAACAATCAATCTGTGTTGGTAAGGAATACGGATACTTATAAGGAATTTAAATCATTGACTAAAAGAAAATCGCTTGAGATTCTGAGAAGGTCCTCGTTTGTAAACCAGTGGACCTCTATCTATTGTCGGTACCTTGTCATCACCGGCTGCGATACTCTTGTTTATTTGGGTTGACAAGAACTGGCAATTTTGTTTGAATTCACGTAGTGGTTTTGAGTATCCCCATCTAAAGAAAACATCTCAGTGCTCATGAAAAATTTGTAAATGCTGATTTTGCTAGCCCAATAACATAAACATGAATTTGTGATGTATCTACGTCATTCATAACAAGCTGGTTGTGAAATTGGGACAGTACCATATTCATGGCATAGCCATAAAAACCAAAATTTGTTTTTTTTCATGTCTCAGCCACGTTCTTATATCTAGCCATGAAAACCAGTTGTTGAACAACTGATGCTAAACGCCACCAACGTTGAATCATTATTTTATATTACAAACTTTGAACCAACTTGATTGTGAATCTTACTGATTCAATAAAGGAAATTGTATTAAAAAAAAAGAAAAAAAAGTTAGTTTCCCGATAGCCTTTCGCGGAAGTAAACCTTTACCTGACGCACCTTACTGTGACGTGTGCCAACCGCGCCAGTAACTGGCCAAGACGAAGTATGTGAGTCAGACATATTCATAAGAAAACCACCTGGCACTCCTTAGGGAAGGGACTAGACTTGCTCAAGTCTTTTATTTTGAACATTCATTGAATTATAAGAAAGTTGAATTTCGTTAAATCTTTGGTAAATAATTACAAAGAAAACAACAGTAGCGTTAAGCGTGGAACAGTGGTAAAGCTTGGCAACAATTAACGAACCAAGAAAACTGTATCGTAACGAAATATTCAAAGAAAATCTTTGCCTACGATGAACTACATGTAAAGATTGAATTGATTGAAAATAAACGCTGCAATGATTAAAACGAGGAGTAAATGGTATGTTCATCATTGATGAATGAGCGTGAAATTATAAATGAATAACTAAAAGGTTTGGGTTACATTCAGTCAATGGGTCGTTTTCTGTAACCCACTTGCACCCAGTCAACTTGCCATTTTTGCAACCTTGGCAACCGCCTGAGTTTAGGATCCAAAATATCAAACACCAGTGGGTCAATGAGGTATTTCGGTCTTCAGTGATTGGTCATGATCAGCTGGACATGCCTCTGAGATACTGAGACACTGGCACCCTGCTCCTTTCCCACTATCACAGTGAATAGCACGCAGATAGTGAAGGGATAGTTTTCTGGAAGCACGCTGGAAGTCTATATGTGGCCACTCTAACCTTTGGGCAATGTACACACTCTAAAAAATACCAACAATATGAAATACATTTCATCTTGTGAGCTGGCCCAGGAATCAAACTGTGTCTACTCTGAGGTGGAGAGTAGGGTGGATGGGGGTAGGGGGTAGGGGAGGCAGAGGTGGAAGGGTAGGACTCAGGGACTGAGGCCAGTCTAGGTAGGGATGATGTGTACGTATGGGGGTGAGCTGGCGCTGTATGAGAACTGCGGAATGCAAATTGCAGTGTCTTTGATGAGGATCCTTGTAATCTCAGGAATTACGTGTTCTCAGAAGAATTATCTGTGGCTTCAGTCAAGAAAAAAAATATTACAAGTCTCCAAGTACAAAGAGTTTATAATACTTTGGTTATTTGGAAGAAGTATTGGATTAGACTAGAATATGAAGCAATTGCAGGATTTCCTTTACTAATGAAGATAATTGCTCCGGATTGTGTCGGAAGAACTCACTGTATGAGACATACTTTAGTATGAGAGATTCTTTACTCTGAATAATTTTTTTTTTAAAACCTCCCCAATTATCATAAAGTAAATAGAAGCGTCGGTCACACTTCGCTCCTAATTTCTGCACGAGACTTTCTTGAATGATCACCAAACTCCTTCTTATTATGTCTTTTTTCAGCTTCAAGTACAGATCTAGACCAAGCCTTGTCCGATAATGTTTTCTTATCATATCATGTATGTGTTATCGTATAGCCGAGTAGCTGTATTTACGAATTAATTCAATCGCAATGATCTATTTTTGCTCCTATTTATATACCCTTGCACTATTCATTCTACTTCAAATTCTCAGCAATGTGGCGGCCTATTCATAGCTCCCGCTTCTGTAGATCTATATACACTCAATTGAGCTTCATTTTCTAGCGGCTCTATAGCTCGCTTTGATTGATTAATTAGAATTCCTCGGTGGAGGGCATCATTTACTGTCGTCAATGTCCTAGTTGTTGACCCCAGCGCTGCTTTCTCCTTGGCTTTGCAGGTGATTTTGACTCGTCGCCGCCATTTAAGCCCACCCCAAGTAAGTAGAAGTCCGACCGGCTCCAGCGGCATTTTCCCTTTCTGTGCTCGTATGTTGTTGTATGTCCAGAGATGTCAGTTTTCCATTTTTTCGTGGAAATCCACCTTTTTCATATTCTGTATAAACAAAGATAATATTGATTTAGCCTCATTTACGTCAACAAAACAATGGTTTGACCATCCCCCCCCCCCCCCAAGATCCTCAGCCCCGACAAATACATATTATACGTGGAAATCCACTTTTTTATATTCAGTATACTTTGTTGCTTTTCCTTGCGTCAAACAAAGATAATATTGATTTAGCCTCGTTTACGCCAATAAAACAGGTGTTTGAACCTTCACACAGACCCTCAGCCCCATGCCATGGCCAACAAGGACATATTATCCAAAACAAATTGTTCTGCTAATGACACACACCGAGGTGTACACCCACCTTCCTGGGAATACCCCCTTAGAAGGGACAGGGGTCTTTATAAAGAATTTTTTCTAAATTATGTGGAAAAATTACTTTCCGCATCCAGTAAAACCCATGTTCCGCTGTGTGGGTTGTGGGTTTTTCCGGTTTGGAATTTTTTTTTTTTTTTTTCCAAATTATATCCAAGTTTTCCCGGTCTCTCTGAGGCAGAAAAATCCACATGAAAAATGTTTCCACCTCTTTCCCCCGACCCCAACTGACATCCCTGTACAATACGCATGCTCACTGCCCCCACTGCCCCCACCGCCACCAAGGCCCCCGCCAGGTGGCGGGAGAGGCGTACACTCACGGTAGAGTAGACCACACCCAGTTAACACCTGTTTATTTTTGTTTTATTATTTAACACCTGTGCGGTAATGTAGGCGCCAGCGATGACGCGCCGCGCTATATCGAGATATGTTGGCATGCGATTCGTTGTTTTGTATATTACAGTGCTTGTCCTTTTGTTGTTTTACCACCAGTACACGGTTTTGTCCACCCATCACCCATCCTCATCATTCTTTCATCCTCTCCTGTGTTGTTTCCGTCCCTCATTCACGTCCACAGGCTGGCAATATGGAGAGTGGTAGATACATACACAATATCGACTGGTTTCAGATACAAGCGGCCGTATGCTCCGAGGAGTTGACGCGTAGTAATATCCGAGCGTATGCGAGGATATTGCGGAGAGTCGACTCCGAGGAGCATCCAACCGCTTGTATCTGAAACCAGTCTATGTTGTATTTATTATCCACCTTTTCTGGACAAGTGGCATGTCAATATCAGATCGTTTTAGTTATGCACTATTTTCCCATACGCACCATTTTTCCGTATGAGCCACCCGGAGCATACAACATATCCGTATGCGCCGGGTATGTCCATACACATTCCCTGTATATGTTTTCTATGGACACTTTGTATCAGGTGGATAATAAATATTATTATCCATCGTATACCAAGACCCCATTGAAAATGTATGGGGACTCAGTAAACCACGACCCATTATATAAAACCTGTCAGAGACCACAAGTTGTATACGGATTCAAACCTATGGTATACGGCCACAAAGCCATGGTGTGCGGGAAAAATAGTCCCTTTGTGCATGGACAGTGTATTCTATAGAGTTGTATGTCCATGTTTTGTGCGATAGAGCAAAGAAATAGTCCCTTCTATTATATCCTTTGATATCGCAGCTTCTGGGTTTAATTTATTCGAAAAGATGGATAATAAATGCAACAAACGATGGTTATGTAAACCACTCTAGGTTGACATCGCAATACACTCGCTAGCCCTCGTGTATTACTACCCTTCAACCTCTCATAGTTTACCGACGCCTGTCCACAAAACCATCGATTATTGTCTATATATTGACTGGTTTCAGATACAAGCGGTCGTATGCTCTGAGGATTTGACGCATAGTAATATTCGAGCGCAAGCAAGGATATTGTGCAGAGGCAACTCTGAGCAGCGTATATCCACTTTTCATCTGAAACCAGTCTATATTGTATTTATTATCCACCGTTTTCTGAGAAGTGGTGTGCCGATTTTATTTCATTTTAGGTACGCACTATTTTTCAGTACACGCTATTTTACAGTTTGCCCACTTCATCAAAACCCGAATGCATCTCATAGATTCAATCACTATCACACAAATATGAGTCTTTATATAGGGGGGTATCCATGAAGTACGTACACAATGATGGGAATTGGGGTGGGGGTGTCAACAATTTTGGAGATTTTGCATATGCTCCTTTTTTGTTCTATTGCGTACAAAATTGGGAGTGGGAGTGAGGGTCCAAATTTTGGAAATTCTGCGTACATACTTTGTGGATAGCCCCTATGCTAATGGCTCACCTGGGACGTTTGTTACTATCAGTTGTGAATAGTAAACTGAATTAATGACTCTAAGGCTTCGTCCCGTTATAAGCTTTATTGCTGGTGTTGCCTCAATGCACTACACTAGTCGGACTGATGAGAATACATCAAGATCAGGATTATATGCTGGCTCCGTGTTTACCGCGTGGGGGCGACCCTGTTTATCGTAACCAAGGAGTCGCCTCCAGGGGCGTAGTATGTAGAGCCAGCTTGGTCAGTTAGGCCAAGGGATAGACTCTGTATGTTTCAAATACTGATACTTTTGGAACGTGACACGTTAAACGTCAAACTATGAAAACCTCCCCACCTTCATCCCTCATCCTCCATCACTCCACCCTCTCAGCTGCTCCATCCTCCGTCCCTTTCTTTCTCTCCCTCCCTACCTCCGTCCTTTCTGCCATACTCAGCCATTCAATGTTTTGCATTCTTACTGTAAATACTACATTTTCATTGCTCTTCATCTACCCATATTCATTTACTTTTGCAATTATGAAACACCCCAAAATTTTGTGTATTTTGTTACTTATAACAATTTTCTTCGATTCATTTGTTTTAACTCATCTGATTTCGACATTCCTGAGATTAAGAAAAAAAGAAGAAAAAAAGAGAGATTACAAGTGACCTGGTTTTGGTATTTGGTCACATCTGGTCAATTATCATAAGACATTTCCCCCTCTGTGGGCACTGAGATTTAGGATATGCAGTTGGATGTATACTCTGTATTATACTGACATAGTTCATTTAGAATCACTGACACTGTAATCTTTGACTTAACTTTTATATAATATATCAACATCCTGCACAGAGTGAGGTTAAAAAAAACCCACTTTATATTTCCCCATAGGCTTAAAGGCATATCCTACAATACACAGTGGCGCCACCTGCTGATTTGTCAATATTTTCAATTATCAGTTAAAATCGGTTCTTTCTGATTCATTCTAGTTCTTAATGAGTAAATTCAGTGTTTTGTCCTGTTTATCTAATTCTAATGGGTAAAATAGGCCAATTTGCATTTGTTTGATTTACATAAGAAATGTACTGAATTGTATGGATTTCTTCAATTTTTTCAAAAACAAGGACGGTGACCTATGTTTTTTAAAACTTTGCATAGTACTATACATCCTCTATATTCTGTGAAAGTTTGAGGAAAATGACATGGGTTTTACTATATGAAAAGTAACTTCTTAGAATTTCTATATATTCTTTTATAAGATTATCATTATATTCGATCTCTAAATAAAAATAAAAAAAGCACGGTGACCCCCGATTTTTAAATTATCTATGTGTTCTGCAACACTTATAGATCATTAGATTTAAATTTTAGGAAAATGACATGGGTTTTTATTTTCAAACCAAATTGTCCGATGTGCCTTTAACGTTGGTAACTCGTTCTCCATGTCCCTGCGAGTATTACAGTCTGTTCTACATGGTCGTTGAATGCTACACAATATTCACTCGTCTTTGCCTCGTTCATATCACTCCACATCAAACTCGTGGAGAATGAAGTCTTTAACCAAACCTGTTGGTTTCTTCTTTAGTCATGGTTGATGCGTGCTTAAAAGAGATATTAAAAAAAGAAATTAAAAAAAATACCACCGGCTGTCTCTCTCCACGCGTCACAGTTTTACCTGACACACCTAGACATACCAGACCACTGTATAATAGACCATAAAGGTAATAAGTCTCGTCTCTCCCCCTCCCACTCCTGTGCTCAGCACAAAAACACACCACAAGTTTATATACACCGTGAATGATGACGTGGCTTTAAATTATACTAAAAAAATTTAGATATACCACCTGGTTTCACCACATCCCATTATAAAACATCACTCTAGCTGGCCTTGAAGAAGGTGCTACCAAGCGCCGAAACGTCGCCACAAGCAAGCTAGATAAATTTAAAAAAAACATTGTACCACTATTTGAGGGTCAATAAATACTAAGACCCACATTCTATTGGTTTGTGGTTGGTTTTCAACAACATATCATCATTATCAAAGAACTTCTTCTACTCTTCGAGTCTCTAAATCTCTATTTCTACACAACACCACTACATATTACAACCACACCTTGCATCACACTCACTTGTTATCTATTCACTGAACCTCTGCTCTAGACAAGTTATCTGTCTTCATAACATCAAGCAATGTCACAAAATTTCATATGATTTTTCATATGGCGTGAGTTGTCTTCGCAGAATGATATCACGGAGCTGAGTGATATCTGTAGTGGAAGACAACAAATGCCGTGTAAACAATTATATGAAACTTAGTAACTTTTAGATTTTATCCTACCTTGTCACATGGTTTTAACTTCATATGTCACCCATGGCATGTACATATTTCATGGCATAACCGTGGCATACAGTCGCACCATGTTAAGTCTATGGAGATTTGTATGAGAGGTAGGATAAATACATAAACATGAGGATGTCTGTGAAACTAGTAAGTCTTCTGAGACATACCGACAGATTGCCCAAGTGACTATGTAAAGGGGGTGTTCTATTGGGCTGACTCCGAGACCACAAAAGAGCACCATCTGTGTTTTTATTACCCACCTAATACAGAGTCTCCATGCTAAACCTATGGAGCCTACAGATCGCTACTGAGTAGATTCCAGAAAGCCAGAATCTACTCCGTAGAATACAACTTGTTCGGCCAGTTGACGGGCATTATACGAACTATTCTATATAAACAATACATGGCACTTCCATCGAATTTCTAATAATTCACGAAAAAAAAACCATTCTAATAATTAGTTGAAAAGTGAGTAATAAATACAACATTGCCATGATTTTGATCTGTGTGGCCATATTCTCCTTGTAGTTGGCACTATCCAAAACTCCTCACCATCACTTTGAGTTTTACTATGTGTCAACTATGTGGAGAATGCGGCCACTCCGATCAAAATCATGGTAGTATTGTGTATGTACTATCTGTCTCGCCACTATATACATGCTATGTTTGACATATTTTCGGACGAAGCCAGTGAAAATATGACTGAAATCAGTAAGGAAAAAAATTGATACATTTGACGTGAATTGTTGAAAATTACATACTATTGATGTAAATATTTTCCATCAATATTAACACTACTTAAAAAAAAATTAATATACGATAGAAAAACAGGGTGGCCGCACGGCGATCACGGAACGGCTGTTTGTCACATGTTTATAGCAATCTGTGTAGTGGAGCAGGCAACACGCGCACTGGCGGTAGCATGTGATATTGCACAAAAACATGCGTAACCCATCCTAAATATGTGCGTATCCCTCTTGTATCCCAGTCACGCCGGGATACAAGTTTTCCGATAAATGACGGAATTCCTTCATTTTCTATACACCGGCAAAACTAGAATATATATCGACTCATAGCCATTCTGTTCCAAAATAATGTTATGTATTATACGTTTTTATAAGCGTTTGAAATTCGCTGCTGGCGTGTTTACTTTGATCTCATGGCGGCTGTGACATGACGGCCGGTCCTGCCCCAACATACGCTGTTTGTATAGTGTTTTATACATGCTAGTACATGTAAATACTTAATGTTATTTATATAAGGTGCTAGCCCATTTACCTTCTCACTTCAATTTGAATAAGGTACGGTGGAGCTTTATTTTTTTTAGAGTTCAATTTACTTTAGAGTTACCAGGGATGGCAGTTTTCCTCCTTTCCAATGAAATCCTTGTTTTCATTTTCTGTTCATAACTTTATTATTTGTGTGTATATTGTGTTTATATTGGATCTCATTCACACCAATAAAACAGTGGTTTAAACCACTACACATACCCTAGTCCCATTCCATAGCCAATAATTGTGTATATTCTATGTTTTCTCAGTCTCTCTGCGGCGGTTAATTCCACATGAAAAATATTTCCTCTTTTTCGGTTGAAAGATTCACATAACCAAGAGACACCATTTTGAATTTTTTTTTTTTTTTAGATAGGTTTTATTTGTACTTATTTTACATCAGGTTGTAAATTCTACACATATTTCCTCTTTTCTCATGACTTCAACTGACATCCATATTAGAGGAAAGTCGACTCACTACATTAATAACACACCTGATCGATAGACACTCATCGATTTGCACCCGACAGTTAAGAAACGTTGTCCACAACAAGTCCTTGCGAGGCAAAACGCGAATGAAAGAAATTGCATAATGTCTAATAAGGGAAACCTAATCCCGATAAATACTTGGTTCAGGTGGACGCAGTGCACATAACAACGGAACAAGTATTTAACTACGAAAATTACCTCGTAATTAATTTCCTATTGTGCCGCAGAACAAATTAAACACGGTATTGTTTACAGATTATATCAGTATGTGTTGATGGATGAATTAATTTTTCAGCATGAAATTCTCTTTTATCGTGTAAAACAAACAGAATATCATATCAATTCAGACTCATTCACGTCCAAAACAGTTATTTGAACCTCCCCACAGACACCCACATCGGGTCTAACATGAGGGTGTCTGCCATGTACTTACAAAACCTCACATTTTAAATTTAGATTAATGAGACTTGGCAAAAATGCCTGTATGGCAAAAAAAAAAAAAAAAAAAATCACATTTTAAATTTAGTCAATTCAAAAAGTAGACTCTTATCTCTGAATTAACTTTGCAGCCTGTAGCTCTGATACCCCTCTTACGAAGTTCTACGAACATTATTTGTCTCAAATGAGAATAGACAGTCATCTATCAGGTTAATGTTGTTCCTTTAATATCTCGGGTTCACGTTGAGAGGTGGGACTTAGATGCATGTTCAACTAACAAGCCGTTATGTAGTCACATTAATTCTAATCAATAGCACTTATCTCACTAATAAGATTTCCAGTGAATATGGTTTTTTTATTATGTTTTGAGAAAGGCGTTTTATGTTGTTATTATGACTCATTTCGCCACACTGCCTTCTGAACTAGGGACAGGTGTACCAACATGCGACAGTGTTTTATTTATTGCTTATTGAGACTTTTCAAATCTTGATAAATAAAATGCAGTTTACCTTTACTTTTAGTTCGATTAGATAAAACCGTTGAATTTGTTCTAATATTTCTTTGTAGAAAGCCATTGCCGAATTATTTTGTTATAATTTGAATTATCCCTACGACCATGTGGTAAACAGTAATATATAAATTGCAAGTCTCAAATAAAAATAAATATATGGACAAAGGTAGGCACATCCTTAGATCAAAAACACTATCAATATATATTTTTATCTCACCCCGGTATTTTTCTCCATAGGCTTAACATTAGGAACTCGTACTCCACGGCCGTGAAGTTCGTGTACCCAATACTCAATGGCTAATTGGGTGATTCACTTTATCAATAAATTACATGTATGTTATACAGGGTGAGATAAAATCAGAAACCAACTCGATGAAAATAACTTGGTCCGCACTCCACCTCGTTTGACCACAGAGCAAATCACTCAACTTCGCTTCGTGAATTACTCTGCAGTCAAACTCGATGGAGTACGGAACAAGCTATTTTCACCCCGTGGGTTTCCTTCTTAATATTCATGTTCGGTATGGTTCCAGACTAACCTGCAAACTTATAGATGGCAGGTGAATTATACATAGATTAACATCGTAATGCAGGGCACTAAAATGTACCGGGTAGTTAACATTATACAAGTAATTTTTTTTTTTTTAAGACATTTATTTACTGTGAGATAGCGCTCAGTCCTGATGGACTCGTCTTAACGCACCCCCAGCATATCCAACCCCTTTACATTCCCCTCATTTGTTTTGAGCATGCGGATCATGCAACATATGTACAACAAAATTACACATAGTGGCTTTTACATGGCTGAGATCCAGAATTCAAGATGTTGCTAATGTATTATATGGAAACAGGTTTACTGTTGCTGTACGTGATAAATAAGTGGTAAAATTGATGATTTTTTTACCTTTGCTTTTTGGACTATCTGTTGGATTTTCCCACCGTACATACCCCGTATGCTATGTACATACCCCGTACGCCACCTACGTGTTGTACGGCCTTAAATATGTCATGGGTAGCAGCGGGCAGTATATGTAGGACATACGGCCCCAGGTGTGTAATAATAGGCGTCGTTAATTGATTAATTGTGCCAGGGCAGTAAAGGTGTCAATCAGTTATTCGCCTGTAAATGAGGACCCATTCAGGCAGTGTACGCGATGTGCTAATTACTCATTGTGTCAACGTGAGCCGCGGGCTAAGTTTTCACGGTAACCAAGTGATTTCGCCGTACTTTGTGATGTGACTCAATGTTTTATCTGAAACATCCAGCATTCAATAAGTACAGTGAAATATGTACAGCATCCTTCCAATGAAACTCATTTTTATTTCTGTTTTGTTATCATCGGTTGTGATTAGATGTGTTTTGGCCTCTTTTTCTAAACTCCAATGAATTTCTAGAAAACTTTCAGAAATAATGGTTGTTGATGTTAAGTGAAACGCCTTGGCTATAATCAAAGATAAAAATTAAACCTACTTGGTTGGGGGGGGGGATATAAGAAAAAAATAAAATGTGTGTTTATTATAACAACCCTGAATATATGGGGCTAATAATAATGATCATAATAACAACAACAACAAAAACAACAAAAACAATAATAACAATTATTTTTATTTTTATTATTATCGTTATCATCTCTATTTTTTCGCTGTTGCTGCAATATGGCATATAGCCTATGATCTATGGGGGCTGCCATAATGCCCCCGAGTAGGTGTTCTTCACTAATGGAGGTGAAAAATTAGTTGTTCTTCACTAATGGAGGTGCAAAAGAAGTCAGTCATAATTGGAAAATGTCACAACTCTAGCCTTGCTCACATATGTCATTATGTCATCCTGCTCTGGGATGGGTGTAGAGAGTCAAAGGAACCATGGTAAAACTTTGAAAGGCTGTTGAATTTGGTATGGACAAAAAGCCAGAATACAGTTTCTGTCCCCCGACCACCTAGTGACTGTTTCATGAATTAACAATGGCTCTGTCCCCTATACAGTGCACATCACAGGAATAGCCATGTCCTCGAATGATTGTATTGTAGATTTTATAGGAATTCCCTACATGCTGGTGTTATTTTGTTCTGAGTATCCCCCTGTCCCGTGCCTACTTCGCTGGACGATCTCTTCTGGACATGTTTAACAGGTCGTGTGGGAATGTGGACCCAGTTATCATCCCGCCCAGATGTTGCTTGATGTTCATAGATTCAATTGTTATTTGGTCTGATGAATTGGAATGATGTTTTTGTCTCTCTCTTTCTCTAGCGGACCGTTACGATGAGGAGCCAAAGAGATATGGTAAGTTCTCACAGGCAGCTTTGCTGATCTTCTAATGTTGATACGTTTCCAAGATGCTTCTAAAGTTAACTGTTTAAGGGAAAAAAAGGTTTCAAAATTCAAGCATATGAAATTCCGCCTTTGAATGTGTGGATACCATAGAGGAAACCTATGAAAGTTGAGGGTCAGAACTTGTATCCCATTGACTTTGAATCGCATTGTAATTTATAAGGCAAAGCCACGTGAATTACATAGCGTCAAACAAGATCAGATCAATCTCGGACCCTATTTCTGAATTTATCTCATCCTTCAATTTGACTAATGGGCTAACATTTGTGACATAATCCCCATTGGATATTTATCCTAAATATCTCATGGGCGTTAGATACGAGTTCCCAATGTTAAGTCTGTGGAAAAGAAATACCAGGGGTGAGATAATTAGAAGGAAACTCATGAGATGAAAATAACTTGGTCCATACTTCACTGAGTTTGACTGCAGAATAATTCATGAAGCGAATAGCTATAATGCCCGAATTGTAAACTTGCCTGGGCTGCTTGCTATAATGACCACAATTCATGGTGAATTATCTGCAATGATAGAAAAAGAAGACACATAAGTGTAAAAACGCCCCTACTCCCAGCCTGTTTGTTTACGGTAGGTTTTTATTACAAGAAAAAGTGATTACATTGTAGGCATTAAGTATAAAATTTAAAAGCAAATCAATCTAAAGTATGTGGCGCCCTTTTGTGTGGTTACAGGAGACTACGCCGATGACGAGACGTCCAACAAGTCTTCGTCAACGTCGGCACCCGCCGCTGCCAACAGGGGGCGTCTCGAGGACATTGACGAGTGGGACCGCGGCAGTAAGAAGAGCGTGGCCCAGGAGGCCATTGGCAAGGTCAAGGAGTTCTGGAACAAGGCCAAGGGCTTCGACGAGCCTCCAGACTACGGGTAGGTGTTAGAGGTGTCGTGCGCGTGCACTGTGTGCACAACCAGCACATCGCGCATGCACAGAGGCATCTTTTATGTTTTTAGGCCATGTGACCTTGAGCATCCCACGTGGCCTTGGGCGTCTCACGTGACCTTGAGCGTCTCACGTGACCTTGAGCGTCTCGCGTGCCCTTGAACGTCTCACGTGACTTTGAGCGTCTCACGTGACCTTGAGCGTCCCACGTGACCTTAGGCGTCCCACGTGACCTTGAGCGTCCCACGTAACCTTGAGCGTATCACGTGGCCTAGAGCGTCTCACGTGACCTTGAGGGTCTCATGTGGCCTTGAGGGTCTCACGTGGCCTTGAGGGTCTCACGTGGCCTTGAGGGTCTGATGTGGCCTTGGGCGTCTCACATGGCCTTGAGCGTCTCACGAGGCCTTGAGCGTCTCACGAGGCCTTGAGCGTCTCGCGTGGCCTTGAGCGTCTCACGTTGCCTTGAGCGTCCCACGTGGACTTGGGCGCTCGCTGTGTCGTGATGTGTTGCGAATGTTGATGATACAAGTCGTGTGAATTGAGTTGTACGTGCTTGAATTTCTCTTACCAGGATGCGGTTCTTTCAGTTCTTTGGGAAGAATACGTTCAGATGTAGACGATACAATTACATGTACCTCCAAATTTAGATAAAACGGGTCAGTAAGAAGGAATAAGTCACAGAATGTATAAATATCTTCATGTACATGAACTATAACAAGTGTCTCATGATGTCCTTTGTTATGACATAACCACTATTGCCTAGTGATCACCCTCACATTTAAGTGTAGCTTCCACCGAGCAACCAATCTATGCCGAAACCTGCCAAAATGGAGATCGGACAGGATTGGAAAAAAATTGTATCAGCATAGCTGGCGGTGGAAGCGCCCAATTTTTTTCTGAAAGTATCAGTCGCTAATGTTTTATCGCGTGAGTACATTCATCAAGTAAAGATATTATATGATAATCTTTAATATATTTCAAAGAGACCAGACACTTTCCAACGAAACATTAGTCTTGTGGAATCAGCACTTTATACTTATAGACCACTGCAGATAAAGGAATAGGTCTGATGTGACCATGTACAGAGGTATCTATCAACGATGCATCGTGTGTTTATATGTTGTTAAGTTTTATTTATGTCTAAATATCTGTAATATTGATAAATATATATTTGTCCCAGCCTTTGCAATTTCTACCCACAATCTCGTGCCTTGCAAATGTAATCCTTTCCCTCTGATGACAAGCTTTTATATCCAATATGCACCAGTTAAAACAATGCCCAAACTGAGGTTATACAAACTTTGCAAGATGTAGTAAGAAGACTAGAAAAAGACATTTTACTTTCCCACCCGTTCTTAACAATAATATATTTTTTTAAATTAGTTCTTATTTTTTATCGCAATATCTTTCTTTCTTGATCATAGCACGCGTAATTAGGTTGGCAGGAAACACTGAAATACAGAGATGGCAGTTTTCCTCTTTTCCAAAGAAATACTTGTTTTCATGTTCAGTTTAAAAAAAAAAAGATTTCTTGTATAAAACATTCACATCCATTCAAACCTCCCCACACACCCCAGGCCCCTCCATGGCCAATAACAATAGGTTTTCCATGTTTCTTTGAGGTAGTAAATTCTGCATGAAAAACATTTCCTCTATTTTCCATGACCACAAAAGGCATCCCTGGAAATTAAAACCGGAAAAGTTCAGTGTGAGAAGGGAAACTATAACGACCGCAGTATAAATCTGGTAGTGAGATAAACGATATTCTTTGATACCAAATTAGCAAAGAAATGGAACCGGAAAGCAAAATGTGATTTGTTAAAAGTATGTTATGCATAGTACGTTATGGAATACAAACATCATATACACAGAATAGACTACTAGCTGTCAAGTATGCAATTAAAAAAAACATTACTGTGCCTCTAATATAACGGGGATTTCGATATCTTTATTTTCACACCTGAAGGAAATTATATCATATAAGTTTCCATAGAAAGTATTACCAAACTTTTGATCTAATTAAATATTGGAAAATGGTTTCAAAATTAATTCTCAGATTTGTGTCCCCGTCAATTCAGAACTTTGAGCAGATTATACGGGAGATTATACGCAAACTGGTTGAGTTTGCTGATTACACAGTGTTCTACTTAAAGCCCTGCTCCATTATAGCGGATTCAGAGCCGATTATTTGTTTTTACGCCTTTGCGGATACATTGGGCATAAATCGCCTGCTATTTGTGGTAGCGGAGCTCGAGTGGAGTTTTGACTGCTATCATCGGCGCATACTCGGCTAGCGATCCCAGTTGTATCAGCTCTGATTCTTGAGTATTTCTTTCACTTATCGCGCTACGTTCAAAACATTGGTCCGATTCAGAGGCAACTTCCCTGTTTTCAGCTGGGTTCTGCCACTGATGATGTAGGGAACAATTTTTGCCCCTCACGATGCAGGGAAGAATTGCTTGCAACATCATTAGAAATATCAGATGTGGCGCCCCCAGCAAATAACCTTTTTTGAAAATTTGGACGAAATTTTATCACCAGAGTGTACTTACTATACACATTCATAAATTTAACGCTTATCTTTCTTTACCTACATTATTCGATTAACTGCAGTATTCACCATTTTGTACAAATTCCAAGATGGCAGACAGTACGCCACTCAATTTGCCCCTAGCAATTTAACTGGGAACTCACCTAGCAACGTTCACCATTTCTGTTCGCTTTTTTAATCATGTGTTTTAGACAATTATGGGGTTAATGGGACGCTTTGGAGGCACATCTTATCAAATCTGGCGAGACAGTGTGGGGACAACACCCCAGATTATCTTGATTGCTTGTTTATGGTGTGTATGTGAGGTAGGTAGACTGGTGTCTAGACAATCAGACACCAGGCAACGTCCTGCGTAGGCTCCTCTAGGCGTCAGGTAGGCGTCTGTGTGGTGTCCGTGTGATTATAACAGTGTCTCTATGCCATAGTATCACCTGTATAAAGGTATTATATACTACATAGCCTCACCATCGACTGACTGAAAATCCCGCTTAAGGTGACCCCCGCGTAAGGGGCCAACCCGCTTAAGGGGGCACCTGCTTAAGGGGTCACCTGCTTAAGGGGTCACCTGCTCAAGGGGACACCCCGCGTAAGCGGACAATTTTTTCAGAATGCAGGGTGACCCCTTAAGCGGGGTTCTACTGTATACTATCATCTTACGAAAGCCATATCCTGGTGTTGTTTTTGACAGATCAGGCACAGATTATGCATTCCCTCCCACGACGTAAGTCCCCCTTAGTCTTTATCCACTCGGCTTGGAACGCCTCTCACATCCTCACAGCTGTGCTTCAACATCAGCTCAGAGACGTGCTTTTGTTGCTGTGTATCGTTATTGATTTAGCTTATCGTTCAAACTCTGTGTGCGCTTTTACGTTAAGAAGAACACACTTTCTTCTAAAACTGTCCGCACTGATATGGAATTATGAAAGTAGAATTGTAATTTAAAAGAAATTAAAAAAAACAAAATTATAACAAAAAAAGATAAAATAACACTAAATAATTTTATTATTGTCACAGTCTTTTGATGTTGAGCACAGCATTGTCTGCATCTGAAATAACCCAACTGGAGAAGGAAACCTCTGAAATCCTAACGATTGTAGCTAGAGGGGCTGACTTGTACCCTGCCCCTTTTGTTGTGCTTGGAAACGAAACCAAGTACCCACTACTGACATACGGCAAAGGTGCGAAGGGCAGATTCTATAGAGGAAACCTATGAAAGTTTACGGTCTGAGCTAATATCCCATCAGGTTTGAATAGGGTAAAAATTCACAAGGCCAAGCTGCATGAATTACGTTGTGATTCAAATGAGATGGGATTGAGCTCTTACCATAAACTTGAATAGGTTTCTGAATTTATCTCACCCTCACATTGACTCATTGGCTAACATTTGTGACATAATCCCCTATTGAGTATTTTTTCTAAATACTCCATGGGCATTGGATTTAAGTTCCCAATGTGAAATCTATGGGGAATACCAGGGGTGAGATAATAGTCGCTAGTATACTGTACATAGGCAGCCGTGCTTGAAGCAGTTGTCTATAGTTTTGAAGGACTGGGCAGGGTATCAGTCAGAATGGACGGGGTAACTGCATGACGTCACATGACCACGTTTCTGAACTCACTAGACTGGGGCTTGCTTCATAATCCAGGATCGTACACAAAGACCCTTTTCTGTACCTCATACAAGGGTTATCGTTTAATGACATTTAAGTCTGTTCGCTAAGACAGTATTAGCCGTGCATAAGTGTTGAGTAAAGTTGGCCCACGTCGTCCCTGGGTTTCTATGGCATACAGAAAAGGGTGCACATGTACGAGCCTAGATTATTTAACGGGCCCCTGGTTCCTTTGGTGCGCCCGTAGAAAAAGGGGTTTACGTTAAGTCTTTGCTAACACATTTAGCGTCAATTAGGACGTATTGGATTTCGTAGGTTATTCATCATTAACATCTATGAGCGCCAGGGTTCAGTTAGTACGCCGCTCAGGGTACCTCAGTATCTTAACTCGCTTTGACTTGGCTGCTGCTACAACAGTATATACCTGCAAATATTAAGAGAGAGGAAGGGAATGACCAAGAACCACTCATCAATTCAGTTCATCAATTTTATGTTGACACTATCATTCCGTTCTTACAGTGGTTACATTTATTTGATAACACAATTCCATAGAGATAATTATTATGAAAATATCCTAATAGAATATAGAGAAGTTGTTGTTAGTCTTGGAGAAAATTTAGAACAATTAAATTTTGGTCGATAACTAGGAAATTTCGTTTTAAATATATATATAGAATAATCTAGTTCGATCAATATAGGTATCGTTTGAATGGAAAATCAACTTACATTATCATGGGTAGCGCCTGAGCTAAAAATATTATTTTACATTTTGGTTTGCTACTAATGATCTGACAACATGGAATATTCTTTTCTTTTTCTTTTCCCCCCTTTTTTTTGGACAGTGGTTAGGAAAGTAGCATCGCCATGGGCGTAGGACTTTGCCTCATCCCTCTTAGAATAATCTATTTACGTTATGTTAGGAATCCATTGAATTACGCTACTTAACTGTGTTCCATGACCTTCATTTCTACAGGCGTATCCTACAATACACAGTAGCGCCACCGGGTGGCTTCGAAATACTGACAATTGTCACTTCAATCCGGTTCCTATATCATATTATCGAGTTTGTTCCCCACAAAATAGGTTAATTAAGCTGATTTACATTTGATTGATATAGGAAATTTACTGAAAAATATAGTTCTTGTTAATTCTTTCAAAAACAAGGATGGTGATCTATGATTTTAAAAACTTAAATGTGTATTACTATACCTTTACGTTATTAGCGGCTGGACGGCTGGACTTATAGATTATGGCTATAGAAGTATTTTTTATTTTGACAGGGATCTAAGAAAAAAGATATTTCAGTTTTAGGGGGACTTTTAGTCACAGGTCCTTTTTAAGGTCTCCTTTAAGGACATATTTCTACCCCTAAAACTGGTTCAATTATAATATAATGTGCCTCATTTGAAAGAGAATTAAAAATAGTAGGTGCTAGAAAGTGTGATTTTCTAAGTAGATTTTAAATTTACAGAGATATCCAAGTATTTGCTAAAAATAGTGGGGGGGGGGGATGGTTTGGGGTGAAATGGGCATCTTAAAACAGATGAGTACTCCATATTGATTTACATTGAGCATTGGTGTTACATTTACCATCTCCATGAGTGGCAATATATATGTTATGTAATTGATACTAAGTTGATAATGATAATAAAGTAATAGAAAATGAGATATATAAAATAATGATAAAATGGTGAGGAAGAAGTGAGAAGAAAGTGATTTGTGGGAGGTGGGTGGAAATTAAAGGAGAGAGTGGAAGTAGTTCTTCATATGAAGAAGGGGCTATCCATAAAATAGTGTAGTATTGATAGTTTAAATTCTACAATGTCCCAAAAGTGTACCCTGCTCCGAGATATTTGTATCGAGTTCTGAAACCGCCCATGGGCTTAGCTGTACGTAGTTGCGGTGGCCGTCAGATCGTAGCGCCACCTACTTCCACGGGATCGGAGAATCTACGAACACAAGTGCTATGTTTTGAAAACATTGAAAATAATTGACTGAAATAAGTCTACGAAAGAGAAAAGCTAAATCATTGATGGTCCCTATATACCCTCAGAGTCCCATGGGACGTTAAACCACAAGCAAACAAACAAAACGAATCTCGGTGCTGCCGATGCGTACGTTGTGCCTTCATTCTCGTGGCACTGGTTTGTGATATGATGCTGGTAGGGTTCTGATTATGTTTAAGACGAGGCTGCAATAGATCTACCTTCATCTCAGGAAAAAAAGGATCCTACTTTAAAGTATTCCCGGCAGCTCACCCTAAGCCATATTTGAAAGGTTGTCCCTCCAAGGTGTGATGTATACACGGGATTAAATGACTTTTTATACCGAAATAACTGTCTGCTTAGGAGGGGTGTCCGCTTAGGCGAGGTGCCCGCTTACACGGGGTTAAATAAACATCTAATAGAGGGAAACATTTCCGTTCCGAGCAAAAGTGTCCGTTAACGCGGGGTGTCCGCTTACACAGGATGTACATTAGGCGGGGTTCTACTGTACTAATATTACCGCTTAATTTAATTTTAAATTGCCTTCATTCTCAGATTGGCTGCTGTCTGCTAATGACATTTATACAAAGAAATCTCTTCTCTTTGAAAAGTAGATTACATTCTAGCAATATACTTTCCTAATGCCATTTTCATAATTTCAGTCAGTTTAATGATACCATTTGAAAACTGCTTGCAAAGACTTTTCAAGATGAAATGAAATATCCACCTTTTAACTCGCTCTTTTTTTTAAAGTTTATGCACAGTGATATATGTTTGCCCTGATATGCCACTGGGTCCCACCTTTTACATATGAGACATATTGGATTTTTTTTAATGAACTTTAGTCGTTACTCTGTATATTCTTTTATTTTATTGGGTTATTCCATGTGATTTTTCTCCATATACATTTATCGTCATATTGAAATATCTGTGTTACCTAAAGTAACTCTATGAAGTCCTGAAAGCACCATAGAAATCCAACAAAATTGGGTTGTGTCCTGTTATTTTTGTGTTGCCTCTGCCACACTTTATATTAAACGGAATCCTAACCCAGAGACTGGGTGACATATGACATATAATAGTGCTTACTAAAGCACTGTGGAAGTCCGGATACTTCAGTATATAGGGCACAGAGTGATTGCTAGTTCCGTCGTTATCTTCCAGGTCATTGTAAAATAGTGCCACTGTAGTCGGGGGATAACGCAATTTTCTGTTGTCTTAATCTATAGATAATCGTGAGATGAGGCTAAAACCCTTTTATGGCAAACTCTAAAAATTCTTTTGATAAAATTCATTGTTAACTGGACCCGCCACCTGGTGTTTTGCTTAGCGTTCGGGGGCAAGATGGCAGTCTCAATAACACAATAGCTATGTGCCCTATAGACACAGTACAGATTCGTCATAGAATCAACCCCATAAACCAATCAGCACCTCCCTGTTCAGTATACGTCACACGGAGCACCATGACGTCATCACCACGTCATGCATCCATGACCACATCTATTAACCCTTCATAGAAAAGAACCGGTGATGGAGAAGCACGAGTCTTACGTGGTGTCGAATCGCCACTGAGATGACCTTTGACCCCGCCTGTACCCACTCTGTCTCTCTCTCTCTCTTCACGCATGCGTAACAGGGATTCGTTGGGTGGCCGGAAGACCGACAGCCCTGACCTCTTTAGGCAGCGACATGTGGCGCCCCCAAGGCAAGTGGACGCCGGACAGCAGCGCCCCCATGCGCCAGTTACCGTACCAAAGTGCAAAAAACACCTTATTGCTTGGCTTTTTGGCTGATTATTTCTTATATTTTAGAATCTCCTCTTCTTTTTCTTAATTCTTTTTTTAATAGAATCTCCTCTTCTTTTCTTTTACCAAGAAAATTAACATGACCTGAAGGTCTATTTGATTTTGTTGGATTTTTTTTTTCATGGTAAGACGTAAACCGATTAAAGGATACATGTTTTAGATTTTATTTATAGAATCACCATTAAAGTTATGTGGATAGACTCCCCATTAAATTGATGTAAAATGCCTGGCGTTCTGTCAATCGATTAGACGCGAACGCTTTCTTCAGTACACTGACCACGAAACCAAAGAAACAAGTATCCTGCATGCATGATGGTAACAAGTCGGCCATGACGCTTATCCATTTATAACTATTTTTATGTCGTCCCATTCCCGTAAGAACAACGTTGTAGCATTTTCTTGTTGTTTTGTACATGCATCGGTAGTGGCTAGTGGGAGCAAGGTTGGAATCACCCAACCCACGGGAGGCAAGTCCCTCTACCCTCCCAACAATATCTAGGTCACCTGGTAATCTCCGCAAGGCTGGTTGACTAAGAAAGAAGAAACCAACAAGTTTTGGTCAAAGTCACTATTCTCCATGAGTTTGATGCGGAGTGATATGAACAAGGCGACAGCTGAGTGAATATCATATAGCGTTCAAACCAGTTGGAGAACAAAGACTTTGACCAAAACGAGTTGCTTTCTGTATTTATCTCACCCCTGTACGCACTAAAAGAATAGACGACACACAGGATATAGACCATGGACTGCAATACTCGTAGGGACATGGAGAACAAGTTCCCAATGTTCAGTCTATGGGACTAAGATACCAGGGGTGAGATAATTAACGACCAGTCAATGCTCTCCGGCCAATGAGAACTGTTCTTGGTGGTTTTCAGTTCTATTTTTGTGTGTCTGGGTGTGAGTAACTCGGCCTTTCTGTGTGACGGGTCTCCAACCTTGTAGGTACAGGTAATCCTCTCAAGGGCAAGTGTAGCTTCCTTGTCTCAGAGGAAAGTAAACGTATATGCTACTGCTAGTGTAACGCATTTTTGTCTTCTTGCATCGGCATACAGAACGTTTGCAATTTTAAGGCATAGAAACCATTGGAAGTAAATTCACCAAATAATGAAAATTCATCTCACTTATGAGATGAATTGAAAACTAATCTCCCCAGCTTAAGAATTGTATAAGTTTCTTTACAAAATTGAGATGTTTTAGACTGTGCTGATTTAGTCGCATGTTAGGATATTCTAGGACTGCATGTCAGAAAGGTGTGGTATCCGTGTGAGTGAAATTTTATTTATCAGTGAACTCTTTCCAGATTTATAATTTTTATCGCTGAATGATCAATCACAGCAATATATATTCTTGACAAGCACCACTCAAAGTGTATCCACAGAGAGACCTATATCACTTAACCTGAAAGTTCCTTCCACAAGGGTCCGCAATATATCTATATTTATTTCCCGTTACAAGTTAGGTTAAAACTTATTGAAATGATGACTAGTGGGTCTATTATTTCTTTCTTTCTTAGAATTCCCCCTCCAAAAAATAAGAAGAAAAGGACCCATAACAAGCGTTTATTATTATGGGAAAAAAGAGGCAAGGGGTTCCAGATCTCATTTACAAAGCGGTCTTGTTTTGATATAATGTTTGATTTTTTCCCGGCTTGCCATAGAGGTGCCACGTGATATTAATCTTTACATAAAGTTTAAAAAAACGTGGCAATAATAACATCTCTATGGCAAGCCGATGCTAAAAAGAAAAAAAACTTAGAAAAAAAAGATTTGAATAAAATATCGTTTTGACATAAGACGTCGTGACGCCAGCATAACGTCACGACACTTGCTGTGACGTCAGCACCACGTGATGACACGGTGCGCTGCTCCCGTTTTCAGTAACGACGACGATTTGTTTGACGACGAGGGCCCGCCGAACCGCTACACGGAGTACAAGGACGTGGACGAGGAGTTCACGCACGTGGAGCGCACGCACACCACGCGCACCGAGAAGATCACCAAGCAGCGCAAGTCGCGCACGTCCTCCGGCCGCGGAGGCATGGACCTCGGCGCCGCCTCCGGCCTCGGCAAGGACGACACACAGGTTAGTCTGACTTTCATATTTATAATTTTTTATTTTTTTTTCACCCTTTCAGAGATGTAATTTTTCTATTTTTCCGTGGAAATACATTTCTTTGATTAAATTTTTTTTCCAATAACGTGAGAGAGACATACTCTGACGAAAAAATTGAAAAAGACTTTTTTTTATCCTGGTATGTACTCAGCTAATTAGCTTCCAGCCTTGTATCTACATAGATTTCATATTTAAATTTTTGTTTACCCCCTTAGGCCACTCCAAAAAAAAAGTTTCTCATCACCAAACCATAAAAAGTATGACGAGGGCATTTTTATTTTGTTTATTTTCTTTGCTGAATCAAAGATGGCTAAGGGTTATGAATACCACAGTTTGGGGAATACTTAGATATGCATAATATCACCTTGAACACATCCCTGATATACACGCTACTGTGGATTAGTTCGTGCATTAAGGTGCTTCCATCCTCAATCTTTGTGAGGTCAATCCCTGTATCCTGACAAAAAGTTCGACGTCTGAAAAAGGAGTAGCCCGTTGTTTCATCTGAACAAATTAATTTCTAGAGATTAGACCATTGGCATTTCGATTATGACGTGGCAAAACACCTCTATTGCCAAAAATACCCAAAAAAAACTATTAGCATTTTGGGTGAGAATTTATGCCTGTAGAATGCCACCTTCATATGCGTGGTGTCCTCCCATCTACTTGAGGCTGTGTTGCCTGTTGATTTGACATCTACATTGACGACCTAGTGCTCCGAGGCAGAGCTCTGAGTAGTTCAAGGAATGACCATTCATACACATCCTCTACCTTACTTAGAAGTACATGTATATAGAATGACATTCATTAAATCCAGTGGAAGAAATCTTCATTTGCATGAGTTGTATCTCATTGATTATTCAAGTAAATGCAATGATCTTGGTCTGTCGAGACCTAAAAGTAAATGATTTTATACATGTCTTATATCTTATCTGGCCATACGTTGGAATCATTTGATATGATACAATAAGCTAAATAATAATGATAAAGGGAAAAAAAGGTTGTCTAGTGTGACATACTAGCGAACACTGTAGATAGGGAGTACCCATTTGCCTTCAGGATGGGGAGTTGGGTCAGTGGTTAAGGCACTGGACTTGTAATCCAAAGGTGGTGTGTTCGAATCTCTCTGCAACCACCTTTCTTCCAGCACTCCCAGCAGTGGTAGATTTACTGCTATATCAAAAGCCGATCCTTCTCATACCACGTCAATGTGGTGTGGAAAATAAAAGAACTCTCGCCTGGGTAAATGTGTAGGGGTGAGATTTCTGCCTAAATTCATCTTGTAGATTCGAACACCACCCTTGTGGTGTAAAACCAGTGAGAAAATCTTGAGAAAGTCTGGAAAACGAGAAAAACTGAAGCATGAGTTAGTCCCTATACCTTCAGGGTCCCCTGGGATATTGAATAAACAAACAAACCAAAACGAAACCCATTTTCCCTGCTAAGTTATACCACTAAACTCTTACTGTTTTTAGCGTAACCTTGTGACAGGTATCTGTACATATCATGTCATAATGAGGCGTACTTAAGCCGTGAATTCCATGTTCGGAGCTGAATGCTTCGCCGTAGGTTGGACCCCATTACCTGTTCCTATAACGATTTTGCGTGTGGCTTGCCATAGAGGTGTTTCTCTAATTTGGACTGAGCCAGCAAAGGATACAACTGTGCTGTACTACGCAAGAACCCCCCCCCCCCCTCTCCCACCCCCTCCCAATCTTGTACGCAATAGAACATAGAAGGGGCATACGTAAAATTTCCCCCAAAAGATTTAACCCCCCCCCCCCCCCCCGCCCACTCAGTGCGTACATATTTTCTCCTATTAAAGGGCCCCTATTGATTCGAGTGAAACAAAAGTACCTGGACGGGTATGTATATGGACAGTGGTAACCCTCCGTCTGTTCTTCCTCTTACAGAGCAGTCACTCGGGTACCAGCGAGCACACGCGAACAGGTCAGAACGAGGCTCCGGACCTGCTCGCCGACTTGGACGCCTTCCCGAACGCCGCGTCCGCCACCGACGCCGGCGGCGCTAACGGCAACTTCGCCGACTTCGACACAGCCGCTGTCAGCCCCTCAGGTGAGTGAGAGTTTTCCTATTATACAGAGGGCAGGGTGACACTTCTACAAGGAAATCACCTTTTTTTTCTTTTTTTTCTTTTTTTTTTGTGATTATAAGTGTCAGTCAGCACTTTCTTATTATACAGAGAGGGCAGTGTTACACTGCTCCAAGGAAACCCTGGTTTTTATTTTCAGTATGTAAATTCATTTTTTCTTGTGTAAAACAAAGATAATATAAATACGGCCTCATTCACACCAATAAATTGTGGTTGAAACCTTCCCACACACTCCTGAAGAATGAATTATGTAGATCATTCTCCTAGCAGATATTTTGTTTTGCTTGGTGAGTGCCTAGAGCTGTCATTATGCAGTACTCCAAGGCTTTAAGCTACCTGTATTGAATGGCCTTTAATGGTTAAGTATCTTATTCTAAAATGCACACTTAGCTCTTGTTTCATTGTGGCCAACATGACTTTATAGTTAGACCCATCTATGGTTTCTGCAAACTTTCGATGCTATCTTCACACTTTCATAGGTCTTTGTGATGTAACAATTTCTTATTAATAATACAAATTACAAATAGAATTTTGAAGTCATATATTTTTAATGATTGTGCTTTCAGCTAATGCCAACGGAGATTTTGGAGACTTTGCCAAGTTCCCTTCAGGCGGATCTGGTCCTCAAAGGTAAGTTCACGCAATGAAGGTCTCCTTATCGAAATACCACGTGTCGACATGCAATGTCAGGTCCGGTCACACAAAGCCATATTCCTTAACGCAGTGTTTTGTGATACCACTATGATTCACTGTACCAATATTCCAATTGTTTCTATAGATTTCCGTTGCTTTGATTGTAGTCTCAATGCATGGTGTGATAAATTACATAGTTTTGTTAAATTTCATAGTCGTCACCCCTATATGCCGTATTGCCTGTGTCGCCAACAACTCAAAATCAAGTATTAGAATTTACTCTAATCGTGAGAAAATAATCCAGAAATTTTAGAATAGTTTTCAGTAGTTTTACTTGTTTGTTGGGTTGTTGACGAAACTGTATAGAGATATTGTTCCCGCATGTGCTTTTACGTATACATCACAAAATGTTAGTCGGTTTTACACATGCACCATTCCCAGTCCCGTATTATACCGTTATGTGCCTTCGCACTTGTACTCTGTTCCATAGCAGTTGGCTCAAACTTCAGTTGTCACTTCACACCCGGCAACTGACCAATGGTCGAGGGGCCATCCATAAAGTAAATACACACTGAGGAGGGTGGGGGCTAAATTTAAAAAACAAAATTGCATATGCTCCTTCTTTGTTCTATTGCGTACAAGATTGGGAATGTGAGTGGGGCGGTCCAAAATTTCAGAAATTCTACATACATGCGTTCTGGATGGTCCCAATCTGCCGTGTTAGAGGGAGTTTATTATATGAAGTATAAGGAGGCCGCTGTCCATGATAGAGACAATCATCTGAAAACCACTCTCTTGAATTAAACAAATATTTTGAAGGTACCTTCCTGCATTAGGAATGTAGCTTTGCTTCTACATGTAAAATAGAAAAAATAAACTAAATTTTCCGATGAAACACAAAAGTGTACGAGGGAATTTTTATACCTTGTACATGTAATTCATTATTTAATTTCTCTATTCCAAAAAAGTTGATCGGATCTAATTCATTAAGTTGTAAATCTTGGGATTGTAACATTAGCTGTATCATGAATATCGATGAAATCCATGGTTGTGTCCATAAACTTTAGAATATAAAAACGGCTCCTTGTGAAAATATCAAATTACTTCTGACTCATACAGGGATAAATCAAAAGAAGGGGTTTTTGTAATCCGTCATGTTAATTCAACTCTCTTGCACCTAAACCCTGATATATTGTAAAAGCAAAAAAAACACATACTTAGAAGATGTGGTTATATCATGTTATATCTTCGTGGTCAGTATTTTCACCATGATTACTAGGTGTATGTTGCTCCAACGAGACCAGAAACTTCTCGATAAAACCTTAGTCTCGTGGAATCAGCACTTATCCTACCCCTAATAAAAACGCCATAGGCTTAACATGGAATTTGCTTATGTCATCGAGTGTGACATAACGTGTTGTTTATGTCACTACTTTCCAATACTGAAAATATCATGGAAACAGGTTAGGATAAAATCCAGATGCCACTCATTTGAGTATGAGTATATTCATGTCACTCATTGTGTTGGCTCTGTAATCTCAGTCTCACCTCAGTTCATGTGTAGGGGTGAGATTTCTACAAGAATTCTTCACATAGATTCGATCACCACCCTGATGGTGTAAAAGAACCTTGAGAAAGTCTGGTAAGGACCTATAATGGTTGACTGGACGTTAAATCAAACCAAACAAACAAACAATACAGAGCCAACAAAATGTGTGACAGAAATCAACTCAAACTTGTGACGTCTCTTGATATTACGCGGTCTGGCCAAATCGTAGTGGAACAGAGTATAGCCGTGCCTGTACGCAGTGTGTCTGTTACTGTTGCAGCGGGATGGATGACTTTGCGGACTTTGCGAGTGCTCGGACAGCGCCACCACTGATGAGCTCTCCGGGACCTGTGCAGGCTCAGCTCCTGTTAACAAAATCTCAGTCACAGACTACCTTCTCCACAAACAGGTGCCTGCCCCACCCTGCCCGACTGCTGGGCGGTGTGCTAACACAGAGCGGGGGTGGCATGCAACGTTCACTAACTTCTCAACAAAACTGTCTCGCAACGACAACACTGTGTCAATTTAGATTTTTTAAGAAAAAAAAATCAATTTTTTATTATTTTTTTTCAAATTTTTGTTTCCTGTACCATTAAGAGGACACGTGGCATATCTTGCTTCAGGAAAAAAACCTCATTTGGATTTTTAAAGAAAAAGACTTTTTTTAAAGATCTTAGTGTGGTGGAGGGGCTTGGTGCAGTGGCAGGACGTGTGACTAACGCACCACGTATACCTGATTAATTTTTTTTTTAAACTGCCCTCACTGGTTTCCTGTCACCTCATCGCACAGAAACTATTTCACTTTGAAGTGACCCCGACCTGGAGGCACTGCTAAGTAAATATTCAACTCAATTCTGAATCGTAATGGCAACAGTAATGGGTTTCGTTTCTGCCAGTAATTACGGGTTTTGTTGAAGTTAATGAACGTTGTGGATCTATTAAAGCAGAAGGCATGATGCAACACCTGCAGCAACTACTAACCCCTTTTGACCCACTTAGCTCTGACCTGCTACTCCTTAAGTCTCTATACATACTTACCCCACACCTGTTGAATATCTCTAACCTTCTGTCCATTTTGAGTTATGTGTCTTGATGTATATTGCACTGAAATCAGTTTGTGAATATAAGAATCCCTTCAAGGAGAATTCTACTTCAGCATCCTGTATAATAGAGCAGCCAGAGACTGGTACCAATGTGCTACACTTCAGATAAGCTATTTTATCTCACCCCTGGTATTTCTGTCCCATAGGTTTAACATTGGGAACTCGTTCTCCATGCCTCAATGAGGATTGCAGTCCGTTCTTTATGCAGGGGTCTATCTCCTATGCAACATCCATTCTTTTAGTGTGTACAGGGGTGAGATGAAATCAGAAAGCAATTTGTTTTGGTCAAAGTCATTGTTCTCCAACTCGTTTGAATCCTATGTGATATTCACTCGACTGATGCCTTATTCATATCACTTCACATCAAACTCATGGAGAACAATGACTTTGACCAAAACTTGTTGGTTTCTTCTTTACTCTGTACCTATGAAAGAAGAGCATTCTGGAATGTCTGTAATCGTGACTTGATCATGTTTTATAATTTCTGATGTTGATCGATGTCGGGGAGGAGTCGCCTACATTTCAAGCATTGCT
Source organism: Alentia gelatinosa (assembly GCA_950022655.1). Taxonomy (NCBI): domain Eukaryota; kingdom Metazoa; phylum Annelida; class Polychaeta; order Phyllodocida; family Polynoidae; genus Alentia; species Alentia gelatinosa. Next base: position 88,441,094 of record OX465582.1, read on the forward strand.
GTTTGCTGAGCCTCGCTTACTTCCTCCACTGTCAAGCATCTTACAAGTACACTGCAGACATGATATGCTTGAACTTATGATTGCAGTAACAACTTTCAGGGATGCACCCCTTCACAGAAACATTTCAAAAAGCCCATAGATCTACAGAGATCCATAAAGAGAACGAGATATAACTAATTCAGAACACCTTATAACAGGAAAAGTGACAAGAGTTTAAATAACAGAGCTACCAATTTTCAGGGGCTAAATAGTTGAAAAAGTTATTACCTACCACATATAAAACGTTAGAATTCTGTCGGATCTGCTTGGAGTTGCTCCCCCACATAGAGGCAGATATGACCAGAACTGTGCGTGAAGAGTGAACTGCCACGAGAGTGAGAATCTTGTGGAGAGCAAAACACAAATCTGCTCTTTATTTTTGTACTTCTTTACTCAGATGTGCTTATTCTCTCAAATATTTCTAACCATGCCGAAAACAGAATTTAATGCTGTGGATTTCTGGTCTCCTTACCCCTTGAGAGAAGCTCAGGGACTAGAAATGACTAAAAATAGCCCATTCAGAACTATGCTGGTTGTCGCGGCATCCTGTGTATTACCTCCTTACACTGTAGACACTGTAGACATAAAAATACTCAATAGGGGATCATGTCACAAAGGTTAGCCCATTAGTCAATTTTAAGGGTGAGAAAAATACAGAAACCTATTCAAGTTTACGGTAAGAGCTCGATCCCATCTCGTTTGAATCGCTACGTAATTCACGCTGCTTTGCATTGTGAATTACATAGCGGATAAAAAATTGATTAGATACAAGCTCTGATCGTAAACTTTCATAAGTTTCCTCTATATTCCCTGGGTCCATCACATGTATGTAAACCGTAACCTCTTCATCTTGACCTTCACGGTGACCTTACCACGACCCCACCATGACCTTCCTTCCTCTTCCCCCAGGTTTAAGGTGGCATTAGATATCACGTTTCTCTTCCCCTCACCACCCGGGTTCTGGAGCTGTGCAGCTAGTAGTCACGATTAAGGTGTCAGCATAGTCCCTCACACTACACATTTAGAAACATCGCCAACTTAGGAAATGCATTAATTGTCCATCATGAAAACGTGCTATGTAAGTTATAACCGATTGTATTGGATGCCCTTTACACGCTCCTGAAAGGGCCATTGAATGAAGTATTTTTGATTATTTTATACCCATGCCATATGTACTGTTAATGTGCACCGTTTCGCCATATAATTTAAAAATACCAAATACCATACAGAACACTCTTCCGAACACCAAAATATGGAAAAATGTTCTGTACGCATCAACTTAAACATTATTTATTAGACGAAAATTAGGTCATTCTTTTGATTAATTTTGGGTATATGATAATCTAGAACAACCTACTATGCTTGTACAAGCTATAAAACTTGATGATGATTTACAGTTCATATGGAACGCTGTGTAGACGCCTCATTCTGCATGAACCGTAAATGATCATCTCGTACCGTAGCTTGTACAGCATGGTCAGGTTGTTCTATATAATTATGGTCTACGGTTTAAACCAAGGCATAGCTTTTCTTAACCTCCTAATTGATAACACTGGGCCAACTACCGCAGGCGGAATAACTTTGCCAGATTTTTGTCTGTTTCCTCTCCAGCTAACCAGAAACGTTCAGGAGTATTGATTTACTAATTGTCAAGGAACAACATTTACTAATCTCAAAGATCCGCCTAACTTACATTCTGATGATTTTGAAGTCTAGATTTTCTTATTAGTTCAGACGTGTAAATACTATGTTCTTACCACACCTTCTTACTAAGTTATTAGCATTAAGTCTTTATAACTAGATCAAGTCAAACTGGCAATTTCCTCCTATATAAAAAATAAAAAGGTTAAGATATCATGGTTTCGATGGTTAATCTGATTCAATCATCTAAATTGCCCCCGATCCAAGAAAACAGACTAAAAATCAAATATGTAATGCATTATTGTTGGGCATCTTGAAGGGTCTTTATTTTGTATCTATAGAAGCGATATGACCTCTGGTTCAGAATCAATTTAAAACTAAGGTAACTTTTGATTAAAATCTAGCAGCGGCAACACAAAATTTAAGAATGAATTTTTTTGTTAATTAAACAAAAAGAGAGCATCGGCTTTTTAAGCATATGATCCACCAAGAGCGAGTTAGGGCCGGACGATGACCATGTGGAGGAATTGTGGATGTCGGCCTCCCAAATCACTCATCGGCTCAGATCTGCTTGGGCAATCAGCCTGGTGGATCAGGAAATCGGCCGGGATCGGCCAGACCAACCCATTGAAAACCCTGTCGCCAGTAACCGTGCGGTCGTAGCCTCTGGCTTTCCGGCCCTGTAAAAACCAGCCGGCCAGCCACCTCTGGCCGTCTCTGAGCGTCGATTTGGTGGATCACGTGCTTAATTAAGAGATGTAATATCCACATTCTGGATTCAAAATACCTAGACTGAGCTAGATAATCGAGGTTGACTGAAATACCTTTATGCACAGGGATGTTTTTCGACAAATGACGGAATTCCGACATTATATATATACACCGACAACACTAGAATATATAACCATAGCCATTCTGTTCCAAATTAACGTTATAAATTATTCTTGTTTTAGATTTCCGATTTTTTCCCTCAGTCCCGACATTCATCCCTGTATACACATGGTAAATTCATGAATACATTCTCATCCTGGACTGCTTCCCTTTGCTCGCAGCCCGACCAACGATTTCGGTGACTTCGCCGGTGCTCCGGCCTCAGCCACGACCACGTCGACGACCAGTAACGCCGCGCTGCTCGCCAACATCCTCAGCCCCATGAAACCCATGTCAGGCGCGTCACAGGGCTCACTCAGCGGCCAGAACGCCATGGGCAACATGACCGGTAAGTCATATGGATATAGGGTGCTCTCTGGGTCTGTGAAAACCTGCGTATACGGAAAAATAGCGCATATGAAAAAATAGTGTGTTCCTAAATGAACTATTAATATGCTACCTGTCAGGAAAAGTTTGATAATAAGTACAATATAGACTGGAGCTGCTGATATCCGAAACCAGTCAATTCGTCAAGTCAGCCTGGAAGTAGGTGGCACTACGAAGCTGGTTTTTGACAGGGGAACGGCCATCTTGGAGATGCAACTTTGCAATGCTAAGTCTATGAGCCACTCAGATGTGGATTTGCCATATTATTTGATGTTTGAGGGAGTGTAAAGTACTTCTGATGGGAATTTCTTGAGAAAAACTGACTTTCCTGGCAATTTCAGATCAAATGATTATACGCTCACCTCAGTTTAGTACTTAAATGCGATGTTAACAAATCATCGAAACAACTGATTTTCTTCGATTTGGCATGTCCAAATCATGTCTGGATATTGTATCTAATCCTATTTAAACGATTACATGTACAGATTGCACATAAGAATGTCGGAAACAATATTTTTTTCACCATTTTATACTCTGACAGCGCTTTGTGGTCACCAGCAATATGGCGGATTGCGTCTGTTGTCAGGGAAATTTGCATAAATCGGAGGGTATTTTAAACCGGAAGTCACCAGATGACTCGGAGAATAGTATGTATGTATCGTGTTTAAATCCAGTAGCTGTAAATGCAGGACAACAAGTGTGTTTGATTGATCCGTTATGGTGTTTATATTCATTGAGATTTCTAACATCGATCTGGATGTTTGAATGTTACCTTAAGTACATATTCCATCAACTAGATACTCTTTCGGTGAAAAGCCGACCTCTCGACCGAGGGATCTCGCCCATGTCGACTAGCCAGCCTGCCAAAACAGTCTCATTGCGGCGCTCTTCCACCATAACCCCCCATTCCAGCTGGCAGATTGGTGTATGGTTGGTGTACGGCGGACTAGTTTGTTCTTCCACTGGGCCGATCTCAGTGGCACCCTACCCGACGCTCCAGATAGAGTAGTTTGGCAACCAACCCCTTCTACGATATAGGGGTTGGTCGGGTTAAATCTCACACGGTATCCCTTTTGTGTTCGCCTCCAACCAGGTACATTTGTCCTATGTATACTCTAAAAACAGATACACTTAATATGAAATACCCATAGCTAACAAATTGATAAAGAAACCAAAATCTATGTTCAATACATTTTAAAATAATACACAGGAAAGGAAATAAGAAAATGGATAATTGGCTTCCAGGTTATGACATAACACACTCCCCAAGCAGTACAAAAAATCTGGTAGGAGAGTAACAAACAGGTCCAGCTACTGGGTCAAGGTGGCCGCTTATTTAACCCGACCAGAGCTAACTTTGTGAAGCTCTGGTAGCCAGTGTACAGATAGAGCAGTGGCGCCGTCTGGTGGGTGTTGGCTGCATTTAATGTGCTAGTCGAGTGCTCCACTGAGTCAATAGGTGGCAGGTCAAGTGGGGCCATCACGGCGCTGCTCTGGATCTGCGAAAACTGGGTATCAAGCGGAGCAGTGTGCCGCCATGTTGGGAATTGCATGGGAAGGCTGAGAGCTCGTCAAATAGTTATGAATGTGTATGTGTATGAATGTTTGCATCCCCGATAGTGCCCTGGGGTCTCTGGCCGATTCCATTGTGGTGTTAGTGGTTCACCTTCTATAGACCCTATTGAGGTATCCCAGAATACAGTCTGTTTACAAGTCCCGGGGTGCACTGGTTACCGACGTTGTATGGTGATAGACCTTGAACTGTAACCCGAAATTATTGCAGTTTAACGGTTTTCATAAATCTTCAAATGGGAAATCCGATGTCAGAAATGGAAATTTCAGCTATTTCTACATACAAATCCGAAATTACATTCAGGTTCTTCAAATTTAAATTGGAAAACTATGGTTCATGTTTTTGTGGTGAGGCCAGCCAGTCGCGAGCGGAACTTGTATTTATCCTGGGTGATAATAGGGAGGCTAGTAACCTCTGGAAGGCGTATGCGGGTGCCGTGCTCTCATCAAACCTATCAGCCGGCCACACAGTTCCAGCCAGCAAAAATGAATAAATCAGATTTTGTCGGCTGGAAGAAATCCCTCCAGGCTGATGAGTATTTGTAGATTGGGTGGGATGCCGGGTTCCAAATCTAGCTGGTTGAAGAGCATTTCAGCCGTCAGATGGCCCGGTTTCCTAGCAAACGATCAGCAACCTTGAGGCGATGATCCAGCAAACATGAACAGTCGCTGATTTCACCCTGTAACTTAGAGCTGGCACCTGCTGGAATGTCTGGCAAGCGATTCCACCAAGCTGGCCGATACCTCCTCAAGGCCAGACCTGCTGGCAAACGCTGTGTGGCCAGTGTATGGTCGCCAGCCGGTGCTGGCTTCTAGTTGGTGGAATATGTGCTATAGTTGTAAAATATTACAAAAAGTGACATTGAATGATTAAACCCACAGGTCTGGGAACTTTTAATCATTACTGGACGCCAAGTCCACCAACCCCACCAACCCAAAAGGGTTACCTAGAAATCAACACTTTTTTTTTTCAATGATAAAACTTTGTTTTTACAGGCATGACGTCACCACCAATGACGTCACCACCTATGACGTCACCACCTATGACGACGTCACCACCGATGGGCATGGCGCCTGGAGGCATGCCGGGCATGATGGGAATGGGTGCCCAGCAGCCAATGGGAACACAGGGCATGATGAGCATGCCGCAGACAATGGGCGTGCAGAGTCCGACCGGCCAAGTACCGGCTATGGGCATGGGAACCACCAACATGATGGCCCCCAACATGATGGGCAGCAACGCAATGATGGGCAGCAACGCCATGATGGGCAACAATGCTATGATGGGCAGCAATATGATGATGGCACCCAACATGATGGGCAACAACATGATGAGTGGAATGCAACCACAGGTAAGCAGTTGGGTTCGCAAAGAATGAGTTCGGGAAGTTGGGGTTCGCGTTTACAGGCAAATACACTTAGACACTACGGAAACCTGCGTATTCATAGGACGCTGTCCTTATGGTTGTACAGGTTGAAATTGAAGGTGAAGGTCACTCAGTGCAGTTGCGGTTTTTGTGTAAGAATCATGATAATTGGTTCCCACGGTTCCGGTTTTGTGTAAGATTCATGCTGATTGGTTCTTACGAATACGCATGTTTCGGTTCTAGAGGTTCAGAGGGTTGGGGAAACTAGGTCAACGAACAACCTCATTAAATATCAGAAGGTTAGATTACAAAGCCCATGTGGTCGGAAAAGGGCAAAATTCAATTATCACTGATCACAAGTTGGATTATTATTTAGTCCATGTGTGCATGCTTAGAGCCATGGAGTGGACGGGACGATAGGTGGATGTATCATCAAAGGCCAATCCTTCTCATCCCATGTCTATGTGGTGCGCGAACTAAAAGAACTCTCACCTTGGTAAATGTGTAGGGGTGAGATTTCTACCTGAATTCATCACATAGATTTGATCACCACCCTCGTGGTGTAAAAGAACCTTGAGATAATCTGGTAAGGACCTATAATGGTTGACTGGACATTAAATCAAACCAAACAAACAAACAGGTGGATGTATTTTATTTTATTTCCCGCCTAATACGGAGTCTCCATACTACACTTTTGGAACATATAGATCGCTACTGAGTAGAATACAGAAAGCTAATAGAACATATTGGACGTTAAACTACCGAAACAAACAAATGCGGGAAGCTGTATTCCACTGAGTAGTCTATGGCTATTTCTGCCACCTCACAAGCACTTTAGTAACTATCTTATAGAAACAATGCATGGCACTTACATCGAGATTCAAATCATTTACAAGAATTGTTTTCTAATAATTAGTCAAGAGGTGAGTAATAAATACAACATAACCATGATTTTGATCTGTGTGGTCATATTCTCCTTGTAGTTGACAATATACAGTATTCCTTGATCACTCAGAGTTTTACTACATGTCAACTACACAGAGAATACGACCGTGCAGAGCTAAATCATGGAAATATCAAGAAATGTTACAAAATTTCATATGATTGTTTATATGGTGTGAGTTGTCTATGTGGATATCATGAAGCTGAGCTGAGTGATATTTGTAGCGGAACACAACAAATGCCATGTAAACAATTATATGAAATTGAGTGACATAGATTTTATCCTACCCCATCATGTGTTTTTAACTACATATGTCACCCGTGGCATCCGTGGCATATAAATATTTTATGGCATGACTATGGCATACAGTCACACCATGTTAAATCTATGGAGATTTCAATGAAGGGTAAGATAATATTGTGTATGTACATACCTCTCTTACAGACGATGCCCATGGGAATGGCGCAGTCGCCAATTCGTCCTACGGCCATGTCCAGCGCCAACACCCCGGTATTACATCGTGTGTTCTCTCTAAGCGCCTACTGACCGCCCTCTGCAGTGTCTGTGCCTTGACCATCTGAAAGGGAGCAGGGGCATGAGGCAATGCACCGGCTGCCTGCATGAGGCTAGAATGATATAGAGGAAACCTATGAAAGTTTACCATCAGAGCTTGTATCCCATCCAGTCTGAATTGTGTAATAATTCACAAGGCGAAGCCGCATGAATTATGTAGCGAGATTGGATCGCGCTCTGACCGTAAACTTGACTAGGTTTCTGAATTTATCTCACCCCCCACATTGATTAAATGGCTAACATTTGTGACAAAATCCCCATTGAGTATTTTTTTCTAAATACTCGATGGGTGATGGATATAAGTTCTCATTGTTAAGTCTATGGGGAAAAATAGCAGGGGTGAGATGATATTGCATATCTCATGATTCTGACGGCCCTCTTTGCTAGATCTGGTTATGGCACATTCATACAGTGGTCCAGTAGATAAGACCCTCTAATTACTAACAGTAATTAAGCTGAGAGATAAGTTCTTGAAAATTGCAAATTGGATGGAAAGTCTCACACAGAAACTAGAATTTGTTTTTTTGCTGCCATTGAAGGCACGCATGCCACGTCTTAATTATTAACATTAATTAAGCTCAGATTAATATGACCTGGCAATAACACCTCTATGGCAAGCCATATTTAGAAGGGAAAAAAATATAATTAAGCTCAGAGATAAGTTCTTGCAAATAGAGTGATTACAAATTGGATAGAAAGTCTCAGACAGAAACCAGCAAATTATGTGTGAAGTGCTGATATTGACTTAAAAGTGGGGGCGGGGGCATTTTGAAATTCTGTTGGGGGCCCTTTAAACCAGGAAATTAATCATGTCTGTGCATTGACATCTTGCGCATGCGCGTTGAATATTTCTGAATGTCGTCTGTGTTTCATTCTAGTTTGATGATTATCAGGTTTAGTTTTAAGTCTAATTGAACAAATCTGACGTTAAACTACCCAAACGAACAAAGTCATAGAGAAATTGAACCAATTTCACCTCTTTATCAATGATTCGCATTTATTATCTCTTTTTTTTTAACCTCGCATTCATTGTCTCTTAAGCTTGAGATCTGATTAATCCCGTCCGCTTACTTGTTTTGGCTTAACGATGCTCTACAAATTTATTGACAAGTAGTAGAGTAATAATTACTAGTAACAAATGACAATTAACCAGACAGGTATTTATTACAATGCAGTTTTATGAAGCTGTTGGCTTGTTTCGCTTTCCATCCTGAAGCATGAGAATGTTTAACAGGTCTGCGATTATTAATGCAGGTGATACGCGTATTATCATATACATGTGTGTGAATGTCAAATACTGCCCGCTGCTAGGGGAACAGTAATAACAATGTTCGTGCCCGCTGTGACTCCCGCTTAATAAGTCATTAAAATGAAGAGTTTTCATCGATTTTAGGTATATGATAATAAACAAACGTTCTGACTGTGGAAGAAATGGATCTCGCTCTTGGCCAGTCATCGATTTCATACTGATTTCCGCCTACGGCGACAGGCAGTATGTAATCGATGACTGACCTTGAACAGGAACCATTTCGTCCACAATAAGGATGTTTCCTAATATTAAGATAAAATGTAGTTAATGAGCCTGTAGCAATTGTCTTTCGAGGTCTTTGTCCCATAAAATATTTCCTAACGCCAGAGGCGGAGGGACATATTTAATGGGACAAAAGACCCGAGAACGAAAGCACTATAAGTTCACTCACTACGTTTTCCTATTATTATACAACTAAAAAATGTCATTTTATGAACTTATGAAGTACACTACGGGTACAGTGCGCCCAAATATTCACTACGTCTCAGTAAGCCCGAACATTATTCATACTACACCCCCAGCAGTTGATAGCATTTCATAGACGTTAGGCCATAGGTGTTTGATAATATCTATTATTATATACCTATGGCTGTATCAAGTGCTCCTACCCATGGCGTATTTATACCCATACGGCACACTGTGCTGTACGGCGTATGTGATCACGTGACTAGATAAAATATCGCCATTTTTAGGTATATAATAATACGAAAACGGGCTCACTATTTTCGTACAATAAAATACTTGGTAAAATTATTGATCAAATACATCCATGTATGTGATCAATAATTTCACCGCGTATTTTTGACGTACGAAGATAGTAAGCCAGTTTTCGTATATGACCGCTCTGGAGATAAACTGGATAGCATCATGTACCAGTGAGGACATGTTGCCGAGCTGTATTCTGTGTGAAGCCAAATACTGCTGGCAAATTGATAATATATATTCATAAAATGGCATCCATGCATTGCACGATAAATGCACACACGTGGTTTGTTAGCTTAACGATGATTGGTCCATAGCTAGACATGCGTCTTGGGCATGCATTGTTTATGCGTCTTCGTCATCAATATCCTTTTTTTCAGAAGCAATAGAAATGACGCCAGAATAACGCAAACTAAAAATATAAACACATGTTGGATTGTTACTTCATGGGAGAGGGGCTGCATATCCACACCCAGATAGATCTAAATAACAACGAAAAGAGTCCCGTATTAAATGTAGAGCCCGTTAATCAGATGTAGGTTGCTTCCTGAGCAGCTTTGGGCATCAACCTCTGTTTGAGTACTATGATAAAACGGTTTCAGGTTATCCATCCTGATTACAGAACGAAATTCCTGACAGCTGTGTGTATGAGATGAGCCCGGAGGACGAGTTACGTACTTACGGCCATCAGGAATTGAGTTATGTTTTGAAGATGAACAACCTTAAGCTGCTTTGACTTTATTATACCACCCTGATTATACACTCTAGAATAGAAATATTTGCCCATAAATAGGCGTAGGAGGTCATCAAAGCAGATGTATTATCCAAGGCATGCAATACCCTCTGGTGCCCTCACACTCTTGTTAGCGGCCATTGCTTAGCGACATGGGTTGCTAGGATGCAGAAATAACTACATTTAGAGGTATTTAACAATGGGGCATTAACGTGACATAGTTTAAATTGCTTAAATATGTAAAATTAAACAAAAACACCCAAGATGACTCGCCAGGATCGGCAGCGGTTGACACACAGACAGCCCAAGCCGTGCAGTACACTATAATTACTGCACACGGGTGCAGTACACGATTTTTACTGCATGCCGCCAGAAAGTTAAGTAACTCATAGAAGTATGTGCACGGGTCTATAATTAACACCTTGTTGTCTTCAGGCACTAAGCTCAGCGCCAGACGCAATGACCTTGGTTCCATCACCTGTAGGTCAGACGGGTCAGGGAGGTCAAGGTCAAACATGTGAAGGTCAGACAGGTCAAGGTCAGACAGGCCCGCTGGTGAGTTGAGCTGGTTGTCGCTTCCATCCAAGCAGTACCCTCTCTCCTGGCTTGTAACGACACCAATAACACAGCCCGCCTCATGATGACGTCATATGTGACGTCACAGCCATGCTCTGCTTGCACGGTCTCACAAAAGATATGTCACCTCAAAGCACCCCTTCCTGCCTCTATACTCAAGGATGCTAGTAAAAACCGATCGTGGAATTCTGAGGAATAACGAAGAAACCAACAAATTTTGGTCAAAGTTGTCGTTCTCTATGAGTTTGATGTGGCGTGATATGAATGAGGCGACAGCTGAGTGAATATCACATAGCATTCAAATGAGTTAAGGAGTGACTTCCTTGACCGAACCAAGTTGCTTTCTGTATTTATCTCACCCCTGTACACACTAAAAGAATGGACGACGCACAGGATATATAGCCCATGGATAACAGACTGCAATACACATAGGGGCATTGAGAAGGAGTTCTCAATGTTAAGCTATGGGACAAAAATACCAGGGGTGAGATAAAGGCTTTTACTAATGTATCCTGCAAGTGAATATCTCCCTGCTGCAAATATCCAGCTGATGTGATATGACTGCTCATTTTCTCCACACGCGTGCATCCATTGTGTAACATCAGTTAATAACTAAATTGTACTAACATTGTATGTTCTAGGTTCTCCCGTTATCGGTAACACAAGGGCGGTAAATATCGCCATTTATCTTAGCCTGGTATAAATATCCATAGGTTTTTAGCATTAGGAACTCGTTCTCAACAGGCATGCGAGTACGGTAACCCATACTCAATGGGTGATAAACAGATAAATATATCCAGACTAAGATAAAATCATAAACATATTCGCGTTTCATCTGTGTCCCCGATAGCCATCTCGTTTGAAGCGCTTCAGAATATTCACTTGTCTATCGCCTCGTTCATATCCCTGAGCGCTCCAAACTCGATGGCGTACTGGGAAACAGACCAAACACTCATCAATTTCTTTCACAGTACATGTACTCCTAATACGGCATGATATATGATAAGAGTATGAATCTTTGTGATCCAGGATTACATGTGTTGCTATTGGCACGCAGTCAAGAACCCAACTTGACCTTGAGGTCAACCCGACCATGGAGTGAATTTGTATGTTGTAGATCGCAATCCCTGTTATCTTAATGTCTTTTCTACAACTTATTCAGGATACTTCACGTAGCGTTTCTACCTCCTTTCTGAGAGGTTACATAAGAACTTGGCCCGAAACGAACTCGACCCGTAGTTGTCAGGAGAACTCAACCCGTTTTGGAGAATTCGATCTGTTTAAGATACTTATGGATAAGACAGTTTCATATAGATAGAGAGGTCTGACTAGTTAGCTTTTAGACAAATAAACAACGGATTTAGAAAATAAGTCCATTTATGTATAGGGTTAGTGATATGGTTAGAGATAGGGTTAGGGTTGGGGATAGGGTTTTATGTTTGTTTTCTTCCCCAGAAAAAAACATATTTGAAGCCAAGATACCATACTTACTAATAAGTATGGTATTTATTCGCAGTTGTAATAAGATTCTTGAGTTGGGAAGATTTAAAACGGGTCGAGTTAGTTAGGGGTCGGGGTCTTCTAAGGGGTCGAGTTCGTGAATGGGTTTTTATGGGTCGAGTTCGTTTCGGGTCGAGTTCTACAGTATTCATTTGCGGTGTCACAGGCTTTGAGAATGACAAACTTCTGGGCAAAGTATTAGGTTAATTTATGAATATTGATATTTAAGGCATATTATATAAATCTTGGATGTGGGTACTTAGAATGACATGGTTAGCCTCAGTCATTGTAAAGTTTTATTCTCTCGCCCTTTGCTTTTCCCTTCATCAGCAACGCAATAATTAATTCACCATTGATAATGCAAACCCTTTGTATTGCTTAGTCACCTCTGTTAATACTATACGTTCATCATGCTAGTTTGCATTAAATTCCTTTGATTTCAGCGATAGAAATACAGTAGATAAAGTACATAATGCACATGTAAAGATACGAGTAAATATTTACACTTTTGTTTATAGTGAATGTGATACTCCATGGTACTTCTGAATGGAGAAGGGTGCAGTTGCCATTGTAAAATATATCTGTATCTTTGCGTTGCTTCACACATCATGTATTCTTTTTTTCGAATTTCCTTGTTTCCCCTTAGCATCAAATCAACGCTTTATTGTGGGTGAACAAATGTCTAGGGCCATTGAGAAATCATTCAACAAACAGGGTTTTTTTTTGTTGGGATTAGATGTGTATTTCACCTCATATCTTAAATCTTTTAAATTTAACAAACAGTTAAGCGACCGGGCAGGGGAGGTAGCTCAGTGCTTAAGAGCAATGCACTCGTAATCTCAAGGTTGTAGGACTTTCTGGGTCTGAGTCCCACTGCAGCCACTCTTCTCCTTCACCCCCAGCAGTGGTAGATTCACTTCTTTATCAAAGGCCAATCCTTCTCATACCATGTCTATGTGGTGTGTGAAGTAAAAGAACTCTCACCTCAGTAAATGTGTAGGGGTGAGATTTCTACCTAAATTCATCTCATAGATTCGATCAAACCGAAAGTAAGTCTAATAGAACAAATTGGACGTTAAACTACCCAAACAAACAAACCATGTCTATGTGGTGTGTGAAGTAAAAGATCTCTCACCTCGATAAATGTGTAGGGGTGAGATTTCTACCTAAATTCATCTTATAGATTCAATTAAACCGAAAGTAAGTCTAATAGAACAAATTGGACGTTAAACTACCCAAACAAACAAACCATGTCTATGTGGTGTGTGAAGTAAAAGAACTCTCCCCTCTGGAAATGTGTAGGGATGAGATTTCTACCTAAATTCATCTCATAGATTCGATCAAACCCAAAGTAAGTCTGGTCTAATGGAACACAAACAAACAAATGCCTGTCCTAGATTGCTGTATTGATGAGAATGAGCATGTCTGAAGGTCTCTACCTATGAATGCATACAAGTTGATTGAGGTGAAAAGCAGATGTTATATTGTGTGTTACCAGGTCAAGATGAACCTGCAGAACACCACGTGGGGTAACACCGGCAGCGTAGACATTAACCTGGACAATCTGTCACCGGCCAACCGCTTCACCAAGTCAGCCGCTCCCTCCATGCACCAACTACAGAAGACCACGTCTCCACCAGGTGAGTCTACGGGGGCTGCCTTCTACGGCATTGTCTTGTGTTATGCCGAGGAGTCGGGGGCCATCCATAAAGTTATCACTGTGTGTACGGAAAGTAAACTAAATGAGTGACTCCAAGACTTTGTCTCGTTACAAGCTTTATTGCTGGTGTTACTGCAATGGACTGGACTGGACTGCTGATAGCTAACTGACCGGATTGCGTTGCGATACATTAGATCAAGGTTATATGCTGGCTCCATGTTTACCGCGTAGGGGCGTCCATGTTGATTGTAACCAAGGGTTGCCTCCAGCAGCATGTTGCGTAGAGCTAGCATGATAAGTTAGGCCAAAGGAAAGTGCATATACAGATAAATTGGAACGTTATGGTACACACCAGGGGGGGGGGGGGGTATGGAGGGTCAAAATTTTGGGAGATTTTGCATATGCTCCTTTGCTCAATTGCATACAAGATTGAGAGGGGGGGGGGCAAATTCTCAGAATTTTTGCGTACATACTTTATGGATGGCGCCATCGTATAATCCTTTCCCGTCTTCTTTTGCTATTAGTAATCAAAATGCACATTTATATCATTTTTATTGTCTGATAAGAAAGTTTACACAATTACCATCATCTTATTTTGCATACTTCATGTGCCCTCATTTGCTTAGGTTTCAGTTCAGAAGATCTTGCACACTATTAACTTTCTATGCATTTTTACAGCACTTACTCTAGGTTACCCTTTCTGTAAAATAGAGCTTAAAAATATCATTGTTGACAATGCAGGAAACCTCCTTATTGCCATAAATATTCAAAATTAATTTGAATATTATGACCAATAAGAATTGATATGCTTTTGTTCTTCTCTTCACCATTCTTGAATGCACAGAGTAAGTATGTCTATTTGCACGACCCTACCAAGAAAATCTAGCAAGATTTTTCTTAGTTCAAATCTTTCAAACTGATTACCACACACACACACATTCACTCTCAGTTGCATAGTCAAAGGCAAATGGATTTTTAGTCCTACCCAAAACTATTAGATCCTCAAACACACCCTGGTATAAAGGAAATCACCTTCCATCATATAGTCTCCACTAGCAAAATATTTACAGAACTTCAAAGTCGTAAAACTACTTTCCTGACGTTCATTGCGGTAAAAATGTTGGTGATGCATTATTCTGAAAGAAAAACATCTTACTTTGCATTACTTAAAATTCAAGATTTAAATGAAGCATTTAGATGAAGCATTGCCTGTATCCAGAGTTGTCTTTTTGCCACCTCTTAAATACTACTAAAATTCAAGATTAAAGCAATGGAAGAAGTTTTCTGGCAGGTAAAAAAAGATAGAAGGCCACTGTGTAAACAGGCTATCTGAGACAGAGA
Source organism: Alentia gelatinosa (assembly GCA_950022655.1). Classification (NCBI taxonomy): domain Eukaryota; kingdom Metazoa; phylum Annelida; class Polychaeta; order Phyllodocida; family Polynoidae; genus Alentia; species Alentia gelatinosa. The sequence goes on from OX465582.1 coordinate 88,456,307, forward strand.
TACCCCGATTTGATTATCCATGTTATACAAAGTACCCATTGAGAATGTACGGGGAATTATAGAAGAAACCTATGAAAGTTTAGGGTCAGAGCTGATATCCCAGCGAGGTTGAATAAAGAAGAAATTCGCAAGGCGATGCTGCGTGAATTAAAAAGCAATTCAAACGAGATTGGATCGAGCTCTGACGCTAAACTTGAATGGGTTTCTGAATGTATCTCACCATTCACATTGACTATTGGGCTAACATTTGTGACATAATCCCCCATCGGATATTTTTCCTTAATATCTCATGGGCGTTGGATACGAGTTCCCAATGTTAAGTCTATGGAGAAAATATACCTGTGGTGAGATAAGTATGGTAAACCATTACCCATTGTACCATGGTATACGGATTGAAAACTGGTATAGGGGTTTAAAGCCATTGTATACGGGGAAAAAGTCCTTTTGTGCTATAGATCTAAAAGAAAAAGTCCCTATTGCTATACCCTTAAATATGGCAATTCCTGGGTTTAATCAATTGGAGAAGATGGATAATAAATACAACTTATGGTTTTATTGACAGGCGACTTTGAAAACCACTCAAGGTTGACGTCATGATACACAAGCGTCAGTGAGTGCATTACTACGCGACAACCTTTTGTGGTTTACGGCCACAACCATCGACTATTGTCTCTATAAACATTTCAAAAAGCCTTCTACTGTATTTCAAATGGTAGCCGTTCGAGGTTACTACCTGTCTCTTCAGTCTAATCACCTCCCCATTTAGCCAATCATTTCACATTGGTAACCTTGTCCACCTATCGTAGAACATATCTGTGATTAAAGAGTGGGACGTATGTATTAAGTAAATTCAATGAGTGTTGTCTTCTTTTGCTTTTGAAGGCCAAACGAACATGGGAAGTCTGGCAGCAAACATGGGACAGATGAACCTCCAACAGACACCACAGACTGGTAAGCAGCCGCTAATTTTGTCTTCTGTTTTTTTCTCACATTTATTAGCGACTATTTTGTTATAAAGCGCAAGCTCGGTGGCTAAGTGGTAGGGGTGTTCGCCTCGAGCATGGGAGATCAGGGGTTCAAACCCTGGTCGGGTCAAACCAAAGACTTACACAAAAATTGTACCCACTGCTCATTCGGCTTAACACCCGCCATTAGAATGAGGAGTTGGGGGACTAGGGCCCAAGTAGAAGAATGGCTGTATCGCCAAATTTCGGTAATTGTGTGCACACCATATTCCCTTGATTAAAAAAATCACACACACAGGAAAAAAACAAAAAAAAACACCAAGTTTGGCAAGCAGTGCTATTCTCCTACAGTCCCTTGACAACGGGTCACAGGTTCAAGAACGCAGATACAGTTCTTCTGATGATTGAATGAGATGTGATGGGACTAATGAGGATGAACAAACAATTACCAATATTACCAGATTACTATACCCATGCCGTATATACTGTAAATACGCACCATTTCGCTATAACTGTTATGTACTGCAAAATACCAAACACTGTTCTGTACGCGTCTACTAAAACATTCGTTGTTAGGCAAAATTAAGTTGATTATTTTATTAATTTTGGGTATATAGTAAATATATAAAGACCCACCATGCTTGTACAAGCTACAAACTTGATGATAATTTACGGTTCGTACGGAACTCTGCATAAACTCCTCGTTACGTATGAACTGAAAATCATTATCTCGTTTTGTTACTTGTACAGCATGCTGAAGTCGTTCTATATAAGTATGGTATGTTTTTGGACATTTCTATTGCAGTTGTAGTCACAATCTGACCAATCATATAATAGTACAAAGCAATATACAAAGTCGTTTTATGATCTGTGCCATAACTCCTTAAAATGTATTCTCTTTGGATTATCTCTTTACCAAGATGTACTTTAAAAATTTAAAGAGAGGATCGTAATTGCAGATGATAATCATCCATTTTTCTTCTCTTTTCTCCAGGAATGGGAATTTCCCAAAATAACATGGGAATGCCGAGCGGCATGATGGGAATGCCGCAAGGGAACATGGGAATGGTCGGCAACAACGCCTTCCAGACCAGCGGCTTTGCCTTCCAATGATGTCAGGATAGGACTCTGTTAGCAGACTATATGAGTAAGAAGACTGTGACGTCATGAATGACGACGATGATGACATAGCCGACGCCGAATCTATAACCCCCAACATGTGTCCCACCCCCCACTCTGCCCCTCCCATACTATAGAGGAAAACTATGAAAGTTTACAGTCAGAGCTTGTATCCTATCGAGTTTGAATTGTGTAGTAATTCACAAGGCAAAGCCGCGTGAATTATGTCGCGATTCAAACGAGATTGGATTGAGCTCTGACCCTAAACTTGAATGGGTTTCTTAATTTATCTCACCCTTCACATTGACTAATGGGCTAACATTTGTGACATAATCCCCCCATTGGATATTTGTCCTAAATATCTTGTGGGCCTTGGATACAAGTTCCCAATGTTAAGTCTATGGAGAAAAAATATCAGGGGTGAGATAAAGGCGTCTCTCCCCTCACCGTTATGTAGTCATGGCAAGAATCGTATTATGTCGATATTGCTGCCATGGATTCAGCAGCAGAAAGAGCAGCAGCAGCAGCAAATACAGCTGAGGTTTTTAAAATTGCCATTGCCAGACCCTTGACGACGTGGTGGGTTTTGTTCATTTTATTTTCCTTCACGACGTTCGGACAATTTATCCTCATGGGGTCCTTCATTAGTAGTGGCCAGGAGGCAAGCCGAGAGAAAAATACAACACATATAGTTCAATGCTGCTGCAATGACTTGACACCCGATCCGCACTCAGCACCACCTCAGAGATTAAACAAGAGTCGCTGCGATGATGCGCAGGCGCAGGATTCGACTGGTAACCTGCCTGCTTCCGCCCGGACGTTCACTGAAGGTGGCTTCACACAGGCTGCCATCCACAGGTTTTATATATCTGTGACGGGGATTTATATATAGATATATATCTATATATAATAGATATTATAGAGGAAACCCTATGAAAGTTTAGGGTCAGAGCTTGTATCCCGTCGAGATTGAATCGCGCAGTAATTCACAAGGCAAAGCCACCTGAATTATGTAGCCATTCAAACAAGATTGGACCAAGCTCTGACCCTAAACTTGAAGAGGTTTCTGAATTTATCTCACCCTTCACATTGACTAATGGGCTAACATTTGTGACATAATCCAAAGTCTATGGAGAAAAAATACTACGGGTGAGATAAATATATATCCACGTCACAATCCCTCCCTGTGGCCTTGACCCTTCAGGCCGCGACCTCTGCAGCTTGGGTGTGACGTCATCATTTCCGGGTGCCAGTCGTGACGTCATCGGGGGATTAATCCATCCATTCTGTTGATTCGGCATCATTGGCGATAATCTATATTAGATATATATATATAATTGACAAATATCAGTTGATAGAACGCAGTCGTACTTGCTCGGGTATTTAGGACTCTTTTTACTATTCCTTTGTATTGATGAAGACTCCGTGGTTTTCTGTACAGATTATGAATTGTATAGTGAATACTTGTGACCCCATTGACCTTCCCGCCCCTGGAGTCAGTGGGGATGGAATCATCACTAGAGAATGAGGTTCTTAACGCGGCATTTTTTGTCATACTACATATGAATAGCACAAACTTTAATTACTGTAGGTCGCAGGTTGGGCCTAAAGCCCCCCTCGTATCAGTTTCACATTCCAGTAATGATAACAGATGATTTTCTTAGATAGGAAAGGAGCCATCCATAATGTATGTACGCAAAATTTCCGAAAATTTTGATCCCCCCCCCCCCCCCAATCTCAATCCCCCACTGTCAATGGATGGAGCATACGCAAAATTTCCGAAAATTTGGAACCCCCCACCCCCTCAGTACGTACATACATTATGGATGGCCTCAAAGGTAATAGAAGCGGTCATGCCTTAACTACTATGGGTAAAAAGAGAGTAAATGGCAAGAACCGCCTTAATTTATTGGTTTGACAAAATATATTGTGAATTCATGCCATGGGATATTTTGGAGAACCAGTAAGGATCAGAAGGCTGGAAACCCTTCATGATAACTATTAAATCCGTCTTAAGTCACCTCTGGAAGGCACTGTAGTCGAGAGGTTCACGATTTAGAAGTGTCCAGTTGTGTGTAGTAAATGGTATATGCTATAAATATATATATGTACAGTGCATAGTATATACTGTATACTAAATATGAAAATGTACCGTGTTAGGGAAAAATAAAACGGCTGGTTCTTGTATGTCTGAAGTGCTGATTCCACCGAGACACAAGATATAGCGAGATTGGTCACGATTTGGTTGTCTTGCTACATCGGGCTAGGTTTGAATGATCGCGTGCCTATTTGTTGCGATGTGTCTTGAGGTGTCGCGGTGTTGGAGTACCAAAAAATACACCCGACACCGCACGGCAACGTTATGCGACAACAGAGGTACGACATATCGCGACATTATAAGATATTACAAGATATATCGCGACAAATCCATCGTGTTGGTGGAATCAGCCCTTTAAAACCCTTATAAAACAATCTGAGGAGGGTGCCTGTGGCAAGCATGTACATGTATATATAAAATAAAGACAGACTCTCTATCCCCACCCTTATCAGGAGGACTGTGACCAAGATGGCTGAGGTGTACAGTCTTGAGTTTTAATCTCGTGTTGCTGAAGGTGGAAGACCCTCTTTTCGGCATATACAAATATATATATCAGCCATATTGGGATATAGATGAGAGACCGTTGACTATTGATAGTGCTTTCATGGTATTGGTTATATATGGATATTCTATCGTATTCTATGGTTAAATTGACAAAAAAATTATACAGAAAATCAATGGTATGGAAAGAGGCAATACTTGTTATATTGGAATCATAATATGCATGCTACAGTTTTATTAAGCTTCTTATTGGAGCTGCACGTAATTACTCATCATTCCCTATGAAAAAACAAAGAAGATAATTATGGTAATCGGTATGAATAATATGAAAGACAAACGTACATATATTCCTGCTTCATTCCAGGTTAATTAGAAATGTCCAAGGGTTTTTATACGAATATATAACGGCTGCTCGACAGGAAAGATAGTCGCACACATTGCTGTACAACGGCAGTTGAGTTATCGGTACTAGGTTATGAAAAGAGCATTTAAATTGACACAGAAAGTTTTGAGTTTTTACCTTAGTTCATTTATTAAAGTTACGTATTTCCCTGGCATGTCTTTCTTAGAAATTAGATTTATTTTAACGTGAACTAAAATGCTACTGACTTTATTTAAAGAGAGAGTTTGGTCTGGGCCATTGCTAACTGATGTCACTCTGCGTTAAAAAGTTGGTCCTAATCCTGTGAGTTGTGAATTCAGTTGTTGTTTTTTTTTGTTGTTTTTTTTATAAACCCAAGCCTCATGGTTTCTATTGTTTCTGAGAACTCCCACTTCTGAGGCTGGGGATATTACGCTGGCCAGTGACAGCTACAATTACTTCTATCATTACTACTCAAGGACAAGTTTTTACCTGTGTGCAAAGGTGAATGTAAGTCAGTAAACGTTACTAGATCCAACCCCACTCCCCCACAACTGATGAGCCATTCACACAGATGGTTCAGGTCCCTGGTAGAAGGCATGCTACGTTATAATTCTGTTACTCTTACATTGTGATATATCATTGACTATATGTTGTGGTCATGGCGAGCGTAGAAACGTTCTACATGTATGTGCCACAAGAAGAGGAATTGAAATACGTGAGAAATAATAAAATAATGTTTAAGTTTAATTGGCGTCTTGCCTTATCTTTTTACCCTCTTGATCGCCTTGCCTCCGTGTGGTGCAATCTGCATATGCTTGCATGCAAATATAACTAAATTGATAGGGATTGGGGAGTTAGCTCAGTGGTTAAGAGCACTGCACTCTTAATCCCAAATTTTTTTATTGAAGAAATCGGGGCCCGATTTACGGAAATCGGCGCCCCGATTTCCTCGAAAGAGTTCCCAACACGTAATCCCAAGGTCGTCAGACTTTGTGGGTTTGAGTCTCACCAACAGTAATAGATTCACTGCTATATCAAAGGGCAGTCCTTATCATAGCATGTCTATGTGGTGTGGGAAGTAAAAGAACTCGCATCTCAATAGATTAGATCAAATCCTAAGTAAGTTTAATGGAACATATTGGATGGTAAACTACCCAAACAAAAAACAAAAGCTATACAAATTCATACTGCGAGCTGAAACTTTGACATATAGTCGTTTTACTCATGATATATTAGAAAGGTACACTTCAGACAGAGTGGGGTAGTAAACAAGTACTCAACAAGTTTCGGTCATAGTTGTTTTCCATAAAGTTTAACGTGGAGCCAAAAAGGGATACTTTGAATTGTGTTTCTATCTTTATTCTAGGTATCTGAGAAAATAGGAAATTTTTCATTACTATAGATGAGAGTTTCTGAGACTGTGGCCGACATAAAAAAAAAACCATTAAAATTATCTCCTGAATGAAAATCTTAAACATGTCTCAGCCTTATGAGACCTGGCGCTTACATTCCAGTTATTACGGTTCTTTGAAGTGTGCTTCTATCTTTATTCTAAGTATTTAAGAACAATGGCAAATTTTTGTCGCTACAGAATGAAAGTTGCCCGATATAAAATATTATTAGCAGGTGGACGGTTGGTCTTTAGGTTATGGCTATAGCCTACTGTAGTACACATGCTTGTAAAGTCATTAGGTGACCTGACCATATTTTTGCTTTTTATAGCTCACTAAGTACAGATAGGAATATGATTTCTGTTTTGAACAGAAGGTTTTATGATGGTACAATGCCTCACAGTTTTTAAAATTTAGTATTTTGGAATGAATTTGAAAAAAAGTTTTGGGGGGGGGGGACTTTGGTAGTCACAGGTCCATTTTTAAGAACTCCTTTATGGACATATTTCTACCTGTTAAACTGGTTGAATCAGAATATGATATGCCTCATTTGAAAGAGAATAAAAAAGAGTAGGTGCTAGGAAGTGGAATTTTCTAAGTAGATTCTATATTTACATAGATATTCAAGTACAGTAGAACCCCGCCTAACGGACACCCCCGTGTAAGCGGACACCCCGCGTTAAAGGACACCTTTGCTCGGAACGGTTCCCTCTATAAGATGTTTATTTTAACCTCGTGTAAGCGGACACCCCGCGTAAGCGGACACTTTGGCCCGGAAGGGTGTCCGCTTACGCGGGGTTTTACTGTATTTGTTGAAAGTGGGGGGGATTTTCAGTGAAATGGGCATGCTCAAACAGATGTTTACTCAATATTGATTTACAGTGAGCATTGGTGTAACATTTACCATCTCCATAAGTGGCACTGACAGCTGCTTGCACTCTAGGAAGTGTCATTATTTAGGTGAAATGTATATTTGATGTGCTATTCATGTATTTTTGCCAAATCTCATATTAGGAGGGGGGGCTAAGACTGTCTTAGTGAACATAAATATCATTAAACGATCATCCTTGTCCAAGGTACAGAAACGGTCTTGAACATGTATGATCCTAGAGTATTCAACCGGCCCCAGAGCCTGGCCTATGTACAGTAAAACCCCACTTAAGGGCGGCACCTAGACTGGCTCCAGTCCCTGCACCCTGTGTCTACCCTCCTCGCTGGGATACAGGGACTAGTACAATCGGTAATGGTGTTAGATTTCTGGCGCTGTATAACGCCAGTATTTCCAACACTCTCCATACAGATATCATGGTCACTGGTCAGATATCTGATGGGAGATTGATACCCTCCAACTTTGATCTTAATCGGGTCACAGTCAGCAGCAGGCGAAATTTATTGCTATGACAACACTGGCGGCCAGGGAACTGGAGGAGGGGAGGGGGGGAGGGGTAGAGGGAGGTATAGGATTACAGGGAGTGGCTTGGGGTCATAAACAGGAGAGGACCAGGTCAGAGTGGACAAGTCTTTGATTCATGGGCCAGTCAGAGAAGTACACATGCTACAATGAATTGTATTCCGATTTTCTTTAATCATTTAATGAATGTTCATAATCAAAGACTTGAGCAAGTCTAGGGGGCACCCTCCGTTCCACGGAAACTGTCCCCTTATTTAGTGGAGTTTCCCCTGAACCAGGCTTTTCAGTCTGCCGATGGTTAGGTAACCTTCATGCAGGTGATAATGCAGCATAGAGACACTGTCATAATCGCACAGACACCACATAGACGCCTACATGAACCTATAGGCTACAGGCCGTTGTGTGGTGTCTGATTGTTTAAGGCACCGGTCTATCCATCTCACACACACCATAAATCAAGATAATCTCAATTGTTGTCCCACACTGTCCCCTCAGATTTGTTAAGGTTTCCCTCCAAAGTGCCCCCTTAACCCTTTCTGGCAGGACAATGCCATACGGCATTACCCTGGCCGTGACAGGACAATGCCATACGGCATTCCCCTGGCCGTGGCAGGACAATGCCATATGGTATTCCCGTGGGCATGGAAGAACAATGCTGTATTTGTTCCTTTGTAACTTTTTGAAAAATTATTGCAAAGTTATGAAATTTACATGACATATTAGAAACTTTTTAAAATATCGGAAAATTCTGATGAAAATACAGTTTTACTGGAAGTTGGATCTTTTTAACAACATTGACTACAAAAGCCGGCCATACAAACACCACAATTGGTTCTGGTGCCTGCTCTAGTATGGGTACATGGTGAATGTTATGTGGCTCTTGAAGGGTTAAGTGGGGTTAAGAGGCATTTTATAATGAAATAACCAGCCCCTTAAAGACTGTGCTCCATTGCGCCAATCTACTGGAGATTGATTTGGTTACAGACCGATTGGGTCCCAGTCACTGACAGTGAAGCTGTAGTTGAGCTAGGGTTCCGATCCCCCCGACGGTTGGTGCTCAAACTCATATAGCGGTGCTCCATACTGGAGATTGAGAGCCGATCCATGGGGGACTTGGAAAAACCCAGTCTCCAGCTGGTCGCTGAAGTGGAGCAGCAGCGCCGACTGAGGTATTATCTCACCCCGGTATTTTTCTCCATAGGCTTAACATTAGGAACTTGTACTCCACGGCCGTGGGGTTCGTGTACCCATCATCAATAAATAGTGTTATCAGGGGCGTACCCAAGATTTTGTTTCGGGGGGGGGGGGGGGGGCACACCTCTGAAGATTGACAAGGGTCCAGCTAACAAGACCCTCCTGTGAGGTACCGGGGCAAAGCCTCGGACGCACTTAGATTTTATAGATTATACAAGCTGTATTCCGGATTCTGTTTCAGGGGGAATGTGACCAGGGATCCAGCTCCTCCTGGGGGTCCAGGGGGCAAAGCCGCCAGAGGAACTTGAATTTCATGGATTTTACAACCTGTACCCAGGATTTTTTCCTAGGGACAGGGGCTACACTTCTTAGGCTATCTAGAATTATTACCAGGGGTCTGGCTGCAAAACCCCCTCTGGGTGTCCAGGGGGCAAAGTCCCTGAGAACATTTGGATTCTATAGATTATAAAAGCCATCCTCAGGATTTTCTTTGAAGAGGGGCACACACATCTTAGGTTATCTGTAAATATTGTCAGTGTCTAGCTGAAAAGCCCCTTCTGGGGGTCCAGGGGGCAAAGCCCTTGAAAGAACTTAGATTATATGCAATCTCTATCCTGGCTTTTGTTTCAGGGAACAGGGTTACACTTCTTAGAGTATCTGGGTATATCTTACCCAGAATTCTGTTTCAGGGAGGGGGCACACCTTGGACTACCTTGGATGATTGGCTTGGGCTCCAGGGGGCAAAGCCCCAAGCAGCATTTAGAATTTGTCGATTATACAAGCTGTATCTAGGATTTTGTTGAGGGAGGGGGTCATATGCCTGACATTATCCAGGGGTCAAGAAGCAATGCCCCAGTTGGGAGGGGGATTCAGGGAGCAATGCTCCCAGAAGAATTTGGATTTTTATTTTTTAAAATACATCTGGGATTGTTATGGGGAGGGGAGCCATACACCTGAGATTACATGGGGGTCCAGCAGCAAAACCTCTGCTGGGGATCCAGGAGACAAAGCCTCAAGATTCACTTGGGTTTTAGTATTATACTAGCTGTACCCAGGATTTTGATTGAGGGAGGGAGATTGTTGCACACCTGAGACTACCTGGAATGTTGCCACAAGATAAATAGCATAGCCCCTCCCAGAGGTCCAGGGGGCAAAACTCCTGGAAGTGCTTTGGTTTCAGATATCATTTATACAATCTATATCCATGATTTTGTTTCAGGAAAGGGTTACACACCTGAGATTACCTGGGGGGATTGTGAGAAGTCTAGGGGCAAATTGCCTCCTTTGGGATCCAGGGACCAAACCCCTTAAGTGTTTGGCTTTTATGCATTAGATGGCATTTATAGGTCACATGATTGACATAGGGGTCGAATGACAAGCTGTTCCTATGATGTTGGTTTGGGCGGGGGAATTACACACCTGAGACAACCTGGGAAGACCTGGTTGTTTCAGAAGCTAAGACCCCCCTGGGGGTCCCGGGGTCAAAACTCATGGAATCATTAGGATTTCATAGATCATACAAGCTTATCCCAGGATGTTGTTTCAGGTTGGGGGATACATACCTGGAGAGATTGGCAGGGGCTCCAGCAATAAAGCTCCTCCTGGGAGTTTAGGGGGTGAAGTCCCTGGAAGCAGTTGGGTTTCTAGATTGCCAAGGTTCCTGTGGCATAACCCCTTTCTTGGGGTGCACTGAAGCCCCAGTGAGGGGGGTCACACACCTGAGGCTATTTGGGGAGATATTGAGGGGTCTAAAAGCAAAGCAAATCCCTGGGGTTCAGGGGCAAAGCCCCTGCAGTACTCACATGTTAGTGACTCTATTTAGGGGAAGGGTTTTAACACACCTGAAACTGCATGTGAAGATTGCCAGGGGTCCAGTTGCAAAAAACCATCTGGGAGGTCCAGGGGTCAGAACCCCTGGAAGCACATGGGTTTCATATAATTCAGAAATTACAATGGGTTAGGGGAAAAGTGATTCTTTAGGGATACAGGTGGGGAGGGGATGAAGTCCCTGGGTGCACTTGTATGTCAAAAGATTATACAAGCTATATACAGAATTTAATTCCAAGGAGGGGGTCACACAACCGAGGTGTCTGGTGGCAAAATCCATCGTGGGGTCCAGGGGGCAAAACCTGCAGAAGCACTTGGCTTCTATATTTTACACAAGATACCTCTTGGATTTTGTTTCAGAGACTAAGATTGTTACTGGCTATTTATGATGATTGCAAGGGCTATAAAAGTGCCTCTTTGGGAGTCCAGGGGCCCCCTGAAGAGCTCCCTCTTTTTGTGGAACATATTTCCTTTGTTGAATGACGGACATATGGTAGCAAGGGCATGTCGGGGGATATTTTTAGAGGGTGTGCGGAGGGCACACCTGAGACTCCCTTACATGCATCCTTCAAGTGTATACCCTCAACCCACACCCCTCTCCTAAGATCTCGTAAGTCGTAATCTGTACAAGGTCCTCACTATGCTCTATGGGAGAATTCTTAATGAACTAGGCTTGGAGCCATGAGAATTCTTCTCCATAGAGAAGATTTAAGATTTCAATATCTTATGTATGTGTAATAGCCCAATCTTGTATAATGCTGTAACTTTTTAACTATGATAGATAGAAACAAAATTCAAAAAACAGTGTGTAGAGAATTTCCAGTCGGAACAGACCATCCTTGGGAAAATTTCGGGGGGGGGGCACGTGCCCCCTGTGCCCCCCCCCCCCCCCTTGGTACGCCCCTGGTTATACGGGGTGAGATAAAATCAGAAACCCACTTCGCTTTGTGAATTACTCTGCAGTCAAACTCTGTGTAGTACGGACCAAGCTATTTCCATCTCATGGGTTTCCTTCTAAGATCAAGGGAAGAACCAAGGGCAAGAAATATCGGAGAATGGGAGGAGATAGAGATGACTCAGTGACTATCAATCTCCAGTGGATCGGTGCAATGGAGCACGGCCTCAAAGCAGAGTGTCCTCTTGGGGGGGGGGGGGGGGTGTTCCCTTCATCGGGGTTAAAATGAACTCTAGAATCTTAAGCCTTAAGCGGGGTGTCCCCATTTATAAGTGGTATGTCCAAGAAGCGGGTTTTTTCTGTGCCGGTATTCACAAAGCCTGGCCGATGTACTCGCATTTTAGATCATTCGCTAGGCGGCGCGGCGAAATTAGACTTGATATGAACAGCGGCAGGAGGAGCCACCAGCGTGGGTCTTCATTCCGCTCGCCGTGCCCACTAGCGAATGACCGCGGAACCAGCGTAGCAGATGTCTGGGCACCAGTCTACGTACTTTGTTTACTTCCGGAATTTGCCACTTTGTGGTGCAATCTCAGTGCCGGTGGCACCCCAAGTTCACCGTTACAGGTTGCTATCGGTTGCACATGCATATGTAACACCCCTAAAAGGTGGAATCGCCAGTTTGCTAAGTTCTTCCCTTTCATGAAAATCACACCTACGTGAGGTAAGTATCGCTAGCATGCTTAGGAACCTGAAATCAAATGTGAGGACACTTGCACAAAACGTCAACGGGAAGTAGGGCTGACCGCAATCTGGACAGACATACTCCGAGAAGCTCGTGCCTGTTTGACGAACATGTGCCCTACTCAGGCAGAGCCTCTTGGACTACAAAGAAACCACGATTTCTTTGTAAACACTCTCAGTTTTCGGGGCGGGGGCAGCATACAGACGACAAATGACACTAAGATATTGATAAATCGCACATCCATTTGCAAACACACAAGTTCTAACTTGACAAGACTTGTTAAAACTGAAACAGTGAAAGTGAAACAGTGATGGACTCCAGATCCCCGTATAATTATCCGGTGTTATATGATTGATAGTTAATACCTCAACTTGCATCAAGCTCACATTCATATCTACTCTGAAATCTGACATAGCCATAGGGTAGGCTACCTGACATATGATCTAGTTGCTAGTAAAGAGAATAAAAGTTTGGGACTAACTATGCCGGCAGCTGTCAACTTCGATATTTAATACCCCCCCCCCCCCACCGCTTAACTCAATTGCGCCCACTTCCCCACGATCCCATGCACTCATACTTTAATGTAATGTATATATGCTGGTTTGTTATTTTTCTATTTTTTTTAAACATTCATAATACCAAGCATACCCTACAGGGCTTTTCTGGGTACTGGTAGGCCTACCCTTTGCATTAGGCGCACACACGATCTATACATACATTCCTTGAAGGTTAGAGTGGTCACATAGACTTCCAGCTTGCTGCAAACTGTCTATCCCTTCACTATCTGCATGCTATTCACTGAGTGTGATATTGGGAAAGGAGCAGAGAACCAGTGTCTCAGGGTCTTAGAGGCATACCCAGCAGACCATGACCAATCAATCAAGACCAAGATTACTCAAGAGTGGTGCTTGATATGTTACCGTTTGGATCCTAGACTTGGGCAGTAGCAGAAATGGCAAGTTGACTGGATGCAAATGGGTTACAGAAGCGATCCAGAGACTGAATGTAACCCAAACCTTTTAATTGTAATAATTGCACGCCCATTCATCATGCATTGATGAACATAACATACCATTGTCTACATCCTAGTTATATTACATATGTTACATACATTGTACAGGTACCCGTATATGGTCACTGTAACAATATGTTCCAATATTATTCCCTGTGTATGTTTCATACCTGTACATCAGCATTGAATAGCTCTGTTCGGGGGGAGGAGGAGGAGGGGCGGGACAAGTATTGCACCACTCTCGCTTGACGTTTAGTCAGCTTGTGTAGTGTCTCCTGGATGTATCTAGAACGGCAGGTTCTGGTTCACGCTTACACCACTATGACGGCCATTAGAATCATGCACATCTAGCTACACCTTACTCCTTTATAAGCCAAGTTCAGCTGTTTTCACGCTCAAAGACTTTCATGACACACAGCTACACGCATGGTACATCGTATAGATAGTGCTCATGGGCATACATGTGTATGGACGTTATCACAACAGTGTAAGTATACACATGCAGTATAATCCGAGTGGATTAGGGCTGATTTATATATATAGCACAAGAACAACGAGTCCAGATGATCTGACACGTATAGTCTTTACATAGAGTGATTGTTGTTCAGTTCTCTTTACGAAGGTAATCTCAACAGCGTTTCAAACACGCACATGTTAGAGCAATCACGTATTGGGAAATTAATATTACACTTGTAGACAATGATTCAATTTTTAGAAGCATCTTAACTAATGATATATACTCTCTGCATAGTACACAACGTTTACAATATTCTGTATAGCACACAATGCTTATACCAGCACTAAAACTCACCCCAAACTCAGATAATCGTCTATAAGTGTATTATAAAAAGACATAGTTAGTGTGACTGAATGAAATCTGTTGAGATATTTTAGTCAGAAATACTCACCGAGTTCGAAGAACGAGGTAAGTATTTCTGACAAAAATATCTTTAACTACGTCTCTTTATTATCATATACCTAGAAAACATTAAGAATGCTATTCTAAAACTCACTAAATAGAAGAATGCACTAGTGGTCACGTGGTACAAAGGGACGTATTAATATTATTTCGTCACTCGGAGACGAGCGGAATTTGTCCTCCTGGTCAGTAAAAGTAAGACATATATATATACTAATGTTAATTTCCCAATACATTGTTGCTCTAACACACACAAGGCAGGTAGGGATCGCAAACCACTCTAACCACCCTTTCTCTTGTTTTCAGTTGCTAAACGTCCATCGAAGTTTATGCATTGTGGAAAGTAAAGCTGAATCATGTCGCTGAGGAATCCCCTGCTCAGCGGGAAGGGGTCCACGACTGGCGCCGGTAAGTCTTGTCATGCATCTTGTAATAGCTTCAGAAGGAAACTCACGAGATGAAAATAACCTTACGTATTTGAGACTGGACACCATATAGGCTGCGGATTGGAAATGTATCTGTTTGCTTTACTTTAACGTTCTATTAAGTTTATTAACGTTCGTCAATGCTTATTCACGCTTCTGTACGTATTGTTGTGTATTACCACGTTCATTTACGCATTAAGAATCATTAAATGTGTAGAGATAAGTTTAAAATTCTTAAAAGTAATTCTCACGTTCGTTTACGCATTCTGTCGTACATTTACGTACCCTTCGTCTTATGGTGCGTTTTGTAACATATTTCAAAATACATAAAAGAATGTAGACATAATAATGCTGTAAAACACTGTCTTTTACGCCAGTGTGACTGGGGCATTACTCTCACTAATTTCTTGTTATAGATGCATCTACATTTTTTCTGCTTTTTTTTTGCATCGGCTTGCCATAGAGTTGTTATTCCCAAGCCTTATTAATTCGTATATGTTAATGGTGTTTCTTCAGGCCAGTTGAAGAATCCGCTGTTGGTTTCTGGATCCATGTCCTCTAAATACACCACTGGACTGGGCCTGGGACTGAGCTCAGCCACCAAAAACAGCCTCCTGACTACGACGAGCTCAGCTCTGAGCAGCTCGCTCTTCGGTAACTCGCTGCTGACCAAACCTCTCAAATCAGAGCAGAATGAAAACCGCATCCTCAAGCTGAAGCAGGAGGCCACCGAGCTCCGGCGGCAGCTGGGAGCTGAGCAGACCGATATGTCGCTGCGTTCGGGGCTGTTGCTGAGCAGCTCAGCCGGCACGAAGAAAAGCTCGTCGTTAGCCACCCCGGGCGGGCTCTCCGGGATGAACTTAACCAACCCGCTGCTGACCAATCCTTTACTCAGTTCCGGTCCGCAGTCGCATATCACCGGTACAGGTAGGTTTGGCCCTGTGGGTGCAGGCCGACCGAAGACCGCGCCACTCGTAACTACAGCAAAGCCGAGCTTAACCAACCCCATGCTGGCCAACCCTCTATTGAGCTCAGCCTCTTCTGCCCTCACCACAGGAGTGGCTAAGATTGGTCATGTCGGTGCAGGCAGGCTAAGCGCGGCACCGCCAAAAAACACAGCCAAGGTTGCACCCAAGGTCGTCCGCAGAGTGCAGCCTTCAGCACCTGTGAAGACGAAACAGGTCAGGATGGCCAAAGGAGTGAAGACGAAGGCCCTCGCGAGGCCTGGACATAGAGAGCCGAGAGCTGTGGCTGAGGTGGCCGGACGGGGTCACGATATCTCCATGCCTGAGTACCAGCTCGATCCCAGCCATCCGTGTGAGCAGGAGCGGATCTCGTTCGAGGCGAGCTTTTCTGAGTTCGAGGATGGCGTCAAGACGACAAGAGTGGTGGTCGATATCCAAAGCATCAAGGTGAGTTTCTGTGCCTCTCTGATGAAAGTCACAGCAAAAAAAAGCACAAATTAAAAGAAAGGTTTTATGTCCATGTAATTTATCCATGTTTCGTCATGTGCTTTTGTTATTTTTCTCTTTATATGAACCTACGGTGATTGATTGTTTTTGAAAACTGTAAATGCAATATGAAAGAGAACTCTATATCCCGAAAAACAGTGACATATGACCTGTGCTGAACACGATGAGCATATTGGCTTATGATAATCTAACAAGTAGCAAATAGACATCCGTCATTGACGGAATAGTGCTGAGGCAAAAAGTAGGGAAAAAATATACAACTGTTTCACAAAAGTACCACACGCAGTCCACATGGCGCCCAGTGGGCACCCAGCGACTGCTTCCACGACGCCGGGCTGTTGACTGGTGCCGGCGGGGAGATGGTTCCACGACGCCGTCTGGTGGACGTTGGCAACATTATCATGCTAGCCGAGTTCCCCGCTCAGTCCATAGGGGGTTGATCGAACATACATATATAACATGCCGATTTTGAACGATTCCTTTAGCAAAAAAAAAACAGCGGAAAAATAAGCTTTAATTTCATTTTTTGTGTGTTTAAAGACGTTTGTGATCTGCTTCAGCTAAAATATTTTCTCTAAAAAACTCTCTTCACACACCCCCATGGGGAAGGGGAGATCGATACAACGGGGGAAGAATTTTTTCTCACTTAATTTCATTTTTTGTCACATGCCAATGCATTTGCTATATAGCATGGCAAGTTAACATGGACCTTGAATTTTAACATTAGTTTAATACTTTCTTTTGATCTAATATTGTTATATAAGTTTTCAGTATGATTTATACTACTTTCATCACTACTATTAATACATAGAGTACACAATCAATGGTGTCTGTAATATCAATGTTCGATGCGTATCTCTTATGTAGTCTTAATTTAAACATCATACATTCATACACTTCCTTGTTTTGCATTGCACAAAGTCTATCATCAAATTATATATATCTAACATGAAGAATAAGTAGATTTTTATATAGATGAAGCTCTATATGATATTGTTTCACACATTACTAAACTTGTTTGTTTTCTGAACCTCGTAGCGTGCGTTCCTGAACGGAGTGTCGGGATCTCTGATCCGAGCCCCGAACTTCAAAGAGAAGCGTGATCCCGTAAGACTGGACCTCATCGACATGGCAAACCGAGTCACCCAATATGATCCCGAGTTCATTCTAAAGGTAAATACGACTAATCATACCTTCAAGAGACGTCACGAGTTTGAGTCTGAGTTTATTTATGCCACGCATTTCAAAATGAGTGGCATGAATAAGCTCAAACTCAAACGAGTGGTGTCTAGATTTTATCCTAACCCGTTTCCATATTTTTTCAGTATCAGAAAGTAGTGGCATAAACAACACTTGATGTCACACCCGTGACATAAACAAATCCCATGTTAAGCCTATGGCGTTTTTTATTAGGGGTAGGATAAAACTAGTTATAACTCTTATATCAAATCTCAAAAGCAGGGAACACAGTTTTGGTGGGTGTACGAGGTGCTAGTGTAACACTCACTACTGCAAGTAAAGTCCTGCCATGGTATGGTATTCCCGCTCCAATTTGGTGTGTCATACATGCATATCACCTCAATAATACTTAGATATACCTTAGAGAACACAGGAACACCGAAACTGGATACACAATAATACATTAGCAGGCCTAGCTACCATACATGCATATCTTTTTTCAAGGGAAAACCAAGACAATTTTCAACCCTGAAGTTTAGGCAGCTTTAGACAGCCCATACTAGTTAATGCAATGCCCATGATTGTACCAGCAGTCTAATCTGTGAAAAAAAGACAACACTCCTGCAATCACACCCACAGTTCATTGTCAAGATGTGATTGCTGTATGTCTCTATAGACAAGAGGCTATGTTTGTCCATGCAACAGCATCTCCGCGCACATCAGCAAAAACGTTTTTAGAAGTTTTTCTTTTTAATGATAAGATGATCCTTGATAGAAATTACAAAATGTATGTGTATTCGGTATCAAAATAAAGCTCCTGATGTCAGGGATGCATTCAATGTGGTATTAAATATGTATCTAGGCTTATCTCACCCCTGGGAACTCGTTCTCCATGCCCCTACGAGTATTGCAGTCTGTTCTCCATGGTCTATATCCTGTGTGTTGTTCATTCTTGTATCGTGTACAGGGGTGAGATAAATACAGAAAGCAACTCGTTTTGGTCAAAATTCTTGTTCTTCAACTCCTTTGAATGATAAGTGATATTCACTTCGCACCTCACCTCGTTCATATCACTCCGCATCAAACTCGCGGAGAACGATGACTCTGACCAAAACTTGTTGGTTTCTTCTTTAATTCCCCAAACTGTGGTATTCATGTATTTCTTTGTACTGTCTACATAACCAATAGTTCTTTGCTGCCACCTGCCTGAAGCCCAATTTTTGACACTTCAAAAGCCATCTTTGATCCAGCAAAAAAAAAGCGCCCTCATCATATTTTTCATGGCTTGGTGATGAGAAACAAGTCTTTTTTTTTGAGTGGCCTAACAAACACACCGTTAGGTGGCGTTGAACGGCAACCCGAGTAATTTGTAGCTGATACTGAGTGGGTTATGATTCAGGTGGCGCTGTACACCAGGAACGAGCTCAACATCCGAACGACGGCCAACTTCCTGTTAGCCTTCGCGTCCTACGACTCGCTCTGCCGCCCCTTCCTCCGTCGCTACTTCGGCACCAGCATACGGCTGCCCTCTGACTGGATCGATGTGGCTGAACAGTACCAGGTATATCAGATGGTCAAATACCTTAATACAGAAATCAGTCATTAACGCCTTATTAGCAAATTAGATGATGAGAGATAATAAGCTTATAATTTTCAACTTTTTATAAATTTTTTGTAATTTTCAAAATAATAATAAAAAAATGTAATTACATTTTTTGTTAAGCTTATAATTATCCAAAACTCAAACAATTAGTTATCTAAATTAACTTTTCGGGCTAGACTTCCATAACCAACAGACACCAGAATCTTCTATTCATTGTTTTTCTAAAAAGTTTTTAACTACGAAGGAAGTACACTATGATATAATAGCACAACGTTTCGGCTACTTATGTTAGCCTCATTAACTATTATAAGTGATAACGTATGATTCTAGAGCAGTAATATGAGCAATTGCTATAGTTACATAACATTTTTACAATAAACGGTCTTATATCGGTCCATGTATGGTTAGTTAGTTCTCTAATCAAGAGGATGTTTATTGGAAGGTGTTTGATGACAAGTCGATTCGCTTCGGGGCGCTGCCTGCTGCCCTGAGACGAGCCATGACGGGCAAATTCCCCGAGTTTGACAAGTTCCAGCTAGGTGAGTAGTCAAAACAGTACCACGTCATTAAGGGTGTATTCCACAGGCTAGGCTGAGTCGTATGGGTCGTATGGATGCCATAAGGGAGCTGCAGGGGCACTGTATTAATGCCAGGTGGATTATAGAGGAAACCTATGAGAGTTTAGACCAGTTCTCAGGGAATCTCAGGTTTTCAGGTATTTTTCTTATACTCTAAAACATAACCATTCATTCTTATGAAATCTAGTGTATCTGTATGTAGGCAGCCAGTAGTGGGAGCCATGCCCGGTGGCTGGTGTCAGGCTACACCCAGTGGTACCCTGTGGGTCCCAGGGTCTTGCAGATTCAGGGGAATTCCCCTGAGAACTCAGTGGCGCTATAGTGGGCTGCCATGGCTTCACTGAAACCCCCTGAAACCCCTGAACTAAGAACTATGTTTGGAGAGTGGAGCTTAATGAAACTTGAGCTGCTTGTAATCTCAGGAGGCTGGTGGTGGTGGTGTTAGGGTGGTCATATCTGTAGTAGACTTGCTCAAGTCTTGTAAGTATTTACATATCTCAAAAAAACTTCTCACTACTGATTTCAGATGTGTCAAATAGTCATCATATCAAAGATAAAAATGGCAGTCAAATAGAGAGTTGACATTTCAGGTTTTTTTCTGAGATCTCACTGGCATCCCTGGTTTAGGGTCTGAGATACTCATGTAATTAAGTCTAATAGAACATATTGAACATTAAACTACCCAAACAAACAAACAAACAAACTCATGTAATTTCCTTTACATTCTATTGACATAGATCAGAGTTGTCCGTTTTCCATTTTTGCATGGAAATCTTCTTTTTCATATTCAGAATATGTAATTACTTTTCATTGTGTCAAACAAAGATAATATTGAGTTTGCCTCATTTACACCAATAAAACAGTGGTTTGAACCTCCCCAAAGTCCCTCGGCCCCATGCCATGGCTGTCAAGGACATATTATCCAAGTTTTCTGAGGCAGAAAAATCTACTTTTTTCCTAACGCAAACTGACATACCTAGTTTACATACAATATAGGTAGTCTTACACAGGTAATTTTGGTGACTCAATATGGTGTGAGGGTAGGTCATTTCAACATACATTACTTCTTCGTCGCATACAAAAGATACAATCATTTCTGGTTAAAATGGGTAAATTAATGAATATGTATGGCTTTTTCACAGGCAAGTATAACAAGGACACTGCCAAAAACAAGAAAAAGAAGGAAAAGAAGGCAACGGAGATGGAAAATAGCCGTGGTATGCGAGGTCGCGGAGGTTTCAGAGGTCGCCGAGGTTTCAGAGGTCGCGGAGGTTTCAGAGGTCGCGGAGGTTATGAAGGTTTTAGAGGCCGGTCTGATTTCCCAAGTCTTCCAGGTCAGAATTCCTCTTCCTCGGAGGATGAAGACGATGACGTGGCAAGCAAGTCAACAGTAAGCTCAGAGGTATGTGATTGTGTCATGGATATTAGTGTGCTCAGCGTTAGCATATAATGAAAGTGAAACAAGTCCAAAGCAGGCCTGACGAGCAATGTTCAATCTGTTCACCCTTTTGGTCGCCTTGCCTCTGCATGGTGCAGGCCGGAAATGCTTTCATGCAAGCATAACTAAAGCGACCGGGGCGGGGAGTTAGCTCAGTGGTAAAGAGCACTGGACTCGTAATCCCAAGGTTGTCGGACTTTGTGGGTTTGAGTCCCACTGTAGCCACTCGTCCCCTTCACCCACAGCAGTGGTAGATTTACTTCTATATCAAGGCCAATCCTCACACCATGCCTATGTGGTGTGGGAAGTAAAAGAACTCTCACCATAGTAAATGTGTAGGGGTGAGATTTCTACTTAATTTCATCTCATAGATTCAATCAAACCCAATGTAAGTCTAATAGAATATATTGGACCTTAAACTACCCAAACAAACAAACCATGCAGGTCTGGCGACAAAAAAATACAAAACAAAGTCACAAAAAGGTGTTTTTCACCTGTTTCTCTGGACTACTGAGCACTGGGTTTTGCTTTCGCGAAAATACTCTTACAGAATAACCTCACTTATAAGCCGATTTTTTAAAGGGATTTTCGAGAAAAAAAATCGGCTTATGAATTTTTGCCAAAGTCGGGGGTCGGTTTATAACCGGGTTTTTTAGAAAAATGATTTTTGAAAAAACCCAAAATCAGTACAATTCTAAGTACCAAAAACAGAGATATACAAATGTGAATCATTCAATTGTAGTAATTTGTTAGAAAGCATGTTATAGGCTATATTGGTACAAAATGTTCATTGAAACATTCATATTCCATACAGAAAATTCTATAAAAAGTTGTGGGGGGGGGGGGATGGGAGGGGGAAGGACGTTAAAATTAGCTTATAGCATTTTACTGAAGTGGGGGGGGGGGGGGGGGCGGCTTATAAGCGGGATCGGCTTATAAACGGGGTTTTGTAGTAATAACATTTCTTATATTTCATTATATATTTTTATAATTTATTGTATAATATATGACACAGGAGGACAGTGACGCCAGTGATACAGAAGAGGAGATTCAACGTAAGACCTTCACGCTGAAACAACTCATCCGCAAGATGCACATCACCGAGCCCGTGGAGCATGTCATGTGCCTCATCGGCAAAAAGTAGGTCAATCTTACTTACATTCTCTACTCTTTTTTTGAAGTGGTGAAAAACACAAAAACCCAGACACAGTTGATTTTCTTTAAAATTGTTGTTTTGCAACCTAGATGATAATGTTGTGGTGTGATATACAGTATCAGAGGGGGACACGACGTTCCGTGCTGTTTTATAGCACTTCTTCAGGTTTAAAGTTTTTTAATGAAGCAGTGTTTATTAGTCCATTTAAATTTCAAACTGTTACACGAGTATTTCCTTTAGATAATATATATAAGGTTTCACCATATTTTATGACCGTATCATTTTGTTAATAATTTTTATATAGCACTGCCTTTTTTAATAGAAAATAAACCAGAAGACATTACCTTATTATGTAGGCATGTTGAAAAACACGTACACCACCAGAGATGTTACATCAATTAATACATACACTAGACTATATCGCACTGAATTATATATAATACATCGACGAGGTTACTTGAGATGACAGTAACTTTCACATGAAGATAGTGTTTCGGTAAATTTCAGTTGCATCTGAGATCTTTGTCACAATTTCAACAGATCAGATAACAACCTGTGGTGTTATAACATACCACTAGCGACTTCGTCGAGTCCGAGTTAGGGGAAAAATATAGAAAACAGAATTGATCGACTGCCGATAACGGGATTCAAACACCCTACACTCACATTCCAAGAAGCACGCTCTGCTGATCGCTCCACATGGTCAGGTGATCGAGTAGTGCCAAATACTTAGATTGGTGTAGAAGTCTATGGTGGTGGGTGTGGGGAGGGGAATCAGCGGAGTTTTGAAAGGGTTACCAGCGAAATGTGATCTCATTGGTTTCTCACGAGAAAGGTAGATTAGAAAACTACAGTTCTAAATCATGTTTTCAGTATGGCTAGAAACAAATCCTAAGGATAGAAATACATCTGTGTAGACAAATACAAAAAAGAGTAGCAGGATTCAGTTAAGAACTGCACGAGATTCTCACTCTCGTGGCTCCTCACTCTCCAGCCCTAGGTCTGGTTCACTATGTCTCTATGTACGGGAGCAACTTCAAGCGGATCCGACGAAAATCTAACGTTTTATATGTGGTAGGTAATAAAACAAGACAATGCCTAGTTTCAAGGCACCGCAGCCAATAAACTGTGTCTGTGTAAATTTTTGAAGTGCATGCTGTGCAGACTGAAGTTTTTAGAGATTGATTCCAATGGTTATGCAGATTTTTATATAGGAAATGTACTGAAATAATAGGAAATGTACTGAAAATATGGTTTTCTTTAATTCTTTCAAAGATAAGGGAGGCGACCTATAGTCTTTAAAATTTAGATGGGTAATATTATACATTTACTACATTCTATGAAAATTTGGAGAAAAAACATGGGTTTTGCTATATAAAAATCAACCTTTTAGAATATATATACCTCATTATAATATGTCATAATAAGTAAAAAAAAGTAGCATGATAACCTCCAATTTTTAAGTTAGATAACTGTTCCATAACACTTTGGGATCATCAAACTTAATTTTCAGGAGAATTACATGGATTGTCTTTTTTTTCTTTTATCAAGATGTGTATATTTAGATACATCACGCATGCGTACTCGTCTTGTGACTGTATCTCTGTAACTGAGGAAGCACATTGAACATGTGCGAAACGTCGTGACTAATTTTGATACCACCATGTACACCAATTGTCATCTTGGCCAATAATAAGATCTGCCAACAAGAATTACTGTGTCTGTTTTTTTGTGAGTTTACCTTCATTACATCTCTGTAACTTTGTGAAGTGTGTGCTGTGTAGACTGGAATTTATAGACATTGATTCCCATGGTTATGCAGGTACCCGGACACTCTGGAGGCATTCTACCAATCTCGTCTGCCCGGCACGTGGGATGAGGAACGCGCCAACAAACGAATGAAACTCCCAACACCCGAGACATGGGAGACACAGGTCTCCCTCAAGGGCAACAAGGCCAGCACCTGGGAGGACCTCATAGGTGAGGCTCTTTGCTAAACTAGCTAAACAAACAAATCCACTGAGTTTAAAACATCTCATGCCAACAAAAGAGCAGGAAGAAATTCCTAAAAAATGTAACAGTAATGTGCAGTTTTTTCTATAACACTGGCAAGAGTGAAATTCTGGACTTCCTCGAGGAATGTCAGATTTTCAAGAAAACATAATTGCGAAGAGTAAGATGCCTGGATCAACCAGGCAGCATACCTTGTTATTCAAGCAAGATATGCACATTTTAGTAGAGTGACCCAAAGTAAGTCTAATTGAACAAATTGGATGTTCAACTACCCAAACAAATAAACAAACAAACAATCATATTCTTTACATATTTCCATTTCTTACAGATATTGTTACAAGTAATGTATGTTTTGAAATTTTATATTTTGTTTACACAAAAACCCAAGCAGATTAGAATGTGCAGCCTGACGATTCCCAGGGATGAAACTGCTTTTTCAAGTTGTTGATAGTTCAAATTATAACAACGCGATCATTTCCCAGCAGAAAAATTCTATTGTGATCAACAACTCACTAACCATGCGACTCACCTACCCCACCCCTACCCCATGTGTTGATTCACGTGGTAACTGTTAGAAATTGGTCTGGCAACACTGACGTCAGCTGTCAAGCGCCTGACAGCTCACTTATGTGGTAGCTGCAACAGAGCTTGTGTGATACTCCTTATTATTATTATCCATCGTATACAAAGCCCCCATTGAAAAAGTATGGGGACTCAGTAAACCACGACCCGTTGTATAAAACCTGTCAGATACCATAGCTGTGGTATACGGATTCAAACCTGTGGTATACGGCCTCAAAACCATGGTATACAGGAAAAATAGTCCCTTGTGCTATAGAGCAAAGAAATAGTCCCTATTGTTATACCCTTTAGTATGGGAATTATTGGGTTTAATTCATTCGTAAAGATGGATAATAACTGCAACAAACGATGATTTTATGGACAGGTGGCTCTGTAAACCACTCGAGGTCGACATGTCTCAGTTTCTGTGTGCACTGATCCATGAAGGGCATTGCTGATTGCTAATTGAAATCGCCTACAGTTAGATAAATATACTCTGGGTTCTAAAAAGGTCTCTCCCCTACCCCATTCCCCCTCCCACCCCGCCCCCTCAGCTGTGTGCACTGATCCATGACCTGCAGAGTTCACAGATGGATAGGGCACTAAGTATCCGATCTCTCGCCTCTTTGTAAATAGACCTATTGAGTTTAAAATGCGTCCACCCGCTAATTTGGCCGTCAGAGGGCAATATTTCTATTTGATAATGCACATTTAGCTCTTGTTGTCTATATATCTAAGTTCAAGAGCTGGCAGGGACTCAAGCAGTAAAAACCAGAGGAACCGTGCACTATTCACAGTGTCTCATCAGGGTACGTGTGACATCGCCTCTCGCCGGGTCACACTCTCCGGGAGAAACCCTGAGACTACGCTCCCCTGGAATCTATCCGGGGAGGGACGTCACTTCTCCCCTGACCATTGCTACAATACTGTATGACTATAATGTGGTGTTTCGTTGACAGACCACAAGAAGCTACCCTTCATGGCCATGCTGAGGAACCTGAGGAATATGATCAAAGCAGGCATTTCAGAGAAGCATCACAACTGGGTCATCCGTAAACTGTGTGACGAGGTGGGTAACCAGCGTCAACTCCTCATCCCCGGCCGTGGTAGATTTACTGCTATATCAAAGGCCAGTCCTTCTCATACCATGTCTATGTGGTGTGGTGTGCAGCCACCTTTTTCCTTCACCCCCAGCAGTGGTAAATTTACTGCGATATCAAAGGCCAGTCCTTCTCATACCATGTCTGTGTGGTGTGGTGTGCAGCCACTTTCTCCCTCATCCCCAGCAGTGGCAGATGTATTGCTATATCAAAGGCCAATCTTTCTCATACCATGTCTATGTGGTGTGGTGTGCAGCCACCTTTTTCCTTCATCCCCAGCAGTCTTAGACTTACTGCTATATCCAAGCCCAGTCATTCTCATACCATGTCTATATGGGTTGGAAAGTCAAAGAACTCCTACCTCGGTAAATGTGTAGGGGTGATATTTCTGCCTGAATTCTTTTCATAGATTCATAACCTTTGTGGTGTAAAACTAGTGAGAAAAGCTGAACCATGAGTTAGTCCCTATATACCCTCAGGGTCCCCTGGGATGATAAATAAACAACCCAAAGCAAGTCTAGGCACGGCCATAACCCCATGCTTTGTTTACTTTAAGTTGCATCACCCAACAG
Organism: Alentia gelatinosa; assembly: GCA_950022655.1. NCBI lineage: Eukaryota > Metazoa > Annelida > Polychaeta > Phyllodocida > Polynoidae > Alentia > Alentia gelatinosa. The sequence continues at coordinate 88,482,845 of OX465582.1, forward strand.
TAAGTTGCCTACGGCCCATCCATATAGTATGCATGCAGAATTTCTTAAATTTTGTATCCCCCGCCACCCTCTCCCAATCTTGTACGCAATAGAATAAAGACGGAGCTTCAATAAAATTTCAATTTTTTTTGGCCCCCCCCCCCTACCCCCCGTGCGTACATACTTTATGGACAGCCCCCGATTCACCATCATGGCTCTAGGAATAATGGAGAAACTTCCATATATTTTTCAACTTTTGGGCATTTTTCGATCCACTTTGAATGCTAAATGAAAACAAGATGCTGCTTTTATTTAAAGAATAACAAATAAATATCCCACATTGCAGAGAGCGGTCGCTAACAGTCGACAGTTTCCGTTCCGGTTCTTCTCGGCCTACGAAGTCCTGAATCAGCTGGAATCGGATTACCAACAAAATCGTGAGTACTGTATAACCACATTTTATCCTGTTTATCCGATCCTAATTGGTAAAATAGGCCAATTAACCTTTGATTAATTTACATGGGAAATGTACTGGGAAAAACTTTTTCTTTCATTATTTCAAAAACAAAGTCAGTGACCTATGAATTTTAAAACTTAAATGTGTAGTACTATACATCTACTATATTCTGTGAAAGTTTGAAGAAAATGACCTGGTTTTTCCTATATGAAAAGCAACTTTATTTAATTACTATATATTCATTTATAAAATTATCATAATATTGTTTTATAAACCAAAAACGAGCACGATGACCCCCAATCTTTAAGTTAGATATGTGTTCTACAACACATAGAGATCATCATATTCAAGTTTCAGGAAAATGACATGGGTTTCAATTTTGAAGCCAAATTGTCCGATATGCCTTTAAAGGCATATCCTATAATTTACGGTGGCGCCACCAAAAAAAACCCCCAAAAAAACAAAAAAAAACTATATTCTGTGAAAGTTTGAGGAAAATGACCTTTTAGAATTTCTACATAATCTAATATGAAAGGATCATAATATTGATCTCTTAATCAAAAACTAGCACGGTGACCTCCGATTTTTAAGTCAAATATGTGATCTACAATACTTACAGATCATTGAACTAAATTTTCGGAAAAATGACATGGTTTTTAATTTTCACTCCAAATTGACCTTTGCTAGGAACGGAGTCATTGTTATTCATTTCCACACAGAGTCTGACATCATAGACAATGCCGTGCAAATGACCAGTGGTCGAGATAGCGATTATCGCGATGAACGAGATCGCGATGATCGCGGAGGTCGAGGTCGCGGAGGTCGAGGTCGTGGAGGTCGAGGTCGCGGAGGTCGAGGTCGCGGAGGTCGCGGAGGAAGGGCAGCAGCCGGACCGACGTAAGTCTCAACACTGAAAATTAAACTGTAGTGTGGAGAAATATTGTTTATATAGTTGTTCTTAATAGCCATATTTCAAAGGTACTCCTGTGTGTAATGTGACACAAAGTATAAAAGTTTGAAAAAAGTATGTAGTGTTTTAAAATATATGTATTGGTTTTGTGAAATGGGCCACAGCAGTATCCACCGAAGTGGGGACTATTTGTCTTTGAAGTCGAAGCATCACATGAAAAAATTACATTGATTGGTATTTTTTTAAGTTGAGGTCGAACACTCAGTATGAGAAAACGAATACATGAAATAGTATACGTGGCTATTTAGAAATGTAATATAAACAACAGCAGTCTAATAACAGTTAATTACAATTATTGGATATTAAATCAACCAAACCAAACCAAACATCATCGCGATCTCGACCCCCGCGATCTTGACCTCCACGATCATCGCAATCTTGACCACTGGTCATTTGCACAGCATTGTCTATGATGTCAGACTCTATGTGGAAATGAATAACAATGACTCACCATCATATCTTAAAGGCATATCCTATAATTTACAGTGGCGCCACCTGGTGATTTTCAAAAATAACAGTATAGGTGATAACACAGTTCAGGAAATGCTCAACATTTTAGGAGATGAGAAAATTGAGGGCGCCTAAATACACGACAGAACTGTGCAGTATTAAACCAGCAAGTTTTGGTCAGAGTCGTCGTTCTCCACGAGTTTGATGGGGAGTGATATGAACGAGACAAAGCTGATTAAATATCATGTAGCATTCAAACGATTTGGACCAAAACGAGTTGCTTTTTGTATTTATCTCACCCTTGTATACACTAAAAGAATGGATGGCCCACTGGATACATGATGTCATAGAGCATGGAGAACGGAATGTAATAAGTGTAGGGGCTTGGAGAACGAGTTACCAATGTTAAACCTATGGGACAAAAATACCACGGGTGAGATAAAGTCATCTTTCATGAACTGTGAGTAGAATATTAGTGGAAACAGAAGATTGGACAATAATATGTAAAAACATAGTAATAACGCCAATATGCATAAAAGAGCTAGAACATTATGTACATAGACAAAAATTGATGGTTTTCGACGCGTAGTAATACACGAGCGTTAGCTACCTCAACCTCGAGTGGTTTATGGGCAAATTCCGTCTCTTGGAGAGTTATTGAAGTATCGGTTGGGATATCGCCTGAAAAAATCGGGTTAGTGGAAGCGCATCTCAACTGGCTCTTCTGCCAGGCGCTCAGCAACCGTGAAGCGACACTTCAACGACCCCCAATATCCTCCAACAGACGTCTTGAAACGTCTGGCAGGAGTGCCGGCGCCTGCTGAAACGTCTGGTGTGTGCTTCCACCAACCCGACAGATGATTTAGAATTGAGCTGATATGCCAGCAACCCCAGCAACCGCCATACGGGCGCTGTACAACGTTTTTGTCTTGTTGGTGGAATACGCCCTTTATAGAGCTGCCTGGCTACAAAACCATCGTTTGTTGTATCTATTATCCATCTTCTCCAATAAATTAAACCCAGGAATTGCCATATTAAAGGGACTATCATTTTTGTTTTATAGAACAAAGGGACTATTTTTTCATATATACAATAGCTTTGAGCTGAATACCACAGATATGAATCCGTATACCATGGTTATTTTTTTTTTATATTATATGTTTTTAAACAGTGGGCATTGGTGTACTGAGTCCCCATATATATACTCAATGGCGACTTTGTATACCATGGATAATAATGTATAGTCAGCAGCTATGGAAATCCGAATGATTGAATATCAGAGATGCAAATTTTCTGATATTTCATCAACACCAGCAAGGCTAAAAATATATATCGATTCATAGCCATTCTGTTCCAAAATAAGTTATAAATGATTCTTTTTCTAGTAGTGTTTTAAATTTCCGATTTTTCCCTCAGTCCCGACTTTTGTCCCTGTTGAATAAAAATCACCCAACTGATGTGTATCGACAGGGAGGTGCTCTACGACGAGCGGTTGATAGGACGCTACCGGAAAGCACTGGATACGGCAGTGAAGATAGCTACCGTACACAACGTCACCCCGATACCCGGTACAACGGTCATCTTCGTCAGTCTAGGACCGGAGATGCGACAACCATGCATGTCAGCTAAAGGCCTCGGAAAACCAAAGCAGGTAAATGGGTCGTTCACTCTCATGTCACTTTCCTGTATAGGGAAACCCCACTTCTTGGACACCCCGCTTAAGAAGACACCCTGCTTAAAGGGACACCCTGCTTAAGGGGTCACTTTGCTTGGAACGAAGGGTGTCCCTTTAAGCCAGATATGCTTGTATGCAAGCATAACTAAAGTGACTAGGGTGGGGAGTTAGCTCAGTGGTAAAGAGCACTGGACTCATAATTCCAAGGTTGTTGGATTTTGTTAGTTCGAGTCCCACTCCAGCCACTTTTCTCCTTCACCCCCAGCAGTGGTAGATTTACTGCTATATCAAAGGTCCTTCGCATACCATGTCTATGTGGTGTGGTGTGCAGCCACCTTTCTCCTTCATCCCCAGCAGTGGTAGATTTACTGCTATATCAAAGGCCAGTCCTTCTCATACCATGTCTATGTGGTGTGGGAACTAAAAGAACTCTCACCTCGGTAAATGTGTAGGGGTGAGATTTCTACCTATATTCGTCTCATAGATTTGGTCAAACCCAAAGTAAGTCTAATAGAACATATTGGACGTTAAACTACCCAAACAATAAACTGCGGTCTGACTCTTACAGCTGAGTGAGGTGGGCGTGCTGCTCGGCCTCATGTGTAAGTACTCATGCGAGGAGTGTCAGATGATCGTCTACCAGGGGGCAGAACACCCGTGCGTCACCGTCGAACTGGAAAAGGGCAGCATACTCGAAAATATGGACTCTGTACTCTCACTTCAACAGGTAAGTTTTAACCTGTAGTATACTCCATTGATAGGATCAGCCTAATATACAGTCGAAGCCTGGGACATTTTATGGCAAGGCAAACCCTCCCTGGTAAAAATAAAAATATGAAATGATTAAACTAAATTTATGAACTATGATAAATAAAAGGGTTATCGTGGAAGAACTGGTTTACCAGAATTTGATATAAAAACTTACAAAAAAATATTAAAAAACAAATATTCGAGCACCGTGTTGCAGTTGCATGTAATGACTCGTCTCTGTTGCTCAGTTTCTAATGGAGGAGGGCGGGACTCAACTGCCTAAAGCCGAGCTGGACGCACTTCTCAGAGACAGGATACAGGTGAGTCTCCTCAGAACTTCCTCTTGTTTCCAAAGAAAGATATCATCATGTTTTTCAAAGAGACAAATCTCTTTGATTGTATATAAAATATTTGAGAATATTGAAAAGAATTGACTGAAATAAGTCTACGAAAGTGAAAAGCTAAATCATTGATAGTCCTTATATACCCTCGAGGTTAAACCACAAACAAACAAACAAACCTATTTTTTCTATCCTTTATCCTACCACTCATATAAACTTCCATAAACTTAATATGGTGTGATTGTATGCCACAGTTATGCCATAACATATCTATATGTCACACTTTAAGTTAAAAACATGTGATGGTGTAGGATAAAATCTAAACGCACTCCATTTCATATGATTGTTTACATGGCCTTTTACAAGGTTTTTATTTCTCGTATTCGAATATACAACTTGTTCTCCAAACAAGAAATGAAATTTTTGTATTCCACCACAGATATCATGCAGCTGTGCTGCGTGATATCATTCCGTGAATACAACTTACGCCATATATATAAACAATTATATGAAATTTCATGACTTTTCTCAAAATCATCTCACCCCTGGTATTTTTTCCCCATAGACTTAACATTGGGAACTCACACTTAATGCCCATGGAGTATTTAGAAAAACATATTCAATTGGGAATTATATCACAAATGCTAGCCAATTAGTCAATATGAGGAATGAGATAAATTCAGAAACCTATTCAAGTTTATGGTCAGAGGGCGATCCAATCTCATTTGAATCGCTATGTAATTCACTCGGCTTCGTCTTGGGGGCCATCCATAAAGTATGTACGCAGAATTTCTGAAATTTTGAAACCCCCACCCCCTTTCCCAATTTTGTACGCAATAGTATAAAGAAGGTGCATACACAAAATTTCCAAAGTTTATCAACTCCCCCCCCCCCTAGTGCATACATACTTTATGGATGGCCTCGTGTGAATTACTACCCTTTTCAATCTCGATGGGATATGAGCTCTAACCGTAAACTTTCATAGGTTTCCTGTATACAATCGAAGGGTATTCAGAGGTGCAAGCTACTGGAATATGCATAGATAAATAATCTGATATGGTATATATGTGTACAACTTAGAATTTAAGAAACTATATATGCAGACGATAGGACTTTATTGGCTCAATTCACTGTAAAGTGGTCTTTCATTGTCTAGAAAGGTTATTTTCCACACTACTGGGACCTAAATTGATCACAATTTATAAATTAGAAAATAAATAACAAATATGATATTGAGGACTCTGACTATTGCGAGATTTATGATTTAGAAAATGATTGATAAATATTTATTTTTTTACCCACAAATCATCACAGGATGGTCTTCCTTTGGGGTGAGGACTTTGATATTTTTTTTGATTTATTTATTTTAAATTTTTTTATTGAGGATTTATCGCTCTCACATCTCTTCTCGCTAGGTGGACAACCTGATCGTACTGTCTACAGGGATAAGACCAGAGACTGAAGAAGGCAGCATGATGGACGACTTCCTCGACAAGTACCGCCGGATAGTGAACCCAGGATTACTCTTCGTGAGTGTAGACCTGAGTGGACGCACACCTATGTAAGTTATCATCCAGGATCATCTGGAGCTCCAGGGTTGACCTGTAGCCAATTACAGGGAGCAGCTTCATACTGCTCCTGGTGCAGTGACTGGTTTGCTATTGTCGGTATAATGTGAACGGTGGAGTGCTATGTCCATGGTCTGTGGCACAGCCCTTCAGTGAGGCAGCACTATAAAATAGACACATGGTGTCACTGCTACAAGCAGACCAAGGTTGAGTCAATATACCTTTCAAGAACCAGATAGGTCAACCAATGAGTAACTAGCCTACCGAGACGTAAAACTACACAAACAAACATACAAATCCTGAACTCCCATTACAGAGGAAGATGGGCATTTTTATATTACAGTAAAACCCGGCTTCCGGGACACCCCGCTTTAGAGGACACCTAGCGTAAGAAAACATTTGGCTCGGAACGAAAATTTGTCCCTCTATTGAGACTCAGTTTATAAAATTAATTTTTCTTGTGTAAAACAAAGATAGGATAAATTGGGCCTCACTCACACCAATAATTAACTAGTACCCACCACCAACACACTCTAGCCCCATTCTATGGCCAATCACTATGTGTTTTTTCAGTCTCTTTGAGGTAGTAAATTCAACATGGAAGATTTTTCCTATATTTTTCAGAGATGTCAGTTTTCCATTTTTTTTCGGGGAAATCCACTTTTTCATATTCGGTTCATGTAATTGTTTTTCCATGCATCAAACAAAGATGATATTGATGTAGCCTCATTTACACCAATAAGACTGATTCCAACCTCCCCACAGACCCTCAGCCCAATGCCATGGCCATCAAGGACATGTTATCCAAGTGTTTCCGGTCTCTCTGAGGCAGAAAATTCCACATGAAAGATATTTCTTTTTCTTTTATTTAAGGAATACACCAGTTCTACCTCAGGGCAGTTCTAACCCCAACTGACATCCCTGTCTTTTCATGACCCCAACTGACATCCCTATCTGTTCATGACCCCGCTGACATGCCTGTATTGTTGTAGGGTGGCGAAGCAGCAGGGTCATGAGAACGATGTGCACATCGCCGGCTTCAGCGACCAGATCCTGCGCTTCCTGGCTGAGCGCGGAGCTGCCTCGCAGCTCGTGCATGTGGACAAGATCGACGAGGCGTACAACCTGAAACCCATGCCGGTCCCCGCTGCCGAGAAGCTGGTCACAGCACCCATCACGTTCACCGCCTCCCCGGAGAACCCGCTGCCCATCACCGCCCCAACGCCAAGGTAGGACGAGGACACCAGGCTTTTTTTTTATTATCCACCTAAGTGACCATAGAAAACACATTGGGAGTGTGTATGGACTTACCCACCGCATACCCATATGGTGTATGCTCAAGGGGGCACATATGGAAAAATAGTGCTAACGGAAAATAATTTTGAAATTCAAGGAAGTCAGACCCAAACCCCTGTCAACCAGAGATTTCTTTTAAACAAAAATTGAAATCTAACGGAAAAATTGTGCTTAACCAAAACAAACTGTTATGGACATGCCACTTGTCCATAAAAGGTGGAAAATAAATATAAACTGTCCATAAACATACGAGAAATGATATGGTGATATCGTGTGTCGCTCTTTATAATATGACCAGTTGTTTCTTCTTATACCATATAAGGAGTATATACATCAAGTTTTGTAGCATGTCAAAGCATGGTGAGTCGTTATATATTCATTTTACTGTACGGACCACTAGTCCGTACACTAAAATTGTGCCCCTTAAAGGCATCCTGCGGCCATCCCGTAAACCAGGAAGACATTAACCTGGAGGAGGTGCAAAAGGGGGAGAGAGAGCTGATGGCTTCTTGTCGGCTCTATCTCAGGGATGCCAGTTTACAATGTTTCCATTGGAATTCATGTCTTCAGTCTTAGAATTTACTATATACCCATGCCGTATATACTGTAGATACGCACCGTTTCGGCATATGACGTAAAAATACCGTACGGACCACTGGTCCGTACACTAAAATGTGGACCACCTTGCCATACACATTTATTAAAAAATTGGTTGTTAAGCCAAATGAAATTGATTTTTGATTTTTTAAATTTCGGGTGTATAGTAAATATATAACATCCAACCATGCTTGTGCAAGTCACAGAACGAGATGATAATTTACCGTTTGTATGGAACTCGTCATAAACGCCTCGGTCCGTACAAACTGTAAATTACCATCTCGTTCTGTGAATTGTACAGCATGGTCAGGACGTTCTATATAAGTACAGCACAGGCTTCAATTCATACTGCAAAGGGAGCAGCAGTACGTAATTCTCCAATATACTGCATGGGTATATAATAAACATTGTGATTAGTTATCATGAAGTATAGCCTGTATGAAGTATACATACTGATGACGTGGCTGTGTTTGTTTTTCAGTTGGCGCACGGCGCGTGTCTTCATCTCCTCTACATTCAGAGACATGCATGGCGAGCGTGACCTGCTCACACGCTTCGTGTTCCCCGAGCTGCGTGCTCGTGCCGAGAAGCACTTCATCAATGTGTATGAGGTGGACCTGCGTTGGGGCGTGACGGAGGAGCAGACACGACACAACAAGTAAGGGACCTCCCTCTCTCACCCTCTTATGCCTATCTCATATCTAAAAAAAATCTTTTTGATTAAAATTAATTATTTACATGTAATTAAAAAAAAAATTCCGATCTCATATCACCATCAAATAATGTCCTCTATATAAGATCAGAATACAGATTAAAGAAGAAACCAACAAATTTTGGTCAAAGTCATCGTTCGCCCATAGTTTGATGTCGCGAGATATGAACGAGGCAAAGCCAAGTGAATATCTCGTTGCCTTCTGTATTCATCTAACCCCTGAACATTTTAAAAGAATCGATGATACATAGGATATCGACCATGGGTAACAGACTGCAATACTCATCCGGACATGGTGAACGAGTTCCCAATGTTAAGCCTATGGGACGAAAATACCAGGGTTGAGATAAAACACATTACATAACATACAGAATCAGAACTCATGGAATGGTGATTAAGATGAAGTGTGATGGAGATTATAAACCAGGGATAGTCTCATAATTACATCTCTGGGATTGTTGCGATTGCATTCATAAAACTAAGTTCCCACTCTCTACGCAGGGCTCTACAGCTGTGCCTGTCTGAGGTAGCGCGCAGTCATCTCTTCGTGGGTCTTCTCGGTCAGCGTTACGGTTGGGTGCCGAAGCGCTCTGACCTGCCGGACGACCCCGAACTGGCCTGGCTGCACGAGTACCCGGAGGGCGCGTCGGTCACCGAGCTGGAAATCTACCTGGCCGCACTGAGTAAACCCAGCACTGCGCAGGACCGGGCCTTCTTCTACTTCCGGGACAACTCTTTCGAGAGGTGAGTCTTTCACATCCCTGCACACCAGAACTGATTTTCTTTTTTTTAAAACAATTTTATTGGGAATTGCATACATACAACACTGAATTCGGCGCATTGCCGTTCTTCCAATCGGGCACTTAGATACAGAGGGACTTATCAAATAGATATACAGTCAAATACTCTTGTGCAAAGTCAATGCTTTCAAATACATGAACTTCCTGGGGTGAAGTAAATGAGATGGTAATGAATGATAGAGTATGGTCTTTCTGCACAGCGAGGAGTATACATAATTTTATCATGTCAGTGTAATGTAAGGTATCTCTTTTTACAGCTTTTTATTGTGGATTATTCGATTAAATAACTGTACATTGTTAATAATCTGATTTAGGATATATTTTTTGTTGGTATCGGTTAAAAATTGAAGTGTACTTCGCCTCGTCATTTGTTTTATAATTCTGATTTACATTTATATACGATTAAATGTCAACTCAAACAAAATAAATTCCCCAAACTAAACCAACCCCCCGAGGGGCTGTTTAAGGAAACGGAGAAGTTTGTTTTTTTTCGAAACCTCAAAAATTGTCTGATTCTAACGCGTTAACTATCATTAGCAAGGTTGTTTTTCCGTAGATCCACTTTCGCTATTTTACATCAAATTTATGAATTGGCAGTCAACTTATTTCACAGTGGAGTATATGATGGATAATGAACGTGTTTCTCGTTGCAGCGATGTTCCCTCCAAGTGGATTGATGACTTTGTGTCAGAAGACTCGGTACGTTTTCAGAAGATGACGGAGCTCAAAAAACGCATCCGTACATCTGGCCTGGAGGTCATGGATGGGTGAGTCTTGTGAATATTCAAATATTAAATATCTGAATGAGATCTATAGCATACACCTTGGAAATAGATTTTATAGATCTTTTAACATATTCACTTGTTAGCAGGTGGACGGTTGGTCTTTAGGTTATGGCTATAGCCTACTGTAGTACACCTGCTTGTAGAGTCACTAGGTGACTTTTTATAGCAAACTAAATACATATAGAAATATGATTTCTGTTTTGGGTTGAAGATTTTATGGGAATATAATATCTTGCAGTTCTAATATTCAGTATTTTGACATGGATTTAAAAAAAAAATATCACCTGGAGGGAGGGGGATCTGTCATTTTTGAAAGCACATGGCATAGTAATACAGCCAACTTACACCAGTGGGTTCATTGATTCCTTTCACTCTCTAATCAATGGCACATGCCTTGTACCTATATGTTTATAAGAACACAAAATATCTGGTTGGAGCTCAGCCTTGCTTTAAACATAGAGCCTGTGGTATGGCCAACTAACACCAGATGGCACCATAACTTAGGCTTAGACTTGCACTTGTATTAAGATTTAAATGCATCCACCCGGTAATATGGCCTTTAGAGGCCAATATTTCTATTTCAAGATGTACACTTCGTCGATCCATCCAGTGTTCATTTTTTCACATTGTTTATAGTGTTGTGTGACTCACTCTTTGCCTCCGTCGGACCACTCCTTTAGTTATACTATATGTATTCGGTGTATCATGTACATATTACAGATACCCGTGCCACTGGGGAGGAGTGGTGAACAAAGTTCAGCCTATCGTAGCTGGTCTGGATGTGTTCGGTCTGCGCGTGCTCAACAACCTGTGGACAGCGCTGCAGAAGTCCTTCCCCGATGAGGTAAAGAGACAGTGCCTAAAATACTACCCTTCAGTAGCCCTTCTGATGATACCTCACATCTATCTAGCAGGTTATAGAAATCATCACCTGTTATCTAGTTAGCGTGAAATAATTTGTGAAACAGATGAAAATGTATCTATAAACAGATATAGAATGTATATTTCAGGTTTTTGCATATATAAGATTTTTTTTACTTAAAATCAGCCTTTTAAAGCTCAAAACTTGTCAGCCCATCACCAAAATAATAGGAATATTTTCCTTAAGATCTTATATAAAGTAACTTAGGTTCTTGCATAGTATTTTTACATAAAATCACTTAGGTTCTGGCATAATAAGATTTTATATGAATATCATATAACTATATATATTATATAAAATTATAATAATATGTATTATGTCAGTGCCACTTATGGAAATGGTAAATGTAACACTAATGCTCAATGTAAATCAATATTACGTATATAAATTCCCTTTCCCTCCCTACAGGCTGCAGTGCTGGACGAGCATGCCCACCAGAATGCACTGCACGATGCTTTCATCAAAGCCCGCCAGGAGCGCTTCGTGGGGCGCAACAAGCTCCTCCGCAAGGCGCTGTCCACTCTCCGCGAGCTGCCAGGTGGTGGACGGCTAGCCCTCGTCGGCAAGTCTGGCTCCGGTAAGACAGCGGTGGTGGCCGAGCTGCTCCGGCTCTACGTGGAGGCTCCTCAGAGCGGCGGGGGACTCTGCGTGCTCTCACACTTCCTGGGTGTGTCTCCGGGCTCCACGCACGTGGTGGCTCTGCTCAGCAGACTCTGCCATGAGCTGCGGCGCCGCTTCGACCTGGATATTGGTGTTCCCAACGAGTATAAGTAAGTCGCATGCTGAGATTTAAGTGAGTCATCTGTCTGACCTTGTGGGAATTTACAGTAATTAGGGTTTTAGATTAACTCTTTAGTTAAGCTATAATGCCTGGAGGCATTCCCGGGCATAGAACGCTATGATGCCTTTTGAGGCATGATTTCCGAAATCTGAGTAATTGCTATTTTTCAATGAAATAATATTAATATCTTGATAAGTTTTTTCCAATGTATGTAAAACTATTGCTCCGAACTGATCGCGAGTGGCATCTATTGAATACTTGTATGTAAAGAGTCTTCGCTTGCATTCACCTTTTTGGGGTTTGTGAGGAAATTCTTCTTTTTTTTTGTAGTGTTACTGTTTGGTAAGCCTCATCTAACCCACATCTGTTGAAGACTTGCAAATTATTTTGACATACCCTGGTGCGTAGTTTGAGGTACTGTTATAAGGTATCGTGGTGTGTTGTTCTGCAGGAACCTGGTACTGGTGTTCTCCGAGATGCTGACGGAGGCTGCGTCTCGCGCCCCGTCACGCATCGTGCTCGTCCTGGAGGGTCTAGACCTGCTGGAGGACGCCCATCAGGCGCGCTCCCTGGAGTGGCTTCCGGAGACTATCCCGCAGGTAGGTGTCTCTGTCTACAGTGTCACTATCTACACCACCACAATTATCTCTACATGATAGTTCTCCTTCACCCCCAGCAGTGGTAGATTTACTGCTGTATCAAAGGCCAATCCTTGTCATACCATGTCTATGTGGTGTGGGAACTAAAAAAACTCCCACCTCGGTAAATGTGTAGGGGTGAGATTTCTATCTTAATTCATCTCATGGATTCAATCATCTTCAAACCCAAAGTAAGTCTAATAGAACATATTGGACGTTAAACTACCCAAACAAAAACAACATGTTTCTCATTGTAGAACTGCGTGGTGGTGCTGAGCGTGACGGAGGGCACGGATGTACACCGTGCCCTGCTCCGTCGCCAGTCGGAGACCCTCCTGGTAGGCCCGCTGGAGCTGCTCGAGAAGGCCGATGTCGTCAGACACACACTCGCTCTGCACTCCAAGGCACTCGATGAGTCTGCCTTCAACAACCAGGTGAGATAACTTTGAAGTCACTCAGTTCAATGCAGACTTGATTAATAACAATTTTTACCCAGATCATTCCAACAGGGATACTTATCGAATTGTGGTTATGTGTAATAGATAAGACTTCATAATGGTTGGAGTAAGTTAAGATATCTATAGTCAATTATGCTCGGATTGAAAGTTCACATGTATTTTGTACCCAAACTTACTGTAACTCTTTCAGTTCAATAAATAGAGCGAAGCTCGATATTAAAAAAAAAAAAGATGTCTCACATAGGTGCTAACATCATTATTGTTTAGAAAGTAAAAGCATGGATTTTATATCGCAAAAAAAACTAATTGTTGTATGAGAAAAAGCTAACATTGTAAATCAAGCAACATGACAATCTAGTCATAGCAACTTTGGAATGTAAATTAGTTAGACTGCTACCGAAATCAAACCAGCCTAAACAGCTGATCGCGTAGCAGTATGAAGAAATGAAATAAAAAAGAAAAAAAACATGCGATGAGCATCGTGAATTTAACATATTCTTGGTATGGACGAACTGTTTTGTCCAAAGCTAACGCTTATACACCACCGTTTACTTTAAAAAAAAATCCATTTGGTTCTCACTTTTCTTTCATATATTTGTTTACTTTTCCGTTTTTGTTTTCTTTTTCGTGAACATTTCTACAAGTAAATGTAAAACTCAGAAGTGATATTTTTGTTCTACAGATGAAGTTGCTGACGGGAAAACGCGAGGCAAACGTGCCTCTCTACCTGAGCCTGGCCTGCGACACGCTGCGAAACTTCGGGGTCTTCGAACAGGTGGGTAAACAGTGAAAACAACAGGGCTCGTCAATTTAGTGAGGATTCAGAAGAAAACTCACGAGATTAAAATAACTTGGTCCATGTTCCACCAAGTCTGACCGCAGAGTAATTCACTCAGCTTTGCTTCGTGAATTGCTCTGCGGTCAAACGAGGTGGAGTGTGGACGGAGTTGTTTTCATCTAGTGGTTTCTGATTTTATCTCACCCCATATAACATTAATTGATGAAATAAATCACTCAATTATCCATTCAGTATTTGGTACAATAACATCATTGCTGTGGAACTTGGGTCCCTTATGTTAAGCCCATGGAGAATGCCGGGATGACATAAAATACTGAATCATTTAAATGGCAACTCCCTTATGTGAATACCAAAGCTCTATGCAATAGAAGGTGATATATCATGAAATTTCATATAGTTTCATATAGAAAAGGTCTTACAACTATATGAAATACTGTGATTAATATTCTTAACACAGAAAAACCATCAGTGCACTTTGTTACCATTGATTTTGTGTTTATTGATCGTGATGATTTGTTACAGTAATTATATAGAACGTCCTGACCATGCTGTACAAATCACAGAATGAGATAGTTATTTACGGTTTGTACGGAACAAGGTGTTTACGCCGAGTTGTTTATGCCGAGTTCCGTACAAACCGTAAATTATCATCGAGTTCTGTGACTTGTACAAGCATGGTTGGATGTTATGTATTTACTATATACCCGAAATTTGACAAACATCATAAATTACATTTAGCTTATCAACCAATATTTTAATAAATGTGTATGGGAAGGTAGTCAGTATTTCCCTGTACGGACCACTGGTCCGTACAGTATTTTCACATTATATGCCGAAACGGTGCATATCTACAGTTTATACGGCATGGGTATATAGTAATTAAGGAGAAACAACGTCTCAGAAATTGTTTGCCTTCATACTGTTTTGAGTGAGACTAGGTGGAGAGACCAGTCATGATAAAACATTTCTTATACTTTTTCTTTAGTTTACGGAACGCATTAAGAGCCTGCCACAGACAGTGCCGACGCTGCTTCAGGACATGCTGCAGCAGCTGGAACAGGACCACGGAAATGACGTCACATCCGCTGCACTGTCACTGCTGGTGTGCTCGCGTAACGGTAAGACACCTACACCATATTGAGGTATCCCATAATCATGGACAAGACTGCATCTGCCAATAAATAACTTTTATTAAGATACTTAATTCATAGCAGATACAATTTTACAACAAGACAAGTAATAAAAGTTATGAGATGATAAAACGTCAAAATGACGGTTAAGACAATGATAAAACCTCCCGACCTGAGGATGAAAAATTATCACAGTTTTTATCATTTTAGTCTTTTATAGCCCAGAGCCACTTAGGAATAAGTACAATTGGTGTGGGTGGGTGAGAAGAAAATACTGTAAGAAGATGAGGTACACGTCTTCTCAGGTAGAGCAGAGGAAGCCGTAATGGCGGAAGTTGAATAGTCACGTGGTACAAGGCCCGAGAGTGACGTCAGTTACAAATGGTCTTGTTGCAGTCCACAAAATTATTGTCAATTTTCAAGTAACTTACAATTCAGGGTGTTTACAGGATCCGATGTTAGCTGGTTCCCGTCATTATGTAGTCATAACCCTTGGGACCTATCCCACAATTATTGCAGTTAAACAGTTTATATATATCTTAAAATAGTAAATCTGATGCCAGAAATAGAAATTTCAGATATTTCTATATGTACATGCCAAATTATATTCAGTTTCTCCAGTTAGAAATTGGAAAATGATGGTTCATCGGCGGCCAGGCGGCTGTGGTGCGGCCAGCGAGTTGGGAGTTGATCCTTTACTCACCCGGGGCGATATTAGGGAGTTTAGTAACGTCTGGATTATTTCTTCATAACACAATGAAATCGTAAATATTACCATATTTCATGAATAATGTCTCTTGTTATTATCCGGTCTACGCTGGGGAATGCCTCGAGGCATTATCTAGTCTATGTTCGGGAATGCCTCAAGGCATTATCCGCCCCAAAAAGGTTAGAAGCCAATATTCAGTACCTGATATTTGTCCCTGTCAGGTCTGGACGAGTCGACGCTGCATCACCTCATCAGCCTGAACTCGCTCATGCCCGCGAAAAACAAGATCCACCTGGACGAGATCATCCTCAACGCCTCGACCATGATGCCTGGTGAATTACTGCCGATGGCCAGCTTCAGTCGCCTCGTACGCGGTCTGCGCTGCTTCATGCGACCTGCCACCACCCACAGGTAAATGTTTTTTTATATATATACAGTAAAACCCCATGTTAGCGGACACTCTTTGTTCTGGGCCAAAGTGTCTGCATAAGCAGGGTTTTCGGGAGCAACCGCGGTGCGGAGTTGGCTCAGTGGTAAAGGGCACTGGACTTGTAATCCCAAGGTTGTCAGACTTTGTTTATTCAGGTTCCACTGCATCCACTTTTCTCCTTCACCCCCCAGCAGTGGTAGATTTACTGCTATGTCAAAGGTCAATCCTTCTCATACCATGTCTATGTGGTGTGGGAAGTAAAAGAACTCTCACCTTGGTAAATGTGTAGCGGTGCGATTTCTATCTAAATTCATTTCATAGATTCGATCACCACCTTCGTGGTGTAAAAGAACCTTGAGAAAGTCTGGTGAGAACCTGCCATGGTTAACTAGACGTTAAATCAAACCAACAAACCATCAAACTTACAAGTTTCCTCCGGTCCAGTATGCAAGTGTTATAAAACGATATGTAGGGGAGACAGAGTGGATGGTAGATCTGAAATCCATTTTCCAATATCTTAATTACTAAACTTTGAATTACTAAATGTATTTTCTATGAATATACTCACACACATTCATAAAGAAACACAGATTAATCTATTTTTGGTAGAGTGTTCGTCGGAGGTGTCCATTTGCATAGGATTTTAGACCTTTTTGGAGAACTCAAATGGGGAACTCGACACTCGTTTCAGATACTTATGAATAAGATATTTTAATATAGAAGGAAGGGTCTGACTTGTTAATTTTTAGACAAGTAAACCATCGGATTTGGAAAATAAGTCCAGTTATGTTAAGGGTTAGGGATAGGGTTAGGGTTAAGGGTAGGGTTTTATGTTTGTTTTCTTCGCCAAAGAAGACCAAATTTGAAGCCAATATGACATACATGTACTACTACTAAATATAGTATTCATCCACAGTTTTGATAAGATACTTGACTTAAAGCGGGTCGAGTTCGTTACGGGTCGAGTCTTTGAGACTACATAATACTCCTGGCTATCGCTTAGCGTTTTATTATGTGTCAACTACCCAAAGAATAAGGTTACTCAGATCAAAATCATGGTAATATTGTTTATGTAGTCATTGTACAGATTCCTGTGTGAATTTCTCTTAGATGCTGATCACGTGATGTTTGTTTGTTGATTCAGCACCGACATTCTGTCTGTGGAGAACGCTGAAGTACGTCACGCCCTTCAACAACGCTACATGACGTCACAGGACACCGTCATGATGCTGCACAAAGTCTTAGCCGGTAAGTGTTACCTGTCATTGGTTTTGCATCACCATTTCAGTATTGTTACAAGGTTCTTGTAGATTTGCAAAAACCCTAATAATTATCAAATGTGAAAGAAAAAGTAGGATTTACCTTGCATAGATTCTATTGCTAGGTATTTAGGTAAAGATAAACCAAATTCTATATCGGCTATCGATGGGTGAAAAACCATGAATCTCTCACTGAAAACAGTCACTGAAGACGGCGAAACTGCATGCCCACAAAGACTCCATTTTGGGGTCAGGGCAGGAGAGATCACATCACATCCTGTGAAATGACCAGTAACAGGCCTAGAAATCAAAATCAATGTGTACATGTATCAAAAGACAACCACCCACAGAAACCAATGAAAATCTGATTGGGAAACGGAAACTTGACTCCTGCGTGAAGTGGGAAAAGCCTTAGCTGGTCAGTAGTGCAGTTGTACATCGGACCTTCAACGCCTCGTCCCCGATCGCTACATTCAACTTATGAAGAGTTTTCATAATGTTTCAAAAGGAAGAACAGGGATGGGCCAGATTTTGAAACTAGGAGCAAATATTATTATATACCTGTGTTACATTCAGCCTATAAATCGTTTCTGTAACCCACTTACACCCGGTCAACTTGCCAATTCTGCAACTGCCTGAGTCTAGGATCCAAAGATATCAAGCACAAGTAGGTCAATGAGATATTTCGATCTTGAGTGATTGGTCATGGTCAGCTGAGCATGCCTCTAAGACCCTGAGATACTGACACCCTGCTCCTTTCCCAATATCACAGTGAATAGCACACAGATAGTGATGGGTTAGTGTTTTTGCAGTACGCCGTTGAGTAGCGCAGTCGTACATCAGACTCTCAATGCCTCGTCCCTTATCTCAAATTCTATATCAGCTCCTTGTTGTGTTGTTGTGTATAAGTAGATGTTCTGATTCTGTGGATGTTTCTCCTTTTGCTTGAAGGTTTCTACTACAGCTGCGCCGATGTCAACGGGAACTACTCCTGGGCCGGTACGAACACCGCAGCCTTCGCTGACCTCCCTTACCACATCGTAAGTTGTGCGAAACACTAAACAACAAGCTCTTATCTCATAATTTTATCTCTCTGTAATTAATAAATAGTTTCTGGGGTGTAGCTACTTTCTCCTTCAGAAACTATATTTTAGAGATGGCAGTTCCCCTCTTTGCCAAGAAAATCCTTGTTTTCATTTTCTCTTGTGTAAACTAAAGGGATGATAAATTACGCCTCATTCACACCTATAAACAGTGGTTCAAACCTCCCCACACACCACAGTCCCATTCCATGGCCAATAATGATGTATTTTCCATCTTTTCTCAGTCTGTCTAGGGCAGTAACTTCCACGTACAAATATTTCCCTTTTTTCATGACCCCCAGCTGACATTCTATTGTTTATAACATTTTGAAAAATGCACAGATATTAATTCCAAAATGAACTGAAATTTAATTGGTGTTCATCTTCTCTTCATAACACCGTAGGATATTGGAATTCCATTGGTATCGTTGAACTGCGATAGAGCGTGATGTAAAATGATGTAAATGTTATAATTGTCGCTCAGGCTCAGGCGGGGTGCTTCGCGGAACTCGAAGAGACGCTGTGTGACCTGCACTTCCTACACGCCAAGTACCAGCTCGGGCAAGGCGCGTCTGCTCTGGAAGATTTCTACCTACAAGGTTTGTTTTTAATGTTTCTTAATTCAGAAAATTTAGAATCTTAACCCTTTCACTGCACTGCATAGCACCAAATACACAAACTGAAATATGCCGCTGCAGTAACGTTTTTTCCCCTGTAGCATGCTGGTGATTTTCACAATATCCTCAGTGACATCATTATATCACACCTTCATGGTAATCCAAAATAACTAGGATGTTATATGACAGTAATGATATTAACTATGATAGTTTTGCATAGGTTGGATAATTTCTCTCAAAATAATCGCATTAATTCATTGAATAATAGCATCATAGGCATCATAGTGTACTACGCCCGAGAATACCTCCAGGCATCATAGGGTACTATACCTGGGAATGCCTCCAGGCATCATAGGGTACTTTGCATGGGAATGCCTCCAGGCATCATAGGGTACTATGCACGGGAATGCCTCCAGGCATCATAGGGTACTTTGCATGAGAATGCCTCCAGGCATCATAGTGTAGCTAAAGGGTTAACAACAGTACTTGGCAATAGCAATAGTCATGTACATCAAAAAGTCAAAAAGTTCAAACATAATAAAAATAACATTTGTATTTAACTTACTGTACCCAAGACTTGGATCTCAGTTTGTTGTATGTTTATAAGGAGTTGTTCATCTTTCTTTCACCAGGTGTCACCAAGAAGGGGGCAGAGAAGGAGCAAGCCCGCTACGAATCATCACAGAGGTTGAAGGACTTCAGGAATTTCACCATCCGAAACTTCCACATCTTGAGAAAGTAAGAAGAATCTACTACTTCCACTCAATACATACACAAATATTAAAGAAGAAACCAAGAATTTTTGGTCAAAGTCGTCGTTCTCCACGAGTTTGATGCAGAGTGATATGGACGCTGAGTGAATATCACAGCATTCAAACGAGTTGGAGAATGACTTCTTTGACTTTTCTAGCTCTCTATCCATCTAACGCTAACATTGAAGAAAACATATAGATGGTTCAGTCTTATATCTGGTATGTTTGCAAGAGAACATGTTCAACGCTGCATACTACTTTCCTATCTGCCCAGGCTAAGACCAGGCTAACCCTTTTTATGGCAAACCAGAATTTTTTTTTTTTTTTTTTTTTTACTAAAATCCCACTATGACAAGCCCCAGAGAATGTTTCTGATAAAATCCATTGATATCTGGACCTGCCACCTGGTGTTTTGTTTGGCATTGGGGGCAAGATGGCTGCTTCCATAACACAATAGCTATGTGCCCTATACAAACAATGTGTGTCTTGTTTCAGCCATCCATCGCTCATCTGGCAGCAGGGTCTCAATGACCCTGGTCAGAGTGCTGTACGCGCCGCCGCGAGTCAAGCTCTCGCTGCCATGGACCGTAAACCCCGGATCCTGGAGTGGTTCAATCGGCCTGCGCAGGCCGACTCGTGCACACACACACTGGCCGGCATGCCCCAGGTGAGTGACGTCATCAAAAACTGTGTCCTAGCCAGGGGTCACATGATCAATAAGGGGAAATTTGGAAATTTTGCGTATGCTCCTTTTTTGTTCTATTGCGTACAAAATTGGGAGGTGGGGTGGGGGTGGGTCCAAAATTTCAGAAATTCTGTGTAGGTACTTTATGGATGACCCCTGTTTTAACTGTATCTTTACGTTATTGTTCCCTTTACATGAGAGGACGGACTAGTTTCATATCTAGGGTGATCATGAAATATTTGACACCTGTTAGGTCCGTGAAACTGGGCAGAAAATCAAAACGGGCAGGATATAGTAATTTGAAGGCAGAAAAGAAAGTATAAGAAAAGCTATACTTTAAGGGTTCTGCAAAAATGAAAAACTAATGTTTCTAGTGTTCCCTATATATCCTCAGGGATGTATGCTCCTCACAGTTGCGTTTTGCCGCATTGCAATCCTGAAGGTACGCCCAGACTGGGCGTACCTATGTACCTAGAGCTTTAAAAGAAAAATCTAATTGATAGGTGGTGACCTGTGTGGCCTTCTCGCCAACCGACAAGCTGTTCGCGTATGGTGCTGCGGATGGGTCGGCCCGGGTCTGCGCCACTGACACCGGGCGGGAACTGCTCGTACTCACTGGTCACTCCAACAAAGTGACGAGCATCTGCTTCGTCGGCTCGTCACGAGTCTGCACTGCCTCAGCCGACAACACGCTCTGTCTGTGGGACGCCGCCGACGGACACAGGTATGTGTAACACCCTGTTTTCTAATTCTCATTTTTTATTTTTTGTTATGGTTGTAGCCACCAAAGGCCAGTTCACACTGTGCTACTGGTGGGTCTTGCCAGCCGGTACCTGGAGACTGGAGGTACTGGCTTCCTTGGGACTGGGCGTATCGCATGTACCTCCAGTCGCAAGGAAATGCAGTTCACACTGTGTGCTGTGCTCCTTGAGCTTCGTACCCTTGCCACTGACGGTACTGGCTCACAAGCCCCCAAGTTGCACAGTGTCAAATAGCCTTCAACTACAGCCAATTTTCTCCTTCACCCCCAGCAGTGGTAGATTTACTGCCATATCAAAGGCCAGTCCTTCTCATACCATGTCTATGTGGTCTGGGAAGTAAAAGATCTCTCACCTCGGTAAATGTGTAGGGGTGAGATTTCCACCTTCATTCATCTCATACATTCGGCCAAACCCAAAGTAAGTCTAATTGAACAAATTGGACGTTAGACTACCCAAACAAACAAACGAACAAACAAACAAACGTCCCTTGCAACTGGAGCGCTTGCGTTTTCAGGTACATAGGAACGTCCAGTCTAGTGGTACCAAATTCCAAATATATCTGATATTCTAAAACGTTTGCGAATGGGCGTACCTATCTGTATGCTCCAGGTATGTACATACACACTGCCCATGTGTTTTCTATGGACACTTTGTATTAGGTGGATGGTAAACTAATACGAACCGTTTTGCCACATAATCTAAAAATACTGTGTGGAACAGTGATTTCGGGTACATAGTAAATAAAGAACAACCCCCATGTTTGTACAAGCCATAAAATCGATAATTTATGGTTTGTATAAACCGTAAATTATCATCTCATTTTGTAGCTTGTACACCATGTGGTCCAATATAACTACTGTTGATTTTTCTCTATAACATCATGCCTCCTGGTACTTTTCTGACCCTACATCGTCTGACATTGTATTCTTTCTCAGGATAAGCGTCATGAAAGCTCACAAAAGGCCAGTGAGTTCAGTGACCTCTGACCCTGCTGCCAAGGTCATAGTCTCAACGGGCTGGGACTGTCACGTGAAGGTATGGAACGCCAACACAGGAAAACTGGTCACCAACGACATGAAGACCGAGTCGTAAGTAGTCACTTTATCTCCATAAATCAAATCTCAGAGATTAAAATTTTTTTCCGCTGGTAAACCTTTCCACAAATTGGATTTCCGGCAGGAGCATCTCAACCCCATAAAAGGACGAGACCACTCTATTGGAAGGAAATTTTATTTCACAAATCTCAGAGATTACTTAATTTATTAGCAGGTGAACGATTGGTCATTGATATAAATAAAGATCATTTAAAAAAAAGAATTCAACAGGCCGCTGAGAGAAAAGAAATTATCTAGAAATGTCGTAAAACCCCGCTTATAAGCCGATTTTTATAGGGATTTTTAAAAAAATCGGCTTATACATTTTTGCCAAAGTCGGGGGTCGGCTTTTAACCGGGTTTTTTGAAAAAAATCAATTTCTGAAAAAAACCCAAATCAGTACAAATCTATATTAAAGTACCAAAACAACAGAGATATACAAATGTGAATCATTTGATAGTAGTAATTTGTCAGATAGCTTGTGATATATTGGTACAAAAGTTCATTGAAACGTTCATATTCTGACTATTATATATTGTATGTACTCCTATTGGTACAATAAAAAATTAGAAAATAAAAAATTCTATACCGAGTGGTGGGGGGGGGGGAGCGTCAGCTTATAACCGGGGATTTCCTAAGGCTAAAATTCCCCCATATTCGGCTTGTAGCATTTTACTGAAGTGGGGTATCGGCTTATAACCAGGATTTTACGGTAGTCGTATCATTATTGCAAAAATATGGAGTATGATTGCTGACTCGGTTTTGGCGGGAAATAACAGACGACTTTTGATCAGGTGTCCAGCGGGCTGCGTCGCATTCCACCCGACAGACGAGGTGATCGCTACGGGCTGGTGGGACTCCACCATCCGCCTCTACAACATCTTCCACAAGAAACGCCTCGGGGTGAGTGTTACATTTATCTGACCATATGAGAGTGCAACCTCAATATCTATAATAAAACAGGGATGTCAGTTTTCCCTTTTTAAAATTTTTTTAAAATTTTATTTTTAAATTTTTTTTATTCACATATAATTCGCCTGGAGAGTAGGTGGTCTTCCATTATAGGATTACAAGTCCGGACCAAAAACAGGAGATCAAAGTGACAATACAAGTCAGCAGAGGAAACATGGAATATTAAAGGATAATAAAAAAAGAATTTACTTATACAGTGCATTGATAGATTCCACAACAATGGGTAAAAATAGGGATGGAGATACATATACCATGATGGTGAGAGATTGAGAGGAACCTGTAGCAAATTGACCCCTATATTATGATCCATAGGATATTACATTTTCCTCGGAAATCCATGTTTTCATGTTTGAAATGTGAAATCCCTTTTCCTTGTTTAAAATATTTATTTTTCCCCTTCTTACCGGTACACCCACTAACGGACCTCATGTTCATCTACAAACAGTATCTGCTGAAGTAGAACCCTTGGCGTGCCTCAATCCCGTGAACCACACGGGAACCTTGAAAAAGGCCCCCCCCCCCCCCCCCCCCCACTGAATATCAATTCATTTGGGGTCAGATGCATTTATTTTTTATTTTTTATTTTTATTTTCTTTATAATTCATTCTTTATGATGTCCGGTGAGCTGTTTTGCAGCGAAACCTTGTACACACCCCCCTAAATAAGAATCACTTATTAAACTATGGGCCAGTTGTGGCCATACTCTGCAAACATCATTTTGTTGACGGTTGCTGCACTATCCTAGTATCTGGGATACATGGGGTTGGTAGTGATAGCTGTTGCTATACTTTCAGTGAGGTCACAGACATGAGCACGCCATGGTTACGGCGATGGTAGAGAACGTTTTGCGCTCTCACTTCAAGGTAGCATCTCCCTGGAGGCAGACATCTCAGCCTCGTACACAAAACACAACACAAACACTTGTTTAAAATGAATATAACAACTGCTATATTACTCATATTAGTAACAAGTCTTAATTCCCCATGCGTTATATTTCACCATGTATGATGTGGTAGTAAGAGAAAACGTAGTTAGTGAGCCTGTAGCAATTGCCGTTGGTCTTTTGTCCCTGAAAATATGTCCTGATGCCAAAGGTGGAGGGACATATTTCATGGGACAAAGGACGAGAATGAAATCGCTACTTGTTCATTCACTACGTTTTCTCATTATTGAATACCTAAAAAAAAACTAAGAAAAATGCCAATTAATATACATGTATCTGCAAAGTACACTACTGGTACAGTGCACCTGAACATTCACTACATCTCAGTGAGCTTCAACATTATTTATACTGCACCCCTAGCAGCGGATAGTATTTTATAGACGTTCGGCCATAGGTTTATGATAATAATGTTGTGATGTGGGATGTTTCAGATCCTGCGTGGACACAGCACCTCAGTGCGGGACGTGGCCTACAACCCGTCTGGTCGTCACATTGCGTCTGCCTCCCTTGACGGTGTCGTCAAACTCTGGTCATCCACTCAAGGCACTATGGTTAGTCTCAATTCAATTTAATATCTTTTCTTTTTCTTAATTATGTTTATTATATCTCTCATGTTTAGATGAATTTTTCTGATAAGAGATTTCACTTTTCCATGGAAATCCACATTTTCATACTCAGTGTATGTAATTGCTTTCCTTGTTGGGAAACTTGCACTGTCACAGCCTGCTATCATTGTGTTTTAATTTTTGGTTCCGTTGAGGTTTACGCGAAATTTTCTGGTTGGAAAAAAATATTTTGCAACTGAGTCTATTCTAAGTGTGCAACCTGCACTATCACAACCTGCCGTGCTAGCATACAACTGACTCTATTCTAGCTGGGAAGCCTGCATTGTCACAACCTGCCCTGCTAATATTGTTTTAATTTTTTTCGTTCCGTTAAGGTTTACGCGAAACTTTGTGGTTGGAAAAAAATATTTTGCAACTGACTCTATTCTAGGTGGGCAACCTGTACTATCACAGCCTGCAGTGCTAACGTACAACTGACTCTATTCTAGGTGGGAAACCTGCACTGTCATAGCCTGCCCTGCTATCATTGTGTTTTAATCTTTTCGTTCCCTTGAGGTTTACACAGAATTTTCTGGTTGGAATAAAAATATTTTGCAACTGAGTCTATTCTAGGTTGGGCAACCTGCACTATGACAGCCTGCGGTGCTAATGTACAACTGACTCTATTTTAGGTGGGCAACCTGCACTGTCACAGTCTGCCCATCAACAAGCTGATGTTTGCGCCGTCCGGCCATGAGCTGGTGACGGTGAGCGATGACCGGCAGGTGAAGGTGTGGTCCGGTCACCTGGGCCGGCCCGGTCACACCCTGACTCCGGCTGGCGAGTACGGCCCGGTCTCCAGCGTCGTCTTCTGCCCAGACACTCAGCAGCTGGCCGCCGGCTACCACCATGGCCACCTCCGTGTCTTTGACACTAACTCAGGTCAGATTCCAGTTTATATTATAAATGGGGCCATCCATAAAGTATGTACGCAGACTTTCTGAAATCTTTTACCCCCCCCCCCCCCCACCCCCTCTTCTAATTTTGTACGCAACATAACAAGGAAGGAACGTACACAAAATTTCCAAAATTTTGGACCCCGCCACCATCCCCGTCAGTGTGTACGTACTTTATAGATGACCCCAATGAAGAATGTCTTACGTCCCTGTCCATCTTCCAGTTAGTTCGGTGAACTAAAAACGTCTGTGGTTTAATCAGTGGTGCTCATGTACACCTTGAGGGCATAAGAACTGTAGCATAGTGTGGGAGACAAAGATTTGATTCCTGTCCGACAGAGATCACAGTTTTCAACTTTTCCAAGGAAATCCTTTTTCAATTACCAGTTTATAAAACTCCTTTTTTCTTGTGTAAAACCAAGATAGTTATTAATTGGGCCTAATTCACATCAATAAACAGTGGTTCAAACCTCCCCAAACACCCCAGCTCCATTCCATGGCCAATAATGAAGTATTTTCCATGTTTTCCCAGTCTCTTTGAGGCAGTAATATCCACATGAAAAATATTTCCCCCAATTTCATGACCCAACCGACATCTCTGGTCCGATTTCTACATTTTCAGCAATGATCAATCTGTTTGGTCACCGGATATGCTTGCATGCAAACATAACTAAAGCGACCGGGATGGGGAGTTAGCTCAGTGGTTAAAGCACTGACCTTGTAATCCCAAGGTTGTCGGACTTTGTGGGTTCGAGTCCCACTGCAGTTACTTTTCTCCTTCATCCCCAGCAGTGGTAGATATACTGCTATATTCTTCTCATACCATGTCCATGCGGTGTGGGAAGTAAAAGAACTCTCATCTTAGTAAATGTGTAAGGATGAGATTTCTCCCTAGATTCCTATCATAGATTCGGTCAAACCCAAAGTAAGTCTAATAGAAAAAGTTAAACTTGTAAAGTTGAATTACCCAAACAAACAAAACAAAACTTGGAATATTGTCCTGGTTAAAGATATCCATTGACTCAGAATCAAATTAGAATTACAATTTTGGAATGCTTTCCCGAGGAAATATCGATGAATATTTTGTAACCTGATTGTCCTCAATATATATGGTTGTGGTTTCTGGTTACAGGTACACTTGAATTTGAGCTGAAGCCTCACAGTAAGAGGGTACGTTGTGTGGCTGTTCATGGAGCTTACATTCTTAGCGGATCCGACGACACCACTGTGGCCGTAAGTAGTAATTTCGTAAAACGTATTCATTTGTTGTGATGTCCTCTCGTACCATGTTTATTTTGATAAAAATATTGAAGAAGCTTGTAAAATCTCGTTTGATATTTTTACAGCAATTATTCAGTCAAAATTGTTTCTCTACAACAAATAAAAAAATAGTAAATCATAAATTATAATTGTGGTAGAACATGGTAGAAATAACTTTTAAAAAACACACCAAAAAATTATGCCCAAACGTTGTTTTATACACAGCTCAGACTGTATTATTCAGGGATGCCAGTTTACAATGTTTTCATTGAAATTCATTTGTTCATTTCCAGAATAAAAGAAAAATTACTCACATAATATTGATGTACAAAATGCTAGATTACCCAATTCAACCACAGCCCATGATCCCCCACTAAACATTCCCACTAATCCATGTAAAACTTGAGCTTTCCCTTGATTTACCACTGTAATGTGTAAACCCTGTATTCCAATAGAAAATATTTCAATGTTTTTTTCATTATCTCACCCCTGGTATTTTCTCTCCATAGACTTAACATTGGGAACTCATATCCAATGCCCATGAGATATTTAGATAAAATATCCAATGGGGGATTATGTTACAAAGGTTAGCCCATTGTGAAGGGTGAGATAAATTCAGAAACCTATTCAAGTTTACGGTCAGAGGTTGATCCCATCTCGTTTGAATCGCTACTTAATTGCTTTGCCTTGTGAATTACTGCGCGATTCAAACTCGATGGGATATGAGCTCTGACCCTAAACTTTCATAGGTTTCCTCTATAGACCCCAACTGGCAACCCTGAATTCATGCTGTAATAGAAGATCACCCCTCTCGAGGTAAATTATTGGTAATAAATAAAAAAATCAAAAAAATCCATTGTTCTTGCTGCTACAGGTGACGAGTCTGGAGACCCACAAGGTGGTGTCGCACCTGTCGGGTCAGACCAAGCCCATCCTCTCCGTAGCCACGTGCCCCATCGCCATAGCGACCGGCAGTGAGGACGGGACTGTGTACCTGTACCACACGGTCGACGCCTTGACACTGGAGAAGGAGGACAGGTCAGTCAACTCATCACTCAGCCAGTTATCAGGTTTTTTTTGTTTATTTATTTTTTCTTTGAGACAGGTGCTTTTTGCCACGTATCTTAAATCTCTTTTTTTTTTTATTATGAACGAAGCTGAAATAGGTCCATCTCAAGCTTGATGTTACCTTGAAAATGGGAAAGGAACTTTCCCAACCATCGCCGTTTCCATGGCTTGCTTACTTGTTATGACATAAAAAAAGTGGGGTATTTTTTTACCTTCGTGGGAGCTGCTCTTGCCCCCCTTTTTCTAATTAGCCTTTGTTTATTGTAGGAAATGATGCCATGTTTCGCGGTGTTACATTTCGCTCCACCTTCTGGTGATTCTAGTCGTACATTGTAATTATCGCTCTTATAAAAACATGTCTTTCCTGCTACTAACTACGTGCACCGACGCAGTCACCATCACTCTGAACACACACCTTGTGAGTTCCAATTTCACTTCCCATTCCAGCTTCCCACCAGTGAAAATGGCAAACCACTGATAAAATACACTATTTTCTACTGGCCAAGTCAGCTAGACCAGAACCGTGTGCTAAGTAGCACTTTTAAACTTGACGCAGGGGTGGGGAGTTAGCTCAGTCGTTAGAGCACCGGACTTGTAACCCCAAGGTTGTAGGACTTTGTGGGTTCAAGTCCCACCCCCAGCAGTGGTAGATTTACTGCTATATCAAAGGCCAATCCTTCTCATACCATGTCTATGTGGTGTGGGAAGTACAAGAACTCTCACCATGGTAAATGTGTAGGAGTGAGATTTCTACCTGAATTCATCACATAGATTTGATCACCACCCTCGTGGTGTAAAAGAACCTTGAGAAAGTCTGGTAAGGACCTATAATGGTTGACTGGACGTTAAATCAAACCAAACAAACCAAACTTTAACTTGACGC
This sequence comes from Alentia gelatinosa, assembly GCA_950022655.1. NCBI lineage: Eukaryota > Metazoa > Annelida > Polychaeta > Phyllodocida > Polynoidae > Alentia > Alentia gelatinosa. The sequence goes on from OX465582.1 coordinate 88,511,969, forward strand.
CTGAAGAGACACTTGTTGAAAACGTGTTCTAGGTGAAAACTACGCAAAAACCCAAAGCGACAACAATTTGTTGACAGTCAGCTCAATTGCAAAGTAACTTGCTTCACAACATCCCTGTCATAGCGATGTTGATACTGTGACATCACATCACTGAGTGAAAATTTGATGATGACAGCGCAGCTGACTTTGCATGAAATCGGCACTCACACGGTAGTGTTAGCGGTTAACGGCTGGGCTAAGCCTTATATTGCCACTCGAGTTATCTTTTTGCAGGATAATTTGTCTCTCTGCAGCATGCTGATATAAGTGCAAAATTGTATTCCTTAGCACCAACCAATAATCATATTTTTACAAACTATTTCTACTGGTAGGCTCTGATATTACAAACCACTTTGTATCATTGAGTGGTATATCTGTAGAACATCCACCAATTAGACATATCTCTTCACTACATATGTTATAAATCAAGGCTTATCTCAGGTCTAGTAAGAGGGACAGGTTTCGAAAAAAAAAATTGGAGTTGTTTTGAAGATGCCTATGGCTGAAACAGAATAATCAGTAACCATATGAATAATAAAACGAAATCCATGTTATAGCCACAACCGTGTGAGAATAATTCTATCATATCATTTAATGTACGCTTGGTTTTGTTGTTATTTCAGTATAAAAGCGTCGAAGACCGTCACTGGCCATGTTGGACCAGTCACGGGCTGCGCCTTCAACACTGAAGGCACCAAGCTTGCCACGTGTAGCCGAGACAAGGTAAGAGCCTTACTCACAGCATCTGGAAGAATACATTATCAAGCAATAAGTCCTTATCAACAGTTGCCTTATTAGCAGGTGGATGGCTGGTCTTATAGGTTATGGCTATAGCCTACTTTACTATATACCCATGCCGTATATACTGTAAATACGCACCGTTTTGGCATATGACGTAAAAATACTGTACAGACCACTGGTCCGTACACTAAAAAACGGACCACCTAGCCATACACATTTATTAAAATTTTGGTTGTTAAGAAAAATGAAATTGATTTTTTTTTTTAATTTCATGTATATAGTAAATATATAACGTCCAACCATGCTTGTACAAGTCACAGAACTCGATGCTAATTTACCGTTTGTACGGAACTCGGCGTAAACGCCTCGGTCCGTACAAACGGTAAATTAGCATCTCGTTCTGTGACTTGTACAGCATGGTCAGGACATTATATATAAGTAGTACACCTGCTTGTAGAGTCACTAGGTGACCTGGCTACATTTTTGCTTTTCATAGCTAACTAAGTACAGATAGGAATGTGATTTCTGTTTTGTACAAAAGGTTTTATGGCAATAAACGACATTAAATAAATAAATGACATTAGAATATAACGCCATTCTGTTCCAAAATGACGTAATAAATGATTTTGTTCAGAAGCATTTTAAATTTCCGTCTTTTTTCCTCAGTCCCGACTTTCATCCCTGAATGTAGCCAACTTCCACCTTTGGTTCACTCTCCAAACATTGGCCCATCCCTCATGCCTATATAAGAACACTGAACATCTGGTTGGATCTCAGTCTCACTTTGAATATGTAGGCTGTAATATGGCCAACAAACACCAGATGGCACCATAACTTAGCTTAGACTTGCACTTGCATTGAATTTAAATGCGTCCACCTGCTAATTTGGAGGCCAATAATTCTAATCCAAGATGAACAACACCGATAAATACAAAGTATGTATAGAAGAATCTTGCCCAACAGACACCCTGTGTAAGCAGACACCCAACATTAACGGACACCTTTACTTTGAACAGATCCCTACATTAGATGTCTATATTAACTCTGTGTAAGCAGTCACCCTGCATAAGCAGACACTTTGTCTCAGAACGGAGAGTAGCCACTTACGCGGGTTTGTACTGACACTGTGTATTAGTTAGCTACATACCACTACAAGTACCAGTCGAATATAGTTCTAGGATAAAGTCGGTCAACAATAGCACATCGAAGTTAAGCCCGTGTCTTTGTGTATCTGTTTTCAGTCGGTGAGGATCTGTGACCTTTCTGCACCGCGGAAGGCACCTCAAGTCCTACACGAGTGTCACGCCGACTGGATCAACTCCCTCGCCTGGTCCGGCAACTACCTGGTATTATAACTTTATGTATTATACTAAGCCAGAAAATACTGTAAATACCAACCTCTTCTATGCAATTGGTCGTTGACACGTACCAACATACTGTGGTGGTATAGCGACGTACCACCATACTTTGAATACGGTTGTTTGCACTTAACATGGAAATATGTAAATGAAAATAAATATTTATTATATGGTCTAAAGATTAGTACCGAAAATTTCAAAATAATATCATGATTATAAATAACGCACAGAAAATAGTTTAAAAGTGTTTGAAATTTGTTTACCAAAATGCGGTTGTAAGCATAGCACCTAGTGACAATCGCGCATTTGTGTAGTTCGTAGCAGAAAGTTACTTCTGCCCGCCCAGCACACTCCGAAGTTCGGTTCGAAATTGTTATGTTTTGGTAAATTTTCAAATAATTATCGATATTTCGAGGTATATAATACAAGTTTCACTTTTATTATATACTTGTATTGTATATAATTTCAGAGATGTCACTTTTCCACTTTTCCGTAGAATTCCACTTTTCCATATTCAGTATATGTAATTTCTTTCCTTACGTCAAACAAAGATGATATGGATTTAGCCTCAGTAACACCAATGAAACAGTGGTTTGAAACTGCCAACAAACCCTCAGCCCCATGCCATGACAGACAGGGACATTTTATCCATGTTTTCCTAGTCTCTCTGTGGCAGAAAAAAAACACATGAAAAATATTTCCACTTTTTTCCCTGACCCCAACTGACATCCCTGTATAATACAAGTTTCACTTGTATTATATACCTCGAAATATAACCTTAGTGTGAATCTTCGATGAATTGTCTCTCATAGTGTGAGATCAATACAGCCAGCAAATGTGAAGAGCGACATAGCTTTCTTTGTGAATTCCTGCCAATTTCAGACCTAGTTTACCTTACCTTTAAAGAATGGATATAGAATGCGAAAACTACAGGTATTTGCTGCGAATTCAAAACATAAATAAGTTGGTGCTTATATTGATAGTTTCACCATTGAATGTTTCAAAACCGTCATCTTTGGTTTTTGCAAGTTGATATTTATTCTGGAGTAAACTACTAGGATATATCATTATCCTATTTTCAGTAGGCTCCAGGGCCATGTAGACAATTTCGGTAGGTTGCTATATAAAACAAAGATATAAAGGTTACATACGCTACAAAGATGTTCATTTATAGTTAGTTTCTCAGTATACATTTCCATAAAGTTGCTCTGAAGTTGCATCCCGGTACAGCGAAAATTCCACACATGGATATGACAGGTCCAATAAGATAATTGACAATGAACAAATGGCAATCTGACTGGAACAAGCAAATAAGAAACAAACTGCATACCATTCACTCAACTGTGAATGGGAAGAAAAACTGTGGGGGATTAAGTCGTAGTGAACAGGTGAAGTTGACCCATCGGTCCAGACATACACACAAATATCTCCTGAAAGGGGAAAATACCCCATTATGCCAAGCATGCAATATACCCATAACTGTTCAACATATCCTGCTGAACTGTAAAAGGGTACAAGAAAATAGAAGAAAGAACTTGAAAAACAGTAACAACATGAAAATGTTGTTTGAAAAGCTAATTCATTGATAGTGCCTATATACCCTCAGGGTCCCCTGGGACGTTAAACCACAAACAAACAAACAACCATAAAGCCGAATGAATTCGTACTGTTTAAATTTTTCATCATAATTTTTTTTTTCACAGTTGGGACTAGGTAAACTTAAAAGCCAATTCATCTCTATCATATAATCGGACTATTATTGTGCGTAGTGTTTGATGACAAAGGTCTTTGTTATTACAGATTACTGCATCGAATGACTTCAACCTCAAAGTGTGGGACGCGACTACAGGCACGGAGAAGTGCAAGTTGGTCGGCCACACTGCGGCTGTCACCCACGTAGCCTACCAGGTAAGGATAAATTTTTTTAGCTTTTTTCATTGCTATCAATGACCACACCTCTAACTTCTGTGGGGTGAGGAGTTAGTTCAGTGGTTAAAGGACTGGACTCGTAATCCCAAGGTTGTAGGATATTTATTTATAATGGCTCAAACATTTCACCTCTAGTGTTGAGTATGTAATGTAAAGAATACTTAGTGTCATTGTAATCATCAGGATGTCAACAATAGATATGTCTAGAATTCAATTGAGATTGCTGGGGTGCACAGCAACGATTAATCTGTTCACCCTCTTGGTCACCTTGCCTCTGCATGGTGCAGACTCCATATAAGGTGCGTGATAAAGGTGATTGGTTTTCATTTCAGCACGGCTGCATCGTATCGACATGCACAGACGGCACGGTGAAGGTGTGGTCACACCGAGGGACTGAGATCACCACGCTACATGGTCACAAGCAGTGTGTCAATGCCGCAGACATCTACGTCAAGATCAAGGTCAAACAAGGTCAGTACCACTCAAAAATACAACTTTCAATTTCACTATTTATTAGCAGGTGGACGGTTGGTCTTTCGGTTATGGCTATAGCCTACTGTAGTACACATTGTAGTAAAGTCATTGGGTGACCTGACCATATTTTTGCTTTTTATAGCTCACTAAGTACAGATAGGAATATAATTTCTGTTTTGGACAGAAGGTTTTATGGTGGTACAATGCCTCACAGTTTTTAAAATTTAGTATTTTGGAATGGATTTGAAAAAAAAATGAATTAAGTTTGAATTAACTTTGGTAGTCACAGGTCCATTTTTAAGAACTCCTTTATGCACATATTTATATCCCTTAAACTGGTTGAATCATACTATGATATGCCTCATTTGAAAGAGAATAAAAAGCAGTAGGTGCTAGGAAGTGGAATTTTCTGGGTAGATTCTATATTTACAGAGATATTCAAGTATTTGTTGAAAGTGGGGGGGGGGGGGGGGGGTTTCAGTGAAATGGGCATGCTCAAACATATGTTTACTCAATATTGATTTACAGTAAGCATTAGTGTAACATTTACCATCTCCATAAGTGGCACTGACAGTTGCTTACACTCTAGGAAGTGTCATTAGCAGGTGGATGGTTGGTCTTTATGTTATGGCTATAGCCTATTGTAGTACAACTGCTTGTAGAGTCACTAAGTGACCTGACCACATTTTGCCTTTTATAGCTAACTAAGTACAGATAGGAATATAATTTCTGTTTTGGACAGAAGGTTTTATGGTGGTACAATGCCTTACAGTTTTGATATTTAGTATTTTGGTAAGGATTTAAAAAAAATAGTGAATTCAGTTTGGGGGGGACTTCTGTAGTCACAGGTCCATTTTTAAGAACTCCTTTATGCACATATTTCTACCCCTTAAACTGGTTCAATCATAATATAATATGCCTCATTTGAAAGAGAATAAAAAACAGTAGGTGCTAGGAAGTGGAATTTTCTAGGTGGATTCTATATTTACTGAGATATTCAAATATTTGTTAAAAGTGGGGGGGGGGGGGGATTTTCAGTGAAATTGGCATACTCAAACACATGTCTACTCAATATTGATTTACATTTAGCATTAGTGTAACATTTTCCATCTCCATATCAGGGGGCAACACAATAGCTATGTGCCCTATATAATATAACGTCTATTTTTGTCCACAGCCAAGGTGTCGGGTGGGAGTGATTGGGCCGATATCATGGAGGAGGAGGATTGGAATCAGAAACACACCGACGCGAAACTCTCCAAGTCAGATGTAACTTTGGAGGACCTGATCGTGGCCACCTGCTCAGAGGACGGCTCCATCCGCATGTGGCAACCCTTAGAGGTCAGTCAAATCAACTATCAATATACATCAGGGAGGTTAGAGTTCAGGGTTCAGAGTTCAGGGGTCAGAGTTCAGGGAAATACCTGATATCAGGGATCTTTAAAAAAACACAGAAATATTATCCTCACTATTTAAAAGCCTCAATGCAACCTGCATATGTCAACCTCATATTGTTTCAGGAACCCCGATTTCCGTATAAATGTATGCATTATCAATTCTACGATTTTTACGGTTTTCCAATACTGCCAATAGATGATGCATGAATGAAAATCCCTGAAATCCCTGGAACTATTGTAATGAAAATCTAGGATAGATGGCCATTGTATGGGTCTGAGGGTCTGTGGGGAGGTCCAAACCATGGTTTTATTGGCGTAAATATGGCTAAGTTAATATTATCTTTGTACGATGCAAGGAAAAATAATTACATAGACTAAATGTGAAAGAAGTTGATTTCCAGACCCTCAACCCCATGTCATGGCCATCAAGGACATATTATCCAAGTTTTTCAGGTTTCCCTGAGGCAGAAATCTGTTTCTACCTTTTTTCCTGGTCCCAACTGACATCCCTATTTCCTCATATCAGCCACTTGTAAATATCAGTTCATGAAACACTGCACGAACACCATCATTTTACTTATGAATATGCCCAGTGTATATAAATAAGTATTTTGCGTATACAAGGTAAACCTATTCCACGTGTGTATACGCCTCATCTACCGGCGTATATAAGCGTGGCGAGAGGTGGCGGGGGTGGGGGGGGGGGGCGCGGCGGGGGGAGGGTTTCCCATTGAGGACACCTATACTTCTACCAACACAAACGGGCGGGAGGCAGCGAGGGGAGAGGATATTTCCTCTCATATACGCAGGGTGTGAAATACAGCCAAGACGCGTCCGTATATAAACACTCGGCGTACATATATGAAAACAAGTCAGTCAATACATGTATGCACTTCCACGATGGCGTATATAGGAATAAACTGGTGGTTTTCGTGCAGTGAAAGCATGTGTATTGATACCTCCCCCCCCCCCCCCCCCCCGTACATTGCAGGGTAACATGCTGGCCTGTCTGACTGGACACTCAGACCGCGTCGTGGCCGTGGCCTGCGCGCGCAACGGCACCATTCTGACGGCGTCACGTGACCACACGGTGAAGATGTGGCGTCCGACGCTGACGGAGACGCAGCAGACGACATCACACGACGCGGAAGTGACGTCAGTGCTGCACGTGCCTGACACGGACTACTTCCTGACGTCATGTCGGGACGGGACGGTCAAGCTGTGGGAGACCGTGGACGACCGCCTGCCCGTCGTCCGGTCTACAGTACAGGTACGACACTCTGACATCTATGTGGCCATAGTGCCACCTCAGTGGAATACTCGTGTAGAACTGCATCAAGAATCGTATAAATACACAATACGCCACGAGTTTGGATGTGCCATAATCGTCATCGAGGCGAAGCTGAGTGACGGATGACGATTATGGCACATCCAAATGGCCTGACACTTTTGGTGTAATAATATAATACAATATTATATAATGATGAAAATAATAGCTTAGGCAAACTGCCGACGTATCACTATTAATATCAGTCAGGGCTTTTTTATCAGTTTACATTATGTTTCATATAGTCCATCCAATCCAATAATTCTTTATACTAAATTTTTTTTTTTTCATCGGCTTGCTCTACACTCCAGAGAGGGGTTTTAGCCTCGTCTCACGATTATCTTTAGATTATGACAGCAGATAACAGTGGTTGCTCCCCGAGTACAGCGACGCTATATTACAAATTCCTATTGGATGATGGTGGAACTAGCAATCACTCCATGCCCAATAGGATCATATGGCCATGAATTTTGATGTGTGACTTATTCTATGTCCCGCAGGCGCACGAGAAGTCGGTGAACTGTCTATGTTTCACTGAGAGGAGGAACGACATGTCTTACTTCTTGACTGGTTCCGATGACGGCTTCATAAAGTCGTGGATGATCGCCAAGATGAAGGGCGGAGTCACCATCAAGTAGGTCCATCTGCCACCCTCACATATCATAAAAAATGTTGATTCATCAATGGATGCCAATTTTCAATGTTTTCATTGAAATTGACTTTTTCATTTTCAGAATAAAAAAAGTAATTCCTTATGTAATATTGACTTACCAACTGCTAAATTACCCAATTTAGCCACAGCCCATGATCCCCCACTGAACCTCCCCACTGACCCATGTAAAAACTAGAGCTTTCCCCTGATTCCCCACTGTAATGTGTATATGTAATGTGTAAACCTGGTGTTGCAATGATAAATATTTCAATGTTTTTTTAATAACCTCAACTGGCATCCCAGGGATGACAGTTTTCCACTTTTCCACGGAAATCCACTTTTTATTTCAAGTTTAACCCTTTAAGGACGGCCGTCTATGGCAGACCTACACACATGGGGACGGCTACTAGTTGCTATGTACAGTTCTAGGCGACGGGGGCATTGTCCTCTGAATTCAAAATTCGAAGGTTTATCACGTGATATAATCTATTATCCTTAATATTTTTATTTCTATTATTTAGAATTCGAAAATATGAGGGTACACCTCCATTCTGTAAAGATTTCAAGATTATTGTTAAAATATTTCATTTTCAAAAACAATTGAATAAATATCCAGCAAATGATGCCTTAAGGCATCATCCGCCCCCAGCCGGGTGATGCCTTAAGGCATCATCAGCCCTTAAGGGGTTAAGAAATTTATTTGTCTTGTGAAAAACAAAGAAAATGTAAGTTCAGCCTCATTTAAGACAATGACACAGTGGTTTAAACCTCCCCACAGACCCTCAGCCCATTCTATGGCCAACACTGATATGTTTTCTATGATTCTCAGTTTTTCTGACGCAGTAAATTCTACATGTATTTTTCAAGTTTTCACAGTCTCTCCGAGGCAGATAAATCCATATGAAATGTATTTCCAGTGCCTGGCATTACATATGTAACACTGCTGAGGTTTAATGTCTATGTGATATTTCTCAGGTCTGGTCGCGTGCTCAACACCAAGGATGACGTCAACCCGCCTGTGACGTCACTGGCGGTGCGTGACACGTCATCACGGGGAGGTGGCGCTGTGTTGGCGACCACGTGGACGGGGGCCTCTCTGTATAACATGCGGGGCTCGGTGGTCCAGAACCGCCAACACCTGGCGTAAGTCGACTCACCCTACTATAAAACTACTAAGCAAGAACCCATCAACTGACTAGTTAAAACAGATCATTTAAACGGTTTGGAACACCGGATAAACACCCCATACTTTTATTTATGCTTGACTCTTTTCTTATATACATATATACGTATATGTATCGTGTATTGTATGGTATTGTATCATATTCGTTAGACTTTCATCATTATCCATACAACATGTCTCGAAATACACCTCAAATTCTAATAATTAACGACAGGAAAATGAATCGGGAAAACATACAGGGAATTTTATCTGATATTTGTTACGATTTCTTGCATTGGCAAATGCTTACCCCAACGCCGTAAGGTGGAATGGATGTATTTACAAGGTCACAATTATCAGATTAAATTAAATGGTAGGCTACTTTTCCTCTTATTATACACCTTTAAATGTTGGTAATTAATTAATTAATTACCAAAAATGACAACTCGATGAGTATGGCGGGCACTCAAACCTGGGCCGTACAATAGAGGAAACCCATGACAATTTACGGCCAGTGCTCATATCCCATCGAGTCTGAATAACATAGTAATTCACAAGGTGAAGCCGCGTGAAATTATGTAGGGATCAAGGGAGAAGGGATCAAGCTCTGACCATAAACTTAAATAGGTTTATGAATTTATCTCACACCTCACATTGAGTAATTGGCTAACATTTGTTACATAATTCCCCATCAAGCATTGGGTAGGAGTTCCCAATGTTGAGTCTATGGGGGAAAATATTGCGGGGGGTAAGATGATTACATAGAACTTCATCGAGAATCATATAAATACTGTGAATTTTACAATTCGAGTGCAGTTCTGGATTTATCTCACCCCTTTCAATGACATTAAATAGCATCACAATATCAGAATAATTCAAACTACTTCGTAAATCCACTTAGGATTAGATAATTTGCCATGTTGACATCTTGTCTGCTCTCTGAAATCATGGCCGCTGATTGGCCAGTTCCATTACGTAGCATTGTCACTTTACCAGGGTGATCGTTGTGTATAATTTTATAATGTTATTCCTATGGCTAAACTTGTACCAGGGGTGAGATAAATATAAATACATATAATTTCAGATTGCCAGACATGATGTTCGCTTCCCATCTGACCCAAGGACGCCACCTGGCGGTCGGTGCAGATGGCTGCATTCACGTGACCAAAATAGAGTCGGTAAGTCACAGCTCTCAATTTACCAAAATAGAGTCGGTAAGTTATAGCTCTCAATTTACCAAAATAGAGGCGGTAAGTCATAGCTCTCAATTTACCAAAATAGAGGCGGTAAGTCATAGCTCTCAATTTACCAAAATAGAGTCGGTAGGTCACAGCTCTCAATTTACCAAAATAGAGGCGGTAAGTCATAGCTCTCAATTTACCAAAATAGAGGCGGTAAGTCATAGCTCTCAATTTACCAAAATAGAGGCGGTAAGTCACAGCTCTCAATTTACCAAAATAGAGGCGGTAAGTCATAGCTCTCAATCTACTAAAATAGCGTCGGTAAGTCAAAGCTCTCAATTCACCAAAATAGAGTCGGTAAGTTATATCTCTCAATTCACCAAAATAGAGGCGGTAAGTCATAGCTCTCAATCTACTAAAATAGCGTCGGTAAGTCACGGCTCTCAATTCATCAAAATAGCGTCGGTAAGTCACGGCTCTCAATTCATCAAAATAGAGTCGGTAAGTCACGGCTCTCAATTCATCAAAATAGAGTCGGTAAGTCACGGCTCTCAATTCATCTCACCTGCTCACATGTGATATGAGCTGTAAAACCTTGTTGTAATTGAGCTAAGTTCGGCAAAAGGTGATCAGTTACGAGAAATATCTCTCAGTAGACAACCGTAAGCACAGAGCTGCAGAGATGTCAGTTTTCCATTTCACCGTGGAAATCCACTTTTTTAAATTCAGTATACATGTGATTGCTTTTCCTTGCGTCAAACAAAGATGATATTGATTTAGCCTCATTTACTCAAATAAAACAATGTTTTGAATATCCTGACAGACCCTCAGCCCCAGTTGTATTAATAAAGTAGTTATGTTGGGAACATTCAAAATGGGTCGACTTCATTAGGGTTCGAGTTCTTCTAACGGGTACTAACCAATCTATATCTCAGTTTATATTCTTTTCTGAACAGTTCTCTTTGCCCAAGAATACAATCAATGCAATCCCAGATATGGAGAACAATAAAAACAGCAATTAGATCCTATGAAGAGACGTCACGAGTTCGAGTCTGAGTTTATTTATGTCACATATTTTGTTGGCTCCGTAATTTCATGAGTTGGAGACTAGTGACATTACGGATTCAACAAAATGATTGACATAAATAATCTCAAACTCAAACGAGTGGCGTCTAGATTTTATCCTACATCGTTTCCACATTTTTTCAACATTAGAAAGTAGTGACATAAACAAATCCCATGTTTAGCCTATGGCGTGTTTTATTAGGGGTAGGATAATGAATGTTCTTCAATGTCACATTAAAGTATATCGACCAATTCGTTTACAGTTCACTGATGGCAGCACGGCACTGCCCATCGCTGGAGCACCGGAAACTGACGTCAGCAACTGGGTGACGTCAGTGACGTCAGCACGCGGGTCGGTGTGGATGGGCGACTCGAGTGGGCAGCTTACGAGCCTCGGATTGACGAACGAGGAATTGAAGCAGTTCAAGGTGAGTTCATACTCTCTCCGTTTCGCTATGTTTATGAAAGAATTATATTTTTCACTACATTCCCTATGCAACTCAGTTAAATATAAATTGGTATGACTTACCAATTGGGTGAGGGCAAATGATATTTTATATTTCACCCATTAGGTATTAGAATCAGTCACAGGAACTAGTTTGAATTGATAAATGCCACCATTCAAAAATCACCAGGCGGCGCTACTATATATTGTAGGTTATGCCTACTATTCTGACAATAGACAGCTAATTATCGCCAAGCATACTAAATCGCTTTAATCACATAGATTTTATACCCCGCCTTTCCTTATCTCGGGCTGGGATTTGGACCTGTCACTTTATCCCAAGAATGAAATATCCATTCCGAGAACAGCTATTCTGGTACTTTATCTTAGCCTGATATAATCGCCCATAAGTTTAATATTAGACGCTCATATTCAACAAGCTTGCGAGTATGGTATCTCATACTCAGAGGGTGATAAACAGATAAATATTTCCAGGCTAAGATAAAATCAGAAAGCTATTCGCATTTGGTCCCCGTTCGCCTTCTCGTTTGGAGCACTTGGAATATTCATTCAGCTATCGCCTCGTTCATATTACTGCACTCTCTAAACTCGATGCGGAAAGGGAACACAGACCAAACACACAAACACATAGTTATTAATCTGTTCACCCTTTTGGTCGCATTGCCTCTGCATGGTGCAGTCTGGATATGCTTGCATGCAAGCATAACTAAAGTGACTGGGGTGGGGAGACTGGGACTGTGTGGTAAAGAGCGCTGGACACGTAATCCCAAGGTTGTCAGACTTTGTGGTTTCAAGTCCCACTGCAGCCACTTTTCTCCTACACCCCCCAGCAGTGGTAGATTTACTGCTATATCAAATCCCAATCCTTCTCATACCATGTCTATGTGGTGTGGGAAGTAAAAGAACTCTACCTAAATTCATCTCATAGATTCGGTCAAACCCAAAGTAAGTCTTATAGAACATATTGGATGTTAAACTACCCACTACCTACAACCCTTTCCTGTGAGTGAATTTCTGTGAGTTTTCTACATGTTATGGAAGGAATGGAAGGACTGCTCACTTAACCTTTGTAAACCACTGATATTCTCTTTTAACTTGACATCCAGGCACACAAGGGCACGGTGAACGCTGTCAACGTCATGGACGCTAACCTCGTGACGTCAGGGGCCGACGGTGCCATCCGGGTCTGGGCCGGTGATGACGTCACAGCTGCGGGACAATTCTTCACGACGTCACCGGTCACGTGTGCGGCCACCACGCGCTACCATGGCAACCCCCGCATTGTGGCAGGAGACACACTCGGCAATGTGATTGTGCTCAACTGGCTGCGCTAGGCCGTTCACTGCAGAAATTCGCAGTTCATTCAAAATGGACTTCCATTGATGCTTTAAAGACAGACATGTCAGTTTTCCATTTTTCTATGAAAATCCACTATTTCGTATCTAATATATGTAATTGCTTTTCCTTGTGTCAAACAAAGATGATGATATTGATTTAGCCTCATTTAAGCCACTAAAACAGTGGTTTCAACCTCCACACACAGACCTTCAGCCCATGTCGTGGCTGAAAAGGACATACTATCCTGGTCTCTCTTAGGTAGAAAAATACACACATAAATATTTCACTTTCCCCTGATCCCAACTGACATCACTGTTGCTTCATATCAGCCACTTGTAAATATCAGTTCATGAAAGCGTTACCTCTAGAATCAAAGCCTTTGGTTTATCTTTGTAATATATGAATAGGAGAGTATCGCTCGTGCATCCAGAAAGTGGCTCGAGTTTATCTGGGGAGCTTAATTTATTTAAGGGATGCCAGTTTTCAATGTTTCCATTGAAATTCACGTTTTCATTGTCAGGATAAGAAATCATTTTCCTTGTGTAATATTGACATACCAACTGTTAAATTTCTCAATTCAGCCACAGCCCATGATCCCCCACTGAACCTCCCCACTGACCCATGTAAAAACTAGAGCTTTCCCCTGATTCCCCACTGTAATGTGTATGTAATGTGTAAACCTGGTGTTGCAATGATAAATATTTCAATGTTTTTAATGGGTTTTTTTTACCCCAACTGAAATCGCTGAACTTACGTAGAAGAACGAGAACAATAATATACTTCTAAAGTATTGTAAATTAACAGGAAGCAACCCAGATAAACTGAGGACCATTCTGGAAATGTTTCACCTGTAATATAAATATTCATGTAATCTTATTTGTTTACTATTTGTTGTTATACCACCCACTTACCTCCTTTGATAACTTGTCATCGTAGGTTTCCCAAATTCACACAGCAAGCCAAAGCCTGATTAGTAGGACCTGACAATTGACATCCAAAAGATGTTCCTGTTTTCACTTGACAAGTACAATGTTATGTCGAGAAGGCTGGACTTGACTTATATCTGAGATGCCGTAGGTTCACTGCTGAGGCTCTGTTCACTTGTATTAACATGTGGTTAGAGTAATGTTAGTTACTGAAGTGATATCTGGCAATAACATGTACAAGATAATCTGTGCACATTAGTGTATATAATGTTGGAGTACAATGTATATGATAGTAACTCATAGTAAAGATGTGCTTCATATTACCGCTTCTTAGATACAATTTGTAATGAAAGTAATGTGTATTTATCTCACCCCTGGTATTTTTCCCTATAGACTTGTACCCGATGCCCATGGAGTATTTAGAAAAAAATACTCAATTGGAGATCATCTCACAAATGTGGCCAATTAGTCAATGTGAGGGGTGAGATAAATTCAGAAACCTATTCAAGTTTACGGTCAGAGCTCGATCCCATCTTGTTTGAATCGCTACGTAATTCACGTGGCTTTGCCTTGTGAATCACTATGCTTTTCAAACTCGACGGGATACTCCTCTGTAGTATGCACCAAGTTCCCTCTGGGCCATATTCCGGGCCATATTCCGGGCCGTAGTGCTTGTACGGTGCACGGCTTCAGGTGTTTCAACGGAGCAGGGTACATATTATCCGTCATTTCTAATCCTGATAAAAAACAGTGATTCTCCATTAAATTTCTAAATGAGATGACTGTGGAGATGCTATGCAACCTTATAAATGGATGTATCAACCATTTTTGAACACAAATCAATACAAGTGAGAAAATGTGTCCCGTTTAGTAAAGTGGACACTTCTTGTTAAAGTAATGGTACAAGTGGTGGTCCAAGTGGTGGTCAAATGTTCTTTAATTAACATAGAATATACATTAAATGTATCAATGGAATATCTGAGACCAGCTTCAGGTTAGATTTAGTGCACCAGCCTGACGTCATCCTGAAAATTGTGAAAAAGAAAAAAAAAACAGTAGATCCATATCTGTGTGAGTTTTCGCATGAAAAAGATATCTAGAATCTGCAAGACGTGACTGAACACACCTCTTAAAAAAAAAAGATGAAGATAATACTCAGTGATTATGGTTTGAGAATACCATGTTGTCTTCATTGATGGGAATGTGACCAGTGCAACTAATGAATGAGGTTGATTATAATTAAGAAAATGAGATTTATACTGAAACTGGCTTATTGTTTTTGTACGTCAAAAATATGCGGTAAAATTATTCATTGGATACATCCCGATGCTGAAGGCAGAGGGATGTATCTTAATTTTACCAAGTAGCTTGACGTACTGAGACACCCTGTTTTCGTATTATTATATACTTGAAAGTGGCGAAATATTAGCTAGTCACGTGATCCCATACCCCGTATGTCACAGTGTGGCGTACGGCAATGTATACGTCATATGTAGCAGCGAGCAGTATATGTAGGTCATATGGCCATATATAAAAGGTATATAATGATATACAGAATCGCCCGAAATAACATGAAATGTTTGAATAGTTATGATGTAGAACTAGAGAAGAAAGATATATCACAGCAAGAGATTGAGCTTAGGGCAGTCCAGTAACAAAGGGTGCCCGCCATCTGAATCTGTTGTCTGTCACTCGTAAAACATATAGGGCACAGAGCTATTGTGTCATGGAGGCGACCATCTTGCCCCCTAACGCTAAACAAAACACCAGGTCGCAGGTCCAGTTATGAATGGACTTTATTTAAAATATTTTGTTGGGGCTTGCCATAAAAGGGTTTTAGACGCGTCTCACGATTATCTATAGAATATGACAGCAGAAAATAGTGGTTGTCCCTCGACTACAGTGGCCCTATATTACAATTTCCTGGTGGATGATGGCAGAACTACCAATGATTGACTCTGTGCCCTATAAAAACAAGGTGCGTTGTGTTGACTAGTAGTGAATCCATGATTATTTAGCGGCATTGTTTTCATGCCGCGGAAAAATATGAATACGTAAATGTTGCCATACATTGATTTGCATTCGGTTAATTTTTTTTATAGTTTTATTATAGTTTTCTTGTTAAATAATTTACATTATTTTGCAAGCATAACAACGGTCAGTAATCACACTTTTGTATAGATGTGAGAAACGTCATTTTGCATTTCTCACTGGTTGAGAAACACTTTACAGCTGTGATAGGGTATTATACAATTAACCTTACTCCTTCATATTGTATACATATTATATAAAACTTGTTCCTGCACTATATGCATAAAAAAAACAACTTATAATGGGGTTCTATTACAAATTTATAAAATATTAAGTCTAGCAACCCCAATTTCTTTTCAATAATTTCTATTTAAACGAATCTTTTTGAATAAGATGAAATGTCTATGTTGAGGGGATTTGCTGATCTTTGATATATGTAAGACAGTTCATCTTGAACTGTGAACAGACTTGAAGCAGGGGTTTGTATTAGAGAGTGGTGGACGCCATCCTGTTGACAGGCTTAGTCCACAGCCATCGCTCACAATCAATTAAAACACTGAATAAATACTAAATTATCATGTATATCGTGTCAGTATTGTCATTGTCATTACAGTATTACCGTAAAACCCTGGTTATAAGCCGACCCCGGTTATAAGCCGACCCCCCACTTCAGCAAAATGATATAAGCCGATTCTGGGGGCATTTCAACTTTATGAAAACCCTGGTTATAAGCCGACCCCCTACTTTGGGGTCCTGGTCCCCCCCCCCCCCCCCCCCCCCGCCCGATTCCCCCTCACGTTTTGTAGAATTTTATAAGATGTAGTATAGAATATGAATGTTTCAATGAACCTTTGCATCAATATAGGATATGAGATGCTATCTGACAGATTACTACCATTAAATTATAGTATTAGATTCGCCGATATAACCAAAACGGTTCCCTGGTTCCTTGATAGAACCTAAGACAATTCTATATTTATTGTAACAGCCGACACTTTTCGCGGCGATCTCCCGTGGCGCACTACAATCGTGACTATAGAACACCCGCTATCTTTGTCTTCCAAATATATCTTAGATCGGCTCTACGATCTTAGGCTTGAGACACTCACAAATGATGTGACTAAAAAACAGGGCCCAGGATTGAAAACCAAATGTAATGTTTGGATCTATTACCTAATAAAAAAGAGAGGATAAAAAAAGGACTTGAGCAAGTCTATGTAGAGCCAAGAGAGGTGGCATGACTGTCAGTTCAAGGTCTGTGTTACGTAAGAAGTAGTTACCAGTCCCTTATTAGCAGGTGGACTGTTGGTCTTTAGGTTATGGCTATAGCCTACTGGAGTACAACTGCTTGTAAAGTCACTAAGTGACCTGACCACATTTTTGCTTTTTATAGCTCACTAAGTAGAGATAGGAATATGTTTTCTGTTTTGGACAGAAGGTCTTATGACCATACAATATATTACAGTTTAAGTATTTAGTATTTTGACATGGATTTTTAGAAATAAGAGATTTAAGTTTGGGGGGGGGGGACCTTTTGAGTCACAGATCCATTTTTAAGAACTCCTTTATGGACATAAATATATTTCTACATGTAAAACTAGTTCAATCATAATATAATATGCCTATTTAGAAAGAGAATAAAAAACAGTAGGTGCTAGGAAGTGGAATTTTCCAGGTACTATATTTACTGAGATATTCAGGTATTTGTTGAGAGTTTGGGGGGGGGGGGGTTATGGTGAAATGTGCATACCCAAACACATGTTTACTCAATGCTTACACCCTAGAAAGTGTCATTATCAAGGTGAAATGTATATTTGTTGTGCTATTCATGTAGTTTTGCCAAATCTCATAAGGGGGGGGGGGGCAGAAGGTGTATGAGAAGATATTTCATCCATCATATTTACACACAAACAGAAGTCAAAATGGTTCATAACTTTGTTTTAGGAATGAGTCAAGACCCAGTCAAATGATATTGTTTTGTAAAATCATTTGTAATGTCATTTACCAGCAGATATTGGCTTGACCTACTTTATTGGTGTATATAAGAACAAGGTTTTTCTTGGACCACATGGGCAGGCAGCATACAAACAGGTCTGTGTGCACTCATCCATGAGGCAATTCGTTTTGCATGTAGGCATTGTAGGGGATTGCCAATACAATCCCCTACAAGTAGCTAAAAATATGTGTGCACTGATCCATGAAGTACTATGTTCACAGAGGAATAGGCCTTTAAATAGCCAATCAATGCAGGTCCTACCCTATTCATGGATTCCCTGCCTCCCTGCCTCCCTCCAGGGGGGCTTCCTTGTTATCATAGTTATTATTTACTGGCAGACCTTTGCACTGTATTTAGTTTTAAAGGCGTCCACCTGCTCATTTGGTCTTTAAAGGCCAATATTTCTATTTGATAATGCACATTTAGCTCTTGTTTCATTTGGGCAGGGAACCAGTCTAAGGTGGGAACCAGCCAAGGGTCAAGGTGATTTAACCCGACCAGAGCTAACTTTGTGGTGGTGACCTCTGATGCTTACGAATAGAACTGCATCAATGTCTCCAGGCCAGCAGAAAAAAAAGGAAAAAATGATTTGTCATAATTTAACAATCATTAGTTGGTTTTCAATTAGGAACGGAACAATCTTTCGGCACCTCTGTAAAATGTGTACATTTCTCCATGTATACATATAGTTAGCCAAACACAAATGATGATGTGAATAGAAAAAGGATGAATAGGGGCCATTCATAAAGTACATACGCACTGAGGAGGCTGGGGGTGAGGGTTGGGGTAAAAGATCTTGGAAATTTTGTGTATGCTCCTTATTTGTTCTATTGCATACAAGATTGGGCGGGGGTGGGGTGGGGGATTTATATAGAACTGTGATCGAGAATCGTATAAATAGACAATACTCCACGAGTTTGGATGGGCCGCAATTGTCATCGAGGCAAAGCCGAGTGACGATTATGGCCCATTCAAACGAGTGGAGTTTTGTGTATTTTGCGATTTGAGTGCAGTTCTGGATTTATCTCACCCCCTTTTTTTTTTTATCAAATTAGATATCATCAAACTTTCCCAATAATTAGAATAGACAGAAATTGTGAGTACGTTCTTCATGGGTGGTCCCATAATGATCAGGGGCCTGTTTTTCAGTTGAGATCATGTCCACTTGAGATCCACTGAGATCGAAAGTGTTTTTCAGTTGAGATCATTTAAGGTGATCTCAAGTTAAGACTAAGATAAGACCGTTTGGGGTGCTTTGGGTGTTTTTCAGTTGAGAAGATCTCAGGGATCTCAAGTGAAAGGATCTCAACTTCGGTCTCAACTTGAGATCAGTTGATACTTGTCTCAACTTTTTTATCCAGTGCTAAAACTTATTAAAAGATATTTAGAGCAAAGTGTATTGATAACCTGGCAAACGTATATTCCAAATTTCATAGTTTTATTGTGGTTATTATGACCATGAGAGACAATTGATAAGCAACATAAAAACAAGGCACTGCACCACTGAGCTATTTTGTGCTGAACCTACTGTAATGCTCAAAGTCAGTTTCAACTTGAGATCGGTCTCAACTTGAGATCGGTCTCAACTTGACATTGGTTCACAAAAGGTATCGCAAGGGACTTGACATAACAGTTTGGGACGACAATAGGCAATTTAGAGGCTCTGGTTTACTTAAACTACAGGAAGATCACTATAGAACTTGAGATAGCTCTACACTGAGGGCTAGGGATCTCAACTTGAGATCCTTGGAGTTGAGATCCCCTAAGATCGGCTGTGTAGACTTGAGACAACGTCTGAAAAACACTTTCCGCCATTGATCTCAAAGTTGGTTTCAGGATCTTGGATTGATCTTAGCGGATCTCAAGTTGAGATCCTCTCGACTGAAAAACACCCCCCTGGTTCACTGAAAATATGAAGGGTTAACCCTTTAAGGACGGGTGCCTGTGGCCAAGCTACCGCCTGAGGGACGGGTGCTGGTGGGACTTTATACCGCTAGGGGACAGGTTCACAGTCATTAAAACCCACAATTCATTTGGTCAAGTTCCCTCTATATACACCAGGGGGCGTCCCTGCGCCGCTAGCTGCCCCGTAGCTACACCGTAGCTACACCTTAACCTTTTGTAATCCAATTTTCTGCTTTCAACAAACTTCTCCCGCATAGTGGCTCATTTCCCTATTCCTGTAATGAGGTCAATGAAACCACAGGCGTGGTACCGACCTACCCGGCGGGTGCACGCACCCTGTAAGCCCCTCTCTTGCTCAAGTCCTTGAAAAAAAAATTCAGAAGAGGTTGTGGGGGTGGGGGGGGGGGGGGGTCGCAAATGACTTCAGGGAATTTTTCCAAGGGGTGCTGACATCCCTGATTACCTTAAATTGCACTTGAGCAAACTTATATCATATTAATCTTTGAAGGTTTCATACTTTATCTCTTAATCTCTTTGCATAGAAACCAATATAATTGGTCATGATAGGGATTTATAGACTGGAACTTTACATATGCCCTCCCTTTTGTAGTTGATTACCACCTGTAATCAACTCGGAAGACATAGAGAGAAAGCTTCAGTCGTACATCCCACCTAGGGCTCTGCTCCGTTGGTCAAACCACACTGCGCTAGCCAGGACCAAGGGAGAAAGCTCTAGGGTTATCATGCACAAAAGGGTGTCCAGTCGCCGCTTTCATGTCCTTTGCGAGACGGGCAAGATTCTGATCCTCACTACTCAATTATCACCCCGAACAAGGCACTGCAGAACAAGACCTTGCCCAGTTACAGCCTCAACCTGAACCAAACAGAATGCCTTACAAGTCAATCACAAAGATAATAATATATTCATACAAAGTATAAGAATAAGTTTGGCCACGGAAAATAATAAAAGGGACAAACCCCCCCCCCCCCCCCCCCCCCCAGCAGGCTGGAAGTCCCACTGGTAATCAACAGAAAAGTCCATCAGTAATGTCCGACAGATTTTGGGGGTTGCCGAGGTGCTTTGAGATGAAATAATGAGCTCAGAATGTACTGGTTACCCCTAGTGGGAACAAGTCAGGATGGCAAGAAATGTCTCTTGTAAAGGTCTGCAAGTATGCCTGACTCTGTGGTCCCACTAGTTTCATGTGATAGCACCCTCGTGGCAATAAATGCAAATAATAACAATAATATACCAGAGTGTAAACCATACACAGACGTAAATACCATACACAGGCAAAAGTTATCATGTGCCATGGGCCCGAAGGCCTATGGGCACCAAAATACAGATAGATCAACAAGATCTGAGGGAACCTCAGCAATTACACCCCTTGCGTTCCACCTGTCCATTTAACCATCCTATTGTCGGGGCCTGGCTTTTCACGATGGCTGTGGCAACCATGTGCCTATCATGCCAAAGCGAACCTTCCAGCCAAGCTTAACATCCCATCCGGCACAGACCCATGCATATTTTTCTACTAATGCTGACTGTTGCAATTATGGTACATTCATTCTATCATGTGCAGAAACGCAGCGAGAGGCTTCGAAGAAAATGTATAAGAAAGAAATTTTTACAATACTAAATAGAGAGAAGGCATGAAGGGTGATGTAAAATGGAATAAGAACTAAGCGTACCAGAGAAATGTGCTGCCATAGACTATAAGGCATGAGGTGTTGGGAAAGGAAGCTAGCGGTATGATATAAGGTATTGGGAACTAGGGTTAAGCAAAGTATGAAAATGTATCTACAACAGTGTACGTAAAGATATGAAGGGAATATTTAATGCAAGGTATCGACTACCATATACCATAAATGCACAATGGTTTGAGGTAGGGTAGGAAGGTATGGTCGATGTGGAGGCGACGAACTGGGCTCCTATGATCAACCTACGGAGTAGGAGAAATGCGACATTGGAGTCCATGCAGTTCGTCCCAGTGACATCTAAACTCATTGTAAATATCATCACCCTCATGCTTATCTGTATGAGTGACTGTTTGTGTTGTGGTGTACCATCTTATTGCCTGGAAGATCGATTGTAAAAGTCGAAAGCAATAAAATCATTATACAAAAAAACCCACCCTGTTTTGGGTAGTTTGGGCCTTCTAGCTCCCTTATTTATGATCCCACATTAGCAAAACTATGGTTCCCCTTCAAGGTCTAAACAGGCCTGACCAGAATACACAATAAAATCATAGATCTCTATTAAATTTATTGTCTCATGAAATGGAGAAGTAATAATGGTCATTTGACGACAATCCGTGACATCTGGCCATATCACCAAGAAATACCACATAAACCCAGCGGTTACTGTTTTACTCAGCAAGGAGAGTAACCTAGAACCTTTACTGTTGGGTGTAAAAAGAAAATGATAAGGTGAATGTATGTATACAGGGAACGTCTCGCCAAGTTTAAAGTTATATAATGGGTGGTTAATTAGAAATTGACAGTAATTTTGCCCCTGGAATGCAACACCACCTCAGAGACCTAATCGAACAACTCACAGCTGTCACGTGATACACCTCACTACGTCAGTTCGCTTCTCACCAGCACTGGCTACGGACGTATAAACTTTCATCACAAAAGAAATGAGTCTGGGTGCGATGCTCGGCCCCTTTGACACTACCCCCTTTGCTCCATGGACTCAAGTTAGCCCGCTATTAACAAGACCCAAGCCGGGAGAGCCCATGGAAAGGAGGGTGCCCAACAGCGTGTATCGAACGTGTTAAGCTGGATAATGGCCCGTAGACACGGGGCATTGGTGCTTGCATATGTGGATGATTTCGTATGTGTACACCCTGACTTTGACTCGGCAGTCAAGTCCTTCGCCAGCTTCGAGGAGCTGTGCAGCGAGCTGGGGGTAAAAATGAGGATGTATAAATCAATATTGTTATTGTTTGACGTGAGGAAAATCAACTCCATATATACTGAATACGAAAAAGTGGATTTCCACAAAAAAATGAAAAACTTACATCTCTGTTGGGTTAAGAATAATAAATGAAAAAACATGAGTATATATTCATAACTTTATTTGTCATTTTTCCAAATATGTACAATACAATCACTCTCACATACGCACTTCTCCTTTGTATACACATTTTCTCTATTTATAATATCGAATGATGGGGCTTCCTTCAATGTAAAGAAATCTAATCCTACATTCTTTTTTTCACGATTCATTTAGACGCATTTACCTGAACACAATAGTGAGGGAAGATACTAAACATGATCACATTGTCGAGTTATTACGAGTCAAGACGAGTAGGTGAGTGTATTTCATACACAAATACACAAGTTTGACAAATTACTATAACCAGGCATGTCAGTCAGGGTCATGCCAAAATATAGGACATATTATTCATGTGGTATTCACTGTCTCAAAGAGACTGAGAAAACAGGAAAAACACATCATTATTATCCATAATATAGGGCTTGGGTGTAGGGGAGGTTTGAAGCACTGTTTATTGGTGTGAATGAATTTTCTCTTTGTTTTACATCAGAAAAAGGAATTCTATAAATTGAAAATGAAAACAATGATTTCCTTGGAAAACTGCCATCTCTGATCATAAAAGTAAGCGGTCAAGTTCAGAAACTGCCATCTCTACTTTAACAATTCAGAGAACCGGTTCATTGGGTAATAATATAATGTGTATTCATGTCATCTTTAAAACCCCTGCTTCATTTGGCAATGTTGATAATGAACTTTACATCTGGTGTCCTACAAGACTTCTGACAAAAAATATTGCAACTGTTTCTATCTATAATTTAGGAAAATAGAATTTGAGATCTTTCTCGCTAGGGAATAGACATGCTACAAGGCATTGTCTAATAATACGAGTCGATATTTGCATTCAAATTTATTTTTACTTTTTTTTGCCATAGTGGTGTTATTGCCAGGTCGTAATAATCGATATTTGCATTCTGTGAACGACTTCTTTTTTTTTAACGATAAAATCACCATCGAGTTTTGAGCTCATTTATAACCTTCTGGTTCCCCCCTATCCAGTACGGTGCTGGGCTCTGACTTTAAGAGATAACCATCATGCGCGGCGACATGTTCATGGACATCAGTTCTTGGAAGAGCAGCTTGCACGCGTAGGGAAGGCGCACTTGAGAGATCTGTGAAGACAAGCAGACACCAGTTTTAATAAACTGATCACCGGGAATTTACTCTGCGAATTGTCAATTTCCTGATGTATATGGACGTCAGTGAAGTTAATATGTATAAACAGGGTTGCCACAAACGGGAAATATAAAACTTCCCGGACATTTCCCTGAAATTCCCTGAAAATTGCTAGACCTTGCACACAAAATTTCGTCCAAAATTTGTTCAGACATGTAGCAGCCCTCATATATAGCATTATTTAAGGTTTGATTTTTGAAGTATGCAACATTTTCTCTTAAATCTTATACTCGTAGAGTTGGTCAAATATTTCTCCATGGGGCCTGCTCTGGTGGGTGTTACAAACGTTGGTGGGTGTTACAAACATGAAAGACGAGAGGCGCATTTGCTAAACCTAGCCTACATTCATGCCCATAAGGATAGATATTTAGACCAACGAGATTTGAACATTCGACAGTTTGAGGGTCCGGTCCTCAAAAGAGTAAATTAACCTTTGAATACACTCACATACACTCATAAATAACACAGATTAATCTAATTTTGGTAGGGTGTCCATCAGAGGTGTCTGATAACATGGGGTTTTAGGCCTTTTCGTACCGAAATAACTGTCCACTTACGTATGGTGTCTGCTTACTCGAGATGTCCGCTTATGCGGGGTTAAACCAAACATCTAACAGAGGGAAAAATCTCCGTTCCAAGCAAAAGTGTCCGATTATGCTGGGTGTCCGCTTACGCGGGGTGTCTGTTAGGCGGGTTTCTACTGTACGTACCTGAGTCTTGTTCTTGCAGCCGCGACACTCGAAGGTGTTGTTGCGAAGGTTGGCTATGCAGATGAGGCCGCAGATGTTGCAGACGTGGACTCGGTAGGGATCGGAGGCCTCGAAGAGTCGTTCCCGGAGGAACTGAGCTGCTCCGTGAGCAATTTGACAATCACGCTCCATCTCACCGAAACGCAGGCCGCCATCACTGAAACACAGCGAAAAACCAAATTCCTTATTATCCCATTATTTATCATCTATCATATACAAATACCCTATGGAGAATGTATGGGGACTCGGTAAACCAGTACCCATTATACCAGAAATATTATAAACCACCAAAGTCAATAAGCATGTATTAAAGACATGGCGAAAAACACCTTTGGGGAAAAAAAAAAAAAATTAAAATCATATTCAAGAGGGTAGGAGTGTCAGTTGGGGTTATGATAAAAAAGTGGAAATATTTTTCATGTGGAATTTACTGCATCAGAGAGACTGAGAAAACACGGAAAACACATTCTTATTGGAAATGGAATTGGTTTTGGGTGTATGGTGAGTTTTGAACCACTGATATTGGTGTGAATAAGCCAAATCTATCTGTGTATGGGGCACTATAAGCGTCACAACTCCAGTCGCACAATGTGAACGGGGCACTATAAGCATCACAACTCCAGTCGCACAGTGTGAACGGGGCACTATAAGCGTCACAACTACAGTCGCACAATGTGAACGGGGCACTATAAGCGTCACAACTACAGTCGCACAGTGTGAACGGGGCACTATAAGCGTCACAACTACAGTCGCACAATGTGAACGGGGCACTATAAGCGTCAAAACTCCAGTCGCACAGTGTGAATGGGGCACTATAAGCGTTACAACTCCAGTCGCACAATGTGAACGGGGCACTATAGGCGTCACAACTCCAGTCGCACAGTGTGAATGGGGCACTATAAGCATTACAACTCCAGTCGCACAATGTGAACGGGGCACTATGGGCGTCACACAATGCGGACGGGGCACTATAGGCGTCACAACTCCAGTCGCACAGTGTGAATGGGGCACTATAAGCGTTGCAACTCCAGTCGCACAATATGAACGGGGCACTATAAGTGTCACAACTCCAGTCGCACAATGTGAACGGGGCACAATACGTGTCACAACTCACCGTGAACGGCCCTCCATGGGCTGGCGGTTGAGGATCTGCACTGGGCCGCGCGCTCGGGAGTGGATCTTGTCGTCCACCATATGCTTCAGACGCTGGTAATAGGTGGGACCTAAGAAGACCTGCGCGTTCATCTTCCGCCCCGTGTGGCCGTTGAGGAGCACCTGAGAAAACAATCATCACCAGTTACTTCGAGATCAGGAAGACCTGCAATAACACCTCTATGACCCCAAAAAACAACAAAAAACCCACAAGTAAAAAAAAATCACAATTACTTCGAGATCAGGACGACGTGGCAATAATACCTCTATGGCATACAGAAAAATAGTGCATATGAAAATATAGTGCATACCTAGAATGAACTAAGATGGGTACCCCACTTGCCAGGAAAAGGTGGATAATAAATACAATGTATAGACTGGGCGTACCTCCAGGATCGCAACTCAGCAAAACGCACAGTGGAGAGTGGCAAGTTTCCCTCCAGTCTGAGACTGGGTGTATCAGGTATGCCCAGTCTCAGACTGGAGGTACTGCGTGTACCCCGGATCGCAAGCGTTTTATATATCAAACATGTTTAATATTTGGTACGCCCAGTCTGGGCGTACCTACGTACCTGGAGGTACTGGATTGCAAGCTCCCCCAGTCGCACAGTGGAGAAAGGCTTTTAAATGCCTGTATAGAGGTATATGACTGAGCTAACTCCCCACATCGTATAAGATAATAAAGTGCACTGACCTCGTTACCACGCTGGTGGTAGCCGTACTCATTGAGCAGCTTGGAGATCTTCTGTACGTTGACCGTGTCGTTGAAGGGAGTGGCGTCGCCGATCTCGCCCTTGTTGGCCGACACTTTGCCCTGCAGACACTCGATTAAATGGCCAATGGTCATACGCGAGGGGATGGCGTGTGGGTTGACAATGATGTCCGGAGACACGCCCTCAAACGTGAAAGGCATGTCCTGCAACCAGCAAGCAGAGGTGGGAGTGAGCAAAAAACTTGAAATCATAAATCTTAGAATTTTTTTTTGGAGTATTCAAGCCTGATGGCTAGTTCACACTGTGAGTTTTGAGGTACATAGGAACAAATGTGGATTGAGTAAAAATCATAAAACTTTGAAAAAGAATTAGGAGAATTTAAGCCTAATGGCTAGTTCACACTGTGAGTTTTGAGGTACATAGGTACAAAGGTGGATTTGCAAAGTAATTTGACTTATTCTGATATCGGGATGTTATTTCATGTCCATGACTGGGGCTAGATGAGATGTACTTTAAAGTATGTCAGATTGAGGTCGGTTACTGGAGAACTCGACTCGAAAAGAACTCGACGCGTAGTTTTCTGGAGAACTCGACCCGTTTCAGATACTTATGGATAAGATATTTTTATATAGAAGGAAAGGTCTGACTAGTTAGCTTTTAGACAAATAAACCAGCGGATTTGAAAAATAAATCCGGTTATAATTAGGGTTAGGGTTAAGGATAGGGTTAGGGTAAAGGTTGGGGTAAGGGTTAGGGATAGGGATAGGGTTAGGGTTAGGGATAGGGATAGGGTTAAGGTTAAGGTTAGGGTTAAGGATAGGGTTAGGGTTAGGGTTAGGGTTAGGGTAAGGGTAAGGGATAGGGTTAGGGTAAGGGTTAGGGATAGGGATACGGTTAGGGTTAGGGATAGGGTTGAGGTTAGGGTTAAGGATACGGTTAGGGTTAGGGATAGGGATAGGGATAGGGATAAGGTTAAGGTTAGTGTTAAGGATAGAGTTAGGATAAGGGATAGGGATAGGTATAGGGTTAGGGTTAGGGATAGGGTTAGGGATAGGGTTAAGGTTAGGGTTAAGGATAGGGTTAGGGTAAGGGTTAGGGATAGGGATAGGGTAATGGATAGGGATAAGGTTAAGGTTAGGATTAAGGACTGGGTTAGGGATAGGGTTACGGTTAATAGTAGGGATAAGGTTTGGATTAGGATTAGGGAAAAGGTTAAGGGAAGGATTTTCTGTTTGTTTTCTTCCCGAGAGAAGACTAAATTTGAGGCTAAGATAACACACTACTAAATATAGTATTTATTCACAGTTGTAAGTCATACTTGGGTTGGGAAGATCTAAAACGAGTTGAGTTCATTACGGGTCGAGTTCTTCTAATGGCTCGAGGTTGTTAAGGGTCGAGTTCGTTACGGGTCCAATTCGTTATGGGTCGAGTTCGTTTTGGGTCAAGTTCTCCAATATTCTGGCTTTTCCAGGTTCTGTACGAACCCTGCTTAAAATAGGTCAGATGAAGGTCACGGTTGACTTACCTCCTGGCGGTACCTGATGCCGCACGTCCCCTTCTGACCGTGACGACTAGCGAACTTGTCGCCGATCTGCGGTGTCTTGACGGTACGCACTCGGATCTTACAGAACTTGTATCCGTCCTGGTTGATCGTCACCATCACCTGCAGTAGTCACACAGCGGTTAGCATTGCTGATTTTATTTTTGTTTTATGTTAAACAGTTTTGTTTTGCCTCCGATCAATATAATCGCTCTTCAAGCAAAACAGGTAGATGGTGGGAATACTGGACGATATGCTTGGAAGCCAACACGCTTTGGACTACACTTCGTAAATTGGATGATACGCATCATTTTTGTGAGGCGACTTTCTCGCACTGGCGTTGAACCGCAGAACAAACAATGGCAAATAATCATATGTTGCCTATCATAAATCAAAATATACACTTACCAACTGTTTTCCGCACATCTTTAGCTATCTACTTATTTGAAGTTTCTACATCAATTCTTGACAGGGTTCTGACATAATTCTAATGAATTGTTAGCTATTAGTTGTTCGTTAGATTAGTTCTTTTTAGTTACACATTATTTTTTCATATGCACGATGCTAAATGTATTCACACAGCGGTTAGCATCGTGCATGTGAAAAAATAATGTGTAACTCAAAAGAACTAATATCAGTACCCCACTTGTCAGGAAAAGGTGGATGATGAATATAATATAGACTGGTTTCAGATAAAAGCAGATATATGCTCCTTAGAGTTGCCTCTGCTCAATATTCTCACATGCGCTCGGATATTACTACGCGTCAACTCTTCGGGGCATACAATGGCTTGTATCTGCAATATTTCCTGTAATATTTACACAATGGTTAGCATCACTGATGACAGCTCCAATGTATAGATTCCCTATCTTATATAAAACCTTTTTTTTTAGCTACACTCATCCAGACCTGAGCAAAGCCGTTCAAATTCTGGTAATATTGACCTTGTTTACAATCGTCTACTGCTTGTAACCATTAATACCTGTGAATTCCTATGATTGTAAGAAGGGTTCACATTCTTATTTGGGGATGTTTCTATATTGTGTTGTGTCATGTTTTCTATACTAACCTGGTCCACAATGCCCGTCTCTGTTCGTCTCATGAACACGCTCGTGTCTCGTTTCGTGTACCGCTGTGTTTTTCCTTCCAACTGGTAAACAAAAACAAACATTCATTTATTCTACATGAGGTCTTGCAACAGTACAAGTTATAGGTCGAAGCATGGGTATTTAAATTGATTTCCCAGCTCGCTTGGACCACTTCAAATAGTAAAAAACAATATCTAATAGTATACAACGAACAGAAAATGTTGTACGGAAAATTTATCAAAATGGTCATACAGAAAATGTTCCTTGATGCTCCTATCATACGACTAATAGTGACTATATACTTTTAAAGTATATCAAAATACCATAAAACCCCGCTTATAAGCGAACCCCGGTTATAAACCAACCCCCAACTTCAGCAAAATGTTATAAGCCTATTCTGGGGGCATTTTAACTTTAGGAAAACTCCAGTTAAAGGCCGAACCCCACTTTGGGATCCTGGCCTCCCATTTCCCCCCACTCACAAATTTTTGTAGAATTTTCGATACATAATATTAACGTTTAAATGAACTTTTTTATACCAATATAGGATATCACATGCCATCTGACAAATTTGGGGTTTTTCAAAAATCTATTTTTGAAGAAAAAAAAAACGAAAAAAAACCCACGGTTATTCGCCGACCCCCGACTGTGGCTAAAACTTATAAGCCGGTCTTTTCAAAATTCCCTAAAGATAATCGGCTTATAAGCGGGGTTTTACGGTGATTTTTTAATGATGATGTGGAAGTTGCTCACCTCGTCTTCGTTCTCGGGCAGGGTTATAGTTTTGCCTATGAGCACGTCGTCACCGGACACACGAGTTCCCGGGGCGATGATTCCGTCGTCGTCCAGCTTGTCGTACACAGCGTGCCGCATACCTAAGCGCAGAACAGAGCAGCCCCATCAGTCACCAATACACACAGGTCAAATCATATCACCAATTTATACACATACAGTAAAACCTAGACTTGCGCAAGTCTTTGATTTATATGAGCATTCATTAAATGATTAATCACAATCAGAATAAAGTTATTTTAGTATGTATCCTTCTCTGACTGGCCCATCAACGAAAGACTTGTCCACTATGAATGAAATCTCCTGTTAATGGCCCCAAGCCACTCCTTGTAACCCTATACCTCCTCATACCCCTCCCCCTTCGCCTCCTCCAGTTCCCTGGCTGACTGTGTTATCATAGCAATAAATTTTGCCTACTCCTGACTGTGACCCGATGTGAGAGGGTATTAATTCCCCAGCAGATATCCTGACTAGTAGCCACGATATCTGTATGGAGTGTTGGGAATACTGGAGCTAAACAGCGCCAGAAATCCAACACATTATCGATTGTTCCAGTCCCTATATCCAAGCAGGGAGGGTAGCCATAGTATGCAGGGATTGGAGCCAGTCTAAGTAAAACCCCCTGCCTATGCGGACACCATCTGTTTCAGGCCAAAGTGTCCGCTTATGCGGAGTGACGCATACGTGGGGTTTTAAGGTTTCCTCCAGCCGAATATAAAGGTGTTATTTATCGATATGTAGGAGAGACAGAGGTAATGATAGATCTGAAATCCTATATTTTAATTGTATCCGAAGATACAAAACTTTGAATTACAAAATGCACAGACTCATAAAAAGCACAGATTAATTTATTTTTAGTAAGGTGTCTGTCGGAAGTGTCCGCTTATATGTGGTTTTATTAGGAAACGTCCTTACTGTGGACGAAACAGTTCCTGTTCGAGGTCAGTCGTCGATTTCATACGGCCTGATGCCATAGGCGGAAGGCAGTATGAAAACGAAGACTGACCGAGAACGAGAACCATTTCGTCTACAGTGAGGACGTTTGCTTATTATTATTATATACCTTTAATTGGTGAAAAAACGCCATTTTAATGACATACAAAATCGCAGTCACAGTGGGCACGAACATTATTATTACTGCACCCCCAGCAGCGGGCAGTATTTAATAGACATTCGGACATAGGTATATAATAATAGGCCTTTCCATACCGCAATAACTGTCTGCTTATAAATGCGAGGTGTCCGCTTAGGCAAGGTTTAATGAAATATCTAATTGAAACGAAAATTTCCGTTCCCAGTAAAAGAAGTCAGCACACAGACACTGTCAGTACAGAGATAATAGAGGGAAACTATGTTCCAGAGAAAATCAAATTTATGGGGTAATGCTCAGAAAAATTACTGCCCAAGGCTTTGGCAGCGGGCAGTAATTTTTACGAGCCTTACCGAATAACTTTGATTTTCTCTCTCCGAAAACTTTGTTTCCCCATTCCTATATACCTTCAAATGTAGTTTGATACCGATAAATCACATTATTTGCTTACACGCAATCAAACACGAAGTCAGATTGAACCATATCGAGTAACTTAACACTCTATGTTTTCTCCCCACTGGGCTTTTCATATGAATTTTATAAGATACAATCTGATTGGTCTAAACATCAACCTTGGGTAGTAAACGTCAACCTTGGGTAGTAAACATAAGTTATTCCATCCCCCTTAGCGTGGTATAACCATAGAGTATTCGGCCATAGGTATATATAGACAATAATCAATGGTTTTGTGAATAGGCGGCCGTAAACCACGAGCGGTTGATGCGTAGTAATACACTCGCTAGCGCTCGTGTATTACGACGTCAACCTCGAGTGGTTTACAGAGCTTCCTCTCTACAAAATCATCGTTTGTTGTATTTATTATCCATTATTTCGAATGAATTAAATCCAGTAATTGCCATATTAAAGGGTATAACAATAGGGACTACATCTTTGCTCTATAGCACAAAGGGACTATTTTTCCTGTATACCATGGTTTTGAGGCCGTATACCACAGGTTTGAATCCGTATACCACAGTTATGGTATCTGACAGGTTGTATACAATGGGTCATGGTTTACTGAGTCCCCTTACATTTTCAATGGGGTCTTTGTATACGATGGATAATAAAGGAATGTGAGCTCTCACCTTGTACGAACTGGCGGTTGGGCTTCTCAAAGATCTCCTCCTGGTCGAGACCCTTCTTGGACTCAGCGTCTTTGTAGGCTCGGTAGAAAGCCGACCTGAAGAGCCCGCGGTCCACGGCCGACTCGTTGAGGATGACCGAGTCCTCCTGGTTGTAGCCAGTGTAGCACGCGATCGCCACGATGGCGTTGATGCCTTCAAGGGAATTTGTCAAAATGTTACTTTATTGGTGTCTCCCCCAGCATGTGGCTGGGGGATTTGGGTAGATGCAAAGGGTGTCATCTTGGCCTCTGGTGGACTTGTACTGGGTTTGTAACTCAGCAGATTTAATGTTAAATGTAAACTACTCTTTTATTTGCATAAATGAAACTCAAGTAACAGAATTTCATAACCTGAAAAAAAATCTTTTCAGATAATGAAAAAGTGAATTTCCACTTTGAAAAGTGGAAAACTGGCATCCCTGTACTATGGCAGGCAACAGAACCAATTATGATGTTTGTATGACCGGCCTCTGTATTCTAGTTAAGAATACGAGGCCGGAAAACACTTCTGCACACAACCACAAAAAAAGGCCTCTGTATTCTATGTTATTAAAGAAAATTACAAATTTGAAACTTTCAGTAAATCATACACCACAGGAATGCTATACGGCAGCTCGTCGGAGAAACTCCTGAATATCATGCAAGTATTAAAGCACACATTTACAGGGAGTCAGGTTTATATACAAGTGCAGAATGTACTGGAATGTTATTCCCACACTGTCCCATCACAGGACAGAGTGGGGATAATATGGAGAAACCAAACAAGAGTTAGTCATGTTCTTGTTTATCGCACGACAGCAAGATCGCGTATTACTGCGCGAGGCAAGTTTGGTTTAGAATTTATCCTACCCCGCCCGTCTAAATTACTTCTACCTTAACAAATGATGTCATTTGTCAAGTGTATCCCACTAGAGCGATATTTTTCATTTTTCTGAACTCCAGACCGAATACAGTGACCCAATGTTAAGCCTATGGAATTTTTTATTAGGGGTAGGATAACACTCCAGATTATCTGGTTTGCTTGCTTTTTTTTCTGGCTACCCAGTGTAGGTCATAGTTTTATCCTACCCCTAATAAAAAACGCCATAGGCTTAACATGGGATTTGTTTATTTCACGGGTGAGACATAAAGTGTTGTTTATGCCACTACTTTCCAATACTGAAAAAATGTGGCAACGGGGTAGGATAAAATCTAGACGCTACTCATTTGAGTTTGAGCTTTTTTATGCCACTCATTTTGTTGGCTCCATAATGTCACTCGTCTTCGACTCGTGAAATTATGGAGCCAACAAAATGTGTGACATAAATAAACTCAGACTCAAACTTGTGACGTCTCTTGATATAAGCCACGTCCGACATGGATTGCTTATATATATTCTTAGTTTAAGTGCTCCTCCTCGTGGTGACTTACCAGCAGGCAGCTCTCTGAAGCGCAGGTACTCCATGGAGCGTGTGGTGACGAGAGGTTTCTGCGGGTAGAAGAGCACGTTGGCCTGCGAATCCATGCGTACGTGGAAGTTGGTGATGTACACGCCCATGGCCTGCTTACCCATAGCGCTCTGGTACGTGTTACGGGGAGACTGCAACAACAAAAGTGTCAAGTTTTAGTATATGTTTGTTTATGTGTTTAACACAGTGACAGGCTGAATGGTGCAATCCAGATTGTTCAATAAACTTCCTTTAAACTAATTTTAAAAAACCCAACTTATTACCCACCTAGTATGAAGACTCTATACTAAGAGAAAACGTGGTTAGTGAGCCCGAAGGGCTGGCTGTTTGAGGTCTTTCGATGCCATAAATACATCCTGATGCCATACAAGTTAAGAGCTTTATTGTACATTTGTTCACTTAATAATAGCCGGTTGAACAAGAGAAGTTTGTGTGTGTATCAGAAAAGGCACGGGTTTCGGGAATCCGCTCGTTTTTTACGTATTAGTAGTATGTGGAAAGAACACTGTGTCAGGAAAGTTTAACATGTTTAAAACTTATTCTGACACGTTGTTCTTTCCACATACTGTTCAAGTTCTTTTACGCATTTTACTCCACGTAAATAAACGTAAACGTGTGTACATGGGGAAACACCATTTTTTATGCCAGAGGCAAAAATACCTAATTGTTTACAGACAGTCAGCAATACACAACTATATTCTGATAGATCACAGTATCGGCACTCACCTGATTGTGATCGGGGAAGGGGATGATAGAGGCGCATGTTTACAGAAAATCGGCGATACATATTTCTGATAGATAACGGTATCGGCACTCACCTGTTTGTGACCAGGGAAGGGGATGATATATAGGCGCATGTTTACAGACAATAGGCGATACATATTTCCAATAGATAACAGTATTGGGACTCACCTGGTTGTGATCAGGGAAGGGGATTATAGAGGCACACTTTTACAGACAATAAGCGATACATATTTCTGATAGATCACAGTATCGGCACTCACCTGATTGTGATCGCGGAAGGGGACGATAGAGGCGCATGTTTACAGACAATAAGCGATACATATTTCTGATAGATCACAGTATCAGCACTCACCTGATTGTGATCGGGGAAGGGGATGATAGAGGCGCACACGCCCAGCACCATGGACGGGTGGATTTCACAGTGACTGTAGGTGGAGCAGTACACGACGCTCTTGTCTGACAGGTCCTCCAGGGTCATGGCTACCATGATACACTCCTCCTCCATGGTGTCCACATACTCCACCACGCCGCTAGCCACCAGGTCCTGCCAGCTGAGGAACGGTGACAATAGTGTGAATTATAGAGGACAGAGCCATTGTTAGTTCTTGAAGCAGTCACTAGGTGGTCGGGGGACAAAACCTGCATTCTGGCTCTTTGTTCTTACAAAATTCAGCTGCCTCTCACTGTTTTACTAAGGTTCCTTTGACTCTCTACACCGATCCCAGAGCAGGAAGATATAATGCTAATACCCAGGACATGATTTTTTCACATGGAACACTTAATTCACATGTGTGAGCAAGGCAAGAAAAGTGACATTTCCCAATTATCACTCATTTCTTTTGGACCTCCATTAGTGAAGAACAGCTACTTTGTCACCTCCTTTAGTGAAGAACACCTAGTCGGGGGGCGTCATGGCGGCGCCCATGGATCATAGGCTATATGCCGTATACTGATTTATCAACTTATTTTAAACAGGGATGGGAGTTAGTATCAGGGAAAAAAGTAGAAATATTTTTCATATGGAATCTACTGCTTCAGAGAGATGGAGAAAACATAGAAAACACACCAATACTGGTCATGGAATGGGGCTGTGGGGAGGTTCAAACCACTGTTTTATTCGTGTGCATGAGTCTCAATTTATATTATCTTTGTTTTATGCAATAAAAAAATTGTATATACTTGGAATAAATAACAAGGATTTACTTGGAAATGGAAAACTGGTATCCCTGGATTTAACATTCAAGGTGGCAAGGACTATACTGAATTATCACTTGGTTGTACCTTTTATATGGCATAAATTTATTTTGGGGATCAGAAAAAATAAATGACATCCCTGAATCACTATACACAATATTGACTGGTTTCAGATACAAACTGATGTATGCTCCGAGGAGTGGACGCATCGTAATATGTGAGAGCATGTGAGGATATTGCGTAGGGTCAACTCTTTGGAGCATATAACCAAGTGTATTTCAGGATCCCTGTAGGTAATTTGTGTAGTTTTTTTTGTGTTTTTTTTTGTATAGTTACCTGTAGTTGTTGTACTCGCGCTCCTTCAGCAGATCAATATGGCGTCTCTTCATGAGAAGTTTCTGGTTCTCGACAATGAGCAGCGGACGACAGATCCGTCCCGCGTCTGTGTAGATCCGGATTTCACGATCACGAATGTCACGCACCATCGATACCTGAAACAGAGAGACATTTGTCATCATCATTGAGCATTTCCTCTCTCAGAACAACCCATTTCTTAAATACCTGTGGTCAAACATCTATGAAATACTGTAGAGGAAACCTATGAAAATTTAGGGTTAGAGCTTGTATCGCATCGAGTTTGAATTATGTAGTAAAATCCAGTGTGAATTACATAGCGATTCAAATGAGATGGGATCGAGGTCTGACCCGAAACTTGAATAGGTTTCTGAATTTATCTCACCCTTCACATTGACTAATGGGCTAACCTTTGTGACATAATCCCCATTAAGTGTTGTTTCTAAATACTAAATAGGCGTTGGATTTGAGTTCCCAATGTAACGTCTATAGGGAAAGAATACCAGGGGTAAGATACTGCCCGCTGCTAGGGGTGCAGTATAAATAATTTTTGTATCCTTGAGCCATGATAATTTTTTTTTTTTCAAGGTAGCATCGGTTGGGACCTGAAGTGCTTTTCGCCCCGTATTTCAAATCTTGAGCCATGATAAATGACTGTTAGTATGCACGTAATCAAAATGGTGTATCTTTTTTTCCCTCATGATTTCTGGTACATAATTATAAGGAAACAACCTGAATATGGACGAAATGGTCTCGAACAAAGACAGTTTCAAGCACAGTAACATCGTTTCCTTATATCATTTCAGATAGCTATATATTTGGCAGTCAAAGTATTTGAACCACATACTATTTGCACACCTTCTATTTCAACTACAGGCATTGCTAAAATTATCATAATCAAACCGGTTGGGAAAAGCTTTTACTATATAGAATATTCCTTTCTCATAGTGTCATCTTTATAGTGGTTGACAATAAACACTTCTCGGAACATGTACATATTTCTAACCAATGATTGCAGCTCTTACTTTATCACAATTAGAGGATAATTGTAAATTATATTATAATTTAGGTCAACTTTTTTATTTCATTATCCCTTTTTACTTCCTCACCTTTTAATAATCATATTTCGAATTTACCCGTTCCTGTGTTCAATGTTCTCTTGTCTCGCTGCAGACCTCACTTCTCATACCCATACACATCAGGAACCAGCGGTATAACAGTCACTAAATAACACCAAGGCAGCTAAGTTCCTCTTACTTTATCACAATTACAGGGGATTTACTCACTTCTGATACAATGATGTCCATTTGTCTTCTCAGTTTTTTTAATGTGTTCATCAACTGCTCCGGGTCGCGGTGTATGCCAACCCAGCAACCGTTTACGAAGATCTTTGTAGCACTGAAAGATGTCAAATTACATAATTCATGTAATGTATGCAAGGATGGCAGCTGGGTCATCCAACATTTATATTTTAAAAAACCACAAAAAAAAACAAAAAAACATTTATATCTTAAACGAGTCACTCTCCCAGCAGATCATTCGCGGCAGTAGCGCTTACTTATCTCTGCCTCAACCCAACTCTGATTCCCTGGGTATCCACTAAAGACAGGGGAGACCAGCGAACATTTGAGATCCAAAACAGGATAACTGTCAAAAGTTATGAAACTCTAACAATTCATATATCATGATTTGAGAAATACTCTAATTATCAAATGAGCTTCACTGAGAAACCACCTGTATCTTTTTCAGCTCTAAACTACATCATAATGTGAATCTAGATGTAAGACGAGGCTAAGTCTGTCCCCTAGCTTGATGCTACCTTGAATAACAGTTAAGAACTGTACCTAACTACCGTAACCAAAAAAAAAAAAAAAAAAAAAAAAAAACATAATGTGAATCTACAGTTGATTAGAAAGCCCCATTGAATGAGTACATGTGTCCTGTTGACAAACAAAACCTTGCAACATATGAGGTTGTCTCCACTGTAGAAAGTGAAATAATATTTTTTTTAAATCTACGAGCTTGGCAATGGTAGAGGGTCTCACCTTTCACGGGGTGTTTCTTAAAGAGGGGTTCTAATGTACACTAATTTTGATTATATTTGACAACAGGAGCATATCTCCGTTCTCTACAATGGCAGAGGGTGTCCCTAATGCCCCAGTCACACTGGCGTAAAATTTGGCGTTTCTTCTACGTATTTGAATTGGTGGGGACTACGTATTAGTTACGGATTGGGAAGGTATTTGTTTGCATTGCTTTAACGTTCTAGTACGCTTCTCAACGTTTTTGATCCAATAAATAAAATTTAAAAAAAAAAAAAAATCTACGTACTCTGCAATAGCGGAGGGAGCGATCTCCTCCAGGTTCTCCATACTCCACTCCTCCAAGAACTCGAGGATGGGTGAGGGCTGCGAGCCAACGGAGATGTAGGCCATCAGGGCCAGGTTCTTGACGAGGCCTACAGCGCCTCCTTCGGGGGTCTCGGCGGGGCAGATCATCCCCCACAGCGTGTTGTGCAGCTGGCGGGGCCGGGCCAGCTTTCCGTCGCGACCCACCGGAGAGTTCAGCCGACGAAGATGGGACAGCGTCGACGCGAAGGTCAGTCGGTTCAACACCTGCAAGTTCAACCAATATCATTTTAGCAATATCTCAATAATACATTTCCATTTCGTTTACAAGACGCACCATGACCTGGGGAGAATCTTAAAAGATGCACCTGGGGATTGAATGTTTTGGGTAAAAACCCGCGTATAATTCGCCCCCCCCCCCCCTCGACTTTGGGAAAATCCTATAAAACGCCCTCCCAGTCCCCCCAACCCTTCCCTAGTAATTTCCAGCAGAAAAATGTAGTTCTAGCCTCCCACAATACAGACCGGTCTCCAAACTCCCTATTATATTTGTTAGAAAAAAAGTCATGTCTTTTTATATAGCCCTTGTAATTCTCCATTGCGCTGAGGAAAACCCTCGTATAAGACGCACCCCAAGTTTAGGCGAATCCTATACGGCATATAGCCTATGAGACATGGGCGCCGCCATGACGCCCCCCGAGAAGTTGTTCTTCACTAATGGAGGTGAAAAAGTAGGTGTTCTTCACTAAAGGAGGTGGAAAAGAAGTGAGTGATAATTGGGAAATGTCACAACTTTAGCCTTGCTCACATATTTATATAAAGTATTCCATATGGAAAATATCATGTCTTGGGTTTAATCATTATGTCATCCTGCTTTGGGATGGGTGAAATCAGTCAAGGGAACCATGGTAAAATATTGAAAGGCAGTTGAATTTAGTAAGAACAAAGAGCCAGAATACAGGTTTGTCCCCCGACCACCTAGTGACTGCTTCATGAACTAACAATGGCTCTGTCGCCTATAAATTCAGGGATGCCAGTGAGGTTTTAAAAAATACCCGGAAATGTCCACAGCCTTTTAAATTTTAAAATAAGGTCATTTAGACTTGGGCAAGTCTATGCAAATGACCTGCTTATGGTCAGAGGCGCCATTGTGTGTATGAGTGCCAGTCCAGCACCGAATGCAGCATATACATACACCCCCATGACCCTCCCGGATTCCGGGTGCCCCGCTACGTCTATGGCAGTTAACAAGGCAGTTAGGGTACTCTCCGGGAGACTCCCGGATGCTGCAAGGCCCTCGGGGACCACGGGACAGGGTGGGCCCGGGTGATTGGAGCAGTAGCGGCCGGCCGCGGTGCAGTAGCGGCCGGCAGTGGAGCGCCCGGGGACGGTGCGGCCGGCTGGGACTCCGGGGTCGGCCGCGGGTTCTCCCGCTACCCGGCCTCAGTCTCAGTCACACTTCATGTTTTTTTTAATTGTGGGAAAACCCGGAATACCGGAGATTCCCAGAAAACTGGCATCCCTGTATAAAACACACTAGGGGTTTGCTTTGCATGATACGATATAGGGAGCAGAGGTGAGTAAGTATAAGAACAATGTGCATAGGTGTATAATAGATACAATATAGGGAGCAGAGTTCAGTAAGTATAAGAACAATATGCATAGGTGTACGATTTATCTTTTTTATGACTAACGTATGACTTTACCTGAGACACACCGGCGCGGGCCTGGTGAGCCTTCTTCTGGTCACCCCAGTTACCCGTGGCGAGTGAGTACTTGAGTCCGTCTGTGATAATACGCGTCTTAATGGCCAACTCCAGGTTGAAGTCCTTCCCTCGGTCAATGAACTTCTGTGCATATATCCGTACCTCCTTCGTCAGGTTCTTGAACAGACTGCAATAAACAAAGTGAGATTTTATTTTAAGTGAGATAAGTCCAAACAATCTAGTTGGGGGAATCTGCCCTTAAGCCAAGTTAGGTGTGTACATTTATCTCATTGTTTCCCTGTGATGAAGTTCTTTATTATTATCCTACCCCTTATATAAAATCCCATAGGCTTAACATTGAGTTTCCGTATGCCACGCTGACTGGCGTACAGTTTTATATGCTACTAGTGGCATACAGAATTGTTATCACGTAATATTCAAAAACCGAGGAGACGGGGTAGGATAAAATCAAAACCTAATTTGTTTTAATCGTGGCCACTGCTTTCCACTCCTGGAGTTTTGGCTCCGGACTTCATTCAGCTTCGCCTCCTGAAATCACTATGCCAAACTCCAGTCATGGCATACGGTGGCCAAGATTAAGGTGCCACTCCTTAATCAAGTTTGTAGACTTTTAATAAAATCTTCTCCATACAGAGAAAAGGAAAGACTTACCCTCTGAAGAGGAAAGCGAGAAGTGGTCCAGCCAGATCAAGTCGCTTGTTCCCGTAGTGATCACGATCGTCTACCTCTCGTCTGCCGAGGGCCGCCAGTAACAGTCGGTGCACCATGTACCTGCAGGTACCAGCAAAGTTAATATTCATGTTTCAGTTATCTGCAGGTACCAGCAAAGTTAATATTCATGTTTCAGTTATCTGCAGGTACCAGTAAAGTTAATATTCATGTTTCAGTTATCTGCAGGTACCAGCTAAGTTAATATTCATGTTTCAGTTTCTATTACAACTTACATGGGAAGAAAAGCAAGGACAGAAATCTAAAATCGCATATACTTTATACTAGTTTTGATTATCGTCGCCCATGTTTATTGTCATCTTATTTTCATAAAAGAGATTTACAATTTTTTAAATTCATATATATGGGTAACATATAGCTTAACGATGGTATTGGTAGGATGAAACAATGTGACCAACTTATACGAAACCACTGCCAAATATTTTTCATTTTACGACAATATCATACAAGTATAATTATTCAAGATTTATTCATCTGTATGAGAGCAGAGCAAGCAAAAGTCTAATTACCCTAAGAAGTAAGCCTTTTTTGTTTCACAGAAGTCGCTGACACCGACGTGAGGCAACATTTCCTTCTGCAAGATCTCACGCGCGTACTTCATACGCTTCTCCTTCGTGACTCCAGGCCGGGCTCCACGAGCACCGATAAAGTTAAGTGCCACGTTTTGTTCCTGGACCACAAAAGCCTCGTCCAGCGAAGGCTTCACCTACCAAAGAGAGAAAGAGGGCAAACCAGCATATTAAATCAGGACTCAAACCAGCATATTCAATCTGGACTCGAAATACCATATTAACTCAGGACTCAAACCAGCATATTCAATCTGGATATCTATCAGTTCAGTTTGTTTGTTGGTATGATTTACTGTCCAGTTAACCATTTCCAGTTATTTACTGATTTTTTTCAAGGTTCTTTTACTACAAGGGTGGGGTTCGAATCTCTATTATGATTTCAGGTAGAAATCTCACCACTACACATTTCCCAAAGAGAGAGTTCTTTTACTTCCCACACCACATTGACATGGTGTGAGAAGGATTGGCCTGTGATAGAGCAGTAAGTTGACCACTGCTGGTAGTGAAGGAGAAAGGTGGCTGCACACCACACCACATACATAGAGTATGAGAAGGATTGGCCTTTGATATAGCAGTAAGTCTACCACTGCTGGGGGTGAAGGAGAAGAGTAGCTGCAGTGGGACTTAAACACACAAAGTCCTATAACCTTGGAGTTACAAGTCCAGTGCCCTTTACCACTGACATAAGTCTCTACCCCCTCCCCCCCCCCCCCCACACACACAAAATAAAAAAAGTAATTGAGAAAGGAAAAAAGATTAAACATAGAAAGCTGACAAACTGCACTCACCATTTCCATCATCTCGGGGTCGTCAAAGTCGTAGATGATGTGTTCAAGGATGTCTCTGTCAGACACGAAGCCCAGGGCTCGGAACACGATGATGACCGGAATCTCCTGTCTGATGTATGGCAGGATGGCAATGATTCTCTGTCCAATGGCACTTTTACGTACTCCCTGTATAGTGTAGTGTCAAAACAGGGTATGTTAGCTTACATCCATATGGCAAAAATAAGTCTGTCACATTAGAATCAGGGATGTCAGCTGGGGTCATGAAAAAAAAAGGAAATATTTTTCATGTGGAATTAACTGCCTCACAGAGACTGAGATAACTTATACGGGTTCAGATAATCTTATGTAAACTGTATTAAATGGTATTTGTTTTATTTATTTATTTTCATCAAATGGTATTTGTTTGAAAAAGTTGTTACTTACGTGCCCACCCTTAGCCATCATGTTTACCCACAGCGTACTTGTCGGTCGAGACGAGTGTTCTAAACACGATCTGATTTCTGTCTTGTAGGCATACTTTGAATCCTTCTGTTGGAAGACGTATACTGTTCAAAAAGAAATACGAATCACTATAGATTACCCATGAAGAGATGAAATAAAAATTCCTTACTGACTTCTGTATAAAATATTTTTTAGTTAGTCATACCTGTTCTGCCATAAGGGCAGTTTTCTACTGATGCCAACTTAGCTGGGAATTTGTGGAATATATTCTAGAGTAGCTGTATTGGTATTTTCCAGAAGGTCAATCGGTTGACCAATTTTCTTTTATACTACAATGGTACCTCAGTGAGTTCTAATATTAGTTTGGGGTTCATTGTATTTTTGTTAAAAAAAAACCCAAACTATTTAGGAAATGGTATTGACAAAACTAAAATAATTTTGTTTGTGTTTAATTTCTAAATATCTTTTTAATCCACTAGTCTCTAAAGTATTATTCTGATTCCTTTAGAGTACAAAAACTACGATAAATACTTGGATCTACTCCAGTCTTGGTCCTGACAACCACATACCCTATTCCATTGCAACGATTGCCTCCAGACAGAGACCAGACATATGCCAGCTTTGGTGCCAGGACCTAAACTGGATTACATCTTGACCACATCAGGAGTGAAATCTGCTATATGGAATCAATCCTTTAACACACTAAAATTTGATGATACCTGTGTTTGTCGCCATTTTCTCCTGCGCGATGAGCACTTTCTCTGACCCGTTGATGACGAAGTATCCGCCCGGGTCTAGCGGGCACTCGTTGAGCTCAGTGAGATCACGATCTGTGAGCCCGTTGAGCAGGCAGTACGTAGACCGCAGCATGATGGGGATCTTTCCGATGAAGGTCTTCTGATGTTGAGTCTCTATCGGGTCTTCGCCTTCTTTAATCACTGTTTTGGTAATGTCTACGTACAGTGGCGCCGAGTATCTACAAGACAATTTAAATGTTGTTTAGTTAAAGTTAATAATGACGCTTTATTTGTAACTTTAAAGTGTTCAGAAATACATGCTAAAAGAAAATTCGCCTGGACCATGATCATTTAAAAGTAAAAATCGCATATATGTTTTCAGGGACGTCAGCAGCCGTTGAAGAAGACCCCCCCCCCCCCCCCCACTACAATAAACAATCTTTCTGAGAACTCAAAAACGATGATAAAGGTGTCCCCTGGTGAGTAGACTGTTAATACAATATGTGTTCTCTAGCCAGAACCCTATCTCTTATGCCTTAGTGATGTTATACCAAGTATCTGCATGAGAGAGTGTAATATGAAGTTAGTTCCCTGTGTTAGCATTCAAAGAGGTTTGTATGGTAGCTGCCCCATGGTTTCATGGATTTTGATCCATGTATTCCCTATGGCCAGCTTGTTAGGGAAAACCCTGAAGATACAGGGAAGTGATAATGCACAGATTTACAGGGAAATAAGGTATATGGGGTTCTAAATATAGTATGGGGCTGACATGCAGAGATTCTATTAAGGCCTTTAGATAGTAACTGTAAGGACAATGTAACTGTTACGATAATACTTTCATTTTAGAAAAAAATCCCTGATTCCTGGGTTTTCCCTGAAATCTCACATCCCTGAATTATCTATAATGACTTCCTTTAAAGGTATGATATTAGACTTACGTCAGATTCCTTAGCCTGGCTTCATTCGGCATCATGGGACTTGGAGC
Organism: Alentia gelatinosa; assembly: GCA_950022655.1. Lineage (NCBI taxonomy): Eukaryota > Metazoa > Annelida > Polychaeta > Phyllodocida > Polynoidae > Alentia > Alentia gelatinosa. The sequence goes on from OX465582.1 coordinate 88,556,504, forward strand.
ACCATCTTTCTCCCAGTGAGTCGGTTTAGACAGATAAATCTGCTCAAACTTTAACAGGTATCTTGTCTGGAATGAGAGTTAAATATCACAAACATTATTTATAAATAATTCAAGAAATTTCTTTATTATAGATTTATTCAAGGGAAGTCCCTCTACTAAGCTCAACATTTTTCACAACATTCTTGCTATCACTATGCAAGTTGAAATTACACCTTTATAAAGATGTGTCAAAGGTAAAGATAAAGAACCAACCGATATCAAACGGTTTTTAGAATAACATCTAGTGAAATTGTGGATTTCCTCTCATATTCCCAGAGTTGGTTGTTGTTTGGATAGAACTAGATTTTATTATAATATATATAGCCACCTAGATTTTGACGGCTAAAATATGCGTATTAGAAAGGTATTATAACTGTGATCTTCATCACCTTCATCCATCTTTCTTTCACACTTGTGAATTTTATTCACACATTGACAATCTAGATGTATATTATTCTTACTTATTATACTCTATTAATATTACACATTTGAGACACTAATAGAATTATAGGGGATATTTCGATGTACCCCACAACTCGGTCGTACTCTATACTGGCTAAATCGGGAAGGTAGTAGACCGCTAATTGTAAAATGGCGAACCATATCCAATTAAAAAAAAAAGAAAAAAAAAGTTTAACGTCGAATATGTTCTATTATACTTACTTTGGTTTTGAAGGTGACCGACTCTATGATATGAATTAGGTAGAAATCTCACCCCTACAAATTTACCAAGGTAACAGTTCTTTTAGTTCTCACACCACATAGACACGGTATGAGAACGATTGGCCTTTGATATAGCATTAAATCTATAATTATTTCTGTATGTAAACGTAATCGTACCGGTGTTTCAATGGCTCCAGTTGTATGCTGGGCTTCTGCCTGGAGTTCAATTTGCGGCGAATCTTCGACGATCCTCTGAACGGACATCTGAATGAACTCATCGAAGGAGTCAAGTTGCTGTCGTACCAAACCTTTCTCGTCGAAGTAGGAACTGATGACGATCCAGCAGGCTTCCTGCCACAGGTCAGAGGTCACCTCATCCCCCTCATCCTCATCCACAACTTCTAAAAGATTCAAATATTACATTTTTAGTGGATATACTAGCGACTTCGTCGAGTCCGAGTTAGGGGGAAAAATATAGATAAATGAAAAGTCTTCAGGTGATGCGGGAATCGATCACCCTACGCCCGCATCCCTAGCCGCACACTCTGCTGACTGCTCCACAGAGCCAGATGCTGGGCTCAGGTCTTTGAGTGGTGGCTGGAGTGGTGGAGAGGGGGGGGGGGGGGAGGGATATCAGCGGAGTTTTGAAAGGGCTACCAGCAAAAGTTAAGATCCCATTGGTTTCTCACGAGAAAAATAGATCAGAAAACTACAATACTAAACTTTGATTTTGGCATGGCTTGAAATGAATGATAAGAGAAGAAGTTTGTCTGAGTATAGAAATACAAAAAAGAAGAACAGGGTTCGAGTTTTTCACTGCACGAGAATCTCAGTCTCGTGGGCTCTCAGTCTCCAGACAAAGGTCGTGTTCACTCTGTCTCTATGTGCGGGAGCAACTTCAAGCGGATTCTACCAGAATCATAGTTTTTTAGATATAGTAGGTAACAAACACAGGGATGAAGGCAGGACTGAGGAAAAAATCGGAAATTTAAAGCACTTATAAAAAAGAATCATTTATAACATTATTTTGAAACAGAATAGCTATGAATCGACATATATCTGGTGTCGCTGGTGTAAATGAAAATTTGGAATTGTATCATTTGTCGGAAAACTTGCATCCATGCACACAATACACAGACACGGACAACTTACTCAGGGATGTGCAAGAAAGAAAATGATGAATTTGCATATCGGCTCTGACTACAATTATCTTGAACAGGGATATATACATATAACTCTGCATTCACAAGTACACATTTATATATATATTTTATATCACCATATATCAGCTTAGCAATTAAAATCTAAATATGAAATGCATCAGTAACAATACACAGTACAGTGAAATTGATAAGACATGATATTATCAAGAAATGTCACGAAATTTCATATGACTGTGTTTATATGACGTGAGTTGTCTTCATGGAATGATATCACCAAGTAGAGCCTATGTGATATCTGTAGTCGAAGAGGTACCTGGAGAACTGAGCCCGCAAGAGAACTGAGCCAGAGGTGCGAACTGAGCCTTCAGGAGAACTGAGCCTGGGGTTGAGATTTAGCGCTACCAACTGAGCCAGGGCCATGTTTTTCAGTGACGACAATCTATGACATCTATGGACATGTCATACTGAATGCGGAAATTCACTTCCCGTAGGAACTAAGCCATGAAACTTTAACACGAGTAAGGGATACATATGACTAATAATCGTACCAAATATGAAGAAGATCGGACGTACCGATTCACCAATATTTGTGATTGAATTTCCTCACAGCAAACATCTGCTCTGGTGGCCAGTGTATTTGTATTTGTAATGTGACATATTTATTCAGACATTCAGTATTGTAATCTTTGTAAATACTAAAGTAAATTAATCAAGCCGTGAAAACGGGATTCAAGTTTAATAAAATGTGTTGTCGTTATTGTATCATATCTTATCTTAGGTCTCATCCACAATAAAACCCCACTTCTAAACGTATTATTTTTTAAGATAGAGCAAAACGGAGAGCGGTTATGAATTGCAAACGTTATTTCACTTCAGATGCTATAAAATAGAAGTATGTGTGATGAAAACTTGAAAATGGTCTGTTGTAGCTACCACTAGTCTGACTAGAAGCACTACCTACAGCCCAGCACTGACTGAGCCAGGCTCACTTCTCTTGGAGGCTCAATTCTCCTGAAGGCTCAGTTCGCAATCACACCTCTGGCTCAGTTCTCTTGTATTTGTAGATGACAATGAATGCCAGGTAAAGAATTATATGAAAGTGAGTGACGTTTAGATGTTATCCTACCCTGTCACATGTTTTTTTTACTTCATATGTCACCCGTATATAAATATTTTATGGGACAACCATGGCATAGACTATACTATGTCTATAGAGATTTCTATGACGGGTAGGATAAATACGTAGAGTTCCAAGTACTATAGGGTATTTAAAGTTTCTATTACTTTATTACTAGAAACCCAGTATTGATATATCTACTGTCACTGGTAATCTTATTTTGAAAATTGGTGTCTTGAGCCAAGTTGAGGTTCAGTTGAAATATTTGTAAACAAACACTGAAACAGTATATTTCTGCAGCCTTATCTCTAAATTAAGTCTAATGATTGTGGAATGGCAGTTAATTATGTGATCGGTGTGATGCTAAACACGAGAATAACCCAGCAATACTTCGAGAGGTTCAACAACAAGCATTTCATCTCTGAATCTAATGAAGATGCTGGTGAATGTAGATTCATATAAGCAATATACTCTATTATCGCTCAGACCGGCTTTGTTTATTAGTGAAAAAACACTGTTCCTATTTATAACGGACATGATTAGCTTATCTATTGAATACAATACAATTCAATATTATGGAATGCCTCTGAATGTGAATGAATCAAAGAGTTATTTATTAGAAAACCCCCCGATTTCATCACGACAATTGGCGGAGTGCAACTGCTGAAACTGCGTCACGATTGAGCAGTGACCTACTTTTAAACCCGGCATATCAAGACATAAACAAACGTCAAAATGTCGGTAAATACGCACCATCATCCCTATCGTACATCATCTTGATGATTGGTGGGTATCCAATATATGAATTGACGAGTAATAATTCAACAGGTGACGCTGGGAGAGTCTAGATTGAGCTCGATTTAAGCGGAGTTTCCTTCAGGGTCCTCTCAGTCCGCCATCGACTGGCGGAAGCGCGGGACTAGGCATTCTGGGATACTTTATTTTGGCTGTACCGAAAGAGGCGTGAAAACTCACGGATTATCTAAAAGAAAGACAGCACTATAGCCGTTATGGAGCTCTTTGAAGCTCGGGATCACTTTATCGTCCAACATGGGGAGTACGCTCTATGGGCCAATCGCTTCGATGGGTCTTTGACAGCACGATCAGGTAATAACAGTTGGAAGTTATCCTCTTGACGCTACCAGTTCCATTGAAAAATCGCTGGCCCATCCATGTTTACGTTTCTATTGCCACTTGGACTCGCACGTGTGTTCGCTACTCACTGATTCCAGGGGGAAATATGTCATTGCACAGTCTGACACTGTGTTACAGATGTATTCATGGATGTGTCACATCTTGGTTTTCTGCCATAGATCTATCAGTGGACACTGATATGTGGGAGATGACACCTCTGTCAGACTCAGTCCCATCCATTCCTCCGCTGGTAGACAGAGTATCTTGTAAATCTGGTGGAGAGATGACACGAACACACGTGGAGTTTCAGAGCTGTATTCAAAACTGGCTATATCATACAAAAGTCTCAGCTTATAAAGGGGAGAAAACGGCGACCGGATGCGGGCATGTTTTCCCGCCAAAACTCCGCGGACCGTGACCGTTCCGGTCTGACGTCCGCGAAAATATAAATTCACGTTGTAGTTCGGCAAACATTCCGGCCTAGCGGCCGCTTACGTAATATGCGGGCGCGCTCAGAAACGGCCAAACGCCCGCCGAACTACAACAACTCCCAACACAAGTTTTTCAAGTATTTGAAAATAAAGTTTTAAGTTGATAGATTAACTACATTGACACAGATTTCACTATAGCTACAAGATTAACTGCATTGGCATAGGCAGCATAGATATTATTTACAAACATAATTTCACTAGAGCTAAAACTACAACAGCTCCCAGCTACATTGGCATGGATATTATTTACAACATAATTCCACATTAGTAGGCGGACGAGGCATAGCAGTAGAAACCTACTGTAGCACCGACAGGCGCAAACGGAACGAAAAAATTATACCTACATAATTCCACAACATTACATTAACTGCATTGGCATAGGCAGCATAGATATTATTTACTCGAACTGCAAGACAATGAAATTAGTTATTAAAAGGTCCATCTCAGTTTGGTATCCACATTGGGGTAAACACTAGAAAAGCTGCATGTGAGCTTTGGCTGAAACCCTCCGAAAAGAAAACAAAAGTTATACATTGAATTTGTATGGCTAACATAAATTCATCTAAGGCCTTGTCCGTTTGGTAGGAAGGGGGTCGATCCACGCAACGTGGGGAGGGTTCCTCTTCCAATTCCTTCGATAGGCCCAGATGTTTCTTGTCAGTCCACCTTCTGGAAAGATAAAAATGAGCCGCAGTACTACCAGTCACCATAGATCAGTTAACCCCCAGACATGGGGGGGGGGGGAGAAATTTGCTCTAGGGTAGTTCGAGGGATTTCTAGCCGTCTGGAGATGCAGGCAGTGGTTGATTTAGCTAAGGATGTTCAGGGCTGAAGTGAGGTTCTGGAGCTGTACTATATCCTTTAATTTTTTTTCTAATAAATAGTCTGGAGGCATTTACCATAGATATGAGTAATAGCAAAAGGTGGCTCACCGAGCTGGTTTATTTGGCCCTGTAGCTGTTTCACATCCTTGGAGGTGGCCATTCCCACCAGGTATCTGCCCGCGATGCCAACGGTGTCGACAGGGCCCCACTTGTTGGGCGGGACGGCATGCGGCTGCTTTTCCCTGTGGTCAAGGCCGACCCCTGCTGGATTTTGAATGCAGACAGTTCCAAACGAGCTATTCACAGCTGTCGGTTTCGGCTGAGCATGATGTTTGCTGATTCTCTGAAAAACCCCTTAACGTGGAGATCCAGCATCCTTCAGCAGGGTATCTGAATCAGAGAAGGTTACGCACAGTACTAGGGTCGACAACAACAGAAACCAAGTTTAGTGTACTTATCATCTCGAGTGTACGCTGGAGAAGAACAGACATGGGCTACAGCAAACCAGGTGTAAATATATTGTAACTGAAAGGAAAAGGTTATTTTCGCCGGGAGGTGGTTTGCCTACCAGAACGGAGACAGGGGCCGGTGTAGGTAGGGTCTGGTGGGGCAGGCAAGGCTGGTGCTCTGGAACGAGTGACCGGCCGGTTCATTAAGGCAGGAGGGGATATGGTTTGTGGGTGAATGAGACTGGAATCCGTTTTACTGAGTGACGCTGGGACGTGCGGTGGGTCCGCACGCTGCCGGGAGGAACGACGGGGTAAAGTTGCAGGAACTGATTTCGCGCGCCTCTGCGCAGGAGTTCTTTGTTTTGCAGAGGGCCTATGTTGTGCAATGGGGTTGTTCGACCGGCTAGCATTGGAGCGTGGACCGGCATCGATGCGGTCTAGAAGCGGGCACAACTCGGGCTGGTCACGCAATGAAGGTCTAGCTGCGGGGGCCGCAGTTGACACGGGGGTCCCTGTTGGTGGGGATTGTGATGGACGGATAGGGGTGGGTTGAATGTTTACGTCTGGGACCAGGCGACCGGCAGCCCTGCGGGCTGCCAGCGCATCACCATACGTTGGGGGATTGCACGACGGAGTTGTGGGACGAGAGGTTTTTCGAGGGCAGATGGTCGGCACAGTAGACCGGCCTGACCGTCCACAGAGGAGGACGCGCCCGCGGAACTGTGGTGGAGCCAGGTTAGCGGCTCTTCGGGCTGCCAGCGCATCACCATACGACGGGGGATTGCATGAGGGGGCTGCGGGTACCATAGCCCGCTGATGCGAGGGAGGACCAGACCGAGCACAGAGGAGTGGACGTCTAAGATCCTTGGGACGGGGCGGAGCCAGGTTAGCGGCTCTTCGGGCCCCCAGCGCATCACCATACGACGGGGGATTGCATGAAGGGGCTGCGGGTACCATAGCCCGCTGATGCGAGGGAGGACCAGACCGAGCACAGAGGAGTGGACGTCTAAGATCCTTGGGACGGGGTGGGTGAAGGTTCGGCGGGTATTGTTTCAAGAACCGAGACCGCTGGGACACAGGCAGCGCCTGTTGGATTGCTTCTCCTCCCACAGAGGTGTCCTTTTTCAATCGGTCGATGTTCGCAATTTGAATTCTGCCATCCCCCTTTGATATGGCCGCTACCGGGCCGTTTAGCTGGTGTATTCGGTACCCGATTTCGAACTTCGGGTCGAGGGGGGCCGCATTGGGCTTGTGGAGCAACACCTTGTCTCCTATCGCAAACAATGGAGCGCGGGGGCGTTTATCCAACCGGGCCTTGTTGACTTGCTGTTGTTTCATCAAGTTCCCCTTGGTTGCATCATATGCCCGGTTCAGACTTCTGACCCTATCCTCCAGCACATTCGGGAAGAACTTGGGGTTTGCACTCCCCAGGTTGGCTGCTGGTTTGGTGGGGGCCCTACCAAACTGCAGGAAGAAAGGGGTAAACCCAGTTGCGTTCGAAACAGTGTTGCGGTGGGCTGCAAGGGTGGGCCCCAAAACGTCCTCCCATGCATTTCCCCGGGCATTAACCATCTTCGCCATGATGGTTTTCAGGGTTTGATTGAACCTTTCTGTCCGCCCATTGGTCGCGGGGTGGTACCCAGAGGTGAAGCACACCCTGGTTCCCAAACCCTTGAGGAAGCCTTCCACGAGGGAGTTCTTGAACTCTGCCCCACGATCGGAGATTAGCATCTGCGGGGGGCCGAACCGGGGGATGTATTCATCATGCAAGTATCTGAAAACCAATTCAGATCCTTTACTAGGTAGAGGTTTCACCTCCGCCCACCCCGAACAGTGGTCAATAAGCACTAGGCAGTATCGATTCCCCTTTGACGAGATCGGAAGAGGCCCAATCATATCAATGCCTACGATCTCCCCCGGGAAATGGGGGATTGGCATTGGGGAAGACTCTGGGTAGTACCGCTTACGTTTATGTGACAGGCACTCTGGACACTCGGAGAGTACAGAGAAGATCTCCTTACTCATCCGAGGCCACCGGTATTTCTCGTTCAACCGGGCCAAGGTTTTGTCGACACCTTGGTGCCCCACCTCTATGTGCGCACGCCTGACCAAATCCCGGGTCATTTGAGGTGGGACCACTATCCGGGGATAGCCGGTTCCCTTGTGGGGGGCCTCGACCGTGTACAGGACATTACCGTAGACAGTGTAATTGTCCAGATCATCCAATCCCTTGTTGTACTCGGGAAGCTGTACCTGATATCGGATCAAGGATGCTTTGTCTAGATGTGGATCGGTCCACATCAGCGGGGGACCTAAGCCGACGGCTCTGGTCTGCCCACGGGTAACCGCCGATTGTTCTGCGCGGGGTAGGGCGGCCTTGCTGGCAGGGAGACGCGATAACATGTCTGCGCGGACGTTGTGGCACCCACGTCGGTACTCTATAGGGGCTCCGAACTCAGCGATGAGGACTGCCCAACGCTGGATTTTGGTATTCTGCACCTCTGACAAGAAAAGGGACTTGAGGGGTTTGTGATCTGTGAAAATGGTGAACTGTGACCCCTGGAGGTACACCCGAAGTTTGTTTAAGGCGAAGATAACAGCATACGCCTCCTTTTCGATGGTGGCCCATTTTTCTTGGGCGGGGTTCAACCTCTTGGATATGTACTGAATAGGGCGTTCGACACCCTCATCATCTCGTTGGGTCAGAATGGCTCCTATGCACAGATCGGACGCATCTGTGTATAGCTGAAATGGCCTTGAGAGGTCAGGGAATGCCATGACTTGGCTGGACACCAATGTGTCCCTCAGTCCCTCCCATGCACTGTGTGTGGACTTGTTCCACTCAAAACGGGCATTTTTCTTGGTCAAATCGGCCAACGGGGCTGCCAACTCTGCGAAGTTGGGGATACACTGCCGATAGTAGTTAGCCATCCCCAGAAACCTTCTGATACCCTTCACATCACGGGGCGGAGCCATTTCCTTGATGGCAGCTACCTTGTCTTCATCCGGGCGGATCCCCTTGGTCCCTACAATGAACCCAAGGAGCTTGATCTCATCAGCACGGAACTGGCATTTCTGAGAGTTCACTGTGAGGTTATTCTCCTCTAGGGTCCTGAGAACCTGTCGGACATGTTCCTCGTGATCGTGTTCGTTCCGTGAATAAATCACGATGTCATCAAGGTAGACCAGCACGAACTTGGACAGGAATGGTCCCAGCACCTTGTTGATATGTCGCTGCCAGACCGCCCCACTGTTCTTTAACCCAGCAGGCATCACATTCCACTCATACAGACCCATGTGAGTCGCCATGGCTGTCTTTTCCTTGCTGTCCTCGTCTACCTCTATCTGCCAATATGCCGATTTCAGATCCATGGTAGTAAATACCTCGGCTCCCTGCAGTTGATCAAAGATGTCCTGCACTACGGGCATCGGATGAGCATCCTTGACTGTGATGGCATTTAGTCTGCGGTAATCGACGACGCAGCGTGCAGACCCATCAGGTTTCGGTACTATCAATACCGGGGATGCCCAGGGGCTGGAACTAGGGCGTATCAGCCCTTTTTCCAACAATTTGTTAATCTCTCCCTCCACCACCCGTCTTTTCTGGAGGGGAACCCTATACGGCCGCTGACGGACCGGCTGGACATTTTCGGTGGTGATAAACATCTTCACCCCTTGGGCCCGACCAAGGGGTTGGTTATCACGTGAAAACACATTCGGGAAAAGTCCTGCCCATTTGTCGAGGTCACTGTGCACCCCACACATGTCCTCACTCTCATCTAAGGGACCAGCCCACTGGTACGTTTCCCTCATGACACGAATCAACCCCTTCACACAATCTACGCTAGCTTCTAGAATCCTTAACCCATCTATTCCTAAGAGCACATCGTGCATCATACTATCCACTATATACATGGGGATGTGTTTCCCCTTGAGTCCTACAAGGGCCACCCCTCTAGTAGGGATATCGTGGCCCGACAGTGATTTCAATTTGACCCCAGGGGTCAAAAAGGGAGGGAGGCCCTTTTTGGTGACCAGGTGTCTCCAGACATCTGTCCTGATCATAGAGCGGCATGCGCCGGTGTCGGCCAGGGTGCTCAGCCTGAGCCCATTGGTTTCCAAAAGAAACGTTACCCGACCGTCCGGCGCGCCAATTAGTTTCCCTGGTTGATAGGATAGGTGTTGAACAAATCCATCTGTGGGGCCGATCCCCATCCAGGGTATTCTAATGCAGGGTTGTTTGTTACAGGGGCGGGGGCGACCTGGCCCCACACTGGGTGCGCTACAGCAGCTTGCTGGGGAGGGACGCCCTGGCTCCAAACCGGAAAGCCCACGGCGGCCTGTGGAGCTGGCAATTGGCGACAATCACGCTCAAAGTGTCCGATTTTCTGGCATTTCCAGCATCGGACTTGGGACCCAGATTGTCCCTTGTTGTTGTTCTTGTTGCCGTTGCGGCTGCCGCCATTCCCCTTTTCACACCCACGGCCCTTGCCCTGACCAAGGTCCCCCCTTCCCATGTACATGTTGAGTACCATAGGGGCAGGTGTTCGGGGATCGTACTGGGACATTGGATACCCGCTCTGCGGGTACCCATTCGGCTGCAAGCCTGCGGCGGCCTGCACATACGGGCCGGCCTGGTATGGATTTTGGTGACCATGGCCATAGGGGTCAGCTCCATGTTGGAACGGAGTACCGGATGGCACAGATGCAGCCATCTGCTGAGGGGCCGGTGGCACTGCCAGGGCCTCCAATTTCCTCTCGAAGCTCTTCATCTGCTGTTGCAGAGACTTGAGTACCTGGCTAGCTTCATCAACGGCCTGCTTCGGCTTCCCTGGTCTCGTCAGGGAGGCGGCCTCGATGGCCTCAGTTTGCTCTGCGTCGAATCGCCCGAGCGATCTTGCAGCGAGGCATGCGGAGTTGCATGCCGCTGCCAAATCCTTAGGCTCCGACATGTCAATGTGAGCCTGGATCGCGCGATCACTGAGTGCCGACACAAACCTTTCCACAATGTGGTCTTTGTGGCCAGTTTCATCTAATTGCTCCGGAGTGTAAGCTAAGCGTACCGCTTCCCGAAACCGGTTGCAAAATTTTCTCATTTCCTCCCCAACTCCCTGCCTCATCCGGGAGACCCGGGCGCGGAGGGCTCGCTCTTCCTCCTTCCCCAGAAAAGCTTCTATTACTTCCTTTCTTACCCCATCCCAAGTAATCTCGTCAGGCTTTAGCCGGCACACAATGCTGTGTATGAAAGTCGATAGAGCCCCTTGTGCCGAATACAAGACCATCTCTATAACGAGAGGATCAGTGGCCTTTGATGCTGTTATTGCGGCCTCCACCATGGATAACCAATCCCGCAGTATTTCGGTGTCAGAACCATCACAGTTCTTGGAAAACCCCCTGGAATGGAGTTCCAGTTGACGCCTAATACAGGTGTTCATATCGAGGTTGAGTCGTTCCTCGGCACGATCGACCATGGTGATACCCTGTAAATTTATTTATTTTTTTAAACCCAAGTGCCGACGGGACTGCTCAGTGAATTTTGCGGAGATATTCTCCGTATTTTCAAATTCGAACGTCAACAGACACGCTGGATAGTAACGGAGGCAGACGGTTTAAACCTACGAATTTCGCGGAGATACGTCCCGTATTTTCGAATTCAACCGCCGAGGGGACCGTTCAGTGAATCTTGCGGAGATATTCTCCGTATTTTCAAATTCGAACGTCAACCAACACGCTGAATAGTAACGCAGGCGGACGGTTTAAACCTACGAATTTCGCGGAGATATTTCCCGTATTTTCGAATTCAACCGCCGAGGGGACCGTTCAGTGAATCTTGCGGAGATATTCTCCGTATTTTCAAATTCGAACGTCAACAGACACGCTCAATAGTAACGCAGGCGGGCGGTTTAAACCTACGAATTTTGCGGAGATATTTCCCGTATTTTCGAATTCAACCGCCGAGGGGACCGTTCAGTGAATCTTGCGGAGATATTCTCCGTATTTTCAAATTCGAACGTCAACAGACACACTCAATAGTAACGCAGGCGGGCGGTTTAAACCTACGAATTTCGCGGAGATATTTCCCGTATTTTCGAATTCAACCGCCGAGGGGACCGTTCAGTGAATCTTGCGGAGATATTCTCCGTATTTTCAAATTCGAACGTCAACCAACACGCTGAATAGTGACGTCGGCGGGCGGTTTAAACCTACGAATTTCGCGGAGATAGACCTACGTCCCGTATTTTCGAATTCAACCGCCGAGGGGACCGTTCAGTGAATCTTGCGGAGATATTCTCCGTATTTTCAAATTCGAACGTCAACAGACACGCTCAATAGTAACGCAGGCGGGCGGTTTAAACCTACGAATTTCGCGGAGATATTTCCCGTATTTTCGAATTCAACCGCCGAGGGGACCGTTCAGTGAATCTTGCGGAGATATTCTCCGTATTTTCAAATTCGAACGTCAACCAACACGCTGAATAGTGACGCAGGCGGGCGGTTTAAACCTACGAATTTCGCGGAGATAGACCTACGTCCCGTATTTTCGAATTCAACCGCCGAGGGGACCGTTCAGTGAATCTTGCGGAGATATTCTCCGTATTTTCAAATTCGAACGTCAACAGACACGCTCAATACTATAGTAACGCAGGCGGGCGGTTTAAACCTACGAATTTCGCGGAGATATTTCCCGTATTTTCGAATTCAACCGCCGAGGGGACCGTTCAGTGAATCTTACGGAGATATTCTCTGTATTTTCAAATTCGAATGCCGACGGGAGCGCTCAGTGAATTTTGCGGAAGTAGTAACAGAATGGGTTATAACTTACAGGCTTTTAAAGTTATCTTCTTTGTGTTTCGAGCTCTCCCTCTCCACCAAATTATACATACACTATACTGCACTATACACCACCGTATACACACAAACTACACTTACCCGGCTGGTGTTCAGGATACGTCCTATCCTGGCAAGATCGCCACTGTAAATCTGGTGGAGAGATGACACGAACACACGTGGAGTTTCAGAGCTGTATTCAAAACTGGCTATATCATACAAAAGTCTCAGCTTATAAAGGGGAGAAAACGGCGACCGGATGCGGGCATGTTTTCCCGCCAAAACTCCGCGGACCGTGACCGTTCCGGTCTGACGTCCGCGAAAATATAAATTCACGTTGTAGTTCGGCAAACATTCCGGCCTAGCGGCCGCTTACGTAATATGCGGGCGCGCTCAGAAACGGCCAAACGCCCGCCGAACTACAATCTGACCCCAGAAACAGCTGATTTCTGGTTTAGTTCATAGTGAACTTGATCTGAGTGTAACAGAGCCACTGTTTTGTTTCATCTTCATTACTAAGACACTACCAGCTATCTTGATACTATAATATACTTTTCTATACATGTCAAATCGTTCAATGATATAACTTTTTAAAGGGCATTATGGAATGACACTTCCACAATGACAGGCCCAATTTTGGTAGCACTGACCTACAGAACTTGGCACCCGGCAGAACTCGTCCCATCCATTCTGGTAGAACTCGGTCTTGTGAAGAACTGAACATTGGTTTTTCTAGAAGAATGCCGCCCTGAAGAAGAACTTGTCCCTTGTAGGATTTAATGACTATTCTTTCTAACATCAAAGAGTGGAGACACTCTTTGGTTGCGTTGATGCTTTGTTGCTATTTAAATTATATTATTTAAAAAAATACGAACTAGGTATGGCACCTGTGTAATAAGTCAAATTTGTCTTTGATATATTATTTTGATTTTCAAAATTTACCTTAAATTATCATAATTTCAGATGTAGTTCAGTTGTCATTAATTTAACATATTCAGGTTTATGTATGATTCATATACCAGTATTGTCTTTGTGTAAAGAAATTTCAATTATCTTAAAACATTATCTCTTGTGTGCCTAGCCAGTGTAACCAGCCCCGTCCCTCAATGGAGATTTTTTTTTCCTCTCTTCCATGAATATTACAATTGTTTACAATGGTGGTATAACACAAATCATCATCTCAGATAAGGGGTGAATACTAAATCTTTTGGGTGCTGAGTTCTCCTCGGGCCAAGTTCTCTTCAGGGCCGAGTTCTCTGGTATCTGTGCAATCACATTCTTCCTGTTCTTCTTTGGATATTAAGGGTTGGGATTTAGGTCAGTGTTTAAGGCACTGAACATGTAGGACTTTGTGGATTCGAGTCACATTGTAGCCACCTTTCTCCTCTATACCCAGCAGTGGTAGATTTACTGCTATATCAAAGGCCAGTCATTCTCATACCATGTCTATGTGGTGTGGGAAGTAAAAGACCTCTCACCTCGATAGATGTGTAGGGGTGAGATGTCTGCCTAAATTCATCTCTTAGATTCGATCAACATCAAAACCAAAGTAAGTCTAATAGAACATATGATATTTGATGTTAAACTACCCAAACAACAACAATTCTCGGGAGCGGAACGTTCAACCCAAAACGAGGCAAAGGGTTAAACCAATTTTCGGAACCCTAGCTTTCTGTTATTATCGCTCGATCGACGAAACGTAAATCGATGTTTGAACTTTCTGTAAATGAATAATATGCATAATCAAAGGTAGTTTGATGTGTTTCTAGCAAGATATATCAATAAACTCTGTGGGATAGAAGTTTGAATGTCTGAATCTGCACATTTATGTTCTTTTGAGCAAGTTTTTATTTTGACATTTGTAGCAGCCTGTCATTGCATTTTCGGCAGATTTCTGGAAAAAAGACCAAATAAAACAATCATTGCAAAACAAATTGATAAAAAAAAACACCACCAAACACCTTCCCCTACTCTTCATCTCCATTCCATTTTTTGTTTGATGTCTCTATGTTGGATATCTACTGAGATATTACCAGAGACAAACAGTGAATTTAACATTGGTTGCTATGGAGTGAAAAGTTATTTAACCCTTCGCGCGTACGAGAGTGCACTGCACCACTTTACCGAAAATAAACTGGACAGCTATATACCTGAGTAGCGCAGTGTTCGTTTTTGCGGCCGGACCTACCCGTTATTACGTTGCGTGACGTCATCGCCGCTCCCGAGAATCCTTGGATATTTGTATTTTTGGTGTTAATATGAAAATGCTTATGTAGGATAATTAAAATTATGCAGACGGCTGCTTCAAATCAGTGGAGAATTGTGTGTTTTAAAATTTGAGTGCGGTTCTAGAATTATCTCACCCCTTTCAATGACATCAAATAGCATCACAATATAAGAATAATTCAAATTACTTCACACATCTCCGCTGTCTATTGTCACATGTTATTATAGTTGGTTTCTGACAACATAATGATCTTGGAACAAATTCTCAAAGGTGTTAGTAGTTATAGGACACATAGCCATTGTGTTATGGAAGCGGCCATCTTGTCCCCGACATCAAACAAAGCACCAAGTGGCAGGTCCAGTTATCAATGGATTTTATCAAAAATACTTACTTTGGTTTGCCATAGAGGGGTATTATCCTCATCTCAGGAATATCTATAGATTATAACAGCAGATGATAGTGATTGTCCCCTGACTACAGTGGAGCTATCTTATGATTTCCTGGCGGATGATAGCGGAATTAGCTGTCACTCTGTGCCCTATATGTATTCATTCAATTCTGGAACTTAGCTCTTATATATTTTTTATGAATCAATGCTGCCTCAGAGAAGATTATAGGTATCCAGTGATATTTATCAGGGACTGTATATAACAGGACATTGTGGGTGACTTAACAGATAACATACCTATTCAGTCTGATAACAGACCTATTCAGTCTGTTTGTTGATAAATACTCAGGATTTAACGCTAGACGGCGTTAGTGCTAGAGGCCGATGTCAATAGACACAATAGGAGTCAGGGAAACGGACATACCTGTATGTAATCTTAACCAGTGAGCTTTAAGGAGGGTGGTTGTGGCCCATTAGATTTTAGGTCAACTCTCGACTGTAGACACTGTCCCAAGGCGCTATAAATATCATGTAAGGAGGTCAGGGTGAAGGTCGTGGTTTGCTCCGAATGCAGTCATTGGCTATTGGGACTACTCTATTCCTTATATGGTGGTTAATACTAGGGGACAACTCCATGCAGTTAAGATACCTTTCTCTCTAATGTATCGAGATATACTAGCTTGCAGTTTCTGAAATACGACTAACATACTTGTTATATCGGTTATGGGTGTAATAGATTTTCATAATAATATATCAAATAGATCCTCATAAAATGGTCATTATAAATAAAGGTGTTATTGACGTCTAGAACAAATCAAGAAATGAAGAGAGAAACTTTTGTGGCACTAGTTTACAATGTACATGATGCCAATGACTATTTATAAGATTCTCGATCCAGTTCTATGTAACTATGCCATGTTTGATAGACAAATAATATTACCATAATTTTTTTAATCTGCATGGTCGTATCCCCCTCGTGATTGATGCTTAGTAATATTTGAGCAGATACGAGGATATTGCATACTGCCAACCACGAGGAGAAGACGACCATGCAGATCAAGATTATGGTATTGTTATTCAGCATTTGAAATATAAGTTATCAAAGGAAAGACAAAGTAGCCATAATATTCTCATGCACTACTTTGCGATGTGTAGGTTCTATAGGCTTAGCCTGAAGACTCTGCATTAGGTGGGAAATAAATGAGGACAATAATGATATTCACTCTCATTGTTTTCTCCATTTCAGGATCGGATATATGTACCGCATGGAACCCAATATGCCTCGGCAGAGTGGAAGGTATTATTGGAAAAATGCGCATTCATCCAGGTAAGTCAATTAACTAAGAAAGCGGCCATCCATAAAGAATGTATACTGCACTGAGGGGATTTGGGAACTTTTAGAAATTTTGCATATGCTCCCCCTTCGTTCTAGTGCGTACAAGATTAGAAGGGGGTGGGGGGTCTAGGGTCCAACATTTCAGAAATTCTGCGTATGTACTTTCTGGATGGCCTCAAATGAATTGATGAGTGTTTAATCTGTGTCCCCCATTCGCCATCGAGTTTGGAGTGAGCAGTAATATGAACGAGGCGATAGACGAGTGAATATCCTGAAGCGCTCCAAACGAGATGGTGAACAGGGACTTAGACCAAGCATGAATATGTTTATGATTTTATCTTAGCCTGGAAATATTCATCTGTTTATTACCCATTGAGTATGAGTTACCGTACTCGCAAGCCTGTAGAGTACAAGTTCCTAACATTAAACCTATGGATGTATATACCAGGCTAAGATAATGATAACTCCGTCATTCTACCCTGCAACTTCTCGCTATTGTTCCTGCACTACGAGTTTCAGATCAAGTAAGGCCACGCCGACTACAGGATGGATTTACCAATATTATGTTTGGAGCTAACAAGTATTTTCTATATAGATGATGTTGTTAATGCAACAAACCTAAGGATACTTACGACTTCTTGAGTCTTGTCTATTCATTTAACCTACCCCTCATATAAATCTCCATAGACGTAACATGGTGTGACTTGTATGCCACGGTTATGCCATAGATATTTATATGCAATGGGTGACATATGAAGTTGAAAACATGTGACAGTGTAGGATAAAATCTAAACGTCACAAAATTTTATATATTGTTTACATGGCATTTGTTGTCTTCTGCTACAGATATCATTCAGCTCCACTTCGTGATATCATTCCGTATAGATAACTCACACCATATAAACAATTATATGAAATTCTGTGATGTTCCTTGATTATACATAAGATATTATCATTTATTATCATGATTTCAATCATACATCAATATTTCCTCTCATACTTAGTCAGGGGTAGTTATAACACAGTGTGATAATATAGTCTTATTAAATGAGCCTGGGTTGAGTCACTAGTCGAGCATATGACAAGCTTGTACGTCTAGAACCAAATCAGATATGACGCAAAGTATTCTAGACGTGGCAATAGAAACCTCTGTATCAAGCCGATGTTACCCTGTTAATGATAACTTCCTGTCAGTTTAAACCAAGTTACTATAGTGTCTCCAGGTCAAACATCGTTCTGGGTCAGACGGAAAATTCAGATATGACACAAACGTCACGCCCGCTACACACCCAGGAGAACTGGAAGTAATCTAGAAATATCCAGACTTTTCTGAGAAGTGTGTAGCTACAGTGGTCGTATTTAGATCGACCGACCAGCCCTCCCTCAGACGGTTACTGGAGAACTCAGGTTACTGGAGAACTCGACCCGAAACCAACTTGACCCGTAGTTGTCAGGAGAACTTGACCCGTTTTGGAGAATTCGATTGGTGAACTCGACCCTTTTCAGATACTTGTAATCCCAGTTTCTTATAAAAAATAAGGTCTGACTAGTTAGAGTTTAGACTAATAAACCAGCGGATTTGAAAAATAAGTCCAGTTATGTTTAGGAATCGGGTTAGGGTTAGGGATAGGGTCAGGTTTAGGGCTAAGGATGGGGTTAGGGTTAGGGTTATAGTTAAAGATAGGGTTAGGGGAAGGGTTTTCTATTTGTTTCCTTCCCCAGAGAAGTTCAAATTAAGGACTAGGATAACATACTTCCTATTAAATATAATATTCATCCACCCTTGTAATAAAATACTTTGAGTTGGGAAGATGTAAAACGGGTCGAGTTCGTTACAGGTCGAGTTCCTCTAACGGGTCGAGTTTCTGACGGGTCTAGTTCTTAAAACGGGTCAAATTCTTTACAGGTTGAGTTCGTTACGGGTCGAGTTCTTCTAACGGGTTGGATTTCTGACGGGTCGAGTTCTTCTGACGGGTCGAGCTTCTGATGGGTCGAGTTTTCTAACGGGTCGAATTCTTTACAGGTCAAGTTTGTTACGGGTCGAGTTCGTTTCAGGTTGAGTTCTCCAGTTCTCACTCAGACTAGTATCACTCTTCAGGTAGAAATATTACGATATGGACAGGTTTAATCAGAAACAGTACGATTCAACATTGCGCTCATTGGAGTGGAACGGACCGGGAAGTCCTTTCTGATATTTTACATTGACTTTTTTTTTTTTTTTTTTTTTTTTTACATTGTTGACTCCATCAAGCGCCTGTTGCACATTTATAACTCATATATTAGAGAACAAAAGCGAACGTTTCTATTTTTTACAGTTGGTACTTTTAGCAGTGGGTTACTGCGTATATTTAGATCCCACCCACCTTAAGGTAGGGACCTTCGAACTTCATACTAGGTCAAATTCCTTGAGACAATTCTGGATGTAAATGACCTTCAAGTAACTGCTGCGAAATTATAAATAAAGAGTTGAACTGTGAGACGACACCTTTTATAGAGTTTAGATACTAATTTCAAGTTCAATGATATATGTTCTCTAAAATACTCGCCATATAGTAGGCGATCTCCCGTATCGAAGTCACCTACAGATAAACAGACCAGACAAAGGAAACAACTGTTCAAAAGACGCCAAAAAACAGGACATTTCATCACACATACATGACATATACAGGTACTGGTATCTTTGGCGCTAGGTCACATTCAAGCGTTATACGTACCACTTATACCTTTAACAATTGAGTATAATAAAAAAAAAACACATGAACGATAAAGAGATATATTCTACACTTTCTTTGAAGCATTGAAGTCCACATGGAAGGGACAAATTACAGTTTAAGAATCTACTTATAGATTTCCCTGCCAGGGAATCATTTGAATACTGGGAAATTATAGGTTTGGTCCTTCCTTACACAGAATAAATACAACGCATGAACTAGCTTATGATGTTCTCTGTATTCTGGGGGCAGAGTTCACCAGGACCTATTTGTCGTACTTTGACCTTCTACATGAAGTGTATAAATACTTCAAAGATCTGAATCTACAATGCCAGTATTTTAAAGGCATGTGATATTACATTACAACCAAATCAATATTAGCACCGGTGGAGGGTTCAGGCTAGACTGGCCCCAGTCCCTCCATACTCTTCGCTGGGATACTATGGAGAAACCAAACAAGAGTTAGTCGTGTTGTTGTTTATCGCACAACGGCAAGATCGCGTATTACTGCGCGAGGTTTAGAATGTATCCTACCCCGCCCGTCTAAATTACTTCTACATTAACAAATGACGTCATTTGTCAAGTGTATACCACTAGAGCAGTATTTTTCATTTTTCTGAACTCCACACCGAATACAGTGACCCAATGTTGAGCCTATGGAATTTTTTATTAGGGGTAGGATAAAGGCTCCAGTCCCTGCATCCTATGGCTACCCTCCTCGCTAGGATACAGGCTCCAGTCCCTGCATCCTACGGCTACCCTCCTCGTTGGGACTGGTACAATCAGTAATGGTGTTGGATTTCTGGTGCTGTTCAGGTCCAGTATTCCCAAGACTCTCCATACAGATATCTTGGCTACTGGTCAGGATATCTGCTGGGAGATTGATACCCTCTCACTTTGATCTCAATCGAGACAGAGTCAGGAGCAGGCAAAATTTATTGCTATGACAACAAAGGCAGCCATGGAACTGGAGGAGGGGGACGGGTAGGAGGAAGTATAGGGTTAGAGGGAGCGGCTTGGAGCCATAAACAGGAGATTCTGTTCATAGTGGACAAGTCTTTGATTCATGGGCCAGTCAGAGAAGGATACATACTTTAATGAACATAATTTTTTTTTTTTTTTTTTTTATAATTTATTACTCACAATTCATCCTGACGGATGGTTTTACATTGCGGTCCTCCACTCGGTTTCGATGGTGTCGAATACATTTGCTGCATACCATTAATGCTCGAAAAACATAGATAGTAAGTGAAATGAGATGGGTTGATGAGATGACTGATACTGTGTTTAATCATTTAATGAATGTTCATAATCAAAGACTTGAGCAAGTCTAGGTTCAGGCCACCCTCTGTTCTGAGCAAACTCTATATACTATATATACTACATGTATGTGATACCTTCATACAGGTAATACTATGATATAGACACTGACATAACCACACAAACACCCCACAAACGCCTACCTTGCACCTACTGAATCCTACGTAGGCCAATGCGTGGTGTCTGATTGTCTAGACACCAGTCTACCCGCCTCACACACTATATACAAGTAATCAAGATAATCTGGAGTATTGTCCCCACATTGTCCCATCAGATTTTATAAGGTGACCCTCCTTTGTGACCCCTTAAGCGAGGTTAAGAAGCATTCTGTACCAAAATGACTGTCCCATTAAGCGGGGTGGCCCCTTAATCAGGGTTAAAATAAACTCTTAATAGAGGAGACAAGTTCTTTTCCAAGAAAATTGTCTCCTTAATTGGGGTTAAAATAAACCTTTAATAGAAGGGGAAAATTTCTATTCCAAGCAAATTGGCCTCTTAATTAAGCGGGGTGTCCCGGAAGCGGGGTTTTACTGTACTCAACGGGCGTTGAGTACGAGTTCCCAATGCAAAGTCTATGGGGGAAAATACCAGGCGTGAGAAAACCGTGCAGCCGTGATGATTGCCATCAGGTTAGTTCGGGCGCTCGCCGGCAGGTGCTCAGGTGTGGTATACTCGAGCCATACTTTATTTATGGTGGAGGAAAGTAGGGGCAGAACGAGAAGGTCAGTCAAGTCTATCGTGGTAGACCACGCAAGCAGACTCCCTCAAATATGGAACAAGAGACTTTATAGTTTTCCTCACGTTTTTCCCATTTTGGAAGCAGGTGCATTCTTGCGCGGTCATCAACCATATTGAGTTATTTAATCAGACTGATTGGTCATTTAGTTTGGTGTTTTTTTTATTTGTTTTTTAAAATACTTTTTTAAAGTCTTTTTAAAGAGTTGATTGAAATGAACAAATATGAATGCACATATCGCTTACCTTTAACACAATTATCGGCGAAAATTACAACAATAAAGTCTAGACATAATTCGGTTGCCTGAAAGCTTTAGGATGAAATATATTTTACAGAATAACTCTAAGATAAATATTTTTTGCTTGTCTGGTATTTTTACCACGTCCTATTAAATCCTAAATCTCATTTGGGTAAGAGAAATGAAGCCATCACTCTCCTCATATAATTTGAATTGTATAAGAATTGGCTATGACAACTCTTAGTAAGCCGAAAAAACTTCATAGAATTCGAAGAAAAATCTGTAGAATAAACTAATAATTCCCATACCTATTCAACATTAAATTCCACTATTTTTCGGTTGAAACGAGAAGTGCTATTAGCCTCGTATCGTAAACCACCCATTAAATTCCACCAAATGCCAATCATATCCCCATTTTTGCACGCGTAATATTTGATAATGCAGAGACCACAGCCGTAACAGTTTTCTCGTTCGGATGCCCGGTCCAAGCCTGTGCTGTGAGAGTGCAGGTGCCATCGCGTGCGCGCCGAGCATTTTTTCTCGCCCACTAAAAGTCATGTCGGGATTTCACGATCATTTTACTGCCGCGGGGGTGATTGGGATAGCTTGCACTGCCTCCACTTCCGGGTGGAGGTTGGAAGCCGAGAAGGCCATTGTATGCACCCGCAAATAAATGTGTGGGGCACCTCCATGTTAAGTGTGTACATCTGTATGAACATCAAATTATAAAACCCGCTGCTGTTTTATAGGCAGTTTAAAGGCATTGGCACTATAGAGCAAACCTATGAAAGTTTACGTTTAGAGATCATATACGGATATGTTGTAATATCTACCTAATACAAAGTGTCCATAGAAAAAAATAGGGAGTGTGTATCACCATACCTGGAGCATACAGATATATCCATCTAATACCTAATTGTCCCTAGAAAACATGTGGGCAGCGTGTATCACCATACCTGGAGCATACAGATATATCCACTTAATACAAAGTATCCATAGAAAATTCATGGGCAGTGTGTAGCTACATACCAAGAGCATACGGATAGGTTGTATGTTTCAGCTTGCAAAAGCCAGCACATAAGGAAAAATAGTGCGTATGATAAATAGTGCATAAAGAAATGAACTAATATCAGTACGCTACTTGTCAGGAAAAGGTGGATGATAAATACAATATTGACTGGTTTCAGATAAAAGCGGTTGTATATTCCTCAGAGTTAACTCTGCAATATCCTCGCATGTGGTCGGATATTACTTTGCGTCAACTCCTCGGAGCATACAGTCGCTTGTATCTGAAACCAGTCAATATTGTGTATTTATCCACCGGCAAATATATGCGTGGGGCACCTCCACTCGTTAAGTGTGTACATCTGTATAGACATCAAATTATAACACCCACTGCTGTTTTATTGGCAGTTTAAAGGCATTAGCACTATTGAGGAAACATATGAAAGTTTAGGGTTAGAGACCATATATATACGGATATGTTGTAATATCCACCTAATACAAAGTGTCCATAGAAAACACATAGGGAGTGTGTATCACCATACCTGGAGCATACAGATATATCCATCTAATACCTTATTGTCCGTAGAAAACCCTAAACTTTCATATGTTTCCTCTATAGAGGAAACATATGAAAGTTTAGGGTTAGAGACCGTATCCCAACAGCGAATCCGTGTGAATTACGTAGCCGTATGCAAATCATTAGGTTTCAGGGATAACGGGAATAACTAGGACCTTTACCTGATATATTGTTACAGGACAGACTAAGAAGGAACTCTATACGATGGATAATAAACAATAGGTAGCGGTTTACTGAGTCCCCATACATTCTCAATGGGGTCTTTGTATATGATGGATAATAAACAATGGGTCGTGGTCTACTGAGTCTCCATACATTCTCAATAGAGTATTTATATAAAATGGATAATAAACAATGGGTAGTTGTTTACTGAGTCCCCATACATTCTCAATAGAGTATTTATATAAAATGGATAATAAACAATGGGTAGTTGTTTACTGAGTCCCCATACATTCTCAATAGAGTATTTGAATATGATGGATAATAAACAATGGGTAGTTGTTTACTGAGTCCCCATACATTCTCAATAGAGTCTTTGTATACATGGATAATAAACAATGGGTAGCGGTTTACTGAGTCCCCATACATTCTCAATGGGGTCTTTGTATACGATAGATAATAACAATGGGTCGTGGTCTACTGAGTATCCATACATTCTCAATAGAGTATTTGTATACGATGGATGATAAACAATGGGTCTTGGTTTACTGAGTCCCCATACATTCTCAATAGTCTTTTGTATACATGGATAATAAACAATGGGTAGTGGTTTACTGAGTCTCCATACATTCTCAATAGAGTATTTATATACGATGGATAATAAACAATGGGTCGTGTTTTACTGAGTCCCCATACATTCTCAATAGAGTATTTGTATACGGTGGATAATAAACAATGGGTAGTGGTTTACTGAGTCCCCATACATTCTCAATAGAGTCTCTGTATACATGGATAATAAACAATGGGTAGTGGTTTACTGAGTCCCCATACATTCTCAACGGGCACTTTGTATGCCATGGATAATAATGGGAATTATGTTATCTGACAGGTTTATATAATGGGTCGTGGTTTACTGAGTCTCCATACATTCTAAATAGAGTCTTTGAATACGATGGATAATAAACAATGGGTCGTGGTTTCTGAGTCCCCATACATTCTCAACAGGGTCTTTATATACATGGATGATAAACACTGGGTCGTGGTTTACTGAGTCCCTGTACATTCTCAATCGGGTATTTGTATAGGGTGGATGGTAAATGCGGGTGAGCAGCGATCAATGCGCCTCACGTGTCGCCCACAATGCGGGGAGCTGCTCATGAACTGCTCACAGCCGTCTCCGGCAGGTGAGCAGCTAATTGTGTCAACACGGGGTCAACACGGGGTCAATACGCGGATCAATCCAAAGGCCGACTGTGGTAGCAGCCATGCCTCGTTCTGTGTGAATGATCGCAGGGAGGATTAAGACTCACTGGAGCTACAGGGGAATACGCCTCACTTCTCATACGCCCTATTGAGGTATCCCATAATTCAGTCTGTTTACAAGTTCCGGTGTTCGCTGGTTGCCGACGTTATATGGGATAGACCCTTGAACTGTTACCCACAATTATAGCAGTTTAACGGTTTTTATAAATCTTCAAATCGGAAATCCGATGCCAGAAATGAAAATTTTAGTTATTTCTACTTGTCAATCCGAAATTATATTAACTTTCTCCCAATATAAATGGGGAAACTGTAGTTCATGTGGTCGTAGTGTGCCCAGCCAGTCGCGAGCGGAACTTGTGTTTAACCTGGGCGATAAAAGGGAGAGTAGTAACCTCTGGAGGGTCTATAGGGGCCATCCATAAAGTATGTACGTAGAAAGTCTAATCGAACAAATCGGACGTCAAACTACCCAAACAAACAAACGTACGCAGAATTTCTGAAATTTTTGACCCCCTACCGCCCCTCCATCTCAATCTTGCACGCAGTAAAACAAAGAGGGAGCATAGGCAAAATTGTTGACCCCCACCGCCCCTCAGTGCGTACGTACTTTATGGATGGCCCCATTGTTATTTACATATGGCAGTTTTCCTATTTTCACAAGGAAATCCTTGTTTTCATTTTCAGTATGTAAGATTATTATTCTGTCTTCTATAAAACAAGGAGAGAATGAATTGGGCCACATTCACACTGGTCAATAAACAGCGGTTCAAACTTCTCCAGGTACCCCAGCTGTATTCCATGGCCAATAACGATGCGTTTTCCATGTTTTCTCAGTCTCTCCACATAAAACAATATTTCCTTTATTTTTCCATGACCGCAACCCAACATCCCTGTTGATTTTACGCTTACAGAATAATGGCATAAGCCAAACAAATTTGAAAATCCTTTTAGGTAGGGAGAGGTTATTCACAGTTCAAAATAATCGGGTTCTTTTTTTGCTAGATATATATTTCCACTTGTTTGGAGCCTGATCCCTTGTGAACTTTCATATAGGCACGCTTAACCCTTTCCTTACCGGACCTGGTTGCAGAAGCATGTATTTAAATGCAGCATGCCTGGCAACGGACCGCCTCTTACAATTGTTCAGAAAATTGATTCTTTTCCACCGTACTGTCAATCTTTCCATGGTGAGAACTATAAACGTATTTGATACTCCTCATTATCTCACCCCGGTATATTTCTCCATAGGCTTAACATTAGGAACTCGTACTCCACGGCCGTGAGGTTCGTGTACCCAATACTCAATGGCTAATTTAGTGATTCATTTTATCAAGAAATAATGGTATACGGGGTGAGATAGAATCAGAAACCCACGAGATGAAAATAGCTGGGTCCGTACTCCACCGAGTTTGTCTTCAGAGTAATTCACGAAGCGCAGCTATTTTCATCTCGTGGGTTTCCTTCTTACTATAAAGCGATACACATAATCTCTGAAAAAATATAAAGATCCATTCTGAATCAGCTGAGATAAATGACATTTTAACAAACAATGGAAATCAAGGCATCATTTGCACTGGCCACGGGAGTGTCCTTGGGAGTATCATTGCACTGGCCACAGGAGTGCCCTGAGGCATCATTTACACTAGCCGTAGGAGTTTCTGAAGGCATTGTTTTGTAAAGCCCAATACACATTAACTGATCTCGGAACATTTATGTACCTTTGTCAGTGTCAAACAGAAGGTAATTTGTCTCAGGCGAGGCATCTTAACATAGTCAGCCATAGTCGGTAGATGTAGCACAGCTAGGCAAGGGTCAGGCAACGATTAATGAACCCCCTCCTTCAGATGTTATTTTGTCGCCAACAAGTTGTGGTTTCTATGTTCTTAAATCTGTGGCCAAAAGTTTATCAACATGTTGATAAATCTAGTCACCGACAACGGAACGTTGGTTAATGGCGCTTGATTGGGTGGCCGACACAGGCCGAAGTATTACATAATTACAAGTTCACCGACTCCTATACAATTTTCGGAACTAATCGTTCAAACGTGAATCGGTAGATGTGTATTGGGCTTAAGCTTATAAGACAGCGACCCGACCATTGTGCCTGATCACACCTTTGCCTGACGAATCCGTCGGGTCGGTGAGAATCGGGTCGCTGTATGCACTTCACAGACCCGTTTTTAATCGGGTCGGGCATTACTAGCGTGGGGGTAATGACCGACTCTGCCCGACCATAATCGTGTCGCTGTACGCACTTCACCGACTGTTCCCGATTCTGAGAAGGCCATTTGAACATCGATGCTACCTATCCCCTTGTCCGATTTATCAAACTTTGAATTATTTTCTATGCATCCACACCAGTGGCCCATGGCTCACCCCGGCTTGGCTCCCGGCGGCTCTCTTTGATCTCAATCGGGTCACTGTACGAGGTCATAGAGTGGAGATGTGTGATCGGCAAAGGGTATAAGACAGCGACATTCTTGTTCCCGATTCTAATCGGTGATCGGAGCGGGGAGAATCTGTGGAAAATATCGTTGTCTTATGGGCTTTAAGGAAAGGGTCAAGGTCACAGCGGTTTTTAACGCGGACACCTCGCAGCAGTCTGTATGACGTCTCTGTACACTTCACATGTCTATATGTATATGCAATGGTAGTGCCGTATTTATATAGAACTGGATCGAGAATCGTATAAATACTCTATACTCCACGAGTTTGGATGTGCTACAATTGTCATCGAGGCAAAGCCAAGTGACGATTACAGCATATCAAACGAGTGGAGTAATGTGTATTTTACAATTCGAGTGCGGTTCTTTCAATGATATTAAATACTTAATAGCATCATAATATCAGAATTAAGATTCTGAAATCCAGTTAGGAAGGGTTAAATCTCCATGTTAATGTCTTGTCTTCTCTCTGAAATCATGGCGCTGATTGGTCAATCTCATATGATGACGTCTCACATTCACTCCACCACGGCCATGGTGTAGTATTGTCACTTTACAGAGGTAACTGTTGAGTATTTTTTTCTAATGGTATTCCTATCACATTTGAAGGTGTATACAGACATGACATTTGTATCTGCATATAATACAAATGCATGTATGCTGTTTAAGCGTGGATTCCACCAAGCGAACGATTCCTGTCGAAATGGAGAATGTGTGGGTCATAAAAAATCTGAAAAAAAATTTGTACAATCATAGCTGGCGGTGGAAGCGCCCAATTTTTCAGATATCATATATGTTCTTCATATATTCTGAAGAAACTTTCCGATGAAATCTTAGTCTGGTAGAATCTGCGCTGTAGTGTGTTTTCCTTAAACTGGTCGAGATTCGTGACTGTACTTCATCTGGGACTGGCACTGTTGATTCCAACCACAACACGAGTATAATTCATCAAAATTGGGCTATTTGTAATCTACCTCTCACACGCGACCTATTGTACAGGACACGCTAGACTTGCTCAAGTCTGTGATTGTGAACTTTCATTGAGTGATTGATATTAATCTGACAGGCTTAGTCAGCCAGGCCAAAGGGAATATAGAGTGGAATTCACACGGTGGGATTCATGTACATCACAGGGTTCAAAATCCCATGAGATTCTGTTCCCTTTTAGGGGAGAATGTTGCTAACAATTACAGGAGAAAAAACATGTCTCAGGGAAATGAAACCCTACTATTTTGACGAAGAGATTTTGTTTGAGTACAGAATCTTAGCAGGATTTGTCTCAGACAAACACCCAGTGAGGTAAGGAATCCCATCGTGTGAGTCCCGCTTGAGACTGGTGTACTTCACACCTTTCCCTTAGTCTCAGACAATTCTCCTTTGGTACTAAATTCTCAAGGCAAAGTCCTTTTACCAGTCTCAAGGAAAAAAGGCGAATTGGATTCACATGGAAGGACACACCTGGCACATAGTCTCAGACATATTCATAGTCAACACTCACCCTGGGACTCAAGTACCCTTGAGTTGAGGGGTGTTACAGATATGTAATCATGCTTGCATGCTTCAGGGAAATGGAACCATACAATTCAGACGAGGAGATGGTGTTCCAGTACAGAATCTCAGCGTGATTTGTCTCAGACAAACACCCTCTGAGGTAAATGAATTTCAGCAGGGCTTGTCTCAGACAAACACCCTCTGAGGTACATGAATCCCAGAAGGATTTGTCTCAGACAAACGCCCTGTAAGGTACATGAATCTCAGCAGGATTTGTCACAGGCAAACACCCTGTGAGGTACATGAATCCCAGAAGGATTTGTCTCAGACAAACACCCTGTGAGGTACATGAATCTCAGCAGGATTTGCCTCAGACAAACACCCTGTGAGGTACATGAATCTCAGCAGGGTCTGTCTCAGACAAACACCCTGTGAGGTACATGAATCCCAGCAGGATTTGTCTCAGATAAACACCCTGAGAGGTACATGAATCTCAGCAGGATTTGTCTCAGACAAACACCCTGTGAGATGCATGAATCTCAGCAGGATTTGTCTCAGACAAACACCCTGTGAGGTACGTGAATCTCAGCAGGATTTGTCACAGACAAACGACCTGAGAGGTACATGAATCTCATCAGGTTTAATCTCAGACAAATACCCTGTGAGGTACATGAATCTCAGCAGGATTTGTCTCGGACAAACACCCTGTGAGGTACGTGAATCTCAGCAGGATTTGTCTCAGACAAACACCCTGTGAGGTACGTGAATCTCAGCAGGATTTGTCTATGACAAACACCCTGTGAGGTACATGAATCTCAGCAGGATTTATCTCAGACAAACACCCTGTGAGGTACATGAATCTCAGCAGGATTTATCTCAGACAAACACCCTGTGAGGTACATAAATCTCAGCAGGATTTATCTCAGACAAACACCCTGTGAGGTACATGAGTCCCACCGTGTGAATCCCACTTCAGGACGGTGCACGGTGGTTAGGAGAATAGGACAGAGACTGAGGTCAGTCTAAGGACGTGCCTCTCTAGTGACGTAGACACCTCTTTATCAGACCAGGTCAATGTATTTATAAATGTGAATATAAAAGAAGCCTTGAGACATAGGTTTTTTCTTGGTTTCATCCTTAGGAATTTTATTAGGGTCAAATCATTGACAAGAATAATATCCAGGCTGGTGCCATTCTGCCGCCTGGTCTCTCTGGGTAGTACATTGTAGTATACTCTGTAGTCAAGTACAATACTGCCAAGTAGTGATCTTTAGAGGTATACAGAACATAGTAGAAAACCAGACTCCTCAGTTTTAATAAACAATGGATGTTTATTATAGCCGCTTCCCGAAGTATTCCAGTTCAGATCACAAACAAAGTACAGTACCTTGGCACCAGAGTCCAAGTAAAGCTGGGGAGGCTTATCTAGATACTGGAGTACTAGATTTGCCTAACCACTGAGATGGTTTGGAGAAACCCAGCAAACGAGGATCCAAAGATTCACTCTTCTCAGAGAGAACGCACATGAATGCCTGCTGACGTTCT
The DNA here is from genome assembly GCA_950022655.1 of Alentia gelatinosa. Classification (NCBI taxonomy): domain Eukaryota; kingdom Metazoa; phylum Annelida; class Polychaeta; order Phyllodocida; family Polynoidae; genus Alentia; species Alentia gelatinosa. The sequence goes on from OX465582.1 coordinate 88,586,652, forward strand.
CTAAACCCGGCTTATAAACAAGCTCGAGTTACGTAATCCGGACGGCTCCATAACACTTGTGTGCGCAGGTTCACCCGAATCACTACACAACAGGGACTGACATCCCACGCCTTCTATGAAAGAGCGAAAGAACCACTGCTAGAGTGACCCGACCCCTACATTATAATCTGTAAAAGGAGAAAATGACATGGGTTTTAGTATTTAAAAAACGACTTTTTAGAATTTTTGTATATTCCTTAGTAATGTATTCATAATATTGATCTCTAAATCAAAAACTAGCACTGTGACCTCTGATTTATAAATTGGATATGTGTTCTTCAACACTTGCAGATCCTCATGTTAAATTTGCAGCCGAATGACATGGGTTTTGATTTTCAAGGTAAATTGTTCGATATGCTTCTAATACCAGAATATGATCCAGTTTGAGTATGAAAGGATCCGGAGTGTTTCTCTTTGTCTACACGTGTGTTATACTTCCGTCCACTTCTGGTTTTCAAAATTCTACCAGTACAGGATGTTTGGAGGTTTATTGGACATCCACCCGCACCGACAAATATTTGGGTAGTCATAAATTCATAAGAGATACCACCTACTCAGTGAAGTACCACAACCCTTAGTGCAATAAATCGCTCTAGATAAGGAGTATATAGCAATTCAGTTTAACACTCACGTGTAGATGTATTTATTATACACGCATGTCAGTATTATATGGAGACATGGTTAGTGTGCCTGAATGAAATATATTCAGAAGTATTTTGGTCGGAAATTTTCACTGAGTTTGAAGAGCGAGGTGAATATATTCGTATTTATCCGAATATATCCTCGGGGTAATAAGAAGGAAACCCACGTGATGGAAACAGCTTGGTCCGTACTCCACCGAGTTGGACCGCAGAGTAATACACGAAGCGAAGCTGTGTGAATTACTCTGTGGTCAAACGAGGTGGAGTGCGGACCAAGTTATTTTCATCAAGTGGGTTTCTGATTTTATCGCACCCCGTATAATATTATTTATTGATAAAATGAATCACCTAATTAGCCATTGAATATTGGGTACACTACCTTCACGGCCATTGAGTACGAGTTCCTAATGTTAAGCCTATGGAAAAAATACTGGGGTGAGATAATGGTATAAAAATCGCAAGGAGGGCCTCCAGTTAATATCCATCTTGTTGGTTTCCCAAATCTCAAGAGATTTTGTACCTTGGATAGGGACATTTGTTGGCAACGATTGCCTCCCTCTTGGGGGGTGGGGTGGAGCATGATCGCAGTAACGCAGACATTTAAGGAGTCACACTGAGGGATTTTGCACCAGTTCAGAATCGCAAAGAACATTGTCGCTGATTAATCTTCCTGGGGGTACAAGAATCGCTCAGTGGGAATTCTAGGAGGTGTTTTCTAGTAGTGACGCTCGTTGATAGTGACCGTTTCTGTTGCATAGTCGAATTATCTTACCTCTGCATGTATGACACAGTTATATCCAAATAGGTCTTTAGTGGAATTCACACGGTGGGATTCATGTACCTCACAGGGTTCAAATCTCATGATATTCTGTTTCTTTTTAGGGGTAAATCTCGCCAACATTTACAGGGGAAAAATATGTCTCAAGGAAATGGAATCCTACAATTAAGACGAAGAAATAGTGTTCAAGTACAGCATCTCAGCAGGAGTTGTCTCAGACAAACACCCTGTGAGGTACATGAATCTCAGCAGGATTCGTCTTAGACAAACACCCTGTGAGGTACGTGAATCTTGGCAAGATTTGTCTCAGACAAACACCCTGTGAGGTACATGAATCTCAGCAGGATTTGTCTCAGACAAACACCCTGTGAGGTACGTGAATCTCAGCAGGATTTGTCTCAGACAAATACCCTGTGAGGTACGTGAATCTCAGCAGGATTTGTCTCAAACACCCTGTAAGGTACATGAATCTCAGCAGGATTTGTCTCAGACAAACACCCTGTGAGGTACGTGAATCTCAGCAGGATTTGTCTCTGACAAACACCCTGTGAGGTACATGAATCTCAGCAGGATTTGTCTCAGACAAACACCCTGTGAGGTACGTGTATCTCAGCAGGATTTGTCTCAGACAAACATCCTGTGAGGTACAAGAATCTCAGCAGGATTTGTCTCAGACAAACACCCTGTGAGGTACATGAATCTCAGCAGGATTTGTCTCAGACAAACACCCTGTGAGGTACATGAATCCCATCATGTAAATCCCACTTTAGACCATCAGTGATAGTATCAGCCTTACAGGTCTATGAAAAACCTCCCTCCTTTAACCTATACACCTTGTTTCTAGTTGTTTTTTTTTTTGTTTTTTTTTAAACAAGTTACAGTTTACAATATTTAGCAAATCTTCTGGTTGACATTGAATATAAACTACAACATCTATATTACTGAAATAACAATCAGTTTTAAGATTATAAATCTAACATGCTAATTCCTATTGGCAGTCATTTCAATACAACATGAAAATGTAAAAAACCACCAGATGAAGATAACACCTCTTCATTGTCAAATAGGTAAGATTCACCTGCTTTAAGCTCCTTTCATTAGAGATAATCTTTTAGTATACACAACTAACACTCTTTTAAATAACCATATACATAATTACTTCCATTCAAAATGATTCAGCTCAGAATTCAAATATTACAGGTGAGAGTGGTACAAATACACTAAATAGTATACATTCGTAGGAGAAGGTTGAAGGAGACCAGCCCCCCACCCGCCTACCAGCGTGTGACTGTGCCGTACGGGGACAGTGTGTACGCCGGGCTGACCTTTCGTCTGGTGCACACAGTGTTGTGTTTATGTGCCAGACCGCGGGCTGCTGCCAAGACCGCCCTCCGTCCCTCCCCTGTGTCTGCCTCCTCAAAGTGGACTCTTACTGATAGAGGGCACAGAGTGATTGCTAGTTCCACCATCATCTGCCTGGAAATTGTTAGATAGCGCCACTGTAGTCGGGGGGCAACCTGCTGTCGTAATCTATAGATAATCGTGAGACGAGGATAAAACCGTTTTATTGCAAACCCCCCAAAAATGTTTTTGATGAAATCCATTGATAACTGGACCTGCCACCTGGTGTTTTGTTTAGCGGCAGGGGCAAGATGGCCGCCTTCATTACATAATAGCTATGTCCTACATGCCTTGATACCTGCCGTGTACGACTTAAACCGTCCAACCAATTTTTGCCACCCCTTATATAAATCTCCATAGACTTAACATGGTGTGCATATTGTATGCCACGGTTATGCCATAAAGTATTTAAATGCCACGTATGACATATGAAGTTAAAAACATGTGACGGGGTAGGATGAAATATAAACATGACACACTTTCATATGATTGTTTGCATGGCTTTAAGACACTGAGACACTGGTTCTCAGCACCTTTCCCAAAGTCACAGAGTTCCCATAGTTTTTGCAGCATGCTGAAAGTCTATATCTAACTTCTCCCTGACATTGGCAGAGTATCTGAGTGTGTGGCGCATGCTCAGAAAGAGAAAGAAATGGAGCAGTCACGAAAATCAAACTCTCCAAATGGAATACAGCTGATAAAAGTGTCTGTGTGTGCCTATCGTCCACCGAGTCAAGTATCAACTTTAGATCAACACAATCTACTATCGTATACTGGGGTGTCCTTATCTTGCTCTATTATCAGCTTATATATGTTCTAGGTAATAACCGAAGAATCAACCGAAACCATCGTAAGATATATAAAGGGATGGAGATAACGAAGAAATATAAAACGAGACAGGGATGTGTTTAATATCTGATCCTACCCCTAATAAAAAAACTCCATAGGCTTAACATTGGGTCACTGTATTCGGTCTGGAGTTCAGAAAAATGAAAAATATTGCTCTAGTGGGATACACTTGACAAATGACGTCATCTGCAGTTTGCAAATGCAGTCACCTCGTTCACACCACTCCTCATCAAACTCGTGGAGAATGACAACTTTGACAAAAACTTGTTGGTTTCTTCTTTAATCTTAGCTTTATTTATCTTTTCTTATCCTCGAGGGAGAAAAACGTTTGTCTCAGGCGTGACTCTTCAAGAATGCTCTTTAGTAATTTGTATGAGTTACATGACGATGCTTATAGGACACGCACACTATTTCTGACACTCAGTCGTATTGAACTAATTCTGCAGGAAGTCTGCAACCGCATGGTTATATTTAAGAAAAAGAGAAACAAGTAACAACTGCCAACTTGTTTACCGATAATTCATTTCAAAAATATCATTCCCCAAGTTGGAGAGAAAGCAGTTGAAAAATCAAATCAATGACAGAAATATCCCACATGTACCCTTTTCTGTCTGAAGTTAAGCAGTTTTGTGCCACCATAACAGTATGGAGATTTATATACGCGCTATATACATTGCCTAAAAGTTAGAGTGGTCACATATAGACTGCCGATATACTGCAAAAGAAATATCCCTTCACTATCCGCGTGCTGTTAACTGTGATATTGGGAATGAAGCAGGATGCCAGTGTCTCAGGGTCTTAGAGGCATGCTCAGCTGACCATGACCTATTACTCAAGACTGAAATACCTCAAGACTCAATGATGCTTGATATGTTTGGATACTAGACTCAGGCAGTTGCAGAAATGGCAAGTTGACTGGGTGCAAGTGGGTTACAGAAAACTATACATAGACTGAATATTGAAAACATTTAAATTGTTATTCATTTATAAGTGCGTGCTCATTCATCAATGATGAACATACCATTTCCTGTGGAACTAGAAAGGTTGAATAACTATGGATTCTATTTTCTCATTCACATGAACGCTCCAGGGATCGCGGTTTCGAAATCACGGTTTCGAGAAAAAATCGGTCTTTTGAAAAAAGACAGCGAGAGCAAAAGGCGGGAGAAATGGACAAATCAGGCACGAGCTTACTAAAATGCACGGAAAATGGACGAATGGGTGACGTCAAACCGGGTTAGGGGAGACTGCACACGACTAAAACGTGCCAGCCAGCCCTGCTTCTCTATCTCAGTGGTCGTAAGTGATAAGGGTAGATTACATGCCACATCCACTACCGTTCTAGGTTGAATAACTATGTTTTAAACATTTGTTCTTCGTATAGCTATTATCTGAGCTGCTCAAGTTACTAGAGGAAGTGGGAAGTTAGCTCAGTTGTTAGAGTACCCAAGGTTATAGGACTTTGTGGGTTTGAGACCCACCGCCAGCAGTGGTAGATTTACTGCTATATCAAAGGCTAGTCCTTCTCATACCATGTCTATGTGGTGTGGTGTACAGCCACCATTCTCCTTAATCCCCAGCATTGGTAGACCTACTGCTATATCAAAGGCCAGTCCTTCTCATACCATGTCTATGTGGTGTGGGAAGTAAAAGAACTCTCACCTCGGTAAATGTGTAGGGCTGAGATTTCTACCTGAATCCATCTCATAGATTCGATTACCACCCTCATGGTGTAAAAGAACCTTGAGAAAGTCTGGTAAGGACCTGTAATAGTTGACTGGACGTTAAATCAAACCAAACCAAACCAAACAAACAATCAAGTCACTAGAAGTGCCCTAGACTTGATGGAGTCAGCGTGGCTTATAGAGGCATTACGACGTAAGTTCGCAATTGTCTGACTGTATGACCCGACGAATCTGGTGCACAGCCAAGATAGACTATAGTGCACGGGGTCACATGACTTAGTGGGAGTATCTGATTGGCTAGTGCCTCCCCTATTACTTTTCTACAGGCAGTACACGAAAGATAAGAGATTTCTCCACTCGCGCTCCTGGAGAAAGGCCAGAATATACTCCGTATATTGTGAGTGAGTGAAGTGAGAAGACTGACACCAAAATGTGCTTAGATTACTCAGTGACCTGTTTACTAATTATAAACCGGCATGCAGCCAAGGTAATCATTCCATGTACTATCTAGTTAGAGCGGGTTGCATCGCCTAGAGGTTAGAGTGGTCAAATATAGACTATCCCTTCACTATCTGCATGCTATTCACTGTGATATTGGGAAAAGAGCATGGTGCCAGTGTCTCAGGGTCATGCCCAGCTGACCATAACCAATAACTCGAGAAATACCTCAAGACCCACTGGTGCTTGTTGTGTTTGGATACAAGATAGGCAATTACAGAAATGGCAAGCTGACTGGGTGCAAGTGGGTTACTATAGAGGAAACCTATGAGAGTTTAGGGTCTGAGCTTGTATCACATCTAGTTTGAATCACATAGTAATTCACAAGGCGAGCTGCGTGAATTATGTAGTGATTCAAACGAGATCGAGCTGAGACACTAAACTTGAAAAGGTTTCTGAATGTATCTCACCCTTCACATTGACTAATGGGCTATCATTTGTGACATAATCCCCCATTAGATATTTTTCCTAAATATCTAATGGGCGTTAGATACGAGTTCCCAATGTTAAGTCTATGGGGGAAAATACCAGGGATGAAATAAAGAAAACTATCCATGTATTGATTGTAACCCAAATTTGTAATTGTCATTCATTTATAATTGCACGCTCATTCATTAATGATGAACATACTAGTACTGCATCTGAACTGCATGAAGAATGGTATAAATAGACAATACATCACGAGTTTGAATGTGCCACAAGGACCTGTAGTGGTTGAATGGACATTAAATCAAAGCGACAAACCAACACACAAACCCCACTCAGATAAAGCGTGGAGGAGAACAATTGGAAACCATCGTCAGTGTGATATTATAAGATTACTGACGATGTAAGTCCCATATCTACGAGCAGCCTTAAGCCGCCTGCCTCCATCCCCTCTCCCATGTCGTATAATGCCCGAGGAGAGTTCTCTTCTGTCAGGCTCTTCTTAGGCGGGCTCTAGGCTGGTTGCCGCCTATGGTAGTTTGTCTAGATCCAAGAGGTTCTTGTGCCAGAACGAGATAAGCAGCTTATCATGACCACCAGCAGGAACAGCAGCACCTCCCAGCCACACGGCATCAGCCACACACCGCCCAGCCATCTCCCCCAGCCACACACCCGAGCCATATCCCCCAGCAACATGCTGCCCAGCCACACGCCACAGCCACACGCCCCAGCCACACGCCCCAGCCACACGCCCCAGCAACATGGCATTAGCCACACGCCGCCCAGCCATATCCCCAGCCACACACCATCAGCTACACGCCCCAGCCACACGCCCCAGCCACATGGCAGTAGCCACACGCTGCCCAGCCATACCCCCAGCCACATGCCCCAGCCATATCCCCCAGCCACACATCGCCGGCCACACACCGCCAGCCACACACCTCAACCACACGGCATTAGCCACACACCGCCCAGCCATATCCCCAGCCACACACCGCCAGCCACACACCCCAACCACACGTCATTAGCCACACATCCCCAGCCACATGCCCAGCCACACGGCATTAGCCACACACCGCCCAGTCACACGCCGCCCAGCCACACGCCGCCCAGCCACATCCCCCAGCCACACAGCATTAGCCACACACCGCCCAGCCACACTGCCCAGCCACACGCCGCCCAGCCATATACCCCAGCCACACAACATTAGCCACACGCCGCCCAGCTATATCCCCAGCCACACACCCCAGCCACATGCCCCAGTATAATGGCATTAGCCACACGCTGCCCAGCCATATCCCCCAGCCACACACCTGAGCCACACGGCATTATCCACACACCACCCAGCCATATCCCCCAGCCACACCCCCCAGCCACACGCCCCCAGCAACATTATCCATGGATACAAAGACCCTATTAAAAATGTATTGGGACTCGTAAAACCACAACCCATTATATAATTAGGAGAAATCAAACGAGAGTTAGTCGTGTTGTTGTTTATCGCACGACGGCAATGTCGCGTATTACTGAGCGAGACGAAGCCGAGTGCAATGATACGCGACATTGAGCGACTGTAAGCCAGTTTCCGTATAGTATCTCAATGCATTCTAGAACAAATATATTATAACATCTGCCGGAAAAAGGAACCCCCTGTATTGAGTTGATGTTGAATCAAGTCACAACCCGCTCAAACTAGACGCAAATAGTATGTTCATCATTGATGAATGGGCTTGCTATTATAAATGAATAACGATTCAAAGGTTTGGGTTTCATTCAATCGTTTCTGGAACTCACTTGCACTGGGGTTCATTTCCCCGTCGCGGATGTATTCCACTTACAGCAGTCGGATAACAGTAAAATGTGATTGTCTGACGCTAACTCAACCAAACCAAACCAAAACGTGCAGCCAGTCAACTTGCCAACTCTAAGACCCTGAGATCCTGGCACCCTGCTCCTTTCTCAATATCACAGTGACTAGTAAGCATATAGTGAAGGGATAATTTCCTTGCAGTACGCTGGAAGTGCATATGTGACCCCCTCTAACCTTTAGACAATGTATATAGGCACGCTCTAATAAGAGATATTACAATACAGTGTACAGATTACATACGAACGTAGGAAACCTAGCATTTGCCTAGAATATGACATATGGATAAAAAGTCACAGGGAATAGCACGCAGATAGTGAAGGGATAGCTTTTTTGCAGTACGCTAGAAGTCCATATATGACCCGTAAAACCAGTAGGGTACATAGCGCGTGTGAGCACGCTCTAATAGAGAATAGAATCGAAAACCGTTTCTCTCTATCTTAATTAGATCAAAATGTATTGCTCTTTACACGGCGACCGCCCTCCAACTCCCCTCGGGTTAATACACCGCACTCCGGCAGTATACGAGGTTTACCAGCATCACACGGTTTTAGCCTACTACTCATGCCATTCCCTTGCCAAGAGGGGAAGGAATGCTCCAGTATGCCAGGGCGCAGTTAAATAATTTACCCTCGTACATGTAGACTCTTTTCTGGACCCCAGCATGACCCAGGGATGGTGAGGGTCAACTTTATTCAACACTCATGGACGACCATTGTTAGGAATGTTATGGAATGCGCTTGAATATCATTAAACCAATACCCTCGTACGATGTACACCGTACTTTTGTAGGCATACGTTATAACAGAGCCCAGGTTTGATGTAGTTGATAAACGATTTTCTTGGAATGAGCCTATAGTAAGGGTTCATCATAGGTAGATAGATTTTTAAGAAATGCTAAGGCGATTATAATTATATAGTACGGCCTGACCATGCTGTACAAGCTACAAAAGAAGATGATAATTTACGGTTCGTACGGAACGAGGCGTTTACGCCGAGTTCCGCACGAACCGTAAATTATCATCGAGGGGTCGCAGCAGTAAATTATCATCGAGTGATCGCAGCAGTCCCGTTACCAGTCCACATGCCTGCGTCAGTTCTCTGGGTGTATCGTGGGCGGGGCCTTGTTTCGTTACCCTCCTAGACTGGCTCCAGTCCCTGCATACTATGGCTACCCTTCTCGCTTGGATACAGGGACTGGTACAATCGGTAATGGTGTTGGATTTTTGGCGTTCTTTAGCGCCAGTGTTCCCAACACTCTCCATACAGATATCCTGGCTACTGCTCAGGATATCTGCTGGGAGATTGATACCCTATCACTTTGATCTCAATCGGGTCACAGTCAGGAGAAGGCGAAATGTATTGCTATGACAACACAGGCGGCCAGGGAACTGGAGGAAGGGAGGGGGAGGGGTATGAGGAGATGAAAGGTTACAGGGAGCAGGTTGGGGCCATAAACAGGAGACTTCGTTCATAGTGGACAAGTCTTTGATTCATGGGCCAGTCAGAGAAGGATATATACTAAGATAAACTTTATTCTGATTGTGTTTTATCAATTAATGAATGCTCATAATCAAAGACTTGAGCAAGTCTACTACCCTCCTTCTCCTGGCATTGCTCCAGTATTAACAACACCTAAATCTCTCCCCCAGACGGGCAGAGATGGGCAGTTCTCGTATTTAGGAGCGGGTCCCTGAGGGGTAAGAAGCGGTGCTGACTCAGTCGACGTACTAGTGTTCGGACCGGGCTGGTGTCTGTTCAGTTCTCCAGATTCGTTATTGACTGCAGAACCTAATACTCGATTAAATATCCGCGCCGTTAGTGGAATGATGTCAGAGTCCATATGTTGTATCTATCGGGTAATAGGAATGTATAGTGCATAACTAAAGTGAACTAAAATCGGCATGCACCAGTCAGGTGGATGATAAATATGATATAGACTGGTTTCATATTTTAAAAAAATACAACGGTTGTTTGTTGTCGGAGTTGACCCTAAGCAATATCCTTGTATTTGCTCGGATATTACTATGCATCAACTCCTCAGAGCATATGGCCGCTTGTATCTGAAACCAGTCAATATTGTGTGTGTATATATATATATATATATATATATATATATATATATATATATATATATATATATATATATACAAATGTCCAGTTAGTGTATCATTATCTGGCTGCTTTGGTCATAGAAAAAACCTTGTTATGGTTGCCATGGGAACAATTGAATGGCTTCAAAAAATGGTGGTACCTATCAATGCTGTGTGTTATTGCTAAATTTATCAATTTGTATGTGTCATTCATAAAATTATTCTTTTTATCCAACTTTAATAACCATGCGAAAACCAAAAATGGGGGTTCCCCCACAAATTGGAATGTTACCATGGCAACAGTTCTTCCAAGAAAAAAGAAAAGGGCATAGTTCCATACTGTACACTTTTGGCCAAAGAATGATAAATTTTACAGACAGAAAAAATGCATTTATTCACCTTTTCTTATAAAAGTATGTATTATGTGTCAGTATGTATTAAATTTTGTTTTCCTTCTATTACCATGGAAACGAGTATGATGCTACACTTTTTGGAACAAACGAGTATCGGATTCAGATTCCTGAGGTCATAATTGACTAATATGGCAAGTTTCAGCCAGTAGACTTTTGGGGGTCAATTTTACCCATTTTTAGGCCATTTGCTCCTCTACTATCAAAGGCAAACCGCCAATACAAGCATCTATGATGAAGGCAGAAGAATTATTTAGGCATACATATGACTATTCGGCTATAACCACCACATAGTATAAAATGCGATTGGCAATGTGAAAGTGTACTTGAGGCTGTTTTTAGTAAAGAGCCTGACATTGTTGACTCTGTGGCTTTTCTGTTTTTACAGTCGGGGATCTCTCTGGGCTGCTCACTTTAGGGCCGTAGAGACAACATACGTAATGACAAAAACACGCACATAAACACAAACCTCACCACATAGTAGGAGGCCCCAGCCATACAGGAAGCCAATGAATCGTCAACAGTATAGCTCAGATATTTAGAGGGAAACTCATGAGATGAAAATCACTTGTGTTTTTTGTCCCACAGGCTCAACATTGGGAACTCGTTCTCAATACCCCTGCGAGTATTGCAGTCTGTTCTCCATGGTTTATATCTTGTGTGTTGTCCATTCTTTTAGTGTGTATAGGGGTGAGATAAATACAGAAAGCACTCGTTTTGATCAGAATCATTGTTCTCCGACTTGTTTATCGCTACGTGATATTCCCTCGGCTGTCGCCTCATTCATATCCTTCCACATCAAACTCGTGCAGACCAAGTTATTTTTATCCAGTCGGTGTCTGATTTTATCTCGTCCTGTTTGTGACGTCACCACCCATTGAGTTTTTGTACATACCCCATGGGCATTGAGTACGAGTTTCCAATGCTAAGTCCATGGGGGAAACATACCAGGGGTGAGATAAAGTCGGTAACCACTGACAGTCTATGTCTCAGTGAAGCATGTCAAACTGTTACCAATTCATAATGTATGTACATGAATAATAATCACTCAGTCTCCATATATAATTTACATGTGCCCCAGCAGAACTGCGACGGTCGGCATTCCTAGTCCTGAAGGGTTGTGAGTCAATGATAAGGTGTCACTACAAAGTGTCCCCTTAAGCGGGTTTAGGAGCGAAATAACTGTCCCCTTAAGCGGGGCTAAAATAAGCTCTCAATAGAGTGGAAATATTCTCCCCATAAGCGGGGTATCCCCGTCAGCGGGGTGTCCCAGAAGCGGGGTTTTACTGTAATTATATAGAACCACCTGACCATGCTGTACATGCTACAAAATGAGATGGAGAATTGTTTGTTTTTTACGGAACGAGGCCGAATTCCGTAAATAACATCAATTGCCATCGAGTTTGCAGCATGTACAAGCATGGTGGGTCGTTCGATATTTATTATATACCCATAATTAATCAAATCTTACCATATATTGGCATAGAAGACATGTCAAAATGAAACTCCACACACTGCTGATGTTTCAACGTGTTCAGTATAACAGTGTACTGCACAGGGTTCAGTATACAATTTATACTGCATGGGGAGCAGCAGTACGTAATTATCAAATATACTGCATGGGAATATAATAGTAAGCTTTATAAACTGACAAAACCCTGTCACTCGGGGAATGGCAGGTCATCACTAACCCTTCTCAGACACACTCATCAGGGTCAATTCACGTGTGGCTAACATTATTTTTATTACATACCTATGGCCGAACTTCTATGAAATACTACCCGCTGCTAGGGGTGCAGTATAAATAATGTTCGGGCGCACTGAGCCCGTAGTGAATATTCGGGTGCACTGTGACCATCGGGTTAATTGGTACATTTAATAGGTATATAAAACGGCGGTTTTTTAATATTTAGGTATGTAATAATAAGAAAACGTGGTGACTGAGCCCGTAGGGATGCCATTCTCGGCCTTTTGATGCCAGAAATACGTCCCTCCGCCTGCGACGTCGGGACATTCATAGCATGAATAGACCTCGAACGTCTATCCCTTCGGTCGTAGTAACCACGTTTTCTCTTAATACTGCACCCCTAGCAGTGGATAGTATTTCATAGACGTTGGGCAATAGGTATATAAAACAATTTATAAACTGACAAAACCCTGTAACTCAGGGACTGGCAGGTCACAACTAACCCTTCACAGAGGCACTCATCAGGGTCAATTCACGTGTGGCTTCCGTGTGGCTTCCGTGTGGCTTCCCGGTCCAGGCTTATTGCATGTTACTGGGGGCAGTGATTTCCCCACGGGACTGAGCGCCATTACCCATAAGAAATATAAGGCCAAAAGATAAAAGAAAAGTTTATATAAAAAAAGATAAAAACACCCCAAACATACCCCCTCCGGAATGCAGACGAAGGGGAGAACAGGGGCCCTTTAATAATTTTTAGGCTCGTACATGGAGACCCTTTTCTGTGCCTCGTACAATGGTTATCCTTTAATAATAATGTTTGCTAAGATGATATTAGCAATCTGTAAGGTCGTCCATAAGTGTTGAATAAAGTTGACCCACATCGTCCCTGGGTCTCTATGGCATTTGGAAAAGGGTCTACATGTACGATCCTAGATTATTAGGTCTGCTGGGGGGGACAGTAATTACCAATCTGTTCACCCTCTTGGTCGCCTTGCCTCCTCGTGGTGCAGACCGGATATGTTGGCCACAAGCATAACAAAAGCAACCAGGGTGGGGAGTTAGCTCAGTAGTAAAGAGCACTGGACTTTGTTGATTGGAGTCCCACTGCAGCGACTTTTCTCCTTCACCCCCAGCAGTGGTAGACTTATTGTTATATCAAAGGCCAGTCCTTCTCATACCATGTCTATGTGGTATGGGAAGTAAAAGAACTCTCACCTCGGTAAATGTGAAGGGGTGGGATTTCTACCTACATTCATCTCATAGATTCGGTCAAACCCAAAGTAAGTCTAGTTGAACAAATTGGACGTTAAACTACCCCAACAAACAAACAAACCTAGTTTATTAAACGGGCTCCTGGTTACTGGAGAACTCATTTTGGAGAACTCCACCCGCGAAGTCGACCCGTTTTAGTTACTTATGGATAAAGCAGTTTTGCATAGAAAGAAAGGCCTTACTAGTTAGCTTTTAGACGAATAAACCAGCGGATTTGAAAAATAAATCCAGATATGTAAAGGGGTAGTGTTAGGGATAAGGTTTAAGGTAGGATCTTCTGTTTATTCTCTTTCCCAGAAAAGACCAAATTTGAAGCCAATACACCATACTCACTACTAAGTATATTTATCCACAGTTGTATTGAAAAGATACTTGAGATGGGAAGATATAAAACGGGTTGAGCTCATTATAGGTCGAGTTCTTCTAGCAGGTTGAGTTTGTGGTTGAGTTCAAGTTCCTTTAAGGTCGAGTTCTTCTAACGGGTCGAATTTTTTACAGGTCGAGTCCGTTTCAGGTAAAGTTCTTCTAATGGGTTGATTTTTTTTACGGGTTGATTTTTTTCATGGGTCGAGTTTGTTACAGGTCGAGTTCTCCTAGCGGGTCGAGTTCGTTACGTGTTGAGTTTTTCTAATGGGTCGAGTTCATTTCGGGTCGAGTTCTCCAGTATTCGCAGAGCTAAAATCGCACCTGCTGCCGCTTCACCAGCTGCCTGTCCGGTTATAAGGAATTAAAGAAGAAAGCAACAAATTTTGTTGATTATCCATCAGTTGGTTATCCATTGTTATCCAGTTTGTTGGTTATCCATCAGTAGCATCCAAACGAGTTGGAGAATAACTTCTTTGACCAAAACAAATTTCTTTCTGTATTTATCTCACCCCTGTACACACTAAAGAAAAATGGACGGCACACAGGATATAGACCATGGAGAACGTACAGCAATACTCATAGGGGAATGAGTTCCCAGTGTTAAGCATATGGGACAAAAATACCAGGGGTGAGATAATGGATATTGGAGAAATCGACCTGTAACGAACTCGACACGAAAAAACTCGACCTGTATCGAACTCGACCCGTTTTAAGAACTCGACCAGTTTTAAATCTTCCCTACTCAAGCATCTTATTACAACTGTGGATAAATACTATATTCAATAGTAAGTATGTTATCTTGACCTCAAACTTTGTCTTCTCTGGGGAAGAAAACGAACAGAAAATCCTTCCCCTAAGCCTATCCCTAACCCTAAGCCTTTCCCTTCCCCGATCCCCTGCACCTTAACATATCTGGACTTATTTTCTGCTGGTGTATTTGTCTAAAAACTAGTCAGACATTCCATTCTATATGAAAATGTCTTATTCATAAGTATCTGAAACGGTTCGAGTTCTCCAATCGATTTCTCCAAAACGGGTCGAGTTCTCCTTACAACTATGGGTCGAGTTCGTTTCGGGTCGAGTTCTCCAGTAACCGAGATAATACCGTGAACTATGGTGTGGCCACACAACCCGTGGAGGGGTGAGGGGTGAGGGAGGGTGAACACGACCCCGTCCGCTGCTGGCCCGTCAGTGGGGAGGGGGTTTCTTTGAGGAGGACCACGGTGCAGCTTATCAGTACAGGACAGCATGCTGCTGATGTTTCCTAGACACTCGCGTCAGGGCGGCATCAGGACGATTTAATAGCGGATGGGATTTGTTTGCCATCCATTCGCAGACCACAGTTATTCAAAGAACCATTCCAGGTGCCTATTTTTAACCGGGAAAGCGCAGGAAAATTCTTCAGAAGAGGGAACCCACATGTTCTTATATGTCCTGTCTCTAGCAGAGCCCTGTTGGTTGGGGTGGTTACTTGGGACTGGTATGACGCCAGGGGACGGACCGATTTTTGTCTAATCCCGTATTCTATCATTGAAAATCGTGATACGACACGTCATCCTTATCTATATCATTTTTACCAAATAGTGTTAAATAGTATATTCTCTGAAAGTTTCATATTTATTGATTGATTATTTCTTCATAAATAATTATATTGTAATTATTACTAAATTTCATATATAATGCCTGAATGCATTATCCGGTCTACGCTGGGGAATACCTCAAGGTGTTATCAAGTCTATGCTGGGGATTGCGTCAAGGCATTATCCGGTTTACAATGGAGAATGCCTCAATGCATTATCCTTTCTATGCTGGGAAATGCCTCAAGGCATTATCCAGTCTATGCTGGGGAATGCCTCGAGGCATTATCCGCCCTGAAAAGGGTAGAGTGTCCCTGCCATCAAGAAGGATGGACTACAGAAGTTATTCCAACCTAGATATACTGTGATGTACTACT
This sequence comes from Alentia gelatinosa, assembly GCA_950022655.1. NCBI lineage: Eukaryota > Metazoa > Annelida > Polychaeta > Phyllodocida > Polynoidae > Alentia > Alentia gelatinosa. The sequence continues at coordinate 88,602,618 of OX465582.1, forward strand.
ATACATTTCTCTGCTGCGCTATGCTTTGCTTTTTAGTGATAAGAGAAAACATGGTTACTGAGCCCATAAAGATGGCGGTTTGAGGTCTTTTGTAACATAAAATCCGTATCTAAATCCACATCATTTTGTTTCAAAGGGCTGTGTACGGTATCCTTACGGGCTCAGTCACTACGTTTACTATAATGGGTTTCCAAAGGGGCTGGGATGAATTGTGTATTATCCTACCCCTAATATAAAATCCCATAGGCTTAACATTGAGTTTCCGTATGCCACGCTGACTGGCATACAGAGTTTTATATGCCAATAGTGGCATATAGAATTGTTATCACGTAAAATTCCAAAATCGAGGAGACAGGGTGGATAAAATCAAAACCTGATTCCTTTTAATCATGGCTCCTGGAGTTTTGGATCCTGACTTCACTCAGCTTCGCCTCATGAAGTCACTATGCCAAACTCCAGTCGTGGCATACGGTGGCCAAGATTAAAACTCATCCAGTTTTACGATAAAATGAAGATAACATTGAACCTGTGTTCTCTATGGAGGAATAGCCGTGCAGGCTTGAAAGGTAGGAGGATTATTTGGATCATTGGGCTTGATCTTCTATTCCTATGGCTGTGGTAGGATCAGACGGATATGTTTCTGTCTGGTGTTGTGGAAGTGTTCAATACAGACCGTGTACGCTATACGCCGTATCGATTGACCATCTGGTGTATAGTAATAAATGAAATAGATGGATGGAGTACTTATCTATAATACAGGGTAGTCTGTATAGCATATAAATATCATACAGTGAGAGCATATATACAATATTGATTGGTGTCAGATATAAGCGGCCGCATGCTCCGAGGAGTTGACGCATGGTAATATCCGAGTGCATACGATGATATTGCCTAGGGTCAACTCCGAGGAGCATATAGCAGGTTTCTTTTTTATCTGAAACCATTCTATATTGTATTTATTATCCACCTTTATCCAACTGGTGGCATGCCGATTTTAGTTCACTTTAGTTGTGCACTGTTATTTCATACGCACTACTTTTTCGTATATGCGCCGGTTTTTGTAGCCCAGAGCATGCAAGTTCCTATGGTTTACTATGGACACTTTGCATTAGGGGGATAATAAAAAATGTTTCACTGAACAAGATCCAGTGACGAGCTACGGATGTATGCCGAACTCTGTGGTTGTACATTTGACATTCCCTTATCAAAATTGACACCAAAAAAGACAAAAAAGTCTTTGTCACTTTGATCTGATCACAAAATATGTTCACGAGCGGAAAGCAATTCAGGGATATTTGAACAGAATTCCTTTCAGAATGAGTGGACAGGAGGTGATAACCCGACCTAGAGTACTTTCATTCGGAGTTGGTTATTATTTGGTCACCATCAGAGAAGACTACGATAAGAAATAATAACCGTCAATATTGATGCTCAGTATACAATACTCTCCATGGGTAACTCTTTATTTATTATCCACCTCATACCCAGTCTCTGTACTCAACCAATAGGGAGTGTGTGTTATCCACCTAATACGGAGTCTCCGTATTAAACCTAAAGGGAGTGTGTATTATCCACCTAATACAGAGTACTCATATTAAACCTATAGGGAGTGTGTATTACTATATACCCATGCCGTATATACTGTCAATACGCACCGTTTCGGCATATGACGTAAAAATATTGTACGGACCGCTGGTCCGTACACTAAAATACAGACCACCTTGCCATACACATAAATGCCTCGGTCCGTACAAATCATAAATTACCATCTCGTTCTGTGAATTGTACAGCATGGTCAGGACGTTCTATATATTTATGCACCTAATACAGTCTCCATACTAAGCTTATAGGGAGTGTCTATTATCCACCTATTACAGTCTAAATGATAAACCTATAGGGAATGTGTATTATCCACCTAATACAGAGTCTCCATACTAAACCTATAGGGACTGTGTATTATCCACCTAATACAGAGTCTTCATACTAAACCTATGAGAAGTGTGTATTATCCATCTAATACGAAGTTTCCATATTAAACCTAAAGGGAGTGTGTGTTATCCACCTAATACAGTCTCCATACTAAACCTATAGGGGTGTGTATTATCCACCTAATACAGAGTCTCCATATTTGGGGAGTGTGTGTCATCCACCTAATACAGAGTCTCCATAATAAATCTATAGGGAGTTTGTAATTCACCAGGAAGAGTTCCTAGTGTAGAAAATAGTGAGAAGATCGGAGGTCATTTTTTTCTTTCTTTGATAAGGTAAATTTACAATGCTGAATCACAAATACAATAGAAACTAGTTTCAGATAAAAGTGGTCATAATCTCCTCGTACAAGACTTTACGCAACATCCTTGCATTCACTCGGATATTACTACGCGTCTAGTTCTCGGAGATTACAGCTACTTGTATCTGAAACCAGTTAATATTGTGTATAATAACCACAGCACGCCACATACTCATTGTAAAAGTCCTACCCCTAGATTGACAAAACAGAGAGTGGTTTTGGCCCAAGAAATTCAGGTCAACTCTAGACTGTAGAACCGTCCCAATACGCTATCAACACTATGTAAGGAGGTCAGGGCGAAGGTCGTGGTTTGCTGTGAATGTCATTGGCTGCTGGGTCAATCCATTCCTTCTAAAGTCCTTATATGGCAGTGAAGGCAGAGGGACAACTCCATGCTACCCAGGAAAGCTTTTATAATATAAACAAAGCCTCTGTAATGGTAGCTGGCCCGAAACTGTGTTTCAAATCATGGAGAGTGGTGGAAAAATGTCGAGAATGATGTGTGTAAATATTTCATCGCTTATAGGGTTGGTGGCATGCGTGGAACGTACAATCCCATTCCCGTGTTTGTCCTGCTAAGGTCACTGGCCTCGCACTCTTCTAGCAGAGAATCTGCACTCTAACTTCCTATGGCCGCTTGTATCTCTGCCCCAACCTGCCTGTTTGGGCCCAGATCTGACCCATACGCCAGTTTTTGAAATATCCTAATTTCTCAGGGGATTATTTTGTGGTTTACTTGTAAATAGAGATGCACCTATGGTAAATAATTTACACATATTTCTGTTATTTGTTATATCAAATCAGACATAGTCATACGGATTACTTTCTTCAGTGGAAAGCACCTCATGTGTTACAAGGTTTTGTTTGTCAACATAACACATGTGCTCACTAGAAGGGGTAGTCTACTCAAATGTGGATTCATATTATAAAGTAGTTTAAAGCTGAAAAAGAAACAGATGGATTATCTGCGTTGTTTTGAATCTGAATTGTTCGCCGGTTCCCCCTGTAGTTAGCAGGTACCGTGCATATGGTACACATAAAGACTCACATTATCTCATCAAAAATTAGCAATTACTTAAATTTCGGAAATGATGCCAGCATACTATGCCTGGGAATGCCTCCTGGACTGCCACTCCGCATCCTCCTGTTCTACCACAGTCCCGGACCCCCACTCCGCATCCCCCTGTTCTACCACAGTCCCGGACCGCCACTCCGCGTGCCCCTGTTCTACCACAGTCCCAGACCGTCACTCCCCGTCCTCCTGTTATACCACATTCCCGGACCGCCAGCCCCGTCCTCCCACAGACAGTCCCAGCGATCCATCTCTATTCATTGTCGAGGTGGCGCACAGGCCAGCGCCAGGCTCTCTCTTCCGCACTGACACTTTCCACTAAACTCAGGAGCATGTTGTAGCAGCAGCAGCTACTACCACCCACCCACCCGCCCGCCCGCCCGCCCGCCCGCCCGCCCGAGCGCCCACCCGCCCGTCCGTCCGCCCGCTCGCCCGCCCGCCCGTCCGCCCGCCCGCTCGCCCGCCCGCTCGCCCGCCCGCTCGCCCGCCGCGCGGCACAGACTCCAAAGCTTTGCATTGCTGGGCTGGTGGCTTAATGTTCAGGACAGTCCTGGGAGGCTAAGTCGGCCTGGCACGAGAACTGCTCGATGAGTGAGAGTGGAAAATCTGCTCTCAACCACTCCTCATAACACCAAAACATCACCTCAATGACTGCTTGTCCTGCTATGCCTATATCTCCCGGCTTCCTATTCTCAATGTCCAATTCTATGTCTCCCGGCTTCCTATTCTCAATGTCCAAGTCTATGTCTCCCGGCTTCCTATTCTCAATGTCCAAGTCTATGTCTCCCGGATTCCTATTCTCAATGTCCAAGTCTATGTCTCCCGGCTCCCTATTCTCAATGTCCAAGTCTATGTCTCTCGGCTCCATATTCTCAATGTCCAAGTCTATGTCTCCCGGCTTCCTTTTTTTTCAATTCCTTTATTCATCAGTACATCACCATACAATTACAAGGCCGTCTTTAAAGTAATACATATGGATGAACAAAGAGGCTTAGATCTCAGTCAAGGATGACTGATTTTAATGATCTAGCCGACCTGTGGTCAAGATATAGTCCTGTTATGCACCGAGGTATAGGTGTAAAAGAAAGTCCCTCACATAACCATGTATCCCTTGTCAACAATGTAGATTTAACCATTGTACAACCACGCATACCAACGATATAGATAGTTAAGTTGGGCTTTTGTCGGTAGTTGAGTATTACATATAATTGTGTTGCCAAATGATAGAAGGTAGGAAACAGTCATGTAACAACAACAGTACATATTATAAAGGTACAGTACTTATCCTGATACATTTCAATATATAGATACTGTAGCATTTAATTTTCTTTGGTTATTGATTTAAATGTCTTAAAGTCGGGTGTATTGCGTACTATAGGCGGTTGATCGTTCCATAGTGTACCACCTACATAGTGTACAGACCTGGTATATGCCGCGTAGTTAGGTTTAAATATCTGTGAAACAGGTGCCATAAATAGCCTTGTCTGCCTTCCACCCATGTTTACATTTATGTTCTTGTTAATCCGTTTGAACATAAAGTTCAGTAAGTGGGCCTGTCTCCGATCTTTGAGGAAAGGGATTCCTGCTTTCAAATGAGTGGTATAGATTGGAGAACATTGAGTGTTGACTTTGGAAGAATATTCCTTTATCATTCTCAACCGTTTTAATTTCTTTAAGAGATAGGCCCTTAGGGAAATTATCAGATTCACTATGTGAGTAGGTCTTGCCAGCAATTACAATACGGGTACCCTTCACCTGGCAGTTAACTCCTTCCTATTCTCAATGTTCAAAGAGCGTGCTTGTACAATCTATGTACATCCCCTAGAAGTTAGACTGGTGACTGGCTACACTTCCAGCGTACTGCATGGAAACTACCCATTATCTCCGCGTCCCCCTGTTCACTGGTATTCACTGTGATATTGGCATTAGAGCAGGTTGCCTCAGTGTCTTAGAGGCATGCCCAGCTGACCATGACCAATCACTCAAGACCAAAATACCCCCATTGACCCATTGGTGCATGATATGTTTAGCTCATAAAAAGGCAGTTATGGGAATTTCAAGGTGACTGGGTGCAATTGTGTTAAGAAAACGACCCTTTGAATGAATATAAGGCCACTCAAAAAAAAAAAAATGTTTCTCATCACCAAGCCATGAAAAATATGACGAGTGCGCTTTTTTTTTGCTTTTTTGCTTTTTTTAGCTGGGTCGGAGATGGCTTTTTAAGTGTAATAATATGGACTTCAGACACTTATTTAGGTCATATCTTGCAGTCTCACTGTAAGTTCCTAATATCTCACTCATTTTACTGTGTGTATGGCATTCCGACAAGGTCCACGACAGGCCTATGATTGGTGGACTTGTCGTAGCCTTGTCGTGGTTGGTGAACCCCAGTTCCTGACAAGAGTCTACGACAAGGCCATGACAGGCTGCGACTGGGAAGCTTGTCGGGGGCCTTCCGACAAGGCTATGACAAAATCGAACATGTTCGATTTTCCCTACAACAGGACCTTTGTCGTGGAGTGTCATGGCATGTCAGGAGCATGTGGGGTGTCCCAGGAGCGGGGTTTTACTCTAAAGGTGGGCGTCCATCAACCACGACAAGGCTACAACAAGTGCCGACATGAAAGTTCCAATCGCAGCCTTGTCATGAGAAGAGCAGTGTTGGGACAGCATGGCGGGCGTGTCGTAGATGTTGCTGGTTGATGTAAAAAAGGCGCCCAGTGATATTGAGGAATCCACAACACTCCACGACAAAGGTCCAGTCGTGGTAAAAATTGAACATGTTCGATATTGACGTAGCTTTGTCGGAAAGCCCCCGACAAGCTTCATGTCGCAGCCTGTCGTGGCCTTGTAGTAGCCTCTTGTCGGGAACTGGGGTCCACCAACACAGCAGTGTCATGGCGTGTTGGGAGCGTATGGGGTGTCCCAGGAGCAGGGTTTTACTCTAGAAGGGGTCGTCCACCAACCACGACAAGGCTACGACAAGTGCCGACATGAAAGTTCCAATCGCAGCATTGTCGCAGCCTTGTCGTGAGAAGAGCAGGGTCGGGACAGCGGTGTCGTGGCGTGTCGTAGACGTTGCTGGTTGCCATAAAAAAGGCGCCCATGATTCCGACACACTACGACAGTGATATCGAGGAATCCACAACAGTCCACAACAAAGGTCTAGTTGTAGCAAAAATCGAACATGTTCAAGATTGTCGTAGCCTTGTCGGAAGGCCCCCGGCAAGCTTTATGTTGAAGCCTGTCGTGGCCTTGTCGTAGCCTCTTGTCGGGAACTGGGGTCCACCAACACAGCAGTGTCATGGCGTGGCGGGAGCATGTGGGGTGTCCCAGGAGCGGGGTTTTACTCTAAAGGGGGGCGTCCACCAACCACGACAAGGCTATGACAAGTGCCGACATGAAAGTTCCAATCGCAGCCTTGTCGCAGCCTTGTCGTGAGAAGAGCAGTGTCCACGAGCATGGCGGGCGTGTCGTAGATGTTGCTGGTTGCCATTAAAAAGGCGCCCATGGTTCCCACACACTACGATAGTGATATCCGGGAATCCACAAGACTCCACAACAAAGGTCTAGTCGTAGCCGACAAGCTTCATGTCGCAGCCTGTCGTGGCCTTGTTGTAGCCTCTTGTCGGGAACTGGGGTCCACCAACCACGACAAGGCTACGACAAGGCTTCCAATGGTAGAGCTGTCGTGGACCTTGTCGGAAAGCCATTGTCGTAGCCTTGTCATGGTTGGTGGATGCCCCCCTTAATTGGTTACATGACACCACTTGATGCATCACTTTTGCCAACCATATAACCACATTGAATGCATTCCTGACATCAGGAGCTTTAATTTGATACCAAATACTCATATTTTTCTTGATTTCTATCAAATTTTCATCTCATCTATGAAAAAAAAAAAAAAAAAAATCTTCTAAAAACGTTTATGCTGACGCGCGCGGTGATGAGAAACAAGGTTTTTTTTTAAGTGGCCTAAGCCAAACTTTTTGGTTGTTATGTTTCTTATAAGTCTATGCTCATTCATCAATAATGAACATGACATTTGCTCCTCGTCTCTATGTCAGCGGACCCCGTTCTGCTCAAATACCGCCATACCGACCTTGGTCGCCAGTTTCACTGGCCCTTCACATGCACTGACCCCTCCCACCTGCTCTTCATACCAGAGGGGTGTCTGTTGAGTGGTGCGTGCTCTATGCCCATACCCTGAGAGAGTACAAGCCACTCTCCTAGCATTCTGCGCCATACTTTCTGCGGCCGCTTGTATCTCTGCACCAACCTGCCTGTTTGGGCCCAAATCTGGCACATAAGCAGTTTTACAAATATCCTAAATTCTTTGTGCTTAAGTCTAATTGAATAAATTGGACGTTAAGATACCCAAACAAACAAACAAAATATTAGCGCTTTGAGGATTATTTTTTGTTTTCCTTGTAAATCGAGATGCACATATTTATATGGTAAATAATATACACTCATTTCTGTTATTTGTTATATCATTCCAGACATGGTCTTAGGGATTATTTCCCTCATTGGAAAGAGCCTCATGTGTTGCAGTTTTTTTTTATCAACATAACACATTAATTCATTCGAAGGGACAGTCTAATCAACTGTGGATGCACATTATGAAGTGGTTTAGAGCTGAAAATGAAACAGTTGGATTGTCTGTGAAGCTCATTTGAAAATTGCATTACTTCCCAACTCATTATATATTAGTTGTTTGAGTTTCATGACTTTCGACAGTTACCCTGGTTTGAATCCAAAATGCTGGCTGGTTTGCCCTGTCTTTAGTGGATACCCAGGGAACCAGTATTGGGTTGAGGCAGAGATTAGTAAGCGCTAGCGGCGTGAAAGATCTGCTGGGAGAGTGAGTACAAGCCTCGGCCAACCATCCAATACCAGTAACGATACCCTGGGAACCAGTGTAGGGTTGAGGTAGAGATTAGTAAGTGTAGGCGCAGTGAGATATCTGCTGGGAGAGTGAGTACAAGCCTCGGTCAACCATCCAATACCAGCCACGATGACCATCTCCCAGCAGAGGTCGTCTACCACCATCAACCTCCCAGCACCATCCCAGAACACTATGAGCTAACGTCACCGTGTATGTATAGTCTCTCACACACTACCAGCATGGGCCTGTCAGTGTTCAGTATATAAACATGGCGGGACTGGCCCATATCATGTCGGGGTTATCGGTACCACCAGTACACCAACTGTGCTAGGATTTTACCACCCATCGTATATACGGTGTATATCCTATGAGCCATGTAGGTGTTCTTCACTAATGGAGGTGAAAAAGTAGATGTTCTTCACCAATGGAGGTGCAAAAGAAGTGAGTGATAATTGAGAAGTGTCACAACTCTAGCCTTGCTCACATATGTATATAAAATGTTCGATGTGGAAAACATCATGTCCTGGGTTTAATCAGTATCTCATCCTGCTCTAGGATGGGTGTAGAGAGTCAAACGAACCATGGTAAAATATTGAAAGGCAGTTGAATTTCGTAAGAACAAAGAGCCAGAATTAGATCTGCCCCCCCCCCCCCCCAAGGTGCCTGCCATACTGCTAGCCACCTAGTGATGTCTTCGTGAACTAACAATGGCTATGTCCCTTATATTAAGAAAAAACGTGGGCACTGATGGACCTGATACATTCACTATGGCCACAGTGCGCCCGAATATTCACTACGGGCGCAATGAGCCCGAAAATTATTTATACTGCACCCCTTAGCAGGGGGTAGTATTTTATAGATGTTCGGCCATAGGTATGTAATGATAAACGATTCCCCACTAAAAATGTATGGGGACTCAGTAAACCAATACCCATCGTCTAAAAAATGTTAGATAACTTAAAAATTACATACAGGTTCTAATCCATGGTTTTCGGCTTCAAAGCCATTGTATAAAGGAAAATAGTCCCTTTGTGCTCAAGAAAAAAATAGTCCCTTTATGCTATAGAAAAAAAGTCCCTATCGATATACCCTGGCAATTCCTGGGCTAAATTTACTTGAGAAAATGGATAATAAATGCAACAAACGATGGTTTTTGGATGGTCGGCTCTGAAAAACCACTCGAGGCTGACGTAGTTATACACGAGCGTTAGCTAGTGTATTACCACGCGTCAACCCTTCGTGGTTTACAACCGCCTTTCCACAAAACCATAAATTAAAGCCTGCAGGGCTGGCATGCACTGGTGGCATGTGGGGCCGGCTTGCGGGGCTGGCATGGTGGGAGGTGGCATGTGGGAGCAGCATACGGGGCTAGCATGCATTGGTAGCATGCATGGGCTACATGCATGGGCTACATGCATGGGCTGCATGCATGGGCTGCATGCATGGGCTGCATGTGCAGGCGGCATGCATGGGCTACATGCACGGATGGCATGTGCGGGCCGGTATGTGGGCCGTCATAGGTGGACTAGCATGTGGGCCCAGCATGCATGGGCTACATGCACGGGCAGCATGCACGGGCAGCATGCACAGACCAGCATGTGGGGCCGTCACACGCGGGCGGGCGGCATTCGCGGCTGTTACACGCGGCTGTTACGCGGCGGGGTGGACTGGTGTATAGACCTGTAAACGGCACTTCTATTTGCGGTTATTGATTAGATCCGGCGTTACTCCGGCTCGGCTCCGTCCATCATCGCCGCCCGCCGCCGTCACGGCCGTGTTCACCGCCCCTCACGGCGCTCTACTACCACCCGCACTGCGCTGCCACTGTCCTCTGCCTACTACACTCTGCAACCTTTATTATCCATTGTATACATAGTCGCCATTGAGAATGTATGGGGACTCAGTAAACCACTACTCATTGTTTATTATCTATTGTATACAAAGACCCTATTGAGAATGTATGGGGACTTGGTAAACCATTATGTATGGTTTATTATCCATTGTATACAAAGTCCCCATTGAGAATGTATGTGGACTTGGTAAACCACTACCCATTGTTTATTATCCATCGTATACAAAGTCCCCATTGAGAATGTATGGGGACTTGGTAAACCATTATGTATGGTCTATTATCCATTGTATATAAAGTCCCCATTGAGAATGTATGGGGAGTCGGTAAACCACTACCGATTGTTTGTTATCCATCGTATACCAAGTCCCCATTGAGAATGTATGGGAATTCAGTAAACCACTACTCATTGTTTATCATCCATCATATATAAAGTCCCCATTGAGAGTGTACGGGTATTCAGTAAACCACTACCCTCTAAAATTATTAGAGCATGCTTGTACGCCCTATATATACGTTGGCTAAAGGTTATTAGAGGTTAGAGTGGTCCTATATAGGCTTCAAGCGTCACTATCTGTGTGCTACCGTCTGTGAGACTGGCAAAGGAGTAGGGTGTCAGTGTGTCAGTGTATTAGAGACTGACCATGACCAAACTACCTGATTGACCTACTGGTGCTTGATATATTTGGATCCTCGACTCAGGCAGTTGAAGAAATGGCAAGTTGACTGGATGCAAGTAAGTAACTGAAAACGACCCATATACTGAATGCAACCCAAACCTTTCAATTTTTATTCATTTATAATTGCACACCCATTCATCAATGATGAACATACTAATTGGTCTTAGTTTCGTAACTGGTTACAAACCAGAACCATGGTATACGGATCCGAATTCATGGTACACGGCCTTGAAAACCATTTTAATCGTCCCCTTTGCGCTATAGAGCAAAGAAAGTCTCTAGTGGTATAGCTTTGATATGGCAATTCCTGGGTTTCATTTATTCGAGAAGACCCTTTTCTGTATGCAAGAGAGACCCAGGGACGATGTGAGTCAACTTTATTCTACACTTATGGACTAACATATGGATGCCTAATACTGTCTTTGTGAACAAGCCCTGGCCACTGATCAAGATATCTGATGGGAGATTGATACCCTCTCACTTTGATCTCAATCAGGTCACAGTCAGGAGTAGGCGAAATTTATTGCTATGACAACACAGGCGGCTAGGGAACTGGAGGAGGGGAAGGAGGAAGTATAGGGTTACAGGGAGTGGCTTGGGCCATAAACAGGAGATTCTGTTCATAGTGGACAAGTCTTTGAGTCATGGGCCAGTCAGAGTAGGATACATACTTTAATTAACTTTATCCTGATTGTGATTAATCATTTAGTGCATGTTCATAATCAAAGACTTGAGCAAGTCTAACGGTGGGCATCCCGACAGCCTCTCTCCGGCATTTATTCACATTACGCTGAGCGCTGAATAAATGCACACGGGACTTGTGGTAAGTGATATGAGGCCAATGATGGCTACTCCTGCTCATATAAATCGTGCAATGGTCCTCTCCTCGTCGGTATACGTCGAGATAGAGGGACAATGAGTGTCTGAAGCCGGGGACACACCAAGCGAGTCAAGGTGGCGATCTCTGGAATCGCCAACACAAAACTTCACGTATGTGAAATATTATTTCATAATGATATCTGCCACTGATAATGTAGCATCTCGGTAGTAATATTCAGGTAAAATATGGAATAATAGCTAAAGCCGGAGACACACCAAGCGAAAAAGGCAGCGATTTCTGGAATCGCCAACACAAAATGCTGTATATGATGCTGGAGACACACCAAGCGAGAAACGCAGCGATTTCCGGAATCGCCAACACAAAATGGCGTATATGTGAGCTATTATTTCATATTTTACCTGATTATTGCGTCAGAGATGTTAAATTATGGGTGGGAGATATTACAATGAAATGATATCGCACATACACGCAAATTTTTGTTGGCGATTCTGGAGATCGCTGCCGTTACTCGCTTGGTGTATCCCCGGCATAACCGCTTTGTGAATGTGATATTGCTGGAATATGGGACAGGAATTCCTGCACTCATTCATGACATGTTCTATATCATTACTTACTATGAAGGTTAAATAATTGCTTTATTCAATTTCTGTAATAGATTGCATAACTACTGAGTCAGGGATTTATGTATTTGTAGCGATGCCAGCTGAGGCTATTGCCCCTTTTGCGGGTCAAGGAGTTATTCACACACACAATGTATGAAGAAACATCAATGTCATTATTTAGACCCAATAAAGAAATTACTAAAAAAAATATTTAAAAAATGGCGTGTATGTGAGCTATTATTTCATATTTCCCTTTATTATTGCTTCTGGTACGCTATATCCTCGGTGGGGGATATTACTATGAAAAAATTTCTCAGTTATATGCTATTTTGTGTTGGCGATTCCATATATTATCGCCTGTCTTGCTTGGTGTGTCTCCGGCTTTATACCGGGGACACACCAAGCGGGTCAAGGCGGCGATCATTGGAATCGCCAATAAAAAATGGCATGAATGTGAAATATTATTTCATAGTAATATCTCCTAATGATAATTTAGCGCCTCGGGAGCAAAAATCACGTGAAAATATGAAATAATAGCTCACATATAGGCCATTTTGTGTTGGCGATTACGGAACACGCTGCGTTTCTCGCTTGGTGTGTCTCCGGCTTTAAGCCATTTTTTGTTGGCGTATATGTGAGCTATTATTTCATATTTCACCTGATCATTGCGTCAGAGATGTTCAATTATTGGTTGGAGATATTACTATAAAATAATATCACAAATACACGCAAATCTTTGTTGGCGATTCTGGAGATCGCTGCCGTTACTCGCTTGGTGTGTCTCCAGCTTTAAGCCGGAGACATACCAAGCGAGAAACGCAGCGAGTTCAGTAATCGCCAAGACAAAATGGCTTGTATGTGAGCTATTATTTCATATTTCACCTGATTATTGCTTCGAAGATGCAAAATTATAGGCAGGAGATATTCGTATGAAATAATATCTCACATACACACCAATTTGTGTTGGTGATTCCAGAGATCGATGGTGCTCCCATCAAATCAGTGTTGAAGCCTCCTGTTCGGGACCGTCATACACTGCTCGCATGTCGATTCATTAGAGATTCCGTGTGAGACTATTTGACAACAGTGTTCTAAGCCTCCTGCTGGCTGTGCATCTGTTATATCCACACTGCGGCGCTAGAGCATATGGTACTATGAGTTGGCGGTACTATGAGAAAACATGGTTACTGAGCCCGTAGGGATAGACGTTCGAGGTCTTTTGACTCAAAAATACGGCTCGACGCAGCAGGGGGAGGTCCGTATTTTCTTAGTCAAAAGATCGAGTTTAGTTCAGAACTAAAAAAAAAAGAGAATAGCAGGTTCATGTTTTTCCTCTCTACACTATTCTCACTCTCGTGGTGCTGCAATCTCCAAGCCTAGACCTCGTTAACTATGTAACTATGTACCGGAAGAACTCCAAGCGGATCCGACAGAATCAACACGTTTTATATGTGGTAGGTAACTAGTCGACGCCACTGACGAAGCCCTTCCTCATAACAGTGCTTTCAATTCAGAGAGGATTAGAAACCTAGACCCCAACAAAAACAGAGAGAGATTAGAAACCAAGAAAGAAAGAAATTAATCGGACAAGAAGCCTATCAGCTCTAGCCATCGCCGAATTATGTGAATGCATAACCACCCAGTGACTGTTATTGTCAATCTTAGGGTTTAGGGTCTGCTGGGGTGGACAGCAATTACCAATCTGTTCACCCTCTTGGTCGCCTCGCCTCCTCGTGGTGCAGACCGGATATGCTTGCAGCAAGCATAACAAAAGCAACCAGGGTGGGGAATTAGCTTAGTAGGAAAGAGCACTGGACTTGTAATACCAAGGTTGTCAGACTTTGTTGATTCGGGTCCCACTGCAACCACTTTTCTCCTTCACCCCAAGCAGTGGAAGATTTGCTGCTATATCAAAGGCCGATCCTTCTCATACCATGTCCATGTAGTGTGGGAACTAAAAGAACTCTCACCTCGGTAAATGTGTAGGGGTGAGGTTTCTACCTAAATTCATTATATAGATTCGATCACCACCCTTGTGGTGTAAAATAACATTGCAAATGGTGAACTGGACGTCAAATCAAACCAACAAACCAACTCAGGCTTTGGTATCTCCGCTTTTCACGACTGCTGCCATCTTGCAGATTCTAGCACGTCTAGCATACAATGGGTGAGATAAAATCTTATACCTCCTCAGGTTAATGCTGTCTAGTTCTAGCCGTTTTCATCATCTACCTCCTGGTCTCGGCGAACATTCACTAATTGTTCTCCAAGGTTAGATTACAGTACAAGTGTCCTTGGTTTTATTTTAACGACTCTGCAGTCTGCCTACCAGCCTGACAAACCTGCTGTAGCAGATTAGATCAATTCTCATTCTTTGACTGCTCCAGCAAAGACGAGGCAGTTGTCTTCTTCCATTACCAGGATTACAAAAAAAGTCAAATGCCTCCTTTAGCTTGCCGGGGCTTAATTTTAGAGACAGACCTCTCACGTGACTCAGTTCAACCTTTAACATCAAGGTAAATGGAATCCAGTGCCACAGAAGGCTCCCCTCAGGGATGCCAGTTTGTAGGATTTTGCCTACATGTAGGATTTTCATTCTAGTCTAAAAATATATGGAAACTTTTATATGTTTTAAGAACAATATAGACTCCAGCTTTTCTAAATCTTATATAAACTTGTTTTGTAATCTATCAAAAGTTTTAATTTAGCTACCCCCAGCGCACACAGTTAGAAAGCCTATGAGCCTAGAGCTGTAGGATGGTAGGATTCCTGTAGGAAATCCTCCTACATACAAGGGCTAACCAAAATGCTGACATCTGATTGGCTTAAAATATGTCATGTGAGAATACATTTATGGGGCCCTTTACCAAGTGTAAAGAGAAATCAGAAAATATTTTGCAGAATATAGAACTGATAATGTGTGGTAATCTATTCCAAATGGATTTCTTTGAATAGTTCCCCTTCAGTGCAGAACTACACATAGACCAACTCTCAGAGCAGATATCCAGATATTATATACTGCCAGTTTATATCCAAGGATCTGCTGGGAGAGTGATGCGGTTTCCCCTGCATATGCGTTTTAGGTGAGACATAGACTGGCCTCAGTCCCTATGTAGGATTTTTTCCTCACCCCAACTGGCATCCCTGTCCTCTGTAGATTGGGGGAAAAAAAACAAAACACGCTTGACATCTGTGATCGGCCTTCACAGCTGTGACCTTCCCATGGAGCAGTCCCATGTGTGTAGTCGATAATTATATAGAACGAGCTGACCATGCTGTACAAGCTACGTAACGAGATGGTAATTTAGTTAGGACTCGTAATCCCAAGGTTGCCGGACTTTGTGGGTTTGGGTCCCACTGCAGCCACTCTTCTCCTTCACTCCCAGCAGTGGTAGATTTACTGTTATATCAAAGGCCAGTCCTTCTCATACCATGTCGATGTGGTGTGGTGTAAAGCCACTTTTCTCCTTCACCCCTGGCAGTGGTAGATTTACTGCTATATCAAAGGCCAATCCTTCTCATACCAAGTGTATGTGGTGTGATGTGCAGCCACTCTTCTCCTTCACCCCCAACAGTGGTAGATTTACTGCTTAAAAGGCCAATCCTTCTCATACCATGTGTATGTGGTATGGTGTGCAGCCACTCTTCTCCTTCACCCCCAGCAGTGGTAGATTTACTACTTAAAAGGCCAATCCTTCTCATACCATGTCTGTGTTGTGTGGGACGTAAAAGAACTCTAATTCTAATGGACGTGAAAGGATTGAGAACTGTAATTGAATCATATAAATACATAATTTACTCCATGAGTTTGGATGGGCCGCAATCGTCATCGAGGTGAACCCGAGTGACGATTAGGGCCCATCCAAACTCGTGGAGTATTGTGTATTTATACGATTCTCGATCCAGTTCTATACAACTCAGGTACATTAGTCCCCGCCCGTTACATCCGGGGCCCAGGTCACGTGCCCAGCGCGCGGCTCCCTGGGTAAATTCCTCCAGTGTCTGCAGATCACGTCTCCATGGTAACTGGAGTTGCTCCTGTTAATGCGAGGTTCATGTGGCCGGCTTCCCATCTGCTCCGCCAACAATACACGCGCTTCCTCCTGGCTTCCTCACTCATTGTCGCCCCAGCCTTTTTATGTCGGTTTTCATTGCTACGAGCGGCCACCGTATTTCCCATTGGCCCAGATGGTAGAACCGAGACAAAAGTGTGGAGTGAAACGTTTTGTTAACCCTTACAGTCCTGAGAATGCCTGGAGACATTCCCCTGGTGGATCCTGGATATGCCTGGAGGCATTCCTCTGGTGCATCCTGAAGATGTCTCCAGGCATTTTTAAAGGTTTAAAAAGCAGAAAAGCTAATTCTGAGGTGAAATAATATATATAGTTTCATGATCTTTCTTTCAGGATTAATGGAAAACAATATTATCATTCGAATTGTTGTTTAGAAAATATTTTAGGCAAGGGAATCCTGGTAACTTGGTGATATTTCCTCGCTGCATACAACATTATATAGTCGTATACATATAGGTGCAGGCTTTTAGCTTCAAAACTATGCTCAGGACATGTGGGTGTTGGAATAATTGAGTTCAATTATTGCTTTTATGGCATGCACGAAGCAATAAAATATGGAGAATGGTATTTGCCTGGAATTTGCCACCTTCATTTAATGTCTCTACATGACAATTTCTATATGGTCATTTTGCAGTGGTCTTTCATGCGCGTTTATGTTGGTGCCAATATTGTGTGTTTGTGTCTGGGTTTTGGGCCTGTGTTGTAAAGACATAGTCCATGACCTTTATGACGACAAGGTCAGAACAAGGTCAGGACAAGGTCAGACACATACTTACACCTAGTGTGAGGAGGTTGATACAGGTAACTAGGGACAAATAGTATGTTCATTATCGATGGGTATGGAATTAGAAAAGCATTATTGAAAGGTTTGGGATATATTCAGTCTATGGGTAATTTTCTGTAACCCGCTTGCACTAAGTTAGACTGGCCTCAGTCCCTGTATCCTACCCCTCCAACCCTCCTGAGTGACACAGGGACTAGTCTCACCCGTAATCGGCCATGTAGACTGGCGCAATTTTGCACCACACTCCCCAAGCAGAGGCTACTGGTCAGGATATCTGCTGAGAGATTGATACCCTCTCACTTTGATCGGGACATAGTCAGGAGTAGGCGAAATATATTACTATGACAACACAGGCCGCCAGGGAACTGGAGGAGGGGAGGGGGGAGGGGTAGATGGAGGTATAGGGTTACAGGAAGTGGCTTGGGGTCATAAACAGGAGATTCTGGTCAGAGTTGACAAGTCTTTGATTCATGGGCCAGTCAGAGAAAGATACTATAATCAAGACACTTGGACACTGGCTCTCTGCACCGTTCTCAATGTCACATAGTTGGCACGCTGACAGATGAGAAATGCCTCTAAGTGATAGGTTGTCATTTCCTGCCATCTAGACATGAGATAATGGCATATTTGATGAATATCTTACTGTCCTAGACATAAAATCAATGGCATATTTGATTATATTTTACTCTCCTCTCACGGAAAAGTACAGTTACTATTCACATTGGCAGACATATTGAATTTGATGGCCATATTGAAAAAATTGAGCTTAGACCCATCTCTGAATTTAAACACAACCCATACGTCCAGACCAACACAATACATGGATTTAGATACCCATACGGACATGGACAGAGACGATATAGTTTTGAAACTAGGAGCAAATAGTATGTGCATCAGTGAGCGTGCAATTATAAAGGAATAGCAATTAATAGGTTTGGGATACATTCAGTCAATGAATAGTTTTCTGTAACCCACTTGCACCCAGTCAACTTGCCATTTCTTCAGCTGCCTCTTTCTCGGAGCCAAATATATCAAGCAGCAGTAGGTCAATGAGGTATTTTGGTCTTGAGTGATTGGTCATGGTCAGCTGGGCATGCCTCTAAGAGACTATGACACTGGCACCCTGCTCTTTTCTCAGTAGCACAGTGAGTAGCACACAGATAGTGAAGGGATAGTGTTTCTGCAGCACGCTGGAAGTCTATATGTGACCACTCTAACCTTTAGGCTACATAGGCAACGTATATAGAGCATTTATGTAGTAATTTTTTCGTTCGCTTAACCCTGTGGGTTCCGCGTTGGAAATTTTTTTTTTTAAGCGCGGAAACGGGGTCGACAGGAACAAGCGCGAAAATAACCTCGCCAACCCGTACACTCTCTACATTGTGGTCGTAAATGCGATAGGGGTAAAACCTGTACACGCCAAGTCTCACCGTATATAGAGCATTTAAGCACGCTCTAAAAAGGGTAAAGTTATATAACCATAGACTGAACAAGCAAGGGTGTCAATTTGTTAATTTGAATTGTTGTATCTGAATATACATGTTTTGCTTGGAGGAGCGATTGTTACGATCCAATGCGAAATAAAAACTTATAAAAAAGATTTCTCGAGATGAGAATTGACGATAAATGATTGACAATTCTTCACAGGTCTGTACCCATTTCGTGATGCCCTTTATCCAAAATCCATCGCACCACCAAATCCAACGTGGCAATATACCGCAAGGATTTGGCGCCGTCTTCAGCCCAGCCACTGTCCTCCCAGTGGACCCTTTTTTCATCGATATTTCTCTCCCACCAGCCTCAAGCAAACGATAGCGAACGATATTCTCCTAGAAGTTTTATTTTACGGCCATTCCCTATCAGGCTTGGTCCTCTGTACGCAAAGTACGGGGAGGTTTCATATCATAAGTGTTCACGAAGTAGTCTACTGTATTGTTGGGACATGATAAGCTTTTCTGGAGGCTTGGAACTTCCCCTTTCTTGGATATTTTCGCGATACTTAAGGAATATCACTAAATATGAGCATTGGACTGGTATCTAACTTCACCCTACATCCAGATTCCTGGGAGCAGAGGTCCATATGTTTAGATATATGTTTATTATACTGCATTACAGAAAGAATCAAAGACATTAATAATCGTATGGAAAAGTTTGATACTCATTGCATTTCCCGCAAATTTGTCCAAGGAAAGATAAACCTACACCGTTATCTAATATCTGTTGGAAGTTACCATGATAATGAGTTAATCAGTTGTTAAGGCACTGGACTTGTAATCCCAATTTTGTAGGTTTGAATCCTACTGCAGCCATCTTTCTCCTTCATCCCTAGCAGTGGTAGATTTACTGCTAAATCAAAGGCCAATTCTTATCATACCATGCCTATGTGGTGTGTTGTGCAGCAACTTTTCTCCTTCATCCCCAGCAGTGGTAGATTTACTGCTATATCAAAGGCCAATTCTTATCATACCATGTCTGTGTGGTGTGGTATGCAGCCACCTTTCCCCTTCATCCTCAGCAAAGTCTAATTAAACAAATTGGACGTTAAACTACCCAAACAAAATCATCCTCATCAGTGGTAGATTTACTGCTATATCAAAGGCCCATCCTTCTTATACTATGTATATGTGGTGTGGGAAGTAAAAGAACTCTCACCTCGGTAAATGTGTAGGGGTGAGATTTCTACCTAAATTCATCACATAGATTCGATCACCACACAAGTGGTGTAAAACCGCGAAAAGGCTGAAACTTGAGTTAGTCCCTGTATGTCTTTACTCCACTGTCACTCTCTCTCTCCTATTTATCATACACTGCACTATGCTCTTATTCTCTCTCGTCCCCTTCCCACACTAACACGCTTTTTCACGATTAACATAGACAATAAACGATGGTTTTGTGGACAGGTGGCCGTAAACCACGAGCGGTTGAGTTTAATACACCGTCAACGCCAAGTCGCCTGTTCACATAACCATTGTTTGTTGTATCTTTTATCTATTTTATTGGGTAAATTAATCCCAGTAATTGCCATATTAAAGGGTTTATCAATATGGACCAATTCTTTGCTCTATAGCGCAAAGGGACTATTTTCCCGTATACCATGGCTTTGAATCTGTATACCACAGTTATGGTATCTGACCGGTTTTATATAATAGGTCGTGGAGTCCCTATATATTTTCAAGGAGGTCTTTGTATACCATGGATAATATAGTAGGTTGTTAGTGATCGGAAGTAACAAAATCAAATGGAAGAACTGTTTGTATAACAATTTGAATAAAATAAGTTTTAAAGAAATCGCCCTAATCTTCATGAATCTTCCATCTCCGCCATCTTGACGACACGTCACGCCACCTACCGGCACGTGATCGTTCACTGTGGCCCGGCCGTAAGAGGGAGCAGTAAGTGGGTCTGCGGGCAACATGCTGAGAACCAGCCTAATATCGACGGCGCCGGAAAAGACCCGGATGCGCTTTGTAGATAATCTAAATCCGCGAGTGAGATCAATGAGGGCTCGTGCAAGGACCACGCAAGGTGTCCCCCTCCCTCCTCCGCCCTCCCCTACCCCGTACAACACACCTTCAACTATCTGTGTCACATGATGAAGATATCCGACAATAATCGATGATTTCGTGGACTGGCGATAGAGTGGGATTCACACGATGGGATTAATGTACTTGACAGTGTGCCTACCATATCTAAAAAACTATGATTTTGGTCGGATCTGCTTGGAGTTGTTCACGCACATAGGGACAGAGTGAACCAAACTTAGGCTTGGAGACTGTAGACCCAAGAGAGTGAGAATTTCGTGGAGGGTGAAACTTTAACCTACTCTTCATTTATGTACTTTTCTACTCAGATGTACTTATTCTCTTATGATATTATTCTAGCCTTACCAAAAAGAGAGTTTAATGGTGTGTTTTTCTAATCTCCTCACCTTGAGGGAAGCTTTGAGAACAAAATTCCGCTTGTAGTCGGCAAAATCTGTGTCACATGAAATAATGAGTGGCAAGTAAAGGATAGTTCCAGGTATTAATAGTAGGAGGCGCCACTAATTACGACGCGATGAAGTTGCTAGTCTGAGACAAATCCTCCTGAGATTCATGTACATGAATCCCAACAAGATTTGTCTCAGATCAACACCCTGGGAGGTACATGAATCTCAGCAGGATTTGTCTCAGACAGACACCCTGTGAGGTACATGAATCTCAGCAGGATTTATCTCCGACAAACACCCTGTGAGGTACATGAATCTCAGAAGGATTTGTTTCAGACAAACACCCTGTGAGGTACATGAATCTCAGCAGAGAAATCTTGTTGGGATTCATGTACCTCACTGGGTGTTTGTCTGAGACTAATACTGCTGAGATTCTGTACCCGAACACAACCTCTTCATCTAATTTGTAGGGTTCCATTTTCCCCCTGCAATTGTTGGCGACAGTTACCACTAAAAAGGGACAGAATCTTTTGAGATTTTGAACCTTGTGAGTTACATGAATCCCACCGCGTGAATTCCACTTTAAAAGAAACAGAATCTCATGAGATTTTCAACTCTATGAGGTTCATGAATCCCACCGTATGAATCCGACTTCAGGGATTGTTTAAGCCTGGCGCGACAGATGCAAACGGCTAATAATGACAATCTTCTATCGGCCCTGAGGCAATTACAGATTGATTCTGACAGGCACCTTTATACGGCCTATCACTAAATAACATGACGGGAACCGGAAACAGCCCCAAGTATCACGTGACAGGTCTAGCCCGTCACGTGACGGCATGTGTGAAGAGTGGCAAACAAGCTGACGTCACAGCATCCGGCCACTGACGTCATATCCGTCAGAGGGCTGAAGGCATCGCTGTCAAGATGCCGGGAACCAGCTTTCAACCCGCTCTGACGTCATGTCTGCTAGTTTCTCGATGGTTTTTGCCCTTTTTCTAGTTAAAAGGAAACCCTTGAGATTAGAATATCCACCGGAAAGTAGGAGGCCACAGCCCATAGCGGAATCCAATGAATCGTCCACAGTATAGCTCAGATATTTAGAAGGAAACTCATGAGATGAGATGAAAATAACTTGGTCTATACTCCACTGAGTTTGACCGCGGAGTAATTCATGAAGCCAAGCTGAGTGAATTTGATAGCGGTCAAACGAGGTGGAGGGCGGACCATGTTATTAGCAACGAGTGGCTTTCTGATTTCATCTCAAACCGTATAACATCATTTATTAATTAAATATCTCACCAAATTAGCCATTGAGTATTAGGTACACTACATTCACAGCCGTGTAGTATGAGGTTCCAACGTTAAGCCCAGTTTCATATTTGAGATACTTAGGAAATTATGATAGGTATATACATTATCCACCTTACTCCGGATCGGTAGATGCAAAATCATGTTAGGATGGCGAAGTGCGCCCTAAGGTGATACCAGTGGCGCTCTCATGCGGCCCCTACAAGGATAACTCGGCCCCACCTCGTGTGGCTTATCGATCATGCAGTGGTGGCCGAGTGGTGTCTAAGGGCACTTCCCATGTACTACTTACTACTACAACACATACAGAGAGTGATGGTGACTGAGAGGGTATTTATACTTCACCATAAATGAATTATTAATGACAGATTATACCATTCCTGGTCTAGGCCTTCAGGTATGACAGTTTTCCACTTTTCCATGGAAATTCATGTTTTCATTTCCAGTTTATGAAATTATTTTTCTCGTTTAAAACAAAGATAGTATGATTTGAATCTCATTCAATTTTCTTTTATCAATTCTTTATTGTTTCACTGTAATTGACAGAATGTTTAAGCTATTCGTTCACCTTCAAATCCAAAGTAAGACTAATAAAACAAATTTGACGTTAAACTACCCAAACAAAAAAAAGAAGAAAAAAAAGAAAAAAAAAGAAGACAACAACACAACCCTTAGCTTTAAGCCGGAGACACACCAAGCGAGAAACGCAGCGTGTTCCAATGGCCTGTATGTGAGCTAATATTTCATATTTCACCTGATTATTACTTCCAAGATGCTAAATTATAGGCAGGAGATATTCCTATGAAATAATATCTCACATTCACGCCAATTTGTGTTGGCGATTCCTGAGATCGCTGCCTTCACTCGCTTGGTGTGTCCCCGGTATTAAGAACGTCTGCCTTTTACATATCAGACCCATCGAGCAGAAAAATGCATTAAAGTAATTAGTATTCCTTAGAAAAGAAATCACCATCCATGGCACAAATAATCCAGGAGATCTCATTAGATTCAACTCAGATAAAATATTGGTCCTCCACACATCGTTATTTCTCATTTGTTTGCAGGATACTATCGTGACCTGTTTGAGAAATAAATCCCGAACCAAACTCCCTCACGGCTTCCTCGAAGTAATTAACAAGTCTTGCTAATTGATTAGCGGGTTGTCTGCTAGTTCCGGCGTGTCTCTCTCACTGAGGGCCTGTCGCGCCGCTCACCAGCGAGATTTGCAGTAGTGGATGTTTTAATAATCGAGGATCAGGTTTCCCGAGTAGCTCGTAACAGCTCCACCATCTACCACTCGCTCCGGAGCAGCTTCTTGTAGCTCTCATCAATCCGGAGCAGCCTCTTGTAGCTCCACCATCTGCAATCGTTCCGGTGTAGCTTCTCGTAGCTCCACCGTTTACCAATCACTGCGGAGTAGCTCCTAGTAGGTCCACTGTCTACCACTAACTCCGGTGTAGCTCCTCGGAGCTCCACCGTCTATCACTAACTTCAATGTAGCTCTTTCTAGCTCCACCGTCTACCACTAATTCCAGTGTAGCTCTTCGGAGCTCCAACATCTACCACTAACTCTGGAGTTGCTCGTAACAGCTCCACTGTCTACCACTAACTCCAGTGTAGCACATAGCAGCTCCATCTATTAAACACTCTAAAGTAGCTCCTCGTAGCTCCACTGTCTACCAGTAACTCTGGTGTAGCTCTTCTGAGCTCCACTGTCTACCACTAACTCCGGTGTAGCTCTTCGGAGCTCCACTGTCACCCACTAACTCCGGCATAGCTCTTCGGAGCTTCACCGTATACCAGTCACCCCAGTGTAGCTCTTCGCAGCTCCACTGTCTCCCACTAACTCCAGAGTAGCTTCTCATAGCTCCACCGTTTGAAAGTTACTCCGGAGTAGCTTCTCGTAGCTCCACCGTTTACCAATCACTGCGGAGTAGCCCCTAGTAGGTCCACTGTCTACCACTAACTCCGGTGTAGCTCTTCGTAGCTCCATCGTCTACTTTTATTTGCATCCACAATAAAGATTCCACATACCACTATAGTAAGGATGTTATAGTCATAAGCGTCCAGTCACCGTAGAAGCGTTTATCAAGGTTCCGAGAGGGACCTTTAAGCCATTTTCACGGTCTACACTGTCAATTCCATTCGCTGCCCAACTTACTGATTTTGCACGTGCACTGGCAATGGACATTTACATTAACTCGTGCGTTTACTCGCCCGACAGCTGAGCACGTGGGAATATTGTCAGTAGACTTCACACATTCATAACTGTCACTATGATCTGGCCAGCTGCCAGTCGTATTTGGCAATTTATTCTCGAACTAATGCAAAGTGTCCATAGTAAACCTACAGGAACTCTGTATGGACATACCCGGTGCATGTGGATATGTTATATTATCCACCTGATACAAAATGTCCATAGTAAACCTAGAGGAACTCTATATGGATATACCTGTTGTATACCGATATGTTGTATTATTCACCTAATACAAAATGTCCATAGTAAACCTATAGGAACTCTGTATGGACATACCCGGTGCATTTGGATGTGTTATATTATTATCCACCTTATACAAAGTGTCCATAGAAAACCCATAGGGAGTTTGTATGGACATACCCGGCGCATACGGATATGTTCTATGCTCCGGGTGGCGCATACTGAAAAATAGTGCATATGGAAAAATAGTGCATGACTAAAACGTACTGATATCGACATGTCACTTGTCCAGAAAAGGTGGATGATAAACACAATATAGACTGGTTTCAGATAAAAGCGGATGTATGCTCCTCGGAGTTGACTGCGCAATATCATCGCATACGCTCGGATATTACTACGCGTCAACTCCTCGGAGCATACTGCCGCTTGCATCTGAAACCAGTCAATATTGTGTATTTATCCACCTGATAAAAGGTGTCCATAGTAAACCTATAGGAGCTCTGTATGGACATACCCGGCACATACAGATATATGGTGTATTTTCAATCCAATACAAAGACATACCCGGTGCATACGGATATCTATTATCCACCTAATACAAAGTGTCCATAGTAAACCTTATAGACCTTCTTGATCCAGTTCTATTTAAGTACTAAGTCGAATTAAACAAATTGGACGTTAAACTAAACAAACAAACAAACAGACTTAGGTAAATACCTCGGGTAATGAACTATTCCAGGAGAACCACCTTCTTCTTCCCCCTCCTCCTCCTCCTCCTCCTCCTCCTCCCTCTTCCCCTCCTCCCCTTCCACCCCCTTCTCCCCCTTCTCCCCCTGCTCCTCCCCCTGCTGCTCCTCCTCCTCCTCCTCCTGCCCCCCCTCCTCCTCCTCCTCCTCTCCCTCCTCCCTCCTCCCCCTCCCCCTCCTCCCCCTCTCCCTCCCCCTCCTCCTCCTCTTACCAAAAAAAGGCTCTATACTCCTCCTCCTCCTCCTCCCCCTCCTCCTCCCTCCTTCCTCCCCCTCCTCCTCCCCCTCCCCTCCTCATCCCCCTCCTCCTCCTCCCTCTCCTCCTCCTCCTCCCCTCCTCCTTCTCCTCCTCCGCCTACACCACCTGGAGTTCTCTCGTGTGGCCCGCAGTGAATGAATACTCCCCGCCGATTGGCTGGCGGCCACATTCTTGATCTCTGCCCCTGACATAACCTGACCCCACTTTGACCTAGTGGCACGGATTTCCGAACGCCCCCGGATTGATCCTAAGCGGATCAATACACCTCGCGTCTGGGCGCGTGGGGGAGGGGGCGCGTTCGTGTGCGGAGCTGGGGTTGTGGGTGGGGCATCGGGAGACGTTTTGTTTTGTTGTAGTGGGACAGAATCCTGTAGCAATAGCAAGGAATTGTTTTCAAGAAGTATGAAAAAAATCAGGTCCCGCAATGTATCATGAGAAACATGTTCCATTTCTAAATGTCCATTTTTCAAAATATATCCTGGAGTCTGCCACAGAACATTTGTACATTTTGGAATCAGTTTGGGAAAAGAATCAGGGTAAATCAGGGTATACAGTAGAACCCCGCCTAACGGACACCCCGCGTTAACGGACACTTTTGCTCGGAACGGATTCCTCTATTAGATGGTTGTTTTTACCTCGTGTAAGCGGACAGCCCGCGTTAGGGGTCACTTTAGCCCGAACGAAGGTTGTCCGCTTACGCGAGGTTCTATTGTACTTAGTTAGTGTTGTGCACCTTAAGGCAAGTTCACACTGTGCGACTAGGGTGGTGGCTTGTGAGCTGGCACTTCCACTTTGAGACTGGAAGTAGCAGCTCACAAGCAGACATTCCGTATTACTTACGTGAAACTTGCAGAACACACTGTGCGTTTTGCCGCGTTACGCACACTGTGAACTGGCCATTAGAGTGCATGTTAGTTGCTTCTCAGTATTGTAATACTTTCATTTACAATGTATTCTTGTTGAATTCTTGAATGACCCTCCATTCGCCGGGTTACAGGAGATTAGCTAAGAGGTGTCTAATTAAAGTATAGATTATAATGCCTATAGTTCATCCTGTGTTTTCTGTTCATGTAACATTGCACGTGGATGCATTTAAACTGCTGCTCAATTTGCTGACAGTTTTGCTGAACGCGTTCGCCGTTTCTGCGTTTTATCAATTTGCTTAATGCACCTGAAGTGTAATATTGCGTCCTCGGTGAAACACGAGAATTATCTCTTCATCCTAATTCCCCAATCACACTGCCGTATACGGCATATAGCCTATGATCCATGGGTGCCGCCATGACGCCCCCCGAGTAGGCTTTTTTCACTAAAGGAGGTGAAAAGGTAGCTGTTCTTCACTAATGGAGGTGCAAAAGAAGTGAGTGATAATTGGGAATTGTCACTTTTCTTGCCTTGCTCACATATGTAAATAAAGTGTTCCCTGTGAAAAACATCATGTCCTGGAATTTAGCATTATATCTTCCTGCTCTGGGGTGGGTGTAGAGAGTCAAAGGAACCTTGGTAAAACATTTAAAAAGGCAGCTGAATTTTGTAAGAACAAAGAGCCAGAATACAGGTTTTGTCCCCTGACCACCTAGTAACTGCTTCATGAACTAACAATGGCTCTGTCCCCTATAAAACGGTGTTTTCCCGTGTACACACATCTACGTTCTTCTACGTATTTTGAAATCCTCAAATACGCATAATAATAGTGAGTATTCATTGGTGAAGTGCATTGTAAATAACATTGTTGGGTCTACAGAAGTGGGCTGTTATAGTAGTATAGGAAATGGGGATGCCCAAGTAGTATATGCCATGAGGGGATTTGAGATGGGTTTTGTGTTATGGCCTTGTAAAAGAGCAGCAATAGTCCATAACGTATTGGGGTTGATGCTGAGCACTACCAGGGAGACATTTAATATCAGGGGACAGTGAGAAGGATAAAGAAAAAGGAGAGAAGAGTTTCATCATTGTATATCTTGGCTGTCACAATAAAGTTCGTTTGTATGTTTGGGAATCAGTTTGGGAAAAGAATCCGGATTTCTTGCACTATACTTAGTGTTGTGCACCTTGGAGTGACTGTTAGTTGATTCTCAGTATTGAAGTACTTTCATTTTCGATATAGTCTTGCTGATTTTATTAAATTGGTTTTCATCCTCCATTCGCCGGGTTTCAGGAGATAATTCAGTCCATAGCGTTGCCGCTTTGTATTGGACCATTAGCTAAGAGGTGTCTGATTAAAGCATAGATAGATTATAATGCCTATAGTTCATCCTGTGTTTTCTGTTCATGTAACATTGCACGTAGATGCGTTTAAGCTGCTGCTCAATTTGCTGACAGTTTTGCTGAACGCATTCGCCATTTCTGCATCTTATCAATTTGCTTAATGCACCGGAAGTGTAATATTGCTTCCTCGGTGAAATACGAGAATTATCTCTTCATCTTAGGCCACTCAAAAAAAAAACCTTGTTTCTCATTACCAAGCCATGAAAAATATGATGAGGGCGCTTTTATTTTGGTGGATCAAAGATGGCTTAAAAGTGTCATAAAATAGGCTTTAGTCTACGTTCTTCTACGTATTTTGAAATCCTCAAATACGCTTAGTATTAGTGAATACTCTTTGGTGAAGTGCATTGTAAATAACATTGTTGCTGTCTACAGAAGTGGGCTGTTATAGTAGTATAGGAAATGGGGGTCCCCAAGTAGTATATGACAAGAGGAGATTTGAGATGGGTTTTTGTGTTATGGTCAAGGAAAAGAGTAGTAAAGTCCATGGTGCTGAGCACTGCCTGGAGCCGTTTAATATCTGGAGACAGAAAGATAAAGAATTAGTAGAAACCGAACGACCAACAGAACTTTTTTCATAGTAGCTGACATCATGCTCTCTGATTGGTCAATATTGTTATTACTCTAGTGGCATAAAAACACTTTATGTCACGGCCTGCCACATAAAGTTTCCCTATGTTAAGTCTATGGCGTTTTTTTATTACGGGTAGGATAAAAGGAGAGAAGAGTTTCTTTGAGGATAATAACAAGGATGGGAGAGTCATCGCGCTAAATAAGTGTTATCCATATGTTATTCTCCTCATATCCTGTAAATGTTAGGAGCTCTGAAGGATATTATCCAAGCATATATATTGATTATTTAGTTTCTCTACCAGCATTAGAAAGGACACCAATTGAGATGCCCTTCCAAAAGGAGAGTTTTCAGGATCAAGGTCAGGACAATGACACATTAACTGAACAGCCGGGAAGGGCATTTCAAGTTTCAATCCTTCTACCTGACCTTTGAAAGAACAATCCATGTTAATTCATTCAGAGACGCAATTATAACAAAAAAAGACTGCAAGTGTCCAAGTAGTATATATAGACAATAATCGATAGTTTTGTGGACAGACGGTCGTAAACCACGAGAGGTTGACGCGTAGTAATACACAAGCGCTAGAGAGTGTATTACGACGTCAACCTCGAGTGGTTTATAGAGCCGCCTGTCCACAAAACCATCGTTTGTTGTATTTATTATCCATCTTCTCCAATATATTAAACCCAGTTATTGCCATATCAAAAGGTACAACAGTAGGGACTATTTCTTTGCTCTATAGCACAAAGGGACTATTTACCCTGTTTACTGAGTCCCCACATATTTTCAATGGGAGCTTTGTATACGATGGAAAATAAGATTTGGTTATACCCTAGTAGTATTGATTTGTTGATGTTTATATGGCACAGTATTTGGCAGTTCACGGCTGCAGTCTAGACTTGCTCAAGTCTTTGACTATGGACATTCACGATTAAACAAAATTAAGATAAAGTATGTTGCAGTGTGATTGGTCCAGGTATCCCGGCTAGGAGGGGTGGGGAAGGAGAAGGGGTAGGCATAGGAGACAGGGACTGGAGCCAGTGTAAGCTGCAGTCGCCCGGACCCCGGAACTATCCATGGATGTGGTAAGAGGAACATTCGGAAGGAGCAGTGAAGACTTGGTCAAGTCTTTGATTATGGACATTATTGAGAAATAAAACTACCATGTAACATGTGGGCTTCTCCTAACGCCTGGAGAGGTTGGAGTAGGTGGAGGGGTAGCCATAGGATGCAGGGACTGAGTCCTGGTGAGAAGGGGTGGGGTAGGTTGAGGGGTAGGTATAGGACACAGGGACTGAGTCCTGGTGAGGAAGGTTGGAGCAGGGGTAGGGGTAGGCATAGGAGACAGGGACTGACGCCTTTATCTCGGTGAGGAGGGGTGGAGGAGGTGGAGGGTTAACCCTTAGCTATCCATGGTTGGAGGAACAGTGGAGAGGGTTAGAGAGTGTCGTAAGACAATGTAGACTTACTCAAGCCTTTGATTATGGACATAGTTGAGGAATAAAACTACCATGCAACATGTGGGATTCTCCTAACGTAACGCATGCCTAGGAATCAAAGAAATCTGACTCCTTTACTGATCCTACCAGTCCCTGTATCCCCGCGAGGAGGGGTGGAGTGGTAGGTATAGGAGATAGGAGCCATAGGATGCAGGTACTGAAGCATGTATCCCGGTGAGGAGGGGTGAGGGAGGGGGAGGTGTAGTCATAGGATGCATGTACTGAAGCCTGTATTCCGGTGAGGAGGGGTGGTGTAGGTGGAGGGGTAGCCATAGGAGGCAGGGACTGGAGCCTGTATCACGGCGAGGAGGGGTGAGGTAGATGGAGGGGTAGCCATAGGATGCAGGGACTGGAGCCTGTATCACGGTGAGGAGGGGTGGGTAGGTGGAGGTGTAGCCATAGGAGGCAGGGACTGGAGCCTGTATCACGGCGAGGAGGGGTGGGTAGGTGGAAGGGCCGCCATAGGAGGCAGGGACTGGAGCCTGTATCACGGTGAGGAGGGGTGGGTATGTGGAAGGGCCGCCATAGGAGGTAGGGACTGGACCCAGTATCACGGCGAGGAGGGGTGAGGTATGTGGAAGGGCCGCCATAGGAGGCAGGGACTGGAGCCAGTCTAGGGGCGGCGCTGACACGGGGATTCCCCACTCCCTAGACAATGAGAGGAGAATTATAATTGGAGCTGTGCCCAGACAGAGCACAGCGCTGACAGAGCAGCGGCAGCGCCAATCAAAATATTCACGCATTTACATAAGATCTTATCATGTTTGGCTGCGGCAGAAAGCGGGTGTTTTTTTTAATTACTTTAACATGGTTCTCCACTCAGTGTTCAGCCAGTAGTACCGAATATGCGCACCACGAAGCGCCCAGCTAGCATACAGTGAGCCTAGATTGGCCACCATCTCTGTCTCCCACTTAGATGGTTTTTTTGGTGGGTTTTTTTATTCAAAAAGATACATTTTACCGACAATACATGTTCACTGGTTTCCCGGCGATCTTCCTCATGAGAGTCACATATATGGACAATTATTACATGATGTACAACATTGAATATACGCATACAGGACATAAACAAGAAAACATTACAATCATTCATCCTGCCTTTTGTTTAATATATACCATATGTTTCACATATTTATTTTATACTCTAATATGTCAATGTTTAATTTGGGTCTATTGACCTATACACATCAATCCATCAGGTTTAATTCACCCTTTTATCAATCAAAGTCTTCCACATTTTGAATCTCATTTTTTACTCGATTTTTAAAAGCATAACCATAATCTGTTCGTTGTGTTTCAACGGGTAAACGATTCCAAATAGATGTTGGTCAGGTCCGATCGCTTTCTAGACCGATAGTAGCATGGAGGCCTGGCTAATGTGCACTCATATATTAGGCCAGGTAACTACCTCCGTATTTCCGGTGCATTGCGGGATTGTATTTAGCTGGTACCTGATAGATACTTGTTGAATTTTGCGCTGGTTCCCCTCTAGAGGGCGTGGTGAAATCTACTATTTTTTAAAGAAACATTCTAATATATTTGATCTTTGAAAGGTTGCTATTACTTTTTTATATCATCGTTCATTTAAAAAAGTATAAGTAAGCTATTTGGGGAACCTGGTGAGGGAGAGAGGTTGTGCTGGGTCTCTTTGCCACTGCAAATCAGCGGGGAATCAGCCAAAGTTCAAGGTCGATCACACGTTTCGCTCGCTGTGCGTTGCCTGAACAAATGTGCCTAGTCGGGAGAGTGAGAATTCATGGACAAAGGCCCGGCCCCACTGATGCGATGCGATTGTCCCACATGTTTTATGGCCCCATAAACGTCCCCTCGGCGGGGTTTATGACCTCTATTGCAATTGAATCATCGCAAAGAAAATCTTGGGTTTGCCTCACTGATGCGATGGAATCGTCGCATCACTTCTGGCACCACCTATGTATTATATGCCTAGGTGTAGAACTTTATTTCTAATATTTATAAGGTGCTCACATCTAATTATGATTATATCACTTTTCAACCTCATGCTTTACAAGCTATCAGGATAACACATCGGCTGCAGCTACAACCTGCTGTCTTCACAGCTTTCACACCTCCTGAGACCTGGCATCAAAATGAATGCTGTGAGGTATGGCACTTATTGCCTGTTGTGCGCCCCAGCTACCAGTGGTCAGGGTAGCCTGTGTAACTACATGGATAACAGTATATACAGTTTCTCTAGAAATATAAAAGGAATTACCCTGTACCTATGCGACGAATCCATCGCAAATCATGAACATTTCAAGATGTGCGATGCGACGGGCGGCGCTGTTTTTATGACCCTCACCGGCCGTTTATGACTTTTTATGGACTTCGGATGAATCCGTCGCACCAGTGGGGCCCGGCCTTAAGGCTTGGACTCAACCATACCAACCCCTCAGTTAGAAGAGAGTGTAGACAGAGGTGGCGGCCAGTCTACCCCGAGTGGAGGTAGCGGCCCCTACCCCTCCCCACACTCCACCCCTCCACAGTGGCCAGTCTACCCCTCCCCACACTCCACCCCTCCACGGTGGCCAGTGTACCCCTCACCACACTCCACCCCTCCACGGTGGCCAGTCTACCCCTCCCCACACTCCACCCCTCCACAGTGGCCAGTCTACCCCTCCCCACACTCCACCCCTCCACAGTGGCCAGTCTACCCCTCACCACACTCCACCCCTCCACAGTGGCCAGTCTACTCCTCCCCACACTCCATCCCTCCACAGTGGCCAGTTTACCCCTCCCCACACTCCACCCCTCCATGGTGGCCAGTCTACCCCTCCCCACACTCCACCCCTCCACGGTGGCCAGTCTACCCCTCCCCACACTCCACCCCTCCACAGTGGCCAGTCTACTCCTCCCCACACTCCACCCCTCCACGGTGGCCAGTCTACCCCTCCCCACACTCCACCCCTCCATGGTGGCCAGTCTACCCCTCCCCACACTCCACCCCTCCACAGTGGCCAGTCTACCCCTCCCCACACTCCACCCCTCCACAGTGGCCAGTCTACCCCTCCCCACACTCCACCCCTCCACAGTGGCCAGTCTACCCCTCCCCACACTCCACCCCTCCACAGTGGCCAGTCTACCCCTCCCCACACTCCACCCCTCCACAGTGGCCAGTCTACCCCTCCCCACACTCCACCCCTCCACAGTGACCAGTCTACCCCTCCCCACACTCCACCCCTCCACGGGGCCAGTCTACCCCTCACCACACTCCACCCCTCCACAGTGGCCAGTCTACCCCTCCCCACACTCCACCCCTCCACAGTGGCTAGTCTACCCCTCCCCACACTCCACCCCTCCACAGTGGCCAGTCTACCCCTCCCCACACTCCACCCCTCCACAGTGACCAGTCTACCCCTCCCCACACTCCACCCCTCCACGGGGCCAGTCTACCCCTCACCACACTCCACCCCTCCACAGTGGCCAGTCTACCCCTCCCCACACTCCACCCCTCCACAGTGGCCAGTCTACCCCTCCCCACACTCCACCCCTCCATGGTGGCCAGTCTACCCCTCCCCACACTCCACCCCTCCACAGTGACCAGTCTACCCCTCCCCACACTCCACCCCTCCATGGTGGCCAGTCTACCCCTCACCACACTACACCCCTCCACAGTGGCCAGTCTACCCCTCCCCACACTCCACCCCTCCACAGTGGCCAGTCTACCCCTCACCACACTCCACCCCTCCACGGTGGCCAGTCTACCCCTCCCCACACTCCACCCCTCCACAGTGGCCAGTCTACCCCTCACCACACTCCACCCCTCCACGGTGGCCAGTCTACCCCTCCCCACACTCCACCCCTCCACAGTGGCCAGTCTACTCCTCCCCACACTCCACCCCTCCACGGTGGCCTCCAGGCAGCCTCTAGCAGTCGGGCGGAAATTGCGCCTTACTGGGAGCCGAGTCGTTGGTATTATTGAGAGCAGCTCGCAGGTCGAGTGGGCCCCTCACTTGGCGAGCCCCTCCCTGGAGTAAGCCCCTGCCTGGAGGTGTCATTGCCGGGCGCGTAGACTTGCTCAAGTCATTGATTATGAACATTCATTAAATGATTGAACACAATCCGCTCCCTGTAACCCTATACCTCCTCCTACCCCTCCCCCTCCCCTCCTCCAGTTCCCAAGATAAGCCAAGATATCTGTATGGAGAGTGTTAAGACTACTAGAGATAAACAGTGCCAGAAATCCAAAACCATTACTGATTGTACCAGTCCTTGAACCCCAACGAGGAGGGTAGCCATAAGATGCAGGGACTGGAGCCAGTATCCCAACGAGGAGGGTAGCCATAAGATGCAGGGACTGGAGCCAGTCTACGGACGCGGCGCCGAAGGGCATTGACCGGAGCAGGGCTCATAACTGGGTGGAGAGGGCGCCGGGGCCCAGTGTAATATCACCAACTGACAATTGTCAGATAAGAGGAAGCCTATTATATGAAAGTATAGGGTCAGAGCTCGTATCTCAATGAGTTTGAATCTCATCGTAATACATGAGGCGAAGCCGCGGTAATTACGTATATATTTATTTCATACGTACATATTTATCTAATATCAACCCCCCTTACATTATAATGGGTCCGAGTAGGGAGCAAATATGTCTGAAAAATTGGGATCCTTTCCCACACTAAAAAGTAGAGAGTTATTAGAATCAG
The DNA here is from genome assembly GCA_950022655.1 of Alentia gelatinosa. Taxonomy (NCBI): domain Eukaryota; kingdom Metazoa; phylum Annelida; class Polychaeta; order Phyllodocida; family Polynoidae; genus Alentia; species Alentia gelatinosa. Next base: position 88,637,383 of record OX465582.1, read on the forward strand.
AACCAACTTTGATAACCATTGTGGTGAGCCTGCAAGAATTATCCTAAATTTTCAGATCTTCTCCTCTACAACGAACTCTGACTCTTTTTTTTCCTCTGGTGAAAGGATTATTAATCAGTTCTCATCAGGAGATGCGAGTGAGTGTTTGCGAATTCTGCTAATTTACTATAGACATTTATTTTTGATTGTTGGTTGGTTGGTTGGTTTGATTTGATGTCCAGTCAAGATTCAAGATTCTCTTACACCACGAGGGTGGTGATCGAATCTATGTGATGAATCTAGTTAGAAATCTCACCCATACACATTTACCGAGGTGAGAGTTCTTTTACTTCCTAGAACAGGAAGACATGGCCTTCGTTATAGCAGTAAATCTACCACTGCTGGGGATGAAGGGGAAAGGTGGCTGTACACCACACCACATAGACATGGTATGAGAAGGACTGGCCTTTGATATAGCAGTAAATCTACCACTGCTGGGGATGAAGGGGAAAGGTAGCTCCACACAACACCACACCACATAGACATGGTATAAGAAGGACAGGCCTTTGATATAGCAGTAAATCTACCACTACTGGGGATGAAGGGGAAAGGTGGCTGTACACCACACCACATAGACATTGTATGAGAAGGATTGGCCTTTGATATAGCAGTAAATCTACCACTGCTGGGGATGAAGGGGAAAGGTGGCTGTACACCACACCACATAGACATTGTATGAGAAGGATTGGCCTTTGATATAGCAGTAAATCTACCACTGCTGGGGATGAAGGGGAAAGGTGGCTGTACACCACACCACATAGACATTGTATGAGAAGGACTGGCCTTTGATATAGCAGTAAATCTACCACTGCTGGGGATGAAGGGGAAAGGTAGCTCCACACAACACCACACCACATAGACATGGTATAAGAAGGACAGGCCTTTGATATAGCAGTAAATCTACCACTGCTGGGGATGAAGGGGAAAGGTGGCTGTACACCACACCACATAGACATTGTATGAGAAGGATTGGCCTTTGATATAGCAGTAAATCTACCACTGCTGGGGATGAAGGGGAAAGGTGGCTGTACACCACACCACATAGACATTGTATGAGAAGGACTGGTCTCGAGAAGGACTGGTCTCTGATATTTAAATAGAACTGGATCGAGAATCGTATAAATAAACAATGCTCCACGAGTTTGGCTGAGCCGTCATCGTCATCGAGGCGAAGCCGAATGACTATTCCGGATTGATCTGGATTTCAGATTCTAGATTTATCCCTTTTCGTTGATGGTTCCGAGAAGATAGGCTCTTATCTGCGGTGACCACGAATAGTCATCACCTCACTGTTTGACAGATAACCTGACAAACACTCAAAACCATGAGACGATGCGTCTTTACAAATGTCGCGACATCAATAACACTGGTCCGCTGCCCGCTCATACTGTATCACGGCACTCCATCGCCACAGGCGATGCGTCTTTACAGCACCCCTCTCATAAGATCTCACACTCTCTAAGTCGTAATCTGTACAAGGTTCTTGCTGCGCTCTATGGGAGAAGAATTCTTAACGAACTAGGCTTAGAGCCTTGAGAATCCATTGGCACACAGTATTCCCGCTAGGTGGCAGCATTGAGATTATAGGAATCTTTGGTTGCATTGATGTACGTCTTTAGCACGGGAGGCAGGCCAGTGGATTCTCAAGGCTCTAAGCCTAGTTCGTTAAGAATCCTTCTCCATAGAGCGTAGTGAGAGTACAGAATACGACTTAGAGAGTGTGAGATCTTATGAGAGGGGTGCACCACAAATGTCGCGACATCAATAACACTGGTCCGCTGCCCGCTCATACTATATCACGATGCTCCGTCACCACAGGCGGGCGGAAGTCTCATTGTCGTCTGCGCGAAGCTGGAAAGACGCCCAACAAGAAGTGACGTCACATGTACGGTTACATTGACAACAGGCGGAGGTGTGCATCGGAGCGCGACCGTGACGCGCCGTGTTGGGCCGTGTGCAGTGAGGTGTGGCCGTGGGGGGTCGTGTGCAGTGAGGCGTGGCCGTGATTGATGGAGCGTGACCGGCACACTGCTGAGTGTGATCTAATGGGGGATCGGACAGCTCGTAGTGTGTGGCCGTGGGTGGGTATTAATCTGAGGGCGAATGTGCGCTTACCACTAGCAGGCTTGACTTGCCCCATAGCTTTCCCCCCTACCAATATATTATTAGCATAGACCTTATGGGTGGGGAGTTAGCTCAGTGGCTAGACTTGCATAGCCCCATGTGTTAGCTGATATGTATCACGATGTATATTCAGAGATGGCAGTTATCTTAGTTTCCGGCCTGCTGGGATGGACAGGAATTATCAATCTGTTCACCCTTTTGGTCGCCTCGCCTCCTCGTGGTGCAGACCAGATATGCTTGCATGCAAGCATAACTGAAGTGACCAGGGTGGGTGGGGAGTTCAGTGGTAAAGAGCACTGGACTTTGTTGATTCGGGTCCCACTGCAGCCACTTTTCTCCTTCACCCCCCAGCAGTGGTAGATTTACTGCTATATCAAAGGCCAATCCTTCTCATATCATGTCTATGTGGTGTGGGAAGTAAAAGAACTCTCACCTCGGTAAATGTGTAGGGGTGGGATATCTTCCTACATTTATCTCAAAGATTCGGTCAAATCCAAAGTAAGTCTAATTGAACAAATTGGACGTTAAACTACTACAACAAACAAACAAACTTGGTCACCTCGCCTCTCACATCATGTCTATGTGGTGTGGCATACAACCACCTTTCTTCTTCACCCCCAGCAGTGGTAAATTCACTGCTATATCAAAGGCCAGTCCTTCTCATATCATGTCTATGTGGTGTGGCATACAGCCACCTTTCTCCTTCATCCCTAGCAGTGGTAGATTTACTGCTATATCAAAGGCCAGTCCTTCTCATATCATGTCTTTGCAGTGTGGCGTACAACCACGTTTCTTCTTCACGATCCTTCTCATAACATGTCTATGTGGTGTGGGAAGTAAAAGAACTCTCACCTCGGTAAATGTGTAGAGGTGAGATTGCTACCTAAATTCATCACATAGATTCGATCACCACTCTCGGGGTGTAAAAGAACCTTGGGAAAGTCTGATAAGGACCTATATAGTGGAGGGATAGCCATAGGATGCAGAGACTGAAGCCACTATCACAACGAGGGGTGGAGTAGGTGGTAGGGTAGATGCAGGAGACAGGGACTGAAGCCAGTCTAGGGCTGGACCTGTTGTGGCGGGAAACGATGCGTCCATCATTCCAATGTCGTCTGCTGGGTGCACGTGTACTCGCCGACCCTCCGCTCCAAAAACTCGCGCCCCAACCTCCTCTTCCTACCAATCTCCAAGCGGATCCTGGTAGCGACAGGAGGTTGTTTATCGATCGTGAATGAAGTGTGATGGGAGAGTGTTGTTCACGTTTTCATTACTTCAGAGAGCTGAGTCTGAGGCAAGTCTTTTTTTTTCTTTCCGGAGGTTTTCACGGAGCTCCTTAAAGGGGAGAAAAGGATGTTGCTGGTAAAATGTTATCCGCTAAAGTCCTGTCCGTCCAACATCTAATAAAGATTACTGCAAAAGGACGCATATTATCTCCCCCATGGTATTTTGGTCCCATACGCTTAACATTGGAAACTTATTCTCCATTCATATCACTCTGCACCAATTCGTGGATAACAACGACTTTATACAAAACATTCTGGTTTTTCTTTAGTTCAGTAACATCCACCCCCGAACTCAGAGAGAGCAGGGTTTTCTTGTCTCACATAAACAATGAATTGGGCCTCATTCACACCTATATAAACCAGGATTCAACCATCCCCACACACCCCATCCCCATTCCATAACCAATAAAGAAATGTTTTTCATGTTTTTTTCAATCTCTCTGAGTCAGTAAATCCGATATAATAATATCTCCTATCTTTTTTTTCATGACCCCAACTGACATCCCTGCAGACTACAAGGACCCCGGTAATCAATACCAATATTACCCCCTTTCCATATCACACAACACTACATCACATTCCAATTATACTTTGGGAGATACCTCCTGTCATATCAGCAAATCACCCATTAATACCACGTGCCTGCTGGGAATGCTAATAAGTGTCCCTCCTGACAGCTATAAAGCCCGCCCAGCGGGGCGCCCCCTGGGAGACTGCCATGGAACTGCTCGTTTGCTGCCATGTGAATAGATTGGCCACCAACCCCTGTCTACATTGAGCTGAGACTTAGGGGTTGGCACAGTCCGATCTGGGGTATTTCCGAGTATCTCCCCTCGAAGTAGAATGTATTTCTCAGTCTGCCTTTATTATACAGAGAAACTTCTCATGAAACATTCATTGTCAAAGATATTGATACAATCTCCAGCTTTTACATAGCTCTCTATTTTACATAGATATTGTTATTTACGATATCAAATTGTTTTTAATGATAAAATTAGGTTTACTAGCTTTTGATTTTCAAATTGTGATTTCTGGAACATTTTGACATTCATTCTAGACCAGTTGCAATGACGTAAGATACCCGTTACCACGGCGTGTCAAGGCTAACGACGATCGGATCGTGGCAGAGCTAACGTGCATAGCAAACGTCTGCTCTGGTGGCCAGCGTACCATGTGAACGGGGGGCGTGTCATAGTGATAAGACTTATATAGAACGGCACCAAGAATCGTATAAATACACAATACTCCACAAGTTTGGATGGGCTGCAAGCGTCATCAAGGCGAAGCCGAGTGACGATTACAGCACATCCAAACAAGAAGAGTATTGTGTATTTTACGATTCGAGTGCGGTTCTGGATTTATCTCACCCCTTTCAATAACATTAAATAGCATCACAATATCAGATTAATTCAAATAACTTTGCAAATCCAGGTGGGAGCGAATAAATCTCCATGTTGACATCTTGTCTGCTCTCTGAAATCATTGCCACTGATTGGCCTGTTCCTTAAGATGTCATCTCCCATCACTCCACCACGACCATGGCGTAGTATTGGCACTTTACGTGGGTGATCGTCGCATATAAATTTTCAATGATATTCCTATGGCTAAACATGTACCAGGAGTGAGATAATATGCAGACTTGTAAATAGTGGGTGCGGCATAGCGATAACACTGTACTGCCATGTGAACAGTGGCATATTAATAGGACTGTGGGCGTGTGAATGGTGGGTGCGGCATATTGATAAGATTGTGCAAGCATGTGAATGGCAAGCATGTCACAGTGATAAGATTGTGTAGGCATGTGAAACGCAGGCATGGCGGGTGGGGAGTTAGCTAAGTAGTTAAAGGCACTGAACTTGAAACCCCAAGGTTGTCGGACTTTGTGGGTTCGAGTCCCGCTGCAGCCACCTTTCTCCTTCATCCCCAGCAGTGGTAGACTTACTGCTTTTTCAAAGGCCAAGCCTTCTCCTACCATGTCTATGTGGTGTGGGAACTTAAAGAAACCTGACCTCAGTAAATGTGAAGGGGTGAGATTTCTACCTAAATTCATCTGATAGATTTGCTCAAACCCAAAGTAAGTCTAATAGAACATATTGGACGTTAAACTACACAAGCAACAACAGCTGGTGCGGCATATTGTTAAGACTATGCACACATGTGGCATATCGATGAGACTATTTGGGCATGTGAATAAAGGTAGGGATGGCATAATGAAAATACTCTGCTGGTATAGTTCATAGTTCACATGCCAGTCTCACAGTTTTTAAACAATGGGTAGTGGTTTACTGAGTCCCCATACATTTTCAATGGGGACTTTGTATGCAATGAATAATAGATTTACATCCTTTTGAATCAGTGGAATATTGGCAATTTATGACTGGGCCCTGTAAGCTGTACTTGTCACAGGTGCTTTACATTGAATTTGTGTTGAATGCACCGGCACTGCGGCCGCGGTAACTTTCAATTTGCTCTTTAAATGACGATTGGAATTGTCAGCACAAGGGAGCTCAGAAACTTTTAGGCATGTTGCAACATGTCCCAAATTGGTTTCAGGATTTTGTTTCTACTTTTTAGCCTTGTGATTATTCCACAATCAGGTGCGGGTTTTGTTAATATTTCTTTGTGAATCAGACTGAATGAGCTGTGCGATAAGGGCAGAAACGTATTGACGACATGATGGTGAAAATTGTGGATGTGTTGCATTACATTACAGCCCAGCTATATGAAGCACAGTAAATCCCCTCTTCTGGGACACCCCACTTAAGGGGACATGCCTCTTAAGGTGACACCCTTTTAATGAGACACCCCGCTTAAGGGAACCCTGCTTAAGGGGACACCCGCTTAATTGGACACCCTGCTTAAGGTGACAACCAGCTTAAGGGGACACCCCGCTTAAGGGGACACCCAACTTAAGGGAGGCTCCTGCTTAAGGCGATACCCCACTTAAGGCACCACCCTGCTTATGTGACATCCCGCTTAAGGCAACACCCCGCTTAAGGCGCCACCCTGCTTATTTGACATCCTACTTAAGGCGACACCCCACTTAAGGGGGCACACCTCTTAAGGGGGCATTTATTTTGGTATCACAGCTACGAGCTCGGTGGCCAAGTGGTCAGGGTGTTCGCCTCGAGCATGGGAGGTCGTGGGTTCAAACCCCGGTCGGGTCATACCAAAGACTTACACAAAAATGGTACCCACTGCCCTTCGGCTTAATACCCGCCATTAGAATGAGGAGTAGGGGTCTAGGGCCCGAGTGGAAGAATGGCCATATGGCGGAATTCGGTGATTGTGTAACACAATATTCCCTTAAAAATTGCACCAAAAAAACGAGCTGTCTACACAACCTTCCGTTACTGGCTCTAGTTGTTAACTATGGCAGCCGATGGCTACACGTAGAGTACTCAATCCTGGCCCAGAGCCATACAGTTAGTTGTACACGACAATGATGGGGGTTTTATCTGATACAGGAAATGTGTTGTGGTATGCTAAATGCTGACTGGTGGAAAGATACCATATCATGTATACTTTAGTGAATGATTTTAGAAGGTTCCTGACACTAGTCTCAGCAAAGTGCATTAATAGGTACGTTTATTTCTCAATGTTAAAAGGATCAGATATTCTGAGAAATTTAATACTTTTCACAACAGAAAATAATCGCCAGTGTTTGGTTGATATCTGACAGGGAAATTGTCACGATTGATGTCCAGGTTTTTTGTTTCTTTTATTCAATAGATACACATTTAACGACATAATGTCAGGGTTCGAACAGAGCCTGGAAAAGCCTGGAATTATGCTTTTGGGGTTTCCAGGCCTGGAATTCTCACAGAGAGCCTGGAAAAACCTGGAAGACCCTGGAAAATTTAGTTTTGCATAAAAACAATTTGTTTAGTCTATGAAATTCTGGTCATTATTAGCTTGTACCTGACTGCCTATGAAAATTCACTAAGATTAAATAGTTCCACAAATCCTTTATTTGTCCATATATAGCTAATTGCTAATGATATCGCATGGATTTGATTATTTGACTTAATATTTAAAAGTGGACAAAAAAAAGAATTTTGAAGATATCTATACCAAACCATTGAAATTCAAGGTAGTAAGGAAGATTAAGAAAATTTTAATTGGATTTGTTGATAAATCAGACATGGTTTTAAAGGGAAAAGCCTGAAAAAGCCTGTAATTTTATTGGTCTGTCTATGTACGAACCCTGTAATGTGATCGCCGTAATTAGCGTTCTTCCTCAGGTTAGCATCGCCCTCAGTGTATTTGAGCATCTGCATATTCTGAATATCTGGATATATCTGTATGCTTTGGGCATGGTTATACACAATCCCTATGTGTTTTCTATGGACACTTTGTATTAGGTGGATGATTAATAACAACAACCACACGCGTCTATTAGACATCCAGAAGGGAACTCAGAACATTTGCCAGCTTTTATTTCAATTCTCTTTGTCCCTGTCACAAAACAGAAAAATGTGGCATCAGAAATGACAACTACAAAAATGACAATAATGAGCGGCCGATGGCAGCCTGAGGAGGAGGATCTCGGGTTTCCAAACAGAATCTGTCCTCTGTGCTCGGAGAGTGTAAGCCTCGTTTTGAGTCTGTCACCCGCCAGTGATGAATTGTGAAAATAATCACCGGCTCCTATCAGACTCACGCGAACCGATCAGAACCCCGCCGAATGATTTCATTTTACATCACGGGTTATGTCTGTATTATCTTGGCTGTATTCTAATAGGTTGGAGGGTGGTGAGTTAACTCAGTGGTTAAGGCAGTTAAGTGGGTTCGAGTCTCACTGCAGCCACCTTTCTCCTTCATCCCCAGCAGTGGTAGATTTACTGCTATATCAAAGGCCAATCCTTCTCATACCATGTCTATGAAGTGTGTGAAGTAAAAGAACTCTCACCTCAGTAAATGTGTAGGGGTGAGATTTCTACCTAAATTCATCACATAGATTCGATCACCACCCTGTTGTGTAAAAGAACCTTGAGAAGGTCTGATGAGAACCTACAATGGTTAACTGGACGTTAAATCAAACTAACAAACCAAAAACACAGACATACTTTTAGGAAAATATAAAAAATAATCACCTGATGAAGCGCTCTGAACGTGCGCGAAACGTCGTGATCTGTTGATATTACCACACCATCTTCTTATTGTCTCCTTGGTCAATATAACATCAACCTTTCATAAAAACAACTGTGTCGGCCAATGGAGACAAGCTTTATCCCTCTTAAAGGGTCTTATAGGCTTAAAGCCTATAAGACACCGACCCGACGGCTGTGCCCGATTCTACCTTTCACCGACGGATCCGTCGGGTCTGTGACAATCTGCATCAATCGGGTCGGTGTACGCACTTCACCGACCCGATTTTATTGCTTTTCCCGACGCGTCAGGCATTACTACCATGTCAGATATGACCGACTCTCCCCAACCTTAAGATTTCGGTGTACGCACTTTCACCGATTGTTACCGATTCTGAGTTGGCCATTTGAATAGCGATGCTACCTATCCCTTAGTCCGATTTAGAAGTTCCTTATACCGATTTGTAGGGGAGACAGAGGCGATTATAAACCTGAAAACCGTTTCCCGATATCTTAATTGGATCTGAAGTTATTAAACTTTGAATTAATTTCTATGATTCCACACCAGTGGCCCGTGGCTCACCCCGGCTCGTCTCCCGGCGGCTCTCTTTGATCTTATCCCGGGTAATTTACGAGGTTATAAAAGAGGGAAGTGTGATCGGTGACAGTCATCATGTCGGTGTCTTATAGGTATAAGACACCGAAATTTTATTACCGACTCTCACCGAGCCGTTGGTCGGGATGAATCGGGAACAAATTTCGGTGTCTTATAGGCTTTAAGCTTCGACCCACTGAGGATTTCACCAGAATTGTGGAAAAAGGTGGAGAGTAAAGGGTGAGAGTAACCTGTGGTTCAGCTGTCAGGGGAATGACTGATTACCAGCTGTGTAAATGGAGCTCACACTTGAGAAAGAGTTGATTGGAAAAGTAATCATCGCCCTTTGATTATTTAACACCTGCCTGGTTCTGTGATGGCCTTCTAATTTTCACGCTAACTTAGCAGCGGTAAATTACTGGGATAGATATACCCCATATTGACTGGTTTCAGATACAAGCGGCCGTATTCCCCAAGGAGTTGACGTGTAGTAATATCCGAGCGCAATCGAGGATATTGTTTAGAGTATTTCTTATCCACCTTTTCTGGACAAGTGGCATACCGATATCAGTTCGTTTTAGCCATTTTTCCATACGCACTATTTTTTCCGTATGCACCGCCCGGAGCATACAACATGTCCGTATGCCCCGGGTGTGTCCGTAGACACTCCCTATGTGTTTTCTATGGACACTTTGTATTAGGTGGATAGTACATTCTATGTTGCGTGTCTTCAAGGAGAGGTCCTTTAGGAGCACATTCATATTGCCTCCAGGCTGTGTCTTAGCAATTAGGGCATAGAAAAATAACTGTTCACTGTTACTTATATATTTGAAAATTTACCTTAGTACTATACCTTTCAAAAATATTTATATAGAACTGCATCGAGAATCGTATAAATAGACAATACTTCACGAGTTTGGATGGGCCGCAATCGTCATCGAGGCGAAGCTGAGTGACGAATACGGCCCATTCAAACGAGTGGAGTTTGTTTATTTTACGATTCGAGTGTAGTTCTGAATTGATCTCATCCCTTTTTATGACATTAAATATCATAAAAATTTCACAATAATTAGAATAGACTTAGCAAATCCATATGACGTCATCTCAAATTCACTACGTCACGGCCGTGGCGTAGTATTATCACTTTACGGGGGTGATCGTTGAGTATTTTTTTTCTAATGTTATTCCTATGGCTAAACTTGTACCAGAGGTGAGATAAAAAGTCTTATGTCAAAGACATTTCATGTGTCTCAAAAGGACGTAACTAGCCGAGACGTAAAACAACACAAACAAACAATCATCATTTTATACTACATGGAGAAGCACTACACCTGTGGTGGAGCTGTAGATCCCTATACAAGACATGGCTCGTTCGCTTTGTTTATATCCCCTCCTCGGTTCTCTGTTCCGGTGTTGTAGTATAAGGCACAGAGTAATTGCTCATTCCGCCATCATCCGCCAGGAAATTGTAAGACAGAGCCACTGTAATCGGGTGACAACCGCTGTTATCTGCTGTTATAATCTGTAGATAATTATGAGATCATCGTGCACACACTTTTTGTAGTAGGCACACGCCCCTCTCTTACACACCCTGCTAGGGTGGACAGCAATTACCAATCTGTTCACCCTCTTGGTCGTCGTGCCTCCTCGTGGTGCAGACCGGATATGCTTGGACGCAAGCATAACAAAAGCGACCGGGGTGGATGGGGATTTAGCTCAGTGCTAAAGATCACTGGACATGTAATACCAAGGTTGTCAGACTTTGTTGATTCGGGTCCCACTGCAGCCACTTTTCTCCTCTGTAAATGTGTAGGGATGAGTTTCTACCTGAATTCATCACATAGATTCGATCACCACCCTTGTGGTGTAAAAGAACCTTGAGAAAGTCTGGTGAGAACCTGCAATGGTTAACTGGACGTTAAATCAAACCAAACCAAACCACCTTGTCCCATCAGATTTGTTAAGGTGTCCCTCCAAAATGCCCCCTTAAGCGAGGACAAGCAAACGAATGAGACAAGGTTAAAACCCCTCTCTGGCAAGCAAAAGGATATTTTTGATAAAATTCATTGATCGTGTTTTGTTTGGCGTTTGTGGCAAGATGGCCCTCTGCATGCCACACTAGCTATGTGCCATATAGGTGATTGTATTTGGTGCCTACCAGGGGTGTATGTATCAGGTCAGACAGTATCCTGATGTCAACTAGTCGCTGTGCGTTGGGGATTATCGTAAAACTGGATGAGTTTTAATCTTGACCACCGTATGCCACGACTGGAGTTTGGCAGAGTGAAGTCCAGGAGTGGCATGCGGTGGCCAAGATTAAAACGAATCAGGTTTTCATTTTATCCTACCCTGTCTCCTCGATTTTGGAATATTACGTGATAAAAATTCTGTATGCCACTAGTGGCATATAAAACTCCGTATGCTAGTCAGCGTGGCTTTATATTAGGGGTAGGATAAAAACCATTACTGGATAGAAGCCAGGCTGCTGGTTAAAGAACAAACATACAGATCGAGTCGACACAGCTTGTGCCCGCGACCACCTCACTGTATGCTGGTCTACATGGTTGACACTGTGTACTGGTGTAAATATACAATAATGACTGGTTTTGTATACGGGTGGCCGTAATCCAGAGTAGTTAACGCGTAATAATAACTGAGCGACAGCGAGGATATTACGTCGTCAACTACGAGGAGATTACTTTTATGACTGTGATTTCTGATAGTAAATGAGATTATTATGATTGATTATAAATGATTAATATTGAATGAACATTAAACAAACTTAATTTGAAGTACATGATGATTTTATCTAATTTTGGATGGGACCCCTTTTCTTCAACATCTCTTAGTCGAGCTAATGTGTTTTTTTCTGAGACGACCGGATGCTGAGTCTATTTCCTGGCTGTGTTGTCCCTTGGTCCCTCTCTCATGTTTTTTCATCCTGGTATTGATCTGTATCGAGGGTCTGTAAATGGCAGCACCTTTTAAACACGACCCTGCTATTTAAAACACTCTCCTTCACTGACTGAGGCAGGGTGGAGGATAGACTTGCCCAAGTTTTTGATTATGGACATAATTCAGAAATAAAACTCCAGGTGAGAACTGAGTTCTACCTGCAATCACGCGCAGGTAGTAGTATAGGGAAATGATGGCAGGTGGCGCCCAAGTATTTATATATAAATACATTGGATATGTATTTCTTACCCTGTTAACCCGCGTTAACGGACACCTTTGCCCGGAACGGTTCCCTCTATTAGATGTCTATTTTAACCTCGTGTAAGTGGGCACCCCGCGTAAGCGGACACTTTGGCCTGGAAGGAAGGGTGGCCGCTTACGCGGAGTTCTACCATATATATATATATATATATATATGTATATATATATTGTATAATGACTTCATATTGGTTTCAAATGCGCCCACATGGTGGCATGGTGGTCTGTGTGGCTGCAGGCAGTCATTTGTCAGTTGGTACTGTATTCTGATTGGTCAGTTAGTGAGCCAATCACTGCGCAGTAGGGCCAGGTTTACTGTTTGTACCACCACCTCCTATCTGTATATATATATATGTGTATGATTTATATGTGATTAAAATAATCTGTTCTAGACCCTGTAACTATACCTCAAGTGTTCTAGTTGATCTCTTGAGGTTCTGAACGGGAATTGGACGCCTTGAGCCCTTAACCGTCTGAGCCTCCTGTCAGCGCGAAAACGTGGACGCCTTGAGCCTACCCCGTGGACGCCTTTAGCCTACCCCATTTTAGTTACGATTGGCTGGTTAGGGTTAGAAAAGGGTTGGGTAAGGGTTAGGGTTGAGTATATATGACTATAAACCAGTTTACAAACACTTTTCAAAGTTTTTACATTTAGAGGCTCAAGGCCACCAAAACGGGGTAGGCTCAAGGCGTCCATATGGTAGGCTCAAGGCGTCCACAGAAAGGCTCAAGGCGTCCAGGGCTCAAATCGTCCAGGGCTCAAGGCGTCCATGAACCTTCTGAACCAGGCTATTATAGCCCCCAGACTTAACACAACGTTAAAACTCAATCAGACCAACAGACATTTAATCAGGCTAAAGGACCCTTTTCTGTTTCCTTTGGTTAATCCCATACTAGGGCTTGTTCCATAATCTAGGATCGTACATGGAGACCCCTTTCTATACCTAGCACAAGGATTATGGTTTAATAATATTCAAGTCTGTTCGCCAAGACAGGGTTAAACGTCCATAAGGTTGGTTGTCCATAAGTGTTCAATAAAGTTTACCCGGATCGTCCCTTGGTCTCATTGGCGTACAGACAAAGGTCTTCATGTACGAACCTAAATTATTCAACAGACCCCCTTATCTGGTGGTCAGTTGTGGATTCTGCATTAACTAAATATTCCTCTTTCTCTTTGCAGGTAATCCTTACATTTACTGACGTTCGACCTGGTAAAAAAAACAGATTTTATTATGCCTTATAATTTCACGTTACAATATGTAATTAACTAAACTAACTCTGAGTTTCTTGATTGGTTGAAATCACATCTAACTTTTTTTTATAACTGAAATAGAAATATATTGGCTTTATATGTATCAGTATCATGCATATATATTGTTGGGTCATTCTACAAGATTACGAATCCGTTCTCAACGCCCATGGAGTATTGCAAAAAGTACTCAATGGGGGATGATGTCATAAACGTTAGTCAATTTGTCAGTGATAGGGGTGAGGTAAAGTCTGAACTGCTCCCAATCCAGATCCACTGAAATAGGTCATTAAGCGAAGTTTTCAGTCTGTCGATGGTTAGGCTATGTAGTATACAATACATTCATACTATGACATAGAGACACTGTTATAACCACACAAACACCCCATAGACGCCTACCTGATGCCTACTGTGTCTAACTGTAGTGTCTAACTGTCTAGACAACTCTCTACCCGCCTCATGCACACACCATATACAATCTATCAAGATAATCTAGAGTGTTGTTCCCACACTGTCCCGTCAGACTTGATAAGATTTCCCTCCAAAGTGTCCCCTGAAGCGGGTTTAAGAAGCATTTTGTTCTGAAGTAACTGTCCCCTTAAGTGGGTGCCTCCTAAGGCGGATGTCCCCTTAAGCGGGTACCCCATTAAGCGGGGTGTCCCTGTAAGCAGGGTGTCCTCCTTAATAGGAGTTAGAATAAACTCTTAATAGAGGGAAAATTTTTAGTTCCAAGCAAATTTTCCCCTTAAGCAGGGTGTCCCCTTAAGCAGGGTGTCCCTTAAGCTGGGTGTCCCCGTAAGCAGGGTGTCTCCTTAAGTAGGGTGTCTCCTTAAGCAGGGTGTCCCAGAAGCGAGGTTTTACTGTATTGAAAAAGGAAGGTCTGGGTTATCTAAAGGCGGGGGGTGGGGGGAGGATATTTTTGTCAGAGAGCAGCACTGGTGATCTTTGTTAGGTTGGTGTTGGTGGCCGCCAGCTGGTAAACAGTGTCGACGCCGTGTGTCTTTGTCCTTACTGCTGAAGCCATCGAGCGCCGGGCATATTCTAGGAAGGAGTGAACCAAAGAACATCCCCACTCAGATGCATGATGCAGGCCTTGAAATGTTAACCATTCCCCTCTTATTTCTTACCCATTGTTTACCAAGTCTCCATTGAAAATGTATGGGGTCACAGTAAACTACTACCCATTGTTTATTAGTGGCCGTAAACCACAGCCAAATAAAACCCATTATCGAATTTCTAGGAATAGAAATTTCTGATGTCATAAAGTCCCATTAATGACCATCGGAAAGAAATACAACAATCGGTGTTTTCTTTGGGACGGTTGGCTCTGTAAACCAATCGAGGTTGACGACGTAATACACGAGTTATCGCTCATGTATTATTACGCGTCAACCACTCGTTGTTTACGGCCGCCCATCCCAAAATCATAGATTATTGTCTGTGTACATTTTGCACTTGTTCCTATAGAGGGAACCTATTTAAGTTTAGGGTCAGAGCTCGTATCCCATCGAGTTTAAATCGCTTAGTAATTCACAAGGCGAAGCCGCATAGCAAATCAAACGAGATGGGATTGAGCTCTGACCATAAACTTGACTAGGTTTGTGAATCTATTTCACCCTTTACATTAACTGATGGGCTAACCTTTGTGACACAATCCCCCATCTAGTATTATTTTTTAATACTCAACGGGCGTTGGGTACGAATTCCCAATGTTGAGTTCATTTTGCGCGAATCTTTTTCTCGGTCGTCCGGATTCAGCGTTCTACCCTTTTAACCTTGGTGGTGGTGTTGGGTTCGGCTTTTGTGCCTCCGGATTAACGGGGGGAAAATACATCAGCAGTCGCTAGCGCTGTGTGCCTCGTACTCATCGACAATGTTGAGTTCATGGTAAAAAAAAATGTGGGGTGAGATTCTATAGAGGAAACCCATGAAAGTTTAGGGTCTGAGCTCGTATCCCATCGAGTTTGAATCACGTAGTAATTCACAAGGCGAAGCCGCGTGAATTGCTATGTGATTCAAATGAGATGGGATCGAGCTCTGACCCTAAACTTGAATGGGTTTCTGAATTTATCTCACCCTTAATATTGACTAATGGGCTAACATTTGTGACATCATCCCCCATTGGATATATTTCCTAAATATCTAATGGGTGTTAGATACGAGTTTCCAATGTTAAGTCTATGGAGAAAAAATATCTGGGGTGAGATAAAGTTCAATACACGTAGTAATTATATATATATATATATATATATATATATATATATATATATATATATATATATATATATATATATATATATATATATATATATATATATGTGTGTGTGTGTGTGTGTGTGACACCAACGACACACTTTATTCTTGAAAACCACTCGAGGTTGACGACATAATACACTAGTTATCGCTCGTGTATTACTACGCGTCAACCTGTCTTGGTTTGCGGCCGCCAGTCCCAAAAATCATCGATTATTGTCTATGCGTACATTTTGTACCTGTTTCACCCGGAGATCAAATCGGGAAATGAAGAAAAACAGCTATTTGTGTTGAAAAAAAAAATATTGAACGAGAAAAAATTACACTCAAATGATGAAGTATTTGCCTGCCTGTTATAATCACGTTTTGGGTGAGACTCCCGTGATCGCAGAGGGTCGTGACCTAGTTAGTCCCGGCTCTCCTTGGAATCTCACACGAGGCAGAGAAGCTGTGTAATTAGGTGGAGGGCCACAGCCCGTGACGGAAGACGGCTATAGGCCTTTTTCCACAGGCTGGTGTCGCACGTTATCTACGTGGTTACGCAACGCCTGAAGCCAAACATACCCTTGGCAACGTATACTTTAGCATTGGATTACTGAGTGTATTAGCGTAATACGTTTATAATACCCATGCACATTAATTCCATAGACATAAAAGCGATTGCATGGTATTCTATGATATTCCAGCTCCAATTTGATGTATCATACATGCATATCACCTCAATGATACCATAGATATACCTTAGATAAGATCGGGACAACTTCACTGGATACACTTTAATACATTGGCAGGACTTGCTATAATATGCTTATCTTTTTCCAAGCTAAACCCAAGATAATTATCAACTATAAAGTTTAGACATCCCAGACTTGTTGATACAATACCATGGTTTGTTCCAGAAATTTAATCTGTCAAAAAACAACACTCCTGCGATCACAGCCACCATTCACACTTTAGGTGTGATTGCTGTCTTTCCCTATACGCATGTGGCTGACCTCGGCAGTGTTTGTCCGAGCGGCCGCGTAACGAGACAGTGGGCCGTTAGGCGGCGCTGAACGGCAACACCTGTATTTATAGCCCACATACATGCGAGACTCTCGCGAGACTCTCGTGAGACTCTTGCGAGACCCCGCGAGAACTGCTGGTATCCGGCAAACTGAGGTCTAACCAGCAGCAGAGCAATTTTTCACTGAGCTTTCTTCTGAGTAGTCACGTGATATTTCGGGACTACTGCGCATGCCCATGGGCCTATTGTACTTAATGACCTCAGGTATTGAGGCGGGAACACCTCAGGTGTACGCACTGACCCCAGTAGAGGCGGACCAGGGGGTTGTTGCTCCTAGAAATGTGAGAAATGCGTTGCTCCAGTATTATCGGATCGTGTCGTGTAGTATCGTTATTTTCATGTTGTATCGTTACCTTTTACAACACCGCATTTTCATAGGTGAAAGTTTCATTAGATTTTTAGTGACATAATTATGATCTCTCTCCCTGATGCAGTTCTCCAAATAACTTACCTATACTTGCATATGATGAGCGATGATACAGAATAAAATAATAACAACCTTTCAAACGATAAAAGAAAACGTATTAGAATCTTTCTTAAAAAAAATAGAAATTTCGCCACACCCTCTAGCGGGGAACCAGTGTATAATCCAACAAGCATCTCTCAGGCACCAGCTAAAAGCAATCCCGCAATGCACCAGAAAAATAATGGTAGTTACCTGGCCTAATATGTGAGTGCACATTGGCCAGGCTTCCAGGCTAGGTTTTATGGTGTTCTTTTGTTCACAGAGAACCGGGCATCCAATCTTCGTGAGTGGTCCTTTGATGTTTATTGAGATTTTTCCGTTGTCTGGCAGCGTGCATGTTGAGTTCATTGACACCTGTCAAAACGCAGGTGCATCCATTGGGTTGTCTGTAATCTCTGTCTATTTATTATCCATCGTATACAAAGCTCCCATTGAAAATGTATGGGGACTCAGTAAACCACGACCCATTATATAAAACCTGTCAGATACCATAACTGTGGTATACGGATTTAAATCTATGGTATACGGCCTCAAAACCATGGTATACGGGAAAAATAGCCCCTTTTGCTATAGAGCAAAGAAATAGTCTAAACCCTTTAAAATGGCAATTACTGGGTTTGATTTATTCGAAAAGATGGATAATAAATTGAACAAACGATGGTTTTGTGGACAGGCAGCTCTGTAAACTACTTGCGGTTGGCCTTGTAATAAACTCGCTAGCGCTCGTGTGTTACTACGCGTCAACCTCTCGTGGATTACGGCCGCCTGGCCACAAAACCATCGAGTATTGTCTATATATACCATGGATACCTGTGTTAAGATATAGACCGCTTTAATGATCTTTATCACACGCCTGGGGGGTGTTGCATAAACCGGGAACGATAAACCATGTAAATTTTGGTGAAGAACGATAGTACAACGAAAATATAACGTAACTTTTTTCATCGTGTTGCACAAAACACATCGTTGTGTTATCGTTCGTCTGTTGATACAACGAAAGTAACAACGAACGATAAAAGGTAAAGTAGGCAAGGTACCCGGAGGACCCCGGGATACCCCGGGAAAACCCCGCGTGACGTCACATACGTGTACCATATATGGATATATCAGGGACTCGATTCCCTCTGTCGCTCCTCATGGGAACTAATATCGCCATGCACCCTTAAGCTGGTTCCTAGGGTATCCGCTAGGGGCCTCGGCGGGATTGGCAGGTAATAAGACCTGGGTGGGCAGCTGGCAGTTAGATCCCGGGCCCGGTTATATCCCGGGCCCGGTTTGATCCCGGGGCCCGGTTTGATCCCGGGCCCGGTTTTATTCCGGGCCCGGTTTGGTCACGGGCCCGGCCGCACCCGGGCCCGGTTTGATCCCGGGCCCGGTTTGATCCCGGGCCCGGTTTGGTCACGGGCCCGGTTTGATCCCGGGCCCGGTTTGATCCCGCACCCGGGCCCGGGTGCGGCCGGGCCCGGTTTGATCCCGGGCCCGGTTTGATCCCGCACCCGGGCCCGGTTTGATCCCGTCGCCCGGTTTGGTCCCGGGGCCCGGTTTGGTCCCGGGGCCCGGTTTGATCCCGGGCCCGGTTTGATCCCGCACCCGGGCCCGGTTTGATCCCGCACCCGGGTCCGGTTTGATCCCGTCGCCCGGTTTGGTCCCGGGGCCCGGTTTGGTCCCGGGGCCCGGTTTGGTCCCGGGGCCCGGTTTGGTCCCGGGGCCCGGTTTGGTCCCGGGGCCCGGTTTGGTCCCGGGGCCCGGTTTGGTCCCGGGGCCCGGTTTGGTCCCGGGGCCCGGTTTGGTCCCGGGGCCCGGTTTGGTCACGGGCCCGGTCCCCTCCAAAATGCAGACAGGAAGACATGGAGTCAGGCATGGAGGCAGGCAGGCAGGCCGGCAGGCAGGGAGACAGGCAGGGTGGCAGTCAGGTAGGCATGCAGGCAGGCAGGGAGGCAGGTAGGCATGCAGGCAGGCAGGCAGGCATGCAGGGTGGCAGTCAGGTAGGCATGCAGGCAGGCAGGGAGGCAGGTAGGCAAGCAGGCAGGCATGCATGCAGGGTGGCAGTCAGGTAGGCATGCAGGCAGGCAGGCAGGCAGGCAGGCAGGGTGGCAGTCAGGTAGGTAGGCAGGCAGGCAGGTAGGCAGGTAGGCAAGCAGGCAGGCAGGCAGGCAGGCATGCAGGGTGGCAGTCAGGTAGGCATGCAGGCAGGCAGGGAGGCAGGTAGGCAAGCAGGCAGGCAGGCATGCAGGGTGGCAGTCAGGTAGGCATGCAGGCAGGCAGGCAGGCAGGCAGGGTGGCAGTCAGGTAGGTAGGAAGGCAGGCAGGTAGGCAAGCAGGCAGGCAGGCATGCAGGGTGGCAGTCAGGTAGGCATACAGGCAGGCAGGCAGGCAGGATGGCAGTCAGGTAGGCATGCAGGCAGGCAGGCAGGCAGGTTGGCAGTCAGGTAGGCATGCAGGCAGGTAGGCAGGCAGGGTGGCAGTCAGGTAGGCATGCATGCAGGCAGGCAGGCAGGCAGGGTGGCAGTCAGGTAGGCATGCATGCAGGCAGGCAGGCAGGGTGGCAGTCAGGTAGGCATGCAGGCAGGCAGGCAGGCAGGGTGGCAGTCAGGTAGGCAGGCAGGCAGGCAGGCAGGGTTGCAGTCAGGTAGGCATGCAGGGAGGCAGGCAGGCAGGCAGGCAGGGTGGCAGTCAGGTAGGCATGCAGGCAGGCAGGGAGGCAGGTAGGCAAGCAGGCAGGCAGGCATGCAGGGTGGCAGTCAGGTAGGCATGCAGGCAGGCAGGCAGGCAGGCAGGGTGGCAGTCAGGTAGGTAGGAAGGCAGGCAGGTAGGCAAGCAGGCAGGCAGGCATGCAGGGTGGCAGTCAGGTAGGCATACAGGCAGGCAGGCAGGCAGGATGGCAGTCAGGTAGGCATGCAGGCAGGCAGGCAGGCAGGTTGGCAGTCAGGTAGGCATGCAGGCAGGTAGGCAGGCAGGGTGGCAGTCAGGTAGGCATGCATGCAGGCAGGCAGGCAGGCAGGGTGGCAGTCAGGTAGGCATGCATGCAGGCAGGCAGGCAGGGTGGCAGTCAGGTAGGCATGCAGGCAGGCAGGCAGGCAGGGTGGCAGTCAGGTAGGCAGGCAGGCAGGCAGGCAGGGTTGCAGTCAGGTAGGCATGCAGGGAGGCAGGCAGGCAGGCAGGCAGGGTGGCAGTCAGGTAGGCATGCAGGCAGGCAGGGAGGCAGGGTGGCAGTCAGGTAGGCATGCAGGCATGCAGGCAGGCAGGCAGGGTGGCAGTCAGGTAGGCATGCAGGCAGGCAGGCAGGGTGGCAGTCAGGTAGGCATGCAGGCAGGCAGGCAGGGTGGGAGTCAGGTAGGCAGGCAGGCAGGCTGCCTCCTTCCCTCTAAGAGGCAGAGAGGGAGTCAGAATGGAGGCAGGCAAGCAGGCTGGCAGGCAGGCAGGGAGACAAGGAGGAAAGGAGGTAGGGAGGCAGGGAGGCAGGGAGGCAGGCATTCATGCAGGCAGGCAGGGGGGGGGGGGGGCTGGTACAGATAAGTTTTGGGCGGTTCTTTGAAAACATTTCAAACTACGACAACTCCTGACTTGTCCGGGGTTATCGTTCTTTGTTGCCGCTTTGGTTCACTTTGGGAAGGGTAAAATTGTTTAAATGCAACACGAATTGTCTCACGAATTTCCGAATTAACGAACGATAAATATTTGCGGGCCGATTTGTCCTTATGCAACATGACATACGAAAGTTAACGAACGAAACCACAACGTACGATAAAACAACGAAAGGTTTTTATGCACCTCAATTTTTGGCGTTTTGAAGATTAACGTTCGTTGTTGGCATATGACATTACAATTCGTTCTTTATGCATCACTAACGTTCGTTATACATTTTCGTTATGGTTTTAGCGTTCGTTCCCGGTTTATGCAACACCCCCCTGGTACAAATTTATCCATAGGAATAACGTAAGAAAAAACTACTCAACGGTCACCCCCGTAAAGTGACAATACTATGCCACAGTCTTGGCGGAGTGAATATGAGATATGCTATTAACCAACTGGATTTCCGAAGTAATTTGAATTATTCTGATATAACGATGCTATTTGATGTCAGTGAAAGGGGTGAGATAAATCCAGAACCGCACTCGAATCGTAAAATACACAATACTCCACTTGTTTGGATGGACCGTAATCATCACTTACTTTTGCCTCAATGACGATTTCTTCCCATCCATCTTTGTTGATTCAAGTCCCACTGCAGCCACTTTTCTCCTTCACCCCCAGCAGTGGTGAATTTACTGCTATATCAAAGGCCAATCCTTCTCATACCATGTCTATGTGGTGCGGGAAGTAAAAGAACGCTCACCTTGGTAAATGTGTAGGGGTGGGATTTCTGCCTACATTTATTTCATAGATTCGGTCAAACCCAAAGTAAGTCTAATTGAACAAATTGGACGTTAAACTACCCAAACAAACAAACAAACAATCTTCCCATCCAAACTCATGGAGTATTGTGTAATTTATGCGATTCTCGATGCAGTTCTATATAATTCTGTTAAATTCTGTTGAAATCCCTTGAATTGATGGTACTCCTACCCAGCGTCACACTTTACCATATTTAATGTAAGGCTGCCCAATGTATTGTATATTCAGCACGAAAAAGATTAAAGAAGAAACCAACAAGTTTAGGTCAATGTCATTGTTCTCCACAAGATTGATGCTGAGTGATAGGAATGAGGCGACAGCCGAGTGAATACAATAAAAAAAGATATAGACCATGGAGAACAATACTCTTAGGGGTATGGAGAACGAGTACCCAATGTTAAGCCTATGGGGCGACAATACCAGAAGGGATATGAATAATGTTACTAATAAGGGTATTTAGGAATTTTACTCCTTATAGCTGTAGATACTCCAGATAGAGTGTTGTAGATTCATATGAAATAGCTCATATATAAAAACATCCTATGAACTCCATGGCAACAGATACAAGGAAAAACACCCAGTATGAGGGTGATTAAAGAAGAAACCAACAAGTAATGGTCAAAGTTGTTATTCTTCATGATTTTGATGCGGAGTGATATGAGCGAGGTGACAGCCGAGTGAATATCACATAGCATTCAAACGAGTTGGAGAATGGCTTCTTTGACCAAAACAATTAGCTTTCTGTATTTATCTCATTTACACATATCCCCTGTACACACTAAAAGAATGGACGACGCACAGGATATAGACCATGGAGAACGGACTGCAATACTCGTAGGGGCATGGAGAACGAGTTCCCAATGTTAAGCCTATGGACATTTATTCCAGGGGCGAGATAATGTATTTGTTTGAGGTGCCGGCTTCATTCTCACCCCTCATGACACAGGGGTCAGGAAACCACCTGCACTGTACATACCAAATGTCATCACTGCAGGAATATATAATCAGCTCACCTGGACTTCAACCCGTACCTAACCCACTAGGTTTAGAGCGCTCCTAAATAAATGATGTCAGTCCCACCCGAGGCCTCTGTGCCTTTAACAGCTGACCCAGAAACGGCTCCTTCACATGAGCTGCTCTGTGCACCTCGGCGCATGTGGCCGCCATCACAGTTCCCACCTCATTACCCATGATATACAAGGTCCCCATTGAAAATGTATGGGGACTCAGTAAACCACTACCCGTTGTTTATTATCCATTGTATACAAAGACCCCATTGAAAATGTATGGGGACTCAGTAAACCACTACCCATTGTTTATTATCCATGGTATACAAAGACCCCACTGAAAATGTATGGGGAATCAGTAAACCGCGACCCATTGTTTATTATACATCGTATACAAAGTCCCCATTGAAAATGTATGAGTAAACCAAGACCCATTATGTAAAACCTGTAGCATTATGTAACTGTAGTATACGGATTCAAACCTGTGGTATACAGCCTCACAACTGTGGTATACGGGAAAATAGTCCATTTGTGCTATGGATAAAAAAATAGTCTATATAGATAGACCCTTTAGTATGACAATTCCTGAGATTGATTTATTCGAGAAGATGGATAAGGAATACAACAAACGATGGTTATGTGAACAGGCGGCTATTTAAACCACTTGAGATTGACGTAATATACTCGCTAGCGCCCGTGTATTACTACCTCTCGTAGTTTATGGCCGCTTGTCCACAAAACCATCGTTTCTTGTCTATTTCTGAGTCGGGAAGCCTGCCCTACGTGTGGTCCAGCTGCACTGGATGCAAGCCGCATCTGGTTAGGGGTGGGGAGTGAGCTCAGTGGGTAATGCATTGGACTCGTAACGTCAAGGTTGTGGGTTCGAGTCCCATTGCAGCTTCTCTGCTCATTCACCCGCAGCAGTGGTAGAATTACTTCTATATCAAAGGCCAGTCTTTCTCATATGATGTGTGAACTAAAAGAACTCTCACCTTGGTAGATGTGTAGGTGTGAGATTTCTACCTAAATTCATCTCTAATGTTTACACCCTGTACTGTTACCTTGTTTATAGTGAGGTATTATGCTCGTGAGTAGTATAGTAAAATGTGGGCAAGGAGATGGTTGTAGAGAGTAACTTTTTCAGCCATATCTAAAGGCATTCATTTTGCGGATCCTGAAGATGCCTCCAGGAATTCCCCTGGTGAGTTCTGAAGATGCCTTGAGACATTCCCCTGGTGAGTCCTGAAGATGCCTCCAGGTATTCCCCTGGTGAGTCCTGAAGATGCCTCCAGGTATTCCCCTGGTGAGTCCTGAAGATGCCTCCAGGCATTCCCCTGGTGAGTTCTGAAGATGCCTCCAGGCATTCCCCTGGTGAGTTCTGAAGATGCCTCCAGGCATTCCCCTGTTGAGTCCTGAAGATACCTCCAGGCATTCCCCTGGTGAGTTCTGAAGATGCCTCCAGGCATTCCCCTGTTGAGTCCTGAAGATACCTCCAGGCATTCCCCTGGTGAGTCCTGAAGATGCCTCCAGGCATTCTCCTGGTGAGTCCTGAATATACCTCCATGCATTTCTGGGGCATTTTGAACAAAAGACATGGAGCTAATAAGATGGGAGAGTCGGTCATTTCCCACATGCTAGTAATGCCCGACGCGTCAGGAGAGGTGATAGAATCCGGTCGGTGAAATGCATACATATATATCACCGATTTTCACCGACCCGACTGATTCGTCGGGCGAAGGTAAAATCGGGCGTGACGATACCTTTTAAGCTGAATGTCCTGGCGTTTACACTAGACGATTATAGACGGCGATTCCTGAATTTTGCACCACCTGATGACTTTCAGCTGTCAATGGTAAGATATCGGTACATATAAAAAGTGTAAACGCTTGAGGAATTCTTGGGTTGATGACTATTGCGTAAGGAGATATATTGGAAATATATAAGTTTAAATTAGAAATGTCAGAGGTCAGCGGACGTGATAACATAACACCATATGCTCAGACGCAGCTCACCGGATGTTGTTACGTAACACCATGTGACCAGACGGAGCAGCCGCGTGGGGCCAGGCACTTGCCGACCCACGCCCGCGCAGCTAGCACGCTTAACCGAAGAGCTCCCGGTACAACTTTACGCAGCATCATGGCAGAAAAGAACGGTGACAGTGAATTTGAGTCGGCATCCGACTTTGATTTCACTGCATGGGCGAAAAGTGTTTGCCTGAAAAGGAAAACTACAGAGGCATTTTTTAAAAAAATACTTTATTTTACTTGGGTAGTACATCGGTACAAAGACCGTTCTGATCGCACCTCCCAACATGAGAGTTGACTTGATTCATCTTCGTTTTCCTGTTTAACAAAGCATTTACGGTGATAATGACTTTATGTAGAAAATACAATTAAAAGGGTAACAGACTTTGCCAACAACCGCAAAGAGTTTTGGGTCAGGGTTATTTGAAACCAAGAGGTAATACTTGTTAAGAATAATAACACATATACAGCGAGACATGCCACCAAGTTCAAATAATAAAGTTCGAAACAAATTTGTCACAACGAGAGAAAGGAAAAAAGATAATGCAACTGGTGCGTTTGAAGGGCTCTATTTGGAGGCCAACCATGTTCTATCTAACGAAATTTTGAGCTAAGGCCCAGGTCTTTTGATAAGTCTTGAATCCATTTAACGACTCTATATTACGGACCGCCACAGGAAGTGCGTTCCATGATATCGACCCTCTATAGACGGTGCTGTTCGTGTACGATTACATAGTCGTCTGGTGTGAACTCCGGGTAAGAGTGATTGGGAGCACCCATATAACGATTTGCGACCGACACCGAACGAGCTTCAACACCACAAAGTGAATAGAGAATACATGAGAGTGATTTGTGAGCAAACCGGAGCGATTTACACACGGACTCGGGTTCGGCCGGAAGTGAGGGCAGGCCGTTTCCGGTTCCGCCTAGTCTGCGCAGGCGTCATCAGCTATTCAGTATGCGCGCCGTGTCCACCAGATGGCGGTAGGAGTGCGTGACCAGGTCACATGGTACTGTAATGTCGGCGAGGGAACTGTCCCTGAAATAGCCAAGTACGCCTGGAGGACCAAATACCCAGGATTACTCAGCATTAACAGGTGGGAGGGGGGGGGGGGGGGTCAAAGAGATGATGAAATAACTGCAAGTCATAGCTGGTGTTTCTAGTCCGTAGGCATATTATCTGCGGCCTCATTTAGGCTTTATTTTCTGGTGAATAAACACACAATATTGACTGGTTTCAAATACAACCGGTCTTATGCTCCTAGGAGTTGACGTGTGGTAATATACGAGCGAATGCGAGGATATTACATAGAGGCAGCAAGACAAATATCCATAAAGTAAGGACACCAATATACACAGCGAGGTGAATATCCATAAAGTGAGGATAGTAGCACCTAATGTGCCACAGCAGCATGACTGGGATCTGTCACTCTCTCACGCCTCCCCTGTTCCATGCCTTCCCTGTTTCACACCTGTGCTGTTCCACGCCTCCCCTGTTCCACACCTCCCTTATTCCATGCCTCCCCTGTTCCACACGTCTGATGTTCCATGTCCCCCTGTTCCATATCTCCCCTGTTCCATGTCTTTCCTGTTCCGCACCTTCCCAGCTCCACACCTCTCCTGTTCCATGCCTCCACTGTTCCATGCCTTCCCTGTTCCATGCATCCCCTCTTCTATGCCTCCCCTGTTCCATGCATCCTCTAATCCACACATCCCCTGTACCAGCCACACCTACCCTGTTCCATGCATCCCCTGTTCCATGCCTCCCTTGTTCCACACCTCCCTTATTCCACATCTCCCTTATTCCATGCCTCCCCTGTTCCACACCTCCCTTATACCATGCCTCCCCTGTTCCACACTTTTTGTGTTCCATGTCCCCATGTTCCACTCCTCCCCTGTTCCACACCTTCCTTATTCTGTGCCACCCTTATTCCATGCCTCCCCTGTTCCACATCTCCCCTGTTCCATGCCTCCACTGCTCCAAGCTTCCCTTGTTCCATGCATCCCCTCTTCTATGCCTCCCCTGTTCCATACATCCTCTAATCCACGCCTCCCCTGTTCCATGCCTCCCCTGTTCTACGCCTCCCCTGTTCCACGCCTCCCCTGCTCCAAGCATCCCCTGTTCCACGCCTCCACTGTTCCACGCCTCCCTTATTCCATGCCTTCCCTGTTCCATGCCTCCCCTGTTCCACACCTCCCTTGTTCCATGCATCCCCTGTTCCATGCATCCCCTGTTCCATGCATCCCCTGTTCCATGCATCCTCTAATCCACACATCCCCTGTACTGGCCACACCTCCCCTGTTCCATGCATCCCTTATTCCACACCTCCCCTGTTCCATGCCTCCCATGTTCTACACCTCCCTTATTCCATGCATCCCCTGTTCCATACCTCCCCTCTTCCATACCTCCCCTGTTCTACCCTCTGTAGTCCAGTAACAAAAATAAGCTCCGAGCCAACCTAAGTGATAAGCTCCAATGTTGAATAAGTTTAATTATATTTTTCTAATTTTTTTTGTAATTTGCTTAGTGCCCCTTCTTAATCCTGCTGGTGGGATTAATCCGTGGAGCTGACGTTCCTGCCGCTCCTAATGGGAGATCTAATAAGCTTCCCGTATTACCGCCCCTCGTCTGTCCCTGATTGTTAACTCATTTACTGCTTTTTGTTCTGATTTCATTGGCGGGCTGTCCTGGGCTTGTCTGTGTCCACAGTGTAGTGCGATAGTTTGTAACCCTGCGATAACCCGTTATTATCGCCCACTAGTATCTGGTGCGCATGCTTGCGCATGCCCAGTGTTGAAGTCCACGATTGGAGAGTGAAAAATTTTGCCGAAATTAAGCATATCACGACATGTAATTCTCATGATGAAATACTATTCTTTTTATTCATTTACATCAAAATCACATCAAAATAGGAGTACATCCAATAGTCTGTGCTAGCTGAAAGGAAGAATGTGTCCAGACGCATGCACGTATTGAGTGGACGATAACAATAGTTTATCGCAGGGTAGCAAACTATCGCAGCACTCCGGCTTTAAGGCGGGCTGTCCCAGGCTTGTCTTTGTGTCCACACTGCCGGCTTTAAGGCGGGGTTGTCCTGGGCTTGTCTCTCTGTCCACACTGCCGGCTTTAAGGCGGGGCTGTGCTGGGCTTGTCTGTGTGTCCACACTGCCAGCCTTAAGGCGGATATCGTCCCAGGGTTAGCTGTGATCTGCACGCTTTGATGGCTGTGTTATACCATGTCCACTGGATGTGAGCACAACCTTTATTATCCACCTAACACAAAGTGTCCATAGAAAACACATAGGAAGCATGTATCACCATACCCGGAGCATACAGATATATCCACCTAATACAAAGTGTACATAGGAAACACATAGGGAGCATGTATCTACATACCTGGAGAATGCAGCTATATCCACCTAGTACAAAGTGTCCATAGAAAACACATAGGGAGTGTGTATCACCATACCCGGAGTATACAGATATATCCACCTAATACCAAGTGTCCATAGAAAACACATAGGGAGTGTGTATCGCAATACCCAGAGCATACAGATATATTCACCTCATACAGAGTGTCCATAGGAAACGCATAGGGAGTATGTATGTACATACCCGGAGCATACATATATGTTGTATGTACACTCCTGGCTGCAATGGATCAAGTGCGGTTCAGATTTTATCTTACTCCTCTCACTGACTACTTGGCTAACGTTTCTGGCATCCTCCTCCGTTGGGTTTTCTTTTAAAATACTCCATGGGCGTTGAGTACGAGCTCCCAATGTTAAGTCTATAGGAGGAAAATACTAAGGGTGAGATAAACCCCCAAAACTGTCATTTTGATATAGAGGAAACTTATGAAAGTTTAGGATCAGAGCTCGTATCCCATCGAGTTTGAATCTCGTAGTAATTTACAAGGAGAAACGGCATGAATTATATAGCGATTTAAACAAGATGGGACCGAGCTCTGACCCTTGAATATGTTTCTGAAATTTATCTCACCCTTTATGTTAACTAATAGGTTCACCTTTGTGACATAATCCCTCATTGAGTATTTTTTCTAAATACTCAATGGGCGTTGGATACGAGTTCCCAATGTTAAGTCGATGGGGAAAAATACCACGGTGAGAGATAAACCCCCTAACCCTCATAGAAACACATCTATACACATCGTCTGGTTGTCTATCAATACCCTGACTGCTCTGGAGAGATTCAGGCCAAGATCTAGTTTTATTTGCACAATGTTGTTAAGGCTGAGACCACCATGCCACCTGTGTTTAGACTCGACCCGTGTGAATCTGACAGCTCCCTGACAGCTGTCCAATTATTCATGAGTCACTTTCCATTGGGGCTCAAGCGATCGTCGCCAATTGGCGGTCATTGGGTTGTTATGGGTGGTGAGCTCTTTTTGTACCAAAACCAAGACTTGAAAAATACAGACACTCACCGATATATGTAGGGAATCGTTTATTGGATAAATTAAGTGAGGATATTCAACGGATAGAACAACCGGATAAATTTACTACAGGACATATTAGAAGAGGGAGCTTAATATGATTAAACAATAGAGTGATTATGAATAATAAGTTAAGAGTGAAGACAAGAACCCCCGGTGTGGATGAGTGAGTGAATGAGTCATTGTTGTATTGTACTGTACTGTCTTGTATGTGTATATATAATGTTTTCCTGTCTGATTTCTGTGACACATACATGGAAGATCGCTTGTTTCACAAGTGAATGTAATGTTTGTCGTTAATAAACATTGACTTAAAAAAAAGAAGTTTAATTTTGTTAAGTTCCGTCAGAATTTATCAGAAACTCCACAGTAGGAAACATCTCAGTCGCAGTTCGGAAGACATTGTAACATCAAAACCAGTTCCTGTTTCTCCCTATTTAAATGAATATATGCGAACCCTTGATGCATCTTTACTTTTTTTTTCGAGTTGGAGACGGAAGTGCTATTCGCCACCTATTTTAAATCTCGATACATCTTTATAAAGGGAGTGCAGGCCTCCCAGTGAAGCATTTAAACCTATGAAACTTATTAAAACCTATATTTCGATTCTAGAGTCTTTTATCTTCTTTAAAGTAGCCTATTTAACCTATATAATATAAAACCCTATATTTTTTCACTGCCGTGCAGATTGATGTATACAGGAAATTTTAGAAGTTAACTTGAATGAAATTCAGATTTCCAAATGACAAGAAATCCACATTATCAGGTTATTTAAGAGATCTTAAAGATGTTTATGAATCAACAGATGGCGGGTCCAGTTATCAATGGATTTTATCAAAAATATCTTTTTTTGGGTTTGCCGTAAAAGGGGTTCAGCCTTGTCCTACGATTATCTATAGATTATGACAGTAGCGGCTGTCCCCCGACTACAGTGGCACTATATTTCCTGGTGGATGGTGGTGGAACTAGCAATCACTCTGTGCCTTATATGTCTCTTTTAGTGCATACTTGTATATAGTTTACCATAATATAATGGTGATAATTAAGTATTTTTATATGATGATGACTACGTACTTTCATATAGTGATTATATATAGTGTGAGTTGGTAGAACCGGTTGTACCTTTGAGATGACAGGCTTCACATGAGAGATAATAACCGTGCTTCAAGGGTTAAGTAAACATTGCCTCTTGCCCGGCTTTGTTTTGTTACCCAAGACATGGCTTGTCAAACATCAATGATTGTCGGTCGACCAGTAACGGACCTGTGGTGAAACTTGTCAGCTGAGATTACGTTCTCCACCACATGACGGATACACACGTAGGCACTAATGTACCTGAGACTAGTGTACTTCACATCCTTCCCCTAGTCTCAGAAAATTCTTCTTTGGTACATAAATCTCATAGCAAAGACTCAAATTTAGCTTTTCCACGTCCCAATTGGATTCATACCTGGTACATAGTCTCAGACATACTCCTTGTGAACACTCAACCTGGGAGTTATGCACCCTTGAGGTGAGTGGTGTGAAGAAACATGTGATCCTACTTGCTGGCTTCCTATTGGCTGTTGGCTAGGTCAGCAGTGGGTCCATTTGTCTAAGGCCCTGCACCCACTAGTTACATCTTGTCTTACAGCTATAAATTCCATAAGCATCTTTAAGATTAAAGTCCTTTTTATTTCTTTTTTTAATAGATAATTTTTTTATAAACGGGCTCCCAAACTGAACACACCTAGCCTCGTTGTAATTATATTTTAAGGTCAAAATCCCTGGAGATTCTGTATTTTGGAGATTGAATTTTTCTCAGCGATATTTATCCCTATTAATCTTTAATCTCAGTACAGAATCTCAGCAGGATTTGTCTCAGACAAATGTCCCTGGAGGTACATAAATCCCACCCTGTGAATCCGCCTTAACCTCTTAACAGTGTGTATTCTGCATCTCCCGTTTAATAACGCTAGCCGCC
The DNA here is from genome assembly GCA_950022655.1 of Alentia gelatinosa. Lineage (NCBI taxonomy): Eukaryota > Metazoa > Annelida > Polychaeta > Phyllodocida > Polynoidae > Alentia > Alentia gelatinosa. Next base: position 88,668,613 of record OX465582.1, read on the forward strand.
GCCATTCCATTTCTCTGTCGCGACGATCTAAATTACATTTCCCTTCCGACTTAGTCAGAATACCTTCTTCTTAAAAAGTTAACTACAATTTAGTTATTCCAAGTAGGGAGTTGATTCTGGCGATGTAGAAACCAGAAAGAGGCTGTCGACTCGGAGCACGGTGCTGATTGGTCGAGAACTGATCACGTGTCACAGGCCGGGCTCCGGGGGCCTCACAAAGAGGTCCACGGGGTGCAGGGACTGAGCGTGGCGCCACCTGGTTGTCGCTCTGGTGATAGTGGAACTGAAAGGCTGTACAATCTGATTACAATGCACGGTTTCGTAGCACGGTTGGCGTTCAGGGTCAGAGGAATCGGCCTCTTTCAGGTAATTTATATAGAACTACATCGAGAATCGTATGAATAGACAATACTCTACGAGTTAGAATGCTCTGCAATCATAATTGAGGTGAAGCTGAGTGATTACAGTGCATTGTGTATTTTACGATCCGAGTGCAGTTCTGGATTTGTCGAATCATACCGAAATGAGTCTTCATGTATGAGCCTATATTATTCAACTCTTTGCCGTCCCCAAGAGTTTGGACATTTATCCTACCCCTCATATTAATCTCCATAGACTTAACATGGAGTGCCTGTATGCCATGGTTATGCCATATAATATCTATATGCCACAGGTGACATATGAAGTTAAAAACATGTGATGGAGTAGGATAAAATCTAAACGTCACTTAATTTTATACAATTGTTTACATGGCGTTCGTTGTCTTCTGCTACATATATCACTCAGCTCCGCTTCGTGATATCATTCCACAAAAACAACTCATGCCATATAAACAATCGTATGAAATTTCGTGACGTTTCTTGATAGTACTACCATCAATACCCCTCTGCTATTAACCTTACCTAATGTAGCTCACCGCCCCGGTACCGTGACTTACCGCCCCTGTGGTGGGCCGGTACCGCCACGGTAACGCCCCGGCGACCCACGGTCTCCTTAACGCGACGTAACACACTGTGATGGAACTTAACTCACCGGCCTATTTTCGGCTGAGTGGAGCAAAAGTCATAAAATTCCAATAAACCCTATTTCAAGAGGTATTCCAAAATTCAGTCTGTTTACAAGTTCCGGTGTTCGCTGGTTGCCAACGTTGTATGGTGATAGACCCTTGAGACCCGTAACCCAGAATTATTGCAGTTTAACGGTTTTCAGAAATTTTCAAATTGAAATCCTGTTGCCAGAAATGGAAATTTCAGCTATTTCTACATCTAAATCCAAAATTATATTCAGTTTCTCCAATTATAAATAAGAAAACTGTGGTTCATGCAGTCGTAGTGTGGCCAGTCAGTCGGGAGCGGAACTTTTACTTACCCGGGCGATAATAGGGAGATTTGAAACCTCTGGAGGGTCTATAAAAGTTCCCCGGCTGCCGGGACTGCCATGAAACAGGTGTAAATGAAGCATAACGTCTTTCACCACAATCATCTTCTCATTCTTTCCCCTTAAACATCCATTCCATTCACAGGTATTTTCACTTCAAATTATTTTTATTTTATGATGAGGGAAGGTGGAGGGGAAACAAATTCTCAAAAAGAAAAATTCCCAGAATCCGGAAGCCAGACTCAACAGTGGGCATTATTTATCTGACCATCATTAAATCCGTCCTGTCACGCAGCCCTGAGAAAAAAACAGTATCTCAATTACGCTCATTATCTTGATCGGGGAAATGGAGGATGGGGATGGGGACATTAAGAAAGGGTCGCAGATATAAGCCCAGTCTCCTTCAACTTACTTCATTGTCTTTATTCCCTTATTTTATAAAAGGACACTTGCTGTAATATTCATTTTCTTGGGATAGGATTTAGAAATTCCTTTTTCTTTATATTTTGTGATGGGTGGGGTCGTGTACTAAACTAAGGAGTTTCCCATGCCTATTATGGCTAGATCTAAGGTATGAAATGACAACAATATAGTACATCTACTGGTTTCAGATAGAAGCGGTCGTATGCTTTGAGGAGTTGACGCATAGTAATATCCGAGCGCATGCGAGTTAACTCTGGACGTAGTGAAGAAAACATTGAATAGTGATTCCCATATGATCCCTCGAATAACAATAGTAAGAAAAAACATATATACTGAGCCCATTTATAGGGGTGGCCGTTCTAGGTATTTTGTACACATAAGTACATCATGAAACGGGAGGCGGAGGGATGTATATATAGTACAAAAGGCCGAGAACGGCATCCTTACGGCCTCAGTCACTCCGTTTTCTAGAACATTGATGCATATATACCTGTTTCCTTTCTGAATTACTCAACAAAACCCAGATTTTAATCGTGGCGAACTTACCAAAGTGTTGGATCTTTATTTTAGCCTCGTGTGTTCCAGGATCACAGTGACATCCCTTCCCTGAAGTTGTAAAACTCTCTTGATCCGTTTACATCGATCCTTCTCTATATTGGGCCATCGATCCGTGTTTCCCGGTGTGGAGGAGGTAGATGAAAGCGGAGTGAGAGTGTCGGGTGTGATGTGAGGTGCACACAGACTTTGAACAGTCCTTGGGCCCGTTTAATAATCTAGGATCTTACATGTACACCCATTTCTGTACACCATAGAGACCCAACGACAATGTGGGTCAACTTTATTCAACATTTATGGACAACCTTATGAACGGCTGATACTGTCCTAGCAAACAGACATATAATGTTTATTTCCATTATTTCTTTCGATTTGGTGTTTATCTTTGAATAGACTCTTGGACATTTAAACATTATAGGAAACGTAGGAAATATATTGAATTATATCTTAGGAATATGTCTTGTGCTCATTCTATTGAATAGATTATATCAAAAGCAAGGCCATCTAAAGATGTTATACCAAAATCATCAATGAGTTGAGTCCCAGCCATTACTAATTTTGCTGGCAGATTTTGGGCATAAGAAATACTAATTTAGACGACTCAAGGGCCAGTAGAATAATACGTAAACAGAAATTCCCATGCTATATCAATGATAAAGCTAGAGCTTATTAGGAAATGCTTACCTGTTTGAGTTACAGCTAATTACAGCGACATCTAAACCTAAAAAAAGGGGACTCTTCATGCTTTGAGAAACACAAACTTCGCTGATCGACCAAACCGTAGCAGAGCGGAAGATTCTGCTCAAAGTATGGGCTTTCATGGACCCTGCCTCTGGTGTTACTCCATTGAGCTGCTCATGAGTGACTGGTCTCCTGAGAAACTCTTCCTCTGAATAACTTCCGCCAGGATTTTCCTCCTTCAGCATCCTTCCCTCCACATGAAACACCCCCTCCCTGCGGCCCACCCCCGCACGCTAAGGGCGAGAGTAATTAACTCTGTCCCGTCCTCTATCCGGGCCTTAAATCTGGTCAGAGATGTCAGTTATCCTTTTTTCCATGGAAATCCACTTTTTCATATTCAGTATATGTAACTTCTTAACCTTGTCTCTCATTTGCGCTAATAGAACAGTGGTTTGAACCTCCCCCACATACCCTATGCCCTATGCCATGGCCGACAAGGATAAACTATCCAAGTTTTCACCGTCTGTCTGAAGCAGAAAAATCCACTTGAAAATATTTCCACTTTTTTCCCAGACCCCAACTGACATCCCTGTCTGGTACATATTACCGATGTTCACCGGGTGTGGTGGTCCATTGCTGCGTTCCTTTGATTAAGCACCGATGACCACAACCACTTTTCTTCTTCATCCCCAGCAGTGGTATACTTACTGTTATATCAAAGCCAATCCTTCTCATAACATGTCTATGTGGTGTTGGAAGTAAAAGAACTCTCACCTCGGTAAATGTGTAAGGTTGAGATTTTACCTAAATCCATCTCATAGATTCGGTCAAACCCAAAGTAAGTCTAATAGAACATATTGGACGTTGAACCACCCACCCACCCAAACAAACAAAAATCGTACAATTTCCCAGCGAATGATGGCGGAACTAGCAATCACTCTCTGCCCCGATTCTCCTGCGTGACCCGTTTGCCATTGAGCGCCCTCTGCTCCCCGAGTAGCTCCCTGTGCCGGCTAGAGCTGCTCCGGGTGTCTCAAGCCTCCCGCTCATCTGGTGCTGAGCCTCTTCACCAGTTGCAACCCGTCTCACAGTCTCTCTGGTATCTAAATCATCCCTCATCAGGGGTGGGGAGATAGCTCAGTGGTTAAGGCACTGGACTTGTAATCTCAAGGTTGTGGGTTCTAGTCCCAGTACAGGCACTTTTCTGCAGTGGTAGATTTACTGCTATATCAAAGGCCAATCCTTCTCATACCACGTCTATGTGGTGTGGGACGTAAAAAAGTCTGACCTCAGTAAATGTCTGGGAGTTAGATTCTACCCAAATAGATTTGGTCAAACCCAAAGTAAGTCTGATAGGACATATTGGACGTTAAACTACCCAAACAAACAAGCTAACAAAAATCTTACAATTTCCCGGCGAATGATGGCGGAACTAGCAATCACTCTCTGCCCCGATTTTCCTGTGTGACCCGTTTGCCATTCACCACCCTCTCCTTCCCGAGTAGCTCCCTGTGGCGGCTAGAGCTGCTCAGGGTGTCTGAAGCCTCCCGCTCATCTGGTGCTGGAGCTCTTCACCAGTTGCGACCTGTCTCACAGTCTCTCCGCTCTCTCATTCACCCTCTCACCCCTCGAGTGCCACCTAGACTTGCTCAAGTCTTTGATTATGAATATCCATTGAATGATTGATCACAATCAGAATAAAGTTCATTAAAGTATGTATCCTTCTCCGACTAGCTCATGAATCAAAGACTTGTCGACTATGAACAGAATCTCCTGTTTATGGGCCCAAGCCACTCCCTGTAACCCTATACTTCCTCCTACTCATCCCCCTCCCCCTCCTCCAGTTCCCTGACCAACTGTTTATGGCCCCAAACTACTCCCTGTAACCCTGCACTTCCCCCTACCCCTCCCCCTCCTCCAGTTCCCTGACCAACTGTTTATGGCCCCAAGCCACTCCCTGTAACCCTGCACTTCCCCCTGCCCCTCCCCTTCCCCCTCCCCCTCCTCCAGTTCCCTGACCAACTGTTTATGGCCCCAAACCACTCCCTATAACCCTACACTTCCTCCTACCCCTCCCCCTCCCCTCCTCCAGTTCCCTGACCGCCTGTTTATGGCCCCAACCCACTCCCTGTAACCCTACACTTCCTCCTACCCCTCCCCCTCCTCCCCTGTATCCCAGCGAGGAGAGTAGACAGGATGCAGGGACTGGAGCCAGTCTAAGTGCCTCCCTTAGCCTCTTCCCCGCTAATTGCTTCATGAGCTGCTCCTCCCGGGCTGAGTGAGCAGCTCGGCGCTACTAATTAGACAGGCCCTCACTCTAGTTAACACCTGATAACTTGGGTCGTCTCCCCATAGTAGTAACATATGGAGACATGTATGTTAAAAAATTTAACTTTTCAGCCGCATTCCCCATGTGGAGTTGATTTTTCATTTGTATTTATTTATAAGGTTACATTCTCCCCTATTCAAATGTTCATTTTTATTGTTTATCACCCCGCACACAGTAGTAATATATAGAGCCATGTAGTTTTATTTTTCAAAAACCCAGCTTTTCAGCCGCGTTCCCCGTGTGAAGTTGGTGGTGGAAATTTAAATTATTTTTTTTAATGTAGTTTTACTCACATAACACCGGATTAATTTTGAAGTACAAGATATTTAAGTTTTAAAATTCATGAGTCTTACTAACTCGGGTCGTCTCCCCACGCACTCTAGTGATATATGGAGACATGTTTAAAAAAAAAATTCAGTTGTGTTTCCCGTGTGGAGTTGGCGGTAAAAAAGTTTTAATTCTTAATTTTTTTTTGGTAAGGTTGCATCCTCCCATTCTCCCCCTGTAGAGTTTATGGTAAAAAAAGTTTAATTAAAAGAACTTTTTGTGGGGTAAGGTTACATTCCCATATTCTCCCCGTGTAGAGTTGATGGTAAAAAAAGTTTAATTAAAAGAATTTTTTTAGGGGGGTAAGGTTACATTCTTCCATTCTCCCCGTGTTGAGTTGGTGGTAAAAAAAAATTCTTTTTGTTTTTTTGGTAAGGTTACTTCCTCAGTCTCCACACATCTATATATGGAGACAAGGTTAGTGTGCCTGAAGGTAATCTGTTCCGAGTTGTTTTCATCGGAAATATTCACCGAGTTCAACCGTATTTTTCAGCACATTTCCTTATTATATCAGTCATAAGTATATTAGCCTATTTTACCTACTAGGATTGGATAAACTGGACAAAACATTAGATTTACTTATTTAGAATTAGAATGGATCTCAAGAAACCAGTTTTGACTAATAATTGACGTTATTTAAAAACCACCAGATTGTGCCACTGTAAATACAGGTGTTGCCGTTCAACGCCACCTAACGGTCCACTCTCTAGTTACGTGGCCGCCCGGACAAACACGGCCGAGTCAGGCGGCTTGTATATAGAGACACACAGCAATCACACCTAAAGTGTGAACAGTGGGTGTGATTACAGGAGTGTTGTTTTTTGACAGATTAAATTACTGGAACAAACTATGGTATTGTATTAATGAGTCTAAGCTGTGTAAACTTCATAGTTGATAATTATCTTGGTTCTAACTTGGAAAAAGATAAGCATATTATAGCTAGGCCTGCCAATGTATTAGTGTGTATGCAGTTTCGGGGTCCCTGTGTTATCTAAGGTATATCTAAAGTATCATTGAGGTGATATGCATGTATGATGCATCAAATTGGAGCTGGAATACCATAGAACTTGATGCAATCGCTTTTATTTCTATGGAAATAATGTGCATGGGTATTATAAACATATTACACGCAAACTGCCAGTGCTCCAATGCTAGAGAATACGTTGCCAGGAGTTTGGTCAGGGGGAGGGCTTCCTACTGAGGACACCTGTACTTCTACCAACACAAAGGGGCAGGAGGGGGCGGGGGCAGAGGTTATTTTCTCTCATATACGCCGGGTGTGAAATACAGCCAAGACGCGTCTGTCGTATATAAGGCCTCGGCGTATATAAATGAAAACAAGTCAATATTCAGCCAATACATGCACTTCCGTGATGGCGTATATATGAATAAAACGGTGGTTTTCGTGCAGTGTAGGATATGTTTTTAAGCCTTGCCCTCTGCCCATGTCCCTGGCTCTTCCCCCCGACCACACACCACCGCCTTCTTCTTCATCCTTTATCCCCGGCGTATGAACGTGTAAAGGAATCCGGGTACATCCCGTCCCGGCATGCCCCGCGGCCGGGATTCGCCTGGCGGAGGTGGCGCGGTCTGGTGATAGCTCCAGGTTTGCTGATGAAGCAGTTTCTACTGGGAGGGAGGGTGCAGCTGGTTTATTGCGTGTCTGTGGCTTCAGGGGATGTCCTGGATCTGCGACCTGCAGCAGGGGCCCGTTTAATAATCGTGGGTCCCGTTTGATAACCTAAGATCGTACATGTAGGCCCTTTTTTGTATGCCAAGGAGACTCGGGGACGATGTGAGTCAACTTTATTCAAAATTTATGGACGATCTTATTGACGGCTAAGACTGTCTTAGGGAACAAACTTAAAAATGAACAAACGATAACCCCATGTATGACGTATAGAAAAGAGTCTTCTTGTACGGTCTTAGATTATTGAACAGGCCCTTTGGATCTACATCCGCAGCAGATACACAACATGCGGCACCATCACTGGCCAATAGTTGTTAGTCATGGCCGATAAGCAACCTGTGGCACCATCACTAACCGGTAGCTGTTAGTCATGAAAGATACACAACATGCAGGTCCGTCAATGACCGATAGCTGTTAGTCATGGCAGTTACGCAACATGCGGCACCGTCTCTAACCGGTAGCTGTTAGTCATGGAAGATACGCAACATGCGATGCCGTCACTGATCGATAGTTGTTAGTCATGGCCGCTAAGCAACATGCTGCACGATCACTTAGCAGTAGCTGTTAGTCATGGCAGATACGCAACATGCGGGGCCGTCAATGACCGATGGCTGTTAGTCATGGCAGTTACGCAACATGCGGCGCCGTCACTAACCGGTAGCTGTTAGTCATGTGGCACGTACAGTAGCTAAGGCCTAATCCTATAGACTAGCTAACCCAGTGACAAGAAAAGAGAATTCAGAATATCTTTTATACTAAATGAAGAAGACAGATAACCATACACAGATATGTATTAATAACATATATTATAAAAAGTATACAGTTACATAACAATTCTCATCAACATACAAAATCATATACACTTCTGTAGTGTACATATGATATAAGTCCTCTTGGTCTAAGCAGTACTCACAGTCTATCACTTTCAGTTATTGTTCAATGTCTCCTTGACTTGTGGATATAGATGATCCAAGTAGTGGTAGCAGTCATCAGTGTCTTTTATCCTACCCCTAATAAAAAACGGCCATAGACTTAACATAGGGAAATTTTATGTGGCAGGCCGTGACATAAAGTGTTTTTTATGCCACTAGAGTAATAACAATATTGACCAATCAGAGAGCAGGATGTCAGCTACTATGAAAAAAGTTCTGTTGGTCGTTGACTCAATATTTATCTTTTTAACAGTAATATAAGCATAGACGGGGTAGGATAAATACGAAAGCCGAACTCTCGTTTGGTTTCTACTAATTCCTCCAGTGCTGGGGTGATAGTAGCTTATGGAGAAGCCCAATCCTCAGTAAAGGCCTCTATAGCCTAGAGGCCTATGGTATTCAATCCTGACACTGCAGTGGTAGTAATGCTGAGCAGCCTGGAGATGTTGCCGCCACGGTGTCTGGGTTCCAAGTGAGCTGTGAGTTGAAATCTGCTTCCTTATATACCCTATCGGGGGGTCAGTCCAAACGAAGACAGGGGATGGTTCAAACGCTGGGGGTGGCAGTCCAAACGGTTAGGCGTTAACCTCTATCTGGAGCAAGGACCTGTTAGGAAGCACCCTGTGATATTCTTAATACATACAACACACATGGAAGATACACAACATGCGGTGCCGCCACTGACCGGTAGTCGTTAGTCATGGCAGATATGCAACCTGTGGCACCGTCATTGACCAGTAGCTGTTAGTCATGGCAGATTCGCAACATGCAGTGCTGTCACTAACCGATAGCTGTTAGTCATGGAAGATACGCAACATGCGGCACCGCCACTGGTTGATAGCTGTTAGTCATGGCAGATACGCAACATGCGGCACCATCACTAACCGATAGCTGTTAGTCATGGCAGATATGCAACATGCGGGGCCGCCACTAGCTGATAGCTGTTAGTCATGGAACATACACAACCTGCGGCACTATTACTGACCGGTAGCTGCAATATTTTCGGTGCAAAATCTCAAGCATATCTCAAGGGGAAAAGTCGCAAAGTGTGCGATCCCCTTTAGTTTATTGGGCGGCTCGCGTGTCCCCCGGGACTGCGGCGTGAGGCGGGAGCTCAGGCTGCGGAGACGGCCCCATCTCCACGGCGGGGTCTCTGTGTTATCTCACGGGGAGACAGTGTTCGCCCTGAGGACGTGCTCTGTGGTGTCACCGTGCTAAATAGACGCGTTTTTTCTCCGGGTTTTTTCCCCACTTAGATAAATAGACGTTATTGCTGAAGACCTTGCCATCAGTGGTCCATTGATATAGGGCACCGAGTGATTGCTAGTTCTGACATCATCCGTCATCGAAATTGTCGGGGGAGAACCACTATTATCTGCTTTTATAATCTACAGGGGACAGAGCCATTGTTAGTTCATGAAGCAGTCATTAGGTGGTTGGGGGACAAAACCTGTATTCTGGCTCTTTGTTCTTACGAAATTCAGCTGCCTTTCAATGTTTTACCAAGGTTCCTCTACACTGATCCCAGAGCAGGAAGATAATATTATAAGGCTAAAACCCAGGACATGAGGTCTTTTACATGGAGCACTTTATTTACATATGTGAGCAAGGCAAGAAAAGTGACATTTCCCAATTATTACTCACTTCTTTTGCACCTCCAATAGTGAAGAACAGCTACTTTTTCACCTCCTTTAGGGAAGAACAGCTACTCGAGGGGCGTCATGGCGGCGCCCATGAATCATAGGCTATATGCCGTATAGATAATCGTGAGTCAAGGCTAAAACCCCTTTATGACAAGCCAAAAAAGAAATATTTGATAAAATCCACTGTTAACTGGTCCTGCCACCTGGTTATTTGTTTGGCATTGAGGGCAAGATGGCCGCCTCCATAACACAATGGCTATTTGTGTCTATATACATGTAGACGTTTCATCAAAGGTAGGAAGAGAAAATGTAGTTAGTGAGCCTGTAGCGATTACTTTTTAAGGTGTATTATCTATTCTCTATTATACGGCCCGACATACAGGACAAAAGGCAGATAATAGCATCGCTATTGGCTCACCCCCTATGTATTCTTATTATGTTATATACCTCAAATTGATGGGAAAACATCATTTTCCTCATTTACTAAGTCGTCAATTCACAGTCTGTTAGCCGAATATGAGTGGTCATCCATTACGGCACAGTGAGCCCGAACATTATTCATACTGCACCCCTAGCAGCGGGTGGTATTTCATAGACGTTCACTCATAGGTATATAATAGAGGTAAACTATGTTCCGGTGAGCAAAGGTTCAAAGTTACGAGGTAAGGCTCGGAAAAATTACTGCCCAAGGCCTTGGCCGCGGGCAGTACTTTTTCCGAGCCTTACCGAGTAACTTTGAATTTTTCTTACCAGTACTTGGTTTCCCTATTCCTATATACCTTCAAATATCGAAAAAATTGCTTAATTCTTTACCTGAAACACTTCTGAAGCAAATGGCCACCCTTATCGAGTAACCACAACAGCTATTGTTTCGTCCCGCCGCTGTACTGTATCACGTGATCAGAGCGGGACGAAAACGTCAGAGCGGGACGGAAACATGAGAGTGGGACGAAAACGTCAACCTCGACACATAACTTATTTTTAATGCACCCCCCAGCAGCGGTATGTAACTCTAATTAGTTCGACAATGGGTATATAGAAATATTAGTTTCCTCTTACTGTGGACCAGATTGAACACCAGGCATATAAATAGTGTCATTCTATTTCACGAATTATGAGTCTTTATTGCAACATGTAAAATGATGTCACAATTTGCCCATGGCTATATAGGGAATGCCATTGGCGTGATTCGCCCTATGCTGGGGAATGCCTTGAGGCTTTGAGTGGGTTAACGTTCGTGTGGTGAATCTGCCGTCCGGTAGGGGCGCCCTCAGCTAGCCTGCCCCCTGGCGGCGGGTGACTGGGGGCTGAGTGATGGGGGCAGTCTCCAGTGACCGGTCCCAGAGGAGACCATTTCCAGGGCCCTTGGTCAAGACCATCTCCGCTGAAATAACCTGTCTGTCTGCCGGCCCCGTGGTCAGGGAGAGGCGGGGGATCTCTACAGGGGCCCGGTTAAAGGCATATCGGACAATACGGCTTGAAAATTAATACCCATGCCAATTTTCTGAAAATTTAATATGATGATCTCCAAGTGTTGTGGAACACATACCTAACTTAAAAATTGGGGGTCACCGAGCTAGGTTTTGATTTATAGATCAATATGATGATGATTTTAAATAAGAATATATAGAAATTCTAAAAAGTATTTTTTCACATAGTAAAACCCATGTCATTTTCCTCAAATTTTCACAGAATATAGTACGTATATAGTGCTACTTATTTATGTTTTAAAAATCATAGGTCACAGTCCTTGTTTTTGAGAGAATTGAAGAAAAACATATTTTTTAGTAGATTTCCTATGTAAATCAAGCAAATGCAAATTGGCCTATTTTACCTATTGAGTTTGGATAAACTGGTTACTTGTGATTAATTTTAATGCCAAATGTGTAACTTTAACCTTATTTCCAGTTTATCCAATCTTGATAGGTGAAATAGAGCAATGTACATTTGTTTGATTTACAATGGAAATGTGTTGAAAAATATTGTTTTCTTCAAGTCTTTCAAAAATAAGGACGGTGACCTATGTATTTCAAAATTCAGTATTGCTATATCTCCTCCAGGAAGTCAATTGTTCTTGTTGACAATGAGCAAAACCAACCAATAGGAGCGGATCTTAGATCAAATCCTCACTCACCAAGCATCTTTAGGGGCATGTGAGTGTAAACATCAAGAGCTTTTCTTGTATATGACCTAAAAGAATTATATCAGGGGGTTGGGGTCAAGGTTTAATCTGGTTCGTACTCATCAGGCATCTTTATCAGCTTTATCTCACTTTTTCGTGTGTACAGGATTTTTTTCTGGGCCCCTCCCAATCCATTAAGTTGATGAAAAGGATTAGGGGAAACTCTTACAACCTAACACCAGTACAGAGGGTAACTGTACTGGGGTTGTGCCCTTTCTATAAAGTGGGTAAGGCTGACATCCTATGATTCATAGGGTGAGTGTCGCCACCTGTGGTTTTGTGAATTATCTGGTAATAAACTAAAATCAACAATTAAGAAAGAAAAAGGTTTGAGTTTTATACTTTATTCCCTTCTCTTCTATTACAGAATCAGAGTGGAAGCTGTTATATATGTTCTATACTTTATCTTCCTTTTTCTTATCATTACAGAGTCAGAATGGAAGCTGTTATATGTTGTTATTATTATAATGTTTGTAAGGCCTTAGTTCTATACTTTATCTCCCTCTATCTTCTCATTAAGAGTCAGAATGGAAGCTGTTATATGTTATTATTATAATGTATGTAAGGATTGAATTCTATACTTTATCTTACTCTATCTTACTCTATATTATAGAATCAGAGTTGAAGCTGTTATGTGTTATTATTATAATGTGTGTAAGGTGTGAGTTTTATACTTTATATTACTCTATATATGTTATCATCATAATGTATGTAAGGTATTAGTTTTATGATTCATCTCCCTCTATCTTCCCTTTACAGACTCAGAGTGGAAGCTGATATATGATATTATTATAATGTATGTAGGGTGTGAGTTTTATACTTTATATTACTCTATATATGTTATCATCATAATGTATGTAAGGTGTGAGTTTTATGATTCATCTCCCTCTATCTTCTCCTTACAGAGTCAGAGTGGAAGCTGTTATATGTTAATATCATAATGTATGTAGGGCCTTAGTTCTGTACTTTATCTTCCTCTATCTTCCCATTACAGAGTCGGAGTGGAAGCTGTTATATGTTATTATTACAATGTAAGGTATTAGTTTTATGATTCATCTCCCTCTATCTTCTCCTTACAGAATCGGAGTGGAAGCTGCTGCTGATCCGGCAGCGCACGCTGGTGGGCACGCTGCCCGGGGACGTGGAGGTGTACAGGATTAACAAGGTCTCCATCCTCCCGCTCTGCCTGGAGGAGCCCAAGGACCTCGACCTAGAGGTCAGTCACTGCACAGACGGCAGCCAGGCATATCCTGGTTCTCATCTCCAGTTGATAAAATTCTTTTTTTCTTGTGTAAATCACTACAGATAAGACTTTTTTTGCTCTTTACTTGTTTTTATTTACAGTTTATAAAATTATTTTTCTTGTGTAAAACGAAGAAGGAAATTCTTGTTTTTATTTACAGTTTATAAGATTATTTCATCTTGGGATTGAGCTCTGACTGTAAACTTGAATAGGTTTCTGAATTTATCTCACCCTTCACATTGACTAATGGGCTAACCTTTGTGATATAATTCCCCATTGAGTATTTATTCTAAATACTTCATGGGCATTGGACACAAGCTCCCAAGAAAATATAAATTGATCCTCAAGAAACAATGGTTTGAACCTCCACAATCCTATTTAATGGCCAACAATGATGTGATTTCCATATTTTCTCAGTCTCTCTGAGGTAGTAAATTCTACATGAAAAATATTTCTTCTCGTTTTTCCTGACCCCAACTGACATCCCTGGTAAATTTTTTGGTCTCTCTTATTCAGTAAATTCCACGTGAAAAACATTTCCTCTTATTTTCATTCCATCCGCCTTTCAAAGCACTATGATGATATCGGAACTAGCAATCACTCTGTGCCCTATAGGATATTATGGAGGTGATAGGGAACACTGAAGATTAAACAAGAATATGTTATTGTTATCAACAATGTGAATATTTTCTTATGGCAGATGTGTCCCAAACATCACTTCGGGATTTCCCAACCAAAGCAAATCACCACAAAAGTGCCGGACTCGCAACAGAAGGCGTTTCAGAAAACATGGAACTCCATCAAGTCCGCCGCCGAAAACGTCAAGCCGAAAAAGGTAAAATATATGCTCAATATCAGTTTCCCCGAACAAGCGCCATACAATTTCTGTAGTATTTATTCATATATATGTATGCTTATTTCCAAGTATATTGTGTTTTATAGAGGAAACCTATGGAATTTTAGAGTCAGAGCTCGTATCCCATCGAGTTTGAATCGCGTTGTATTTCACAAGGCAAAGCTGCGTGAATTATGTAGCGATCCAAACGAGATGGGATTGAGCTCTGACTGTAAACCTGAATAGGTTTCTGAATTTATCTCACCCTTCACATTGACTAATGGGTTAACCTTTGTGACGTAATCCCCCATTGAGTATTTTTTCTAAATATTCCATGGGCGTTCCCAATGTTAAGTCTATGTAGAAAGAATACCAGGGGTGAGATAAAAATTCAGATATTACGTATCTTATACTCTATATTGGAATGCAGCTAAGTCTGAGTGTCTCACATCGTGAATTCTACCTCTCTTTTTAAGTATTAAAATTGCCATTTGTGACATTGTGTATTTGTCCCGTTGTAACCCCAGAGCTATATCAGTCATCTTCTTCTGGATAAAATAACTCTTTAACAGTTTCATTTAAAAGAAGATTAGAATTACCCATCGTTCATGGTATGTGACATTCTTTGTAATTCTAGAGGGTTTCATATGAATAAAACAATTTGTTATTGTCAAAATGATTAAAAATGATTTTACTTTGAATTCTGGCTTGTACTTTTCTATGCGGTGTAAATTTGGTTTTATTTGATATAGTCGTAGAATTAGAAGGAAACTCATGAAATGAAAATAACTTGGTCCATTCTCCACCGGTTTGACCTTGGAGCAATTCACGCGAAGCGAAGCTGAGTGAATTACATAGCAGTCAAACGAGGTGCAGTGTGGAGCAAGTTATTTTTATCAAGTGGGTTTCTGATTTTATCTCACCCCTTATACATGATCAGGAACATTATCAATCAATAGAATAACTCACCCAATTAGGTACTGGGTACACTACTTTCACGACCGTGGAGTATGAGTTCCTAATAAGCCTATGGAGGTAAACACCGGGGTGAGATAATTATCTTGTCCCGACACTTTCGCTGACTAATTTCGTGTTGTGTCTCCTCATTCATTGTCATCTCCTCTTTGCTCCAAAGCTCCCCTTTAGTCTGCCCCCGATTCAGGCTATCGGCGAAATGATGCAGACTCAACAGCAGGTCTGTGACCTTTGTATGACCTTGAGTAGACTGTTGACCTTTGTATGACCTTGAGTAGGCCTTGACCTTAGCAGCACGCATGCGTGTGGCCCCTGTGTCGTGAATGTTGTAGACCCGCTTTTGTTCCTCTGTTCCACCTCCAATTGCCTGCTTGTAAGAGAACACTTGTAAGAGATGGATTGCAGAATGTCTCATGCACCACTGGAGAATGTTGCCAAGGACATGGCAAAGGGAATGTTCTGTTAGCATTGTGCTCGTAACGTTTCTTCACAAAGATCTAAACCACGTTAAGGAGGCATTGTATGGCTACCATGCCTAGGCTCTCTATGCGTTTTGTGCCTGCCATATTAAAGGACCTTTATTTGACCTTGCACAGTAAGGCAACCCGATACAATGCAGCACCGCTTCACCTGCGAGATATGACATAAAACTGGTTCACATTCACATCGTCTTCACTTTGGTTGCTAAGTGGTAGGGGTGTTCACCTCGAGCATGGGCAGTTGCGCGTTCGAACCCCAGTGGGTCCTACCAAAGACTTACACAAAAATGGTACCCACTGCTCATTCGGCTTAACACCTGTGATTTGAACAAGGAGTAGGGGGCTAGGGCCCAAGTGGAAGAACGGCTGTATCGCCAAATTCGGTGATTGTACACACAATTCCCCTTAATAAAAATTGCTTTAAAAAAAAAGACAAAAAAACTTCACATATTGCGGTCATTCTGGTGTTTTCTGCTCCGTCATTTATTCTCATGTTGTTGTCTCGTTGGCATCCACTGGACGGTGTGCAGTTGACTATGCGCACGTGTTGGCATTCCCTGGCCGTGGGGATTCAAAGCATATTACGGATAACGGTTTCCCTCGCGTTATTACACTGGCGGCCAGAGCTATACTGGCGGCCAGTTAGCTCTGGTTGGGTTAAATCCGTGGCCGCCTTGACCCACTATCTAATGTGTCTCTTACTCTCCCAGCAGATGTTTTGTTACCTGGATCTATGGTTGGAGAATGTATTCAATTCTCACTCTTGAAGCTATTTTTCCATGTTCATATTTCCTTTTATGTGTATTTTAGATCAAATAACCATAAAGGTAGACTTTATTATGAATTTTGTGGGCTATGACTCTTTCTTAATGAGTATTTCGGCTCTTAGAGTCCACAGATAAAGAAAGCTGCTTGGTCCGAGACTGAGAATTCGTGGACACGACCTGGGTTTAACGTTACCAACCTCTTAGTCGGAACACAGTGTAGACAGAGGTGGTGCCCAATCTATCGCATTATGTGCCCCCAGGGGCTCAGGAGGGCAGGCACCAGACGGCGCTGTTGCGTCGTGTGTGAGCGGCTCTGGGCTATTCTGACCAACGAGTATAGGGAGCCAAAGTCAGGGATGCCAGTTCTCAGGGAATTTCCGGTTTCCAGGTTTTTTTTATTCAACTTTAAACATCTCCATAAATTCCACTGAACTATAGGTCAGGAAGGCATATTAGGGACTATGGTGGGATCCGGATACAAATAGTGTTTTCCTAAAAAATCTTATAGATTGACCTGTGCTGCATATCTAGTTAGTTTGAATAAGCATTTGTTTGTAAAAGATAATTGAGGGAAAAACATTCTCTGAAATTACAATATAAAAATATTGCGTTATTTCCAAGCAAGCCTTTTTCTCCATTTTCTGCCTACCATGCCAATGTTTTAACATATGGCAGATATCACAAAAAGGGGCTTTTTGCTACTTTTCTATTTTATAACAAAACAGTCCATTTTAATTTTTACTGTGAGTACAACAAAGGTTAATGTATCAAAATGATCGTAAAGGAAATCTCTACTTGATTAAACTGGGTTTTGATTTTGCTTCCATATGGAATTCTATGGAATCTTCTCTTATATTCTGGAAGTCAAACATTTTGCCTAACTATTATCAGGATATCTGAGAAAATAAGTCAAAAATCAAAACAGATAAATTATCTAAATAACTTTAAAATATATATGACAATAAAGCCCATAATCTCTGTTTAATATGGTACCTTTTGCAAACCTGTATATTATTTAGTCTAAATTATTCAAAATTGTCTATATCAAGTCAAAAATAACGTCATACCACGTGACTTGTTGTAAAATGGCGGTTTTTTAAATTATTTCCGGAGACATAGTGAGTGTGTCTGAATTGCAGCTGTTCCTTGTTGTTTTCGGTTGGAAATATTCAACTCGTCCTTCGAACTCGGTGAATATTTCCGACCCTAAAAACTCGAAGCAGATTTCATTCAGGCACACTAACCCTGTCTCCATATATTACCCCTCACTCTTGTGCGGTTTCATGAACGCTGCACCACATTTCCGGTCTGCGCCGTTTCGTTGTGCAGACGTTCCGTTCTGCATATTACATGAAGTTAAAATTCTTCCACTCCCAGACGTGATTAAATAACACCAGTGTTTTTTTCACGGTGCTTTGGGGATGTTTCCATGTAAGAGACATCAAACGAGATTAAAAAAGAGAGCGGTAACATTTTAAAAGCTCAGGCTCGTTTTCCGTTCTACGATATTTCTTGGCATCTTTTACTTGATATTTTTCTCTGGAATTCGACGTATTTCAGGGAATCAGTCCCATCTATAAAGGCCATAACACACTACGATTTCGGAACATAAATATCCTGTTATCAGTGACAAAAGAGGAATTGTAAGCTCAGGCGAGGCCTCAAAAGGGAGTCAACCAATGTGGCACCCCCTCCAGAAATTTGCCTAAGATTAGAAAATACCCTCCTTAGACTTGTACTTTGTCACTGATGAATTGCAGTCCCATGTTCCGAAATCAGGACCGGTAAATTAAGGAACCTGTTCCTCCCCGTTGTCAGGTCCAACAGAAATACCAATATTGGCCCACTATTAGTCGCTGGGGGAGGAGAAATGGCGCTGCCACACACAGACTGAGTCCTGCCCACCGATTTGGCACGTAGAGACTAAGATTAAGTACTTCTTCCTTTATCAGTGGCCTCAAATCGCTCAGAATATTGTTAGTCAGTCGTCCAGTTTGGACAGAATTCGCTTGCGATTAACTCCCACTAACTACCACCATTCCCATACATAAATCCTGCTGTGATGGTCGACGCCCTGCACAAATTCGCCTGAGATACGGTAAGACTAGCTTACGATAAAGGGAGGTAATCGGTGGAAACAAAATCGTACAGTGTGTTTTCCTCTTAAGCAGACCACTCTCCCTCTCGTCTCTGTTCTGCAAGTGAAATCAAATATGTACGAATTCCCATTCAGGCTTTCAAAATTCATGTTTTCCTAAGAAAAAAATGAAAAAGAGTCTGAGTCGGGAATGATATCAATGATTTTATTTTTTTGCACTTTCGATTAAAGAGAATTTGTGAGAAAAGTTTGG
Organism: Alentia gelatinosa; assembly: GCA_950022655.1. Taxonomy (NCBI): domain Eukaryota; kingdom Metazoa; phylum Annelida; class Polychaeta; order Phyllodocida; family Polynoidae; genus Alentia; species Alentia gelatinosa. The sequence continues at coordinate 88,687,402 of OX465582.1, forward strand.
GATTTAAACACGTAAAAGTTCCAATTGTTTGCTGCGCTCATAAATCTGTTGCCTAAACCTAGTTATACGAACTCTATAGCTTCCATCGCCTTAGAGGCGAAAATTATCGAATAGTTTACATTGAATATTAAAACCCATATCAATTACCTCAAAAATGGAATATGATAATCCCAAGAGTTGTAGAACACATAGCTGATTTAAAAATTGGAGGTTACCGTGCTAGTTTCTCATCTAGAGATTAATATATTATGATGATATCATAATAGAATATATAGAAAATTTAAGAAGTTAGTATCCACATAGTAAAACCCATGTAATTTTCTTCAAACTTCCACAGAATATAATGAATGTGTAGTGCTACATATATAAGTAATGAAAACTACAGGTCGCCTTCCTCAATTTTGAAAGTTTTTCAGTACATTTCCTTAATAAACCATCAAATGTAAATAGGCCTATTTTACATATTAGGTTGAAACGAACTAGACAAAATATTATATTCCATTCATCTAGCATTAAAATACGTTACAAAGAACCAATTTAAAGAGATAAATGTCAGTATTTAAAAATCACCAGGTGGCACCCTGGAAATTATAGGATATGCCTTTAACTTCGTAAAGTTTTGTATCATCCGGGCAGTTGTCGATCACTATTCAAATATGATTTCGTAAAAAAATCAACATTTTATACCTATGTAAACATAGACCTGCAATAACTCAATGAACGTCATTATTCCGTGGAAATCCTTTTTTTCATATCTAGTATATAATCAGGTTCATTATTTAGATAATTAAGGTTTTTTGGAGTTTGATGGGGATTTAGTAACCTATACATTTTCGGAAAGCTTAGAACCCCTAGATTTCAAAAATTTATGTTTACATATTTTCACGCCATTTTTTGGCAGTTTCAACCAAAGAGACCTGCTTTTTTCATTATATATTCACGAAAATGACATGAAATCAATATTTATGACTGAAAACCATCTGAACTACTCAGCCATTTGCAATTTGTCATATTTCGGCCATTTTGGATTCCAAGATGGCTGCCAAAATGCCATGGGAGAGCTAAAATTCCTATATTTCTACAATTATTGCCTGATTTGCAAGTGTAATACCTCTACTTTAGGGTTTTTATGGGTTTTTGAAATCTAGGGGTTCTAAGATTTCCGAAAATGTATAGGTTACAAAATCCCCATCAAACCCCAACAGATCCAACACTGACCCTGACTAATATGTGATTCTTTTTCCCTGCACCTCACAAAGGTGATATTGATTTAGCCTCATTTACGGCAATAAAACAGTGGCTTGAACCTCAGTCCCATGAACATATTATCCAATATTTCCTGATCTCTCTGTTGCAGAAAAATCCACATGGAAAATATTTCCACTGTTTTTCCCTGACACCAACTGACATCCCTGATTTTCGGTAGGCTCCAGTGGCCGAGGTAATATCCTTTAACAAGCAAACCTCAAGGACAATGGTCTAGGGAAAAACGTTGTATATTAAGAAGTGTGACACTTTCTCTGGGTAAAGTTCCCCTCTTGGGAACCCCCCAATAAGTCAGCACCCTGATAGTAGTTCTAGGTATTTCTCAACTCTATTCTCCTCCAGATTCAACATGTGTATTGGTTTAGTGTCGTGTTCCGCCGATGGTTATAAATACTGATCAGAAATGATCCATCTTTCTCCTCATGCTATTGGTTCTCGTTTCTCCCTGAAGGTGGCGCGTGGTTATGGTTAGGTTCCGCTGGGTGCTGCAGGTGGCAGCACTGAGCCCCCTGTCCTCCCGACTATGCTGTGAGAGTGGTGCAGCCCCGGTCCCCGCATGTCACTCGCCAAGCACAATTGAGCACGGTACTGTTTAAGATGCACGCAGTTGGCGGGGTTTTCATAGACCGCTCACGTCGTACGTTGTACAGGTTTTCGTAGCTGGTCATCGAGCTGCTCTATGAGCTGCTCAGCCACACTGCGCCGCTCCGGTTTATCACTCCGCAATTCCGTAGGTTACTCGAGCGATGCAGTGTGCTGCTCAGCAGCGCAGTGGCGCCATCTGTGAATGACATTTCTGCCGGTGGGGGCGCCACTGTGCCGTGGCTGAGCGTCTGTTTTCTGCTCAATCTACAAGAGGCACTCAGCGTGAGATTCACGTGGGGCAAGTTGGGTTGTGGTGTCGTATCGTCTTAAGACTTATCAGTTATACATCCTTATTCTATCGTATTTCACTCCAGAGGTATTGAGTTTATCTAGCTGTAGTTCAGAGCTCTATGAAAGAAACTCGTGAATATTAGGTCTGTGTCCTCGTATGCCATCGAGTTTGGAGTGTGTGGTAATATGAACGAAGCGATAACCGAGTGAATATTCCCAAGCGTTTCAAACAAGATGGCGAACATGGACCAAACACGAATATATGTTTCTGAATTTATCTTAGCCTGGAAATGTTTATCTGTTTATCACCTATTGAGTATGAGTTACCGTACCCACAAGCCTGTTGAGTATGAGTTACCGTACCCACAAGTCTATTGAGTATGAGTTACCGTACCCACAAGCCTGTTGAGTATGAGTTACCGTACTCACAAGCCTGTTGAGTATGAGTTACCATACTCACAAGCCTGTTGAGTATGAGTTACCGTACCCACAAGCCTGTTGAGTATGAGTTACCGTACCCACAAGCCTATTGAGTATGAGTTCCCGTACCCACAAGCCTGTTGAGTATGAGTTACCGTACTCATATGCCTGTTGAGTATGAGTTACCGTACTCACAAGCCTGTTGAGTATGAGTTACCGTACCCACAAGCCTGTTGAGTATGAGTTATCGTACTCACAAGCATGTTGAGTATGAGTTACCGTACTCACAAGCCTGTTGAGTATGAGTTACCGTACTCACAAGCCTGTTGAGTACGAGTTCCTAATGCTAAGCCTATGGACATTTATACCAGGCTAAGATAATATAGACTTCTACACGCTTTAAAAAAACACCTAGGTCTATGTATCGCACTCTAGTTCAAGGCATAGAGACTCTTCTCAAATTTTTCACTCACATCGACACGTTATTTGCAGACTTAGTTTTTAGATTTAATAGTGACACATCATGCATAGATCCTAACTTTGTATCTAGACGTATATATAGAGGCGTTATATCTCCCCAGCAGTCACTGCTAGTTTAGGTCACCGAGTGTGTTCTCTGCAGTACTCCTGTTGTTAATATGCTAATAACTGAACTTTATTTTGTCTAGACTATTGCCATTTCCCCGTTATGATTCTGTATTAACCCTTTGTCCACAGAAACGTCAGACTGTGGCGGTAGGTCGCTTATTATTAAATGACCAGTCATTGGTAGGTCTCGGGCACATATAGCTTAAGAAGGGAATGTATATATATAGAGATAAAACACATTGACTTGTATCACTGAACCACTTTCCTATTCAAATACTCGTAGCTGCAGACAAACACCAAAGCTGAAAATATCGGATTCCATTTATAATTGAAATAGGAATTTAAAAAAAAAAATTGTGTGTGTTTTTATACTGCGAGGGCCTCAGCTTTAACAATATATTTCGTTATTTGGAAATTTTATGGATTTAAAAAAATTCTTTAACTTCCGACTCAACTCCAAACATCGGCTTGCCATAGAGGTGTCATTGCCACATCGTAATAATCAAATGGAACACTTTTATGGAAACATGCCATAGTTCACTTAATTCAGGACAATATTGTCCATTCTCGGAGGTATTTTAGACTTTGTTCAGAATGATGTAAATTTGGTTTTGAGTCTGCAGGTATGAAAAATGGAACAGGAAAGTGAACTAAAGAACCAAAGTGTGCTCCACTGAGAGGTCACTTCTTTGAGATATGCTACATGTGCCTAGTCCGTCTGTATTCATGCTTCCAATGCTATAAAGCCATCACGCTAGAGGTGAAAACTGGAACACAGGTTTAGTCAATCTCTCAGAGTATTATAAAAACTACGGTGGTCCATCATAAGTAATTAATGCTTTATTTACTTGACACATTGATGATTTTATTACTGAAGGTTTTTGTCACTTATGCTGCAACAGAAGTTACATATGCCACGTCTTCAGATATTGATAATTTTATTACTGGTTTGATAATCTTCTCTTAGCAAATTTAACTCTTTTTTTTCTCTCACTAAATCACTCCTGTGTTGCGTGCTCTACGTAAACTATCGATTCCGTTGTCAAATGAGATTATAAGAAAAATTGTAAACAGGTGGCAATTGAATATAGATATGTGAAGACCAACCAAATTCGTTCTGAATTGCAGAACCCTCTAAATCACGAACTATTGTAAAACCTAATTCGTTTTAATCGTGGCCACCCCATGCCACTCCTGGAGTTTTGACTCCGGACTTCACTCGGCTCCGCCTCGTGAAATCAGTATGCCAAACTCCAGTCGTGGCATACGGTGACCAAGATTGAAACGAATCAGGATTTGATTTTATCCTACCCCGTCTCCTCGATTTGGGAAAATTACGTGATAACAATTCTGTATGCCACTAGTGGCATATAAAACTCCATATATCAGTCAGCGTGGCAAACAGAAACTCAATGTTAAGCCTATGGGATTTTAAATTAGGGGTAGAATAATACTGAAAAGTGATGTGGCTTGTCCTAAGAAAAAAATACATAACGAATAAAAATAGGTCAAATAATTACCTCCAAATTTCACATTTATTTTTCATCGGCTTGCGATAGAGGTGCTATTATTATCGTAATACTCTTCAAATAATTATCTCTGTGTCTGGAAAAATAAGTGATACGCAAGCTCCTATGGGCCACCGTAGATGTCTACTTAGTGCACCTCCACAGCTGCATGGTGGCTGAGTGAAACGAGTACTCTCCCAGCAGATCTTTCGCGGCACTAGCGCTTACTAATCTCTGCCTCAACCCAATGCTGGTTCCCCGGGTTTCCACTGACAATGGGAACCAGCCAACATTTCGGATTCAAAACAGGGTAACTGTCAAAACTTATGAAGCTCAAACATCTCATATATTATGAGTTGGGAAATATAGGAAATGTAGGAATTGTTAAATGAGCTTCACAGATAATCTATTTAGACTGTCCCTTCTAATGAGCACATGTGTTATGATGACAAACAAAGCCCTACAACACATGAAGTGCTTTCCATTGAAGAAAGTAATCCATAAGACTATGTCTGGTTTGAGTAACAAATAACAGAAGTGATTGTATAATATTTACCTTATATTTATGCACATCTCTATTCATAAGTAAAACAAAAAATGCTCCTCATAGTGATCAAAATATAGGATATATGAAAAACTGGCAGTTGGGGCAGATTTTGCCCCAAACAGGCAGGTTGGGGCAGAGATACAAGCGGCCGCAGGAAGTAGAGTGCTATATGCTAGGAGAGTGGAGACAGAGAACTGAGATGGGTAGATGTGTCTAGTTCTTCAGAAGTAAACGGAACCTAATGGTTGTGGAGCCTCGTAAGAGGAAGTAGTCGTAGTGGTAGTTGGTGGTGATATCATGTTGCCAGTAGAATGGGAATCCGGTCTCAAGAGTTTGCCCGCACGAGTGTTAGTTTGGAGTTGATGAAGCGTGTCGATGTGTTCATTGAACCGTACACAAACAGCACGGGTATTGCCTGGACTTGGTACAGATTCACCCAGCCTTTACATTTGATGATTATAAGCAGCGATTCTTGAATTTAACACCGCCTGACGACTTTCAGCCTTCAAAGGCTAGAAGTTGTCTAGTGTAAATGCGTGTGGTGACTGCAGATCATTTGATTACGTCTGATTATGCAATTCGGCACCACCTGACAACTATTGGACATGCTCTGACGCCGGCGACTAATTGAAGCCCGCTTGAATTAGTCGTCTAGACAGGCGGCGATTAGGTGAAAAGTCAGTCGTCAGTGTAAACGCTCGAGAGTCCATTCTGAGGTCGATGACTTTTGCGGTGGACATTGCCACCACCTGACAACAACTGGCTTCACGATCTACAGTCGCCACATATATAGTTGTCTAATGTAAACGCTGGGTTAGAAAGAAATTGATGAGTGTTTGGTCTTGTGTCCCCATTTGCTACGAGTTTGGAGCACACAGTAATATGAACGAGGCGATAACCAATTGAATATTCCGAAGTGCTCCAAATGAGATGGCAAACAGGGACTAAGACCAAACACGAATATGTTTCTGATTTTATCTTAGCCTGGACATAATTATCTATTTATCGCCTAGTGAGTATGAGTGACCATACTCGCAAGCCTGTTGAGAACGAGTTCCTAATGCTAAGCCTATGGACATTTATACCAGGCTAAGATAAAACACTTTATCCACCCTCTGCAGTCCCCATTGAAAATGTATTGAAAATATATAGTAAACCACTACCCATTGTTTAAAAACTGTCAGGTACCACAACCGTGGTACATGTATATGGATTAAAATCCATGGTGTATTGCCCAAAAGCTATTGTATACGGGAAAATAGTGCCTTTGTACCAAAGATAAAAAAATACTCCCTATTGATATACCCAGTAATATGGCAATTCCTGGTTTTAATTTATTGGAACAGATGGATAATAGATACAACAAACGACGGTTTTGTTGACAGGCGCTCTGTAAACCACTCGAGGTTCACGTCGTAATACACTTGGTAACACTCGTGTATTACTACGCGTCAACCCCTCGTTTACGACCGCCTTTCCACAAAACCATCGATTATTGTCTATATAATGATCCAGTTGGTGGAAATTAAGTACCAAGTGAATTATGAATAAAAATATAGATGATATGTGGATGTTCACCTAGTCATGTACATGTATTTTACTTCTGCCAACTCGTAAATATAATGGGTAAATGGAGGATAGCTTTGTAGGTAAAACTGAAAATATATATTTAACTTTTATTGATTTTTTAGAACGAGTTTCAACACATTTTTATGATAATGCAAGAAATTCATAGTCATATAATACAAGCCTTTGGTGAATTTCGATGATTTATTTCATCTAAAGAATATAATATCATTGCTTATATTTCAAACACAATCGTTTGGGTTTCAGAGCAACTTAGACTTTATTAAACAATGTCTTGTTCCACAAAATTCATATTGCTTTGTCAACTGATTAAATTTTAATTGTTATTGTTTAACTGATTAGATTCGTTAATCAAAACTCAGCAAAAAACCCAAGTGTAAATAATTAGGATTTCCCGTTTGAGAGAAAGATTGCTTACCTCTTCCACAAGAAATAAATCATGGACGCAAAAGAAATACAGCTCTTATTAGATAGAAGTATCGCACGATGTTGCTTTTATATAGATATCTTATTACATAAAATGGTAAATATGTGGCAGTAAACACCTACCCTAGCCAGATGCTAAAAGAAGTTATAATGGAAATAAAGTAATACAAATCATGAGCAATCTGGCATTGTCTTCGCCCTGTGTACATTACTACTGTGTTTGCTCAGGAATATTTCTCAGGTATTTTCTTGGTCAAACATTTGAGAAGTTTTAGAAAGCAGCATTTTTTTAAAGTTTTTTTTTTTCAATTTCCAACAAACAGCAGAAATTTGAGATCTTCCACTGCAGGGAAGACAATAGAGGCCTCGGCCTTATTTCTTTTTTATATATGTTTTTTAAATTTCCAAGAAACAGTTCTAAAAGTATGTATATATATATCCTGTGTGCACATTGTGCGAGTGAAGAAAGTTGTTAAGATAGTGCTTCCATTAAAACAACTGCTTTGTAGCAGAAATACCTTCTGAGCTTGTACCTGGTTGGCATACCGAGTCCCCTACATGCTTTTAGCGTGCACACTTACTGTAACCAGCGAAATGCATCGAAACTCATTTTCTTTTGCTTTTAACACATTAACCATTATAAAATAGCGAGTTATTCTAACATTAACGTGGATTTATTTCTGTAGGATATACTGATTGTATCTTACTATCTTGTGTCCGTTTATGAATTTTATATCTATATAAATATCAAGCCATTCTGAGAAATGTCCACTCACCACATTATGGAAATCTAACGAGATTGATCTTTAAAAAAAAACAACAATTTGGCTAGATCACACTAACATTGTAACCAATAGACACATAACTTGGATTATACTAGTAACTCTATTATTCACGTTATGTTTGGGATATAATGTACATTTTGGGAATTTCATATGTATTTACATTTATTTCAGAGAGAAGTTAAAGAAAAGGAAAAGTCTGAACGCAGAGTTCTTGAGGTAAATAGTGCAAGTTCATTATCTTTTCAATAAACTCTTTTACCTTGATAATGTGTTATGAGAAATGTGATATCTATAAATACGTATTCAGCTGCTACGATCCATCGATTCCAACTTAGCTAATGACTTTGGTAATTTTTTATTTATTTATTTTTATTTTCAAGGTAGCATCGTTTGTGTGCAGAAGTGTTCCAGTCTCATATTCTTAACTTTAACTGAACTTATACAAGTGTCTTTAATTTTTTTTATCAATTTATAATTAATTTCAAGGTATTATCGGTTGTATGTAGAAGTTTCCTAATTCCTAACTTTAACTGAATTTATACAAGTTTAGCAGCTACATATTCGCTACTTCGGATCCCTTTCAGGAGATCTGCAAGATGTTCAACGACACGGAGTCCTTCTACTACTCCCCTAGCGGTGACCTCACCAACTCCATCCAGCGTCTCCATGAACTCCGCGAGTGCAGTGGCGCCCCCCTGTGGCGTCGGGCCGACGACCGCTTCTTCTGGAACCGCTTCATGCTGCAGGACCTCATTAACGACGGGGTAATTAGCGCAATTAGCCTTCATTTTACCCCCTCTTACCTGGCCGGGGAAGCAAGCATAACTAAAGCGACCTGCGGGGAGTTATCTCAGTGGTAAAGAGCACTGGACATGTAATCCCAAGGTTGTCAGACTTTGTTGATTTGAGTTCCACCGCAGCCACTTTTCTCCTTCACCCAGAGCAGTGGTAGATTTACTGCTATATCAAAGGCCAATCCTTCTCATACCATGTCTATGTGGTGTGGTGTGTAGGGCTCCACTTTTCTCCTTCATCCCCAGCAGTGGTAGATTTACTGCTATATCAAAGACCAATCCTTCTCATACCATGCCTATGTGGTGTGGGAAGTAAAAGAACTCTCACCTCGGTAAATGTGTAGGGGTGAGATTTCTACCTACATTCATCTCATAGATTTGGTCATACCCGAAGTAAGTCTAATTAAAACAAATTGGACGTTAAACTACCCAAACAAACAGACTACCTCACTATGTTGTATGCCACGTTCCGTCACAGGGGGTGCTGGCCGACCACTGGATCATCCCCGTCATCCAGGGCTACGTGCAGATTGAGCTCTGCACCATGGACTTTGACGAAGACTCGTCGAGCCAAGAGAGTCTTCCCAACAAGACCAGCCCCAAAGACGACCCCATCGAGTACAAGATCAGCATCGTGTCCCGCCGCTCCAGACACAGAGCAGGTGAGAGCAAACTCGGCTCAATATGAGCCATGCAAGTCCCACTGCAGCCGCCTTTCTCCTTCATCCCCAGCAGTGGTAGATTTACTGGTATACCAAAGGCCAGTCCTTCTCACACCATATCTATGTGGTGTGGTGTACAGCCACCTTTCTCCTTCATCCCCAGAAGTGGTAGATTTACTGCTAAATCAAAGGCCAGTCCTTCTCATATCATGTCTGTGTGGTGTGGTGTACAGCCACTCTTTTCCTTCATCCCCAGCAGTGTTAGATTTGCTGCCATATCAAAGGCCAATCCTTCTCATACCATGTCGATGTGGTATGGTGTACAGCCACCTTCCTCTTTCATCCCCAGAAGTGTTAGATTTACTGCTACATAAGGCCAGTCCTTCTCATATCATGTCTGTGTGGTGTGGTGTACAGCCACTCCTTTCCTTCATCCCCAGCAGTGTTAGATTTGCTGCTATACCAAAGGCCAGTCCTTCTCATACTATGCGTATGTGGTGTGGTGTACAGCCATCTTTCTCTTTCATCCCCAGAAGTGTTCGATGTACTGCTACATAAGGCCAGTCCTTCTCATACCATGTCAGTGTGGTGTGGTGTGCAGCCATCTTTCTCCTTCATCCCCAGCAGTGGTAGATTTACTGTTATATCAAAGGCCAGACCTTCTCATACCATGTCTCTGTGGTGTGGTGTACAGCCACCTTTCTCCTTCATCCCCAGCAGTGGTAGACTCACTGCTATATCAAAGGCTAGTCTTTCTCATACTTTCTCATACTTTCTCATTCATGCTATAAAGCTTAGAGCCTCCCTACACATCCTCAGCCCTATTCCTTGGCCAACATTGATGTGTTTTCCATGTTTACAATTATAAAATGATTCAAATGAACGCAAAAATATATCTTTATATTGAAAAGGTTGGATTTGATGGAAAATATCCATTTCCTGGTCATTGAGCTGAATGATATTATTTCACTATCATTCGTATCTCATAGATTTCATCTTGCGATAACCTACCCCTTCTAAAATTACTGCATGAAACACTAAAACTATTGAAACATTGCCAGACATGAAACCATACACTGTGCTAATGCTGTGATTGATTATTCACCTACCTCATATTTATAATCCTTCAGGCACGCGATACAAACGACGAGGGGTCGATGGTGACGGGCACTGCGCCAACTACGTGGAGACAGAACAGGTAATACACGAAACGAGGGCTTGAATCGCTCTTGAGTTTCTGAGTGTGATGTGTTATAGAGGAAAACTATGAATGGCGTAATATACGATCTCAGGGCTTGGAGAAACTTAGAGGAAACCTATGAATTACTTAATACATGATATGAGGGCTTGAATTGCTCATGAGTTTCTAAGTGCGATGTGTTAGAGGAAAACTATGAATGACGTAATACACGAGACAAGGGCTTGGATCGCTTATGAGTTTCTAAGTTCGATGTAATATAGAGGAAACCTATGAATGAAGTAATACACAATCTGAGGGCTTGGATTGCTCATTAGTTTCTAAGTGTGACGTGTTATAGAGGAAAACTATGAATGACGTAATACACGAAACGAGGGCTGGGATCGCTCATTATTTCTAAGTGCGATGTGTTATAGAGGAAAATTATGAATGAAGTAATACACGAGACTAGGGTTTGGATCGCTCATGAGATTCTAAGTGCAAATTGATATAGAGGAAAACTATGAATGGCGTAATACACGAAACGAGGGCTTCGATCGCTCATGAGTTTCCAAGTGTGATGTGTTATAGAGGAAAACTATGAATTATGTAATACACAATCTGAGGGCTTGGGTCACTCAAGAGTTTCTAAGTGTGAATTAACATAGAGGAAAACTGTGAATTACGTAATACACGATCCGAGGGCTTGGATCGCTCATTAGTTTCTAAGCGCGACGTAATACAGAGGAAACCTATGAAAATTTAGGGTCAGAGCTCGTCAGAGGAGAATCTTTTCCTTACTGTGGAGTTTCTCATAAACCCCAACAGAAGGAAAAATTTACAAGCTCAGAGCTTGTATCCCATCTAGATTGAATCGGTAGTATTTCACAAGGCAAAGCCATGTGAATTACATAGCAATTCAAACGAGATGGGATAGAGCTCTGACCCTAAAGGCGAATAGGTTTCTGAATTTATCTCACCCTTCACATCGACTAATGGGGTATAGACATTGGATATTTTTCCTAAATAATTAATGGGCGTTGGATATGAGTTTCCAATGTTTAGTCCATGGGGAAAAATACCAGGGGTGAGATAAATGTGGATCCGAAAAAGTCAGTTGTAGAAATAGCATGTTAACTGGATGCAATTGGCTTACAGGAAATAATGCATAGACTTGATATGAACCAAACCTTTTAACTGCTATTCATTTGTAATTCCATGCTCATTGATCAATGATGGACATACCACTTGATGCTGGCTCTTTCTCCCACGTTCTTCAGATCCTCGAGTTCTCCCACCACACAGTGTCCTTCGTCCAGGTACGTGGATCCGTTCCGGTCTACTGGAGCCAGACAGGGATCAAGTACAAGCCACCGCCCAGAATAGAAAAAGGTAAGTCAAGGCACATCTCCTCATTAATAAAAAAACAACATCAGAATCTGGAAAAATCTTAGTCACATCTTGGATTCTAACTCACCGTAGGGACTACTTTCTTCATAGCCCTAGGGAAACAGGGAGATTTTTTCAGTTTTTCTTTTGATTAAGTGATGAAATAAATGACTGCGTACATTCGCCTATGTGGGCGTTCTCCCTAGTACATGTCAACAAGAAAAAAGAGAATTAACTGGGAAAAAGTAGGAGGAATCAACAGGCAGATCCCCAGTGTCCAGTATAATAGTATCGTTACTGCGGGTTTGAGTCCCACCCCCAGCAGTGGTAGATTTACTGCTATATCAAAGGTCAGTCCTTCTTATACCATGTCTACGTGATGTGGTGTACAATCACCTTTCTCCTACATCCCCAGCAGTGGTAGATATACTGTTATATCAAAGACCAGTCCTTCTCATACCATGTCTATGTGGTGTGGAAAGTAAAAGAACTCTCACCTCGGTAAATGTGTAAGGGTGAGATTTCTACCTAAATTCATTACATAGATTCGATCACCACCCTCGTAGTGTAAAAGAACATTGAGAAAGTCTTGTAAGGACTTATAATGGTTGACTGGACGTTAAATCAAACCAAATAAACAAATCGTTACCGGGGAGTAATCAGTCCCGATGAACATTTTATTGTGACATAATAAGTAGGTTAATGTTAGGAGGGAAAAATACTTAAAATGGTTTTGCGACACTGTACTTAAGTCAATGGAAAACTGCCATTACTGAAATAAAAAACTACTTTTATCTACTTGTCTGTGCTACAGGAAAGTCGAAATTACCGCCTCCTGGTGTTGTATTTGAAAGGTCACTTGTCAGGAATTGCTGAATAGAGTAAAGCAGCATTCACATGTAAAAACTAATGTACCCGAGACGAGTGTCCTTCACACCTTCCCCCTAGTCTAAAGCGGGATTCACACATCGAGACTAATGTATCTGAGACGGGTGTACTTCACACCTCCCCCTAGTCTAAAGCGGGATTCACACATAGAGACTAATGTACCTTAGACGGGTGTACTTCACACCTTTTCCTTAGTCTAAAGCGGGATTCACACATAGAGACTAATGTACCTGAGACGAGTGTACTTCACACCTTCTCTTAGTCTAAAGTGGGATATACACATGTAGAGACTAATGTACCTGAGACGGGTGTACTTCACACCTTTTATCAATTCTCTTTTGGTACAAAATTCTCATAGCAGGGTGCCATTTCTTGCTTTTGCCAGTCTCAAGGAAAAATGGTGAATCGGATTCACCTGGTGCATAGTCTCAGACATGGTTCTTGTGAACGCTTAACCTGGGACTTAGGTACCCTTGAGGTGAGGGGTTTTGTTATAAACATCTAATCATGCTTGCTGGCCTCCTATTGGTGAGGTTGGCTACTTAGTCGGCGACTCAGTAGTGGGTACATTTGTCTCATGAGATTCTGATTCTGTATCTTGACAGGGGCAATTGTCGCTGACAATTGTAGGGAAAAACTTGTCTCAGGGAAATGGAACCCTACAATTCAGACGAGGACATTGTGTTCCAGTTCAGAATCTCAGCAGGATTTGTCCCAGACATACATCCTGTGAGGTACATGAATCCCATCGTGTGAATTTCACTTAAGGGATTTAAAGGGAAAGTGGCTATCAATTATGCTGCTCTTCAATTCAAGCCCTATTATGAAATGGTAATGTTAAATTGTGGGTCAGTGTATTACAGAGGATACTTATGAATGTTTAGGGTCAGAGCTCATATCCTATACAGTTTGAATCGACAAATTCACAAGGCGAAGCCGGGTGAATTATATAGCGATTCAAACGAAATAGGATTGAGCTCTGGCTATTAATTTGAATGGGTTTCTGAATTGATCTCACCCCTCAGATTGACTATTAGGCTAACCTTTGCGACATAATCCCCCATTGTGTATTTTTCTAAATACTCGATGGGCGTTGGATACGAGTTCCCAATTTTAAGTCTATGGGGGAAAAATACCAGTGGTGAGATAAAAATTCATATGTTACATATCTTTTACTATATACCCAGGCCGTATATACTGTAAATACGCACCGTTTTGCCATATATCGTAAAAAGACTGTACGGACCACTGGTCCGTAAACTAAAATGCGGACCACCTTGCCATACACATTTATTAAGATATTGGTTGTTAAGCTAAATGAAATTAATGATTTTTTTTTAGATTTCGGGTACATAGTAAGTACATAACGTCCAACCATGCTGTACAATTCACAGAACTCGATGGTAATTTACAGTTTGTACGGAACTCGGCGTAAACGCCTCGGTCCGTACAAACTGTAAAGTCTGGGTGTCTCACATCGTGAATTCTACCTCTCATTTTAAGTATCAAAAATATCCAAGGGTGAGATAAAGAGCATTTCCACTGACCTCACTATAATTAACGTATTGAAATAATTAACGTATTGACACAATGGGCGGAATATGTACAGCCGTAAGCTGTTTAGGTGGCCCGATATTATTTCACTACTTCCTCTCGCGGTCTATAATATGTGTCATTGCAGAAGGGACACATATAATTATCAACCTAATACAGAGTGTAACCTATTGGAACTCTGTATGGACATACCCGGCACATACAGATATGTTGAATTACCCACCTAATACAAAAAGTCCATAGTAAACCTATAGGAACTCTGTCTGGACATATCCGGCGCATATAGTTATGTTGAATTACCCACCTAATACAAATAGTCCATAGTAAACCTATAGGAACTCCGTATGGATATACCCGGCGCATACCGATATGTTGTATTATCCACCTCATACAGAGTGTCCATAGTAAATCTATGGGAACTCTGTATGGACATACCCGGCGCATACGGATATGTTGTATTATCCACCTCATACAAAATGTCCATAGTAAACCTATGGGAACTCTATATGGACATACCCGGCGCATAGGAATATGTTAGGGATATGTTGTATTATCTACCTAATACAAAGTCCATAGTAAACCTATAGAAACCCTGTTTGGACATACCCGGTGTATACTGATCGCTGTCATACTTAAGGTACCAGATCCCATTTGACTATTGTACGATTGAATACAAGCAGTTTCTATGGTTAATTGGTCGAATCATGTTGGATTAGAGTATTGGTGTACTCTTTATCCTCAGTATAAGGGAGACTTTAGCTAATTTTTTCACAAGATAAGTAGATTAGTCAGTAGGTTAGAGCTAATGTACGTATTACTTGCCACTGAATGGTATGTGATTGGGGTAGTTAGACATTGAATATGGCCATTTAGGACGGGGTCTGTTTCGTAGCTCTGTGGTAATATACACAATATTACCATGATTTCGATCTGAGTGGCCATATTCTCCGCGTAGTTGACGCGAAGTAAAACTCCGAGCGATAGCAACTACAAGGAGAATACGGCCACACAGATTGAAATCATGGTAATGATGTATTTATTACTCACCTTTCGAGTAATTATTAGAAGAAAAAAAATCTTGTAAATTTGATGCAAGCGCCGTGCATTGTTTATATAAATTAGTTCCTATAATGCCCGTCATGTGGCCGTAAAAGCCGTATTATCCTAAGAGATTCCGGAGGTCCGTATTCTACTGAGTTACGATCTGTAGGCTCCATAGGCTTAGCATGGAGACTCTGTATTAGGTGGGTAATAAAGTATAGGCCCGTTTCCATTGGCAGACGAAAATGGTGCAGATCTTTTTAGTTGTCCTAAAAGCCTATTTCCATTGGCAATCACCGATATAAAATAAGGACCTTTAGCACTGCTGACGCAAAATGTAAATACATGTATGCTATTAGGAAAAATAAAAAAATCTACAAAGTTTTTTGTCGGCCAATGGAAAAGGGCCTTATGTGAACATGTTAAGACTGTCTTTGGTAATGGTATGTGTACTCCATGTTAGGTCGGCCAGTCTCGCAAGTTATTTTTCGCATGGACCGCACAACCTGTGTATATTAGCCTCATTTAATCCTGTTTTAATCATAGGTTATATATTAGATATGGTTTTGTCATAATTGATTGAATAAAAATATGCTTTCTATCTTTCTTTATCCACCGTTGAAAGTTTCTTTTTACGAAGAGACGACTTAGAAATATGTCACTGAGGGAATTCAAAATAAAGGAAGGTACTTGATATCAAGTTAATAACACGACAATTATAATATCAACAGAATATCTATATAAAGTGCATCCTAAGTATATAAATAAACATTTATTTACATATAGGCAGAGGGTATATTGTACATACAATCATAAAATCATTCATTTTCAATGTATAACATATATACATGAGTAAAGTCAGATCTGTGTTTAGTACTGACGATCTGCTTCATATATTGTACCACATTGTTCATCTTTATCACAGAACCTCATTTACATATCCACATCCCAAACATACAATGACATACGCATACCTAAGAATCCGAACTAAAGAAGTTTAGTTCATATATCATATAGTCAGTATCTCAGCTCCATTCCTGATTCATAGACGTTCACACTTCAGCGAATTCAATACAGTGGGAAAACGGACTTAGGCGGGAGGAGCGTATTTTCGGATACGTGAGTGAGTAACTAATCATAGATTAAATGTCTGGTCTGTTTTCCCATTATCATACACCTTAAAACGTTTCAAATACATAATAAATTACCTGCAATCACCATTTGAATTATAATTTGGGCACGCCGACCTGGGCCGTACAACAATGTACGGCATACTGTGCCGTACATGATTTATACTATACAGGGTGCAGAGGTCAGTAAATATGAGAACAATGTACACAGGTGTATATCATAAATGTCCTTTCTATGTCAGTTCTTCCACTTTATCAGAGTAGCTGTTAGGATCGCGACAGGTTATAACACTTTTTAGGGCCTGCCTAAATTCAGAAGACAAGAGGAAATATAAAAGTGGGTTAACAATCATCCCCAACTTCCCTACGAGTTCTATCACTACAAACCCTTCAAAACTCAGCCCAGGAGAGTGTGGGCTTGCCGTAGTGCCCAGCATCACATAGTGTGGTAACCAGAATAAAAAATACGATAGAAGCAAAACCCAGACCCGTTTGAGTTCAAAATCATCACAGAATACAGTCCCGGAATCTGAGAGGTCAGTTTCTAATGGGCGCACCTGGATCCATTTTACCCATCTGGATAATAATCCTCCCTGTTTTGTGATGGTGATGTTCCTTCCGTCGTTCCCACCAGTAGATCCCCTCTCAGCATCACCCTGACTCCGGGTCATTGAGGCCACTGAAGTGCAGCTCTCTAACTGCTCGAGGCTATCGGCGGTCAGGAACACAGTGGGCCAGTTGTTACTGTCCCTGGAGAGCCCGTCTCGGCGGTAGAGGAACCTGGTCGGTGGTTTGGTGTCAGATTTGAGCTCCTCCTGTGGATCCTGCTCATGGGAATCTTCTTTCAGCATGACTCGGATCACTCGTGGTGAGGCACTCGGAGATGCTCCTAGTGAATTGCTCATAAGCTTCCCGTGGAGGGTGAAGGAGCTGGAGTCAGGATGATTGACAGGTACAGGATGATTGACAGGTACAGGATGATTGACAGGCACAGGATGATTGACATGTACAGGATGATTGACAGGCACAGGATGATTGACAGGTGCAGGATGATTGACAGGCACATGATGATTGACATGTACAGGATGATTGACAGGCACAGGATGATTGACAGGTACAGGATGATTGACAGGTACAGGATGATTGACAGGTGCAGGATGATTGACAGGCTCAGGACCACTGAGCCTACGCTCCCTGCCTGCCGAACCCAGAGGCTGTCCAAACCATGGAGGAACCATAGACCGTGGAGTGTCGAGCCGTGCCACTGGGAGTGGTGTGAGTCGTGAAGGTCGCGCTGAGGACACGGCAGCGATGTGGTTCGGCAGCAGGAAATCATCATCCACTTCCTCTGTGTTCAGAACTCTAGTCCGCAAAGCTTCCTCAGATCCCAGCTGGCTTTCAGTCGACTTCAGACTCAGTTGAGAAATGCTTCGCTGTGCGGATGACCCAGTTATCATTGAGCTGCTCCCATGCGCCGTCTTACTGGAGAGGCTCGACTCGAGCTCTCCCTCACTAAGCAGCTCCCTATCTGAAGCATGGCTCACTGGGCGTATCTGAGACGGGACCTTCTTGTGGACCCTCCACGTTTGATACCCATGCAACCCGAATGCAATCCCAAGCGGCAATATAAAAGCGAACACGATCATGAGGACAGACTGCGTGCTGCTTGTGGGACCCGGGAGGCATGTCCAGGCTCCATAGACCTCGTCCTTCACATGGTACCCACCACTGGAGGATACAGTGGCCAGGACTCCAATTGCTCCACCGGCCACCCATACCAGAGGCACCACCCAGAAGCGCCGGGCGGAGATGGAGAGCCGGGCGGGGTGCCGGTGGGGGAGAGCCCGGGCGGCCGTCACGGCGGTGAGGACCCAGGAGGACCCGGAGAGCACGGAGGACTCCAGGAGGTGACCGAGCGTGCACGGGGGGAGGCCGTAGGACCAGAAACCGCTATGCGCCACGCTGACCGTACCCAGGAGGGCTCCAGGGGCTCCCAGTACACAGCCCACCAGGGATACACTCCCCACCAGGAGGTCAGCCACACCGTGGAGGTGTGTGGTGAGCCGGACCACAGTCCAGGTGAGAAACCCGCAGGTTAGCATGGAGATGAAGGTGAGGATGTACAGGAGGAAGAGCAGGTGGATGCTGCCAGGGCTGGAGGCCAGGGTGGCTGTGTTGTTAGGGAGAATCACCATAGTGGATGGTGTCTAGGCGTCAATTGCAAAACTTTTTCCAAAAATAAAAAAATAATGAAAAAATGTCTTACTGAATATGGATTAATGAGACGTGGTAAAAATACCTCCTTGAGTAAGCCAGATGATGCCTTGATAGTGAGAAGTTGCTGTCACTTTTTAAATAAGTGGATATGGTATCTCCTCTCTATGGCAAGCCGATGCTACAGTGGTTTCTGTCTTAATATTGCAAAACGGGGACTAGATCGCATTTCCTTTAACCACCGCTTTGCGACCACGAATAGCAAAAAAAAATATCATACAAACAATGCTTTCTGTCTTATTCAATTTGGATCAATGAGACCTGACAATAACACCTCTATGGCAAGCCGATGCGACCTTGATAATGACAAGTTCCTGTCACTTTAGAACCAAGTTGCTATGATATCTCCAGGTTATGATTGTTACCTGTTTAACAACAAGTGCCACCACCATGGGAACCAGGTAAAAAATAATCTTACTGAATTTTGACCGTCTCCAGATGTCTTTCACTAGTTAAGTAGACGCCCCAAGGTCAAGTGGTAATGCTGTAGGGTTTAGAAATACCGATAGCTTCAACGAAGAGGTAATTCCAGTTCTAGGATATCAGTGATCTGGGATATGTATATATAGAGATACCAAAGGAGGTAAACACAGAATCCTTAGTATATGATCTAGATGAGTATCACAGTTGGGTAGACTAGACGATCTACAGTTGATGTACAAAACAGACAGGTCATGTATGTTGATGGAGATTTGGGTTGCCTACAATACAGCAATAAGTGATGTGGTATATACCTTAGCAGGACACTACAGGGATATATTGCAACAAAATGTAACACATTCTAGAACACAACAGGTTTAGTATCTTGACAACTATCAACTGTCAATGCTGAGATTATTTGATCATTTTAGAACCTGTTTAACAGTCAACAAACATTCATGTTTTCCTCATCAACTCTGCACACAAGTATTCGAGAAATGATTATTTTGCCAACACATGTCCCAGGTGTATGAATAATCACATTAAGCTGAAAATATCCTCACTCTCCCTATTTGTAATAACTGTATTTCAGGACCTTTCAGCAAATTAGATATTCCATGCACATCACATAGTATTGTATTTTAATGTCTCCCTATATTCACTAACACAATCCAGTGACCATTTTAATGAGTATCACAGTAGGCTTTTTGTTTTAGAATAATTAAAATAAATTATCTGGGTAGTACATGTCTGTTTGTGCCTCTGTTTCATTGATAGATTAACAACCATTTATTCTAACAGGTCTGGTATTAAAACAATGATGAGAGCTGCAACAATGACACTATGAGAGGTCAACATGAATTGCACAAGACTAGTACTACAACAGTATTGACAGTCGTGTCAATGACAATAAGAAGCTAACAGCATATAAACAGGACTGATACTAAAATGATGATGAGAAATATATCAATGATCCTGTTATAAATTAACAGTAGTTGAAAATGATGGTGATAAATATCTCGATGACCCTGTTAAAAATAAACAGCCATTAAACGGGACTGATACTAAAATGATGAGAACAGACACGTGATCCTTGATGCCTCATGACGGGGGTATTTTCACATGGGGTTTCACGGCGATGCCGACAGAATCAGTTGAGAATAGCGAGGAGTGTCTGTTAGAGGTATTCTCTCAAGACTGATGGGGAATCACTTGAGAATAGCGAGCAGTGTCTTAAAGAGGTATTCTCCCACGACTGGCGGGAATCACTTGAGAATAGCGAGGAGTGTCTTATAGAGGTATTTTCCCACGACTGACGAGGAATCATTCGAGAATGGCGAGCAATGACCCTGTTAGATATTAACAGCCGTTAAACAGGACTGATACTAAAATGATGAGAAATATCTCAATGACCCTGTTATAAATTAACAGCAGTTAAACAGGACTGATACTAAAATGATGAGTACAGACACATGGCATCCTTGAAGCCTCATCACTTGAGAATGGCCAGCAGAGTCTTATAGAGGTACTTCTCCCACGGCTGGCGGGATTTTCGGTGGCGCTTGTTGAGGCCCAGCACCTGCATGGCTCCATACACGTAATTTCCTTCGTGTGGTTCTAACGTGAAGAGGTAGAAGCCCGAGAGGAAAAACTGCCTGACGGCCCACAGGTAGAGGATCATCATCTTGATAAGGTACCGGGTCACTGCTCGTAAGCAGGGGTTGTAGATGGGGTTATCGTAAGGTGGTCGTCAATCACAAGACCTGAAAGAAAGCAATTGTACGTTAATGTTTGTTAATAATGTATTTTTGTGGTGGGATGAAGTGAAGGGTTCCTATGATTTGATGGTATCCTATTTTTATACCCTGGAATCTGTTGCATCCCCTCAAAGGCAACGGATGATGTAATTGACATGAACATACTTTATAAAGTTTAATTATAGGAGATACCAGAAGAGGTGGTAATAGTGAAAATCCATGTAAATCTAGATGACAAGACAGTTGGACATAGCTCAGCTTGATTAGATAAATTCTAAGAATTTAAACATAAAAATTATTCTTAAAAAAAGGGGAGCAGAGGAAAAGTACCAAACAGAAAATATAGGTTCAAAGGAACAGGTATGTCCTTCTGTGCTGTTAGAACGTGTACTAAAGTTGTAAGAAATCTATGAATAAACACTTCTCTCTTCAAAAATAATAAGAAAACAAAAGGGAAAAAAATCTTTGGACAGGTAGGAATCCTTGTACGCGTATATATAAAGTATATGATTCTTTATATTTGCACTTGTTAAAAGCATCATTATATAGCTTGTCCCAATAGTCGCACTCTGTGGAAAACAATAGCCTTGCGCTCACACAGGTCTACTGCTCATACTTTAAACGTGAAAACCCTGCAACGTCTACGTAATAGAGAAAAACATGTACATGTGGTGTCTTAAATGACCAGAGAAGTGCTCTACCCTTTGATAAATCACGGGAATCATGTGTAGCTGTGCATCATTTCCAGTTTGGAAATCACACCCCGGATCTGTTGTTAGGGCATGCTCACAAGCAGTATATACTTTGCCTAAAGGTGGCCACATATAGACTTCCAGCATACTGCAAAAAATATATCCCTTCACTATCTGCGTGCTGTTCACTGTGATATTGGGAAAGGGGCTGGGTGCCAGTATCTCAGGGTCTTCGAGGCATGCCCCGCTGACCATGACCAATCACTCAAGACCAAAATACTTCAAGACCCTCTGGTTCTTGATATGTTTGGATCCTAGACTCAGGCAGTTGCATAAATGGCAAGTTGACTGGGTGCAAGAGGGTAACAGAAAATGACCCATAAACCGAATACAACCCAAACCTTTGATTGTCATTTATTTATAATTCCACGCGCATTCATCAATGATCAACATACCATTTGCTCGTAGTATTCTCTATCTGTGTATGTCGCTACTGAACCAGACGACTGTAGTGGATTTACACCATAGCAACAGCAGTGGTAACAACACAGCACCGCGTGTTGTCACAAGCAGGCCTTGTAGCCGACCCCCTCCCCACTCCCCTGCCTCCCACACCTCTCACCACAACCACCACACTGCACAAGCTCTGCAAATCCCACTGACCTAAAAAGTACTCATTCTTGGCCCGGATTCTAGCATAGAAGGGTTCTTTGGTATTTTGACCATTTGGCCATGTAAACATCGAGCAGTAAAACCACGATATGCTTCCTGATACTCAGGTGTTACCTGTTGTCAATGGAAATTATTGTGTGTGAAAAGTAGGAATAGTACTCCCAAATTAGAACTGAGTGCACTAATTATATTTTTTATGCTTATAAACGAGAATATATAGGAATTATTATATCTATGGCTCTTAATTCCAAACGACCGGCATTATCATATCTATATATTATAGTCATTGTTGTATCTACTTATCATAGGCATTATCATATCTACATATTATAGGCATCATTATATCTATACATCATAGCCCTTGTATATCTATATATTATGCGCATTATTACATCTATATATTATAGGCATTGCTATATTTATATATTATAGGCATTATTATATCAATATATTATAGGCATTATTACATCTATACATGTATATTATAGGCAATAGTATGTCGATGCCTCTTAATATCAAATTATCGTAAAATTCGACTGGTTTTTAATAGTGTTTTTTCGCCAAATGGCAATCGGCTAATTCACTTCACCGACCTTGTAACGATAAGGTAGTGGTTGGAAATAGCTCTTTTCGCTTTGCAGTGTTCTCTTTGGTAGTTAAGTCTTTTAGGTTCCTCAGCTTGTTTACTTACTTTGGGTGCTGGTTTACTATTCAGCGCTGGGTTATTTGAAGGGGTTTAATGTTATGTGTGTGTTTACATGTGAGTGGAATACTTCACGCTCAGCCAGTTCATTCACACCACTACTCATAGAAGTTCTATGGGTTCATGCACGCCTTGAGCCCAGGACGATTTGAGCCCTGGGTGCCTTGAGCCTTTCTGTTGATGCCTTGAGCCTACCCCGTTTTGGTGGCCTTGAGCCTCTAGGTGTAAAAGCTTTGAAAGGTGCACTTATACTGGTTTATAGTCATATATACTCAACCCTAACCCTTACCCAACCCTTTTCTAACCCTAAAGCCCAATGCCCATCTACCGATTTGGAAACATTTATGTACGTTTGTCGGCGACAAACAGAGGGTAATTTGTGTCAGGCGAGGCATCCTAACGGAGTCGGTAAATGTAGGACAGCTAGGCAAGTCTATCCACCTATTAGTGAACACTCGGTTTCTTTGGTTTTTGCCCTCCCCCAGCGATTAGTGGACCATACACCGATTTTATCAGTGTGCGGGTCGAGCGAGGGGTTACGTAATTTGCCTGCGACAAGGTGACGGACTCCTATACGATTTGGGAATCGTTCAACCCTAAATCGGTAGATGGGCATCCGGCTTAACCCGCCAATCAGAACTAAAATGGGGTAGGCTCAAGGCGTCCACTGGGTAGGCTCAAGGCGTCCACGTTTTCGCGCTGACAGGAGGCTCAAACGGTTAAAGGCTCAAGGCGTCCAATTCCCGTTCCATGTATATAGAGTCGCTATGTCCGCTAGCAATAGCCGTATTATCTATCTAAGTTATATCATGAACTGGGAAAAAATATTGGAGCTCGTAGAAGCGAATTTCGGTTTGATTCCCAACTCTGCGTTTACTCCAAGTGAATTGTCATTAGGAGCATGTAAAGTGAGAAAACCGACTGGGCACTTAATCTGTGAGTTGTAACGAACTCACGGACCGGCAAATACTTGCACTGAAGCCGTTATGGGGAAGGGGTGTAATTTGCTAGTCTATGGTATTATCTCACCCCTGGAATAAATGTCCATAGGCTTAACATTGGGAACTCGTTCTCCACGCCCCTACGAGAATTGCGGATTATTCGCCACGCTATGACGTCAAATTCGCTAACCAATCAGCGTGCAGTAGTAAGTGTGATATAGTCCCGGCTGGATAGAGCGTCAGTTGTCACTCACAATAGCATCTATTTCCAGTGACTATCATTTATATGTAATACTGTGTAAAGTTTCATTTAATTGTGGAGGGGTGAGATAAATACAGAAAGCTACTCGGTTTACGCTTCGTCGCCGTTCTCCACTCGTTCAAACGCTGCGCGATATTCACTCCGCTTTGCGTCGTGAATATCGCTCCGCGTGGAGAACGGCGACTCAGCCCAAACCTTGTTGGTTTCTTCCTTAGTACAGCACACTTTGCCAATGTCAACTAACCATATCACATTAACAAAATACGATAAATTGGCATAATTGGCATTCTCCTCTTCGTTCATATAATGTCTTCCTGTTCAGTGTTACCGAGATCTCAGAATTTTCTGATCTCACCCCGTATAACATTATTATCCAATAGAGTAAATCACCCAATTAGCCAGTGAGTATTAGATACACTACCCTCACGACCGTGGAGTATGAGTTATTAATGTTAAGCCTATGGAAAAAAATACCGGGGTGAGATAAATACACATAATTGACTGGTTTTAGATACGAGCGGTTGTATGCTCCGAGGAGTTGACGCGTAGTCATATCAGAGCGTATGCGAGGATATTTGTGCAGACGCAACTCCGAGGAGCATGTACGATGGCTTGTGTCTGAAACTAGTCTATATTGTATTTATTATCCACCTTTTCCTGACAAGTGGGGTACTGATATTAGTTCATTTAGGTACGCCCCGTATCCTCCGGTTATGGTGATACGCACTCCTAATGTGTTTTCTATGGACAATATATATGAGTTGTATAATATTGTCCAATATCTCCTTAGTTTGAGCTGTTATTGACGTTTTTAAGTGCACTATGGTAGTTGTCATTTGGCACTAGTTGCGCTGGTTGTGCACTCAACAGGACTCGTACTAATAAAGCTTAACATTGACCTGGATTATCGCGGTAAGTAGCTCAAGTCATATTGTCCCACAGTTAAAGATTAAAGGTGGATATATGTATCAGTGCATGAGCCACACTAGATTAGCAATATCACAGAAATAGGGTACAAAAATACTTTGTGAAAGAAGTATTTGTAAAAAATATATATATATATTAGAAATACATTAATTTGTGGAATATTCTGAAGCCCTTAAAACGAGATGGCCATCGGGGACACAGATCAAACATGAATATGTGTCTGATTTTGGTGTAGCCTGAACAAGTTTATCTTTTTATCGCCCGTTGAGTATGGGTTATCGTACTCGCAAGCCTGTTGAGTACTTATATAGAACGACCTGACCATGTTGTACGAGGTACAAAACGAGATAATACCTTAATTTGACCTAGCAACGTATATTCTAGTTCACGCGTACGGAACAGTGTTCTGTATACGTTATATGGCAAAACGGTGCGTATTTACAGTATTTACGGTATATATTTGGTCTGTTCTCGGGAAAAAAAGCAAACAGATTACTCTACTTTAACCCTATTGATAAACCTAACCCTATCCCTACCCTGAACACTACTGGGCTTATCATTCAAATCTGCAGGTTTATTTGTCTAAAAGCTAAAAAGTCAAATCTTTCCATCTTCGTTAACCTGTCTCATCCATAAGTACCTGAAACGGGTCAAGTTCTCCAATCAAGTTCTCTAAAACGGGTCCAGTTTTCCTGATAACTAAGGGTCGAGTTATTTTCGGGTCGAGTTCTCCAGATAACTAGGGGTCCAGTTTTTCCTGATAACCATGGGTCTAGTTCGTTTCAACGATATCCTGACAACTATGGGTGGAGTTCGTTTTAGGTTGAGTTCTCCTGATAACTAAGGGTTGAGTTAGTTTCGGGTCGAGTTCTCCTAACAAATATGGGTTGAGTTCTCTGGATAACTATGGGTCGAGTTAGTTTCACGTCGAGTTCTCCTGATTACTATTGGTCGAGTTAGTTTCACGTCGAATTCTCCTAACAAATACGGGTCCAGTTTTCCTGATAAGTATGGGTCCAGTTAGTTTCAGGTCGAGTTCTCCTGATAACTAAGGGTCGAGTTCGTTTCGGGTCAAGTTCTCCTAACAAATATGGGTCGAGTTAGTTTTACGTTGAGTTCTACTGATTACTAAGGGTCGAGTTCGTTTTAGGTCAAGTTCTCCTGATACCTATGGGTCGAGTTAGTTTCGGGACGAGTTCTCCAGTAACTTTAGGTAAAGTATTCACCCCTGATCTCCAGTCAGGGGTGAACAGCTGTTCTATTTTATTAGGCGAAGCACTATGCAGTTGTGGAACCAGCGAGGAAAACTGAACAAAATGGCTGGACTTTGGAACTAGCCAAGCTCCACTGGAAAACTACCTCTAAATACACAGTTACAATATAAGATACAGCTGTTTTGAAGGTTGGCAAAGACAAATGTGTATATATTTTCATATATGTCAGAGTGTGCGCAGTATGAAATGACGACCCGGTGAAGGGCTTTATGGCAGAGGAACCCGGCCCTGTACAGGGTCGGGTTCACTGGCTACAGTAGACTGGTTCCCTGACCATATGAATAAGGTGCAGGTAACGGGTTCCACTGGCATGGCCTTCAATTTTGGCTGTTGCCCGCTTGTGAACAGCCGATACCCCGGGAACCAGCTTCGTGGTTTGGCTGGTATCTGCTTGTCATACACCTAATTCCGCCGAGCCCTCTAGCGGATGACCAGAGAACCAGGAGGCGTTACCAATAATGCACACTGAAACTGGAACCCGTTACCTGGCCTATAGTCTAACTAGGCCAGGCTTCCAGGCTATGGCTAGAGTAACCTCAGAAATGTCGGCCTCAACTCACCTGTTCACGTCCCGCTCTGCCTGTGTCTGTGGAGGTGTGGGTGAAGGTGGCACGGCGGTACTCTGTGGTGTAGGTGTAGGTGTGTGTGGGTCTCTGTGGGGATCAGGCCCCGGTCTGGCCTCTCACTCAGCCCCGTCTCGTCTTGGTCGTTACGGGTGACGGCCTCCTCCAGGCACCTCCTCCAGTGAGCGCCGCAGATCTGGGCCAGTGACGCCGGACTCCTGCAGGAAAGAGATCCACGTATTATTATATACCTGTGGCCGTATATCTTAGACATGGCACCCCCATGCCTAGACAGGCCTCAGTCCCTGTGTCCTACCCCTCCACCCCTTCTGAGTGACACAAGTTTTGATTCATGGGCCAGTCAGAGAAGGACACATGCTATAATGAATTGTATTCCAAATTTCTTTAATCATTTAATGAATGTTCATAATCAAAGACTTGAGCAAGTCTACCCCATGTCTTACATCCTATGTCAATGATATACACGTAATATTATTTACTATATACCCATGCCGTATATACTGTAAATAAGCACCATTTCGCCATATAACGTAAAAAATACTGTACCACTGGTCTGTACAGGAAAATACAGCCCACCTTTCCATACAGGTTTATTACGATATTGATTGTTAATCGAAATGAAATTTATGATTAAAAAAAATCGGGTATATAGTAAATATATAACGTCCAGCCATGCTTGTACAAGTCACAGAACCCGATGATAATCGCTTAGTAATTTACAGGGATACGAGCTCTGACCCTAAACTTGAATAGGTTTCTAAATTCACATTGACTAATGGGCTTACCTCTGTGAGATAATCCCCCATGGAGCATTTTTTTCAAAATACTCCATGGGCGTTGGATACAAGTCCCCAATGTTAAGTCTATGGGGAAAAAATACCAGGGGTGAGATAAATACACGTAGTACCTCCTATGTCAAAGATATTCACGTATTATACCTCCTGTGTCAATGACATGCGCGTATCTTACCTTCTGTGTCAGTTTACTGTGGTGGAAGTAGACCGTACAAATTCCTCACGGAGTCTGTGTATATAGATCGATATCTCTATCTCCCGGGCGTACTGTAGGTGTGCGCGTGCTAATAACGATGTGCGATCTACATGCGGCATGCAGGTCTTCACGTGTGTGACTGAGCGCTGAGGAGTGGCCAGTGCACGTTATATAACACCTCACACACTCACGGGGCTGAGGGTGGGAGGGTGGGTGGGAGGTGGTTTTGGTGGTAGCAGAGGGCTGCGGTTTCTCTTGGACACGAACCAAACACCAGGCTGTTTGTCAACACGGGCCGGTCTATGATAAACCCGCACACCAGCCTCAAGGCAAGCCGCGAACGCTGCTGCCAGTCACGGTCCGCTGACGCCACCGTTGCGCCTCAGTAGGCACCACCCGGGTTTACCCAACACAGCACTATAGGTCCCGTTAGTTTTAACAGTACACCTACTGCGCTCCCGTTACATGTATTAAGAAAGAAATTGATGAGTGTTTGATCTGTGTCCTCGTTCGCCATTGAGTTTGGAGTGTGAAGTAATATGAACGAGGTAATAGCCGAGTGGACATACTTAAACGCTCCAAATGAAATGGTGAACAGGGACACAGATCAAGCACAAATATGTTTCTGATTTTATCTCAGCCTGGACATGTTTATTTGTTTATCACCCGTTGAGTATGAGTTACCGTACTCGCAAGCCCGTTGAGAACGAGTTCGTAATGTTAAGACTATGGACTTTTACACTAGGCTATAGTGGCCGATATGCCTTGAGATTGCGTTCCCCATTCGAATAAAAGATTTGATTCATTGAGCATAGCGATGGGTGTTCTAAAGTTGGATTCACACGGTGGGATTCATGTACCTCACAGGATTCAAAATCTCATGTGATTCTGTTCCTGTTAAGCGGGATTCACACAGTGGGATTCATGTACCTCACATGGTTCAAAATCTCATGAGATTCTGTTCCTGTTAAGCGGGATTCACACAGTGGGATTCATGTAGCTCACAGGGTTCAAAATCTCATGAGATTCTGTTCCTGTTAAGCGGGATTCACACGGTGGGATTCATGTGCCTCACAGGGTTCAAAATCTCATGAGATTCTGTTCCTTGTTAAGTGGGATTCAAACTGTATGTACCTCACATGGTTCAGGACGTTATATGTTAATTATATACCCGAAATAAAATTAATAAACATAATTTGGCCCAACAACTAATATTTTAATTAAGGCGTACGGAACAGTGTTCCGTATTCTACCGTACGGAACAGTATTTTCACGTTATATGGCGTAACGGCACGGGTATATAGTAATAAGATATGAACATAAAAGTATCAAGATATTCTGCCTTACAGGAAGTTACAACACCTTTCTACCTGATTACCCTGATAGGTCAACGATAACCAATACACTCAGAATGGGCTAAGCTTTATCACCTGTTAATCCCTTGATATAGACCTAATTATGCCGCTGCCTGGTGTTGCTAAATTTCGGGGGCGGTAAATATAATTGGTCGTTAGTCGGCTGTGGAGGTGCGAATGCCGGTCAAACGCTGGATACGAAACAGTCAATTAAAGCTGGATACGAAACTGTTAATTAAAGTTGGGCAATGTGTGAGCAGTCGGCAGCATCGGCACCTTTATGAAAACACATTTTATTTTTTCGAGTTCAAATTTTTCCCGTAGCGTCGTCCTTGGCTCTCCGTGGCCGGCGCTTTGGTCCGACGTTACAAAAAAAACATTTTATTTTTTCCACCGAATTATCTTTTCTGATATTCTCTCTCTTAATGTATTAGAAAATACGCGTATAATTGCCACACATACTCTTTTCAAACTCATAGTGGCATGTTTTGTAGAACCACTGTATTCTCTCCTGCATTGGTAAACCCCATGAAAAACTGGATGACTATGTTCTGTGTAGATAGGAATCTATACATGTATAGGTAATTATTTCACTAGTATATCGTTTTGTAGCAAGATGTGCTGGTTGTGATATTGTTACTGTAGAAAGGCCTCGTTCCGTGCCAAACGTCAATTCCCATCTCGTTTTGTAGCTTGTACTGCATGGTTAGGTCGTTCTATATAAGTACATATTGAACTAGACAAATGATATGCTCATCAACACATCGCCTGCGGCGTCGGGCTGTATTTGTGAGTCAAAATACCTCGAACGCCGTCCCTACGGGCTTAGGAACTAAATTTATCACCGGTACATTAAAGGCATGTCCGCCATTTTGCTGGTGACAACAAATCGCTGTCAGAGTGTAAAATGGTGAAAAACTCTGATAATTGACTTTCATATGGGCAAGCAGTACATCTAATGGTTGAAATGTGATTATTTATATTATCTAGACAGGATCTAAATGTGCCAACCCGAAGAAAATCGGTTGTTTGATGATTTGTTGATGTCGAGATTATAGTCTAAACTGAGGCGATGGCATAATCATTTGATCTGAAACTTGAAGAGAAGTCTGGTTTTGTCAAGGGAAAGGCTTGAGAATTACTTAACACATCCCCACACATTAAATTGTATCCTAAATGAACGTCTGAATCACCCATAGACTTAGCATTACGTAGGTGCTTCGCAAAGATGGCCGCCCCCATGCCTAGCATGAGGTTCAGAGCGCCATCTACTTCCACGTTGACTAGGCGAATATCGGAACTCGCTATAACTGAGCTTAATGCCGGGGACACAACAAGCGAGTAATGCAGCGATTACCGGAATCGCCAACACAAAATGGCCTATATATGGGCTATTATTTCATGTTTCACCTTCATATTTCTTGTGATATGCTAAACTATAGGTGAGAGATATTCCTATGAAATAATATCTCATATATATGTTATTATGTATAGACCCTATTGAGGTATCCCGTAATTCAGTCTGTTGACCAAGTTCCGGGTTTCGCTGGTTACCGACGTAGTATAGTGATAGACCCCTTGCTCGTAACCCAGAATTAATCCAGTTTAACGGTTTTCAAACATCCTCAAATTGAAATTCTGATGTCAGAAATGGAAATTTCAGCTATTTCTACATGGGAATCCGAAATTATATTCAGTTTCTCCAACTATAAATCAGAAAACTGTGGTTCATTTTGTCGTAGTGTGCCAAGTCTATCGGGAGCGGAACTTTGCTTTACCCGGGGCGATAATCGGGAGTTTAGTAACCTCTGGAGGCTCTATTGGCGATTCTGGAGATTGCCGCCTTGACTCGCTTGGTGTGTCCCCGGTATTACGCCTGGTCAGGCAGCACCCTGTATACGGGGCAGGTAAACGGGAGCTTGTGGTTAAGGAAGTAGAACAAGTCCACTTAAGCCGGTGTACCTGTACACAATGTGGATTTACTCATGGGTAGAATCAAGGTACGCACCTGTAAACGGTAACGGTAATCTACTCCCAAGTCTCACTCACTGGAGCGAGTGAAGGGAGGGGAATATGGGAGTTGCCGATTAACGCCACCTAACGGTGCGTTGGTTACATAGGCTGTCGCTCGGACAAACACGGCCGAGTCCGGCCACATAGAGATTTATTTACAGCAATAACGGCTTTTTTCTAAACCAGTCTATATTGTATCTATCATCCACCTTTTCTTGACAAGTGGGGTACTGATATTAGCTCATTTAAGTATGCACTATTTTTTCATATTCACTATTTTTTCGTATGCACCGTATTTTTCAACCCAGAGCATACAACATGTCCCTATGCTCTGTGTATGTTGATTCACACTGTCCATGTGTTTTCTGTGGACACTCTGTATTAGGTGGATAATGAATACACAATATTACTATTATTTGGAATACGGCCACACACATCGAAATCATGGTGATGTTGTAATTATCACTCACCTATCTTCTAATTGTTAAGAAAAAAATATTTTAAACAATTAGAAATTCGACGCAAGCGCCGTGCATTGTTTATACAAAATAGCTTCTATAATGCCTGTCAGATGGCACAAAAAAGCCGTATTCTCCTAGGAGAATACGACTTTCCGTATTCTACTCAGCGATCTGTAGGCTCCATAGACTTAGTATGGAGACTCCGTATAAAGTGGGTAATAAATACATAATATTACCATGATTTGGATCTGAGTGGCCGTATTCTCCGCGTAGTTGACGCGTAGTAATACTCCGAGCGACAGCGAGGAGTATTGCGTAGGGTCAACTACAAGGAGAATACGGCCACACAAATCGGAATCATGGTAATGTTGTGTTTATTACTCACTTATTTTTTAGATTTAAGCAATAAATATGATCTTTAGAAAACTTTTCAACATAGTTAAGAAGGGACTACTTTCATCTCAATGGGACTACTTTCATCTAAAAAATCCGTATTCTCCTAGGAGATTCCGGAGGTCTGTATTCTACTCAGTAGCGATCTGTAATCTTCATAGTCTTAGTATGGAGACTCCGTATTAGGTGGGTAATAAAAACAGTTGCCTACCGTCTTGTCAAGGTCACAGGTCAGCGTTGCGGCAGTGACCTTGCCGTTTTCCTGTAACTCCTTTCACGTGGCCATCGCCCACTGGCATAGGGTTAACGAGCCAAACTTGAACTCTCAGTGATTGACTCCTATTCGTTTGATCCACGTAATAATTCAATGCAATCTGCATACATAATTGAGCTGCTCAAGCTCTGTCATACCTGAATACAGGATTACGTGTGTCCCGTTTGTTACATCCTTGAAACGTAAGTATAAAATGGACGGTCGATGACTATTCGGAAAATGCTGAATTTGGATGTATCTTTTCCTCTCAGGCTCCTAGCTGATTCTACGCAACATACGTAGCCCAGTTCAGCAATTGTTTCCTGCGTAAGAGGGCTTTACGTGAATATGCCCAAGTTATGCAATTGTCCCTGTCCTTGTGGTAAAGTAATCCAGTGATAACTCCCGAAGCACCTTCTGGTCGATGGCACCTCTACTTCCTGCGCTCTGATATAATCCCTCTACTAAAAAGAGGCTAATTGAATGAAATATCCGATGAGAAATATTCATTACTTTATGCTCATGTTCATTATATCCTTTTAGAATATATACGGACGGAAATAATATAATGTTACATTGGGTTCGAGAGTATAAAATGATACACTCTCCAAGCAGTAACAGATAATCTGGGTGGAGACTAACTAACAGACACTTACAGCTACTGGTTCAAGATGGCCAAGGATTTAACCCAACTAGTGCCAACGTAGTGTGGCTCTGGTGGCCAGTGTACTTGGCATCATGCGGGCTTCGTTTGGGTGCCGTGCCGGTAGAGGGCAGGGCGGAGGAGACGCCGGAGGGACGCTGTGACGTGCGCGTCTCGCTCTGACGCGTTTATAACGCGACGCGACCAAACAGCGACACAAATACCCCTGACGGCGTGATAAGCAGGCCCCTGATCACGTGAGTGGATTTCTCTCCCTCCTATTGTGGAGAGGGGTAAACTGTGAGGGATATCAACAGTTGATGTATCGTGCCACCTCCCGACACCGCCACCCCCGACAGGCAGCACCCTCTGGTGACGTCTCCAGAACTTGTATCATTTACATATACATGTACGCAGTTTGGACTTTTATCATAACCCGGGTAAAAGTAATTGAAGTCTATCTCTAAGGGGCCATCCATAAAGTATGCATGCAGAACTTAAAAAAATTTGAGGTATACGATGTTATAATTTGCATTTGCTTGATTTACATAGGAAATGGACTGAAAAATATGGGTTTCTTCAATTCTTTCAAAAACAAGCACGGTGACCTGTGGTTTTTAAAACTTAAACATGTAGTGCTATCCATCTACAATATTCTGTGAAAGTTTGAGGATAATGACATGGGTTGTACTACGTGAAAAGCAACTTCTTATAGAATTTCTATTCTTTATTTCTTTGTGTGTTTTGGGTGGCTGTTGCATCATCCCGTGCATGCACATATCCTATAATTCTGACGTCATACTGTACACAATATACAGACTAATTTTCCATAATTGAGTCAGACTAATCACGTTATACCGCTGTGGTAAAGGCAGGTGGGGGATGTATTTTTGACACTTTAGATCACAGTTTATCACATATATATCATGCTAGGTTTACACTGGGCCCCAGCGACATCGCCAGCCGTGTTTTACCGCAACGTGGAGCACTGTTGCAGATGGTCACAGAGTCATAAATTTTCTTTTACACTGAGGTCCTGGCGGCCCTGGTTTAGGGACGTTTAAAGGCATATCAGACAATTTGGCTTGAAAATTAAAACCCATGTCATTTTCCTGAAAATTGAATATGATGATCTGTTAGTGTTGTAGAACGCATATCTTACTTTAAAATCGGGAGGTCACCATGCTAGTTTTTAATAGGGGAAACCTATGAAAGTTTAGAAGGTGAAGCCATGTGAATTATGTAGCAATTCAAACAAGATGGGATCGAGTTCTGACCCTAAACTTGAATGGGTTTGTGAATTTATCTCACCCTTCACATTGACTGATGGGCCTTTGTGACACAATCCCCCATCTAGTTTTTTTTTCTAAATACTCAACGGGCGTTGGGTACGAATTCCCAATGTTGAGTCTATGGGGAAAAATTTTCCTGAGAATTGAATATGATGATCTGTAAGTGTTGTAGAACACATATCTTACTTAAAAATCGGGGGTCAATGTGCTAGTTTTTTGATAGGGGAAAGTTATGGGGCAGAGCTCGTATCCCATCGAGTTTGAATCGCGTAGTAATGCAAATGGCGAAGGGCGTATGTCACAAATGTTAACCCATTAGTCAATGTGAAGGGTGAGATGAATTCAGAAACCTATTCCAGTTTCGGGTCAGAGCTTGATCTCATCTCTTCTGAATCGCTATGTAATTCACGTGGCTTCACCTTGTGAATTACTACGCGATTCAAACTCGATGAGATTCAAGCTCTAACCGTAAACTGGAATAGGTTTCCTCTATAGTATCTGACCTATTCCTATATACCTATGGCCGAACACTCTATGGTAACACCATGCTGCAGGAGGTGGAATAACTTACGTTTACTACCCAAGGCTGACGTTTACTACCCAAAGTTAACATTTAGACCATTCAGATCGTCTCTTACAAAATTCATATGAAAAGCGCTGTGGGGAGAAAACATAGAGTGTCAAGTTACTTGATAAGGTTGGATCTGGCTTCACTTTTGATGGCGGGTAAGCAAATAAACTATTTATCATTATTAAACTACATTTGAAGGTATATAGGAATAGTTTCTGGAGAGAGTTTCCGGAGAGGTAAAGTGAAAGTTACTCAGTAAGGCTTGGAAAAATTACTGCCCGTAGCCAAGGCCTTGGGCAGTAATTTTTCCGAGCCTTACCTCGTACCTTTGACTTTCTCTCACCAGAACATAGTTTCCCTCTATTGTTTTTACTCTGTGGGCGAAGATTGAACTGGCTTTAAATACACTCAGGGAAGTCTCTAAAAGGCAAATACCACAACAAATCTACCACACCCGCGAGGCGGCCAGACTCCTAATGGATTGATCGGCGGTGAACTAGCTGACAATTATCGCAATTACCGGTAAATTACCAACACAAAACATATTTCTTACGACGCCTTACAAACGAACTTTGATGAATCTTCTCAGGAAAATTACAGCATTTATCAGATTTCTGAAAACGGCCCGCGGACAACGAGCGGTACAAATAATCCCAGGGCTGTGGACGAGAAAAAGAGCGGGCAATTTAAAAAAAAAGAAAAAAAAAAGTGGGCAAGACCCTGGGGAGGCTTGGTTTGTGTCTTCTTTAGTTGTTTGGGGGAGTTTAATAGAATGAAGTGGTCGCTCCAGTGGCCAGGCCATTAATTATCGTTGTCTTTTGCCGCTCATTCTGAACGACGCTGGGGGCTGTTGAATAAAGTTCGTTCGTTCCTGGTGCTGGTCTGAACTATACGATAACTCCAACGATAAATTACATCATGGACGATTTCCCCCCCATTCAGTGTTGTATGACAAAACAGAAGATATTTTCTAAAAGAACGTATTTGTATGCAACACCTCTTAAGAGCTCTAGGTTACTCTTATCATCGAAACATATTATGCTTACAACATATTATTGTATACAACCCTATGGCCTATGAGACAATTCTAAGATACTTTTTTCTTGTTCGTAGTTTATTCAACGACCCCCTGGGGCCCGTTACATAAATTTTGGAAGATACGAGTAGTGGACGAACGATAGAATGGCCATTTATTATGATTGTCATTCTGAACGACACTGGGATCCGTTACATAAATTTTGGACGATCATATAAAAGATTGTATGATTGTCCTAGGGCTGATATCTTACATAGGTTTTTGGTCGAACAGTTATGACCTTCATACAATGCAATCAATGGAATGCCTCAAAATCGTTACATAAACGTTGACCTACATCTTGTAAAGGGGGTGTCGTAGCTGAAGCGTGTACTGTAACTCTGGAAATATTGCATTTTCTCCAGGAAAATTGAAGAATCCAATAACTCAAGAGAAGAATTGTTGATGAACAATAAATATAATACACTGAAATATTTAAGATTAAGTGCTGTGGGGTGAATACCAATGCTGGATGACCGTTAGTACCGGAATCAGTGATATCTGTAGCAGAAGACAACGAATGGCATGTAAACAATTATATGAAATTGAATGATGTTTAGATTTTATCCTACCCGGTCATATGTTTTAAACTTCATATGTCACCCGTGGCATATAAATATTTTATGGCATAACCGTGGCATACAGGCCCACCATGTTAAGTCTATGGAGATTTATATGCGGGGTAGAATAATAGAGGGAAACTATGTTCCGGTGAGCATAAGTTCAAAGTTACTCGGTGAGGATCGGGAAAATTACTGCCCAAGGCGTCAGTCACGGGCAGTAATTTTCCCGATCCTCACCGAGTAACTTTGACTTTTGCTTACCGGTACTTGGTTTCCCTATTCCTATATACCTTTAAATATCGATAAAAATGCCTAATTCTTTACCGAAAACACTTCCGGAAAAAATGGCGACCCTTATCGAGTAACCACAACAGCTATTGTTTCGTCCCATCTCGCACGATGTACGACATCGTAGACAATCCATGCCTAATGTCATTACATAAATTAGATTGTAGAGAGATATGTGAATCAGTCGTACAAATGGTCGTATATTTAACATGCAGCGCACAGGACATCGTACATTGTAATGCATTCAAAATTTATGTAACATACCCTTTAACAGAGATAAAATCCAATATGGTTGTATCCAACAGAATTGCTAGAAGAGACTAGCAACACATATGCTATTACAAAGTATACTTTATCCTACCCCTAATATAAAATCCCATAGGCTTAACATTGAGTTTCCGTATGCCATGCTGACAGGCATACGGAGCTTTATGAATATGCCACTAGTGGCATACAGAATCTTTATCACATAATTTTCCAAAATCGAGGAGACAGGGTAGGATAGAATCAAAACCTGATTCTTTTTAACCGTGGCCAGCGCATGCCACTACTGGAGTTTTGGCTCCTGACTTCACTCAGCTTCGCCTCATGAAGTTACTATGCCAAACTCCAGTCGTGCATACAGTGGCCAAGATTAAAACTCATCCAGTTTTACGATAGTATGTGATGTATATACTGAAACATGTGATATAAGACCAAATTACAATTGATTGTAACCATTTTTATACTGTATCCGTACGCAAACCAGTACAATTGTACTGATCGGATACAGTCTAAATAAAGAACATTTAAAAAAAACAGATACAAAAAAAACAAACCTGACTATTCCAAAGAAAGATATCATCATGTTTTTGAAAGAGAAAAAACTCTTTGACTGTATATAAAATATTTGAAAACTTTGAAAAGAATTGACTGATATATATATAAGTCTATGAAAGTGAAAAGCTAAATCATTGATAGTCCCTATATACCCTGGGGCGTTAAACCTCAAACAAACAAACATACCCGTGACCCCTACAAAACGGAACACCGACAAGGCCCGACCAGCTCAAGGCTAAGCAGAGTGATTCTCTCAAAGATTAATAGGCGATCCTTATCTCAAGGCTCAACGTCCGGAATAGATGGATTTACCCAGCTTTGGTTGTTCAGTTAAATAGAAGTATCAAAACCAGAGGGTATTCGACACAGCTTTAGTTCAACTTTTATATCCACATGGCTGAATGCAATGCGATCCATCGAAATGCATGCAATTTCCTTTTGGTGGGATTCGATCGAACACTTGGGGTAAGATTACAGATTTATATGAATGCTCTGTGATGAGTTAGGTAAATCTGGGAAAGCGATCTTTATATACCTGTCGCTGAACGTCTATAAAATTCTACCCGCTGCTAGGGGTGCAGTATGAATAATGTTCGGGCTCACTGTGACGAATTGACGACTTTGTAAGTCATTGTAAAACGACTTTTTTTAAAGTGGTATTTAGGTTTGTACACGTAATCATAAGAAAACGTAGTGGCTGAGCCTGTAGGGATGCCGTTTATGGCCTTTTCGCCCATAAAATACGTCTCGACGCCGGGCACGGTCACCATGTTTGTCTTATTATGTCATAAATGCAAATGAAAATGCTGATTTACGGGAAAACCCAGCTCAGAATCGAGTTGAAGCCATCACGATTTGATCTGATATATACCAGTGCAAATACATTTATCATCCATCGTATACAAAGACCTCATTGAAAATTATCCCGTTTAGCTATAGAGCAAAGAAATAATCCTTATTGGTTTATTATCCATCCTATCCAAAGACCCCCTTGAAAATGTACGGGACTCAGTAAAGCACCAGCCATTATAGAAAACCCGTCAGATACCAAAACTGTGGTTATACGAATTCAAATTTGTGGTATACGGCCTCAAAGCCAATGGATATGGGAAAATATTCCCTTTGTGCTATAGAGCAAAGAAATAATCCCTATTGTTGTTTTCTTTAATATGACAATACCTGTGTTGATTTGTTCGAAAAGATGGATAGTAAATGCAACAAACTATGGTTATGTGAACAGGCGGCAGTGTAAACCACTCGAGGTCAACCTCTTGTGGTTTATGGCCGCCATTTAAAAAAAAGATATTTCTTAGTTATCCTGCAAGTACTGCTATTTGTCGCGATGTGTCTTAAGGTGTCACGGTGGTGGAGCACAAAAATATATACACCCGACACCATTCGCCTACGTTTTGAGACAAGTGAGGTACGACACAATGCGACACAGTAAGACACTACAAGACATATCAAGATTTACCACGCAAACCCCTGTACAGTCTCGTTAGCAGAGCGCTGCGGAAACGAGCATCTCAGTACGGGACTTTCACGGTGTAGAGAATGAGCGGAGTTTAACGCCACTCGACCACCATTATTAAACTTAGCCTGGGGGCTGTTGAATAAAGTTCGTTCGTTTCTGGTGCAGTGCTGGACGATACGATAACTCCAACAATAAACGACATGTTGGACGGTTTTTTTTACATTCAGTGTTGTATGACGGAAGAGAAGATACCTTCTAAATGGACGTATTTGTATACAACACCTTGTAAGAAGTTTAGATTACTCTTATTGTCAAATATCTTCTGTTTACAGCACATTATTTTAGACAACACTATGACCCAAAGACAATTCTTGGAGACTTTTCTCTCATTCGTAGTTTATTCAACAGCATCGTCCCCGAGGTTTCCCCTCGTTTCATAGATCGTATCGTCCAGATTAATTATCGTTCTTTTGATATTAAATAAACCCCAATGTTGTTAGACGAACGATTTTTACATATATATCAAAAGAGACCAGCCCTAGGACAGCAGTACGACCTTTATTATTATATGCCAGTAGCCGTATGTATACTGTTCGCTCCTACACATGTCATATTTATGGCCTTAAAACATGTACATGACGTACGGGGTATGTATATAACATACGGCATATGTACTTCGGCAAAATAAAAAAAAAATTGTCCAAAAGCAAAGTTGAGAAATAGCTATTTTGAAGCATATGATAATACGAAAACAGGTATGAACCTCTGCCTTTGACATCGGTTCATCTGATCGTCAATTCCACTGTGTATTTATCACATACAGTAAGCCTGTTTCCGTATATCATTATCTATGGTAGGTTGTTAAACAGACCCCTGACTTGTGGCGTCTCGTTAGCGGAGTGCTGCGGAAACGAGCAGCTCGTGGGGGCGGGACTCTCACGTGCACGGTGTAGAGAATGAGTCCGTGAACGGAGTTTAACGCCACTCCACAAAGTGACCCGCGTTATCCACGCCGCTCACGTTCTGCCGAGACCAACCGGAGGAAGAGTGTCCCTCCACGCACAGGTTTGGTTTGTGTCAATGCCTCAACATGAAATGTGTACTGCGAGGAAGCAGAACATCTGTATGGAGAGTGGGACAGAGTGTGTTTGTCGTCTGCTGACTTTCAGTGAAGTTTGATTGGTGAACAGTATCAGTTTCTCTTCATCATATCAGTGTCTTATATTCCACATGGGCCTGCTGGGATGGACAGCAATGATCAATCTGTTCACCCTCTTGGTAACCTTGCATCCATGTGGTTCAGGCATGATTTGCTTGCATGTAAACATAACTAAAGTGACTGGGGTGGGGAGTTCACTCAGTTTTAAAGAGCACTGGACTGTAATCCGAAGGTTGTCAGACATTGTGGGTTTTTGAGTCCCACTGCAGCCACCTTTCTCCTTCACCCCTGGCAGTGGTAGACTTACTGCTATATCAAAGGCCAGTCCTTCTCATACCATGTCTATGTGGTATGGTGTACAACCACCTTTCTCCTTCACCCCCAGCAGTGGTAGACTTCCTGCTATATCAAAGGCCAGTCCTTCTTATACCATGTCTATGGGGTGTGGTATGCAGCCACCTTTCTCCTTCATCCCCAGCAGTGGTAGATCTACTGCTATATCAAAGGCCAGTCCTTCTCGTACCATGTCTATGTGGTGTGGGAAGTAAAATAACTCCTCGGTAAATGTGTAGGGGTGAGATTTCAACCTAAATTCATCATACAGATTGGATCAAACCAAAAGTAAGTGCAATAGAGCATATTGGACGTTAAAGTACCCAAACAAACAAACACCTGGATGACTACTTTATTTTACAATTTAACCGTCGCTAGAGCCTATGGAGGCGCCATCTGCTGGGAGTTCTCCGTATCACACTGATGTGATCATGAATATTCATGATGGAGACTGAGGCCAGTCTAACTTTCACTCTCTCCCGACTTGCCAAGTCCTGTCCACCAACAATACTTTTTACCTGTCACATATATAGCGTTAGAATTCTGTCAGATCTTCATGTTAGTGCCAGTCACGTTTTGAACGAGCTACAAATGGGCTATTATTTCGTATGACACAGGTGCGATCATTGGCGTTCACAGAAGGATACGCCTAGAACCAGCATAACGTTATGGTCTCAGAGGCAGATCTCAGAGTATGGAGATTGTAAAACTAGTTAAATTACGATTTTAACATGGCTATAAATATATCATAGGGAACGCCCTGCTTAAGTCAATCAATCATGACTTTGACCAAACTGTATGTTGGTGATATCCCCATCGGGTGACTATGATGAATTGTGGCTAAGCTAATATGGCTTATACTTTATATAGTGTGTCAAAACCAAAACATTGTTGTTAATGCTAAGTGTAAGGTAACCGTTGGTACATCCTGGTTACCAGGGAAGTTAGACCGAAGACATCATTTGTACCTACCAAGGAGAATTGTCCACTGTATGAACACTAAAACCCGTCTATAATTGACTGAATTTCATATAGTATAAAGATTGAGATAAAGAAAAAAACTTATTTCGGTTGGGAATGTTTATAAACCCTGGTTAAAGGGACGCTTTGGAGGGACACCTTATCAAATCTGACGGGAAAGTGTGGGGACAACACTCCAGATCATTTTGATTGTTTATGCCTTGTGTGTGTGAGGTGTCTGCGACTATAACAGTGTCTCTATGCCATACTATTACAGGTCTGTATTTATAAAGGTATTATGTATGTTGTGACGAACTTTATAGTTTTTCGTAACAATTGGCAAAACTATTGATTGATTAATAAAAGTGTACTGAGTTATTGGTGAGCTCCATCGCTCTGTACAGTAGTTAAACAATGCCCACTCAAGAGACAAAGCCTGTAGTGTCTCATAGTGTTGGGAAACAAGTCTGAGGATTATTTTGATGGACTAAAGGCCATAACACGTTGTACGATTTCGGATCAAGAATGTTCCTTTCTCGACGACAAAAGAACATTTGAAAGCCCAGGCAAGGCCTAGAAATTGAGTCGTTAAGTGTGGCACCCCACTCGAAAATTTTGTCTAAGATTCAAAAATGCCCCCCATGGACATGTACTTTGTCGCTGATAAAATGAAGTCCAATGTTATGAAATTGAGACTGATGAATTAAGGAATCTGTTCCTTCCTGTTGTCAGCGACAACAGAGTTTAAGAAATACCCCCTGTGGTGCCTACCAATATTGGCCCATAATTAGTCGCTGGCTGAGGAGAAATGGCGCTGCCACACACAGACTGAGCCCCACTAACCGATGTGGCACCCGGAGACTAAGATTGAGTACTTTATCTGTAGCCTCTAGCCTCTGAGAAAATCATAAGTATCCAGTGTGGACAGAATTTTCTTACAATTAACTACCGCTAAGGACCACCACCCTCATCCATAAATCCCGCTGTGATGGTCGACGCCCTGTGCAAATTTGCCTTAGACACGTTAAGACTAGCTTAAGGGAGTTAATCGGTGAGAACAAAATCGTACAGTGTGTTTCCCACTTAACATTAACACACGTCCCTCTAAAACGTGGTGCAGCATTCTGAGTTAGCCCCTCCAGTGATTTGGCACCCAGAGACTAAGATTAAGTATTTGATCCTTTATCGGTAGCCTCTAGTCTCTGAGAAAATCGCAAGTCAGTATTCCAGTGTGGGCAGAATTTGCTTACAATTGACACCCAATAATGACCACCGCCCCCATCTATAAATCCCGGTGTGATGGTCGACGCCCTGTGCAAATTCGCGTGAGACATGTTAAGACTAGCTTAAGGGAGTTGATCGGTGGGAACGAAATTGTACAGTGTGTTTCCCACTTAACATTAATACACGTCCCTCTAAAACATGATGCAGCATTCTGCAAAGATCCCTCAGAACGTGTCTGAGGACATCTCGAGGCACTCCCTTTCACTTCCCTCAGCGTTGTTTTCAAACGTGCGTCGAGAAAACTTTGAATTTACTTTTAATGTGTCGTTCTCAAAGAAATTTGTCGTTGGCTTCCGGAGCTTCTGTCAATTGGCCATTGAGAATAAATGCGCTAAGATCACGCATCAGAGAATAGGCT
The DNA here is from genome assembly GCA_950022655.1 of Alentia gelatinosa. Lineage (NCBI taxonomy): Eukaryota > Metazoa > Annelida > Polychaeta > Phyllodocida > Polynoidae > Alentia > Alentia gelatinosa. The sequence continues at coordinate 88,730,830 of OX465582.1, forward strand.
CACAGTGAGGCGGCTAAGTGGGCAGACGATGCCGCCACACGCACTCTCCTAGCAGAGATTCTGCGCTCTACATCCTGTGGCCGCTTGTATCTCTGCCCCAACCTGCCTGTTTGTGCCAAAATCTGGCCCATACGCCAGTTTTTGAAATATCCTAAATTTTGGGATTATTTTGTGGTTTACTTGTGAATAGAGATGCATATATGTATGTGGTAAATAATATACACTCGTGTCTATTATTTGTTATATCAAATCAGACATAGTCATAGGGATTACTTTCTTCAGTGGAAAGCACCTCATGTATTGCAAGGTTTTGTTTGTCAACATAACATATGTGCTCACTTGAAGGGGTAGTCTAATCAACTGTGGATTCACATTATAAAGTGGTTTAGAGCTGAAAAAGAAACTGCTGGATTGTCTATGAAGCTCATTTAACAATTCCCATATTTCACAACTCATAATTTAGAGTTTCATAACTTTTGACAGAGGCTTTGTTTTGAATCCGAATTGTTGGCTGGTTCTCCCTGTCCTTAGTGGATACCCTGAGAGCCAGCAATGGGTTGGGGCAGAGATTAAGCAAGCGCTAGCACCGCGAAAGTTCTGCCCGGAGAGTGCGCCACACAGTCCGGCGTCTTCGTGACGTCACGCATTAAAAGAACACCGCGCGCAGACGACATTTTCTCCGCTGGTTCTCAGCGTGCCGTATCGCAAAGCACGCGTCATGCCGGGAACATTCCCATGTCGGCGTTCCATTTGTCAGTTTGTCAAAGCCATTTGTCACGAGCCGTGTCCGGAACACGCGAGCCTGGGAGTTTTTTTACTTTTTTTTCTAATTTCCCTTTGTGTTTTTTCTTCTTGTGTCTGTGGTTGCTGTTTGTATTTCGCCGTATAATAATGCTACTTTAGGGTCCTGTAAATGGACATATTGTGCAAAGCGCCAACTCCCCAGTTTGCTGTAGCTTGACGTTGTAATAGATGCGAGTCACGCTATTACTGAAGGTGTAAAGAGATGATAGCCTGACCATTTCCACATCACTGGAAGTCGGTTTTTAAGAGCAAATGATGCCATGGAGGCCTCAATCATCCCAGGGCGAAGGATGCCTCAAAGTATAAACCGTCCCAGGGCAAATGATGCCTCGATGTATCAACCGTTCCAGGAAGAATGATACCTCAAGGCATCAATTGTACCAGGGCGAATGATACCTTAAGGCTTAAAGCGTCCCAGGGCGAAAGATACCTCAAGGTATCAACCATTGCAGAGCGAATGATGCCTCTAGGCATCCACTGTCTCAGAGCCAATGATATCTCAAGGCATTAACTTTCCCAGGGCTAATGATATCTCAAGGTATTAACTTTCCCAGAGCTAATGATGCATCAAGGCATCAATCAATCCAGGGTCAATGATGCCTCAAGGCATTAACTTTCCCAGGGTGAATGATGCCTCAAGGCATCAACCGTCCAAGGGCGAATGATGCTTCAAGGCAATAACTGTCCCAGGCAAATGATGCTTCAAGGCATCCAAAGTTCCATGGCCAATAATGCCTTCAGGCCTAATTTCTCCAATTAAAAAATTATTTTTAAAAAGAATCAATAGAACAATATTTGCCTTGAGTATGGGTGGTCATGGGTTCGAACCCGATTGGGTCATACCAATGACTTACACAAAATATTGGTACCCACTGCTCATTCAGCTTAACACTCGCCATTAGAATGAGGAGTAGGGGGCTAGGACTTGAGTGGAACAACGGCCGTATCACCGAATCCGGTGATTGTACACGCAATATTCCCTTGATAAAAACTGCTTAAAAAGATACAAACAAAAAACCAGTTTTGACAATTCACCAACTACAATATTCGCTTTGAATATCCCAGATATGGCTAAGAAGTTCACATGACTGTTTTGATGTGTCTGTCATATTGTCTTGTTATGTTTTGTCCTGTATGAAAATAAAAAAATTGAAAAAAAATGGGGAGAAGAAATAATATTCCATGGGTGAGATGTGACACATGTATTTCGAAAATCTGTGGAAACAGGGTAGATTATTTACCAGTGCATGACAACCCTATATCATTTAGAAATGCATCTGTTTCTTTATGGCTGCTAAAATACTTGTGTGTATATAGCCTGTACAAGTTGAAAATAAAATATTCTCCACAATAAAAAAAAAAGAAGTTCACATGGTGGCAGCCAAAAAAATAATACAACATTTGTTTTTGAAGATGAATGACTTTTTAAAAGATATTTTCCGTGAAATGTTTACCACTTTGAATTAAGTCAGTGTTTGATGTCGTTGGAGAAAGGAACACAAAGCTAATCTTTTTGTCACGTCTTTCAACTTCGAGGATCAAGTTGTCGTTTCTCTGACACGTTATTTACTTTCCCATTCTGGTAGTTTCTCCCTTGAGCCAACTTTTTTGGTTTAACTGAACTTTAACTTTGACAACTTTTTCGTATTTATTTTTTTCTTTTTGGTTCTGTTTCGTGACAGATCTCATACGTCACCCTGTGTGCGTACGCACGTCACATCAAACCTCAGAGCCCGTGTACCCCACGTTTTTATCACGCCATTAAAAAATCTGCCTGTCACAAAAGTCTGGCCGGAATGTTGAACGTGAGAAAAAACCCTCACAGAACAGCTCTTAAGGGCCTCCCACTTTATGGACTTTTATAAAAGCTGAGAAAAATTCCTTTTCTGGGAGCAATTTTTCCGACCTAATTTATTTCTTCGTTTGTTTTCGTTGATCTGTCATGAAATTATGAATGCGCCATTTATTTGAAATGATTGACTTTAATCTGTTTGATGAATGCCAAGAAATGTTATGAATAATTATCAGGTTTTCTGAAGCATATAACAGGAATTAATGGAAACATTGCGTTAAATTGAGAAACATTTACTTATCTTCTTTAGGTTTGCTATTCTAGACTACCCTCCCCTTAATTTGAGCGTAATTCTACGAAAAACACCACAACCTTCGGATAAAAGTTTGTGGATGGAGGAGGAAGGAGGTCAAAGGTCTGTCCCACTTCTTGAACACTTAAGGCCCATTCCCACTAGGAGATTCTTGCCCTAGAGACCGGTGCCTGGCATAGTTGCCGGGAAACGCCAGTCGCACAGCGGGGGGAGGCCATAGATGGTGACTAGCAGCCTGAACATGTTTGAAATTAAAATGCAAGAGACTATTGCCTTATTGGGATATACTTCAGTCAGCGACTCATGCATGCACCATGGGGGTGGGATAAGAGATGCCCAAGAGTTTTTATTTTTACCTTCCAACAAAACTAGTGCCTTTTTGGAATGGACTTGAGTCAGCAACTCATGCATGCACCATGGGGGGGCGGGGCAAGGGTAGCCGTCAATTTTGCATTTTTGCGTTCCCACTTAGCGACATGAGAGATTCCTAGAAATTTGTGCTCATAGTCACTGAATGAAGCCCCGCACATTCCCCAAAATAGCCTAGTGGGAATCGGGCATTACTGACGACCGAATCCCCCACTCTATCCCTCCCGCTGTGTCCCCCCGCTCACATCCCCTCCTCTTTGAGAGAAGTTAAGCAGCACCAGGAATACGACGTGATAACAAGAACCCCGCCTGGTTTTTACTGGCGCTAAAGACGTCCAACCAAGGCCAAGACAGCGCTGACACTCCCCTCCACACGTCCTCCACACTGACAGCGGTCGTCTGGCCACGTGATTAAACGTGCCAAGGTCAAGGTCATCCATGACGAATTGATCAAGGTCAAGGTCGCCAGTGCGAGCTTGGTGCCGGTGTCCTGTATCTAGGCCGTGTCTTCTTACCGGGTCATGCTCAGGCAGTGTCTGGTGTTCTCAAGGTCGAATCAAGGTCAAATTCTGTTCGAGTTCCCAAGGTCAAGGTCAGAAATGAATATCTTAGATCTGAAAGATTCTAACACTCCGCTCTCGCCACACTATTAAGCTTACACTCATCGAAATCCTTTCATTCTCGATACATTTCCATTCCCCATGTCGTGAGTTAGCGTCATTTTGACAGAAACGCATCACTTGGGTTCCTGGAATCACATTAAAGCAAAATCAGTCACCTGACAGGCAGCATTGCGATCCCATTTCCATGGGTGCTGTTTATACAACGACCACTACAGCGACATTATCTACTTGATCTCCATCTTCAGTCCGACTCCATTACGCGCGCCGCAGCCATTGTTTCCTCATCCACACTTCAGAGTCTCTCACAGTGAATAGATTGAATCGATCACTTTTACTTTACTTGTCTCAACCTGAATCAGAATCCCCAACTGTAACTATCTACCCGCACTCTATTAGGACTGTCCTTGTCACGTAACCTACACTCAACTAGAATATCACTATTCCTCCAATACCCCAACTCTCCAACACCCTCAGTCTACCACACCCAGCCTCACCACGTAATCTACCCTCAACTAGACTATTACCATTCCCCCTTTAACCCATTCACTACGCTGTGATACCTCGAGGCATTCCCAGAAATAGTATGTTTTTTTTCCCTTTTTCCCCCCGGCTGTGTTAAGAAGTGTATATGCCACGTATTATTAATTCAGAAATAGTATGCTATGATGCCTGGAAGCATTCTCACACATAATACGCTCTGATGCTTTGAGGCAACAATTTTTGAAATTTCAGTAATTGTTATCTGTTTTGATGAAATAACGTGAATATTTCGGTAAATTTTCCCAAACCTATTTCAAACTATACAATGGTTAATATTATCAAGGAATTATGATAAAATGTCATCATGGTAATATCGATATATGGCTAAAGCTATATGGCTATCACATTGGCTAGCTCCAAAAGTGCCAGCGTACTACAGGTTTGAAAATGACACTATCCAGGTGTGCATTGTTCTTTGGCTTTCCAAATTATCTGTATGTGAAACATGCAGGCTCTATCCCTTGGCCTAACTGATCAGGCTGGCTCTACGTAATAGCCCGTTGGAGGCAACCCTTGGTTATGATCAACATGGTCGCCCCCGCACGGTAAAAACAGAGCCAGCATAACTTCATGTACTATCATCAGTCCTATTAGTGTAGCGCATTGCAGTAACACCAACAATAATTTTTTTTTTTCTTTTTTACCAATTTTATTATGGAAATGCATTGTACATTGATCACTAAGTTCGGCAATACTGCCGTTCTTCCACTTGGGCCCTCAACACATCTTGTAACGGGGCGAGTCATTCACTCAGTTTAGTAGTCACACCTGATAGTAATAGTTTGCACGGCAGTGTATCAATAGGGTTAACTATTCCTCCAACACCCCTATTGTTATACGCCCAGCCTCACCATGGAACCTACACTCTACTATTACCAGTCCTCCCTTCCTCGGTCGTCTTACACTCCCACCCGCTACCCCCTTCCCTTTAGCCTTCTCATAAGATCTCACTCTCTAAGTGGTATTCTGTACAAGGTTCTCACTGCGCTCTATGGGAGAAGAATTCTTAACGAACTAGGCTTAGAGCCTTGAGAATCCACTGGCACACAGTATTCCCGCTAGGTGGCATCATTGATTAGGGTTGCATTGATGTACGTCTTTAGCACGGGAAGCAGGCCAGTGGATTCTCAAGGATCTAAGTCTATTCTTTACGAATTCTTCTCTCGTGGAATATAGTGAGAGTACAGAATACCACTTAGAGAGAGTGAGATCTTATGAGAGGGGTGTTTTCCTTCCCTCCTCACCCCGCCCGCCCCCCACACCCCCATGACCGTCTCCTGTCTAATCTGTGAGGTGTCTCAGCAGCCCTCACATGACAAGGGGTCAGATTCCTCCACCGTCTCAAGTCCCTGGAGGATTCTCCTGGAGGAATCCAGCTCCACCGGGGCCCAGACACAACCCTTATTAAAGCACTGCCAAAAGGCGACTGGAGGAAGTCCGTAACCTGGTTATGGCTGGTCTTTGTCTCGCATGAGAGAAAATCTTCAGGGAAAGTTTTTAATAAGCTTTTCAGCTCATTCAAAATGCATGTGTAAGGTGCGAAGCCTGGAAGGATGTTGTGTGAGCGAATTTTGTTTAAATGCAGTATCAGCAAGTTTTGTCTCACCCCTGGTATTTTAGCCCTTTAAGGACGCATAATGCCTGGAGGCATCACCGCGCTAAAGACGCATGATGCCTGGAGGCATCACCGCACTAAAGACGCATGATGCCTTGAGGCATCATTGTCCCAATATTAAGAAAAATGTTTTAACAAAGAAATAATAGGGCAATATTCATGAAATCTTCAGAAAATGTAGATATGATATCATATTTAGTATTTCTATTAAAAAGAAATAAAATATTTATGATTATGTATCAAATTGCATGATTACAAACTTGGATATCAGTTTTAACTATTATGTGGCCGTCCTGTAGCCAGACAGACTGCCACCAATATCCGTCCTTATGGGAGCAGCTGGACCCCAGGCAGCCGTCCTTAAAGGGTTAATCCCATAGAATAACATTGGGACCTGATTCTCCATACCCCTATGTGTATTGCAGTCCGTTCTCTATGGTCTATATCCTGTCTGTTGTCCATTCTTTTAATGTATACAGGGGTGAGATACTATCGTAAAACTGGATGAGGTTTAATCTTGGCCACCGTATTCCACACTGGAGTTTGGCAAAGTGACCTCATGAGGCGAAGCCGAGTGAAGTCGGGAGCCAAAACTTCAGGAGTGGAATGCGGTGGCCAAGATTAAAACGAATCAGGTTTTGATTTTATCCTACCCTATCGCCTCTATTTTGGAATATTATGTGATAGCAATGCTGTATGCCACTAGTGGCATATAAAACTCCGTATGCCAATCAGCGTGGCATACGGAAACCCAATGTTAAGCCTATGGGATTTTATATTAGGGGTAGGATAAATACAGAAAGCAACTCGTTTTCGTCAAAGTCGTCAACTCATTTGAATGATATGTGATATTCACTCGGATGTCTCCTCGTTCATATCATTCAGCATCCGACTTGTAGACAATAACTACTTTGCCCAAACCTTGTTGGTTTCTTCTTTAACGTTAATAGTTTAGTTGAGCGAGGTTGTGTGAGATTTTCATATCAGCAGGCATTTTGAGTGTCTGTTGAGACTATTGCAGTGGGCATGGTCATAAAGGCCAGTTCACACTGTGTGATTGGGGGACTTGCAAGCGGGTACCTCTGAACGCACTGCACTTGAAACTGGAAGTACGCCCAATCGCAAGGTACGCGCAAAATGTCTCGTACCTACGATTTGTGTCTATTCTTTAATCAGGTAAGTTGTTAAAACATAAATCTTTATATATCATTAATGTTGAACAGATGGAATAATAACCGTCCCCAAGTGAAGTTCTCCCATAGGCGGCCGTCCGTAAAGGGTTAAAATATATATATTTATACATATCATTTATTCTAAATAAATGGGACACAAGAGACAAAGGCAAGAAAAACAAGAGTTTAAGGACAAACAGGACAAGACAATTTAGACAGATATTAATTGTGTATAGCAACTTGCGCTGTGGATATTGAACAAAGCATGAAAGTCACCCAACCAACTCTCTTGAACTGTACTGATAAATATGAATGATTCGAGTAGAATGGAGCACTCTTTCCTGTTCAGATGTTTCATGGAAATAGTCTAATTCCTCATATATTCAGTTCAAAGGTTCCCAGCTGAAAGGCTTACACTGAAAACGCATAAATATATTATGGACGAGTCTGAAATAGGTGTCAATTGTACCTAGAAATAGGAAAGGGTCTTTCCCCATCATCACCGTTTACTGGTTATGACATCATAATTGATGACGTTACCAGGAACTCCAGTGTCTCCTAGAAAATGGGAGGTTGGGCAACCATCAACAAATTTGTGAGGTTACTGAAGCTGGATTCAGATGGATCTAAAAAGGGGGCTGGGGGATTCCCCAAGTTAGGAGCTACATCAAAGGTTTCGCTGTAAAAAAACTCATCAGGCTGCATTAGAGGAAAAAATATCAAAATATGTGGTACAGCTTGAGCGACTACTGGTAAGTGACCGGTTTTTTCTCTATGCCTGGCGTTGTCAGGTGTGGTAGTCTTGCCGACCTATATTGTGCCTCAGTAGAAAAAAAGATTTTCCACTGAAAACGGTACACAGGTCCCATCAGGCCGTTGACTATACACAGTAGAAGAAATTTTAAACCAAAAAATTTAAATATGCATCAAATACCCAGATAAAAGTATTTTGTCCAAATAGCGAAAAAAACTGAAAACATATCAACAATACTAAATCTAAAACGCAACAAAGAGCGCATTGTAATACATGCTCCTGTGATGTGCTGTTTTTTGTGGTTTTTTTAATTCGCAAACAATTTGTCACTGGGCGGTTCTTCACTATATGGTACAGTACTTTAAGTCCATATCTATTTTTCAGAACTAAAGTATGAGTACTATAGTAATATTAATAATAGTGAGATAAAATGTATATACCTTATTAGAATTTACTTGCGTACCGTGTTTCTTTCGATAGAAATATTTCATGAGGTTGTAGAGCGAGTGAAATATTTTTTATCAAGAGAAACAAGGTACGCAAGTACGTACCAATTAGATTATGCCTCGAGTACTTTATTTGAACTTGATATCTAATTTGACGGCTATTCTGTCTTTAAATTGCTGTTGCTATGTAACTATACGAAAATTATTCAAATTTTATTCAGGGTAGGGTGGTACATTATTTCATACCACCATACTCTGCTGGTATATATTTATTACCAAAGTAAGTCTAATTGAACAAATTGGACGTTAAACTACCCAAACAAACATACAAACAAATTTATTACCGATACCCTAGCAGAGGTTGGTATTTGTGTAACATACTGGCACAGGTATATAATAATAATTTGACCCATGTTCCCATATGCCTCGCCACCAGCACTGACGAATCACAGCCATTTGTTCGGCTGTCAATACCTCACAGAGACCGATGGTATTGCACCGCCTTGACATTGAACTGAACATAGACTTGCTCAAGTCTTTGGTAATGAACATTCATTAAATGATTAAACACAATCAGAATAAAGTTCATTATGATATGTATCCTCCTCTGACTGGCCCATTTACCAAAGACTTGTCCACTATGAACAGAATCTCTTGTTTATGGCCCAAAACCGCTCCCTGTTACCCTACACCTCCTCCTGCCCCTCCCCCTTCCCTCCTCCCCTGCTCCTGACTGTGACCCAATTGATATCAAAGAGAGAAAGTATCAATCCCCCAATCCAATAGCCAGGCTATCTGTATGGAGAGTGTTGGAAATACTGGAGCTAAACAGCGCCAGAAATCCAACACAATTACCGATTGTACCAGTTCCTGTATCCCAGCGAGGAGGGTAGTTATAGGGTGCAGGGACTGGAGCCAGTATCCCAGCGAGAAGGGTAGCCATAGGATGCAGGGACTGGAGCCAGTATCCCAGCGAGGAGGGTAGCCATAGTCTGCAGGGACTGTATCCCAGCGAGGAGGGTAGCCATAGGATGCAGGGACTGGAGCCAGTATCCCAGCGAGGAGGATAGCCATAGGAAGCAGGGACTGGAGCCAGTATCCCAGTGAGGAGGGTAGCTGTAGGATGCAGGGACTGGAGCCAGTATCCCAGTGAGGAGGGTAGCCGTAGGATGCAGGGACTGGGACCGGTATCCCAATGAGAAGGGTAGCCATAGGATGCAGGGACTGGAGCCAGTATCCCAGTGAGGAGGGTAGCTGTAGGATGCAGGGACTGGAGCCAGTATCCCAACGAGGAGGGTAGCTATAGGATGCAGGGACTGGAGCCGGTATCCCAGCGAGGAGGGTAGCCATAGTATGCAGGGACTGGAGCCAGTCTAACATGAACACTACACTGCGGGTACTCGGTAACCCGGGAGGCGATTTGAGCAGACCATTCAATGATATTTTTATATCCGGGATCGACTGCTGTAGGGTGAGGCGGGTGGCGGCGGCTGATGGAATGAATACTGGTTATTTATCTGTAATGAAGTTTGACAATGTTCTCAATGTTATCAATCATGTTTTGACATTTTACTGGCTTGGTGCCAGTGGGCCTCATGTGAGAGACAAGGACGGGTTGCATGTTGGGGTTTATAAGCACGAAACACGTTAGTTTATAATCCATATTGCACTGAGTGAAAACCCAGGTGTTTTAATGCCAGACGATCTATATATTGATATTAAATGAATAGATATTTTCTGGATTTATTCATCTGTTTTGTGCTACGGAAAGGATTTCATGAGTTATGGCCATAGCTGTGGTCAATTGGGTTTGCCACTGCTAGGGTACCAGGGAGAGAGGCAGTACACTGGACGATGTCTCGTACGATGTATGTAAAAAAATACGACCATTTGTACGAACGATTCACGAGCCTCCCTACTATCTAACTAATGTAACGACATTAGGCGTGGATCGTCTACGAGGTCGTACATCGTTCGATAGATCGTATCGTCCACTGCTCGTATCGTTCAGAATTTATGAACCCCGCCCCCCAGGAAGATCTTAAATTTTGACATTATAAGAACACAATTAAATTGAATTCATCCCATAGATTCAGTCAAACTTATTGGATGTTGAAATACCCAAATAATCAAAGAACCAACCAAACGGCAACTTTCCTGAACCTTGTGTTAATGTTCAAATCATTCCCTGAATTAAGATTTAATATAAACTAAAAAAAAACACCTCTTCCAAGTGAAAACAGGTAGGTGAGGAGTGGATTTAACGTCCAGTTAACTATTGCAGGACTTTCTCAAGGTTCTTTTACACCACAAGGGTGGTGATCGAATCAACGAGATGAATTTAGATAGAAATGTCACACATACACATTTACTGAGGTGAGAGTTCTTTTACTTCCCACACCACATAGACAAGGTATGAGATGGATTGGCCTTTGATATAGCAGTAAATCTACCACTGCTTTGGGTGAAGGAGAAAAGTGGCAGCAGTGGGACCCGAATAAAGTCCAGTGCTATTTACCACTGAGCTGACTCCCCACCCCGGTCGCTTTGGTTATGCTTGCGTGCAAGCATATCCCGTCTGCACCATGAGGAGGCAAGGCGACCAAGAGGGTGAACAGATGGATAATTGCTGTCCACCCCAGCAGACCTGAGGAGTGAGAAATGGGAATACGAGACGGTGTTTAGATGGCGTCAGTGGCTGAACACGGCTCACTTTAATAAAAGGTGCCTTTATTGCAGACGAAATTTAATCACGGACGCGGGTCAACTCAGCCATGACCTCATTAACATGTCGCCAAAATGACCTCGACCTTTCTCCTGGCGTGACCTTGAACTAGAAAAACAAAGAGTTCGCAAAGAAAGACCGGGTTTTCCTCACAGATTGAATCTGCCACTTTTAACAAATGAGAACCACTTGGAAAATTGACGATACAAACTGGGAATTTACGTGTTTATTCCATGGACTGAAGGAACTAAAACTGATCGCATAGAGTCAGATGACCTATGTATGTGTGTGCGTACAGCATGTAAAGCCCAATACACATCTACCAATTTCGGAACATTTATGTACCTTTGTCGGCGACAAACGGGCGGTGATTTGTCTCAGGCGAGGCATCCTAACAGAGTCAGCTGTAGTCAGCAGATGTAGGACAGTCAGGCAACGATTAGTGAACCACCTCCTTCAGATGTTATTGTGTCGCCGACGAGTTGTGGTTTCTATGTTTCTAAATCGGTGGCCAAAAGTTTATCAATATGTTGATAAATCTAGTCGCCAACAACGGAACGCTGTTATCTATTATACCTTGGATTAAGATAGGTCATGGCATTATATATATTATATATATTATTACATAACAACAATATATAGTACCTTTTGCTACCAAGAAATGATTCGAGGTTGCCTTATGAAAACCAGCTAACATATATGTGCTGATAAGGATCCCTTAACGTAGCTTTGATTGAGAAACCAACTAGGACTGAAATGTAAAATAGATGATGTATTACATAACGAATCTCAATAAAGCTTCTTTAAACAAAAAACAAACAAATAAAGGCTGGTAAATGGCGCTTGATTGGGCGGCCGACACAGGTCGAGGTATTACATAATTCGCCTGGGACAAGTTCACCGACTCCTATACGATTTGGGAACTAATCGTTTAACCCTGAATCGGTCGATGTGTATTTGACTTAAAGTCCAATGCCCATCTACCAATCAAAGGTTCAACGATTAGTTCGCAAATTGCATAAGAGTCGGCGAACATGTTGATAAAATTTTCGCCATCGAGTTTGGAACATAGAAACCACGACAAATCGATGGCTCACCCTTGCCTAGCTGTCCTACATCTTCCGACTACGACCTACTCTGTTAGGATGGCTCGTCTGAGACAAATTACCGTCCGTTTGTCGCCGACAAAGGTACATAAATGTTCCGAAATCGGTAGATGGGCATTGGGCTTTAAGGCCAATGCCCATCTACCGATTTAAGGCAGCAAGGCAAGGCAGCAAGGCAAGTCTACCCAGCGATTAGTGAACCACCTCCTTCAGACGTCGGTTTGTCGCCGACAAGTTGTGGTTTTTGCCCTTCCACAGCGATTAGTGGACCATGCACCAATTTTATCAGTGTGGGTATATATTTCGGTAGGTGTAGACTGATTCCTTAGGACTAATACCCACCAGCCCCTCTCCTCAAGGGCCGCGGGTCGAGCATGGGTTACGTAATTTGCCTGCGACAAGGTGACCGATGGTAGATGGGCATCCGGCTTTAGAGATAACACGGCATGTCGTTTGAGAATATAGGGTTTATGTTCACTTTCACCTGTCAGTGTCCTATTACACCTCTCTGTCGGACTGGTTCATGGAAGAACGTCCTCCTTTGGATGAATATGTTACTAAATTTCTAGATGTCTGGTTATAGATAAAGATCTGCTACCAGTTTATCTAAAACAAATTTGAGTTGTGCAGTCATACTTGGATTCCACACACGCCTCGTCTCACGATTCTCTTTTGGATGAATATACTAAATCCATTTTTCAACTTAATAAAGAAAAAAAAAAAATCAAAGAAAATCACAGGTTTTCTCGGAGGTAGCGATGGAAGTGCACTGTAATAACATTAGGGTGTTCACTGCAACATGAACTGACCATAGGAAGAGAGGTAAAAGCCAGATTTAATTCAATTCTTGCAGCGAGTCATTCGGGGTTTTCTTGGCCCGTGCCAAGTCCAGTTTCGTTATAAAAGCGGTGTGCTGTTTTTGTGGGTCGTTTCACGCGTCCTGGCTTAGTTTTTAGTCTCGGTATTGTTAACGGAAGTGGGGTGGGGGCTAATGCCACTTCTCGGCAGATGGCGCTCTGAAGTTCAGCCACGCCACCTAACGGGGTACGAGGAAGTCGTGCAAACATTTTCTTTTAATATATTATTACCAGTGTGGGAAGAACCATAGTTTGGCAACCAACCAACCCAACCTACCAATCAATCAATCTACACTGAGCTACGACATATGGGTTGGTCGGGTTAAATCCCACACGGGATCACTCTTGTTTGCGCCTCAAACCAAGTAGTTTTGTTCTATTTAAGTTCTCAAAGCAGAGATACTTAATGAGATATAATCATAACTCACACATTGATGATGAAGTCTAGCTTTATGGTAGTTGTATTCTAAAAAAAATACAAACAAAAGGAAATTACAAAATAGTAAATTGGCTTCAAGGTTATGACTAAACACAATCTCCAAGCAGTACAAAAGGTCTAGCAGGGAATATCAAACAGTTCTTGCTACTGGGTCAAGGCACCCAACCAGGGAGCTGTTTCAAAAGTCGGGAGGGTGCTAACCGAGTTCTCACCGCCAAAGTGAAAGCCAACAATTGCACTTGAAGCGTCGCTGTCGCGGTGGAGGTGCTGCTCCCTATTGGGTATTGGTAGCGGTTTTGGTGCCGCTTTGATTCAAAGTGTCGCTCGTTGTTGCGGCCTCTCGCTTTGAAATGCGACGTGCCACTGGCGAGACTTCACTCGACTTTTGAAACAGCTCCCTGAGCTGCTGTAGTGTAGCTCTGGCGGCCAGTGTAGAGGTACCAGCGCTTGAATGGGCGATTATTTGGACTGGAGCTGGTTAACGGCGGAACCAACGTTGCACGCCACGAAACCATCTTTTCATCGGGAATTTTGAAACTCTCATTGCTTTCTCTGCTGTTCTGTGGCACGCATATCGACTTAAGTGAACTGCTCTGTGACGTGCATTTAGACTTAAGTGAACCGCTCTATGACGTGAATTTAGACTTAAGTGAACTGCCCTGTGACGCGCATTTAGACTTAAGTGAACTGCTCTGTAACGTGCATTTAGACTTAAGTGAACTGCTCTGTGACGTGCATTTAGACTTAAGTGAACCGCTCTGTGATGTGAATTTAGACTTAAGTGAACTGCTCTGTGACGCGCATTAAGACTTAAGTGAACCGCTCTGTGACGTGCATTTAGACTTAAGTGAACTGCTCTGTAGCACACATTTAGAGCTGAGTGTACCGCTCTGTGAGTTCGTACATGAAAACCCTTTTCTGTACCTCATACAAGGGTTATCGTATGGTAATTTCTAAGTCTGTTCGCTAAGACAGTCTTAGCCGTCCATAAGGTCGTCCATAACTGTTGAATAAAGTTGACCCACATCGTCCCTGGGTCTCGTTGGCGTTCAGAAAACGGTTTTCATGTACGATCTAAGATTATTAAACGGACCCCAGTCTCGTGTGGCGGGTGTATTCATTACGCGGCACTTAAACTCAGGGTATTCCCACACCTGAGCCTACAGCTTTCTCAGCCCTCAGCGCAAAAAGACTGGAGATTGATGAAGCACCTTAATATGGGACTGCATGGCGATTCACCAAGCAATCCGCAGCAGGCAATGCGCACGTAAAACATCATGTGGTGAAGTACTATTGGAGATAATTCAATTTTTACAATTGGCATTCTATTATGACCAAAAAACGTTTACATTTGGTCTCGAATTCAACATTAATTCTTTTATACACATATTATACTACCTAGTAATTTTTTTCAGTTCGGTTCGCTACAGACACTGTTTCAGTCTACCACCTCCCCATTTTCTATCTTACTAAATTGGTAGATCTTTGGTTTTATTTGACTAGGCATTAAAAATGAAGATGATGTAAGACTTAATGAGAACTCTGAGATATGGTATAATTAGGTAAACTATTGGAGCTCAACCACGACAAGGCGATGACAAGTGCCGACAAGAAAGTTCCAATCGGCGCTTGTCGCAGCCTTGTCATAAGAAGGGGGGCTTTACAACAGCGTTGTTGGGTGTGTCGGCAAGTGCACGCTCCACCAAAATTTCCTATCGTAGACCTCTGCAACATGCTCCCAACATGCCAGGACACTCCACAACAAGGGGAAAATTAAAACCTGCTCGATGTTGTCATAGCCCTGTCTGAAGGCTCCCGACAAGCTTCCAATCATGGCCTTGTCATGGCCTTGTCTTAGACTCTTGTTGGGAACTGGGGTCCACCAATCATGAAAAGGGCTCCAATCATAGGCCTGTCGTGGACCTTGTCGGGAAACCATTGTCGTAGCCTTGTCGTGGTTGATGGATGCCCCCCCTTACTATACATGGTGCATGATTTGCTATATTGGCTGTATTCAGTAACCTAAAAGTATTGAAAAAAACATGTTATCTGCAAAAGAGTTTTGGCTCACTCCTGGGATTTATGTCCCATAGGCTTATCATTGGGAACCCGTTCTCCATGCCCTACGAGTATTGCAGTCTGTTCTCCATGGCCTATATCCTGTGTGTTGTCCATTTAGTGTGTATAGGGGTGAGATGAATTCAGAAAGGAATTCGCTTTGGTCAAAGTCATCATTTTCATACTCCAAAACTGGTTAGTTTCTTCTTTAGTAATCAGGGATGTCATTTCTCCACTTTTTCAAGGAAATCCACTTTTTCCTTTTTAGAATATAAATTTGTTGTTTTTGTGTAAAATAAAAAAGAATATATCTAAGCTTCATTCAGCCCCATAAAATGGGTTTGAACATCCCAACACACCCACAGCCCCATGACGTAGCTGAAAATGACGTATTTCTATGTATTTTTAGTCTACATGAGGCAGCAAATTCCAAATAAAAAAATATTTCCACTTTTTTCTGACCCCTCAACTGACATCCCTGAGTAATTAACAACAAGGGATGGTCGCATGGTACACTGATGGGCAGTCACATGTATAATACACAATCTTCCTAGAGATTGATAAAAGAACTCTGCTCATCTTAAAAAAGAAAAAAAAAAACAACTTAATCACACGAAACACGATGATTAATACGTGATACAGTTGCATTTGCGTGATTCTTTATTTAGTCTCTTATACACTGAACTTTACATACGTTCCTAGAAAATTTCAATGGGGATTTCTTATACTGATATTCCAGAACTTTTGTTTTATGTCAAAGGGTACACCCTGCACTTTGATAAATGGTTAATCCATTCATTAAGTGATCCCTTGAGGCATTGCCAGTGTGGGACGAATGATGCCTTGAGGCATTCCCCAGCACAGGGCGAATGATGCCCTGAAGCATCATTTACAATATTTATGATATTGTTTTATCAAGAAATGATGAATCAATGAACACGAAACTTACAGAGAATATACTTATGATATAATATTTAACATTGTAAGGTAAAATAAATAATCATATTAAGGTTGAAGTGTCAGACCACATGATAAAACAACTGAATCTAAGTTTGGACCATAATAGGCTCACCCCCTAGCATTATACCTGTCCCAGGTACCCGTCCCCACCAACATGGGTCTGTCACACATCCCAGCCTGTAAAGGGTTAATGACCGTCAGAATACAAAACTTGCCAAGAAAAGCTGTATGTGCCCCAAATTTCCTGTCTAAATCTAAATATATGTGTTTTTATTTTTCAGGTGAGTGCCTCTTTGTTCACTGGTTAATACAATAGGGACGAACCCTCAAATGTAAGTATATTTTATGCAGAGTTTCAACTAGGGTTTTATAGTATCATTGTATACCCAAGCCTAAACGTCGATGAAATACTACCTGCTGCTAGGGATGCAGTATAAATAATGTTTCGGGCTCAATGTGACATACAAAAACATCGTGAGTGAGCCTGTAGTGATTGCTGTTCGGGGTTATTTGTCTAATATGACTACAGCTTGACGCCAGAGATGGAGGGCCATAATTTTATCTCCATATTGATTCTAGGTTTTCTTAGTATCTTCCAGCTCACCAATACATGCCATAAAGATCTAGAGATATAGAACTGAGGAACAATTTACATTTTTCGCATTCACTATTGAATGATTTAGTAGTATAACCAAGAAGATTCTGTTGCTCCTATGTAAGTTAATGTCTGAAAACATGGAATACGTCCATTTGACAATGTTGGCTGGGACTCAGAGAGGCAATTAGCCATGTGAAGTACCTTAACATCATGTCTACCGCAGAGGAATTATAAGTGCTCTGCTCTTATCATACGCTTTACTTTCCATGGTTGAAACGCCCAATCAATTTACTCAAATACTCAAATTTAATCAATTACTCGAGTAATTTATGCATGGAGTTGTCCCTATGCCTTTTCCGCCATATAAGGAATATAGAAGGCATGGATTGACCCAGCAGCCAATGACTGCATTCCCAGCAAAACACAACCTTCACCCTGACCTCCTTACATAGTGTTTAATAGTGTCATAAAATGGTTCTACAGTACAATAGTTGACCTGAATTTCTTGGGCCAAAACCACCCACCTCTATCAGTAACCACATTTTCTCTTAAATGTTGTCAGGACAACCTCAAAGCCCCAAGAATAGTTCACAGGAGTGTGAGCATGAAACCTGTAGCAGTGAGTGGCTGAGAAACCGAGCCACTCACAATAAATAGCTGAAAAGCTCAGCTGCTCAGGACAACCCAAAAACCCCAAGAAATCTGACGGCTTGCATTTCCAGTTTACAGGAGTGTGAGCTTGTAGCAGTGAGTGGCTGAGTCACTTGCCGGGGCTGCTTGTCGGAGCTGCTCATAGAGGAGTGTGAGCTTGTAGCAGTGAGTGGCTGAGTCACTTGCCGGGGCTGCTTGTCGGAGCTGCTCATAGAGGAGTGTGAGCTTGTAGCAGTCAGTTGCTGAGAAGCCAAGTTGCTCAGAGTACATCAGAGTACATCAGAGCAGCTGGGGCCCTACACTGGCCACCAGAGCTACACTACGTTAGCTCTGGTTGGGTTACACCCCTGACCACCGAGACCCATTAGCTGTAAGTGTTTGACAATCTCCCCGCAGATCTTTCATCTGACCTAAACCTAAGGTTGGAGAATGTATCCAGTCTCACTCTTGAAGCTATTTTCCCATGTTCATATTTCCTTTGTGTGTATTTTGAATAAAATAACTATAATGATAGACATTATTATCAATTTTGTGAGCTATAAATATTTCTTGATAGGTATTTCACTTTCAGAATCCACAGATAAAGAAAGCTGTTTGGTATGAGAGTGAGAATTCGTGGACACGACCATGGTTTAACCATACCAACCTCTAAGCTGGAACACAGTTCAGTCAGAGGTGGAGGTGAATTTACTGGCGCCTAGATTGGCCGCCATCTCTGTCTACACTTCTACACTGTGTTCCGACTTAAAGGTTGGTAGCGTTAAACACTGGTCATGTCCACAAATTCTCAGTCTTGAACCAAGAAGCTTTCTTTTTCTGTGGATTCTGAGAGTCGAAATACTTATTAAGAAATATTGAAGTCTACCTTAATGTTATTTTCTTCAAAATACACACAACAGGAAATATGGACATAGAAAAATAGCTTCAAGAGTGAGAATTGAATACATTCTCCAATTGTAGGTCCAGGTCACATAAAACATCTGCTGGAAGAGTAAGAGACAAGAACAGGTACTGGGTCAAGGCGGCACGAATTTAACCCAACCAGAGCTAACGTAGTGTAGTTCTGGCAGCCAGTGTAACTGGCGCCCCGTGCCGTGGTTTGCCGCCAGAGGGCAGCAGTGGTATCTGAGGGGTTGCCAACAGACGGCCTTCTGGGATGCCTCCTCTTCCCCGCTGGGAAATACCATCTCAACTTAAACGAGCGGCCTTAGATTAAAAACACTCGACCTTTGTCCCGACCTAAAGCAACTCCCCTCACCCTTTTAGGTTTCCTCACTCCCCTTTGTACAGGAGAATTAGAGGATATGGCTTTCTACTGGATGTCTTTTAGTGAGGGATATTTTTGTGTGTCTTCTAGAAGTGTTTTTATGAGCCTGATCAAATTAGAAAGCCCCAGAAAGCCCCAGGCACTTCAGAAAAGTGAGGTAGCTTTTAGATGAGGAGGAGCTAGATTAAACGTTTACTGTCTGCGATAAGAGGGCTGACCTTTTATTATCCACCTAGTATGAAGTGTTCATAGAAAACACAGAGGGAGTGTGTATGGACATACCCGGAGCATACAGATATACCCACCTAATACAGAGTGTTCCTAGAAAACACATAGGGAGTGTGTATCACCATACCCGGAGTATACAAATATATCTACCCAATACAAAGATTACGTCCGCCTAGCAGAGATTCCGTTTTCAAAAGGAGATTTTACTCATGTGTCGAGCAATATGGAGTGACGTTTTTCCTGCCAGCAAATGATCTCTGCTTGAAACATCCTACAGGTCCACCCAACAACAAACCATGCAATCTAGCGTGTCAACCGTTTGGACTATGTTAAAACAGACAGAGTCACAAATTGAATTCCAATCTAAGTTACAGAAAGCCACACAAGCTGAAAGATGGTTCTGTGGAGAAATTTCCAATACTTAATTATCCATGGTATACAAAGTCTCCATTGAGAATGTATCGGAGACTCCGTAAACTACTACCCAGTGTTTAAAAACTGTCAGAAATCATAACCATGGCATACAGATTCAATTCCGTGGTATACAGCCTCAAAGCCGTAGTATAGGGTGAAAAATAGTCCCCTTGTGCTGTAGAACAAAAATATAGTCCCCATTGATATAACTTTTAATATGAAAATTCCTGAGTTTGATTTCTCTAAAAGGATGGATAATAAATACAACAAACCATGGTTTTATGGACAGGCGGCTTCATTTTCTGATATGCCCTTTTTTACCCATCAATGTATTCTCAGATATACAATTAATTTCTCCAGCCAATGCTACACTCCCTGCTACTCCAATATCTTGTTTCTTAACGTGGGTGTTAGTTAGGCTTCATATTATTATTTATTCAGTTATAAGATGCAATCACCAGGCTCTTGTTGTCAGAAATTACATCAGAATATTGGACACGTTTTCATTTTTTCTCTATTACTCAATTTCAAACTTTAATTAGAGTTGTTTCTAATACAAACAACTCCATAAACATCAGGGATTTTCTCTAATAATATTGGCGAAAAGAAGGAGGCAACAGAGAGTAAACACTCACTATGCTGGCCAGCTGATTCAAGCAGTCTACGCAAAAGGTCCAGGAGGGAGTTTTTAAAAGAAAGAGCGATACCGATAGAATGATTACCATTTCTAAAGAGTGATACTGAACCAATGATTAAGAATTCTAAAGAGCGATACTGATACGAGGATAACGATCTCAAAAGAGCGATACTGAAGCAATGATCAAGAATTCTAAAGAGCAATACTGATACGATGATTACCATTTCCTAAGAGTGATACTGAACCAATGATTATGATTTCTAAAGAGCGATACCGATACAATGATTACCATTTCTAAAGAGTAATACTGAACCAATGATTAAGCATTCTAAAGAGCGATACCGATAGTATGATGACCATTTCTAAAGAGCGATACTGAACCAATGATTAAGAATTCTAAAGAGCGATACTGATACGATGATTACGATCTCAAAAGAGCGATACTGAAGCAATGATTAAGATTTCTAAAGAGCGATACTGATACGATGATTACCATTTCTAAAGAGCGATACTGAACCAATGATTAAGAATTCTAAAGAGCGATATTGATACAATGATTACCTTTTTATTAGGGAAAAATGGTTCATACATTTTTATACACCGAATTTGGCATAGCTGCCGTTCTTCCATTCGGGCCCTCTGATGTGGGTATACAATCATATTACATTTTGCTTCATCGATAGGTAGTTCAAGGTAGTACATTCTGATAGTCCGTCGGTTGAATATGAGGAAATGGGATGAAGATGATTAAATATCCTATATAATCAAATGAGAATTGGACCAACTTGGACTGAATAGTTGAATTATGCTATATCCTAGTTTCCAGATAGAATCCTCACTCATATTTCTAAAGAGTGATACTGAACTAATGATTAAGAATGCTAAAGAGCGATACTGATACAATGATTACCATTTCTAAAGAGCGATACTGAACCAATGATTAAGAATTCTAAAGAGCGATACTGATACGATGATTACCATTTCTTAAAAGCGATATTGCATCAACGACTGCAATTACGATTTAAAAAGAGGGATACTGAATCAACGACTACTATTACAATCTACAAAGAGTGATTCTGAATCAACGACTACTACTACGATTTACCAAAACTGATTATGAATCAACGACTTTAGATCTTGTGGTTGCGTTATTCAAAAGCAATGATAATGTTGAAGCTTTAAGATATATTGGATTAAATTTTTTTGGGGCAGGACACTTCCGAATTGGGATGAGTATCCCATAAAAACCATATATTCTCAGACACTTATTGATTACATACAATGAATGATATAAGACCACAGTTTGATCAATTTTCTTATCGCCCTTTCTTCTATAAACACCTCCCAGGCTCTATTCACTCCCCAATCGAAATTATTTCTTTTGTATGGATAATTAATAAAAAAATAAACACAGGAAATGGAGCTAATCAGAAGCCTCCTGATAGGCGCGCCGGACGTAGTCACATTGTCCAATCACGTCATCAGAAAAAGGTCACCTGACCAACTATTGGCCATGTTGCGGATGTGCCGCCATCTATGATTGGCTGTTACACTTTTGAAGGTGGATTCTGACTTGCCGGGTTAAGCCTCGGTCCCGTGGGCCTAAATTACCAATTAAGAAAAACAAACTAATAAGAATAAGATAAATATCGAAAAAGCTGAGATAGACGGTATTTAACGAACCTATTTTTGCATCTAAGTAGAAGAAGAAGATGGTTACTACGGAAAAAGAATGGAAAGTTTTTCTAAATAAAATGGATATCTTGGACTAGAGTCGAGATCTTCCTGTTGAACCCAGTAGAGGTCACATAAGCCATAAAAGGTTGTGTTTGACCTGGTGTCTGGGGTGAACAGGGAGCCAAAGTGAACCCGCTAAAACCACAGATACCCGTTCACAAAACACCATTTCCGGATATAGGCGCTAAGTACTTTGACTATGTAGGTTCGAGATTATATGCGTCATTCTCCAATCTTTTAGATCCATATTTTTTTTTTTAATTAATCAACTGTCATCGCAGAGATATTCAGAGTTATTCAGAGATGATAGTAGTAAACTACACTTCAAAAGTAACAAACGAGACAAAAACAAAATTCTAGCCTCAAACCCGCATGGGTTTAGCACTAAGCCTCGTTCTTACTGGCCTCCGGAAATGTTATTTTGAACAGAGGTATCTGCTGTTTTAGCGGGTTCACTTTGGCTCCCTATAACCAAGTAGAGCCATCCACCCACACATACAAAGACAGCCATGTACATGAAGATGGGGAAGGAAAGGACAAGGGTTGTACCCAGAATTCACTGTTTGTCCAGCTGCTAAGGCCCCACGTGACCGGAAACGCCGCAGGCTACTTCCGCCAGGGGGCGTGTTTAACCATGGCAAGACTGTAGACAGAAAAAAAATCTTTTTCGTAGATTTTTTATCTTTTTTTTCTCAAAATTTCTTTATTGAGCAGTTATAATGTTAACCTTGATAAAGGACACCCAAAGTCTGAAACGTTGTTTCAATGAAAAATGTCTGTTACACAGTTCGGTTGCTTTGTAGTTCTATCCACACATAAGTTAACAGACATGTTAATAGAAAATGTTCTTTTAGCCCTTCAAATAATCAAGATACTGTGAAAAAGGTCACCCAGTAAAGAAATCTTTTCTCATTTTCGAAAAGGATGTTCTTTTTTTCTCACAATGTTAGCATTGTCAAACTATAGACATGTACATACAATGTTCTGCTAAGACCTCATGTAAGTCCTGAATAGGACATGGGAGGCACTTCAAGGATCAAGCCACTGGAGCCAGCAGAGTATAGGGTATACTTTACCCAAGCTGACACCTCCAGTCTAAATAAAAGCCTTAACAATTTTTTTTTTTTAAAAAGGAGCTTGTCGGGGTTTTGAGGCCAGGACCAGGTCTTTTTAACCAAACACGTTCACGACCACCTGGGACACAGCACAGCAATCAGAGGATGGCTTTCATCATAGACTGTCCAACACATGGATAGGATATTAGGAGAAAAATGGCGTAGGAGCGGAGTAGAAATGGTGACATTTTATTGATATAACTCAACAGACTACCTCTCATGTGGTAGTTCTAGTTTTTTTGTTTATTATTTTTCAGAATTTACATCAGAACTTCAGAATTTACATCAGATCTTCCTGTTGACAATGTCAGGCACACATAAATCACGAAGTAAACACAAAGAATTGGTAGTGGGATGAGATGAGATGTTGTGCAGTGTTGGTGATATTGTGGTCATTATAACAATTTTGCACAGTCATTGGTTGATAGGTGAAATATGAGTTGATGATATGAGATGAAGAACACATAATGTACTTAACCATTTCAGAGCTCAATCCAGTTGCCTGCCCTTCAACCTCACATGGTTCTTATATGCTGATATTTTTTCACAGTTTTGGACCTCCTTTGACAAGCCATTCCAGAGTAACATACCCTCATATAAGGGGTTCCTCTTGAAATGGCTCGTCCGAGGCCGTTTTAGAGACAGTTGATGTTTTTCCTACGCTCTAGTGCGGGGGTTTTCAGCTGGCATAATATTCCTACAATACCTCCTCATGAAGACCATCTTAAGATATTTTCGTCTCACAGAGAGCAGTTCTACCTTGCGTAACTCATGTAGTTGTTTTATCCTATGTTCTCCAATCCTAGACCTAGTACATACTGGAAGGGCTCTATTTTGGGCTTTTGCAGCTTTTCCAAGTGCATTCAGAGAAGCTCCACTTATAAAGTAACATGAGTAATCAAAGATCAGAGCTACCAGAGTTTTGTAGATTTTTATACTTACTGACATAGTTAAAAATTTTCTAATTCTAGCCAATTGATAAATCCGTTGATGGACTTTTTTTTACAGAATCATTAATCATGTTAGATGCTAGTCGCACTCCCGTTAAATCATACGCTCCCCAGGGTAGCAAGCTTAAGCCAACGGTTTCATATTTAATAATACACCAGACTGTTCCTGTGAAGAGAAAGTAATAAGACCAAGCAAAGGATAGGCGGCATTCTTAGAGCTACAAGTATATCAAGTAGCATGGCAAACTGGATTCGTCCCCAGCTATCAGGCAAAGTTTGGCATTGTATAATCTGAATGCGAGCTGCTCCCCTTGTTATTTCGGTTTGACCTGTAGGTCAAGACCGAAATATATTAGGGAGATGGGGAACGGTTTTTGCGGCTTATATTATAATATATTACAGTAATATATTCAGGAATCCTGAATAATTATACCCTCGATACTCTCAATACCCTGTGGTGAACTGGTCAGATGTGGTCCGCACCATGCGACAGTAGTGTATTTTTATATATTCAATGAATACGGCGAGAGTAGGGTATTTTTATATATTCAATGAATACCTACTAGCGGGTGGGGCCCGTAGTGGTCAGATGTGGTCCGCACCCGGCGACAGTAGTGTCTGAAAGCCCTAGACAACGGGTGCGGGCGCCGATACCAGACGCGTTCGATGGAATCAGGTCAAATAGGTTACCAGCAAACAAAACATAGTCAGAGGCGCAATGTAACATAAATATACACATCGAACGCACCCCAGTATCGCAGGCACCCGTTACGGTTCACTGAATACCTACTAGCGGGTGGGGCCCGTACTGGTCAGATGTGGTCTGCACCCGCCGACAGTAGTGTATTTCTATATATTGCTATTTTTGTTCAAACCGAAAGTATGGCAATGCCATATCAACTATTAATCCTTGTATATAATCTGTTTCCACAAGTCATGTCTTCTCACCCGAGCTTTTCCCGACTGCATATCGCTAGAACTGTGCGAAAAGGGCCCTATATATATTGTTTATTGGATATATGTTATCTATCGCCTATATACCATCCACATGTACGCAAGGAACCTTCTTTGTTTGTAACCAAGAAATAGAGGATCTTGGCGCATATTGAAACCAACCCTCAGGCTGCGTGCGTATTCCCCAGCATAAATATATGTTTTTAAAAAAAACAACCCAAAACAACATATTGGCCAATAGATCTTGAACATCTGACCCTGAACCTGTTTTTCTTTTTTTCTTTTGTGGTGAGCTAATTTTTATTTCATTCACTTTTTTTTCAGTCTTACAATTTTCTTACATTTCTCTAGAACACATTGGTGTGTCATTTTATACACCAGCACATCATGGTCTATTCACATTGTTCTCTTTTCAACGTTTATCCTGAAATGACACTCTATATATACACTGCACGAAAACCACCGTTTTATTCATATATACGCCATCACGGAAGTGCATGTATTGGGTGAATATTGACTTGTTTTCATTTATATACGCCCAGGCCTTATATACGACAGACGCGTCTTGGCTGTATTTAACACCCGCCGTATATTAGAGAAAATACCCTCTGACCCCGCCCCCTCCTGCCCCTTTGTGTTGGTAGAAAGACAGATGTCCTCAGTAGGAAGCCCTCCCCCCTCCCCCCCGCCACCTCCCCCCGCCCGCTCTCAGTGAAGCCCTGTTCACTGGACGCTTATATATACGCCCACAGATGAGGTGTATACACATGGGGATTAAGACAACCTTGTAGACGCAAAATACCTACTTATATACGCCCGGCCCATTCATATGTAAACTGATGGTGTTCATGCAGTGCTGGTGTCAGTGTGGACACCAGAAACAAGCTACTACCTGTTAGGACCCACTCATCGGGACGTTTGGGACCACTTATAATAACATCGATATATATCATTAAGATATGCATACATGTCAAATCATTAATTACATTATATGAAATTTGCGAAAACTGTGTCATTTCCATTTCCAGTGATAAAGATCTTCCTCTGCCTGATTTTCACATGAGACCTCGGACGGATCTCTGTTTAATCATATCCGTATCACAAAACCTGCATCACGAGCTGAATCCTGACAGCGGAGATGTAAGAATGGTGAAAGATTGCCTTGCAGAAACTTGGAAATGTCAAAAGTTCTCATTGACATCCCTCTGGTGCCTTTCTTGGGCTTCTGAGGATATCCCAGGGATCTTTGGCCTGGGATCTGAATTTCTTGGACAAAAAAGGCCATAACACACTGTATGATTTCGGAACATGAATGTTTCCGTTATCGGCGACAAAAGAAGAATCGTAAGCTCAGGCGAACTCTCAGAAGGGAGACGGTCAATGTGGCACCCCCTCCAGAAATTTGCCTAAGATTAGAAAAAATCCCCTGTGGACATGTACTTTTGGCACCGATGAATTGCAGTCCCATGTTCCGAAATCAGGACTGATAAATTAAGGAACCTGTTCCTTCACATTTTTGGCTACAATGGAGTTTAAGAAACACCCTGTATGGTGCCTACCGATATTGGCCCATACCTAGTCACTGGATTAGGAGAAATGGCCCTGCCACACACAGACTGAGCCCTGCTCACCGATTTAGCCCCAATATACTAAGATTTAGTACTTGTTCCTTTATCGGTGGCCTCAAATTGCTCAGAATATTATTGGTCAGTCTTCCAGTGTGGACAGAATTCACTTACGAATAATGCCCCAGTCACACTGGCGTAAAAAACGGCGTTTTTCCGTGTACCGACGTCTACGTTCTTCTACGCATTTTGAAATTTAAAAATGCGCGGCGATGCACGAGAAAATGCGGAGATACGTAAAGGAAAGTCGGAATGCGCCAAAAAACGCCACAATACGTACAGAAGCATAAAGAAGCATAGATGAACATTGAGAAGCGTACTGAAATGTTAAAACAAAGCAAACAGATATGTTTCAAATCCGTAGCTAATACGTACTCCCCACCAATTTAAATACGTAGAAGAAACGCCAAGATTTACGCCAGTGTGACTGGGGCATAAGTAACTAGCAACAACCCCTATCCATAAATCCCGCTGTGATGGTCGACGCCCTGTGCAAATTCACATGAGACACATTAAGACTAGCTTACGATTGAGGGAGTTAATCGGTGGAAACGAAATCGTGCAGTGTGTTTCCCACTTAAGTCGACATGTATCCGAATTCATACATCAGATTTAATACGCAAGTTACCTGAGAACTTATACAAAGGTGATGCCTTTCTACATATTAATAATAAATAATCTGGCAGTCCATGTCTGTCGCCAAACCTATTTGGCAGGGATCAATTACAGTTAATGTGATATTATTGCTATGAAGAAATGTCGTCTGTCTCGCCATCTCCTCAAGAACAGAACAACGGGGAAGTTAAAGCTTGCTTTTCCTAAGCTATGACATGAGTATGTCTGCACAGGGGCCTGTAATGAAGGCCTGCTTAGGTTTCCCGCTGTAATTAGTAGAAACAATGAAGTCTAAAGGTCGTCTGTGACTTAATGAAAAGCCTTTAGGCCTTTTCACTTGATGCTCCGACTGTACCATTGATTGCATTTTACCTTATCATGTTCTCCATCGATTTATCTGTTGAAAATAGGGAACAAATTATCGTCTGTTGAAATGGAGAGTTACAAATATTGAGCAGGAAGAAGAGCAGCACACTAAAAAGAAAATTTGACATTTTACAGTGGGAAAACTTTTCCGAGGAAATCCTTTGTTCCATTTTCGGTTTATAAAATTCCTTTTTCTTGTGTAAAACAGCAAGAATGAATTAGGCTTTATTCACAACACTAAATAGTGGCTCAAAACCTCCCAACATACAGCCCCAGCCCCATTCCATGGCTAATAAAATAGTTTCCAATGAATGTGGGCAACCATGTTGAAACTAAAACGTTTTTACCAGTACAATAATGATGTGTTTTCCATGTTTACTCAGTTTACCTGAGGCAGCACAAAATACAGTTATACAGTGGTTAAGGCACTGGACTTGTACTCCCAAAATTGTGGGTTCGAGTCTCATTTCAGCCACTTTTCTCCTTCATCCTCAGCAGTGGTAGATTTACTGCTATGTCAAAGGCCAGTCCTTCTCATACCATGTTTATGTGCCGTGATGTACAGCCACTTTTCTCACTCACCCCCATAAGTGGTAGATTTACTGCTATATCAAAGGCCAATCCTTCTCATACCATGTAAGAACTAAAAGAACTCTCTCCTCGGTAAATATGTAATTGTGAGCTTTCTACCTGACTTCATCTCAGAGATTCGAACACCACCCTTGTGGTGTAAAACCAGCGAGAAAAGCTGAACCATGAGTTAGTCCATACATACCCTCAGGGTCCCCTGGGACGTTAAATAAATAAACAAACAAAACAAGACCTTCTCTAGCTTTGACGTCTGGAGCACGATATATTCAATTCCAGACAGCTCCATTGAGACGCCTTTTTTCGGATCTGTATGCGCATGCTCAGAGATGCGCGACCTGTGTGCGCATGCTCCGAGCTGCGCGCATGCGTGGTGTTGGTACATACAGAGAGGAGCGAGTCGGGTGATGGATGCGCCTCCTCGCGGTACACTCACACACTCCCCGCCCCGCACCGCCCTGATCAGGGCTAATAGAGTGGACACGGAGGTGCAGTTAAGGTGTCAATATTTGTCCTGGCGACGTAATGGATGCTCATGTCACGCCGGACATGAAACTGATTCCGGAATCGGGATGGATGGTATTTGTTCGCTGAGCAGGTACGGAACAGGGGGCTGTTGAATAAAGTTGGGTTTTTTTTTGGTTTTTTTTTGGTACGATTCATTAGTACAAGACTCCGATCTGCCATCATACCCTGTTGTGTTCAGTGTGAATGCAAATTTATGGATCCATGACCATATGCAATGGTGCCCCTCGGGGAGTAATTTTTCTGGTCCTTACCTCGTTACTTTGACTTACTTTTACCGGAACATAGTTTCCCTCTATTCCTGTACCTATGGGTGAACACTCTATGGTTACATCACGCTGCTGGGGGTGTAGAAACTTGCGTTTACTGCCCAAGGTTGATGTTTACTACCCGAGGTTGACACGTGACCAAAAGCTAGATTCGGGGAATTTTAAAATGGCCGTCAGTAGCGATTCAGGGATTCCAAGATGTTTTAAAAACTCCACATAGCAGCAAAGAGTATGTGACAACTAAGGATGGAGGTATTTCATGTTGGACACTAATGTAATAGAGTGGAAATAGTAGTAATAATCATCGAGGTAGCAATCACCGTGATTTCAAATCCTGCAAAATATAAACATAAAATATCGATACAATTATGACGTGGCCGTGACGTTGTCGCATAGCAACCTGCATAGCAACCTGCATAGTTTCTGTGAAATGGGCGGGAAACAGCCTGACGAAAAACATAGGGGATGCAGTTACTCGATAAGGGTGGGCATAGCCGGTGTACCCGGCCTCATCCCATACAGAGCCGGGTTCCTCTGCCATAGAGTCCTCCACCCGGGTCGTCATTTAACACTGGCCGCACTCTGACATGTATGAAAACAAAATTGAATCGATAAATATATACCCATCTGTCTTTGCTAACTTTCGAAACAGCTGTCTCTTACTTTATAACTGTACATTAAGAGGTAGGTTTCCAGTGGAGCTTGGCTGGTTCTCAAGTCCAGCCATTTTGTTCAGTCTTCCTCGCTGGTTCCCAAACTGTACATTGATAGAATAGTTGTTCACCCCTAAATGGAGATGAGGGATGAATACTTTACCTAGGGTAGGCTTTTCTTCTTGGACTATCGCAGATAAAAATATATCCATTTTTGTCGATATTTGAAGGTATATAGGAATAGGGAAAGCAAGCACCGGTGACAGAAAGTCAAAGTCACTCGGTAAGGCTTTGAAAAATTACTGCCCGAGACCTAATTCATCCAAGTCTTACCTCGTAACTTTGACTTTCTTTCACCGGAACATAGTTTCCCTCTAATGGCAGTGCAATGCTATATCGGCAGTTCTAGAGGAGCCTGCTACAAACTCACCCCTCCCTCCACTCTCCTCCCAGAGCTTTCGTGGTGCTAGCGCTTGCTAATCTCTGCCTCAACCCAACGCTGGTTCCCTGGGTACACACTGAGGACATGGGGAACCAGCTAAAATTTCAGATTCAAAACAAGGTAACTGTCAAAAGTTATGAAACTCAAACAATTCATATGTTATTAGTTGTGAAATAAAGGAATTGTTCAGATAGATAACAGATAATCCAGCTGTTTCTTTTTCAGCTTTAAACCATTTCATAATGTGAATCCACAGTTGATTAGACTATCCCTTCAAAGAAGCACATGGGTCTTGCTGACAAAACCAAACCCAATAATACATGAGGTGCTTTCCTCTATAGAAGGTAATCCCAGAGTTTATATCTGGTTTGAGGTAAATGATATGTTCATCTCTATTTACAAGTAGAACACAAAATACCCCCAAAACCCCTCAGACATTTGAAAAACTGGTCGGTGCAGAGATACAAGCAGCCGGTGTGATGTGAGAATTAGTAACCCTGTGAAAATCTTGTTTTATCGCCCACTTAATATGCGCATGCATCTGGACACGCTCTTCCGGTCAGATTTCACTATCTGACTATTGGACGTACTAATATTACACAATAGAAGTTAGTTGGAAATATGTTTTATTTCACCTATAATAGGCTCTTAAATGTTGTAAAATTATGTTATTACGTTCATTATGACGTGCTTAATTTCGGCAAATTGCACTATAACTCCTAACAGGAATTATGCTAAATACTGACAATCTAGGGAAATCGAGCGCCAATGAATTTCTCACTCTCCAATCGTGGACTTCAACACTGTGCATGTTCGCGCATACGCACAAGATACTAGTGGGCGATAAAATAAAATTTTCACAGGATAACCAATTTTTGCATCACAACGGACGAAGTAGAGTGCAGGATCTCTGCTTGGAGAGTGTCCTCCCGCAACAGCACAGATCCAATCACAGGAAACCAGGTTGTCGCCAGTGGCAGCAGCTTTTACCATATTTGGTGACTGTTCCCGGGGCTGTGAGGCTGAGGTCTAGACGAGGGAAGTTGGCTGTGTACAGTGAAGACCCGGGAGATGCGGGCGTAGACACCTCAGCTAGATTGTGTTATCTACCATTAGTGACTACCACTCAGCCCCGGTAGAGTTCTCAGTATGTGGGATTTACTGCCCCCCATAGACCTGTCTCAACCAACTCCTGATACACAATAAGGTGCTAAGATGCTGCCTCTGGGTGATGAAGGAAGTAGTAGTATATATCTTTATCTTTTTTTTTCTTCTTTTTTTTTCGCTGGTCTTCCATCGCCGCAAAAAGTTGTGTATGAGTAAATTGAAGGATTTATAGCAAATCTCATAGAGAATGTGCAGCACAACAAATAGATAGTAGACACTGGCACAGTTGTGTTGTTTTGTCATTGATAACATTTCTTTCCCTAATGTGATACACAAAAAAAGAATAGTAATCATAATAATAAAAGAATTTTTTTATAGTCAGTTGATATTTGTATATTTAAAAAACCTTTTTTACTAAATTTTTTTTTAAATATCAGCAAAGCAACCAGTTCTGAACATTCTTGGGAATTTCATTACGGGTTTTTTATTGTATTGTATATGGCACCGATATATTTGCGGACGTTGTAGAGGGGGATATATGTAAGGAACAATCACATACTGTATCATGCAGGTGTCTGGTAAAAGATTAATGAAGAAACCAACAAGTTTTGATCAAAGTCGTCGTTCTTCAAGAGTTTGATGTGGAGTGATATGAACGAGGCGACAGCCAAGTGAGTATCACAAAGCATTCAAACGAGTTGGAGAACGACTTCTTTGACCAAAACGAGTTGCTTTCTGTATTTATCTCACCCCTGTACACACTAATAAAATGGACGACACACAGGATATAGACCATGGAGAACGAACTGCAATACTTGTAGGGGCATGGAGAACGAGTTCCCAATGTTAAGCCTATGGGACAAAAATACCAGGGGTGAGATAGATAATGGATAACACTCTTATCCAAAGCGAAAACACGGTAAAGCAGTAATATGCAGTAAAACCCCGCGTCTCTGAGACAGTTTGGTCGAATGGAAATTTTTCTCTCTTGTTAAGACCTGTTCATCTGTGTGGTTGGTGGCAGTGCTGCCCTCTGTGGGGATATTATTGTACTGGCACCCTGTCTGGTTTGGGAACTACTGTACCCTTCAGAAGTTAGGTTCAATGCACTGTTGCTTTCAAAAGTTGAGTGCCGCCAGTATGGGAGTGTGTTTTAGCGGAGGATTCTTTTAATTTTCAATCTACCGCTATCAGCAGTTTTGATCTTTGATCTCGTCAGGCTTTTTGAGCTGAGTGTTGAAAGAGAAGGATTAGGGTAAGTTCTAATTCTGATTTCCAAGCTTACATAAATTATTCATTTATTGCCTGAAGTATGTTCCCTCAAGCCATGTTGACAGTTGGTGAGAGTCATGTTTCACTAATTGTGCCCTGATGAGAAGACAGGTAATTGTGGTTTTTGTCAGGAGCCCTGTGGGTATATGTCGGCTTGATTGTTTCAGTTCGTTACACTTATTGACACCTGCTCCATACGTACAACTTTCTGCCCATAATCTGAGTTGCTCATATGTTCAGATATTCATACTCAGAATCCGTGCAGTTCTATAATCGCCAATCCTCCTTTAAACTATCCTGTAGACAATACTAACCACATGTTTTTTGTTGTTGTTGTGAGCAATCATTTTATTCAGACTCCGAAATACAGTGGCTCAAACCCGCCTCGTTTATTCTTCACAGACATTTTCTTTCGTTTCACTCTGCTTGGGGGGGGGGGGGGGGGGGATTTAGGAAGTCTTTAGGGCACTGGACTTGTAACCCCAAGGTTCTAGGACTTTGTGAGTTCGAGTCCCACCCCCAGCAGTGGTGGACTTACTGCTATATCAAAGGACAATCCTTCTCATACCATGTCTATGTGTTGTGGGAAGTAAAAGAACTCTTACCTCAGTAAATGTATAATGGACAGGTTTCGACCTGAAGCCAACACATAGATTCGATCACCACCCTCTCTATTTGTGGTCATAAGATATTGAAAAGAGGACTTCATTTCTTTCCTCGTATACAATCGGGTAGTTTTAAACGTCTCGTTTTATCTGAGTCACAATAATACATTCCTGTTATACTCTCTACCATGGTCTTTTTTCGGACCTGCTACAACCTGACTGCCTTTACCTAATACTCTGTTTGATTGCCACCTCCTAGTCTATGTCCAAATCTATTACTTCACGTACCATTTATAACACTTTTTGTATCCTTGATTTGATCAGTGATATTATATTTCAAAGCATTTATCTTTCCAATTTATCCTAAAATGAAACAAATCTTTTATCTATTTTCTATTTTTTGTTCAAAAGTAACAGGAGGTTTCCATTATCAAGGTAGCATCTTGCTCACTCCGGAGGTGTTATTGCCACGTATCATAAATCTAAAATGAAATAAATATGGGACAAATTATTTCTATATTCATTGAAATATCCAGAAAATTGTTGGACGCCATTGACAAGTTGTCATCGGCAGTACTCCGAGGCCCTGAGACACCTTAAAACGACTTGTAATCAGATGACAAGTGTCCAGAGTATTCTTTTTATTCCTGAACAATTATTAAGGGCATCCAACGCATTGTCCTTTTCTTGTTAGCTTTCCACAATGGGTGCTTATAAAAAGGCAAAGCAATATTTACACAATTTGGGGAATTGGCTGTCATTTAACATGATGAGTCTTCGGTGGAAACTAGTTAAAATATGCCAACCCCATCATAATCAATTGTTCAATCCCCAATAACAAAACGAAGAATGCTTACATTAAAGTTTTGTATGTTCAGATTTTTCCAATTCTCACTCGATCACAGAGAAAATATGAATTGCTTCCCATGAATGGGATCCGAAAAAGTACAAGTGAGGAGCAGAAGAGAAGGCTTTTATCGCTGCAGATGTATCCGGTTAAGTGGAATTCACACGGTGGGATTCTTGTACCTCACAGGGTTTAAAATCTCATGAGATTCTGTTCCTCTTTAGGGGTAAATGTCGCCAACAATTACAGGGGAAAAACAGGTCTCAGGGAAATGGAACACTACAATTTAAACGAAGAGATTGTACTCGAGTATAGAATCTCAGCAGGAATTCTCTCAGACAAACACCCTGTGAGGTAAATGAATCTCAGCAGGATTTGTCTCAGACAAACACCCTGTGAGGTACATGAATCTCAGCAGGATTTGTCTCAGACAAACACCCTGTGAGGTACGTGAATCTCAGCAGGATTTGTCTCAGACATACACCCTGTGAGGTATGTGAATCTCAGCAGGATTTGTCTCAGACACCACCCTGTGAGGTACATGAATCTCAGCAGGATTTGTCTCAGACACCACCCTGTGAGGTACATGAATCTCAGCAGGATTTGTCTCAGACAAACTCCCTGTGAGTGAATGAATCTCAGAAGGATTTGTCTCAGACATACTCCCTGTGACGTACATGAATCCCACCGTGTGAATCCCACTTAAGAGGGTACAGAATCTCAGCAGGATTTGTCTCAGACAAACACCACGCTCAATAAGTATGGATGAATCTCCGAATCGAATTGCCTTTGAATGTATCCCGGCCGTCATTGAGGTGGGAATACACGTAGGGGCCATCCATAAAGTATGTATGCATAATTTCTGAAATTTTTGACACCCATCCCATCCCAATCTTGAATCCCATCGTGTGAATCCCGCTTAACGAGTGATAGTACAAGGTCCTCCATGGTCTGAGCCGATGCAGGCAGGCGAACGGCACCTGTCACCTGGTCAGAATAAAACAAGGGAAATGAATTGCTTCTCCTAATATTTAAAGCTCCATAAATTATATCAGACTTTAAATGCATGTTGTAGGAAACTTAAAGCTACAAGTTGTGATGGAATGCTGGGTATGTGTTTGATGATAGAGGTATTGAAGTGAAAAACATCCAGGATTTATTTTTATTTTTTCAATCAAAATTAATGACAAGTAATCGCCGTTGTTGGCGATCATCCTTACTAGCTCTCTTTCATCCCCGGCAGTGGTAGATTTACTGCCATATCAAAGGCCAGTCCTTCTCACACCGTGTCTATGTGGTGTCATGTACAGCGACCTTTCTCCATCATCCCCAGCATTGATAGACTTACTGCCATATCAAAGGCCAGTCCTTCTCATACCATGTCTATGTGGTGTGGTGTGCAGCCACCTTCCTCCTTCATCCCCAGCAGTGGTAGATTCACTGCTATATCAAAGGCTAATCCTTCTCATACCATGTCTATGTGGTCTGGGAAGTAAAATAACTCTCATCTCGGTAAATGTGTAGGGGTGAAATTTTCACATAAATTCATTACATAGATTTGATCACCACCCTTGTGGTGTAAATGCAGCCTGGGAAAGTCCGGTAAAGACCTGTAATGGTTGACAAAAAAGGTTACCCACATTCTCACATCTTTTATATTGAATCAATGATTACACACTTAGATCTTATGATCTATTCATAAAAAGGTACGAGTAACCATGGTGCATATATAATTGTAGAGTCAGCAAAAATCGAATAATCACCACCACCTCTGTGATTATCCGACTACCAAAAAAGGAAGCGGGAATTACAAAAAATTACTCCTGTAGGAGAAGGAACAATAAAAACTAACAAAAAAATAGGAATAAAAAAAGGATCCACAGTCGCAGCTGGCGTCGTGGCGTCAATAAATTGACCATTTATCATGGAGAGTAGCTTCTTTTTAACATGCGCCGGGTTTTATTCATTGTCTGGTGATTATGTGTCCTCCATTAAATGACTCTAAAACTGGCTGCACGACATGTTAACCTCTTATTATCCTGAAGGCGTTGGTCATAAATTGTCGCACTTGTTAAATCCTTTGCAAATCTAATACAACACGTGTTTCCTTTTTCCGGTTCGTCAAGGTTCATGTTCCAGTTGTTAGCCTTAAGTTGAATTCACACGGTGGGATTCGTGCACCTCACAGGGTTCAAAATCTCATGCGATTCTGTTCCTTTTTGGCTGGAATTCACACGGTGGGATTCATGTACCTCACAGGGTTCAAAATCTCATCAGATTCTGTTCGTTTGTAGGGGGAAACATATCTCAGAGAAATTGAACCCTACAATTTAAACAAAGTGTTGTGTTGTGTTGTGTTCAAGTACAGAATCTCAGCAGGATTTGTCTCAGAAAAACACCCTGTGAGGTACATGAACCTCAGCAGGATTTGTCTCAGACAAACACCCTGTGAGGTACATGAATCTCAGCAGGATTTGTCTCAGACACACCCCCTGTGAGGTACATGGATCTCAGCAGGATTTGTCTCAGACAAACACCCTGTGAGGTACATGAATCTCAGCAGGATTTGTCTCAGACAAACACCCTGTGAGGTACATGAACCTCAGCAGGATTTGTCTCAAACACCCTGTGAGGTACATGAATCTCAGCAGGATTTGTCTCAGACAAACACCCTGTGAGGTACATGAATCTCAGCAGGATTTGTCTCAGACACACACCCTGTGAAGTACATGAACCTCAGCAGGATTTGTCTCAGACAAACACCCTGTGAGGTACATGAATCCCATCAGGATTAGTCTCAGACAAACATCCTGTGAGGTACATGAACCTCATCAGGATTTGTCTCAGACAAACACCCTGTGAGGTACATGAACCTCAGCAGGATTTGTCTGAGACAAACACCCTGTGAGGTACATGAATCTCATCAGGATTAGTCTCAGACACACACCCTGTGAGGTACATGAATCTCATCGTGTGAATCCCGCTTTAGGTTTATATTACCTATAAGAGTGTTGAATGCAAGGAGATAGGAGTTGGGTACCAAAGAAGAGGGGCCTGAGAGAGAATAACTCACTGCAGCGTGACGAGTGTCTCGATTGTTTAAAGACCGTGAAATAGATAGATAACGAGCAACTGCATCGAGATCCGTATCCACATAAAATATGCCATGAGTTTTTGTTGCAGAGTAATCACAAGAGGCAAAGCCGACTGGTATCACGTAGCAAACCAAAATGAATTGCATATTCTCAGTGGCTATGGTTCAAGTGCGGTTCAGATTTGATCTCATCCCTCTCACTGGCTGATTGGTAAATATGTGTGACATCATCCCCCATTGGGTATTTCTTTATAATACTCCATGAGCGTTGAGTACCAGTTCACTGTGCACTATCTATGCTCGCTCACCCAGTGATAATTCATATCATCTCATATCAGGCTTCCAGGATATATGACACAAATTTGGACTCATTCACACCACTAAGTCTAATTGAAAAAATTAAACTACCCAAACAAAAAACAAAAAAAATAAAAAAAGATTCATACCACTAAACAGTGGTTCAAACCTCCCCACATACTACAGCCCCATCCCATGACCAAAGCCAAGGGTTTTCCATGTTTTCTTAGTCTCTCAGTAAATTGCACTTGGAAAATATTTCCTCTTTTCATCATGACCCCAACTGACATCCCTTGACACACAAACTGCCAACAGCTCTGCTACTGGGCGATATTTGTTAGATGGAACATTTGGTGTTCAGAAGCAGCTAAACTGTCCTTTAAGGGCTGGTTCCACCTTTGCCACATTATATTGTGGTATGTCTATTTATATCTTACAGTATCGTGATATGTTTTACCTCCTTTGCCGCGATACATCTGTGCGTATATCTTTATCCTCCACCACCACAACGCCTCACGATCTATTGCCAGACATACCGTGGCATTCTGCAATCTATCGCGAGAAGAATTGTGCTGGTGCTTAATTGTACCAATGCTTCCCAGCAAAAATGCACGTGATTACTCAAAACCTGGCAAGACTTAACAAGTCAACCAATTTGTGACATATCTTGCTTTATCTCACCCCTGGTATTTTTCCTCCATAGACTTAACATTGGGAACTCGTATCTAACGCCCATTAGATATTTAGGAAAAACATCCAATGGGGGATTATGTCACAAATGATAGTCCATTAGTCAATGTGAAGGGTGAGATAAATTCTGAAACCCATTCAAGTTTAGGGTCAGAGCTCGATACCATCTCATTTGAATCACTACGTCTTCACCTTGTGAATTACTACACGATTCAAACTCGATGGGATACGAGCTCAGACCCTAAACTTTCATGGGTTTCCTCTATAATATCTTTTGTGCTGGTGGAAGAGCACTGTATTACCCTCCTCCCCTTTCTTGCTCATATCGATGCCCTTGACAACTATTTCATCAAACGACATTATAGAATTGAATCTTTTAATGATTAAATGAGAAAATAAACACATTTCTGAATTACAGAATATCAATCCGCAATTCAATTTCGCCGGCCATATTTGCTCGCCGTGAAAGCCCCAGACTATGAAGGACCGGAGAGACCGGATATTTCTGTCGTCTGCCCAAGGAACCAATCTCAATGGCCCAGACCCTTGAAGCAGCCAATCAGCGACGACGTAACATTCTTGTCGGCGTCGTCTGGGAAAGCCTGCCAATCAGAGGAAGGCTTGCTGAAAGCGTCGCGGATGCTCTTGGGAGCGTTGAGTGGTTTGACTCTAAACAAACACTACAGAAAACCCCCTCCCCTCTGATAGAGGGGGCCATCATGGGGAACCCTGGAGAGAAGGACAAAATGGGTCCCAGGAGAGATGGAGGGGAAACAGGAGGAATGCTACTTGGGAACATACAATGATGAGGTATATGTTGGCTAAAAATATCTCTGTCTGAGCACATAGATGCCGTAATTCACAGTTTACTTCGCCGGCTTCGGCTGTGGTCCCTAGAGATACAGAATGAAGCTGTGGCGTTCCCACATGCAGCCTCTAGCAGGATGTACAACAATTTACTCATGAGCAAATTCTTAATGAGCAATAGGACAGCATGAAATTCAAGGACAGACTAGGAGGAAACAAAACCATCATTTGTTGTATGTATTACCAATCTTCTCGAATAAATGAAACCTCGGAATTGCTATATAAAAGGGTATATAAAATATATGTACGAAAGGGGACTATCTTTTCGCCCTATAGGGACCATTTTCCTTTATTATACATCGTATAAAAAGCCCCCATTGAAAATGTATGGGGACTCAGTAAACCACGACCCATTATATAAAACCTGTCAGATACCATAACCGTGGTATACTGATTCAAACCTGTGGTATACGGCCTCGAAACCATGGTATACGGGGAAAATAGTCCCTTTTGCTATAGATCAAAAAAATAGTTCCTAGTGTTATACCCTTTAATATGGCAATTACTGGGTTTAATTTATTCGAAAAGATGGATAAGAAATGCAACAAACGATGATTTTGTGGACAGGCAGCTCTGTAAACCACTCGCGGTTGACGTCGCTAGCGCTCGTGTATTACTACGCGTCAACCTCTCGTGGTTTACGGTCACCTGTCCACAAAACCATCGATTATTATCTATGTATACAATGGTCTTGGGGCCGTTTGCAACGAATTGGAATCCATAATAAATGGGTAATGGTATCTGAAAGTTCTTTTTACAATGGGTAGTGGTTTACTGAGCCCCCATACACTTTCATAGATGGATGATAAAAGGTGACCGGTGGTAGGATATGGAAATCAAGACTTGACACCATCTTCTTGAAGCACGTTGAATATAAATAACATATATTGCCTTGTAGGGCCGTCCTCCATAAAGACTGATGAGTTTAGGTAACGGGAATGCAACAAAGACTACGATAAGATCAATCTTTTATCGTTCTTAACCATTTAGCAACAATATGATGTCTTGAGGGATTTGCAGGCATAGTATGCTGTAATGCCTAGAGTCATTCCCGGGTGTCGTACGCTATGATGCCTTGAGGCATCATTTCCGAAAATTAAGTAATTTCTTTTTTTTAAATGAAATAATGCAAATATTTTGCTAATATTTTCCCAACCTATGTTAAGCTAAATCATTGCTTATATTATTACCTTCATAATATGTACCATCCTAATTATTTTGGATCATCATGTAGGTGTGATATAATGACGTCACTGTGGATATTGTGAAAAGTGCCAGTGTATTACAGGGGTGAGAATGGCACTGCAGCGGTGTACCTCAAGGTGTGTATTTGGTGCTATGTAGTGTAGTGAGAGGGTTAAATTAAAAAAAACAAACTCCCAGGGAATAGCAGCATTTTCCACGCCAGGGGTCGTTGCTCCAGGTTTTGCGGATCACAGAATAGCGATCCTAGGTCGACAGCGTTGCTACAGATTTTTTGCGGATCGCATTATAATTAAGTCGCCATCTATATCCAATTAAAAACCTAATGAACCTTTAACCTATGACACTGAAAATGCGGTGTTGTAAAAGATAGCGATACAAAATGAAAATAACGATACTACACGCTACGATCCAATATCATTGGTGCACCGCTTTTCCCACATTTCTAGGAGCAACGACCCCCAGTTATAAAGAGTTGAGTGCACGAAGCCCGTTTTCACTGCGGTGAGAATGAAATCCAGCAGTTAACGGATCAACCCTGCGGCCAGTCCTGCCCAGAGGACGGTCTAACAGTGCAGCTCATGGGACGCAATTACACATAATGAACGAAACCACTGAGGCGTGACGGCCCTGGAAACCACCCCGCGAAGCCACATGAGAAGCCATGCTGGAAGCCATGCCGGAAGCCATCTGTTTACGAGGAGGCCCGGCTGGTTTAGTACGGTCCCCCATGACATTACACCATTTAGGAAGTCAGGCTCTGCCGCAGTCTCCATATACCACAGCATCCAAACTCCATACTCCATAATTGAGATCCAAATTGCAAATATTAGTTAATAAAGCCATGAGAGTTGTAATTGGAGTAAACAAGGCCAGGGACATGCACAGGGAAAAACTTTACGAATTATGCAAAATGAGAACATTAAATATAAGAAGAGCTACACATTTGATATACCAAATTCGTTGGTGGGCAGAAGATATAAAAAACATTTACGAGGCTCCAGAAAAAAAGAACCAGATCAGATGAAAAAATCTAACTAAAGGTGCCCCGTGTTAGAACAGAAAGATTTCGGCACTCCCCCCTGAATATAGGGAGAACATATTGGGATAAGCTGCCTCGAGATTTGCAAAATATACCATCAGGAGAACATTTCAAAATGAAATTGAAGGAAATATTACAAGTTATAAATTATCAAGACTCGATGTGAAATACCATTTTGCTGACTGCTGAATGAATGAGTTGTCTTGTCTGTTTTTTGTCTGTTATGTCTTCTATGTGACACCGTTATGGAAGATCGCCAACCTGTATGGGCGAATAACGTCGTCGTTAATTTTGTTTTCTGAATAAAAAAACTAACAAAAATACTCCACATCATCCCATCTACACCCACCACACATCACACCATCCCATCTCCACGCCTCTTTTCCCTTATGCCCCAGTCACACTTCAACTTCGATGTTCTTTAACACATTTTCAAATCTATAAATACGTCGTAAAACGCCGCAAAATGCGGAGATACGTAAACGAAAGTCGGAATGCGTAAACAAACGTACAAGTAAATGAACGCGGTAAAATGCCACAATACATACAGAAGTGTAGATAAACGTTGAGAAACATTGAGAAACATGCTTTATTATCCATCGCATACAAAGCCCCCATTGAAAATGTATCCAGGGGGACTCAGTAAACCACCACCCATTGTATAAAACCTGTCAGATACCATAACTGTGGTGGTATACGGCCTCAAGACCATGGTATACGGGGAAAATAGTCCCTTTTGCTATAGAGCAAAGAAATAGTCCCTATTGCTATACCCTTTAATATGGCAATTACTGGGTTTAATTCATTCGAAATAATGGATAATAAATACAACAAACGATGATTATGTGGATAGGCGGCTCTGTAAACCACTCGAGGTTGACGTCGTAATACACTCGCTAGCGCTCGTGTATTACTACGCGTCAACTTCTCGTGGTTTACGGCCGCCTGTCCACAAAACCATCGATTATTGTCTATATAAACGTTACAGCAAGGCAAACAGATACGTTCCCAATCCTATACATGGTGCTAACAGTCTGAAATACGTAGTAAAGACGCCAGAATTTATGCCAGTGTGACTGGATTGCTTACTAAAATTTAAAAGCGTTGTATTCGCATCCTTTCAAATACGTAGATGAAACGCCAAAATTTACGCCAGTGTGACTGGGCCATTACCCAGCTCAGGCAGCAAATACATTGACGGTCGTTCAACTATTGATTGCTTTAGTTCCCCACACCACCTCTAGGGGCGGGCTAGTTGGCTCCGTGGTGCCAATCTCCCCCTGGTGGTGGGTATTACTGTGAATGGGGTCACGTGATCGCTGGCAGGGCTATTGCATTCTGAGAGTGTTGTTTTTTGAATTCTGCTTACGGTATACTTCTAGGTTTCCATTGACTAATGAGGGATTGGTGAATGATTGACACCTACTGCGCCCAGTCACAAAACGGTTTTGGAAAAAGGGAAAATTGACCTTGTAAAGATTTTCTCTGTCGTCATTGGATTGATATTCCTTATCACGTTATTCCATGAAGTCGTTCATCCCTAGGCATAACTCTACTAATGCTGGTTTGAAATGATACCTGAGGTTTAATTGGTAAATAGGAAAATGATAGGGAAATCTTTACAAACTGGGATTCGCATGGAGAGACTCGTGTTTCTCCAGCAGGGTTTGTCTGAGACAATTTTCCTGGGATTATTTGCCGGTCCATAGTCTCCTCATGTGACACCCCCAGGTCTTTATTCCCTAAGACTGAGGGGGAGCAGGGAAAATCGTCGGCGTTAATTTCCCCAGCCAAGGTACATAGTCTAAAGCAATTGGGATTTTAAGCGGGAGTCACACGGTAGGATTCAAGTACCTCACCAGGTGTTTGTCTGAGACATGAGAACATGAGTCTCTCCGTGAATCAAGAAGTTTCTCAAGAAGAATATTTCGAATTCAATTTGGTTATGAAAGCAGCTTGTTTAAGTGAAAATCGCCGTGGAAATCTGCTATATGTCGGCATTCAACTCCTAGTATCATAGCTCTCAATAGGCATGTCTTAGGTACTTTACGGAACGTAGATTTTGTGAGGTAAATGTTGATAATAATGCTGATGATATCAGCAGTAGAGACATATGACCAACTCAATTATACCTAAAGTAATCAACATGAAAGGAAAAGAAATGAATGCGGGCTTCTTCTTTTTTTTTCTTTTTTTTTTAATCAGACACTAGCGACTTCGTCGATTCATATTTAGCTACTACCTAACCCCTCCCCCCTATAATTTCTAACTGCCGTTGGGCTTCCAAGCAGGTGAACGGGAAACTATCGTAAACTCGTGGTTATCATTTCATATGACACAGGTGCTTGAGGTGATTATCGGCAATCAGAACTCTATGGATTGACACCCACGAAAGGGTGAGATCTCATTGCATTCTCTCAAGGAAAGGAGACAGGGAAACTACACTTCCAAATTCTGTTTTCAGTACAGCTAGAAACAAATCATAAGAATAGAAGTACATCTGTGTAGAGAGAAAAAAAAATAGCAGGGTTCTGTTAAGTACTGTACGAGAACCTCACTCTCGGGGCTCTTCAGTCTCCATGCCTAGGTCTGGTTCACTCAGTCTTTATGTGCGGGAGACACTTCAAGCGGATCCTCCCAGAATCATAGTTTTTTTAGATATAGTAGGTAAACATCATTCTGTTGTGCCAGTGAGTGGAGGAAACAACTTGGCCTTTTGGCAACATGGTATTCTCTTCATAAGTCGGCATGTTATGCTAGTTGGAATAATGAGGTGAGATGGCAGTTATCTTCCCTCTAGGAATGTCAAGGCCAAATACAATCTTACAGCAATTGTTTTAAAGGCTCGCTTAAAGGAAGCCACCGACTATGCTTTCTGAATGTCGGCATCAAGAATTTCCCTCTGTAGTGTGTTTCTCTATATAAAGGTGATGGTTTGTGTTTAATGTACACGTAGCACTATGTGCGGCAACTGTGCATTGTTTGTAACCTGGTCTGCTGTGGTGGACAGTAATTACCAATCTGTTCATCCTCTTGGTCGCCTTGCCTC
Organism: Alentia gelatinosa; assembly: GCA_950022655.1. Lineage (NCBI taxonomy): Eukaryota > Metazoa > Annelida > Polychaeta > Phyllodocida > Polynoidae > Alentia > Alentia gelatinosa. The sequence continues at coordinate 88,775,110 of OX465582.1, forward strand.
CGTTTGGTGCAGACCGGATATGCTTGCACGCAAGCATAACTAAAGTGACTGGTTAGGCAGGTAGCTCAGTGGTAAAGAGCAATGGGCTTGTAAACCCAAGGTCATCGGACTTTGTTGATTCAAGTTCCACTGCAGCCACTGTTTCCCATCACCCCCATCAGTGGTAGATTTACTGCTATATCAAAGGCCAATCCTTCTCATACCATGTCTATGTGGTGTGGGATGTAAAATAACTCTCACCTCGGTAAATGTGTAGGGGTGAGATTTTTGCCTACATTCATCTCATAGATTTGGTAAAACCCAAAGTACGTCTAATTGAACATATTGGACTTTAAATTACCCAAACAATCAGACAAAACAAGTTTGTAACCGTAAACTACCGACCTTATAATACCTATTTTATATTTATATTTTGTACATATCAAATATATATGTGAACAACATTATAGAAATCATGTATCATGAGTTCACACCAGTTCCAAATGCACCCACATGGTGGCATGGTGGTCAGTGTGGCCACAGGCAGTCATTGGTCAGTTGGTACTGTATTCTGATTGGTCAGTTAGTGAGCCAATCATTACGCAGTAGGGCCAGGTTTACTGTTTGTACCACCACCTCCTATCTGTATATAAATGGATGATTTATATGTGATTAAAAAAAATCTGTTCTAGACCTTGTAACTACACCTCAAACATTCTAGTTGATTTATTAAGGTTCTGAACCAGGCTATTTATAACCTCAGGACTTTACACATGTTTGTACAGGTACTAGACCATTGTAACAAGTCTTATCACTACTTGAATAAAAGAAAATTAGAAAATATATGAGTAGAAGCTGAAAAGGCGGTGAGTCGGGCGCAGGTGATGTACACGATCTACTGGTGCATATATAACTGTGTGCTGGGCAAAGAAAAGATCTGCATGTAAATATTGCAGTTCCGTCAGACCAAATATAGAGATACGTTTGGTGCAAACTTAACCGTATGTGATGTGATGTCTCTCTTCAACCTTTCTGTGAGTGTATTGGGGAGATGTCATTCTCTCAGTGAAGATGTATAGAGAGATGTAGAGACAGCAAGGCAATGTATACGCCTCTTTTGAGTCAACAGAAAGTGAAAGTAGAGGTGCAGTCCATAGTGTCAGAATAGGGAGTGGGGGTGTGGATGAGGCGGGAGGTATTAGAATCCCTGCTTTGACATTCTTTTTATCATCTTCAGGATATTCGTGACACTCTTCCTTTGTCAAGTCAGCTAAAGGAGAAAAGTCAATTTTTCAACATCGATATCGACACACATCAAATATATAATATTTAGAATGCAGAAAATATAACTCGCTGACGATTGTGTATTACTACGCATCAACCTCTCGTCGTTTACGGTCGCCTGTCCAAAAAAACATCGATTATTGTTTATTTATAAGATGACTGTGATATGCGGTGCGGTTTTTGCTGCCTTTATATGATAACTGTAATATACAGTGCCTCTTTTGCTGACCGTTTATTATCCATTGTTTACAAACAAGTACGGAGACAGTCAGCCTGTTTCTCTATTATTATATACCTTAAAATATCCATTTTTTAAAAACTTTTCTTCTGTAATATAGAGAAACTGTACTGTTTCCGTACGGATAAAATACGCGGTAAAATCGCCGATTTTAGCAAGTATTTTATCCGTACGGAGACAGTCAGCCTGTTTCTCTATTATTATATACCTTAAAATATCTATTTTTTAAACTTTTCTTCTGAGGGAGTTTTTGGATTTCACCGCATTCATACCCCGTACGTCACCTGGGTGTTTTACATATATAAATACGACATGGGTAGGAGCGGGCCGTATGTGTAGGATATACTACCGCAGGAATATAATAGCATATGGCACAATGGTTGCTGCCCGTTTATATGATAACTGTAATATACGGCATTGTATCGGTCGATGTTTGGTGCGGCATAGTCTCCTGTGGACAACACACAACCTCCGGGAATAGATGCTCACCAACTCACTCCACCACCAGCCACTTTAAAAAAAGAGCCCTGTCAGCAAGATTGCTTCACTCCGCCATTTACCCCCCCCAGGAGTCTGGTAATATGTGAGGGGTATTGTTAATGAAGTAAACTCCATTGACTTTGCCGAGCAAGAAAACACTGGGTACTTTATGCTCGCTCTGTCGGTGCAATGAGTACCCCGAGCAGCTCACATGTGCTCCTTGTGGAGCGGCTCTGAGTGGCTGCGCAGTGTGGTTACATTAACGCAGCTGCGGCAGACTGCTGGGAGAGGACTGGAGTGCCGTCCTGTGATGAGCTGCGATTCAAGGCTTAAGTGGGAAACACACTGCACGATTTCGTTCAGAGTGATTAACTCCCTTAATCGTAGGCTAGTCTTAACGTGTCTCAGGCGAATTTGCGCAGGGCACAGCGGGATTTATGGATGGGGGTGGTGGTCATGAGTGGGAGTTAATCGTAAAGTGGGAAACACTACGATTTCGTTCCCACCAATTAACTCCATTAATCGTAAGCTAGTTTTAATGTATCTCAGGCGAATTTGCGCAGGGCGTCGACCATCACAGAGGGATTTATGGATGGGGGTGGTGGCCTTAGTGGGAAATAATCCAAAGCAAATTCAGTCCACACTGGGTGATTGACTTACAATTTTATCAGAGATTTGAGGCTACCGATAAAGAGACAAGTACCGTATCCTAGTCTCCGGGTGCCTAATCAGTGAGCAGAAGTCAGTTTGTGTGCGTCAGGGCCATTTCTCCTCACCCAGCGACTAATTATGAGCCAATATCGGTAGGCACCACGGCGGTAATTCCTAAACTCTGTTGTTGCCGATAATGGGAAGGAACAGGTTCCTTAATTTATCGGTCCCGATTTCCGAACCTTGGACTGCAATTCATCGGCGACAAAGGTACATGTCCAAGGGGGGTATTTCAAAATCCTAGGCAAAGTTATGGAAGGAGGTGCCACACTGACTGATTCAATTTCTAACCCTCGCCTGGGTTTACAATTGTTCTTTTGTCACTAAGAAAGGAAAATTCATGATCCGAAATCGTACAGTGTGTTATGGCCTTTACATAACCACACACTCCCTCCACCCCTTAATAGGCTGTCATAGGCTGTTGTGACTTGGGGCGTTAAAGATGATTTTATGCAATTAGAAGGTAACATTGGATACTCGACCTGCGGCAAATCAGTCCGCATAAGGTGTCCCTGGAGAAAATATATACATCAGGATTTCACTTTCCTAGGGTCTGTTTTCTGTATTGAATACCTTAAAACATAAGATGTAAGCACTCATACTTGTAATACTATCCAACTGTTTACTTTCTCCTATAATTGCTATTGTCTCATGGATTACATTGTTCTGTGGTACTGGCTTGTACAGTACATCATTGAATAATGCGTATACTAGCATTAAAAAGTTGATTTTCTTCTATCTGGATATGGTATCTTCAGTTACACAGTAACATGATAATGTAAAAAGGTTTACATCATTATCATGCATACTCGGGGAAAATGAGGACATATTGGCCCACCAAGAAAACAAGCAGCCGTGACCTTGTTTATCCAATTTTACCGGAATATTGTCACCTATATCAGGAATGGGATATTATAAGTTGGATTGACACGATCAGATTGACGTACCTCACAGGGCGGTTTTTTTCTGTACTCGAACACAATCTCCTCGTCTGAATTGTAGGGTTCCATTTCCCTGAGACACATTTTCCCACCTGCAATTGTTGACGACATTTACCCCTAAAAAGGAACAGAATCATATGAGATTTTGAACCCTGTATTTCACACCTTTCAACTAGTCTCAGAATTCTCCTTTGGTACAAAATTTTCATGGCAAAGTGCTTTTACCAGCGTTAAAGAAAAACGGCGAATTTGAATAACATGGAAGGACATACCAGGTACATAGCCTTAGACATAGTCTAAGTGAACACTCAACCTGGGACTCAATACCGTTGAGGTGAAAAACATATGACCTTGCTTGCTTGCCTCCTATTGGCTAGGTTAGGTTCTAAGTCGGCGAGTCAGCAGTATGTACATTTGTCTCACCAAAATGCCCTTGTAAATTTCAAACATGTTTAAAATAACAATCTCATGGGATTCTGTACCTGGTTTGGGGTACAAGTCGCCGATAATTGCAGGGAGAGAAACTTGGCTCAGGGAAATGGAACTCTTGAATTCAGTTGAAGTGATTGTGTTTAAGTAGAGAATCTTAGCAGAATTTGTCTCAGACAAACATCCCATGAGGTACGTGAATCTCAACGTGTGAATTCTACTTTATATGACCCATCTAAATTTGGATGTACACACTCCTTGGTTTCCTCACAAGATTCGATATTATTTCAGTGTGATATGTCCTCCTACATGTAAAGGGCAGATAGGTAATGTTCCCTGGGCGCATAGTTTTGCCTCCGAGTAGGTGTTCTCCACTTGCTGGAGGTGAAAAAGTAGTTGTTCTTAACTACTGAAGGTGCTATAGTAAGTGAGTGATAAAAGGCCACTGTCAAAATTCTAGCCTTCTTACACTTATGTATAGAGCCTCTCATGTGAAAACTAACATGTTCTGGGTTTCAGCGTCATCTTAAATTGAGATTGGTTTAGAGAGACAAATGAGGCATTGTGAAACTTTAAAAGTCAGTTGAATTTCGTACCAACAAAGAGCCACAGTACAGGAATTGTCCATCAAATGGTGCCACCATACTATCAGCTACCTGGTGGCTGCTTCATGGACTACTAATAGCTCTGTACCTCTACATTTATACTTATTCTCTTCGCACACAGTAAATTGGCCGCCACATAAAAGTTTCCATGAGAGAAAACAGAACAGATCGTCACCACATGGTGGTTTGTTGAGACAATTATCTAAATAGATTGGCTTCAGCGGAGATTATTTTTATCATAACCATCAACTAAAAGTCTTGTCACCAAAAAAACATAATTTTTTCAACATATAGACAATAATCGATTTTGGACAGGCGGCCGTAAACCACGAGAGGTTGACGCCCAGTAATACACGAGCGCTAGCCAAACCATCGTTTGTTGCATTTATTTCTTTTCAAATAGATTAAACCCAGTAATTGCCATATTAACAATGTGTAACAATAGGGACTATATGGTCTATAGCACAAAGAGACTATTTGTCCCGTATACCATGGTTTTGAAGGCTGTATACCACAGATATGAACCCGTATACCACAGTTATGGTATCTGACAGGTTTATACAATGGGTCGTGGTTCACTGAGTCCCATACATTTTCGATGTGGACTTTGTATAACATGGATAATGAAGCATGATATAAAAACAAGACTTGCGTGTCTTTCCTATATATATATATATATATATCACCTGAAAGCCACTACCACTCTGTATGTCACCAGATACATCAGATATGTTAATAGTTGGAAGCATTGGAATATAGATTGAATTCTATGTATCAATAATGGAAATAAATGCCGCTTAAACAAAAAAACTACAAAAAAACTAAAAGGTTCTGTCACCAAAAAACATATCTTTCTCAATATAGCATGATATAACAATAAGACTTGCGTGTATTTCCTGTACATATACATCACCTGGAAGCTACTACCGCTCTGTATGTCAAATACACCAGATATGATATTAGTGGGAAGCATGGGAATACTAATGACAGTATAGATTGAATCCTATGTGTCAATAATGGAAATAAACAACCAAAAAACGAACTAAAAGGTGCTGTCGGGCCCGGCCCTGTGCCCCACCCCTCCCAGACCCCTCCCCGCCCCCGCCACACTCTAAGCCCCCCTGATGCTGATGACCGGGTGAGACTTTGATCTCAAAGCCCGTGGATGATTGGGCCCGGATTTAGTGGACCAGACGTCCCATGACCACCGCACATTACTGTGACGTCCTCCACCAGCAGCAAAGATAACCACAAGCGGAGGAGCTGGTGAGATTTTTTTTTTTTTAAAGCCCAGGATTCAGGTCTGGGAAACCTTTCCGGATTAGGTCAACTTTGATGGTCTGGACATTTGATTTGCATGTCTGGCAGTCTCGTTGAAACTTATTCCGTATGAGTCTTAGCACAGAAATGGTACTTTTATCACTGTGGCATCTACCTCTTGTTGGTTTGATGTAAAATATCTCATGCTACATTGTTAGGTAACAAGGAAAAGCAGGGAAGAATTCCTGAAAAAGCAACATCACTGCACAGTGTGTTCCACTACACTGGCAAGAAAGAAATTCTTGGATTCCTTAAGGAGACCAAGATTTTTGAAAAGTTATAGAAACCAGTACAAAGTCTGGTCCTTACAGGCAAAAGACCCTACACTTCAGTTAGGGCCTACTTAGAGAAGTATTAACCATAGCAGTCTGATAACAGTTAATTATGATAATCGGACGTTAATTCAACTAAATCAAGCCACTATGGCGCCCAGCACACAGTATTCCCGCTAGGTAGCATCATTGAGATTATAGGATTCTTTGGGTTTGCATTGATGTACGTGTTTAGCACAGGAGGCAGGCCAATGGATTCTCAAAGCTCTAAGCCTAGTGCGTTAAGAATTCTGCTCCCATAGAGCGTAGTGAGAACCTTGTACAGAATACCACTTAGAGAGTGTGAGATCTTATGAGAGGATTGCACCAACATCTGACTACTGAATACTCTCCGTCATAATCCAGGACCCCATCACGATTTCCGGATGTCTCGGTCCCTTTGGCATCTCGGACCCCCTACGGCACCTCGGACCCATCGGCACCTCGGCCCCCCGCTTTCACAGCTTTCACGCCTTCATGCGCAAAAACGGGAAATGTATTCCAATGTGATTACTTACCCAAAATAGGGATTCCCAATGACACAAGCTTTGCTGTATTATATTATTTGTCTATTATCCACAATAAAGAATCTTACAAAAAAAGCATATCTTACAAAACATGTGTGATAACCCTATCCCAAACCTTAACCCTAACGCTTTCCCTAACCCTAACCCTTTCCCTAACACTATCCCAAACCTTAACCCTATCCCTATCCCTATCCCTAACCCTAACCCTTTCCCTAACCCTATCCCAAACCTTAACCCTAACCCTATCCCTAACCCTAACCCTAACCCTATCCCAAACCATAACCCTATCCTATCCCTAACCCTAACCCTATCCCTAAGCCTATCGCAAACCTTATCCCTAACCCTAACCCTTTCCCTAACATGAACCCTATCCTTAACCCGCGAAAGCGTGAGTGCAGAACGCGGCCGCGAGGGGGCCGAGATGACCGCACAAAAAGGGGTCCGAGATGCCGATGGAGCCGAGATGACCGTCACCATGCCGGTATTTAAGTAGGGGGCCGGTGTGTACGTGCTAAGTGGGGGTCACTGTAAGCTTATTGCAGGCAAAGCCCGCCCGCGTTTGCGCCCCGCCCATTTGCGTGTCCCACTGTTTGCGCGAAATGGCGGACAGGGCAAGAGGCCAATGAGTCTCCTCCCATAATCCGATTTGACCGACATGAGTGGTGCCTAGCGGCGGAGTGTGGCACTAGGCCCGACGAGGTCTGCAAATTGGGGTCATACATAAGGGGCCCTCCCATTGGTGGATACGACCGGCCAATATTCGAATCATTTTGGAGCTTTTTTTTCTTATTTTGTCAATTTAGGGAAGAAGGTTAAGATGTTAAAGGAGAATCGTCTCAAAGGTAAGCCAACGGAGATCATGTGTTCCTGCTATGAAATATTGAAATATGTGAAATGGTGAAATGTTTTTACATTTCCATATGGGTACTCCAAAGCTGTAGTGATATGAATTCCTCCTTTTGGTTATGATGGAAAACGTAAACTTCATAGGATGCCATCAAACCTAAGCTATTATCCTCCCCTTCATATTATTCACCCTCGACTTAAAATTGTGTGACTGTATGTCTGCTGGGGTGGACAACAATTACCAATCTGTTCACCCTCTTGGTGGCCTCGCCTCCTCGTGATGCAGACCGGATATGCTTGCACCAAGCATAACTAAAGCGACCAGGGTGGGGAGTTAGCTCAGTAGTAATTATATAGAACGTCCTGACCATGCTGTACGATTCACAGATCGAGATGGTAATTTACGGTTTGTACGGACCGAGGCATTTATGTCGAGTTACGTTCAAACAGTAAATTATCATCGAGTTCTGTGACTTGTACAAGCATGATTGGACGTTATATATTTACTTTATACCCGAAATTAAAAAAAATATCAATTTCATTTGGCTTAACAACCAATTTTTTCATAAACGTGTATGGCAAGGTGGTCCGTATTTTAGTGTACGGACTGGCGGTCCGTACAGTATTTTTACGTCATTTTCCGAAACGGTGCGTATTTACAGTATATATGGCATGGGTATATAGTAATGAGCACAGAAACTTTTTTTTAAATCCTGTCGTAGAATATTAGACTTCTGTATAGAAACCCCGGGAATCGTAATGAATAAATGAAATACATTCAGTCTGCTGAAGTGTGTTTCAGTGTCTGAGGCTGTTTATCAGATTTCAGTATAATAGCGTTATAAACGTGTATGAGATAGAGATTGGATGCGACATACCTCACAGTGCGTCGTAGATGCGGCATCTCCAACATGACAACACAGATAAAGCTACTGTCCCCTGACAGGCAGGATCGTGATGCCTCTGTGTGACTGGTTCCTCAATGAACTAATCTAAACAGCAAAATGAAGGATGATTTCTCACGCCTGTGAACAGTGAGAAAATATACAGGAAGAAATGTTCTGATAGACAAAGGTGAAACTTGGTTTGGTTTGTTTGTTTGGTTTTATTTAACGTCCAGTCAACCAATATCGGTCCTTACTAGACTTTCTTAAAGTTCTTTTACACCACGAGGGTGGTGATCGAATCTTTGAGATGAATTTAGGTAGAAATCTCACCCCTACACATTTACCGAGGTGAGAGGTCTTTTACTTCCCACATAACATAGACATAGTATGAGATGGAAACGGCTTCGATAGGTGATACTTGTGGATTGAATACTTTTATAATGAGATGTGGGACTTTGTAGTTTATCCCACCTCTCATATAAATCTCCATAGACTTGACATGGTGTGACTGTATGCCACGGTTATGCAATAAAATAATTATTTTTCTCTGGTGATATATCCAATTAAAAACATGTAACAGGGTAGGATAAAAGCTAAACGTCACTCAATTTCATATAATTGTTTACATGGCGTTCGTTGTCTTCTGTTACAGATATCACGAAGCGGAGCTGAGTGATATCATTCCGCAAAGACAACTCATGTCATATAAAGAATTAAATGAAATTTCGAGATGTTTCTTGATATTATTTGGACCATGCTCTTCATGTACTTCTACACATATACATCACAGAGTAGATTTGATTCCGTTCATGTCGCATTTGATAATGTATTTTTTCTAAAATATTCACATCATGTCATAAACAAAAATGTTAACACTCTTCCATCATATACCTGTGCATATTGTTCTTATACTTATTGACCTCTGCTCCCTGTATCCTACCCCTAATATAAAATCCCATAGGCTTAACATTGGGTTTCCGTATGCCACGCTGACTGGCATACGGATTTTTATATGCCACTAGTTGCATACTGCATTGTTATCACGTAATATTCCAAAATCGAGGAGATAGGGTAGGATAAAATCAAAACCTGATTCGTTTTAATCTTGGCGCCTACGTGAATTGTAGGTTATGCCTTTAAACAACCCTCAACCGATGGCATCACGGCGGAGAGAGTGTCGCTGTTCCCACATGATGGCGGGCTCCATGAGCTGCTCACACTGGACTCTATGAGCTGCTCATGTTGGAGTCCTGCCACCTTGGACGAGGGCCACGTGCGAGAATCAAACATCAAAGCTGATGCCCACTTCAAAGCCGGCTGGAGGTACAACATCCACCCACATGCCTCACACTCCCCGCGGAGAGGGAGGGTGGATCCAAGTATTATCTACCTAATACAGGGTGTCCGTAGAAGACACATGGGGAGAGCATATGGACATACCCGGCCCATAGAGATATATCCTCCTAATACAAAGTGTCCATAGAAAACACATATGGATAGTGTATCTACATGTATATACCAAGAGCATACAGATATATCCACCTAATACAGAGTGTCCATAGAAAACACATAGGGAGTGTGTATCACCATACCCAGAGCATACAGATATATCCACCTAATAAAGGGTGTCCATAGAAAACACATCCGGAGTTTGTATCTCCATACTTGGAGCATACAGATATATCCACCTAATACAAAGTGTCCATAAAAAACACATAGGAAGTGTGTATCACCATACCCGGAGCATACAGATATATCCACCTAATACAAAGTGCCCATAGAAAACATATAGGGAGTTAGTATCTACATACCCATAGCATACGGATATGTTGTATGCTCCGGGTAGCAAAAGCCAGCGCATACTGGAAAGTAGTGCATCTGAAAAAATAGTGCGTAGTACCTAAATGAACTAATATCGTCACTTGTCGGGAAAAGGTGGAGAATAAATACAATATAGACTGGTTTCAGATAAACGCGGTTGTATACTACTCGAAGTTGCCTCTCCGCAATACCCTTGCATGCGCTCGGATATTACTACGCGTCAACTCCTCGGACTATACGGCAGCTCGTATCTGAATTAATGGAACCAGTGTTTCGGCGTGGGTATTACCTTCATCAATTTTACCATGATTTTGATCTGCATGGTCGTATTCTCCACGTAGTTGACGCGTTTTAATATCTGAGCGAATACGAGGATATTGCGTAGTGTCAACTACTAGCAGAATATGGCCATGTAGATCAAAATCATGGTCAAGTTGTATTTATTATCCACCATTCCAAATGTAATTAGCCATCAAAGGAAACACAAAGTAGCCGCGGATATTCACACGCACTACTTTACACCTGTAGGGACTTTTTCTCGTATTTTACTGAGTAGAATACAGCTTTCCGTATACTACTCAGTAGCGATCTGTAGGCTCCGTATGTTCAGTATGGTGACTCCGTATTAGGTGGATGATAAAGTCATCACTGTGACATGGATCCTGTGAAGGTGTCCTGTACAAGGGCACGTAATCCCATCACTTCTCATCTGCTGTCAGAAAGTGATCTCTTTCATGTCCACCTCAATCAGCTTCAGGCAGGTAGCGGGGAGGCAGGCGGCGGGGCAGTCGTGGGGCGGTCAAACACCAAGCCTTATCATCAAACATTAGCTTTGGTTGTTACAAAATGCCTCCTAAATATGGCTACCGTAAAAGTCCGCTTAAAAGCTGACCCCGGTTATAGGCCGAACTCTCCCCCCCCCCCCCCCCCCCACCTTCAGGAAAATGCAATAAGGCGATTCTGGGGGCATTTTAACTTTAGATTTTTTTAAGCCGCCTTTGGGGTCCTGTCACTCCCCAATCGCCCCCTACTCATACCTTTTTGTAAAATTTCGGTATAGAATATAAACGTTTTAATGAACTTTTGTACCAATATAGGAAACCACAATATAATACCCCACATTTGTATATCTCTGTTTTTGATAATTTGTTATGAATTCGTACTGATTTTGGGTTTCTCATTTTTTCAAAAATCCCTAAATGTACCCGGAAAATACAGTAGAAACAGTGCATACAATGCACTGTCACCGATAAACTGATGCCAACATACAGTCGGTGGCACCACCGACAGACTTTCAGGGTAACTAAAAAACCTCCTCTGTTTTCGTCTGCCAATGGGAACGGGGTTATATCGAGAGAAGTGAAGTGAAAAGGCCTTGTGCCCAACTGACCGTGAATTGGAGTTGTAGAAATGGCAAGTGATGTCTTATACTGACAGTAATGATAAGACATAGCATAGACAGGGATTACATTACTCGGAACTCTAGCTGACGATTACTTCGTACTCACAAGCTATGTGATATTCACTCGGATTCTCCTCATTCATATTGCTCCGCGTCAAACTCGTGGAGAATGACAACTTTGACCCAAACTTGTTAGTTTCGTCTTTACTGTTTTCCAAGTTTTCTCAGTCTTAAGGGCTGGTTCCACCAGCACAATGGATTTGCCGTGGTATATCTTGTTATATCTTACAGTGTCGCGATATATCTTACCTCCTTTGTCATGATTTGCGTTGATATGCGTACTTTTTTGTCACGATGTCGTTTGTATACTTTGGTGCTTCAACACCGCGACACCGCACATATCCACACGATTTTGCAAAACCTAGCGAGATTTAGCAAGACAACCAAATCGTGACTAATCTCGCTATATCTTGTGTGTTGGTGGAACCAGCATTTACTCTGGCAGTAAATTCCACATGAAAAATCCTTTATCGTGACCACAAATGGCATCCCTGTAACTCACCAATTGTGCAACTAGATAGACACACTTGTCAGTTGTATCCAGACTCACATACCAGAGGTCTGCTGAGTGGGATAGCAACGATCAATCTGTGCACCCTCGTGGTTGCCTTGCTTCCGCATGGTGCAGGCTGGATATTCTTGCATGCTAGGCCTCCACTGTGCGACTGGGGGAGCTTGCGATTCTGTACCTCCAGTCTCAGACTGGAGGTACCGGCTTGGCGTACCGCATGTACCTCGGATCGCAAGGTATCATCGATTCTGTGTGGAGACAACCCCGCTTGCGAATGGAGGACTTGCGATTCTAGGTACATAGGGTACGCTTAGTCTCAGACTGGGCGTACCAAATATCAAACATGTTTGATATTTAAAAACGCTTGCGATCCGGGGTACATGCGGTACCTCCAGTCTGAGACTGGGTGTACCGGTACACCCAGTCTCAGACGGGAGGGAAACTTGCTGTCTCCACTGTGCGTTTTGCCGAGTTGCAGTCCTGGAGGTACGCCCAGTGTCAGACTGGACGTACCTATGTACCTAGAATCGCACAGTGGAGACAGGGCTTTAGCATAACTAAAGTGACCGGAGCAGGGAGTTACCTCAGTGGTAAAGATCACTGGACTCATAATACCAAGGTTGTCAGACTTTGTGGGTTCGAGTCCCACCGCAGCCACTTTTCTCCTTCACCCCTAGCAGTAGAAGATTACTGCTATATCAAAGGCCAATCCTTCTCATACCATGTCTATGTGGTGTGGGAAGTAGAAAAACTCTCTCACCTTGGTAAATGTGTAGGGGTGAGATTTCTACCTGAATTCTTATCATAGAAGATAAGTCTAATAGAACATATTGGACGTTAAACTACCGAAGCAAATAAATCATATATACCTGAGGTGACTATAAACTTCGCCCAAACTTTTAATTTGGTGATTAACGTCGCCATAGCTCCCCGTCCATGTCTCTGCAAATACTGTGACAGGAAGAAATGCGTGTGGTAAGTAAAGAACCTTGGCCCAGATATGCCGCCACCAGGAGAGGTACTCTGCCTGACAATACCTAATTGACTGTGGGGTCGTCTTGCCTGCCATTAGGCGTACACCATACAGTGAGGGTGGGGTACGGAGATGGGGTGTCCCGAGGCCTCATAACGCACCGCCCCAATTAGTGTCATCGCCAGCTAACTGCCGGCCGACTCCCAGCACCGCAAACAGAGACCCTCTCCGACTCATTAAAACATCTCTGGATATATGTATGTCACAGCTGCAGCATTGAGAGGATGGGAGGGGTGTATTAAGGACGAGTATCATATACCTATGCCAGAAAATCTGTTGTTCAAATTAGCTTAGTTCCCTGCCCCAGTGAACAATGGGACAGGTAACGCCAAGTGAGAGCAACGTGTGAACGACCTTGAACTTTCACTGGTATCCTCCTCATTTGCAGGGCAAGGAAAACCAACATAACCTCTCTCTAGCCTGTAGTGCGGCCAACATTCGCCTGACGGCGTTTTCATGCCGCTACAGCTCAATGCGATCCTACATAGCATTAGAAAAATGGTGGGCATTACCCATGATGCACCAGAAAAATGGCGGGCACTACCCATGATGCACCAGAAAAATGATGGGCATTACCCATGATGCATCAGAAAAATGATGGGCATTACCCATGATGCACCAGGAAAATGGTGGGCGTTACCCATGATGCACCAACAAAATGGCGGCCATTACCCATGATGCACCAGAAAAATGGTGGGCATTACCCATGATGCACCAGAAAAATGGTGGGCGTTACCCATGATGCACCAACAAAATAGCGGCCATTACCCTTGATGCACCAGAAAAATGGTGGGCATTACCCACGATGCATCAGAAAAATGGTAGACGTTACCCATGATGCACCAGAAAAATGGTTAGTGTTACCCATGATGCACTAGAAAAATTGCGGCCATTACCTAAAATGCACCAGAAAAAAATGGGGCCGTTACCCATTATGCAACAATAAAATGGTGGCCATTACCCATGATGCACCAATAAAATGGTGGGCGTTACCTGGCCTAATACATGAAGGAACACATAGGCCACTCTTCCAGGCTAGCTGCTGAACCACCTCCCAGACCACTTCCCCCTCTCAGGGCACTCCCTCTCTCTTCCACCACAAGTCTCTGACTGACTGCAGGCCTCGTTAAAACTTCTCGCTGTGCACAAGTTGCCGCGGCAGGTTCCCTTTCCGCGCTGCTTGGCCAGGCAGCTGCAGGTTACTGTTGTTAGCCGTCTGGGAGATTTCTTTGCCTTTTTTCCCCCCAATTCATAGTCCTTTCCTCTCGGGTGGATGAGTCGGCGACACCTTTGAAGCGTCCAATTAAGGCTGACTGTAAGGAAATTCTCCATCAGGCTCGCTACCATTAGTGAGCTGTAATTGAGAGGTAATTTAGACTGCGCCTTTTCGGCATATTGATCTGGTTGGTAATCAGCCAGCTCACGTCCTTAAGAATGCACCCAGTCTGACATGTGACAGCACGAGGGAGACTCGGCTTAACATAGTCATAATCCTTCAGTTCCCCTTTATTTATTTATTTTTATTGCATAGTAATTCACCTGAGTAGATGGTCTTCCATTACTAAAGAAGAAACCAACACGTTTTGGTCAAAGTCAGCATTGTCCTGCGGAGTGATATGAACGAGGTGACAGCCGAGTGAATATCACGTAGCATTCAAACAAGTTTTTGAACAATGACTTTGACCAAAAACAAGTTGCTTTCTGTATTTATCTCACCTCTGTACACACTAAAACAATAGACAACACACAAGATATAGACCATGGAGAATGAACTGCAATACTTGGTTTGTTTGAGCACTATGCATATATATATAGTTCATTTTTAGTTCAGTGTGGCTTAAGTACAATTCTATTATCTAACTGCACAAAAATCCTTACAGTTAAAACATAATTTACGATAGATAGGGGACATATTTAGTAAGATATAGTCTTGTGGTTGATATATCATATCGAATAAGGTTTACATATCTTTATGGTTTGCAATTGTGTTTTTGAAATTGAGTTTGCTAGGCAGTTTTTGTACGATTTCGGGCAGTGCTTTCCAGGCCTTTTCTCCTCTGTACTAGGAAGATTTCTTTAAGACCTCACAGCTTGGTCTAATGAATTTAAACTGAAGTTTGAATCGAGAAGTACTTAATTCACGAGGCGAGACTAGGAGAGCATTATTATAAGCGAGAGGTATGCCGGTCTCACCAAATTACCCGAAAATTTCGAAAAAGGTTTGAAATCCAAATTGCCTGAGATTATGTACCTTGGCAGGGAAAATTGATGGCAGCAATTTTCCCTTCTCTAACTCAGTCTCAGGGAATTGAAACCTTGGGGTGTCACACGAGGAGACTATGGACCGGTAAACAATCTAAGGAAAGTTTTCTCAGACAAACCCTGCTGGAGGGATATGAATCTCTCCATGTGAATCCCACGTACCCAGCGTTTACATTGGATGACTAAAAACGTGAAGACTGTAGATGGTCAAGCCAATAGTTGTCAGGTGGTGGCAAAGTCCACCGCAAAAGTCGTCGACCTCAGAATGTACCCGAGTGTTTACACAAACGACTATAAGTTTTCACAGAATCGCTGCCCTTGTAGACGACTAATTCGAACCCGCTTGAAAAAGTCGCAGGCGTCAGAGCGTGACCAGTAGTCGTGAGGTGGTGCCAAATTGTATAATCTGATGTAACCAGATGATCTGCAGTCGCCACGCTCTTGGTGTTTACATTAGACGATTTCTAGACTTTTACGGCTGCAGGCCTCCCAGTGAAACTGTTAAAACCTATAAAGCCTATAAAAACCTGTATTTTGATTCTTTAGCCATTATTTTTTTTACAAAGGAACCTATATGATCTATAAAAACCTATATTTTCACTGCCATGCAGATTGATGTGTACAGGAAATCTTTGAAGTTAACTTGACAAAAAGTTAGATTGTCAAATGACAAGAAATCCGCATTATTGGTTTATTTAAGAGATCATAAAAGTGTTTAAGAATCAACACTTGGTGTGACTTCTTGCCAAGCTGCCTTGCCTGTTGGAAACTCAACATGCATATACAGTAGAACCCTGCCTAATGGACACCCCGTGTTAGTGGACACCCTACGTTAACGGACACCTTTGCTCGGAACAATTCCCTTTATTAGATGCCTATTTTAACCCCGTGTAAGCGGTCACCCCATGTAATCGGACACTTTGGCCCGGAACTGAGGGTGTCCGCTTACGCAGGGTTCTACTGTACATACTTGCTGGGTATAACCTAATGAGCCAAACACCCTGACGTTCTGCAATTTAGTACTAGGTACAATTTTTAGAAGTCAAGAACTGAAAATAAGCGATTCACTATATTTTGACTCTTATTATGCTGAATATGTTAACCCTAAAAACCTATAAAAGCCTATGTTTTGGGCCTTAAAAAACCTGTAAAATCTTATATTTTGATTTTCAAAACCTATAAAAAAAACCTATATTTAGGAAGCGGGGCACTGGGAGGCCTGCGGCTGTGCAAAATGCCAGAATCTCCGCCTATAAATAATCGTCTAGTGTAAACGCTGGGAGAGATTATAAGTCAGAGAACACAGCTGGGAATATACTCCTCTCTTCTCTGCACCACTGGCTTCCCAGCGCCTTATTCTCCCCACAATGATACTGGATCCTGGTCAGGAAGGAGCAGGGCTTGGTCGGCCTCAGGTGCGTTCCTCTGTCACTCTGCTAAATCCAAATTGAAGATGACCCCGCTGAGATTCGAAACCGAGGCTCCACCAGGGGGAGCAGCAGTCGCTGTCTTTTGTGTGTAACGATTTTTTTTTCTCTAAATTCCTTTTGTGTAAAGATTTTTTATTCTAATATCCCTTTTGTGTGTAATTGGAGGTAGACTCCGTGGGGGAAAGATGTTTGAAATGCGCTTATCTGCTTCGATTTATAAAATATACATCAAGGGCGATCTGGAAGCGGTTGGAGGAATCTATGGAGGGTCTTCTAGCATTGTGAAGTGACGGGGATTGACTGCCGGACGAGGCGGGATTGTTGGACATCGACGCTGGAGAGGTGTATGAAATGCGGCATATCTCGTGCGTCCTTTTTGGTGATACCGAAATAACCTCACACGTTCTGATGGTATTGGTGATCTCTAAAGAAGACGAATTGTCGTAAATCGCAGAAGTTAATGCATAAAAAGCACCATTTCTCAGAGGGTACAAAGTCAGGTTACGAGCCAGTCATTAGGGGCATGTTGAATAATCTAGGCTCGTACATGGAGACCCTTTTCTGTAAGCCATAGAGACCCAGGGACGATGTGGGTCAACTTTATTCAACACTTATGGTTCGACCTTATGAATGGCTGATGCTGTCTTAGCGAACAAAAGTAAATATTATCAAACGATGACCCTTGTACGAGGTACAGAAAAGGGTCTTCATGTACGGTCCTAGATTATTCAACAGGCCCCTGATCTTGTAAGAGATATATAATAGATGTAATCAGGATTCTGATATTCACCGTTTTTTTCTAGACCTCATTGGTATCTCTGTACTTAAAACACTAGATAATAATGATATGAAAAGCCATGTTATTTACACTAGAGGCATGTGAGATGTCATTTAGATATAAACCAACTATCAAATAATATCGAACGAAATGTTTTATGATACGAACCTATTCCTTGTCCTATTATAAAGACAAACCTTATTATAAACCAGGAAAATTAATCAAAGGATTGGTGTGACCTTTTAAATAAAATTGAATATGGTGAATGCTGTGACATTTTATTATACTTATTCGCATCAATATTTCACTCAATTGTTGATGCTGTTTGAAACTTTTCTCTTATGTTCCTTTGCTAGTTGAATGTGATAGAAGTTGTCTGAGGTTATTAACATTCCCTTTTTTCTCTTTTTTTTCTACAGGTTAGTGTCTGAAAGTCAAATCATCATACCGCATGCAGCGTAAAGTAGGTGCTGGTGTCACATACAGTAGCTAAGGCCTAATCTTATAGACTAGCTAACCCAGCGACAAGAAAAGAGAATTCAGAATATCTTCTATACTAAATGAAGAAGACCATATAACCATACACAGATATGTATTAATAACATATATTATAACACAGTATACAGTTACATAACAATTCTTATCAACATACAAAATCACATTTACTTCTGTAGTGTTCATATGATGATACAAGTCCTCTTTGGTATAGCAGTACTCACAGACTTTTATTTTCTGTTATCGTTCATTGTCTCCTTGACTTGTGGATATAGATGATCCAAAGCAGTAGCATATGGTGGTAGCAGTCACTCAATCTCTGTTCCTCCAGTGCTGGGGTGGTAACAGATCATGGAGAAGCCCAATGCTCAGTAAAGGCCTCTATAGCATAGAGTCCTATGGTATTTCAAACCTGACACTGTAGTGGTGGTAATGCTGAGCAGCCTGGAGATGTTGACTCCACGGTGTCTGGGTTCCAAGTGAGCTCTGAGTGCAAATCTGCCTCCTCATATACCCTATCGGGGGTCAGTCCAAACGAAGACAGGGGACAGCTCAAACGCTGGGGGTGGTAGTACAAACAGTTGGGCCTTAACCACTATCTAGAGCGAGGACCTGTTAGGAGGCACCCTGTGATATTCTTATTACATACATCACACTGGATATAATCCTTCAATTATACATGTCTCTATGCCAACTACCTCCATGTTTGATATTCGCCAGTGACACAAAAAGTTCTGTCTTTGTCTGTATCTTGCGTATTTTCAATTTCTTCACATTTTTTTTCTGTTTAAACTTTTATTTCTACTCGGTTACACTCAGTCATGGGACTAGTTTCAATGTGTGCCGAGCTTTCCTTTCCTTTTATCCCACTGTTATCCATTCAAGACCCCCTGACGTCTGCTGTATTAATAAGTTATTTCTTTTTCTTTTGTTAAAAGATATTATTATCACCCTCAACGTTGTCACATTGTTCTTCCGTACAATTTGATCCGTTTTGTTGATACAACATTTTTGCAAGTGCTTCAGGTTGTAATCAATTTAAACCGAAACAGGGGAAGATACAATGAACAATACATTATCGTGTCGTATGATGATCAAGTTGGATACAATAGATATACAGTATGAAATTTCAAATCTTTATACGATGACTCTTCCTTATTTGCTAACAGTATTTTTCTTCTTGTTTAAAGCTAGTTTTCGAGTCAGTTTATTGGGTCTTTAAGCCGGGCCCCCACCTACCATGACGGTCTACGACATACTCCCCGATGGCTACGATTTGAAATGCCCAAATTGTAGCCCATCGGAAGGTCCCAGAATCGTAGACTTATGTCGTGATCCAATCTGTGAATTATACTCGACGACCACGATATCTTCCCGATAGGCTACGATATCCTATGACAGGCTACGAAAAATTCAACATGTTGGATTTTATCGGAACCTCTACGATTGGCGTTTTCAATCGCAGCCTATCGCAGCCAATCGTAGAAACCTGGTCCACCTACCACGATATTTGCTTACCTCACGATAGAATCGGTATGGTGTCGGCAAGGCAGTCGTAGGGCCTATCGGGACCAGAATCGTGGTAGGTGGGGGCCCGGCTTTAAAGCGGGCTCCCACTATCACGATTTGCACCTCCGACACACTACGATAGCCTTACAACAAGCGTTCCGATGAAAAAATGCATTTTTTGTCGGAAGGAACGGCCCTATCATGGAATGGGTTTTGTGTTCCGATGAATACTACGACACACTCCGACACACTCCGATAGTGCTACGATAGAAATGCCATGTCGTAGGCCCTCCGACAAAATCAATTTTCGCCATCAGCTTAACAATAGTCAAATAAAATTTCTTACCTCACTTGTGTGAGAGGCATGAGCGGCTTCAACTCTAACTTTTAGTTGGTTTGAGCTTCACAGGTCATATTTGACCTTTCAAGTTTTACAGCTTATACTACGGAGGAGGAGATTCCCGCTTGTTGACCGTCATTACTAACGACAGCCAGGTCGGTTTATCTGTTCCGAGTAACTTTACAATGGGGTTGGTTGGTGGACAAGTGTTGGGCTTAAGTTACCCATGGGTGTGCCCACTTGCAGTTTGCCCGTTATTACTAACAACAGCCAAGTGCACGTGGTACTTTACCCGAAAAATAGGACCGTCAGGGATTCACGTTACCAGGACTCGTTTGCAACCGCAATGTTTTTTTCGAATGCTTTTAGGAGATCACGTGCCCAAAGTTCAACGAGCTGTTCGGTTGGGTGGATGCCATCTTTAGCCAACAGTTCGTAGTGCTCCCGCATTTTCCCTTTACGGAATTTATGTACGTGGTTAGCAACCCAAGGGATGCTAACCAATTGGTGATCGTAGTTAATTTCGATTAACTTCATGTTAATTTTCCTTATCGCATTATCCACTATCGCTTGGTGATCTTGGGTGCTTTTTGGGATGCATTTGGAGAGATTTGTCCCTGTCAGAGGACAAATGATGAACCTTGAGTTAGGGTTGTTTGTCATGAGCCATTGGTGGCCAGTTTCGACGTATGATATTACATGATCATATAGTTCCTCAGTTGACTTCCAGGGAAAATCTATTTTTTTTGGTTCGGAGATTTTTCCGCGTTACATTGCATGCACCTGCCATAATGTAGATTACTGCATTTGGACAACGTCTGAAATGATTACTTGCTAGTACGATGCAGTCTTGTATGGTCGCTCCGGGAAAACAAACACATAAAAGCGTTGTCTTTTGTCATTTCGAGAAGAAATTGTCTGGTAGAGTCTGGATACACGCGAATCACCTATCACCACGTTTTGTTCACGAGGTGTCCAAGTGCGTATCAGAGCCTCTTCAAGTGTTTCAATCTCCCTTTCCAGTTTTGTTGGGTACTGGATTCTCCGGCTCGTTGCCATATTTGCGTGGACGTGGTGCTTTCTAGTGTGTTAGGTACTGTTTTTACTTCACTTAGAACCAGTGATTTCGCTTCGCACATCCATCAGAATAATGCCCAGCAGATTTCCCCTGATTGTATTTTTGAATATTTTAGCGACTTCTCCTAGGTGGAAGCCGCACCCCCACTTTGGGTCTTTCGTCGCTTCGAAAAGATGTTTGTCACCTGTGTCTACCAAAATGTCACGGAGTTTTCGGTCTTGAGTAAATTTCGCCAGTAGAATAGAGCGCATAACCTTCTCACAGTTGTCATCCCAATTTTTTGATTTTTTCAGATTTTTCGATAGGTATTTGGCAATGTAGGGGTCATTTGTTGAGCGTATTTTGGTGGCTAGTTCAGTCTCTCCCATGAAATCGGCCATTTGAAACTGGTAGCATTGTTCTGCCGAGTCAAACTTTTTACCCTGGTGGGATATTTCTACTTGGTACATGTTAGAGAGTGGGGCATGGCTGCTTTGAAATGCCATGCCCTCCTTGGTCTCCAGGGTTTTAATGTTGGATATGTCCAACCCATTTGGGAGAGCATGGATTTGATTGTATGAGTATGTTGTATCATTGATTTTGATTGATGTGCCACGTACTGAACATTTGATACGTTTCCCCCTAGCTACTGCGCTTATTGCTTTCAAGTCACGGTTTTTGCGAACATCTTCGGGGGATAGATCATCACTGAGAATCACGTTTTTGTATTTAGGGAGGAGCCTGAGCTTACTCACGTTTTTGAAGATCAACGATTTCGTCGAGTTGTTTACAAAGTTGACAACTATGAGGCGGGTTGTTCCTGCGTTACGTTGGGCGATAATGCGGGACTTCCCGTAGAACGGTCGTCTTCCGAGACATTCGTGTCTACTTTTAACTGCGCAGGGGTTGGTATTTTTCCTTTCTGCTGTTTTGGTGGCATCTTCGTATGTTTGTGCGTCGATTACATGGATATGAGCTCCGTCTTTTTGGAATTCAGGACGTTATTCAGGTAAGTTTCGCTGCTCTGTCGATCACACGTGTTACCGGTCTCCTGCCATTGGTATACATATAAGAACAATTAGGCTGGCTTCAGTCCCTGTCTCCTGTGGCCTACCCCTCCACCTACCCTATCCCTCGTTTCCCAACAGTGGTAGATTTACTGCTATATCAAAGGCCAATCCCTCTCATACCATGTCTATGTGGTGTAGGAAGTAAAAAAACTCTCACCTTGGTAAATGTGTAGGGGTGAGACTTCTACCTATATTCATTACATAGATTCGATCACCAGCCTTGTGGTGTAAAAGAACCTTGAGAAAGTCTTGTGAGAACCTGCAATTGTTAACTGGACGTTAACTGAAGTCAAACCAACAAACAAACCCCTCCTTGCCAGGATACAGGCTTCAGTCCCTGTTTCCTATGCCTACCTCCCCCTACTCCACCCCTCCTCACCGAGATACAGGTTCCTGGGCCTGTCAGGTGTTAGGGAAGTCTAAACGTTTCAAAGTATTGTTTCCCTTAATTATGCCCATAATCAAAACTAAAGCAAGGCTTAAGAACAATGTGCACTGGTGTATAATAAATGTACTTTTGAGATCTAGATGGTATTATCTTACTTTTAACGACTAGTCGGCAAAGTGTAAAGGATATAAATAAATCCTTCCTTGATACAGATTCATTAAGCCATCCTTTCAGGGCCTGATGTCTTTCACTACATCCAGCTCACATTCACCCTGTTAAAACAACACTTAAAAGGGGATCCCTTTACCATTGTGTTCACCATTTCCAAAGAACCATAAAATCTTTTGATGGAGATTCCAGGCTCTTACTTCATGTGACGTGGAACGTAAATATATGCGAAATGTCCCTTTTATGCCAGTCTTAAAAGGATGTGTAAATCAGGTGGTGGTGGTGCACCTACATTTATCTGAAGTTTCTTGAAGGTGATTATGGAGGTCATAAACAACGTGTTTCTTTACCCCAGACGATATTTAACCTTTCCGACACAAAGTACCCTCCGCACGACATTAAATAATCGTCGGCGTTTCTTTACGTCCATTAGCTCTAACGGAAAGAACAGATCACTCTTTGTCATGGTTTAGACAGCGCTGTGATAATGACTGACACAAAATTATTATCATTAATATCATCATTATCATTATCACCATCATTATCATCATGATTAACACGTTGATAGATAACTATGGATATATTTATTATTACATACCTAAGGGCGAATGTCTCACTTTTACTGACCAGGAGTAGAGATCACGTTCGTCACTGAGTGACGAAATAATATCCATACGTCCCTCGGTACCACGTGACCACTGTAAAATTACGTTTTTACTTATTTCTAGGTATATAATAATAAGGAGACATAGTGAGCGTACCTGAATTCCATCTGTTCCTCGATATTTTCGAATCTGAAAAAAAGTTAAGACCACCAATTATTCCTGCATGACGTGTGCAACCTTGTCATTGGTTGCGACACTTTAGGGGACAATTTCACCTACGATACCCTACGATTATCAGTACTATAGCACACCTCAAACCGCCCTGCGTGTTATGGCCAACGATTTTGGCCGATCCTCTACGATCGTAGGTGTATAGGACACTGACGCCTCCAAACGGTCACTATTAACGATTATTATGACTGAAAAAACACTCCCCAGTATTGTAGAAATGTGAAAGTTCTCTAGATAGCTGACATCAGTCGCACAACTATACCCGAGACTCTACGACCTTCAGAAAGTGAGCAGCAGACGATCATGTAGATTTGATTGAAGGAGATTTGTATCTGTCACACGTCAAGCTTCTCTTCAGTTCAGAGCTGACATGGCGACTGCTGCCACAATCGAGAGAATTAGCTAAAATACTCCAGGAGAATACGAGGCTCACCAAATGAGAAAAATACTAGCAATTTATTCAGTAGAGGATTACTGCAGTACTGGGCCTTACCGATAGTGCACTTCAGCTGCGGATCCTGGTTTAATATCTGTAGTTTCAGATGTCATCTCACCCCTCGTATTTTTCCTCATAGACTTAAAGGCATATCCTACAATTCACGGTGGCGCCACCTGGTTATTTATATATATATTGTCAATTGAAAAGTGAAAGCTGGTTCATTGTGGTTAATTGCTATTCTGAATAAATGAATTTAATATTTTTTCCAGTTCATCCAATCTTAATAGGTAATATAGGCCAGTTTATATTTGACTGATTTAGATGGGAAATGTACTGGAAAATATGTTTTTGAGTGATGTTTAGATTTGATCCTGCCCTTTTACATGTTTTTAACTTCATGTGTCACCAGTGGCATATAAATATTTTATGCCATAAGCGTGGCATACAGTCACACGATGTTAAGTCTATGGAGATTTATATGAGGGGTAGGATAAATCCTGGTCCCTGATGTCTGCCTCCATATGTAGGCCGTCGACAGTTCAAGGACTGAAATTTAGTTTGCTTGGGATGCCCTGCTTGTGCTTATCATGCTTTTAATAAGAACCCATTGATCCTGCCCAACACCAGCGCAATTACCCTAGGGGTTAATACGGACATGCCGGAACCCAGCGATACCAACACATGCCGGCAACCAGCTATCTTTTAAAGCTCCCCCCCGTTTCTTAGCTCCGCTCACTTCACTCTCCTATCAGAGGTTCTGACGGATCACTCAGTGAAGCTTTACTTTGAAAAAGGATGGAAAGTAACTAACGGGAATTATTAAGGGATACACTCTGTTGGTAGCTTTCAGCAGCTAACAATTGAAAGTGAACGACTAACTAGATCTTCTGTGATAAATGTTTATATACTTAGGAGTATGGATTTCCGCAAATCGCTCATATACTAATATGATATTATAGAGGAAACCTATGAAATTCTACGGTCAGAGCTCGTATCCCATCAAATTTAAATCGCGTAATGATTTGCAAGTCCAAGCAGCAATAATTACGTAGCGATTCATACGAGATGCGATCAAGCTCTGACCCTAAACCGAGTTCTTACCCTTCACATTGACTAATGGGCTTACTTCTGTGACATAATCCCCCATTGGGTATTTTTTCTATGTCCTCCATGAGCATTGGATACGAGTTCCCAATTAAGTCTATAGGGAGTAAGTACCAGGGGTTAGATAACAATATTGAACACACTACCTTTAGCAGCGATAGCAGTTCTCCTTTTTCTTTCCCCCAAGGCAATCCTTGTTTTCACTTTCACTTTAGATATTAAATATCTTCGGTAAAACAAAGAATCAGTCGAATATCAAAATCTGTTTGAGATCCAGAGATGTATATTTCTAAAGTTCTGTGAAAACCCTCATATTTCTTATCAGGTATTATAAAGTGCACATGGGAAGTATTATTACGAATACCGAGTCAATGGAAGGCTGTCAGGATGGGTCGGACTGATGCAGGAATAAACTTTTCATGTAATTATCCCTATTTAAGCCTCTGTTTGCCTTTATTACCAAATCACCCAATCACCCTTACCCTTCTCCTTCTTTGTCTTTGCCCTCTGTGATCAAAACTCTAACAATAACCAAAGTAATCAGAAGTCCTCCAATGTTTCTTTTTTATCCTTTTTAATCTTAGGATCTCATTATCAAAAGTTTCACATAAAAGGGTTCTCAGGTCAGCTGACGTCATACCGTGCTTCTACCGCCCTCTTATGGATCCTCAAAGAACTGTGTGAGGATTCAGATGTCTCATAATGGTGGAAAAAACTGCAGCAGTTCTAAGGCCATAACATACTGTACGATTTCGGAACATGAAAGTTCCTTTCTCTGCAACAAACGAAGAATCGTAAGCTCAGGCGAGGCCTAGAAATTGAGTTGGTCAGTGTGGCACCCCCCTCAAGAACTTTGCAGCCCCATCGAAAACTTTGCCTAAGATATGAAATTGCCTTCCCAAGGACATGTACCTTTGTCGCTGATAAATTGCAGTCCGATGCTCCGAAATCTGGACTGATTAATCAAGGAATCTGTTCCTTCCCATTGTCGGCGACAACAGAGTTCAAGAAATACCCCCTTGTGGTGCATAGTGATATTGGTCCATAATGAGTTGCTGGGTGAGAAGAAATAGCCCTGCCACACACAGACTGAGCCCCGCTTACCGATTTGGCACCCGTAGACTAAGATCAAGTACTTGTTCCTTTTTGGTAGCCTCTAGTCTCCAAGAAAATCAGTCGTCCAGTGTGGACAGAATCTTTCTTATGATGAACTCCCGCTAATGACCACCACCCCCCACCATAAATCCCGCTGTGATGGTCAACGCCCTGCGCAAATTCACCTGAGACACATTAAGACTAGCTTACAATTAAGGGAGCTAATCGGTGGGAACAAAATCGTACAGTGTATTTCCTACTTAAGATACAGGGGATGGACGAACCAAAGCAATTATGAGATCCAAAAGGCACCTTCGTTCTCGGCTCTTCGGCTAAGTTCACACGGGGGACTCCACCTTTGTACACGTGTTTGTAGCCTTTGAGACAAACATATTTCCCTCACAGATGGGGCGTACCCAGGCCAGGTACACCCCCCACTTCCTAATGGTACACATCAAGCCGTACCCAGTCTTTTGTACTTGTGCTTTGGCCTTTCAAAGCCTACAAAACCATGCGGGAGTCTGCCATGGGCACCGGTAGATGATAAAAAACACTGAGCCCGTTCCCTCCACTTTCTGTGAAGATTGTTGCGCCTGCACGTGACTTTATACGTGGTTTTAATGAGATCAAAGACTATTATTGTTCTCCTGTGAGTGTTCTGAGACACTCAGTTATCGCTCACCTATAGTCCTGTTAACGTGCGGAAGGTATTTCCAGACTGAAGATCAGAGAAGATGAGGCGACGCCTCACGCGAAGTCTGCTAAACGTTCAGGTTTAACCCTATCGGTGCACCCCTCTCACAAGATCTAACACTCTCTAAGTGGTATTCTGTTTCTAAGACTAAGCCTAGTTCGTTAAGAATTCTTCTCCCATAGAGTGAAGTGAGAACTTTGTACAGAATACCACTTAGAGAGTGTGAGATCTTATGGGAGGGGTGCACCATACGCTATGAACAAGAAACTTTGTCGGAGATTTTCCCTTTTTCCCTGGAAATCCACTTTTTCAGTACATGTAATTTCTAAGACTTGTATTGAACAAAGTTAAAATTGGATTAGCCTCATATAAACAGTGTTTTCACCCTCCCCACAGACCCTCAGGCCCATGCTATGCCCGACAAGGATATATTATCCCCTTATCATTATCCACCCAATACGCAGTCTCCATACTAAGCCTATGCAGTCTACAGTTCACTTCTGAGTAGATTCCGGAATGCCGTATTCTCCTTTTCGGCCACCTGATAGGCATTATAGGAACTATTTCATATAAACAATCCACAGCGCTTACGTCGAATTTCTAATCAATCACAAGATTTTTCCCCTGATAATCAGTCGAAAGGTGAGTAATGAATACAATATTACCATGATTTCTATCTGTGTGGCGTATTATTACGCGTCAACTACTCGGAGAATACGACCACGCAGATCCAAATGATGGTAATATTGTGTATTTATACTGCTGATGTGTTCAGAAGCGGATATTTAGTTGCTGTCCACGTTTTCCTGACCGTTACTGACACCGACACGAACCACTCCTCCCACCCAGTGGTGTCCACTCTCCTAACGCATTCCTCGTTCCTGCGCTCTCCCAGCAGGCTCGTGATGGCCGCCATCTCCTTTATTATTCCCTGGTCTAATACGTCATGACCACGTGACCGACATGGCCGCCTCGCGGTGGATCCATCGGTCAATCTTACTCGGTGTAGACCCATTGTGAGGAGCCCGACCATCCTGAGCCGCGGAGCTGACAAATTACCTGGACGTGAGCGACGTGAGACAACGTGAGACAACGTGAGGCGACGTGAGGTATCGTGAGGCGACGTGAGGCGATGTGAGGTGACGTGAGATGACGTGAGGCGACGTAAGGTGACGTGAGGCGACGTGAGGCGACGTAAGGCGACGTATGGTGACATGAGGTGACGTGAGGTGACGTGAGGCGACGTGAGGCGACGTGACGTGACGTGACGTGACTTGGTAGAAACTGAACGGAGCTAGTAGTGTTAGAGGGAAGCTATGTCCCAGTGAGAGAAAGTCAAGGTTACTCGTTAAGGCTCGGAAAAATTACTGCCCAAGGCCTTGGCAGTAATTTTTCCGAGCCTTACCAAGTAACTTCACCAAGCCTATTCACGGAAAAATCATAATCAAAATTTTATTTGATACGTACCACGCTAGAGGAACACTAGCGGACGTATACTAACTATATTTTCTGTCAATAGTTACTCATAATAGCTACTTGTAATGTAGTTATCTAGTTGTATTGTAAATTTGTGGAACTGTTCCCGTACTCAAACCAGACATTCCGGCTGATCATGGGCAGTATATATCAGAGATGTTAGCTATTCATTTTTACATGGAAATCCACTTTTCTTTTCTTCTCTTTTTATTTAATAGTAGATATATATGTCAGTTTTCCATTTTTTAAATAGAAATCCACTTCATTGTTTTCTCTTTTTTTCCTTAACAGCATGTTAATTTTCCATTTTTTACATGGAAATCTATTTTTTTCTTTCCAGTAGTCATTATTCTTTTTCCTTGTGTAAAACAAAGATAACATTAACTGAGCCTCATTCACAGCAATAAACAATGGTTTGAACCTCTCGACAGAACCTTAGCCCCAAGCCATGGCCGACCCCAAAATTCTTTATATGTTTTATTGGTCTCTCTGAGGCAGAAAATTCCACACAACAAATATTTCCACCTTTTTCCCCTAACCGCAACTGACATCCCTAATTTATTACCCACCTAATACGGAGTCTCCATGCTAAGCCTATGGAGCCTACAGATCGCTTCTGAGTAGAATACGGACCTCTGGAATCTCCTAGGAGAATACGGCTTTTTAGGCCACCTGACGGGCATTATAGGAACTAATTTATATAAACAATGCACGGCACTAGAGCCGAATTTCTAATCATTTTTTCCTAATAATTACTCGAAAGGTGAGTAATAAATACAGTATTACCATGATTTCAATCTGAGTGGCCGTATTCTCCTTGTAGTTGACACTACGAAATACTCCTCGCTATCACTCGGAGTATTTCTACGCGTCAACTACGCGGAGAATACGGCCACTCAGATCGAAATCATGGTAATATTGTGTATCTATAAAGTTTTTGTTTTTTTAAACACGAAAAAAGACTGTAAACCCGCGATAACTAGGACTTCAGGTTGGTCTATGATTAAATGCTGGCTGTCGCTGTTTGTGTTGATCACGAGGAGGCCTCGTGAAGCCTGCCTGACGGGAGTGACTCGTACATCAAAGGAGATGCTCACAGATTGAAGAACAACATGTCGCGGATTATACTCGGCGAGTCGTGGAGGCGGTCTCTGACACTCCGCCCACATTCCCGGGGGTATCTATGTTGCTCTCTGCAGTATTCCCTCAGGCGTGGTAATGGCCCAGCCACACTGGCGTAAATTTTTGCGTTTCTTCTACGTATTTGAAAGAATGCGAGTTGCGCGTGTTTACTACGCAAATGCAACGCTTTTATGTTTTAATACGCAATCCAGTAACACTGGCGTAGATTCTAGCATCACTTCAGGTTATAAGGTTAAAAATGGCCTAGTCTGAAATTCTCAATAACGATGTGTGGTGGCACCTCGATCTCCATCCCCTTGTTCTGATACCTTTAGGAAAATGCGATCCACACCTCAAGGTGTCAGACTAACGATACCGCGTGAATATAAGGATATTACAGGAGCAACGCTTTTTTAGTCAGTCGGATCGTTAAGTTTTTTTGTTCTTTTTCCAACATCCGAAAACTGGAGTGCGACAATACCAAAGTCAACGGAGGAACCGAAAAGAATTAAAAACCAACGTTAAGGTAATTATAAAAATCAAATTGCGATCCGATTATGGCCAACGACACCACATACACTCGAGCAACACCCATGGTAAGCCGTGACAGTCTTTAATCTGCCCCTACATCACAGACCTGTGTCTCAGACGGGATTATCGGTTTACAGACTCCCTAGTTTAAAAGGATTAATAAGCGTGGCCTGTGAGAATCCTTGAGACATGGCAGCCGTCCATAACGTCGTCCATAAAGTTGACCCACACTGTATGGTGTGGGAAGTAAAAAACTCTCATCTCGGTTAATGTGTAGGGGGGAGATTTCTACCTGAATTCATCATATGGATTCGATCACCACCCCTTGTGGTGTAAAAGAACCTTGAGAAAGTCTGATGAGAACCTGCAATGGTTAATTAAATTGGACGTTAAATCAAACTAAACAAACAAACAAACACCGTCTCTGGGTCTGTATTGCATACAGAAAAGGGTCTTCATGTACGAGCCTAGATTATTCAACGTCGTGAGCTACACATCAGACTCACAGAGAGTCTCTATATTTAAAAACTGGAGATTGAGATGCTTGGGCCTCTTTAATAATCTAGGATACTACATGTAGACCCTTTTCTGTATACCGTAGAGACCCAGGGACGAAGTGAGGCAACTTTATTCAACACTTATGGACGACCTTTATGGACGGCTTAGACTGTCTTAGGGAAAATACTTATATAGCATTGAACGATAACCCTTGTGCGAGGTACAGTAAAGGTAGCCAATGTGAACAGCCCTGTCCACCACCTCAATGACGATGAGGGCGTGAACATTTTACCTACAGAGAAGGGTGGTCGTGTAGGAGCCCAGATTATTCAACAGGCCCCTGAAGCCTGGCCTGTGACCTGTTTTCTCTCACAGGGAGGCTTTATATTCAAAAGATATTGGGGCTCGTTGAATAATTTAGTCTCGTACATGACGACCCTGTTCTATACCATGTACAAGGGTTATCGTTCAATGATATCTAAGTGTGTTCACTAAGACAGTATTAGCCGTCCATAAGGTCGTCCATAAGTGTTGAATAAAGTTGACCCACATCGTCCCCTGGGTCTGTTTGGTGTACAGAAAAAGGTCTTCATTATACGATTTTAGATCATTCAACATGCCCCTAATGACTGGCTCGTAACCTGGTTTTTTTCACAGAGCGGCTTTATATTTAAAGCCTGGAGAGTGAGACACTGGGGCTCATTGCGTGAAGAGAACACGTGGGGTGTGTTCCCCGCAGGTTGTTTCCCACACGCTATCAATGCCGGAGGCCATGTTCTCTATAATCTCCAACACTCAGCCTCTTTGACAGGTTCCCATCCAGTCACGATATCCACCAACTCATTGGCAAGCATCACAGAAAATGTCTGTCGGGGTTTGAACTCTCATGAACAGATCTGAGTTAGTATCGAATTGAAGACGCTTTTCCTGGCGTGAAACATGTAGTATACGAGACTTGTGTTTGTGTTTGTGTTTGAAGCACACAGCAA
This sequence comes from Alentia gelatinosa, assembly GCA_950022655.1. Taxonomy (NCBI): domain Eukaryota; kingdom Metazoa; phylum Annelida; class Polychaeta; order Phyllodocida; family Polynoidae; genus Alentia; species Alentia gelatinosa. Next base: position 88,806,776 of record OX465582.1, read on the forward strand.
CATCGAATGGGCTGACAAGGGAGGCGGTATGGAGTGTTCAGGTTTTGAACGATTCTCAGATGTCTCTCTGCTTGCCTGTTTGAATGTTAGATGTTGGCAGATGTCCACAAAGCAATAAAGTATGGAAAATTGAAGCTGATTATGACTATCTTTATTTTTTTAATTGAAAGGCGTTATTACTTCAAATGAACAACAAGTTGTGTTTCGTTGGGAGTTCCTTCTCACTGCCCATGCTTAGAGAAAGACATGTAAGGGTCTGACGTACTGTGATTATATACTTAAAACATTTAATAGAAGCTGCCAAAAAAGACGAAAATACGAAATACACACACACACACACACACACACACACACACACACACACACACACACACACACACACACACACACACAACAAACAAACACACACACACACACACATTCATACATACATACATACATACATACATACATACATACATACATACATACATACATACATACATACATACATACATACATACATATATATATACATACATATATAAATATATATATATATATACATACATGTATGCATACATACATAAATAAATACATACATACGTATATACATACATTTATCCTACCCCTAATATAAAATCCCATAGGCTTAACATTGGGTTTTCGTATGCCACGCTGACTGGCATACGGAGTTTTATATGCCACTAGTGGCATACAGAAATATTATTACGTAATACTCCAAAATCGAGGAGACGGGGTAGGATAAAATCAAAACCTGATTCGTTTTAATCTTGGCCACTGCATTCCACTCCTGGAGTTTAGGCTCCGGACTTCACTCGGCTTTGCCTCGTGAAGTCACTATGCCAAACTCCAGTCGTGGCATACAGTGGCCAAGATTAAAACTCATCCAGTTTTACGATAATATACATACCTACATACATATACACATAAATATAAACATACATACGTACGAACATAGATACGTACATACATACATCCATACATACAGACAGACAGACAGACAGGCAGACAGACAGATAGACAGGCAGACAGACAGGCAGACAGACAGGCAGACAGACAGATAGACAGGCAGGCAGGCAGGCAGGCAGGCAGGCAGGCAGGCAGGCAGGCAGGCAGGCAGGCAGGCAGGCAGGCAGGCAGGCAGGCAGGCAGGCAGGCAGGCAGACAGACAGACAGACATGCATACATAGTTACATAGGTACTTACGTACATACGCATATATATAGCTATAAAAGCAATCGAAGTAACTTTGATTTGTTATAATCCCTTTTCATGCTTAGGCATACACCAGAAAGGCCTGAATTCACAACCAGACACTATTCAATGCAACTAGCGTTCCATACTCTCCTTGTCATTTCATCTGTGTTAACGAATTGAATGCTGAAAGTCAGAAGATAAAACTCAGAACTTCTTCTGTGAAAGATTCCTGAAGTTTCTCGTTTTCAATGATTCGATTCCCGCCTTTCCCACAGGACATCGGATGCAGATAAGATTGACTCAAATATCCTTTTCCCGCCAAGACTAAACTTTGGCCGGTGTCGGCGATACCTCTCCCGCCAAGTTCCAGCCCGGGAACCAGCTCAGCCACATTCCCCGCGAGACGAGATCTCGGGCAGCCAGCGTCCCTGTGCGACAGCGTCTATTCTCCTATTATCGCTCAAACGTCGCGGGCCAAATGCTTCCTTACCAGCTGATTGGTTGATTGGGGGAGAAGACAGTGACAGTACTTTGGAATAGATGGCGAGTTTTTTTTTACTGGGATTGCAGGAATAGAATGTAGAATTTATAAAAAAAGAAATGGAGGCATCGACTGGCACGTCAGAGATCTGAAAAAAAAACAGGACGAGATATAAAAGGAGAAGAGACAGCTGTAGAACGGAGGTGTCCAACTTTTTTTTCAGAATTTCTTTATTGCAGATCATTGGTTTGCATTGTGTTTGTCCTTTGTCTCGGTTAACAACAATAAAGTGGGATATTCCGTCAGCAAGTACTAGAGATGCTGGTTTCAATCGGTTCCCATGTCGATTACAATTATCTCTTATAGAGAGAATAAAACAGGGATATGAATAGTGGATTATACACTCAGCAGATTTTTCCAATTATTAATGGATATTACACTCACAACATTTGCTTATCAAACATGATGGTTGAGTTTTGCTGTCAATTCTTGATGTATATCAATAAGGTTCTATCCATCCTCTATTGCTATAGTTGTCTTTTAAATGTTTCTAATATATATATATATATATATTTTTTTTATCTAGAAAACAACAGCATACATATAGGGATAGTCTCATTAATAATTTGTTTAGTTTAACTTTTGAATTCTATGTACGTAGGTCTTTGCCTTACCACGGCCGGTAGGCTGTTCCAGATTTGTCTGCTTATAAATTCAATGCTTCTAGTATATGCCAAACAATTTGGCTTCGCTATTTTTAGCACTGGTGCTGCACTCTTCCGCGTTCTTCGTAACCTTATATCACAATAGTTTTCTTATCTAGATGTTTTGTAACTAAGATTCTTCACATTGAATAGCACATACGTAGTCGGTGGACATCAATACACGGAAACACGGAGTTTGCCTTATATGGTCATATGCAAAGTGGTTTGGTACTTGAAACAGGAGCGTATACAAACTTTGAAAGTATATTGTGGTTTTTACTTTTTTGTTCAGTTGGGGTTTGCTAGAAACTCCACAGTGAGGAAGAAACGGTGGATTAAGGAGGTGCAAGCTAAGCCCCGTTTTCAAACATTAACTTTTAAAGTATATCTGTTTGAATTTTTTTGTCGCATCTGCTTGGAGTTACGCTCGCACATAGAGACAGACCTAGCAGGCCTATGTATGAAGAGTGAAGTGCCACGAAAGTGAAATTCTCGTGTACAAAAAACTCAAACCTGCTATTCTTTTTTGTATTTCTCTACTAAGACGTACTTAACTCCTATGATTCATTTCTAGCCATACTGTGAAAATAATCCAGAACTTAAGTTTTCTGATCTCTTTACCCTGAGATGTCGCACCTGTGCCATGCCAAATAATACAGGTGTTGCCGTTCAACGCCACCAATAATTATTTTATTTTGGTCAATAAGGTTTCTTGACATTAATCATTCACTTAAATTCACTAACAATAAACGGGGACAGAAGGTGCGAGGGTTTACAGCCTGGGTTCTTGAGATCTAAGCATCTGAGATGAGTATGTTTGTGTGTGTGGGGATGTGGGGTGGGGAGTTAGCTCAGTGGTTAAGGCACTGGATTTGTAATCCCAAGGTTGTAGGACTTTGTGGGTTCGAGTCCGACTGCAGATACTCTTTTCTCTTACCCCCAGCAGTGGTGGATTTACTGCTATATCAAAGGGCAATCCTTCTCATACCATGTCTATGTGATGTGATGTACAGCCACTTTCCTCCTTCACCCCCAGCAGTGGTAGACTTACTGATATATAAAAGGCCAGTCCTCCTCATACCATGTCTATGTGGTGTGGTGTACAGCCACTTTTCTCCTTCATCCCCAGCAGTGGTAGACTTACTGCTATATCAAAGGCCAGTCCTCTTCATACCATGTCTATGTGGTGTGGTGTGCAGCCACCCTTCTCCTTCACCCCTAGCAGTGGTAGATTTACTGCAATATCAAAGGCCAATTCTTCTCATACCATGTCTGTGTGATGTGGGAAGTAAAAGAACTCTCACCTCCGTAAATGTGTAGGGGTGTGATTTCTACCTAAATCAACTACAAAGCAACGAAGTCGCTAGTAACTTAAAAACAACTTCCAGCACCATCAATTGCTGGGACACAGTCGCTTTGTGTAGGCTGGGGCCCTGTATTCTGTTATTCACACCAGTTTCTCTGTCGCCACAAATACACAAGTCCTGGTCGCATCAAATACTCAAAAGGATGCTCACTTGCATCAGAAAAGCTGCAGATAAAAAGCTATTCCCATGAACAAATGATAGCACTCGTACGCCTATCATTTCATCAGGAGAGGTTTCCAGTAGTGCGATGGAATAGGGATTAGCTGTAATCTGGTTGTTATCTGATTAGACATTAGTGACAACACAGACCCCAAGTCCCTGGCTTATCCATAATCTTAGTGCTGTCTTTAATTGCTTTCCCTTTAGGATTTTGTTTCGGTGATTTAGTGATGTCTGGTTTTATGGGTATATACACTTTGATAGTAATGTACCATCTCATTGTCACTTGAGGTGGTACATTGTATCTCCCATCTATGTTTCTTCTTTTCACCCTTAAATAAGTTGCCACCCTTGTATTCCGACTTACTTTCTAACATTAATCGATTGTGTTTTTTTTTTATTCCGATGTAGACAGCTGTAATTTCAACTATTGTTCTTTAAAATGAAATTACTCTCAGAAAGACAAGGTCGGTCACTTACTCCTTTCAACTTGCATCTGAGTTAAAAAAACAAGAACAGGTACCAACACAATCAGAATTTAAAACTAAAAAAAGATATAAAAAAGTTAGAATGGCATTTAGATAATTTCTATGATGCTGAATGGGTCCTGCTTGAGATACAAGATGGATGTACTTTGCCGTGAATTGAGGAGCTTTTAACTCTACTAAACACACGTGTTCTATCGAAAATTGAACAGGTGGTCACACAATGGTAGCGCCGGCTTTTCAGCCACCATAACACCTTGGAGAGCCACTGTTGTTCTTAACTCAGTCTCCCACTCGGTCTTGAGATTAATTACAAAAAAGACCAATTTTTATCTCGGGATAAAAAAAAAATCTGATGAACGAAATCTTCATAACTCGACCGGTTTCCTGATTCCATTCATCACTGCCTCATTTTGCCCGGAAACTTGAGGACATGGAAATACAGTTTTCTTAGAGACATTTGAAATGAAAGCATTGTTCCCCGGTCACACAATAATTTTCCTTATTGAAACCAGTTGAATTTTCTCCGTCTTGTTCTGTTGCGTGTCTCCTGTGTTTTCTGTTTGCTTTGATTTATGGAGAATAGTTATAGTTTATATTAGGATTTGGTTTTTTCTTTCAAGTTTCTTTATTGAGCATCTAAAGAAGAAACCAACAAGTTTTGGTCAAAGTCGTCATTCTCCACGAGTTTGATGCGGTGTGATATAAACGAGGCGATAGCTGAGTGAATATCATGTAGCATTCAAACGAGTTGGAGAATGACTTCTTTGACCAAAATGAGTTGCTTTCTGTATTTATCTCACCCCTGTACACACTAAAAGAATGGACAACACACAGGCTATAAACCATGGAGAACGGACTGCAATTCTTGTAGGGGCATGGAGAACGAGTTCCCAATGTTTAGCCTATGGACATTTATTCCAGGGGTGAGATCAAGGGTAATAATATTTGAAAGCCAAATTGAAGACTGTCCATCTCGGTGATAACTTCCCGGTTGTACTGAGATAATATAAATGCAAATCGATAATGTCATACTATCATGAAACATCACGAAATTTCATATGATTGCTTATATGTGATGAGTTGTCTTTGCGGAATGATATCACGAAGCGGAGCTGAGTGATATCTGTAGCAGAAGACAATGAATGACATGTAAACAATTATATGAAATTAAGTGATGTTTAGATTGTATCCTACCCTGTCACATGTTTTTGACTTCGTATGTCACCCGTGGCATATAAATATTATATGGCATAACTGTGGCATACAGTTTGTTTGTTTGTTTGGGTAGTTTAACGTCCAATTTGTTCAATTAGACTTACTTCCTTTTACTTTACTCAAATTTGCATATCATGTTGGAATATGCAAATTTGAGTAAAGTTTGCATATTCCAACATGATATGCAAATTTGAGTAAAGTAAACTTTGCATATCATGTTGGAATATGCAAACTGATATGCAAAGTTTACAATCACACCATGTTAAGTCTATGGAGATTTATATGTGGGGTATAATGATATGTGATATGCTGTACAATTGATCTGTATTTCCCCATTCTCTCCCACAACATTGTTTCATATTGCGCTGTCTCTATTCATGTCCTGTTTTGGTAACTGTATCCACATGCGTATTTGTATATGTACAGTCTACGCTGTCACTGTCTTTCATTTTTCTTTTGTAATGCCGCTTCACGTGAGATGCTTTTTTTGTTGTTTGTTTTTGCATCTCTCGTGTAACCAAGTTTTTTAGATACAATATCAGGGTTCATAATAATCATAGTACATCGAGATACCTTATACATAGTAAGGAAACATCTGAAATAGGGTACACATTCAGGCTAATGTGATGAGATGAGATGTTAAAATGTAGAACAAAATCGGTAACCACACCTGGTAAAGCCACTAAAAAAAAAATTGTTTCTCATCACCAAGGCATGAAAAATATGACGAGGGCGTTTTTTTGTTTTTTTGTTTTGTTTTTGCTATATCAAAGATGGCAGACATACAGTAAAACCCCTCATAAGTGGACACCCTCCGATCTGGGCCAAAGTTGCTGCTTACGCGGGGTGTCTGCTTACACGGGGTTTCCAGAGTTTTACTGGCTATACATTTAATGCATCCCTGACATCAGGAACTTTAATTTGATACTAAATACACATACCTTTCATAATTTCTATCAAGGTTCATCTATTTAAAAAAAATATCTTCTGAAATCGTTTTTTCTGATGCGTGCGATGATGAGAAATAAGTTTTTTTTTTAGTGGCCTAAGTCTTATAAGTGCTCTATTACGTTAGTTAAATGCTTTATATGTATGATAGTATTGTTTTATTTGGTTTTTTTTGCAATTTTTATTAGAGAATATTTGTGTTCACCGTCACTGAATTCGGCTATAGAGCCGTTCTTCCATTCGGGCCCTTGCCCCAACTTCTCATTCTAATGGCGGGTGTTAAGGCGAATGGGCAGTGGGTACCCTTTTCCCAATGTTAAGTCTATGAGGGGAGGCAGGGGGCGGGAGGGGGGGGGGGTGAGATAATATCATGAAACATCACGAAATTTCACATAATTGTTTATATGGCGTGAATTGTCTTCGCAAAACCATATCACGAAGCAGAGCTGAGTGATATCTGTAGCAGAAGACAACAAATGGCTTGTTAACAATTATTTGATCTTTAGATTTTATCCTACCCGGTCATATGTTTTAACTTCATATGTCACCAGTGGTATTTGAATATTTTATGGCATAACCGTGGAATACAGTCAGACTATGTTGAGTCTATGGAGATTCATATGAGGGGTGATTCATGCTCCTTGCTTTCAGGACTTTCTGATGCATCACCCTTTCTCAATGTGGGACAGCTCTATGTATTTCACAGAAAGTCAGAGATGATGGTGATAGATGAACAGAGAAAGTCCCAACCCGGAGCTGCACACAGCACAGCACAGTCACATATATACCCGGACAAGAGACACCACTACAGTATCTGACGATTGATAGGAGGAAGTTCACAATAGCCTTCACTCTCTACCCCCCTAGAAGCCTCTCCATTCAGTTCCCAACTTCACCACAGGTGCCGCCACAGTAGGAAAGAATGGACCACTGGAGATGGATGTAAGGTTCCCATGTCACGTGACCTGGAACACGTGACTGTTGTTAGCCAATGGTGTGCTGAGAGCACTGACTATTATGGCTATTATGGCTATTAGGGCTGGAGCGAGTATAGGGGTTGAGAGAGTGGCAGGTTTGGTGTTGGTGTAGAGGTTTTACTGGAACAGCAGGTGTATTATGGCCATGGTAGTGAATGGGGAGTAAGCAGGGGTTATTTTCCAATGAAAACTTATTTTCATTTACAGCTTATAAAAATAATTTTTGTGTGTAAAACAAGGAGAGGATAAATTGAAGATTATTCATACCAAGAAACAGTGGTTCATATCTCCCCACAAAATTCAGCCCCATTACATGGCCAACAACGATGTGTTTTTCTTGTCTCTCTGATCCAGTAAATTCTAGTGACTAGTACTGACTTTGTTGCCTTTAACTGAGCAGATCAGCTATTTTATCTTTCATTTTCAGTACTGAATAATGAACACAACATTACCATGATTTGTATCTGGATGGTGGTATTCTCCTCGTAGTTGATGCTACACAATATGCTCGCATTCGCTTAGATATTACAAAATTATGGTAATCTTGTCAATGCTTATACCTCGATTAATTGCTTTTATTATCCATGGTATGCAAAGTACCTTGAAAAATGAAAAATGTATGTAGATTCAGTAAACCACTGCTCATTATTCAAAGGCTGTCAGATACCATAACCAGTGGAAGATCTACCAAAGCTGCAGAATTGGTCGAAATAAAAAAAGGGGAAAAAGGCAATTTGTCGTATACGGTGTAAAAGCAGTTGTATACCAGAAAATAGCCCCTTTATGCTATAGTGCAAAAAAATAGTCCCTATTCATACATCCTTTGATGGTTTTGTGAACAGGCGGCTCTGTAAACCACTCGAGATTGACGTCGTGTATGACTACGCGTCAACCTCTCGTGGTTTACGGCCGCCTGTCCACAAAAACCATCGATTATTGTCTTGATCTTACCACTGGTATTTCATACCCATAGACTTAACATTGGGTACCGCATGCCACTCCTGGAGGTTTGGCTCCGGACTTCACTCAGCTTCGCCTCATGAAGTCACTATGCCAAACTCCAGTCGTGGCATACGGTGGCCAAGATTAAAACTCATCCAGTTTTACGATACTATTCCGCCTCCCTCTCCCCCATCTTCACTAACTCACACAGAACCTTCTCAGTAACAGCACCAGACCCCTTCTTACTGCAACACCTTCCCTACACCAAAAACAGATACACCCACTTCCGCCACTTTGTATAAAGCACGGATGAGAAGAGGAAAAAGGAGCTCGTATAGAGCGCACACTCTCCGTCGAGTTATATCGTCCGTTGTGTGGAGTCTATCGTTTGTTGTTTGCAAAGTGCACATCCGCCATATGTATGCTACCTTCATCTCACTTTCATGAAGGAGCAGTTTTTGTATGGTATATGCACATGGAAGTGTTTTTATGAAGGAAACCTGTGAAAGTTTACGGTCAGAGCTCGTTTCCCATTGAGTTTGAATCGCGTAGTAATTAACAAGGTGACGCCGCGTGAGTTACGAAGCGATTCAAACGAGATGGGATCAAGCTCTGATTGTAAACTTGAATAGGTTTCTGAATTTATCTCACCCTTCACATTGACTGATGGGCTAACCTTTGTGACATAATCCCCATTGTTCCTGAATACTCAACGGGCGTTGGATACAAGTTTCCAATTTTAAGTCTATTGGGAAAAAAGACCAGTGGTGAGATGAATATATATACAGAGTTGACAGTTTTCTACTTTTCCACGCAATTCCTTGTTCTTATTTCCAGACTTGGCCTGCCGAAGTACGCCAAGTCGCATAGTGAAAACGGGGCATCTAGCTTGTAAATGCTAGATCTCCCAGTCTGTATAGACATGGTCTGCCAGACATCGAGGAACCCGACCCGGTGATCCTTTACTTTGTACTCTGTGCGGCGCCCTACAATCCACACACAGAACACAATGTCGGCATTACAACAAACGGCATTACGTCCTCTAACCACAGTGACTGGACTTCTATCATTTCGCCAATGACACAGCGCGCTAGCCCCGAGCCTAGAAGCCTGGCCCATGTGCTCACTCCCATATTAGGCCAGGTAACGCCCGCCATTTGTCTGGTGCGTCATGGGTAACAGCCGCCATGTTTACGCTGGTTTACCTGCTAGAGGGCGTGGCGAAATCTGTTATTTTTATATAGAGACATTTTAATAAGTTATCTTTTGTCTTTTGAAAGGTTGCTATTACTTTATGGTTTATCATCGCAAGTTATTTGGGGAACCTCGTGAGGGAGAGAGGTTGTGTTGGTTTTCCTTGCCACTGCAAATTAGCGGGGAACCAGCGAAAGTTCAAGGTCGCTCACTCGTCGGTCCAACTGGGCGTTACCTGTCCAATGTCCATTCGGCCAGGGAACCAGGGGCCCGTTTGATAATCTAGGATCGTACATGTAGGCCATTTTCTGTATGGCATAGAGACCATGGGACGATGTGGGTCAGATTTATCCAACTCTTATGGACGACCTTATGGACGGCTAATACTGTCATAGCAAACAGACTTAAAGTGTTAGTAAACGATAACCCTTGTACGAGGTACAGGAAAAGGTCTTTATCCACGAGATTATTAAACGGGCCCGTGTCTGGCTAGGCCCTGACTCCTGCCCTGTCCTGGGGAAGGACACTACACTGGGACACTGAACTAGAACTATTTAGTATCCATTGATTAAAAAGTCCCCATTTGAAATGTATTGGACCACAATGAACCACTACCCATTGTATCTGAATTGCCAGAAGCCATAGCCATTGATTACCGATTTGAACCCATTGATTAGAGACTTATTATAGTCCCTTTGTGATGGAGAACCAACAAATAGTCCCTAGTGATATACCCTATAATATGGCAATTTTGCGGGCAGACAGCCGTAAATCACGAGAGGTTGATGCGTAGTAATACACGAGCGTAAGCGAGTGTAATACGTCAACCTAGAGTAGTTTCCAGCGGCCTGTTGTATCTATCATACATCTTCTCTAATACATTAAACCCAGAAATTGCCGTATATATAAGGGTCCCATATCAAAAGGGACTACATGTAATTTCTTGTTATATAGCACAAAGGGACTATTTTCCCATATACGATGGCTTTGAGGCCGTATACAATGGATTTTAATCCTTATCCTACCCCTAATAAATAACTCCATAGGCTTAACATTGGGTCACTGTATTCGGTCTGGAGTTCATAAAAATGAAAAATATCGCTCTAGTGGGATACACTTGACAAATGACGTCATTTATTAATGTAGAAGTAATTTAGACGGGCGGGGTAGGATAAATAGTGTTATTGTTCATCCCACTCTGGCAAGATCGCATATTACTGCTCTCGGCTCCACCTTGCGCAGTAATACGCGATCTTGCCGTCGTGCGATAAACAACAACACGACTAACTCTTGTTTGGTTTCTCCATAGTATACCATAGTTATAATATCTGACAGTTTCTAATATATTTCATACATTTGAATGTGGACTTAGCATACTACGGATAATGAATTCAACAGCATCCTGTACCTGGTAATCGCTGTCTACTTATATAAAAACAGCCCACATTGTAGGGGGATCCTTTAATAATGAAGGGGATTAAAGGTATTCCGCTAAAAGCATCCATTGACATCCTTTCACGTCTCGTCTATTATTAAATTCTCGGGAATACGGTCTACGTGCAGACAGTAACGTACCTCAGTCCAATGTCAAATCCATTAGCACACACCAGGTATTCTCAAAGCCGAAATCTCAGATACATCTATCAAAAGACAAATGCTGGTAGTTGGGTGATTTATAGATTCTATTGATTTTTGCAAATAACTCTGGATAATATAAGTTTCATAGATCAGCAAATAGAAAATGTTTTAAAAAAAAGGTATGTCACCATGCTAACTTCTATGGGAAGGCTATCTGAAAAGATAAGTGCTTAACTATTGGTTTCTATGAGAAACTGCAGTATTTTGACTTCGTGGTTGTTTGTTTGTTTGTGGTTTAACGTGGCTAGGTGACACCAATGTTCTATTGCTATCTTCAAATAATTCTGGAATCTGATAGTTGGGAACATATTATACAAATGAGAAATGCTAAAAGAATACTATGTCACCATGCTAACTTCTATGGGAAGGTCATCTGAAGAAGGCAAGGGCTTAACTATTGCTGTTAATGGGAAACTGCACTATTTTAATGAAACCAGATGGCAGCACTAGTGTAAAATTTAGTTCTTAGTGTAGACATAGAAGGCACTGTGATACCTACCCACATTTGTCTTTACAGGCATATCCTATGATTCACAGTGGCGCCACCTGGGGATTTTTAAATAATGTCAGCTTGGTTTTAGTGATACCTAAAAATAGATTCCTGCAATTATAGGAGTTGTTTTCGTCGCGAGAAATATCTATAAATTATCTGTAATTTATCGACGTCCGGCAAAACAACTCATTGGCTACTGATCTCGAACTACCAATCTATTTACAGTCATGCTTGGCAATTACTGTGACGTCTCTGCTATATTAGCTACTGCCAAACTACTAATGGGTATCTTAATTAAAATCTGAATAAATGATAACAACCCTGAGACCTTTCATTGGGCAGATAATTTATTTTTAGCAATTCGTTTATTTCACTACATATCTTGTTATTTAATTCCGTGGCTCCCCTTTACATTGTCTGCCATTGTTTTTCCCCTTACATTTATTCCACTTGTTTGTAGTCTCTAGGTTGCTGCATTTTTCTCAATATTGTGATTAATAAAGAAAAGGGTCAAATTCATTGTAAAAGGGAACATCCAGTTCACTTTAGACACTAAATTCTAGGGTGATGTAGAGGTTTATTTTTATTACTTCATATCATAAGTCACAGTAAACCAAAGCACTACCACCTCAGACTAACATTGGACGTTTACATTTATACTCCATACAATCATGATAATACATATAAGGCTAGGCAGGACATAACAATAATACATATAAGACTAGGCAGGACATAACAATAATACATATAAGACTAGGCAGGACATAACAATAATACATATAAGACTAGGCAGGACATAACAATAATACATATAAGACTAGGCAGGACATAACAATAATACATATAAGACTATACAGGACATAACAATGGCGTTGCATTTTGATCCCCTTGAATTGAAATATATTTGTATCTTCATTAATTGTACTGTAAATATATTCTGACTTTGGGGAAACGTTGCTAGACTTATTCATCAGTGTTCCTGTCAAGGAAAGAACCCCCAGTCCATGATCTATGCGCATCTCACAGGCATATAGCAGCTAAATGGATGGGCATTTCAAACAGGCAGTAACAAAACGAGCACCACATGCTCGGAGGTATATATGCCTGCTAGTCAGCGTGTTAAGAGATATACAGTAAGGAGCGTTGTAGAGGTAATTGACGAATCGGGGTACGGGGCGTGTGAGCTGCTCACAGAGCTGCTCATCCATCAATTAAACTCAGATCTACTCGCATTTAGTCGACGGGGATAAATGCCCAGTGTCTGTCGCTGCGGTTAAGTGCTGTCCCCAACCAAGTAGAAGTTGTTTCAGTTCCTGGAACTCCTGTGAAAGCGCCACTGTCATTATGAGTGACTGGTGAAAGTAGAATCCATGGTCATGGTGATTAATACTTCCTCTTAATTTTTTTTATCATTCATCAATTACTCACACACACACATATGTATTTAAACATTGATATCATTTATATATATATATATATATATGTGTGTGTGTGATATTAATATCATTTATATGATATTAATATCATTTATATATATATATATATTAATATCATTTATATGATATTAATATCATTTATATATAATATTAATGTTTAGATACATATATGTGTGTGTGCGTAACTGCATAAATGATAAAAAAATTAAGAGGAACTATTCAGGCCTTCCAGGAACTGAAACAACTTCTATATTTATATGCGGAGTGGAGGTAATATAGAGGAAACCTATGAAAGTTTAGGGTCAGAGCTCGTATCCTATCGAGTTTGAATTGCGTAGCAATTCACGAGCGAAGCCTCGTGAAATACTAGGGGGAAACAATGTTCCGGTTAGAGAAAGTCAAAGTTACGAGATAAGGCTTTGAAAAATTACTGCTCAAGGCATTGGCCACGGGAGGTAATTTTTCCCAGACGCACCGAGTAACATTGACTTTCTTTCGCCGGTACTTGGTTTCCCTATTCCTATATACCTTCAAATATCGTTAGAAATGGTTATTTCTTTAAATAACGTAATCCAAGAAGCAATGCCCACCCTTATTGGGTAACTGCAACCGCTATGTTCAGGGATGCAAGTTTGCCGACAATTGACGGAAATCAGAAATTTCTGCATCTTGAAATGTGATCATTAACAGAGTATGAAAATCATAAAATGAAACTAAATTCAAAGAAATTCTGGCAGCAGGCTTTCACGACGGCGTATAAACCTCCAGTCAGTACTTTGGCGGCAGTTAAACGCGCCAAGGGCCGTTGACACTGCCGTCAGAGTTCCGTCAAGTGCCGAATACGCCCCATTTTTTTTTTCCGTTTCCGACTTTTTCATCAGTCCCGACTTTCATCCCTGTATGTTTTCGTCCCGCCTATTTCCAGCCCGTTTCCTAGCAACCATGCAGGTTGCTATGCAGGTTGCTATGCGACAACATCACGGCCAGGTCATAGCCGCGTCGATGTGTATGAAAACGTCAGCCTGGGACGAAAACGTCTCAATACATAACTCATCATTACTGTACCCCTAGTAGGGGTATGTAACTATAGATTGTTCGGAAATGGGTATATAGGTATACGCGATTCGAACTCCAGTTAGAAACGTTTAAATTTTCATATTTATGTCTTGTCTGCTCTCTGAAATCCTGGCCGCTTATTGGTCAATTGCATATGACGTCTTCTAATATCACTCCGCCACAACCATGGAGTAGTATTGTCACTCTACCAGGGTGATTATTGAGTATTTTGAAAAAAATGCTATCCCTAAGGCTAAACCAGGGGTAAGGTAGGAGGTTATAGTCTGACTACATCTATGTAGTATAGGGAAAAGTAAGTTAGTGTCAGGTTATGATATGCATGTCCGATATCGTCTCACTTGCACTATTTACCCTGATAAAGTTCATATCTGTAGGATATAGAGACCTTTATCTCACCCCTGCCATTTTTCCTCAGACTTAGCATTGGGAACTCGTACTCAACCCCCGTGGAGTATTGTAAAAAAAATACATGAATGGGAATAACGTCCCTGTTGTTTGCCAATTAGCCAATGTTAAGGGTGAGATTAAATCTGAACCGCACTCGATCCATATCTACTGATATTTGGCTTTGCTATGTAGCCTCGCTCAGTTTTGCTTCCTGAAATTACTCCGCAACCGAAATTTATGGCATATCTTCAGTGGATATGGAGCTCATAGCATATTGAGAAATACGTCATGTGTCATGTCTATGGGAGCAAGGCGCCTGTTTGATAATCTATGCTTGTACATATAGACCCTTTTCTTTATCCTACCCCTAATAAAAAACTCCATAGGCTTAACATTGGGTCACTGTATTCGGTCTGGAGTTCATAAAAATGAAAAATATCGCTCTAGTGGGATACACTTGACAAATGACGTCCGGCAAGATTGCGTATTACTGCGCGAGGCGTCGTGCCGTCGTGCGATAAAAAACAACAGGACTAACTCTTGTTTGGTTTCTCCATATTATTATCCATCGTATACAAAGACTCCATTGAAAATGTATGGGGACTCAGTAAACCACTACCCATTGTTTAAAATCTGCGAGATACCAGAACTGTGGTATACGGATTCAAACCTGTGGTATACGGCCTCAGAACCATGGTATACGGGAAAAATAGTCCCTTTGTGCTATAGAACAAAGAAATAGCCCCTATTGTTGTATCTTTTAATATGGCAATAACTGGGTTTAATTTATTGGAGAAGATGGATGATAAATGCAACATACGATGGTTTTGTGGACAGGCGAGGTTGACGTCGTAATACACTCGCTAGCGCTCGTATATTACTGCGCGTCAACCTCTCGTAGTTTACGGCCGCCCGTCCACAAAACTATCGATTATTGTCTATGTATGCCATAGAGACCCAGGGACGATGTGCGTCAAATTTATTCAAGACTTATGGACGACCTTGATAGCGAACAGACTTAGATATTATTAAACGATAAGCCTTTTGCAAGATACAGGAAAGGGTCTTCATGTAAAATCCTAGATTATTTAACGGCCCCAACTATTGTTAGTAGACAGCACCTGCATTTCTCTCTGAATTCCTAGATAATGTATTTAGACACGACTGAAAGTTAGTGAAAGGTCAGGAAATGTTGACATATTCTGAAATATGAAGCAAATTTCCATGGTGCTTAAAAGCAAACGTCTAGAAGGAATTCATGAACTTACTTAAAGGTCGTACGGATACGACTTGTAGAACTTCAGATTGTCTTTAGTTTTAGTGGTTGCACAGCAGTTATGGCATGCTCCACACAGTTTACGTCGTTGAACGACAAGTAGGAATTATTTCTTCTGTTTTAATACATGATTTTCCGTTCAGCGCCCCCAAGCGATGCATTGTCTAGTTAGACTGTTCCTCGGTGAAACACTGCGTTCTCAAGCACTGTCTGTATGGAATACAGAGTATTTACATCTATCTTTAAAATCTTAAGGTTGACACAAACGACCTCTTTATTCTATGACTTGTAACTAAGAACTTCTGTTACAAAAATAAAACAATGTATCGTGAGAGGCATATCTATAGGGTAAGTAAAATTCTCTGGAAATTTAATATGAGTTGTTTTTTGTCATAGTAAACCCATGTCATTTTCTCAAAATTTCACAGAATAAAGTTCCCGTATAGTACTGCATATCTTGGTTTTTAAAATCATAGGTCCCCGTCCTTGTTTTTAATAGAATTGAAGAAAACTATATTTTTCAGTTAATGTTCTATATAAATCAGTCAAATGCATATTGGCATAATTTACCTATTGGGTTAAGTCAAACTCGATAATATATTATACTTCTGTCATTTAATAACAGAATTACTCAATGGGACTATCAGTATTTCAATATCACTAAGTGGCGACACTGTGTATTGTATGGTATGCCTTTAAATCACCAATAACGAAATTACTGAAAAACAAGAAATTTAGTCTGAGAATTGGCGTAAAGTACAAAATCTTAGAAGCAGCATTGTTACACGTGTTCTACAACAGCACACCCACCCATACCTCAGCCAACATCAACCAATCCCAGCCGTGTACAAAAAAGACGAGTGAGAAAAAAGACGAATGCGAACACACAGTAATCCACTCTCCGGTGGAGTTATAACTCAGGGGGGAGCGTGCGAGACTCCACTTAGTCCTCCAGGGTGGCCGACCACGTGACCCCCTGCTGGAGGTGGCCGTCTCTCCTCCTGACCCCCACATACAGGAGGAAGGAGGTGGGTAATAGGATTAGTGCCCGTGTATATAGCACCTCATCTACATGTGCTGATAGCGATGCTCCCATGCTGCCCTCTCTGACCACGCTGCTTGGAGAGTGAGGAAGGCGTAAGGCCCGATTCCTGCTTGGAGAGTGAGAAAAGCGTAAGGCCCGATTCCTGCTTTGAGAGTGAGAAAGGCGTAAGGCCTGATTCCTGCTTGGTGAGTGAGAAAGGCAAGTGACCCAATTCCTGCTTGGAGAGTGAGAAAGGCATAAGGCCCGATTCCTGCTTAGAGAGTGAGAAAGGTGTAATGCCCGATTCCTGCTTGGAGAGTAAGAAAGGCGTAAGGCCCAATTCCTGCTCGGAGAGTGAGAAAGGTGTAAGGCCCGATTCCTGCTTGGACAATGAGAAAGGCGTAAGGCCCGATTCCTGCTTGGAGAGTGAGAAAGGCATAAGGCCCGATTCCTGCTTGGATAGTGAGAAAGGTGTAAGGCCCGATTCCTGCTTGGATAGTGAGAAAGGCGTAAGGCCTGATTCCTGCTCGGAAAGTGAGGAAGGCGTAAGGCTCAATTCCCACTTGGAGAGTGAGAAAGGTGTAAGGCCCGATTCCTGCTTGGAGAGTGAGAAAGCCGTAAGACCTGATTCCTGCTAGGAGAGTGAGAAAGGTGTATGGCCAGATTCCCACTTGGAGAGTGAGAAAGGTGTAAGGCCCGATTCCTGCTTGGAGAGTGAGAAAGCCGTAAGACCTGATTCCTGCTAGGAGAGTGAGAAAGGTGTATGGCCAGATTCCTGCTTGGAGAGTGAGAAAGGCGTAAGGCCTGATTCCTGCTTGGAGAGTGAGAAAGGCGAGATTCTTGCCCCGGAGACTGGTGTCTGGGTATAGTCTCCGGGAACGCCAGTAACATAGTGGGTAGGAGGGCATTGTCGGTGACTAGCGGCACGAAAATTTGAAACATGTTTGAAATTAAGTTGAACGAAACTAGTGCCCTTTCATGGTTTCTCCTAAAGGCTGATTCCCACTTGGAGATTCTTGCCCTGGAGACTGCTGTTCAGATATAGTTGCTGGGAAACGCCAGTCGCACAGCGGGTAGGAGGGTATCATCGGTGACCAACAGACCAGAAATTTTAAATGTGTTTGAAATTGAATCGCAAGAGACTAGGGTTTTTTTTGGGGACAGATTCGAGCCGGTGACTCATGCCCACCGGCAATTTAGCATTGTTGCGTTCCCACTTGGCGACATGGCAGATTCCTAGAAATTTGTGCTTATAGTCACTGACTGAAGCCCTGCATATGCCCCCAAAATCTTTTAGTGGGAATCGGGCCTAAGGGAGCGGGAGACTGGAGAGCTATGTGGGATTAGTTCTGAGCATTGAGAAGTTGGTCGGATCTATGTGTATCTTAGTGACTTTTACCGATGGATGTCATATAAGTGAGTTTCTCTTATTAGATTCTGACAGGAATTTAAGCCTATAACAGATCGACATCTATCAATGATTCTCACCGACTTGATTGCCGATCGTAATCGGGAACGGTACGGAACATTGTTGATGTATGAAGATACCTCACCGATTATAATCGGGCATTACCACCATGTTAGTAATGCCCGATTCTCATCAGAAATCGGTTTTAATAGGATTGGTGAAGTGAATATCGACAAATATATCACCGATTCCGACCGGTCTGCTGGGGTGGACAGAAATTACCAATCTGTTCACCCTCTTTGTCGCCTCGCACGCAAGCATAACTAAAGCGACTGGGATGGGGAGTTAGCTCTGTGGTAAAGAGCACAGGACTTTGTTGATTCGGGTCCCACTGCAGCCACTTTTCTCCTTCACCCCCAGCAGTGGTAGATTTACTGCTATATCAAAGGCCAATCCTTCTCATACCATGTCTATGTGGTATGGGAAGTAAAAGAACTCTCACCTTGGTAAATATGTAGGGATGGGATTTCTTCCTACATTCATCTCATAAATTCGGTCAATCCAAAGTAAGTCTAATTAAAACAAATTGGACGTTAAATTACCCAAACAAACAAACAAACAAACAATCTGACCGACCTGATGGATTGGTTGGCTGATCGGCCAGAGTTTGTGTGTCGACGTATTAATATCCACAGTCACTTATAGGTGGATTGGTGGAAATTATGTTTGGTTTGTCTAAAGAAGATCTGAGTTGCTAGATAGTCGTGATATATCAACAAGAGCCGCACATCAGATATGTTCTATAAGACTCTCATGAAACTTCGATCTTTGAAAGGTCTTCCTTGTCTAGAGATTTAGCCCTTTGGGATGCCTTAACTTATAGAGACAAAGTCAGCTGAAACAAACGTATGACAAAAATAGGATGTCTGGGAAGTTAAAGTTGGAAATTTAAAGTTACAGCTCAAGTTTAATTTTGATAAAACAATTACCTCCTGGACCTAGATAGGAAATAGGATGTCTGGGAAGTTTAAGTTAAAGATGGAAATTTAAAGTTATAGCTAAAGTTAACTTTGATAGAACAATTACTTCCCAGATCTGGCTAGGATTCTTTTCAGTTTGACGTTGAGGCTCTTTTCCTGTTATGTCCCCTGTGCCCTTCCTACCCACTTTATCATTCTAATCACCATTTCTCTCTCCCATCTTACACAAGCAGAATATGGAAACTGTAATGGAAATCGGGAAATACCGGGAAATATTTTATAAGCATAGCTGGCGGTGGAAGCGGACATTTGTTTCTGGTAAATTCGGGCGCTAATACGATTTATCGTGCGAGAAAATTCGCCATATAAGATATTCTTTGATACATTTGACACCAGAAACTTTCCAATAAAGCCTCCAGTATGGTGGAATCTGCACTTAAAAGTTTAAATCTATGTTCGTACATTCAAGCACACTCCAAATGCAAGATCTGTATAACAGAATTTGGATTTGAAACAGAAAAGAATTCATATATATTGTTGGGGTGGTTGATATGATTAATGCACATTCCATGGTTACGCTTCTATAACCAGGTGATCTGAGCTGCTCAAACCGTTATTGCCACTTCTGTTTCAGCCTCCGACCTGCTCACTTGAGCAATTCATTGTGTTTGAAAAAACTTTTATTGGCAGACTTTGGGAGGTCCCAAGTCTATAATGGGTCGAAAGGTAAAAGCCAAGACTACAACTCGTAGTCATAAAAATGATTTTTCTGATTATTCAGAAGATATGGAACAGATTTTAGGAGATTCCGGATTATCTCAGTCAAGACGGGTAGAGCAAGCGCTTACCCAGTCCGATAAGCCTGGGCATGCTTTCTTGACGGATAATCCCGATGTGCGGGCAAGTACAGGACCAAGTTCTTCCAAGGACGAGATGGGACTGCGTATGGACCGTCTAGAGTCATCCCTATTTGCAGCAATCGAGATGATGCATGAAAAATTATCGTCAAAAGACCAAGTTTTTCATGCAAGCTCTTCAGAAGCGAGACAAGATACAGTTCCAGTGGTGCCTCTTCAGCCTACGCCGCCTATGCAGCCTACACCTCAAGCCTGCATGGAAAACAAAAAAGAGGAGAAGAGAAATGGTAAATATCTGTCTAAGACTTACCTAGATGAAAATGAGAAACTATCAAGTTTGGAAAAACTTAGTATCGTTAATATAAAAATATTGAAGTTCATGTTAGGTGAGGGCCTAGATGTTTCAGGCTTAGTGAATCACATGGAATTAATTGCAGAAAAATCGGAGTCTCGTGTTTTTACACATGAGGCATTGATAAAGTATGATAATTCGGTAAAAGAAAGAGTGGAGAAGAATGGGATTGAAGAGTTTAAAAATATAAACGCAGCAGAAATAGTCAAACACCTTTCTTTCGATGGTACAATCAGTGCGGCAAAAATGAAAAGAGTTTCCCAGAGTAATAAGACTCAACTTACTGGTTTCTGCAAGTTGTTCAATTCCGGAGAGAATGCATGTAAGTTCCAGAATTGCAAGTACAGACACACTTGCTCAGAATGCTCCTCTAAATCTCACGGTGCCTTTGAGTGTAGATCTCAGAGTAAATCCAGCAGTAATAAATGAAGTAATGCTGTAGATATGCCTGTTACGTTAGAGTTTTCAGAAGTTGATAACAATGTATCAATTATGGAATGCGGCAGGGTCAACGAGTGCGGTGTTGCAGAGGCTTTTCTTAAAGGGGGCATATCTACAAATAATGTCGCTTCAAATGAGGGTATTATTGATACTTATTCAATAATTAACTCAAAACAAAATGATTCATTCGAGAGATATAAAGAAAAACTTTTTCCTAGTTGTTCAGGGGAAAATTGTGCTTGCTTGCACTATGTGGGCGATAAATGTAGTCAGCTACTACCTTGTAAATTCGCAGAGTATCTCTTTAAAGATAGTAGTAACTCTCAGATGGCTGAGGAAGAAAAAGATTACATTTGGAATGGTATTTGTAATGGTTTCAATATCGTGGACAATGACTGTCCAGCGGAATACGAGTGTGACAATTATTCAAGCATTTTATCGGAAAAGTTCAAGGTTGAAATGGATAAACTTGTTGAGAAAGAAATCGCAGAAGGTAAAGTGACTATTGTTGATTCGAGACCGAAATGTGTTCATGCTTTGGGTGCTATAGAGAAATCAGATGGTAAAATTCGTCCTATAACCGATTGTTCAATGCCAGAAAAAGAAAGCATCAACAATTATATGAAAAATACTTCTAAAGAATTTTCATATAACTCGGTAAATACGGCAGCAGATACCTTGGAGGGTGGTGAATATATGAGTCTCGTTGATTTAAAGTCAGCTTACAGATCGGTTAATGTATCTGAAAACAATACTCAATTCCAGGGATTTAAATGGAATCTCGGTGATGGCGATAAATATTTTGTTGATAACAGGTTATGCTTTGGGCTCAGGTGTGCACCATACATTTTTAATCGTTTATCGGATTTCCTGGTTGATGCAGCAAGACAGGAAAATATCAATGGTATCGTAAATTATCTAGATGATTTTCTGATTATTGCAGATTCTTATGAGGCTTGCTTAGATAAGAGAGATAAATTTATCGATCTCGTTAGATCACTGGGGTTTGAAATATCCAGTCATAAAGTGACAGACCCAAGTACAAGTTGTATTTTTCTCGGAATTATGATAAATAGCATTGAGATGTCCCTAACTCTCCCCGAGAAAAAAGTTGAAAAATTAAAAAATGCTATAAATGAAACCTTAGAAGCAGGTGTGGTTTCTAAAAAAGTCCTGGAAAAAATAGGAGGATTAATGTCGTTCAATAGTCAGGTAGTTCGTGGTGGTCGAACTTTTAGTCGCAGATTATTTGATAAATGCGCCTCTATGAAGAGATTTGAAAAAATCCCCCTAGACAATGAGACAAAACTGGATTTTGAATGGTGGTTAAATTATTGTGAATTGTTTAACTACAAATCTTTAATAAGGAAAGATCTATTTGAAGTACCAATAGTCACTGACTCTTCACTCTTAGGTTTCGGTGCCTGGATAGGCAAAGATTTCATATATGGCACATGGGAAAACGATTTTACATTAGAATCTTTTGAGGATCATAAAACATCCCCCCCAGAAAATCGCATTGATAATCCAAATATCAACATATACGAGTTGTGGCCTGTAGTTGTAGGTGTCAAAAAGTGGGGTCCAGCCTTGTCTAATACAAATATTCATGTTGTGACTGATAACATGCAGGTTCTCGCAATGATAAACTCAGGCAGAAGCTGTAATACAACTTGTATGAGATGGTTGCGTGAGCTATTTTGGTTTTGCTTCATTTACAACATTGACTTGCATGCCACTTATATCAAATCCGAAGATAATGAATTGGCTGACTTCCTATCCAGACTCAAATACCCAAAGTATGTCAAGAAATGTATTAATTTGTTAATTAATATGAACATGTGTTGTTCCTCGTCCATACAGATCCAGAGATGATCACATTGGAGAGGACTAGACAGAGGTTGATATCCTCAGGTATTTCTTTAAACACTAAAAAAGCAAGGTCTCAACAATTAATTTGTTATAATAAGTTCTGTGGTACTTATTCACTGATACCCTTTCCTTGCTCATCAGTCCAGGCGGGCTTGTATGCTTCATATTTATCAAGCTATTTATCACCGGTTAGTATGAAGAATTATTTGTCAGGGGTATGGTATCAACAAAAGCTTTTGGGTTATCAGGACCATTCTAACGATTTTTCGTTAAAGTTATTGATAAAAGGTATTATGAGAAATTCTACTACAAAACAGGTAACTAGATTTCCTTTAACCCCTCAGATTCTCCGGAATATGTATTCAAATTTGGATTTGTCTTCACCTAATGACTTGGCTTTTTGGTCAGCATGTGTCCTTGGTTTCAGGACTTTGTTGAGAAAGTCACATTATACTATCTCAGAACACTCTCTCAGAGTGAGGGATGTATCTTTCTTTCCAGATCACTTGGAAATTTGTGTAAATACTTCAAAAACCGATCAATTTTCAGAAAAAACCTTCAAGATATTTTTGGGTTTAAT
The DNA here is from genome assembly GCA_950022655.1 of Alentia gelatinosa. Taxonomy (NCBI): domain Eukaryota; kingdom Metazoa; phylum Annelida; class Polychaeta; order Phyllodocida; family Polynoidae; genus Alentia; species Alentia gelatinosa. Next base: position 88,830,272 of record OX465582.1, read on the forward strand.
CAAGGACTCACCTTTCTGCCTGTCGTGGCTGTTGGGTAAACTTATAAATATGCATTCTTTGTCCTTAACAGACTATTTATTTGTGGTACCTACTTTGTCGGGTATGTCATGTATGTCGTACAATTACTTTCATTACAGACTTCAAAATGAAACTAAAAAACTAGGCCTTGGAAATGAGTCTATAAGTTCTCATTCACTACGCCATGGAGGTGCAACCTTTATGGAGTCTATGGGTATTCCCTTAGAAACGATAAAACGTAAAGGCAATTGGTCTTCAAATGTAGTGTCTAGATACCTACATGGTAGTCTGAGCTGTAGTTTAGAGTCAGACTACAAATTAAACGGATGTCTGAAGTAGTTTCTACTTGTAGTTGGCGGGTAGTTGGTCTGTTTATATATATTTATTACCGCCAACTCCTGTGTTTCTCTCCTTCTTTATAATGAGATCAATATTATATTATTATATATTATTAATATATAAATATAAATATCGAATGACAATGTATCTATTATTCACCTCGGGTTTATTGATACATCCGTTGTTGGGGTGGTTGATATGATTAATGCACATTCCATGGTTACGCTTCTATAACCAGGTGATCTGAGCTGCTCAAACCGTTATTGCCACTTCTGTTTCAGCCTCCGACCTGCTCACTTGAGCAATTCATTGTGTTTGAAAAAACTTACTTGAGGCTAGCTCAATTTGATGTACCTATTATATTGTGGCAGGTTTATGGGTTTTTATTCCCATTGTTAAAAATCATTATAATAAAGTCTGTTTATATATATTTATTACCGCCAACTCCTGTGTTTCTCTCCTTCTTTATAATGAGATCAATATTATATATATATATATTTATTTATAAGAAGTTGTTTATCTTAGCTTAGGGATAATGCCTCTGAGATGCATTCTGTATTCGGCCTGATGAAAAAAAACACCCTTTCTGTTAGGCCATCATTGACTTAGGCCCATGGCGCTTTCTTAAGCTGGGAAGAAAATAGGAACCCATGGGATCTCATGTGGAAACTGACCTCGCCCACTTCTACGCAGTTAAAGACAATATACTCCCCCCGAGTACCGGCGAAACTCCCAGTGCACCATTCCTACCACTGTACGATGATTATTGACAGCACCGAAAGTGATTAGTCACTTGTCTAATTAACCCAAGTAATTTTCATATTTCATTTGTGAATCTCTTGAGACATTGACCTTGACAGTTAAGCTCAGAGAATTTGGTAAGTTGTTGGCAAAAGGAAAATGAGGAATGCCCCCGTTCTCCAAGAGTTAAGGACCCCCCACCCCCATCCGGAGGCAGACAATGTCCAGTTCGTTGGCAGCGACTCTTTGTTGCAGGTCACGTGACCGAACACGAGGCTGCGTGGTTCTGGTGGCGGCCGCGAGACGGCGCCACTGTCGTGTTAATCAGGGGCAGCTCGGGAGCAGTTGGCGAGTGTTTCCTTAGTGGGCGGGGGCAGGCGGGCAGGTTGGGAGGGGCAGCTTATGCCAGATTCCCACTAGGCGGTTTTGGGGGCATTTAGTTGGCGACTATGAGCACAAATTTCTAGGAATCTCCCATGTCGCCAAGTGGGAAACTAAAAAATCGTTGGCTACTCTTGCCCCACCCCAAGTGGTGCGTGCATGAGTCGCCACCTCATGTCCATCCCAAAAAGGCACTGGTCTCTTGCGATTTATGCCAGGCACCTGTCTCTTGGGCAAAAATCTCCAAGTGGGAATCGGCCTTAATTCCCTGTTCACACTGTCACTAGTCGCAAGCCTCTAGTCGCACAGTGTGAATGGGGCCAGTCCCAGTCGTAATCTAGGTAGTGCTAGTTGCAAGCCTCTAGTCGAACAGTGTGAATGGGGCCACTCCCAGTCACAATCTAGGTAGCGATAGTCGCAACCCTCTAGTCGTACAGTGTGGATGGGGCCATGCCAGTCTCAAGTCGTACAGTGTGGATGGGGCCATGCTAGTCTCAAGCCTATAGTCGCACAGTGTGAACGAGGCCACTCCCAGTTGAAGCTAGGTAGCGCTAGTTGCAAGCCTCTGGTCACACAGTGTGAATGGGGCCAGTCCCAGTCACAAGCTAGGTAGCGCTAGTCGCAACCCTCTATTCGTACAGTGTGAATGGGGCCAGTCCTTGCCGTAAGCTAGGTAGCGCTAGTCGCAACCCTCTAGTAGCACCGTCTAAATGGAGCCACTCCCAGTCTCAGGATAGTTGCAAGAGCTCCAATCACACAGAGTAAATGGGGCCACTCCCTGTCGCAACATAGATAGCGCTAGTCGCAAGCCTCTAGTCGCACAGTGTGAATGGGGCCACTCCCAGTCGCAATCTAGTCACAGACCCTCGAGTCGTACAGTCTAAATGGAGCCACTCCAAGTCTCAAGCTAGTTGCAAGACCTCTAGTCGCACAGAGTGAATGGGGCCACTATCAGTCGCAATTTAGGTAGCGCTAGTCGCAAGCTGCTAGTTGCAGAGTGTGAATGGGGCCACTCCCAGTCACACGCTAGGTAGCGCTAGTCGCAACCCCTCGAGTTGCCCTCTCGGCGGCCCGTGTTGGCGGCCCGTGTTGGCGGCCCGTGTTGGCGGCAGGCGGCCCGTGTTGGCGGCCCGTGTTGGCGGCGGGCGGCGGGCGGCGGGCGGCAGGCGGCAGGCGGTGGGCGGCGGGCGGCCCACGGTGGGCGGGCCTAGGTTGGCTGAGAGTTATTGACGACGACAGTGACAACAGCGACTCCCGGGACGGAGCCACTCGCCATCAGCGCCGCTGATAGTAAATAACTGTCAGGGAATGGCGGACAGGTTCTTACGTGAACTGTCTGTCCAGTCCCATCCTTCTCCAGATCACTCTCCATAGGGGCCCGGTGAATAATCTAAGATCTTACATAAAGACCCTTTTCTGTAGCTTGTACAAGGGTTATCGTTTATTGATATTTAAGTCTGTTTGCTATTGACAGTATCAGTCGTTCAAAAGGTCATCCGTCAGTGTTGAATATAGAATAAAGTTGACTCATATCGTCCATGGATCTATATGGCATACAGAAAAGGGTCTATATACATGTACGATCCTAGATTAATAAACGGGCCCCTGATTCTAGCGTGAAATGTATGTCCATTCCCATCCTTGTGACTCTTACACAACTGCATGTATTGTGAATATATGTTTAACGTGCTACGTGATTTTCACTCGGCTTTCGCCTTGTTCATATCTCTCTACATCAAACTCGTGGAGAACAACGACTTTTTTTAAAATTCAGATGTAAAGGGATTCGATACAATCGCCTTTTTTCAGGCGTTCTTCCTTGGACCGATATAAAAAAAACATACACAAGTGCTTCATAGACAAAAACAGGGTATCAACATATACATATACATTTTTTCCGCAGTAATAACTTTATAAAGTTCTCATATTGTCAGTCGCGCAGACATTGTACACCTTATAAAAACCTTAGATCACCAATCGTGTACTCTATCCATTTACCGAAGTATTTTACCTGGTCGTTTGACTCGGGCGATTTTAAACAGGTATAGGTGTATGTATCTGTTCAGTAAGCATGTATCTCTTTAATGCTAGTTTATATCTATGTTTGTCAAGGCGTTGTATATTATGTATCATTAGGTTCCAAAATAACGTTCCCCTATACAGGGGGCTATTTCTAAATCGGTCTGTTCTTGGTCTTTTAGTTCTTAGTATTATCTTTCTGTTCCTTCTAGTTCGATTTGTTTCCTGTTCTATTACATTGTCTCGGTTATTCTTCCAACAATATATATATAGTTAGATGTAGCGCTCTCTTATAAGTTAAGGGTCTTATTTTACACGTGTCTAATAAATCCTGAGTACTTTGACCGAAATTGTTGGTTTCCTCTATGGTATTTGTTTTATGTATATCTTTATATATCTGTGGCTGAACACATCTCTTATACACTGAACTTTATGTGTATTCCGAGAAATTTTCAATGTGGATTTCGATCATTGATATTCCAGAACTTTTGTTTTATGTCAAAGAAAGTGTACACCCTGTATTTTGCTAATTGATCAATGGCGATCGTAATACGACAGAAAAGGTGTATGGGCCCCAACTTTCCTGTCTAAATCTAAATATATGTGTTTTTATTTTCCAGGTGAGTGCCTATTTGTTCACTGGTTGATACTGTAGAATGGACCCTCAAACGTAAGTATATTTTCTGCAGTTTAAAGTAGGGCTTCATGGTATCATCATATACCTATGCCCGAACATCCATGAAATGTTACCCGCTGCTAGGGGTGTAGTATGAGTAATGTTTGGACCCAATACCAGGACGTAGTGAATCGGCTATAAATCGACGACTTTGTAAGTGAACAAAAATGTTGTTTCTCATCAATTTTAGTTATATGATAATAAGTAATATCAAGAGACGTCACAAGTTTGAGTACAAGTTTATTTATGTCACGCATTTTGTTAGCTCCATATTCTCACGAGTCGAAGTGCCATAAATAAACTCAAACACAAACCAGAGGCGTCTAGATTTTATCCTACCCAATTTCGACGATTTTTGAATATTAGAAAGTAGTGACATAAACAACACTTTAAGTCACACCCGTTTCTTATTAGGGGTAGGACAAGTGTAGTGACTGAGTCAGTAGGGATGCCATTCTTGGCCTTCTGTATCATAAATATGTCCCCTGCCTCTGGCGTCAGGACATATTCTATATGGTGCAAAAGACTTCGAATGGCCATCCCTACGGACTCAGTAACCACGTTTTCTCTTATTACCCACCAAACGTGTAAAATCTGCAATGCTTTCATACTTTTAATTGTAATTAATATGATTTAGCTTCTTTAAGTACACAAAACCTTAGAAATGATGCCATTCATATTTAGGGACGTTCTCTCAGGTATCCTCTCAGTTGGCATGGATCGCCGCTCGAGTGATTCAGCCACACTGTTTCAGCAAAAGCAGCACCTGTTTTTTCACCGCCACACCGCAAATGTCAACCATTATTGTAAGGCAGTCCATATGGCGCTATTTAACTTTAAAAAGGCGCAATTTGAGCCGAAAGTAAAAGTTGGAGACAGACACGGGAATCCTCATGTCCACAGGCCACTGAATGCGGTGGTTTTTAAATTTTTCTGAAGTGTTGGGACTCGAGGGGATAGGTTTACCAGTCTGTTTAACTGCAGCAGGAAGACCAACCAGGGTGGGGATTTGGCTTAGTGGTTAGGGCACTGGACTTGTAACCACAAGGTTGTGGGTTTGAGTCCCACTGCAGCCGCCTAGGGGTGTACGCCTGGAGTATGGGAGGTTGTGGGTTCAAACCCCGGTTGGGTCATACCAAAGACTAAGCGCCAGATCCGCAAAGGCGATTTCCCATGCGAATTTGGGTTCGTAGACGCTTGCAGACATTCGCAGACGTTTGCATGGACATGCGAATGCCTTGCGACAATATTCAATATATTGAATATCATCGCATGGGATTCGCACAGTTGCATGGATTGCAGATGTATTCGCTTTGTCGCCTTTAGGATGAGGAGTAGAGGTCTAGGGCCTGAGTGGAAGAACAGCTGTATAGCCGAATTCGGTGATTGTGTAACACAATATTCCCCTAATAAAAATTGCTAAAAAAAGTAATGGATTGCTCTGAAGGTCTTTGTGCCCTGTCGCAGCAAGACAGAGAATGCAGGTTCCAGCCTCCTCCACAAATTACAAATCTCCAAATATTACACGAATCTGAACAATTTCCTTCATTTAATTTGATTAAATCTTAGAAATTCTGGTTCCCTCAGTCCCTTATTTCCTCTTTTCTTCATCTGTTTCTCTATGATTCACAGTCTTTTCTAAAATAAACCGATAGGAACTCTGTATGGACATACCCAGTCCATACGAATATGTTGTATTATCCACCTAACACAAAGTGTAGTTAGTAAACCAATAAGAACTTTGTTTGGACATATCCGGCGCATACGGATATGTTGTATTATCCATCTTATACAAAGTGTCCATAGTAAACCTATTGGAACTCGACGCATACGGAAATGTTCTGTGCGCCGGGGTGTATAAAGGTGTGCATTTGGAAACAATATTACGTATGAAAAAATATTGCGTAACTAAAGTGACCTAAAATGGACAGGCCATCAGTTTTCTTGCTGATTTTGGTGCAGAAGGCTTCTGCACAATGGGGTTTTGGTTCTGTTATATACGATTTTTTAAATTTTGACCGGATTTGGGAGTTGGAGTGTGTCCAGCTCCACCTTTATTTTTTGGAAATGGGTTAAAAATATGGTTTTAGAGTTATTAGTGGTAAAAGTTTTAATAGATGTTAATCTTTATGAAAAGTTTGAAAATCTTAATTTTTGATTATTTGACGTTTTTGACATCGGACATATTTTTGTCGTCTGGGTGCGAACACGAATTTTTTTTCTAAAGCTGTTATCCGAGTGAGAGAGCGAACAAGAGAATTTTTCACATTATTATTTATCCCTATCTTCTATCAACTCTGCAGCTTCTCATTTCTCTCTGTGTCTGAAACTCTTCCTCTTTCCCTTCCTGTTTACGGAAAATAAATATCCTTTCAAACATCTATCCGACTCCACAACCATTGTTAAAAAGTAGTTTAATCATGAGCATATCGTATATAACAATAGACATAGTATTTCAACCTTTCAGGAATCTTTTCCTCTCCATCAAATAATGTCATTATCTGAATCAATTCCCTCAACAGGATTTCGGATGTTTCAATCATATAGAAATGAACTACTAAACCGATGAATGTAATAATTTCAGACGTATTTTGATAGGATAAAGAAACCTTTTGCTGTGGAACATTTGCCGATAATGCCATTTGAAAAAAGGATAATATGACCTTTGTTTATGGTAATTAGGTCTGATAAAAGGTAGCTTTCGGCATGCATACTTGTTGGACAAGAAAGTAGACCTGGGTAACTGGATACTGATTGTGTTAGACAACATATTCATAGTTGGATGAGAGAGATTATAGGATATCTCAGACAAAGCTTGAAGAAGTCTCTATTGAATTCATTTTCTTATGCTTAGCATGGCTCACTTAAGGCCCGTTTCCATTGCCCAACGAAAACAGTGTAGATCTTTTGAGTTCTCTTAAAAGCCCATTTCCATTGGCCGCCACCGATCTACAGTCAGGAACCACCGACGGACCTGGAAATGGAAATGGGCTTTTAGGGGAATTAAAAATATCTACACCGTTTTTGTCGGCCAATGGAAATGAGCCTATTGGGATCACAGTATAATAACGGAATATTACTGCAGGTTTTGCTGTCGTATGAGAAGTACTACTACAACACAGTTATCATTCAGTAGAGCTATGAGATATAGAATTACTCTGATGATTTTTCTAAATAATATGTGATGTTTGTGAGACATTGTAAGATCTTCAGAATGTATGAGAAATAAGAAAGGCTTGGTCCTGGCCTCCCCACTATACCCCTTCAGAAATGTCACTTTTCCACTTTTCCTAGGAAATTCAATTTTGTCCTTATTAGTATATGAATATTTTGTCTTTGTGTAGAATAAAGGAAAATATTTCGGAGCCTCATTCATTTTCCATGTTTTTTTCAGCCACCTTGAGGCAGCAAATTCCAAATGAAAAATTTGTTCACCGTTTTCTCTTAAAGTCTACCTAGGTATTTGGCCATCTTGTCTATGATATATTGACTGTGTTGAAAGAAAGCATATTACCTAGAATAGGGCTAGACTGCACTATAATAGGTTACCACGTCAAGAAACAAGGACGAACAATTCATTCGTGAACCAGAATCGCGGTAGTGGGGCCTGGCCTTAAACCCGGGCCCCACCTACCACGATTCTGGTCCCGATTGGCCTTACAACGGCCTTCCGGACACCATTCTCATTCTATCGTGAGGTCAGCCAAAATCGTGGTAGGTGGAACAGGTTTCTGCGATTCACTCTACGATACCTCACGATAGGCTGCGATAGAAAACGCCAGAAAAAGGACCAGAATCATGGTAGGTGGGGGCAGGCTTTAAAGCTCTTACAATGTGTTATATACAAATATGTCATTTACAAAAAATCTTCTATTTTGTCATACAAGACTGAATGGGAAAAAAACCCATCAAGGATGTAATTTATCGTTGGAGTTATCGTACAGTTCAGACCAACACCAGGAACGAACGAACTTAACATTCATGTTCCGCAATCGTACAGTGTCTTGTGACCCTTAAGCGCCAGATCCACTAAGGCGATTTTCCATGCGAATTTAGGTTCGCAGACGTTCGCAGATGTTCGCAGACGTTCGCATGGACATGCGAATGCCTTGCGACAATATCTAATATATTGAATATTATCGCATGTGATTCGCACAGTCGCACGGATCGCAGACGCATTCGCTTGGTCGCCTTAGTGGATTTGGCGCTTTAGTGTGTGACTGAGCAAGACATATGCTATCAAGAAACTATAAAGATACTGCTGAGACACGAGGGTTAAGCTTATGAGTAATGCTGCTGTGAGAATGGTGATAAGTCGCTACAAGGATGCTTTTGTAACGACTTGTGGGGATATTACTAAGATTGTCAAGGGCCACCGGAGAGACTCGAAGTGGATTGGGGATTTGACAGACCACCTTATGACCTCACAATGGCGATCTGCCCCTCCTCCGCTAGGGGGCTCCCTGATCGACCTCCAAAACGAGGTTCAGCAGGAGCGCCCGGATGAGACGGCGTATTTGATTGGCGCATCAGACGCCTGCCACAGCCAATAGGAGAAGCTGTCACAGGAGCATTGATATCCCATCACGTGAGCGACGTGCGCGACGTCTGGTGAGTTTTACAGGAACTACGTATCCTACCCAGACGTGTCAGAATCTGAAATACACTGGCCACCAGAGCAGACGTTAGCTCTGGTCGGATCCGATATTGGCGACCTTGACCTGACGTTGTAACGGGTAACTAAGGTCATTACTATATATTGTATGCACCTATTGCGCTATTTTCATGTTCAAACGGTCTCAAACCCAATGTTCATGTTCTCATTAAATCAGAGATGTAAGTTTTCCTCTTTTCCGTGGAAATCCACTTTTCCATATTCAGTATTAAAGAAGAAACCAACAAGTTTTGGTCAAAGTCGTCGTTCTCCACGAGTTTGATGCGGAGTGATATGAACGAGGCGACAGCCGAGTGAATATCACATAGCATTCAAACGAGTTGGAGAACGACTTCTTTGACCAAAACGAGTTGCTTTCTGTATTTATCTCACCCATGTACACACTAAATGAATGGGCAACAAATAGGATATAGGCCATGGAGAACGGACTGCAATACTTGAAGGGGCATGGAGAACGAGATCCCAATATTAAGCCTATGGACATTTATTCCAGGGGTGGGATAAATGTAATTATTTTCCTTGCATCAAACGAAGATAATATTGATTAAGCCTCATTTACACCAACAAACAGTGGACCTCCTCACAGACCTCAGCCCCATGCCATGGCCGAGAAAAAACATATTATCCAAGTTTTTCCAGTCTCTCTGAGGCAGAGAAATCCACATGAAACGTATTTTCTCTTTTTTCCATGACCCCAACTGACATCCCTGTCATTTTCTACTGTTGACAAATGGAACAAAATTCCTATAAAAATAGAAAATATTATTGATTTGTTACACATATGATATTACATGGTAAGCTGTTGTGCTCCATACACCCACAGTCCGAAATACACTCTCTGCTTATAGGGAGGGGCTGGCTGGGGCTGGTCGCAGCTCAGCACAGACAGGGGTTGGTTGCCAATCTAAATCTGAAACCCAGGGAAACATCGAGTTAGTGTCTTAAAGGCATATCGGACAATTCACGCAGGCGCCACCGGGTGATTTTTAAATGTTGTTAATTATCAATTAAAAGTGGTTTCTTGGGATTCATTCTAATTCTAAATGAGTAGATTTAATGTTTTGTCCAGTTAATCCAATTTTGATAGGTATTATTTTTGCTTGATTTACATCAAATGACCGTTTTAATTTTCAAGCCAAATTGTCCGATATGCCTTTATACTGAAGGGGTCAGGGTAGTCGAGCAGCGTTGTTTTCACTTTACGCTAGGTGGCGCAAGTGCCGATCCCTGCTGTGCGGTAAGGCTGGCGGACCTGTGTATGCAAATATTACAGGGTCGCCCGCATTATGTAACTCAGTCAGTATATAAGGACTGAGTCCGCAGCGGGTCGACAGGTCTTCTCGCGGTACCTCTCAGTCGAGTGAACGCCTGGAGCCTCATGTGTTTGTAAGGTTTCTTTGGGACCTTTCAACGGTGAAGAGACCCAAATCTCTTCCTGCGCTAGTTGGTGCCCCTGTAAGTTTGGGATACAATAAACTGTTTGTATTTAAATAGTCTGGAGTCTGGTCTTGTGTCTGTAGTTAACCGTTAGGTTGTAGATCCCGCATCTCCCTACCTTTCTGAGATTCAATCCGAACCCACCCGTGCTGAGGCGTTGGCACGGGGTAGCGACTATTGCTCAGCCACTGGTTTGACTGCCGCTTCACGAAAAGTGGTCACACACTTTCAGCGACCAGTAGTCCGCTACAATACTTTATATGCAAATACTTCAAAGGGAGGACAGGAAGAAATGGTCATGGAATATGATCTGTAATTGCAGAGTATGAGGTGTGTATCACATTCAATCCACTTAAGTACCTTGATTTCTTGCCATCTTCAGCTCAAAATTGACCCCTGATTGTCTTACATTGAAACCAGCTGCCCATGGATAGGATGACCACCGCACATAAATTCAGGGATCCAAGTTTGCAGACAAATGACGGAATTCTGACATTTCTTACACACCGACAGCATGGCAGTGTTTGAGTGGCATCGTTTAGTGTCACATTTATCCTACCCCTAATAAAAACGGTCCATAGGCAAAACATAGGCAAATTTTATGCGGCATGCCATGACATAAAGTGTGATTTATGCCTCTAGGGGCATTAAAAAATCGACCAGATTGTGAGCTGCTCCGAAAAAAGTTCCGGTTGGACTTAAAAGTTCCGGTTGGACTTCGGTTGGTCGTTCAATCGATATTTATATTTTAGTAATCCAAATGGGTAGAGACTGGGTAGGATAAATACGAAACCGAACTCGAGTTAGACTTTCTGGTCAGGTCTGTTCCTCAGCTAACGCTTCGTGTAGTAATAAACGACCTTCCCATCGTGGCATAAACACTGACAAGTCTAACTCTCGTTCAGTTTCTACTAATTATCTTTCTTCATATACTGGATGCCAGGGAAATCCGTAATATCTTTATCCTACCCCTAATATAAAATCCTATGGGCCTAACATCGAGTTTCCATATGCCACGCTGACTGGCATATGGAATTTTATATTCCACTAGTGGCATACAGAATTGTATGATGAAAATAACTTGGTCCGTACTCCACCTCGTTTGACCGTCACGTAATTCACTCAGCTTAGCTTCGTGAATTACTCTCTGGTCATACTCGGTGGCATACTAGAAACCAACAAGTTCTGGTTAAAGTCGTTGTTCTTCACGAGTTTGATGCGTAGTGATATGAACGAGGCGACAGCCTTGTGAATATTACGTAGCGTTCAAACGAGTTGGTGAATAAGAAATTTGTCCAAAACGAGTTGTTTTCTGTTTTTATCTCACCCCTGTACATACTAAAAGAATTGACGACACACAAGATATAGACCAAGGAGAACGGACTGCAATACTCATCGGAGCATGGAGAACGAGATTCCAATGCTAGGCCTCTGGGACAAAAATACCAGGGGTGAGACAAAGAACAAGTTATTTTCATCTCGTGAGATGTGAAATATTGATTTTTGAAAAGTATAGTTACTGGAACTGCCTATTGTGGTGTTATCATATTGATAATCAATGGGCTATTTATAGCCTTGAATGATATTTCTATTGCGTTCCTACAGAAGGAAAACATGTAAGGAATGTCTTCAAAGGCAGCAGGCGTGTGTCTACGACCGTCCTTCTATGTGTCCCCGGAAGGCAAATACCTTCTGATGTAGACATAAACAAGCTTTATGGCGGGAATTTCCTCCACCAAAGTAAGCAGACGACATTTTCAAAAGTGAACCGGACCCAGAAGGCAATCCTTATGAGGACATTTATTAGCCCTGATATTTGGTCGGTTAGGCTTAGATCAGGGTAGGTTTGAAGGTTTGCCTACTCGTCCGGCGGGAAATAGGCGGATATAAACGGCTGTAGGCTCTCATTTGGCGCTACAGCTATGGTCTTATGGCTCGTAAACAGGGGCAGAACGGGCTGCTTCATGAGGTGGATAACGGCCTGAAATGAATAGCTTTACAACCAAACTCACGGCGTATTATCCAACATAGATCCTTGTTAGGATGAGAAACCATACTTACCACGCGATGACGGGCTTCTCCGAGGAAAACTCGGGACGAGACACCACCGCCCCCTGCATACCGCCCCCTCCATACCGCCCCCTGTATACCGCCCCCTGTATACCGCCCCGTGTATACCGCCCCTGTATACCGCCCCTGCATATCGCCCCTGCATACCGCCCCCTGCATACTGCCCCCTGCATACCGCCCGTGTATACCGCCCCGTGTATACCGCCCCGTGTATACCGGCCTGTGTATACCGCCCCTGTTTACCGCCCCTGTATACCGCCTCGTGTATACCGCCCCGTGTATACCGCCCCTGTATACTGCCCCTATATACTGCCCACTGTATACCGCCTTGTGTATACCACCCATGTATTCCGCTCCTATATACCGCCTCCTGTATACTGCCCCCTTTATACTGCCCCCTGTATACTGCCCCCTGTATACCGCCCCCTGTATACCAGCCCCGGTATCATAAAGGCCAGTTCACACTGTGCGACTAGGGGGGGGGGACTTGCGAGCCAGTATCACCAGTCCCAGGCGCCAGATCCACTAAGGCGATTTTCCATGCAAATTTGGGTTCACAGACGTTCGCAGACGTTCGCATGGACATGCGAATGCCTTGCGACAATATTCAATATATTGAATATCATCGCATGGGTTTCGCACAGTCGCATGGATCGCAAACGCATTCGCTTGGTGGCCTTAGTGGATCTGGCGCTTGAGATACATGATTCCCACCGTGTGAATTCCACTTAAAGGAGAATTGTCTGAGACAAGGGGAAAGGTGTGAAGTACACCCGTCTCAGATACATTAAACGCCAGATCCACTAAGGCGAATTTTCATGCGAATTTGGGCTCGCAGACGTTCGCAGAGTTTCGCATGGACATGCGAATGTCTTGTGACAATATTCAATATATTGAATTTCACATGGGATTTGCACAGCCGCATGGATCGCAGATGCATTCGCTTGGTCGCCTCAGTGGATCTGGAGGTACTGACTTCCTTGCGACTGGGCGACCCGAATGTACCTCCAGTCGCAACGAAATGCAGTTCACACTGTGCACTGCGTTTCTTGCACTTAGTACCCTTGCAACTGGCGGTACCCGTACCCAGCTGCACAGTGTGAACTGGCCTTGAAGTACTGACCCTTGCGACTGGAGCTCTTGCGTTTTGGATACTTTGGTACGTCCAGTCTCAGATTAGTGGTACTAAATATCAAACATGTTTGATATTCAAAGACACTTGCGATCGGGTATACCTGAGGTACCTCCAGTCTGAGACTGGGCATACGTACGTACCTAAAAACGCATAGTGTGAACTGGACATAAAGCTCGATTCGCACTAAGCGACTTTGGGGCATGTATAATGATTTAGTCAGTGACTACAAGCGCAAAGTGGGACATCAAAAATGCAAAATCATCGGCACCTTTTGTCCTGTGGTGCATGCATGAGTCGCCGTCTCGAGTCCATCACAAAAAGTCACCAGTCTCTTGTGATTTAATTTCAATTATGTTTTTGGGCCGCTAGTTGCCGACTTTGCCCTCCCACCCAGACTGACTGTAGATCGGTGACGGGCGATGAAAACGGGCTATTAGGACAACTAAAAAAATTCCCACTGTTTACGTTGGCCAATGGAAACTGGCTTTTGGGAAAACTAAACAATTCTCCACTGTTTTCATCGGCCAATAGAAATAGTCTTTTAGGAGAATTAAAAAAATCTACACTGTTATCGTCGGCCAATGGAAACAAGTTTTTAGGAGAATTTTAAAATTCTGCACCGTTTTTGTCAGCCAATGGAAACGGGCCTTTGGGAGAACTAAAAAAATAACCACTGTTTTTGTCCGCCAGTGGGAACAAGCTTTTAGGAGAACTAAAAAGTTCCCACGATTTTCGTCAACCAATGCAAACAAGCTTTTAGGAGAACTAAAACAATTTTCACCGTTTTTGTCGGCCAGTGGAAACGGTCTCCTAGGAAAACTAAAAAAAAATCTCAACCATTTTCGTTGGCCAAAGGAAACAAGCTTTTAGGAGAACTCTAAAAATCCCCTCCGTTTTCGTCGGCCAATGAGAACGAGCCTTATACGTCCATCCAAACTAGTGGAGTATTGTGTATATATCCGATTCTCGATGCATTTCTATATGAATACGCTGTGTATTGTGAGCCATATCCATTGTTTTTGTTGGCCAATGGAAACAGGCTTTGAGGAAAACTAAAAAAAATCTCAACCATTTTCATCAACCAATAGAAACAAAACAATAGAACTAAAAAGGTCTCCATCGTTTTCGTCGGCCAATGGAAACAGTCTTTTAGGAGAACTAAAAAGGTCTCCACCGTGTTTGTCAGCCAATGGAAACGGGCCTTATACATCATGTACAGTGAGCCATTGGGGACCACCATACGATGATGATTACTGCCCATCCAAACTTGTGGATTATTGTGTATTTATCCGCTACTCGATGCAGTTCTATATAAATACTCCGTGTACAGTCGGCCATCGGGGACCACCATAGAAGGACATTGAAGGGGCCGTCTTTATCAGTACGTCTCCAGCGTGACGTATACACCGCACGCCTGATTGACACCAGTGTCAGGAGTCTGTCTGATTCCCTCCACCAGCTCCCGACACGCCTGACTGAACAGCCTACGAGACACCATTATCCCTAACGCGCAGTCAGCACGAACATAGATTATAAGTAATACATCCCCCTGTGACTACTTGAGAAAGTAGGGTAACAAGTATTTAGCTGTTCGTTAGTTGCAACTGTTTTTTTTTGGTTTTTTTTCCATTTTTATTTATCCTCAGCTTCATTGAGAGTCAGGTGCTCAATTTCTAATATTTCATCATAAAGAGCAATTTTTCTCATATACTCGGGTTATCGTTGAGTATAATTTGTCTTGTGTTATTCCTATGGTTAAACTTGTACTAGGGGTGAGGTTATGATCAACCAGATGGTCCTCGCAAGACATGGGAGATACAATTAATGATACGAGGCTCATGTTTATGTTATGAACCTTTTTATTGAGATATTTTATACTGCAGTTGTCGATAGCAGATTTTATCTTAGCCTGGATATATTTGTCCTGTTTATCGCCTATTGAGTACGAGTTACCGTACCCACAAGCCCATTGAGAACGAGCTCCTAATGTTAAGCCTATGGGTGTTTATTCAAAGATAAAAGCTCAGTCTTTAATGGCCTGGGCGGAAAATGGTGAAATCCTGCAGACAATACTTCGCATGAATGTACACTCCCAGTTGTAAACTACATTGTAATACCTAATGTCAAACAGACCACATATATCTATGGACAAGGGCCTTTAATCTTAACTGGCATCTGATCATTACCTAGAACCACCTTCCACTTTCTCCACAGAAATAAAAACCAGGCCCACAATCCAAGACCGCGGAACCCTTAAATCCAGTGGTGCCATCTAGCGGCCAATGACCGGGTGACGTGGGGGCAGCTTCCGGTTGCGTCTCACTGATTAGTGGCGCGCGAGGCCGTAGCGGCGGGGCGTGAAACTAGCCCCAGGACCACTGCAGTTTATCAAACCTTGGATGGACGTTGAAGAGGAGAGGCAGAATGGGAAAGGGGAGCGTCCACCAACCACGACAAGGCTACGACAAGTGCCGACATGAAAGTTCCAATCGGCGCCTTGTCGCAGCCTTGTTGTAAGAAGGGGGGCTCTGCGACAACGTTGTCAGGGCATGTCGTAGAACATGTTCGATGTTGTTGTAACCTTGTCGGAAGGTTCCCGACAAGCTTCCAATCGCAGCCCAATCGTGGCCTTGTCGTGGCTTTCTCATAGACTCTTGTCGGGAACTGGGGTACACAAACCACGACAAGGCCTCCAGTCGTAGGCCAGTGTCGGGAACCCATTGTCGTAGCCTTGTTGTGGATGGTGGACGCCGCCCTTAATGGAATAACAGCAACAACATTTCAGTTTCTCGTATCGTCAAAAGCTCGTTCGCCGACGACATTTTGTTTATGCTACGTTTTGCCTCCAACGAAACTTGTACGACTTTTATTTTCATCATAGAATCATTGTTCAACAAACCCCAGGCAAAGCTAAAACATGAAGACAAGCGAACAGTAACCGTATGCGCTATTGTATGTTCAAGTAGGTTTGTAAAGTTTTGCGCTTCCTGAGTCTCTTCTTCTTTTACGCACGAAGTGCGCATGCATGTGGCGCACCTAGCAGTTTTGCACCATTTTCCTCCAGGCGCCTCTGTCGTATGCTATTTGAGAGGTAAAATTGAGGGGTAGAGTTTCAGAATGGCACATTGATGGCACATTCGCTAGTTTTTTGTTTCTTTTATAATTTGTAAAAGGATTGACCCAGTTCCTATTCATGTTTTACAAGAATCCATCAACTACATCGGCGTTCTCAATTGTCTGAAGATAATGGAGTATGCTGCTATTGTCATCTAAAAGGTTCCAGATAATGTTTTCCTAGAAATTTTATGAAGTGACTCGGAAATGTCAAACAACTCATGGATTAAATGTAGAAACATTTGATTCAAATGTATGTTTTGAAGTTCAATTCGTGTGACCTTCAAATACAAAACACCTCCTCCACGATAATGAGGTGGAGACTTCTTGCCACACGTTTCGAGCTGCATGGAGTTGTCCCTATGCCTTCTGCCATATAAGGAATATAGAAGGCATGGATTGACCAATCAGCCAATGACTGCATTCAGAGCAAACCACAACCTTCACCCTGACCTCCTTACATAGCGTTGATAGCACCTTGGGACGGTTCTACAGTCTATAGTTGACCTGAAATTCTTGGGCCAAAACCCTCCTCGGAGAGGGGGTGGGGAGTTTACTCAGTGGTTAGGGCACTGGACTTGTAATCCCAAGGTTGTAGGACTTTGTGGGTTAGAGTCCCACTGCAGCCATTCTTCTCCTTCATTCCCAGCAGTGGTAGATTTACTGCCATATCAAAGGCCAATCGTTCTCATACCATGTCTATGTGGTGTGGGAACTAAAAGAACTCTCACCTCGGTAAATGTGTAGGGGTGAGATTTCTACCTGGATTCATTACTTGGATTCGATCACCACCCATGGGGTGTAAAGTGGGATTCACACGGTGGGATTCATGTACCACAAAGGGTCCAAAATCTCATCAGATTCTGTTCCTTTTTAGGAGTAAATGTCTACTAAAATTTCCGCGGAATAAAGGGAAATGAAACCCAACAATTTAGACGAAGAAATTGTGTTCAAGCACAGAATCTCTGCAGGATTTGTGTCGGACAGACACCTTGAGAGGTACATGAATCCCATCGTGTGAATCCCCCTTAAAAGAACCTTGAGAAAGTCTGGTGAAAACCTCTAATGATTTTTGTTTTATTTTAACATCTTTATTAACCTGAATCAAAGCAACGGCAGTACGCCGGTATGACAGCTCTTCCAGGCTTAGGTGGTGACAAAGGTTTGTTTGGCATTTTGCTTTAGTTATTACAATCATGCCATTAAAATGGCTTCACGACCGTACGGGCTTCCTGCTACTGGTTGTTCTCTTATAGTATACTATAACAGTAAATGTGGATTGGATAGACCCTTACAATTTTCAATTCGGTTGTACATCATCATTTTAACAATTACTGTATTACAATAGTCGCCTGGGGGCAAAGACCTGAACGTCAGTTTTAAAAATTAAAAACAACTATTGAGATGTGTAGGTGAGCAGGACATATTGATCCGGAATGACAGGGGCAAGGTATAAGTAAGCACATAAATAATGACGTTAAATCAAACCAACCAACCGACCTCCTCGGACAGTCTAGCTGGTCTCCAACTGCTTCTGACATTGCTATGATATGGCTAAAAATATATAATTCACGCATCGTAGCAGCGTGGGAATGTTGAAAGTTCTGTGTCGTAGTGTGTCAGAGTGTGCTGCTAAAATCCTGGGGGGTGTTTTTCAGTTGAGACGATCTCAACTTGAGATCCACTAAGATCGATCAAAGATCCTGAGACCGAATTTGAGATCAATAGCGGCAAGTGTTTTTCAGACGTTGTCTCAAGTCCACACAGGGGATCTCAGCTGAAACGATCTCAACTTTAGATCCGTAGCCCTCTTTATAGAGTGATCTCAAGTTGAGACCGATCTCAAGTTGAGACCGACTTTAAGCGATACAGTAGATTCAGCACAAACTAGCTGAGTGGTACAGTGCCTCCATTTTTATGTTGCTTATCAATTGTTTCTCATGCTCATAATATCCACAATAAAACTATGGAATTTTCAATATAGGTTTGCCAGGTTACTAATACACTTGGCTCTAAATATCTTTTAATTTAGATATGTTTTGGCACCGGATGAGAAAGTTAAGAAAAGTGTCAACTGGTCTCGAGTTGAGACCGAAGTTGAGATCCTTTCACTTGAGATCCCCTCAGATCGTCTCAACTGAAAAACACCCAAAGCACCCCAAACTGCCATATCTTAGTCTCAACTTGAGATCCCCTAAGATCATCTCAACTGAAAAACACTTTGGCCCTCAAACGGTCTCAACTTAAGATCATCTCAACTGAAACCCCCCCCCCCCCTGCATTGTAGCCATCTGTCAAAAGGTTGACAATTCTGTATCATAGTGTGTCGGAAGCGTGTCGGAACGGACCTAACATTAATTAAAGCTGGATGCCAATGATTTAGAAGTCAGGCTTTAGAAATGGTATGAATGAATTTCCCCTAGAAATGAGAAAAAAGTCTATCAGACTGTCTCACAGTCGAAGAATAGAGAATGGTACTTGTATATAGTAGTATTTAATATATGTATTAGGAGTATTCTCCATGGATAATCACACAACTCATATATAATGCCCTAGACTTTATGATATAAATTAATGCAGACATGTCTCGGATTAGTGGCTAAACACCACAAGACAAGGTTATATTCTATTCACTGCAAATTCTCCTATTTCTTAGGAATTTCTGTTGTAGTTCGGAATTCCTTCATGATATACAATGATGCAGACATGTCTCAAATAAGTGGCTATACGCCTCAAGACAAACTCATATTTTATTCACTGCAAAACCGTCAGATTATAGCTATATTTGTTCCCATTTCTTAGGGATTTATGTTGTATTCCAGAATTTTACCATAGAACTTGTCCTGTCACTGTGAGAATCTGGTACATCTTTAATGTGGGGGATGGAAACTCAGTAGTCAAACGGGAATCCTTTGTACAGCTTTCTTTCCCTAGTATGATCCCCTTTTTTTTCTAACTTGTAGGATCATTCTCTGAGAAGATTTAATAGCGAGGTGGATCAAAACTGGCATGGCCATTAGGCTCTCCATTAGAGACTGAAACAGGGATATGTGAGCCATTAAGCAGGCGATTAGGGGCGTATAATCACTGCAGCATTCTGATGGGCCACTGGATCATGAGGTGGTTGAAGTTATTAGTCATTAGTTCATCCACACTCGGCAGATGCTGCAGTTTGTAGCTAACATGGTCCATTGCCAGTGCTAAATTCCCTGACAAATTTCCTAGTATTTCCTGAAAAGCATACGTGCTAAAACCAGGGATTTTTAGCTATGTATGTATTTATGAATTTAGCACTGGCAATGAAAGATGTTAGCTACAGATATTTAAAGGTTTTTCCTTTCCGACTTGACTGGGTGTCATCCCTGGTTTTAGCACGTATGTTTTTCAGAAAAAAATGGGAAATTTGTCGAGTAAAACTGAGATATTTGTCAGGGAAAATTGGAATTTGTCAGGAAAAACTGGGAATTTTTGAGGAAAACTGGGAACTTGTCAGGGAAAACTGGGAACTTTGTCAGGGAAAATTGGGAAATTTGTCTGAGAAAACTGGTATTTGTCAGGAAAAACTGGGAATTTTTCAGGAAAACTGGGAACTTTGTCAGGGAAAACTGGGAACTTTGTCAGGGAAAATTGGGAAATTTGTCTGAGAAAACTGGTATGTGTCAGGGAAAACGGGAAAATTTGTCAGGTAATACTGGGAATTTGTCAGGCCCTTATTAGTCATTAGCTCATCCACATTCGCCAGATGCTATAGTTTGTAGCTAGCATCGTTCATTGCCAGTGCTAAATCATGCAGGTTATTACTTCGAGTTATTGAATTGTCAGTAAATTTTGAGAATTTGTCAGGAAAAACTGGGAAATTTGTCAGGGAAAATTGGGAATTGGTCAGGGAGACTGGGAAATTTGTCAGGGAAAATTGGGAAATTTGTCAGGAAAGATTGGGAAATTTCTTAGGGAAAACTGGGAAATATGACTGGAAAAACTGGACAATTTTTCAAGGAAAACTGGGAAATTTCTAAGGGAAAACTAAAGAAATTTCTCAGGGAAAACAGGGAAATTTGCCCTGAAAAACTGGGAAATTTGTCGGGGAACTCTGGGGAATTGTCTGGCGTTTTTATGATCTAGATGTATCTAGCACCAGTGGGTCAATGACGTATTCTGGACTGTAGTGCTTGATCATGCTCAGCTGGGAACGCTCTTAGAACACTAAGACACTGGCCCTCCACTCCTTCTCCAACATCACAGAGTTAGCATGCAGAAGAGGTAGTTTTTGCAGCAAGTTCAAAGTCCATGTGACTTCTCAACTTTAGGCAGTGTATATGAGCGTGTAGCGTGTGTTCCATGAATATCCGTATATTTACTCATATTGCTCTCTTTAGATGTTTCGGGGTTGGGGAGTTAGCTCAGTGGCTAGAGCACCGGACTTGTAACCCCAAGGTTGTAGGGGTTTGTTTGTTCGAGTCCCACCACCAGCAGGGGTACGATCCTTCTCATACCATGGCTTTGTGGTGTGGTGTACAGCCGCCTTTCTCCTTCATCCCTAGCAGTGGTAGATTTACTGCTATATCAAAGGCCAATCCTTCTCATACCATGTCTATGTGGGAAGTAAAAGAACTCTTACCTTGGTAAATGTATAGGGGTGAGATTTCTACCTGAATTCATCACATAGATTCGATCACCACCCTCGTGGTGTAAAAGAACCTTGAGGAGCTATAATGGTTGACTGGACATTAAATCAAACCAAACAAACAATTCAGATGTTTCAGACTGACTCCATCCTTGCGTGCCCTGCTCGCTTCACACAATGGGTCGGCATAGTTTTACATGGATGGGGCCATCCATAAATCACGTACGCAGAATTTCTGAAATTTTGTACCCCCTCAGTCATGTACGCAAAAGAACAAAGAAGGAGTATACGCAAAATGTCCAAAATCTTTGACACCCCTCAGCCCCCATCATTGCGTAAGTACTTTATGGATGGCCTCGATGCAATTCTTCCGCTAGAATGACAGAATTTTGAATTTTCAGTATATTGATGAATATTGAATAAAAATGTCAAACGATACTCAGTGGCAGACTTCATTAAACCTTTTTTTGGCTGCTACCGGGTGGCCCTGTCTCTCTGGAACCCCCGGCAACTTGGGGGTGGTAGCTTCCAACTATTTCCGTACTTTTCCGACCTTATAGTTTCATATTGTATATGATGGTATGTAAGGCCATGACAATAGTTCATAGAATACTATCATTCAAAGTTGGTATTAATTTTGTTTATGTTTTTAAAGGTTTTTGATATCCGACTTTTTTTCCCCTCGTCCCGACTTTCATCCCTGGATTTAGCACACTCTCCCAGCAGATCTTTCGCGGTGCTTGCGCTGATCTCTGCCTCAACTCTATGACGTCACAC
This sequence comes from Alentia gelatinosa, assembly GCA_950022655.1. Taxonomy (NCBI): domain Eukaryota; kingdom Metazoa; phylum Annelida; class Polychaeta; order Phyllodocida; family Polynoidae; genus Alentia; species Alentia gelatinosa. Next base: position 88,852,279 of record OX465582.1, read on the forward strand.
GCTGGCGACCTCGTAGCCTGGAAGCCTGGCCTAGTCAGATTATAGGCCAGGTAATGGGTTCCATTTTTATGGTGCACTATGGGTAACGCCTCCATTTCTTGCACTCTCCTAGCAGAGATCCTGTACTCTACTCCTGCAAAAGATCTGCTGGGAGAGTGCCAGCCTAGACTTGCCTCAGTCCCTGTATCTTTTACTTTTTATTTCATTTATCTTATCTTGACTTATAATACAGCCAGTACAACAGGACTGCTGTAAAACATTTAACAGCAATATTTCTTCAGAATAAAGCACTGAAGGTAGTAAATCGTTAGTATGGAAGAAAAAAAGACTTGTGCAAGTCTATGTTGAGCCAAGAGAGGTGGCGTGACTGTCAGTTCAAGTCCTTTCTCTAGTAGCTGTCTCTACTCTGTAGTATTACGTAAGAAGTAGTTACCAGTCCCTTATTTCATTTGGGTAGGGAACCAGTCTGGCCTCCTCGGTACCTTGGTCCCTATAAACCCTCAGGGTCCCATGGGGCGTTAAACCACAAACAAACAAACAAACAAGTAAACCCTTGGTACCTGCTAACGACAGGGGAAACCAGCTAACATTTCCGATTCAAAACAAGGTATCTCTCGAAAGTTATGAAACTCAACTCATATATTATGAGTTGGGAAATATAACAATTGTCCAAAGACCTTCACAGACAATCTAGCTCCTTTTTTTCAGCTCGAAACCATTTTATAATGGGAATCCACATTTGATTAGACTGCCCCTTCAAGGTAGCACAAGTGTCATGTTGACAAACAAAACCTTGCAACACATGAGGAGTTTTCCATTGAAGAAAGTAATTCCTATGACTCTGTCTGATTTGAAATAACGAATAACAGAAATGAGTGTATACCACTTACCATATAAATATGTGCATCACCTTCTACAAGTAGACCCTAAAATACTCCCCAAAGCACTAATAATTCAGGATATTTTAATAACTGGCATATGGGCCTCATTTTGGCCCAGACAGGCAGGTTGGGGCAGAGATATAAGCGGCCTTACGAATTAGAGTGCAGAATCTCTGCTAGGAGAGTGGTTTTAGTACATATGTTTATGCCATGTGGATTTACAAGTTCCAACTCAGGAAGTGACTCCGACTCGTATTAGAATAACAAAGCAGTCTCTAATATCCCTACAGCGCATGCGTCGTCAGAACTTATTCCCGGCTTCACAGAGGCATCCGCCCTTTTGACAGTACTGGTACCAGTTCCTGGAGACTTGTAGAGCACTGACTTAGATTCCTTGCGGAGGTCGACCTCCGCCGTTATTATTCCGGAACCTGCTCCGTCGCAGGGTTTCCGGTTCCTGTGTGTCACGTGGTACCGTCTGCGTCCGTGACCTCGTCAACAGGCGCTTGTTTCCGGCGGCATTTAGCCCTGTTGTATAGTGATCTGACACTGCGCCGCTCCAGCTACTTGTTGTCTCTGCAATGATGGACTCTTTACGAGCGTTGCAGTGTGTCGTGAGCTGACAGGGACGCCAGGTGCGAATGTCGTCTGGTCGACAGACGGTCACGTGACTGGATTTCCGTCTTAAATGTGACGCTGTTCCCAATGCAGCTTAGAGTTTAAACATCTCACTACAACGCAGGCTAACATGTATTCTTTGTCTCAAAGGAAACAGTGTGTGATGGTTGATAAAGAAGAAACGAACAAGATTTGGTCAACGTCGTCGTTCTCTACAAGTTTGATGTGAAGTGATATGAACGAGGTGACAGCCGAGTGAATATTGTATAGCGTTCAAATGAGTTGGAGAACAACAACTTTGACCAAAACGAGCTGCTTTCTGTACATATAAAAGACGGGATTACACACAAGATAAAGACCATGGAGAACGGACTGCAATACTCGTAGGGGCATGGAGAACTAGTTCCCAGTGTTAAGCATATGGGACAAAAATACGATGGATGAGATAAAGTAATATTCACAGACTGTGGAAATGTTAATTTTTTAGTCCCACAAGGCTCAGTATTGGGGCCTTATTATTTGTCTTATTTATGAATGATTTAAGTGTGTTCATTCGATTTTCGGACTAAACACAATACGATCTTGTGTTATTTGTTTCCGAAATAAATGCCAAAATCTAACAGGTTTATTTCCACTTGCACTCTCAAGCTAAAATGATAAAAGAAATTCTGTAAACATATTTATCTGCAGCTGCCACCTACACATTAAACATTTCAGTCATTGCTTCGAATCTGATTCCATCAGTCACTGCAGCCAGTGCAGCGCTCAACAGATAATATGGTGCCCATGCGATTCCTCATACACATGTGAAATGCATGACTTACGAACATTTGCAAAAGCGATGGCAGAGCATATTCATATAGGACTGGATCCTGAATCGTATAAATACTGAATACTCCATGAGTTTGGATGCGCTGCAATCCTCATCAAAGGCCAAGCCGAGTGCATCCAAACTATTGTGTATTTTATGATTGGAGTGCCGTCCTGCATTTATCTCACCCGTCTCACTGACTTAATTTAGCATCACAATATCAGAATGATTCAAATCACTTAGCAAGTCCATATGATGTCTCACAGGCACTCCACCTTTGTGCATTTCTATTGTGCTTAAAGACAAATGCAGGTAGGTATCGAAGCGACCCTGTTTCTACTCAACTTAACACTGGTGCTGCAATCTGGTTTCATGAAAATATAGCAGTTTCCCGTAGACACCAATAGATAAGCACTGACCTTCTTCATATGGCCTTCCCATAGAAATTAGCATGGTGACACAGTAATTTTTTGCATTTCTCATTTGTACATGTTCCCAACTATCATAACCCAGAATTATTTGAAGATAGCAATAGAACTTTAGTGTCTTTTAGCAACAAAGTCAAGATATTGCATTTTCCCATAGACACCAATTGTTAAGCACTTACATTTTCAGATGGCCCTCCCATAGAAGTTAGCATGGTGACATGCCACTTTTTTGCATTTTGTAATTTCTGATATGAACTTATATTATACTGAGTTATTTGCAAAACTCAATAGACTTTAGAAATCACCCAACTACCAGCATTTGTCTTTAAGTACCTGATTTCTTTATGATTTCTTGCAATATTCGCTCATGGAGGACACCTGGCAAAAGCCCACATTTTGTTATACTACTTACCTCCTTTTTGAACCACGGAGGATAGCCGCAGAAGAAAGGTTTGTCGCGTAATTTGTTTTTGAGCTTTGCGCTCTCTATGACTTCCTATCCGAATTATTTAGCAAAGCGTCTTCAGCGTTAAAAGAAAGACTTGCACACATACTGTACACCCTACACCATTGTGTTCTAGGAAGGAGGTTGGTGGAAACTTTAGCTCAATGCTTAAGGCAACCAAGGTTGTGTTCTCCTTCATCCCCTGCAGTGGTAGATTTATTGCTATATCAAAGCCCAATCCCTCTCATACCATGTCTATGTGGTGTTGGAAGTTAAAGAACTCTCACCTCGGTAAATATGTAGGGGTCAGATTTTTACCTAAATTCATCTTATAGATTTGATCACCATCAAAACCAAAGTAAGTCTAATAGAACAATGTGGACTTTAGACTTTAGAAACATTCAAAAAAATACTATGTAAATACCATGCACAAGGCCGTTGGTTTTTAAGCAAAATAATATGATAAACGATGTTCCTGTGAGCATAAGTATCTGTATCCGAACATGTGACACCGAACGTTTACACCGAGGTGTATTGCGACATCAACCTCGTGTGGTTAAAGGGGGGCGTCCACCAACCACGACAAGGCTGCAACACGCGCCGACAAGAAAAATCCAATCGGTGCCTTGTCGCAGCCCTGTCGTGAGGAGGGGAGCTCTGCGACAGCGTTGTCGGGGCGTGTCGTAGACGTCGCTGGTTGCCGAAAAAAGGCATCCATGGTACCGACACACCACGACAGTGAGATAGAGGAAACCACGACACGCCACGACAAGGCTCCTGTCGTGGCAAAAATTGAACATGTTCGATTTTGTCGTAAGGCCCTCGACAACCCCCCCCCCCCCCCCCGACAAGCTTCGTGTGTCGCAGCCTGTCGGGGCCTTGTTGTAGCCTCTTGTCGGGAACTATGGTCCACCAACCATGACAAGGCTACGACAAGGTCTCCAATCCTAGACCTGTCGTGGACTTTGTTGGAAAGCCATTGTCGTAGCCTTGTCGTGGTTGGTGGACGCCCCCTTTACCCAACTGTCTGTGCACAAAACTATCAGTCTTTTTATTCATCATCTGTTTTTTCCAATTAATTAAACTCGGGAATGTTCGTGTCAATCCTAGGAATTACCATAGTAAGTGGTATATTAATAGGGACTATGTTTTGCTCTACAGCACAAAGGGACCATTTTCCCAATGTTCTTTAGAAGGAAACTCACGAGATAAAAAAACTTGGTCCGTATTCCACCAAGTTTGACTGCAGTTATTCACGAAGCGAAACGGGTGTTTTTTTTCATTTTATCTCACCCTGTATAACATTATTTATTGATAAAATGAATCACTAATATCAGTCTTACAAAAGTCTTGCAACAGTCTGGCAACAATCTTGTATCAGCCTTACAACAGTCTTACTACAGTCTCATATTAGCCATGCCATTGATCTACACGCATCGCGAAATGAGTAAGGAGATGTTGAGTTGGGAAAATAAAATTTTATTTTTGTGAATTAAAAAAAAAAGAAAAAAAAAAGAATCACTAAATCAGCCATTGAGTATTGGGTACACAAACCTCACGGCCGTGGAGTATGAGCTCCTAGCTTTAAGCCTATGGAGAACAATACCGGAGTTGAGATAATAGGCTGTATACCGATGGATTTGAAATCCATATACCACAGTCATAGTATCTGGCAGGTCTCGTATGATGTATGGTGGTTTAATGAGGGGCTCTGTATACGATGGATGTTAAAGTACATTAAAATAGGCACTAAAGAAGAAACCAACAAGTAATGGTCAAGGTTGCCGTTCTCCACGAGTTCGATGCGGAGTGAATATCACGTAGCATTCAAACGAGTTGGAGAACGATTTCTTTGACCAAAACGAGTTGCTTTCTGTATTTATTACCCACCTAGTAGGGTGTCTCCATGCTAAGCTTATGGAGCTTACAGATCGCTACTAAGTAGAATAAGGCCTCCGGAATCTCCTAGGAGAATACGGCTTTTTGGGCCACCTGACGGGCTTTATAGGAACTAATTTATATAAACAATGCACAGCGCTAGGGTCGAATTTCTAATTATACAGAATTTTTTTTCCTAATAATTACTTTAAGGGCGAGTAATAAATACAACATTCCCATGATTTCGATCTCAGTGACACTACGTAATTCTCCTCGCTATCGCTCAGAGCTTTACTACGCGTCAACTACGCGGAGAATACAAGCACTCAGATGCAAATCATGGTAATATTGTGTATTTATCTTATTCCTATAAACACCAAAAGAATGGGGGACACACAGGATATAGACCATAGAGAACGGACTGCAATACTCATAGGGGCATGGAGAACGAGTTTCCAATGTTAAGCCTATGGGAAAAAAATACCAGGGCTGAGATAAATTCCCCAATGAGCAGCTCGTCGCATCAGCATCTCCTGACGACCCGATACACTCAAACCCCAAACACACCCTCATTTAGTGATCAGGGACGTATCCCGAGGGGTGGCCACGTCCCACGTTCTCACGCACACAACCGTATTAGCTCCGGGCCCTCTGGAGGCCCGGGGGGCATCCCCCGCCGGTTTCCCGCCCTTTTCAGAGCAGCTCAGGCTATTAATAGACACATTCGTCTCGCAGACGATAGGCGAGCCGAGAACGCCCTCCGCGCGTCTCTTAGATGAATGATGTCAGGGGGCGCCGCTAGGGGGAGCACGCGCATGCGCGATGGCGGGAGAGGGCGGAATGGCGGACAGACAGAGACGGATGGCTTCATTTGGAGGTCTGTGTGACGTCATCAGGTTAACGCCATCTTGGATGTCTAATGGGCGTTAAGGCAAGGAGGTTACCCTCTGAGATGTCCGAGTTTAGGGAATTTCCTGAAATTAAGGAGTTCTATGAAACACAGAAATATGAGGCACTGTACTTGTAAGCCCAAGGTTGTCGGATCTTAGTGGGTTTCAGTCCCATTGCAGTCACCTTTCTCCTCTAACCCCAGCAGTGGTAGATTTGCTGCTTTATCAAAGGCCAGTCTTTGTCATACTGTAGTGTGGTATAGAACTGGATTGAGAATCGTACAAATACTCAGTACTCCAGGACTTTGGATGCACTGTAATCAGCATCAAGGGGAAACCGAGTGACGATTACGGTGCATCCAAATGAGTCTCTTACGATTCAAGTGTGGTTCTTGATTTATCTCACCCCTTTCAATGACATTAAAAAGTGCTGCAATCGTCATCGAGGCGAAGCCGAGTGGTGGTTACAGCACATCCAATAGAGTACTTTAAGATTCAAGTGCGGTTCTTGATTTATCTCACCCTTTTCACTGACATTATATAGCATCACAATATCAGAGTAATTAAAATTTCTTAGCAAATCCATATGACATCATCTCACACTCACTCCACCACGACCATGGCGTAGTATTGTCACTTTACGGGGGTGATCGTTGAGGGTTTTTTTTCTAACGGTATTGCTATGGCTAAACTTGTACCAGGGGTGAGATAATACTTAATGTGTAGATTTTTCAAACATTAGTCTGACTTCAGTAATAGATAAGTTCGCACAACTTTTTCTAATCTGAACTCAGTTTTCCTGATGTTGCGTCTGCGTCCGCAGTCAAGTCCACAGTAATATGAACAAGGCGATAGACCAGTGAATATTCTGAAGCGCTCTACACGAGATGGTGAACATGGAATATGTTGCTGGTTTTATCCCAGCATTGAGCATGAGTTACTGTACTCGCAAGCCTGTTGAGTACGAGCTCCTAATGTTAAGCCTATGGACATTTATACCAGGCTAAGATAATACAGAGATCGCTGGTACATTTTGCGCCAAGATTGAGACCCCTTTAAAAAGGCTAATAGGGTAAATTATCAAACATGAACCATAAAATTACTAGTGACATATAAACTGGCATGATATTTGACGCATTAATTAGGGATTAGGAGAAAGGTTCCACTATTCCACCGATAATCTGTAGGGCCTTCTTCGCAGACTGGCATCGCCTGTCAAGTACTATGAAAGAAATCAATGTTAGGTCTGTGTCAATGTTAGCCATCGAGTTTGTAGTCCACAGTAATATGAACGAGGCGATAGACGATTGAATATTCTGAAGCGCTCCAAATGCGATGGTGAATGGAGACTCACCTCAATCACGAATATGTTTCTGATTTTATCTTAGCCTGGACATATTCATCTGTTTATCACCCATTGAGTTACCGTACTCGCAAGCTTGTTGAGTCAGTCTAACTGAACAAATCACCCACTCCGGCACGGTTGTTGCCATATGGTATCACCCACTTCGGCACGGTTGTTGCCATATGGCATCACCCGCTCCTTTACGGTTGTTGCCATATGGCATCACCCGCTCCAGTATGGTTGTTGCCATATGGCATCACCCGTTCCAGCATGGTTGTTGCCATATGGCATCACCCGCTCCAGCATGGTTGTTGCCATATGGCATCACCTGTTCCAGCAGGGTTGTTGCCATGTGGCATCACACGCTGCAGCACGGTCGTTGCCATATGGCATCACACGCTGCAGCACGGTCATTGCCATGTGGCATCACCCATTCCAGCATGGTCGTTGCCATATGGCATCACTGGCTCCAGCACGGTTGTTGCCATATGGCATCACCCGCTCCAGCACAGTTGTTGCCATTTGGCATCACCCACTCCAGCAGGGTTGTTTCCATATGGCATCACCCGCCCCAGCACGGTTGTTGCCATATGGCATCATTCGCTCCCGCACAGTTATTGCCATATGGCATCACCCGCCGTGACTGGATTAAACTACCTAAACAAAAGCCTGTTGAGTACAAGTTCCTAATGCTAAGCCTATGGACGTTTACACTAGGCTAAAGATAATGAACATGAATGATCGGGAGTTATTGATTGTTCCAGCTCGAGTTGAAAGCCGATTATGAGCTGCTCTTTATAAAATCCCGCCTACAGAGCAGCTCAGCGCACTTCAGCCGACGTCTAATAACTCAGCTATATTTAGCAGCAGCTGCGTGCTATTAATAACCATTCATATCCTGATTATGGGCCACGGCCATCCAAGACCAAGGTCAGTAACGAGGTCAAGGTAATCAGAGGTCGGGTATTCTACGAGCCCTAATAACATGGCTTGATATATTTTGCACTGCCCTTTAACTTTCCCTGCAGCACCCAATTTCTCTGATCACCATTGTACAGCAGGCATTGCCTGCATAAACGACCCTGCTACAGCAGGCACCTTTTTTTGAAAATAGCAATGTCACATGATATGTCATGTGATTTAGGTAATTTACCTTTGTAGCTGATGATATTTTGTTATACAAAATCAAAGGTCAATATGCTGTTTTTACTATGTCAAAATTTCTTTTAATTCAAACAAATTTTTTTTTATTTATTGAATTTTGTATATAAGTATCAATGATGCCTCTATGATGCCTGGAGGCATCATGCTGCGGTAGCCAGGGGAATGCCTGGAGGCATCATGCTGCTGTAGCCAGGGGAATGCCTGGAGGCATCATGCTGCTGTTATGTGGTGCCTTTGGTGTAGGGTTTTGTGAATAGGAAAAGAATGAAATGTCTTTAAAAGATATTGAATGTTGTTCGTAATGAAATGTCCCGTTTTTTAGCGAGATTTTGTGTAGCATTCTGACGTATCACGCTTCTTTTAAACTGAAGCTTATGGGGTTTCTATGAATAGTGGGGGTGGATGGTATAGTGCAGGTTTGGTTTGTTTGTTTGTTTAACGTCTCACTGTTCAGATATTTCTCGCTGGTTTTACACCGCGAGAGTGGTGATCAGATTTATGAGTTGAATTCAGGTAGAACTCTCACCTCGGTAAATGTAAGTTTATCTTACCCCTGGTATTTTTTTCTCCCATAGGCTTAATATTGGGAACTCGTTCTCCATGCCCCTACGAGTATTGCAGTCTGTTCCCCATGGCCTATATCCCGTGTGTCATCCATTCCTTTAGTGTGTACAGGGGTGTGATAAACACAGATAGTAACTCATTTTAGTCGAAGTCGTTGTTCTCCATCTCATTTGAATGCACCGTGATATTCACTCGGCTGTTGCCTCGTTGATATCACTCCGCATCAAACATGTGGAGAAGGACAACTTGGACCAAAACTTGTTGGTTTCTTCTTTAATACAAAAATCACAGTTTTCCTGAACAAATGCCCGGAATGAAACTAATAAAGATTGCAAACATATTGCAAAGAAGTGGGACATTTCAGAATATCATACTGCAGTTGGGAACTGTGACAATCTTAGAGGGATGATTCCACCAGATTTCTTGTTCATAGGGTTAGGGTTAGGGTTAGGGATAAGGTTAGGGTTAGGGATAGGGTTAGGGATAGGGTTAGGGATAGGGTTAGGGTTAGGGATAGGGTTAGGGATAGGGTTAGGGATAGGGTTAGGGATAGGGTTAGGATAAGGGTTAGGGATAGGGATAGCGTTAGGGTAAGGGTTAGGGATAGGCTTAGGGATAGGCTTAGGGATAGGCTTAGGGATAGGCTTCGGGCTAGGATAAGGGTTAGGGTTAGGGATAGGGTTACTCACTTATACTTACTACTAAATATAGTATCTATTCAGAGTTGGGATGCTTGAGTAGGGAAGATTTAAAACGGGTTGAGTTCGTTACGGGTCGAGTTTTTTACAGGTTGAGTTAGGTCCAGTATTCAAACATTAACCAATTATGCAAAATGAGGTGGGTCCTAACGTCTATTTATGCCACATCTCCCCCCTGGCACCATAGGTGTGACCGCGGCATCGCCGTGCGGCCAAAGCACGACTGAGGCTTTCACACCCCCGGTGTAGGGTGGGCCCTAACGTCCCGACTTTAAGGTGGTGGGCCCTAACGTCCTGCAACCCTTAGTACTCCTTGATGTCCAATACACAAAGGGCAATGCGTTCTGCTCGCTATGCAGTAACACGTCAATTTAGGCCATCAATCAAGGTACAAAATACACTCATCCAACAGCCCAACTCCACAGAAATATATCTCTTACTAAACCACGTTGGCAATCTAGGAAGTATTCACACTAGTGACATAGATCAGATAAGTGCCTATCCAATCATCACTACTGAATACGATGTCTTGATGACGAGTGAGTCTTTGTATCCTCAAGCAGGTTGATTAACTGAGATGGCTCAGGTCAAGCTAGTCTTGAACCTAACTAACAGCTGCAGAATACCAGCTTTGAAGCAGTCTGTATGCTCTACTTACTGAGCCAACTACCACTCTAAGTTGTACACTGCACCACTCCAGTGAGCAGCTCAGTGAAGCAGCTCATCACACTGCCTCGCTTATTATGCCTGATTCCCATTAGGCGAAGGTAGACTGGTGATTTTGGGGCATGTGCGGGGCTTCAGTCGGTGACTATGAGAACAAATTTCTAGGAATCTCCCATGGCGCGAAGTGGGAATGGAAAAATGCAAATTCATTTTTGACTCTTGCCCCGCCCCACATGCGACCATGAGTTGAGTCCATCCCAAAAAGGGACTAGTCTTTTGCGATTTAATTACAAACATGTTTCAAACTTTCAGGCTGTTAGGCACTGACTATGCCCTCCCACCCGCTGTGCGACTGGTGTTTCCCGGGAACTATGCAGGGCACCAGTCTCTCGGGCAAGAATCTCCTAGTGGGAATCGGCCCTTACATCGATGCAATCAAAGGGACTTCCGGTTTCTTATTTAGGATGTCGTAATCAACTATGACGTCATTGAGTGGTGAAGACTTCTCAAGCTGTCAATCAAAGACTTGTCCGATTGTTTGTTGATTTGATTGACTCATAGTAGTACATTGTACATCTGTGTTTGAGTTCTTACTCCCTTCTTCCTAACCCTTTCTGGCAGGGCAATGCCATACGGCATTCCCCTGGCCGCAGTAGGACAATGCCATATGGCATTCCGTGGTCATGGAACAGCAATGCTGTATCTGTTCCTTTGTAACTTTTTGAAAAATGATCACAGAATTATGAAAAATACACGACATATTAGCATGAGTGTTGCCAGTGACTCTTTAAGACATACAGATTTACTGGAAGATTCAAATTTTTAATATTTCTAAAAAGCCGGCCATACAAAGGCCACAATTGGTTCTGGTGCCTGCTGTAGTATGGGTGCATGGTGAATGATGTGTGGCTCTTGAAGGGTTAAGGTCTAGGCCTCTAGGCTGTACACTGTGATTCATGACTCTACCAACAGCGCCATAGCCCCCGCTCCTACTTTTAAACTAAAAAGACAAGTGGGGATATTCAATTACTGCTTCATGCATTTTCTCCACTACTCATTAACGATTTATATTAAATATTGACCTACGTCTGGCGATTCATTTCTATCTCGCATGCTATCAAGTTTCTCTCACACAAAAATGTCAGGAAAGTAATGTCCTTGACAATGGCTGCATGATCCGGGTACTTTGTTCTTTTGTCTCCAGTGAGAAGTTCCCAACGTCTCCGCATTGCCTTCGAGAGAACACTCACACAAAAAGAAGTGCATCCTGTTCGCATGGCGACCGATCTATCACTCAGTGAGCAGAAATACAAGACAGCAATCCTAAAACAATGAGACAGTCACATCTGCTTAGTGTTTCAGATTCCTAATTAATTCCCCTCCGAGGGTACACATCAAATTAAAATGAGGTGGCCTATTCTAAGACATCAGCATGTGTATTGTATATATATGAGCTGCATTATCTGGAGTGTGAAACTGTGCTATAATGATATAACCTTCCTTATTACCATAAACCCAATACACATCTACCGAATTCAAAACATTTATGTATCTTTGTTGGTGTAGGTAATTTGTCTCAGGCGAGGCATCCTAACGGAGTCGAATGTCTATGAAATACTTCCCGCTGCTAGGGGTGCAGTAATAATAATGTTAGTGCCCGCTGTGGGAGTGACTTAATAAGTTATTAAAATATTGTTTTTGTCATCAATTAATGGTATACAGTAATAATCAAACGTCCTGACTGTAGACTTTGGTCAGTCGTCCATTTCATACTGCCTTTTGCCTATGACGTCAGGCAGTATGATATCGACGGCTGACCTCGAACAGGAACCGTTTCGTCCACAGTAAGGACGTTTCCTAATATTACCATAAGCCCAATACACATTTACCGATATCAGAACATTTATGTACCTTTGTCGGCGACAGTCAGAGGGTAATTTGTCTCAGGTGGCCATAGTCGGTAGATGTAGCACAGCTAGGCAAGTGTCAGGCAACGATTAATGAACCACCTCCTTCAGACGTCCTTTTGTCGCTGACAAGTCGGGGTTTCTATGTTCCAAAATTGGTGGCGAAAAGTTTATCAACATGTTGATAAATCTAGTCGCCGGGGTGCATAATTGTATATCTGTCGGTAAGTGTAGACTGATTTGCGTAGGACTAATACCCACCACACCCTCTTCTCAATGGCTGCCGGTCAAGTGAGGGCTTACATAATTTGCATGCGACAAGTTCACAAGACTGCTATACAATTTTGGAACTAATCGTTCAACCATTAATCGGTAGATGGGCATAGGGCTTAATTCGCCTGGGACAAGTTCACCGACTCCTGACGATTTGGGAACTAATCGTTCAATCCTTAATCAGTAGATGTGTATTGGGCTAAAGCTGATTCTGCGCTGTTTATCCAGTCAACAAAGAAAGGGGAGTCAGTAAAGGAGGCCAGAATAAATGAAGGTCCAAAGAAACACCTTTAGGACAACAGTTTTGCTGGGAAAGAGTCCTGAACATGATACTTCGTCCCATTAAAGACAAAAATAACGTCCGATTTCGATTAATATCCTGGAAAAGTATCTAACTAAAAGTGTTGTTGCTAGGATGGTAAAAATTTGGATGATGATTGATGGGGGTCTGATTTATTACGTGGAGGGCACGGAGAGGGAAATCTGTAACGTGAACAAAATAGTTCTGGGAATAATTATTCTGCAAATTGCAATATCATGTTTATTCTGATCATCGAATCAAAACCTTGATTGATTAAGGGTTATGGACATTTGCCTGGGCTGAACATATTTAATGCGTGCTCAATTATAGGGAATCATCTTGCATCAGATAAAGCCTGAATTTTGAAGTTTCGTAATCGTTTGTTTGTTTGTTTGGGTAGTTTAATGTTCAGTATGTTCTATTAGACTTACTTTGGTTGAATGGTGATCAAATCTATGAGATGAATCTAGGAAGAAATCTCACCCTACACATTTACTGAGATGAGAATTCATTTACATCTCACACCACATAGACATGGTCTTCGATATAGCAGTAAACCTACCACTGCTGGGGGTGAAGGAGAAAGGTGGCTGTACACCACACCACATGCACATGGCATAGAAAAGACTGGCCTTTGATATAGCAGTATCAAGCACTTACCTAGTCTCCCTATTAGGATATTATAAACATCCAGTATATTTTGATATCGCTATATTACAGGGACACAACTTCTTGATTATATTTTTTATCACCATTAGGATCCAGATACAAACCTCCCGCTTCAGCTTATCTCCCGAGAACCCTCACAGAACGGAGAATTAGCGGAGCGGGGTAACGGGCGGGTTGATAAGGGCGAGCAGGTTGATTAGATAAGACCCCGTCAGAACAGCTCGCCCGCCATGATTACCCGCGCATGCGCACCACGAGCAGCTGCTGATTAACTCAGTAGTTCCTGATCCTGTCACGCGGGGGCGCTCCGACTCAGATAACAGAGATTAGGCAAAAGACACGTGCTACAGAGCAACCCCATTACCCTATAAGACATCGCCATTTGTTCCCGATTCATCCCGATCATCGGCCTGGTGAGTCGATGTCTAAAAGCCTATAAGACAGCGACACGCCGATTATTCCCGATCACACCTTCCCAGACCCGATTATAATCGGGTCGGGCATTACTGGCATGGAGGTAATGACTGACCCTCCCCGACTTTAATCTTGTCGCTGTGCGCACTTCACCGACTGTTCCCGATTCTCTGAAGGCTGAAGGAATGGTATCGAGACAACTTGTTGTGATAATGGTTGCTCATTATAAATCTCATCTCAGGGCCACATCCCCAAGGACACAAGTATTTATAGTCCCGGAGATTAGGCAAGAGACAGTGCTTCAGAGGAACCCCATTACCCTATAAGACATCGCCATTTGTTCCCGATTCATCCCGACCATCGTGTCGGTGAGAATCAGGAATGTAATGTCGATTTCTAAAAGACTAAAAGACAGCGACACGCCGATTCATCCCGATTACACGACGGGTATGTCGGGTCGGTCAGAATCGTGTCGCTGTACGCACTTTCCAGACCCGATTATAATCGGGTCGGGCATTACTAGCATGTATACTAGCAGTCGCCAACTGTTCCCGATTCTGAGTAGGCAGTAACTATGATATGTATTCTCCCGTTTGATATACAAGTATTATACACCGGTTTGTAGGGGAGACAACGGCGGTTATAATTCTGAAAACAGTTTTCCGATATATTAAATAAAACAGAAGTTATTAAACATTGCATTATTATCTATTATTATCTATTAATACCTATCACCCGGCCTAGGGCCCGGCTCCCGGTCGCTCTCTTTGATCTCAATCAGGCAGTTTTACGAGGCTAAAGGGAGGAGGTGTGATCAGGAAGAACATATGCGGGTATAAGACAGCGACCTTTATGGTTAAACGCACTAAAACAACTGAGAACAGATTTCATTCAGGCACCCTAACCCTGTCTCCATACAACTTGAGTTATTGTGATAATGGCTGCTAATTATAGATCTCATCTCAGGGTCACCTCCCCAAGGACATGTGACCTTGGCAGATGTATTTACAGTCCACAAGTGTTCTTCCGCGAAACTAATTCCGTGTCGTACCCTTGTTGGGTTTCCCGTTCTCATACATTCGTGAAAAGTATTTCCTTGAATTGATTAAACCTTGATTTACTCCATTTAGATCTGTAATTAGGGATTTGTATCTCAGGATTGCTGTGGTCAATTTTCAACAAGTGATAATGTTGGTTTCCTTAGTGTATCTTGTATACGATCAAGAAGAAATCCTTCACATTTTCCATGTGGAAGACTGGTTTATTAGCCATGGTATACAAAGTCCCCATTGAGAATGTATTATGGCTCAGTAAACCATGAACCATTAATTAAAAACTGTCAGGTACCATAACCATGGTATACATACTTAAAGCTGTGGAATACAGCCTCAAAATCGTGGTATACGGGGAAATAGTTCCTTAGTGCTATAGAGCAATGAAATAATCCCTAGAGATATACCCTTTAAAATGGCAATTATTGGGTTATTTTCATTGGAGAAGATGGCAAATAAATTCAACAAACATGATTTTGTGGACATGAGGCGCTGTAAACCACTCGAGGCTGACACTCGTGTATTACTACATGTCAAGCTCTCATGGTTTATAGATATATTTGGAAGCTATCATCCAAAATCACATGATGCCGGAATGGGATCTCGTCAGTAAATTTCAGTGAACAATCTGACATTTCCTGAAATGAAAAAAAAAAATTCCCACGAGGCCTTCCCCAGATGGGCGGAAACCATAAGGAAAAATAACACAATTTCCAGGAAAATCTGCCTAATCTGGGAATCGCAATTATCGAGAAGCCGCAATAGAAATGATTGATTCAGATTTCATCATGACAAAAAAAGACTACCCAGGTTCTTATCAGCTGCGACAAGTTTAACACTTTCGCCTTCCCACATTGACCGAGGCAATAACACTGACTAATGGAGGGAAATACTAGACGTGTGTCAATACCGGTATGGTTATATACACTGCACGAACATCATTATTTTACATATGGATGCGCCCGGCGTATATAAATAGGTATTTTGCGTATGCATGGTCGGCCAATTCCCCGTGTGTATACACCTCATCTGTAGGCGTATATAAGCATCCAGTGAAGAGGGCTTCACTGACTGTTAACTTGAATAGGTTTCTGAATTTACCTCACAACTCACATTGAATAATTGGCCAACATTTGTGACATAGTCCCCCATTGAGTCTTTTTTCTAAAAACTCCATTGGCATTGAGTATGGGCTCCCAATATTAAGTCTATGGGGAAAAATACCAGGGGTGAGATAATACATTTTGCTAGGGGTGCAGTATAAATAATATTCGGGCCCACTGAGACGCAGTGAATGAGCATGAATCGATGACTTAGTAAGTGAATAAAATGGCATTTTTTAATGAATTTTAAGTAAATGATAATAAGAAAATGTATTGACTGAGCTGTCGGCCTTTTGTACGTAAAAATACATCCCACTGCTCCCAACATCGAGTCGTACTTCATGTTAAACAGCAGACCTGCAACGGCCATTCCTACAGGCACAATAACCACGTTTTCTCTTATCATGAATAGGCCACTAAAAAAACCAACTTGTTTCTCATCACCGCGCGCATCAGAAAAAACGATTTTAGAAGATTTTTTTTTTAATTGATGAATCTTGATAGAAATTATGAAAGGTATGTGTATTTAGTATCAAATTAAGGCTCCTGATGTCAGGGATACTTTCGATGTATAAACAGTATGAATCTTAAATGTATAGCCAGTAAAAATCTGGAAACCCCGCGTAAGCAGACACCCCGTGTAAGCAGCCACTTTGGCCCGGATCGGAGGGTGTCCGCTTATGCGGGGATTTACTGCATGTCTGCCATCTTTGATATAGCAAAAAAACAAAAAAAAACGCTCTCGTCACATTTTTCATGGCTTGGTGATGAGATGGCAGTTTTTCTCCTATCCAAGGAAATCTTTGTTTCCATTTTCAGTTTATAAAATTTCTTTTTCTTATGTAAACAAAGGGAGAATAAGTTTGGCCTCATTCACACCAGTAAACAGTCGTTCAAACCACCCCACACACCCCAGTCCCATTGTATGGCCAAAAACAATATGTTTTCCATGTTTTCTCAGTGTCTCTGAGGCAGTAAATTCCACATGGAAAATATTCCCTTTTTTTGACGAGCCGAACTGATATCCCTGTATTAAAGATGATGAAAGGATTAGAAGGAAACCCACGAGATGAAAATAGCTTTTTATTTTTTTATTTTTTTTATTTTCGTTGTTTATCCTGCAAGGACTTCAGCTATATGCCGGTGTGAACTGTCCTTACAGTACAAGGTACAAGCTCAGTACAAATTCCCAGCTTAGTCATACAAGCGTAAGATTTTCCTTAGTTACTAACACAAGATACGGTACTGTTTCACCTAAAAGGTTTACAGATTTCAATATCAACAATAATACAGTTAAATATCAGTCTGGTATGAGGAAACACCTCAAACTTTTGGCAGATCAAAAAATAAATAGTCTCAGTTCGATTTGATAGTTTGCATCCAAGGTAACCTAATTACTATCGTTGAGTGGTCCATTTCGAGGGCTCTCTAGTTGTACCCCATTTAAACAACCGAGATAAGATGTCCTCAGAATAAACATTACCCTTCACAAACGTCAATACCCAGTATGTAGCAGTCACCAGCAGGTCACAGTTCCATTTGATCAAATACACTTATCACATGTCTAAATTATACAAGTATTTCCCTTTTAATAGCAATTTTAAACTTCTCGTACGTTCCAATGTTTCTTAGCCTTGGTTCCAGTGCGTTCCATAGCACAGCTCCTCTGTAAAATACACTCACTTTATACTTTTCGACTCTTGGTCTGGCCAAATTAAATACTACACCATCATTTTGCCTAGTTTGTCTAGTTTTCTTTCTAATTAGTTTAGTATCATTTTGTTTTAAATACATGAAATTTACAAGATGACCTTCTCGTCTTTTATCCAAAAATACACAGTGACACTTTCGGTGGACTTCCACATCAGACATATCTCTCTGGGCTCTGCATGCAACTCTTAACGCTTTTGTTTGAATACACTGTAATTTTCTAAGACTCGTCTTAGGTGCTTTACCTATAAGTACGTCACCATATTCTAGATAGGGCATCACCATTGATTTGACAAGAGTAATTGCCGTGAAAGTATCAATAAATCTCCTAATTTTACTCAGTACATATAACTTATGAGCAGCCAGTTTTATACAATTATCCACATGCTTTTTGAAAGTCAAACCTTGGTCAAGGGTTATCCCTAAATACTTAAAGTTAAAGACTCGATCTATCTCCTTTCCATTTAGAATCACCTTACCCATTGCCATCTTTTTAATATTATTATTCGAACCAAATATCATCCGTACTCCACCGAGTTTGGCTGCAGAGTAATTCACGAAGCTAAGCTGAGTGAATTACAAACGAGGAGTGGAGTGGAGTGCGGACCAAGTTATTTTCATCGAGTAGGTTTCTGATTTTATCTCACCCTGTATAACATTATTTATTGATAAAATGAATCACCCAATTAGCCATTGAATATTGGCTACACGAACTCCATGGCCGTGGAGTATGAGTTCCTAATGGAGAAAAATACCGGGGTGAGATAAAGAGGAGAATAATGTATGATAATGACTGATGTACCACCAAGGAAATAAATAAAAATCTGTTCTAACAAAAAAACAGAGAGACTCGTTCTTACAAGATGGAGAAATTATCTTAAATTCCCTGCTGCCATTTCTCTATAACGCCATAGATAGTGAAAAGTACCTGAAGTTATCCATGTCTGGTAATGTAAATGTAAATGGCGTGGCTTTAGAATGATAGGCACTTTACGTGTCTGACAGCCCTAGACGTGTACCCCGGGAACGGGCATGCCTTAATGCCGGGGCTGGATGCAGAGTGGCCATTAGAAATGATTGCGAGTATCATATCTAATTGTAAAAACGGCTCATCATACCATTATCACCACTCCCGCGGCTAGCCCCGCACGAACTCCCCGAGAAGCGACAATGCTCTCACACCCACGACAATGAGACACGGGGGAAGTAAGGGCTGCATCTCGTTAGGGTCAGTTCACACTGCGCGACTAGGGGTGGGGCGCGTATTTTATTTTAAATACTCCATGGGTGTTGAGTATGAGTTCCCAATGTTAAGTCTATGGGGAAAAAATACTAGGGGTGAGATAAGACAATGTTCGGACATTTTGGGGAAAAATCGAGGAGACGAACCTGATTCGTTTTAATCGCGGCCACCGCATTCCACTCCCGGAGCTTCGCCTCATGAAGTCACTATGCCAAACTCCAGTCGTGGCATACAGTGACCAAGATCAAAACTCACCCAGTTTTAAGATAACACTTAATGAACGAACTTAGATTTCATTAAACGATAACCCTTGTACAAGGTACAGAAACAGGTCTTCATGTACGATTCTAGATTATTAAACGGACACCAGGCTCACACCTCCCTTCAGAGCTTATTTAACCGCCCGTAATAGCTTCTAACAGCTTCGCGAGCTTTGAAATGATGCACATTCAGACACAGGGTACGTAGGGCCCTCCAGAGACAAGTCAGTCACGGGATTCGTCCATTTAGAAACTGCCTGCAATGTCTGCCTCAGGGGGAACATGGCGGGATACACGCAGAACCCAAACGCAGGTATCTCATCGACGATGTACAAATTGCATGTTTATTATGGGTTGTTTGGATTATAGCGTTGCCTCCCCCATCTCCCACCACATTATCCTACCCCTCATATAAATCTCCTTAGACTTAGAATAGTGTGACTGTACATGTATACCACGGTTATGCAATTAAGTGTTTTTATTACCCACCGATTACGGAGTCTCCATAGGAAATGTATAGGGCACCTGGAATTAGCTACCCAGAGATTCTGGCGTGTCAGAATCTCCTGCAGGAGATTCCGTAAAAATAGTCCTGTCCATAGTGAGGTTGAATCATCATGTACTTTGAACTAAGTTTGTTAAATGTTTATTCAATGCTAATTATGTAGAATCGATCATGATAACCTCATTTACCATCAGAAATCACTGTGAATGAAAACAGTCATGCCGAGAAGTGCTCACTGATTAACTCTGCATAGATTATGCAATGAGGTCACCACCGACCGATTTCTTCACCCTTCAACAGAATCAAAGGGGTTTGAAATCGTTGGTAATAGTGATTAAGTTTGGATGACTATTCCAACGCTATGGACCTTCTATTGTAACAGAAACAAGGCATACACAGTACTCTGGCCGAATTTTAGATGCTGGCGGGCAGTCAGTGGCCACCACCGACCGACTAGACAGAGAACTCAATTAATCGGTTCCGTTTTCGTCGGCCAGTGAAAAATGGCGATTTCTTCTATCCAAAGCACAAGTTGACGGGAGGATTGTTGTTTAAAATTTATTTATTAGGTCATAGATTCACCATTGTGTTGGTTTTCAATTATGGTCTTTGAC
Source organism: Alentia gelatinosa (assembly GCA_950022655.1). NCBI lineage: Eukaryota > Metazoa > Annelida > Polychaeta > Phyllodocida > Polynoidae > Alentia > Alentia gelatinosa. The sequence goes on from OX465582.1 coordinate 88,872,718, forward strand.
AGATCCAAGCGATGTCGAATACATTATGGTCAGGTTTTAACAATAATCGATGGTTTTGTGTACAGGCGGCCGTAAACCATGAGAGGTTGACGCGTAGTAATACACGAGTGCCAGCGACACGTGTGGTTTACAGAGCCGCCTGTCCACAAAACCATCGTTTGTGGCATATTCTCGAATGAATTAAACCCAGTAATTGCCATATTAAAGGGTTTAGAAATAAGGACTATTTTTTTTCTATATCACAAAGGGACTATTTTCACGTATACCATGGTTCTGAATGCCTAATTATACCATGGATTTGAAGAATTTGTATACCACAGTTATGGTATCTAACAGGATTTATATAATGGGTCGTGGTTTACTGAATCTCCATACATTTTAAATGGGGACTTGTATACGATAGATAATAAATACCCAAGCAAACAAACAAGATGATAAATATATGTCCCTAGCTCACATCCCACAGCTTGTGGCCCTCCGCTCATGGCCCTACTAACAGCCATGCTACAACATATCAGCCAAAGCCCCTGCCCGCTGTACATCCATCGGATCTGATCTCCTATAGAGACTTTATGCAGACTATCCAGGGTTTCTCTGATGGTGTTAGGAAGAAGCTCACACTACAACCATATATCTTGAGGGTTTCTGAAAACCCCTTTCTTCTACCCGTTGTGATACCCGAGCCTTGGCTCTCTGGCTTATTGCAGCTACGTACATGATCCATGGAACTCCATCTAGGGAAATTGTTTTGAAGCTGGGTACCTTTCGTATTGGGGTTTTGGGTTTATAATATGAGATATTTTAATGGGTATGGATGTGGATATAGATCTATATAGGGTACATTCGTATTGGTTTTTACGGTTTATATGTGACTGCCTATACGCCAGATATTTCAATGCGTATGACTATGGGAAGTATAGATCTGGATAGGGTACGTTCGTATTTGGGTTTGTGGTGTATGTGTGACTGTTTATACGCCAGTTATTTCTATGTGTATGACTGTGAATATAGATCTGTAGAGGGAACATATGTATTGGGGTTAGTGGTTTATATTTGACTGCCTGTACGCCAGATATTTCAATGCGTATGACTGTGAATAGATATCTGGATAAAACCATTTTCCACTGGCTGACGAAAACGGCACCAATTAATTGAGTTCTCCTAAAAGTCGGTCAGTGATGGCGAACGACTGCACATCTGTATCAAAGACTGCACAAAGATCAGTGAGGGTGCAGTGTATGCCTTGTTTTTGCCGCATTAGAAGGTGCATACTGACAGAACTGTCCTCCAAACACAATGACCATTGGGATGGTGACCTTATTGCATTATCTGTGCACAATTGATTGGTGAACACTCTTGGCTTGTCTGTTTCCATTCACCGGTGGTTCCCGACTCCAGATCGGTGGCGAATAGTCAGCCAGCGGAAAATGGCTTATTGGTTTAGTGCTAGGAGAGTGTTTGTTTGTACTTTTCCTGTTAGGAGAGTGTACGTTTGTACTTGTCCTGTAAGGAGAGTGTACGTTTGTACTTGTCCTGTTAGGAGAGTGTACGTTTGTACTTGTCCTTTTAGGAAAGTGTACGTTTGTACTTGTCCTGTTAGGAGAGTGTAAGTTTGTACTTGTCCTGTTAGGAGAGTGTACATTTGTACTTGTCCTGTTAGGATAGTGTATGTTTGTACCTGTACTGTTCGGAGAGTGTATATTTGTACTTGTCCTGTTAGGAGAGTGTATGTTTGTACTTGTCCTGTTAGGATAGTGTATGTTTGTACCTGTACTGTTAGGAGAGTGTATGTCCGTACTTTTTTTTTTATTATTTTTTTTTTTTTATTGTACAATAAGCAGTACATACAGGCCTCTGCTGTGCAGGTATTCTGGCCAGTTATAGTTGAACAGAGTACATTCAGGATACAGTAACAAGTCTCGTGCTATATATATACAACAAGGTAAGTATTATTTACATGGTGAAAGGATGAGATGAGTTTGGATGGCCTTTGTACCACATAGACATGTATCTATTTGCCGAGAATTTATGTAGGCTTAGTCAACACTGAGTAGATTTTCATCTTAACGTGTTTTTTGAACTGATAAAGTGTGCCTTCCTGTACTTCTAAAGGCAGATTGTTCCAGGACGCCATACCATAATATAGTGGACTTCGTTTGTAAAATGAAGTTTTCGGGCGTTTTAGACGGATCAGCCTTTTGGCTTGCTGTCTTGTGATAGGCTCTGCAATTGGCTTTTCAGTGAGTGCTACCTTCCTCATTACATGTTAGGAGAGTGCATGTTTGTACCTGTCCTGTTAGGAGAGTGTACATTTGTACTTGTCCTGTTAGGCGAGTGTACGTTTGTGCTTTTCCTGTTAGGAGAGTGTACGTTTTTACTTATCCTGCTAGGAGAGTGTACGTTTGTGCTTTTCCTGTTAGGAGAGTGTATAGTTGTACTTGTCCTGTTAGGAGAGTGTATGTTTGTATCTGTCATGTTAGAAGAGTGTATAGTTGTACTTGTCCTGTTAGGAGAGTGTATGTTTGTACCTGTCCTGTTAGAAGAGTGTATAGTTGTACTTGTCCTGTTAGGAGAGTGTATGTTTGTACCTGTCCTGTTAGGAGAGTGTACATTTGTACTTGTCCTGTACATTGTTTTCTTATATTTCACCTCTTTCTGTGCAATATTCCATCCTTACACTTACTCATACATGTAACTTGGTGTTTTGCCGATAATTCTATAGAAGAACGCAATTCCCTTAGGGGAATATAAAATACCCTTCTTCTGAATTACGATGCGGGAGTACCTTTCATTTATGTCTATACACTGTATCGGACGGTATTTTAACCAGTGCTTCGTGCTTTACTGAGTCGCGGTACATTCTCAATGGGTACTTTGTATACGATGGATGATAAACCTATAGGGTCCTTGAGGCATGGATTAGAGTAATCGGATACAGGTTTTATTCATGTCTCAGAGGACGTCCAGTCACACCCGAGCCGGCAGAAACCGGCATCCATCACGTTAATCAGGTCGTCTCTGACAGCGGGACTCGTCGTGTCAGAGATGTATGGACTTGTTTTCTCACGATAAATCGATTCGTGAAACACCGAATCGACACCCGCTGATTGTGATCCTGGCTTGTTGACTCGAGAGATACTTCTAGCTCAAGCCGGAGACACACCAAGCGAGAAACACACTAATTTCCGGAATCGCCAAGATAAAATGGCGTTTATGTGAGCGGTTATTTCACAGTTCACCTTATTATTGCTTCTAGGATGGTAACTTTTTGGTGGGAGATATTATTCTAAAATGATATTTCACGTACTTGCCATTTTTTGTTGGTGATTTCAGAGATCGCTGGCGTTTCTCGCTTGGTGTGTCTCCGGCTTCATGTACATTTCTCCTCACTGACTGGAATTGTTCTCGATGTACCGGATGTATGAGTATTTATATAGACCTTATTGGCATATCCCCTAATTCAGCATGTTTACAGGATCCGGTGTTAGCTGGTTCTTGTCGTTGTATGGTGATAGACCCTTGACCCATATCCCACATATATTGCAGTTTGATGATTTTTTATAAATCTTCAAATTAGAAATCTGATGGCAGAAATGAAAATTTCAGTTATTTCTACATATACATTTAAAATCATATTCGGTTTCTCCAGTTGTGAATCAGAAAACGATTGTTCATCGGGGGACAGGCGGCGTTGATGCGGCCAGCCAATCGGGAGCGAATCCTTTACTTACCAAGGGCAATATCCAGGAGTTTAGTAACGCCTGGAGGGTCTATATTCTGCCTCGGTTTCTTCATCAGAATTTCATATTAATATCAAGAAGGTAAATGGCTACTATAATTATCAAAATAAACTACCTACCTGGCTTTCATTTTCACATGTATGTTTATCATAGTGGAAACCTATTGAAGTTTAGGTTCAGAGCTCGCATCCCATCGAGTTTGAATAGCACAAGTTGAAGCCACATGTTTTACATTGCGATTAAAAAAAAGATGGGATCGAGCTCTGACCGTAAACTTTCATAGATTTCTGAATTTATCTCATCCTTCACATTTACTAATGTGCTGACCTTTGTGACATAATCCCCCATTGAGTATTTTTTCTAAATACTCAACGGGTGTTGGATACGAGTTCCCAATGTAAAGTCTATGTGAAAAAAACACCATGGGTGAAATAGATAATATTGATCGTATCCAATATCAAGTAGGTAAATGGCTACCATAATTATCATAATAAACCACTAACCTGGCTTTCACTCTCACTTGTGAGTCTTTATGATGTTCGCTGTATCCAAGTTTTTTTGGAAAACAACGTTATAAATCAATAACTGGTTGGGTGAGGATGAGTTGTTGGGGCTGAAACTTATCACCAGTCATAAAGCATGCGCTACGACAGGCCCAGCATCCCCTCCCATTGAGGGAATCCCCGGGATTCCCCCGTACTCAGAACGAGGCGTGGGGGTCAGCGCAACTCACCATCTGATTGGCTGAGATTCCACTGCCGCCGAACCTCAGGGACCACGGGCTGAATTTTGAAGACCTCTCATAGATTCCGCTTGAGTGGTCTTTGTGAGGGTGTTTTAGGGCGGTAATGAGAGGGGAGATGGGTGATACGTACGGCGGTATGACCCCAGGGCATACAGTAGAGGCAGAATGTGCGTACCTCAGGGATACAGGCCTTTCTCCACTGTGCGACTGGAGGGGCTTGCGATCCTTTACTATATACCCATGCTGTATATACTGTAAATACGCACTGTTTCGGCATATGACGTAGAAATACTGTACGGACCACTGGTCCATACACTAAAATACGGACCACCTTGCCATACATATTAATTAAATATTGGTTGTTAAGGCCACTCAAAAAAACAAACTTGTTTCTCATCACCAAGCCATGAAAAATATGATGAGGGCACTTTTTATTTTATTTTATTTTTTATTTTTGCTGGATCAAAAAATGGGCTTTAGACATACAGTAAAACCCTGATAACGTGGCCACCCTCTGTTCTGGGCCAAAGTGCCCGCTTATGCGGGGTGTCTGCATATGCGGGGTTTTCAGATTCATACTGTTTATACATCGAAAACATCTCTGGCATGAGGAGCTTTAATTTGACACTAAATACACATACTTTTCATAATTTCTATCAAGGTTCATCTTATTTTATCCAAAAAAAATCAAAAAATCTTCTAAAATTGTTTTTGCAGATGCGCGCGGTGATGAGAAACAAGTTTTTTTTTTGAGTGGCCTAAGACAAACGAAATTAATCTTTTTTTTTTTAATCGGGTATTTAGAGAATACTGGCTTAGGCTACGTGGACGTCGTTTTGTACGTGGTCCTAGCTCCAGATGTACGTCCTGAGCTCGTAGAGCTCAGGACGTACATCTGGAGCTAGGACCAAGTACAAAACGACGTCAATCGTAGCCTAGACTGTATTCTATTTATTATACACCCTCAAATCGTTTTAAATAGTTAAATATTTACCTAATCGCCATATCAAAGTTTCCAGGCACAGCATCGTGTACTCGAATCGTGGTTTTCGCGACAACGTCGCTATCGATATGATAGTGAGGCTGGAGCCTCACTCTCCCAGCAGATCTTTCGCGGCGCTATCGTTTGCTAAATACAAGCGGCCGCAGGAAGTAGAGCGCAGGATCTCTGCTTGGAGAGTGCTGGAGCCTGTCTAAAAGCTACTGTGTGACGTCATAGTTACCGCTCACTCTTCCAGCAGATCCTTCATGGTGCTTGTGCTTTCTAATCTCTGCTTCAACCCACTGCTATCACTCTCCTTGACGACGTTGTGACGTCAACGCTTTATTTACATTTGGCGAGCTGACTGTCGACTGTGTCTGGCACTATGGCCTATGGTATGCCGATTTTATTTATGTTTTTAACAATGTAATTCAATGTTTGATATCAATTTGACACATTGCCTGGAGAAGTGTACTGAATGTAGACAAAATTTTGCAAATCATTTATTCAAATCCCCCCCCCCCCCACTTTTTTCGCTGGTTCATATGTGAAATATACAGTCAGGAACAAGCTACATACTTCCTGTTTCGCGCACCCGGTGCCCGTACACTGAATTTCGTGCATGTACATATGATATCTGAATATTACTACCATACAGTATAGGCATCAGTTTCGTGCACGGGTATATAATAAATAGTAAATATATAACGTCCAACCATGCTTGTACAAGTCACAGAACTCGATGATAATTTACCGTTTGTACGGAACTCGGCATAAATGCCTCGGTCCGTACAAACCATAAATTACCATCTCGTTCTGTGAATTGTACAGCATGGTCAGGACGTTATATGTAAGTACCTCTGGAGGTACAGGATCACAAGCGCGACGTTCCATATAGCTTGCGATCCTGGGTACCGCATGTACCTCAGATCGCAAGGTAATATCGATTCTGTGTGGAGACTACCCCGCTTGCAACTGGAGCGCTTGCGATCCTAGGTACATTGGTACGCCCAGTCTCAGACAAATATCAAACATGTTTGACATTTAAAAACACTTGCGAACCGGGGTACATACGGTACGCCCAGTCTGAGTCTGGGTGTACCCGGTACGCCCAGTCTCAGACTGGAGGGAAACTTGTAGTCTACATCGTGCGTTTTGCCATGTTGCGATCCTGAAGGTACGCCCAGTCTCAGACTGGGCGTACCTATGCACCGAGGATCGCACAGTGGAGACAGGGCTTTAGGGTTCGTGGTGTTAGAGCTGGTCAGAGCCTTTAAGCCAGGCAGTAAAACCTGCACGGAGCCCTATGTATGGAAGGGAGGAGGCTTGGTCGGGGCTATTAATGGAGGGGTTACTGGAGAACCCGCTGCGAAACGATCTAGATATATACAAAACACAAACTAAAGCCCAATGCCCATCTACCGATTTCGAAACATTTATATACCCTTGTCGGCGACAAACATATGGTAATATGTCTCAGCCAAGGCATCCTAACAGAGTCGGCTGTAGTTGGTAGATGTATATATATAGGAATCATCAATCAAAGCATGGGGAAGAAAAGGCAGCGAGGAAAGAAACTAGGCCATCACCTAGGGTGCTTTTTTACCTGGTCTCCCTTTTAACGACATACCTACGATCACATGCAGGCCTCCCAGTGAAACCTTTAAAACCTATAAAACCTATATTTTGATTCTTGAGCCTTTTTTCTTTTCAAAGGAACCTGTATAACCAATAAAAACCTATATTTTCACTGCCATGCAGATTTATGTGTACAGGAAATCTTAGAAATTAACTTGACACAAAGTTAGATTGTCTAATGACAAGAAATCCACATTATGGGTTTATTTAAGAGATCATAAAAGTGTTAAAGAATCAACAGTTGGTGTGACTTCTTGCCAGGCTGGCTTGCCTGTTGAAAATTCAACATGTATATACATGCTTGCTGGGTATAACCTGATAAGCCAGACATCCTGACGTCCTGCAATTTAGCACTAGGTACATTTTTTAGAAATCTGAAAATAAGCGATTCACTATATTTTGACTCTTATTATGCTGAATATTTTAACCCTAAACACCTATAAAAGCCTATGTCATGGGCCTTGAAAAACCTGTAAAAACCTATATTTTGATTTTCAAAACCTATAAAAAAAAACCTATATTGAGGAAGCGGGGCACTGGGAGGCCTGGACATGACCATCCCATCTATCACATGACGTCATCATCAGATTATCCGTCAGTGACCACTGAAACATGGGACTGTGTCCCCTCTCCACAGATTCCCCCCTCCTAATCCCCTCCTCATCTTTCACGTCTGATATACGTATTCCAGCGCTGCCCTGAGGTATCTTCTCCTGTGGACACTCCCTCATAAACTCTGCGTCTTGGGAACGATTCCTTTTCCCCTTCACGGAGAACGTGGAATGACCAAGTAGACTTAGTCTTATGGGGGGTAAATATAACACCTCACAGCGACTTTTAATATGTCTGAGTCGGACTTGAGTATGCAGGGTGGTTGATACTCTAGGGGCCAGGTGGGGGTGGTTCATAAGGAAGGAGTCGAAAGGTCAAAGTCTGGCTTTCCCTCCTACAGCCTCACGTGCTCCCTTTCTAAGGTCTGGTGGTCCTGTCTGACTCAGAGAGACATTTGTCTAGCTTTGAGTGTCACTTTTTCACCCCTCAGCCACCTATCACATCCTCAGCATTCTATGACGCGAATCAAGGCAGATTCCAAGTTCTATGATTCGTTCCTATAGGGAGCCAAAGTGAACCCGCTAAAACGGCAGATAACCGTGCTCAAAAACACCATTTCCGGAGGACAGTAAGAATGAAGGTTATTCCATGTGTATGTGGTGTGGGAAGTAAAAAAAACCTCTCACCTCGGTAAATGGGTAGGGGTGTGATTTATACCCATATTCATCTCATAGATTCGATCACCGTCAAAACGAAAGTAAGTCTAGAACATGTTTGAAATTAAACTACCCAAACAACAACATGTCTAGACTACTGCGAACACTCAAAGCCAGACCAGTATGACCACTTACTATACACCAGTGCACATTGTTCTTTTAAACTACCCAAACAAACAAATAAACGAGTGCTAAAGCTATGGGGGTTCAGGCTAGAATTTTATCTTTGGTCTCGTTTGTTACTATTGAAGTGCAGTTTACTACTACGGTTTCTGAATAAGTCTGTCTCGAAGCTATGATGACAGTTATTAAGTGTATCAGAAATATGGATTTCAAAGATTGGAGAATGATACATATAATCTTGAACCTAAATATCCAAAGTACTGAGTGCCTATCTAGGGATGAGATTTCTACCTAAATTCATCTCATAGATTCGGTCAAACCCAAAGTAAGTCTAATAGATCATATTGAACGTTATACTACCCAAACAAACAAACAAATCAGGAAATGGTGTTTTGTGAACGGGTATCTGCGGTTTCAGCGGGTTCACTTTGGCTCCCTCAGGCTATACGTCCCTCACTAAAATCAGTCCGCAAATTCTTCCTTCTTTCTCCCTTCTAACACCACTTCCTAGCAGGATTGGTCAGGCGTGCCCCAGTTGGGTTCAAGTAACCATGAGGAAACAAAGTTAATTTCAACCTGGCGGTCATCCAAATCCCCTTTGCTGACCTAGATTGGCCGACGTTAAGCCGCAAGCACTTTATACGGGTACGGAGCGGGCTTCTAGAACGCCACTCTCCTAGCAGAGATTCTGCGCTCTACATCCTGCGGCTGCTACTATCTCTGCACCGACCTGCCTGTTTGGGACAAAATCTGTCCCATCCGCCAATTTTCAAATATTCTAAATTCTTAGCGCTTTGGGGATTATTTTGTGGTTTACCTGTGAATAGAAATTCACGTATTTATATGGTAAATAATATACAATCATTTCTGTTATTTGATATGTCAAATTAGAGATAGTATTAGGGATTACTTTCTTCAGTGGAAAACATCTCGTGCGATATTGGATTTTGCTTGTCAACGAAACCCATGTGTTCAATCAAAGGGGCAGTCTAATCAAATGTGGATTTTCAAACTCATGACATATGAGTGGCTGGTTGGCTGGTCACCCCTGTCCTTAGTGGATACCTAGGGAACCAGCTTTGGGTTGAGGCAGAGATGAGCAAGCGCTAGCGCCCGCCGCGTAAGATCTGCTGGGAGAATGCTAGAGCACCCCAAAGCGTTACCCCCAGGCGTTGGTCATTCTAGACCAAGGTCAAGACTTCAACCTTGAAGTGGAGTTTCAACCTTTTTACCCTTTTACAAGTCAATGTCCTTTTCAACACATTTAGAAAATATTTCAGGTTAAGAAACAGTATACCTACAAGAGATGCCTTTGTTGATTCGCGGCATTTTAATTGAGAACCGACCTTTCGTCCATTACCGAAAATGTTTATGATTAAGGCAGATTTCATTAGATAAAGTAGCCATTTTTATCACAATTTGTCAGCGACAAAATAAAATGTGAAGGAGGTGGTTCACCAATCGTTGCCTGACCCATGCCTAGCTGTGCTACATCTATTGACTATGGCTGACTCCTTTAGGATGCCTCGCCTGAGACAAATTACCATCCGTTTGTCGCCGACAGAGTTACATGTTCCGAAATCGGTAGATGCGTTTTGGGCTTTAGTCAGCCAGAGAAGGTCCGCAACTATTCTTCTAGCGTGATACGATTTGTTAACAATGATTTAGTCCATGATATGATTTGGAGTAATATGAGCTGAGTGCCATAATCTCCCTGTTCTGCACTCTCTCTTTTTCATCCATTTCAATGTCGACAGTTCATTTCTCTCCACTAAGTGTTCATCATAATATGAAAAACATTCCGACATGACCATACTTTCTACAACACAGTACAATGCTCCATTTGGTCCATACATCATCCATCAATTTATCATACCGCAGATTTACTAACAATATGAACTCAGATTGAGAGAGTTTTTAAAGCCAGTATTTGTGTTTGCTACCAGGGGGAGTCATTGAGAAACAATGTGGAATTAATGACTAATGATTGAGCTAATTGAAGTTCCTATTTATTGTATTCCGAAGCCTTTTTATTTTTTTTATTAGCAGCTTTTATTGCAAGAAAATTATCAGTACATCACATGAGGCATACAACTAGAAGCCCTCGTCAAAATCAGAGACAATTCAGAGAAAGTTTACAGGCCTCCCAGTGAAACCTTTAAAACCTATAAAACCTATAAAAACCTATATTTTGATTCATGAGCCTTTTTTTTAAGGAACCTATATAACCTATAAAAACCTATATTTTCACTGCCATGTAGATGGACTTGTACAGGAAATCTTAGAACTTAAATTGACACAAAGTTAGATTGTCAAATGACAAGAAATTCACATTATCAGTTTGTTTAAGAGATCATAAAAGTGCATTAGAATCTACAGTTGGTGTGACTTCTTGCCAGATTGGCTTGCCTGTTGGAAAGTCAACACACATATACATGCTTGCTGGGTGTAGCCTGATGAGACAGACATCCGGACGTCCTGCAATTTAGTACTAGATACATTTTTTAGAAATTAAGAATTGAAAATAAGCGATTGACTATATTTTGACTCTCATTATGCTGAATATGTTAACCCTAAAAACCTATAAAAACCTATGTTTTGGGCCTTGAAAAACCTGTAAAAACCTATATTTTGATTTTCAAAACCTATTTAAAAACCTATATTGAGGAAGTGGGGCACTGGGAGGCCTGAGTTTACTGTTATGAGGAGAGTTAGTGAAGACTCCGAGGATCATCTTCTTTAACACCGAGAAAATGAAGCCTGCCTTAATTTATTGGGGGAAAAGAGATTCCCTTGTGGTATAAGTAAAGTAAAATAATACAATGAGAGATATCTCCTCTTGGAAAAAGAAATACCTTATCTGTCAGTCTATATAATTCAGAAACAACTTCCGAAACCTATTTACGCCCTTATCCATTTTATAGTTGACTACGGTCAAGATAGCTACATCCACTCAGAATGTCCATTTTTTTTAAAGTAATATAGAACAGAACATGTATGCTAAAAGTATACATGAATGATAATAGGTAGTGTATGATATACAAGTATATTGTATGCAGAGGTTTTCTTCTTTTCCATGGAAATCCATGTATTCATTTTCAACATTTCTCTTGTGTAGAAGTAGTATAGAAGGGTTCTTTTAGCGCGTATGATACAAGGAAGAAAGAGGTGTTGACCTACTTGCAGAACGGAAGTACTGTGACGTCACAGAAATGGAGCGTTCTGATTGGTGGAGAGACCGGAACCAGAATTTATCTAGGTCATGTCATGCATACATTGACCTACTTTTTCTTTTTGATGACTCATACACACATTGACCTAGTTTTGCTTGGAATACATTAAATTTAGAATACATTACCATAGTTGTGTAACGTCGTATGAATTAAAGATGATTTTTATAGTAGACTTGCACAAAAGACACAACAAGGACATCTTATTAAGGTTTTTATTACAGATATACGGTTTTACATAGATATAAGTTTCGATGAACATTTTCTGTGAAATTTTTTTCACTTTTTTGTGAAAAATTGTAAAAAATAATTCATTCGCGTGAAATTTTTTGTCACTTTTTTGTGAAAAATTGTAAAAAAATTCATTTGCATGTAAAAAAGCGATGTGGAAAGTTTCTTTATATCTGCAATGGAAGAGTTGTAACACCATCCTCACACACTTTTCGTTTAATGTAACGATAGTTCAAACCTCTCTTTCTCTGTTTATAAGTCACCATTTTATGATTAACCACTTTGAAACCTGTGTTAGTAGCCATATATGCGTGTCTATTAGCTAGTACTTTCTTAAAGTCCCCCACAGATAAGTTGTTTTGTTTTTGTATGACACCTTTACAACTAAGCTTTTGAGTTTCACCCTTTCCTATATAGCATTTAGAGTTGAGAGAAGTCATTTCATCTCCTTCCCATTCCACTTTGAATAGACCTGGAGTGCGCTTATCGTGTAGTAATCTTTCTTGGCAACAAGGATGAGGAAACCAGGGGGCTCTATTTGTTTTACACAGAATGTATTGCTCTCTGTGAAAGGGAATATCACACGACTCTGATGGTAACCATAGATGTCGTTCTGTGAAGTAGGTTCGTCTAAGTTCTGGTTTGATTACATCCTCTAGTTTGTCACTACTCAGAGCGAAATATAAACTGTCTGTATCCATTTCGCACATTTCAAAGTCTTTAGTGTCTATGAAACGCAAGAGGAAGTCGTAGTAAAATGCGAGCATTTTGAGCTTGGCATACTGATACACCATGAACCCTATCTGGATGGGGAGATCATATCTAACTGTTTTGGGGTAGCACGTGATTTCCAATGTATTCTCATTGATTTCAGACATGTTTTGTAACGTCCAATGGGAAGCCAACTCTCGAGCTTTCTTGAGCGACACATATCTCGTGTTGGTAAAGTTTTGTTTGTTACATATGGTTTTACCATAGGAACTGTTTCCTAGTAGTTTGTACAGATCAGATAGGATTTTACCATCTGAGTTTTTATCACCGTTGCGTCGAGCTTTTGTAACTTCATTCATGAAGTGTTCGAAGGGTTTTTCCGGTACATACTCTATAACGAGGTGGAGACGTGTGACAATAAGACCTTTGTTTAGATACCATTGTAGAAGAGGTGTTCCCAGAAGTATACCCTCTCCATGGTAACTTCCAATGAGTTGTCTTTGTGGTTGAGTGAGAGAATGAGTTTCCACTAGATATTCACGCATGTGATCCCCCACATCTTCCATAGATACTTTCACATTTTTGAATATGGGTGTCATTTCTGAAAATGTTTCTTTTAATTTTTCAGGGGTGTGAATATCCACTTGAGCCATTCCAAATATACTACCGTTTTTAATACCATCCAGAAGCTCTTCCGGCGTTGTTTTACTTTTCAGCGTAGGTCTTTTTACACGCCATTTATTTACACACGCTTGACAATGTGGTGATTTTTTTTCTTTTAACCAATCACACTCATACTTTTCTATCACTGTATATCCGAGTGTTTTCAGGTAAGTGGTAACTCTCACCGTTCTTTCAGCTCTCTCTTTAGCTATTTCACGTGCACGGACTGAGGCGAGGTTGTGTTTGTTTAATCGACACGGATGACCGTGCCAGTAGCACCCGTGGAACTGATAAATGGTTTTTGTTTCTGGAATCAAACCATCTACGGGAATTCCCATTTGCCCCACTTTTACCTCTCCATGGTTGAAACTATGAAGAATTTTAATTTTGTCTCGGTGTTCTTGGAATTTCAGCCACTCACCAGCTGAAAAGCTTGTGTTTTGTGAGAGTTTAGGTGTGAAATCATCTCCGGCCTCACGTATGACATAGTACCCTGTACAGTGGTTTTCTCCCATACATTTCAGATATAGACTGTTTGCATCGACACCTATTATATGTTGACATGTTTTACTTTCTTCACCATATAGTTTCCCTCGTATTTTACTACAACCAGATTTGTGATGTCGGTGAAATATAATGGATGGGCCACCGGTCAGGTTTTTTCTCACCAGTTTGTGTATGTCTTTATCTTTCTCGCCAAAAAGTACAAAGGGCGTGCTCTCACACTCATTATCAAAAAGGAATTTCATTGTTAGACCTGGTAGTGTCAACCCATCTTTAAACATGTCTATGTTTCGTTCTATGAAAAATTTGGAGTGTTCTTTTATGGCTTTGACAAAAGGTAGAACATCTTTGTTGTTATAGTAAATGAGGTAGTCTTTCATCGTTTTCATATTTTCCTCTTTCCACACTTTCTTGCATGAAAGATAGTCTTCCTTACTAATACAAGATTTGGTGAGACTACTATAGAAAGCTGAACGTGGTGGTAGTTTTGTGTTTTTCAGTTTTCGTACACTATCCATCCACTCGTAGGGAAAAAAGCCTTTATACTCGTTTTTTAAGAAAGCTTTAAGATAGTTAGCATAAGAGTACCCTGGTGCGAGATAGTTGAACATGTCCAGGAAGACAGTGTGCTTTGTGTATATCGCTATGTACTGGTTGTTTCTTTTTATAGTCCGAATCTCTTTTTTTTCTTCACCAGAAAAAAAAGCGTGAAACCCATCTTTAATGAGATTTATATCATATCGACCAGAGTTGAATCCAATGACTGGGACCCGGCGTAAATGGGTTAGGAGTCGTTGACGAAGTGTTTGGAGTGGATGTGGTTTTCTACACTTATCTTTGTAACCACACGATTTACGAGCTTTTTTTTCACATTCCGTGGCTTTTTTAGTCAGACCGTCTAACTCGGTCAGAACATCTGTGTATAGTTCCAAGACAGAGTCGCCTATGTTTTTGGCAAGGATGTTTATGTGGGTGAGCACATTGTCTATAAGAAGGTCTTTTTTTTCATTGCTTTCACGCACAAAGCAAACAGGGTTTTCTAAACCTGGGAAGTTAGTCGCAACACTCGCTGACAGTGGAATATGGTGTGCATCGACGATGGTGTTATGACCTAAAGATGTCTCACCCGGGCTTGGTCTACTGAAGTAACTTTCAAAATCAAACACTATTCTATAGGGGTAAATTTGCAACTCTTTCGGAACTCGGATACCCACTTCTAACAGTTGAGTGAAGACGGATTTGGGATTTTGGTAAACGCCACCTTGATAAATGAAAGCGACTTTAGTGCAGTCCCTTTTAATAGACATGTGTCTTTTAAGTCCTGAATGAGTAAGGAAGAGGTGGTTACATTTTTCACATCTCAATATTTGCCCATACTGATTTGTGTCTATTATGAGACTGGCGTGTCCTTTGTAGAGGTTGATGTTTACTATAGATTCTGTTTGAACGTGTGTTATTTTCACCACTCTAATGTTATTTCGACCTTGTTTTTGATTTTTTTTTAGTGGTAATAGTCTATACATGTGAATGTTGACATTAAATTCCCTTCCTATTCCATCGATATCTTGAAGGGGGACACCCTTGAAGGAATCTTCATTTTCCCCTGGGTACACCGCTTTCATTAGTTCTAACGCGTGCGTTGGTGTTCCATATAAATGGTGGGATACACATCTGAACAAACATAGGTTATCGTTATATGTCGCTTTTGTTCTAGGATGTCTGTGAAAGTGAAGCATCCCTCTTTTTCTCATGAAAAAGGGTGTGTGTACCATGCGTGCTATGAGAAGCGGTTCCTCGGGTCGGATTAATGTTATGTTCACATTCACGTTCGCTACAACGGTCCACTTGGTGTTTACTCTTTTTGTGTCTTCTAGCGCCATAACTTGCACAAGAGAAAGACATTCTTCAAAGTCACTATCGTTTTTTATCTGCATGTAAGGTGATGGGTGGTCTGAATCACAAAATATGGATGCGTTGTTTGCAGAAGCGTGAAAATACATAACACTTTCTTCGCCATCTTCTATACATGATAATATCCTTCCAAAAGAAACGGCAACTTTATAAGTAGCTATTTGGTTGGCGTGAATTACTCTAAGAGTATCTATGACTTCATCTATCTCACCAGATGTTAGCATTAACCTTTTGTTGTATATAGACTGGATTCCACCTAAAACAGCTAATCCAGTGGCAATGGCTCTAAAATTCCATTTATACGCTTCATAATATTTTCCATCCTCAGTTATAGCGGGTGGGATAATAGTTTCATCAGTGAACTTTTCACGTTTACACAAAGGCGAACTACACAATACTCCAGTACTAGGTGCTATGTACTTAGGTGGTCTAAAGTGATTGCAATAAGGGCAAGGAACAGTGTTTTTTCGCCACGGCATTATAAATTTATACAAGCCCCCTTTCAACACCGGTTAATGTACAGAATAAATTGTGGTTATATAAAAAAAAGGTGACTATATAAATGAGTAAAATGAGAGTACTCACGTTATGTTGCAAGTTCTTGTAGAGAAGATTATGTAGAGTTACACACGTATATGAGTCCGACTATTACACAAGTCTTAGCTCTAGTCCCTGTAGTTGAGCGGTACGAGTCCTTCTTCTTGAGTACACAGGGTAAAAAAAAGTTGTATAAAGTAACTAACTTTTATACCACTATATGAGACCTACTATCCTTACTATATGGCTAGTATCACCATTTTAAAATCTAGTTGAGGGTTATGAGTCCTTCTCGAGTAAATAGGTGAATGTACTAAACAACTAACTAACTAACTATACGAGTTCGACCTTTTACACTCAGCAGCTGGTGGTACTGGCTCACTTGGTGGGTGTCTTATTTTTGAACGCCTCAGTGCACACAGAAGCTATGCGTTTTTCGAAGTCGAGCAGGAAGTTGAGTGGGAGCACCATTCCACCATGGCTAGGCCCGTGGGTTTTACGCATACCCAGGGTGACTTCCATGACCATTTCGTTGATGTACGACCCAGTACCGATGTGAATCTTCACTGTGCCTTGGTACAAGAGCAAGGCGATTTCCAGGTCTTGTTTTTCACCCCCCAAGCGTTGACAAAAGGATGTGATGTTCACCACTCCCGCGTCGCTGTCGGTTTGCATGACTTCATGATTGTGGAGTATCATAGGCAGGGCGAGACTCAGGTTGTCTATGGCCACACTGGAGATGACGATCTGCTTTTCATAAGGTTTACCGAGGTACCTCTTGAACATAAACCCTTTTTCCTGTGTTTCACTGAAAATGGTTACAGCGGTATTGAATTCACCTTTGACATACAACACCTTATTTGGGTGTTTGACTACCCATTCTTCAGGCTCGCACACACTGCTGATTTCACTGGTTTTTTTTTTAGCTGGTTTGAAGAACTCGTTAGGTGTGATTTTTGCTGTGGGTTTAGTCTTATGAGCTCTCTTTTTCTTTTGAGGTGTTTTGGTGGGTGGTAACTCACCGATGGATGATTTGATTGCCGTGTTCAGCAGGTCGCAACTAGGTTTAGTAGTGGAGGTGTTGACACCACCACTATTGAGAAAGTTTGCGGCACCGTTTTCTAGCGGACGCGGAGGGAGTGTTGAGAGTCGACGCTTCTTCTTCGGAGGTTTGGGTTCGGCGACAGGTTGGAAATCATCCTCGTCCACCTGGACTTCAAGAGAGAGAGAGAGCCCCCGCCTGTCACCTTTGTTGGTTGTGGTTTCAGATGAAACCACGGCCAGGTCGTGTTGTGTGTCAGCGCCTGAAGATAGGTTGAATGTTGTGTTTTGTCCACTCTGTGACAAGACTTCTTCTATTGGTGGGGTGAAGGGAGAGTTAGGTGGTGCAACACTACCTGTAGTCTCGTTCTCACCCTCCTCCTCCTCCCCCTCTGTAGATTCGTCGAGGCACGATTTTCGATCGTCACTGGCCAAGCTTGCTTCTACGGCCTCAAGCAAGAACGGCTTTCCTCGTCTTGCGTCTGCCAAACGTTCTTCTAACGTCTTATTCGTGTTGTTGAAATATGTTTCCCAACTCGTTGTCGAGTCCGGTTTTTCAACGGTAGGATCCCAGAATTGAGAGTCGTTGTCACCAACCGTCTTCAGAGTTTGATCAATTAACGCTGCCTCACTCAAAGTTACACTTCCACCTTCGCGGGAAGCTGCGCCAGGTGAGCGGGGTTTCACAGGTGAAGTTTGAAGTGGTCCACTATCTGGGGATAAGTGGAGTGGGAGCACGGCTCCTTCTTCGTCGATGACACCCTTTTGATTCAAGTTGATTTTTAGAGGTGGAAGTTTCTTCGAAGCTGCCGATGCTTTGGAGAGTCGAGATCTACCCATCCTCTGTAGGGAAGTTAACGATGTCGTCGGAGTGGAGAAGGTAACAAGGTTGTTGGGCGTCCTATGAGTAGAGGTGGCGAATTGAGAGAGCAGCTCATTCAGTCGAGTTTATATACTCAGTGAAATGTATACGTTACCTCAACGTTATTCAACGTATTCAAGACGTTCATATGGGAATAACCCGGTGAAATGTGCGCGTTACCACAACGTTGTTCAATAACAGGGGGACGTTCAACATACGCTGCCAACTTACGTTGCGCCATAGTATAACTTTTTACTGTAATCAAACCATACGTTACCACAACGTTATTCAACGTATTCAACTCGTTCATATGGAAATAACAATGAAGACGTTCAACATACGTTACCAACTCACGTTGCACCATAGTTTAACTTTTTTTACCGTAAACAAAACCGTTACTTCACTGTGGGGTTTGTAGTATAACGTTTTCCACCCCGCTACGTAATTATCATGAATAACGACTTTCCTTTAAAAAAAGTATCTATAAGACGGTTAAGGGACACTCGTTGCGCTGATCTCAGTGGAGCTGCTGATCTCAGTGGAGCTACTCGATACTCATGTCACCACCACCACCACCACCACCACCACCACCACCCTCACTACCACCACCACCACCCTTTTAACGAGCTATTTTTCGAATTTTATCCAATGAGAGGTGGTTTTACTCGAGTCGATCTACATGTTTTCCACGCCTATTCGGGAAATTTATTTGTTTACCACCGTCGTTTCGGTTGGTTTCTTAAGGTATAGTAAGTCAGTCTCTAATTTTGAATTCATTCTTCCCCTGCTCCTCAGACATTACCCACACATCAAAACGTTTACTATACCCGAGCATTGCACTTTTTGTTGTGAAAATGTCTGAAATGAGCGTATCCTCACATTCGGACCAACAGGAGAATGAGTCGAAATCATCTCTGTACACATTAGAGGATAAGGAGTTCAATCTACATGGTGTAGGAGGTAGGTCGATTAAGATCAAGAGGCGTGTAAGAAGTTTCACAAAGAGCCATTTTAGTCTTACGGCGGGGGTCGCCCTCCCCTCTATAAATTGTGCGGCATTTGTTCCTTCATTTCTGGACGCGATAACTTTCAAGGACAACGCTTCTTCTAGCGTTAAATCATTGAGAAGTGTGGCATCAGTGGGACTAGGAGACCAGAATGTTAACGGTATTTTGATTAGTAGGTGCGCAATGAGGCACATAGAAAATAGACACGTCATCCCTTCCTACATCTCAAGTAAGGAAGGAATGGGGTATTACATGGCTTGTAGCGATCCTAAATTTCATCAATCATCACTCGGATATTACATCGGTGAAAGAGTCATGGTTCTCCCGCTCATTATAGCTACACTCACCCACCCGAGTAGTCTCAAAATTTCACCTACCAAAGAGGATTCCGTTATAGTGGAAAAATTCTTTGATCACGAGATCGGTCATTCCCAAAAGGGGTGTTGTTTTATAAATAGAACAATTATCAGATGGGAATCGGAAAAGAAACACTACACTGTAGTCACGTCTTTTCCGGTGAACGATTTCGCATGAAATAATTTAAACACTCTATTTAACCCTCCCCCCCCCCCCCCGCCGGCTCTTTTTTGAATCTTTAAGTAAAACTCTCATGATTTTTTTCGACTTTTTAAAGAAATAGTTACCACTCCTACACTATATTATCCTTATTACTAATATCTCCAATGTGATGATTTCCCCTTTATATTCCCCTGTTGTGAAATAAAAATGTCCGAATCAGGTTTTCCCGCTTGTCGGGAAAACCCCCCACTCACCAGTTTGATATCATGTTCAAGCCCCCACTCCCTTCACTCGCACGTTTCTGAGGAGGGAAAAATAGAAAAAATAAAATAAAAACTTTAATATCACCAGTAGTGTCATCGTATACGAGATAATCTTTACTTAATCACCTCATTTATCAGGTTTCAACCGCGACCACTCTTAGAACGATGGTTTTAAAAAAAAACCCACCAAAACAAAACGGTTATAAAACAGCATGTTTTACAACACGCGTCGTCAGTTTAAGATAGTCAAATGGAGCGCGTGGACAGCGATGTCAACATTCTCAAGACGCCTTTCACGCTGATTCTAAGTGGTCCTTCGTCGTGTGGAAAGAGTGAGCTAGTTTTTAAAATTCTAGAGAAAGTTAACACTCTATTATCGCCGAAAGTAGATGACATCATCTATTGCTACAGTCAATGGCAACCGTCGTTTGAACGTTTCAAGGGTAAAGTCCGCTTTAATCAAGGTTTACTCAGCGAAGAGGAGTTACTACACAAAAAAAGAGATCCAAATCAAAAAACACTTCTCATTATAGACGACCTAACAGACTCCGACGATCTCCCACTTATAAAAGACTTATTTATAAAGGGTTCACACCATAGGAATATAAGCGTGATATTCATCACACAAAATCTGTTTCTACCTCATAAAGACTATAGAACCATTAGTATTAACGCTCACTATATGGTGCTGTTTAAAAACCCAAGAGATATGAGTCAAGTCAACACCATGTCTAGACAAGTGTTTCCTTCAAACCCGAGTTTCTTGACAAAGGTATATACCAAGGAAACTGTGGAACCTCATTCATATATAGTGATAGACTTCAAGCAGTCAACACCGGACCGTTTCCGTGTGAGGGATAGCATTACGTCGCCTGAAAACACAGCTGTTTTCATTCCGGAATAGCTAACCCACCACTCTCCATTGGTTTGTTGTTTTTTTTGTTGTTGTTTTTTTTGAGTGAAGCCTGAGGGAATCTCAACACGATGGCGCCGCAGCAAAAAAAGTTACAACTTTTAAAGAAGCATCTTCCCCTCTTAAAACATCTTTCTAAGTGCTCTGAAAACGAGTGTAACCAGTTAATGAGGGGAATGAACAATGAAGTTGTGCGGTTAATGAGCCAAATATGTATTAACGTGATGAATAAAAACATACGACTACCCAGTGGTGAAGCAGTGAACCGCCTGTCGTCTTATAAGAAGGAGCTAAAAGCGATCACCAGGAAGAAATCTACTCTACCAAAGAAGCGAAAAATATTCGAACAAAAAGGTGGGTTTCTTGGAACGCTATTGGCTGTGGCCATTCCAGCGTTGACCTCCATCATATCAAGCGCTATACGACGATAATGATGAAAAAAGGCAGTAACTACAAGAAGATGTTCCTGGTGTCACAAGAAATGATGAGAGATAGCAACAAAGCACCCCAGGACAATGCTCTCCCACCACCACCACCAACCTCTGATCCGGCTAAGACTTATTACGAAACACAACTTGTCAAGGAAAATCTTTCCGATACAGCTCCGCTTATAAAAGCAGTGAGATCAATTCAAAAAAAACTCAACAACATTTTGAGCAATTCAAATTTCACGAGGCGAAATCGCATGGGAAAATTCAACGATTTAATGACACGGTCTATGATAGCTTCTAAAAAAGCGCGCTCAAGAGTTTATCCTTACGACTCTCCAGTCATATCCGGTTTTCCATCTATTAGAGGAAGCGAAGTGGAAATGTCGGCGATTCCGTCCTCGGACGATATGACGGACACGGAAGATGACAATGATGATGATGATGCTCATGTGGTGGAGGGGGACCGAGACGACGTCACAGAGATGGATGATGGAGACACTGATGATGATGATGATGATGAAAGTGATGACACTATCACAAGTACACCGCCTACTTCACCAAAACACGAGGCCACTCAAAAAAAACCACCATTTGGTCGCTCGTACACTCTGGATTCTTTTCATGCCAACATAGAGAGAACCGTTCCGAAATCATACAAACAAAAAGTGAAAAAACTGTATAACCTCATAACAGAAAAAGGAGCGGGGTACATCAACTGGAACAGGGAAGGAGAAGTGGTTATAGCTGGAAAACCTCTCAAAGGAAGTAACATACTGAGTCTCCTGACGGAAGCTGCTCGAGGGAAAACCACGAAAAAACCCCCCGTGGGATATTACAGTTTCATGCAAGGGCTTAAAAGAGTCAACCCCCAAATGCACCATGTCAGAAGTAAATCAACCTTCGCTCAACGTGCATCATTACCGTCGTCGTCGAGAGGTAAGACCACTCAGCAGAAAGGTAGTGGAATTCAAAAGGTACAATGGTCAACCAGGCTCTAAGAAAAAAGAATAAAAAATCTAAACGAATTCAAGGTGAACTTACAAAAAAAGTTTTGAGTGCTTTTACCAACCCAAGACAGCCCGCAAGTTTCACCAGTCCTTCTAAAGTCAAAGACCACCATTTTAAAAAGACTCGTCTTAAGCACATAGAAGACGCCCTCACTGATGTAGACGCCTATACCAGACACAAGAATTATAAAAGGCGATTCAAACGACGAAAAACTCAAACATGGGGGATCGACAGACAATGGCAACTCGACTTAATAGACACCCAAGCATTCAAAAAGGAAAACAACGGAAACAAATACATTCTCACTGGTATCGATGTATTCTCCAGATTCGCCTTTGCCCAACCAGTTCTGAGTAAAGGTGGTGAAAATGTAGTAAACGCATTCAAAAAAATGACTCTACTTCGCTCACCTAAATACGTGCAAACTGATAAAGGCACCGAGTTTAAAGGTCACAAGTTCCAAGACCATCTCAAGGAAGAAAAAATAAGATTTTTTGTGTGTGAAAATGACGACATCAAATGCGCGTTAGTAGAAAGGTTCAATGGAACACTGCAAGGTAAACTTTGGCGCTACTTCACTCACAACAACACCTATCGTTACGTGGATGTTTTGCAGGACTTGGTCCACTCCTATAATCACACTGTTCATAAGACTTTAGGTATACCCCCTGCCCATGTCAATCGAGACAACATGGAGAGTCTCTTCTACAGGTTATACGATAGATACCCGTTGAATGAAAAGGGTGAAAAACCTTTACCCAAACTAAAAGTAGGAGATAAAGTTCGACTCTTAAACACCAAAAAAACATTCAACAGAGGGTATGAACCCAACTGGGGAGAAGAAATTTTCAACTTGTCTAAACAAGACAGGCGAGGTCGTGTCGTTGAAGACGAGTTGAAGGAGGAGATAAAAGGTCGATTCTACCCCCAGGAACTGCAAAAGGTCACTGTCCCTCCAAGGAAGAGGTACGTTGTAGAGAAAGTTCTCAAATACAGAGGAAAAGGACGTCAAAAAGAAGCTCTCGTAAAGTGGCGTGGATACGGTGACAAATTCAACAGTTGGGAACCTGCCAAAAACATACAAGCAATATGACTTTCTTCATGACCCTTCCTAGCAATGCGTCTATGGACATTTTTGCAAACAACACTCTCACCACATACAGAACCCTTCTATCAGATGCGGTGAGTCTGATAGCGGAAGAATATGAAGTGGCGTTATGTGAGATATCGTTTCCCACCACCTGGCATAATCTTCACCCCTCCACACTGTACACTGTCAAAGGTCGGAATCCGTCTTCAAATTCACATCAAACGTTGAAACGTCTTCAAAAAGCCTTGAATAGGCGGAGAGTAACTGGAAACGGAAACATTCCACATCCGAGAGGGGGTAAACCTGACACATCCTTCCACAACGTAGAAAGCACTAATGAAGAGTCGGATGATGAAGCGAACACACACAGAAAGATCAAAATCTTTGAAGTAGTGGATGATGACGAGAACGATGATGAATCCCAATCTACGGCTACAGTCGAAACACCCTCCTCCTCTGTAGGAGGAGGCGAAGCGGAAGGAGGGGAACCCACCGCCCCCTCCGCCCCCTCTTCTACAGACGGTGGAGGGGATGACGGCAAAGAAAAAGAAATCCCCCCCCACGCGCGCCCCCCCGCCCCCCCTCCCCGGGAAGGGAAAAAAAAGAGAGTGGAACGGGAGCGGAGACCTGGAAAAAATAATCGACGTGGGCGTCGTAGAGTGCTCAGAAGTTCCGAATTCATCCGTGTGAACCACATCCCACTGATGGGGAAAGAACTGAATCACATGCAAACCTTAGATCGAACAGTTAAACGACATTTTTTGGGTGGTAGAACCTACAACATCATTTCCACGCCTGGTGGATTCTTTAGAAATGGAAAAAAATTAATAAACTACATGAATAGACTCATAGCCCGGGATTCTCCCCACACTCTCCTCGCGTTACGTAATGAGAGCAAGAATCCCACAGCCACCATCTTCAAGTTTGACGACGACACTTTAAGGACGTCCTATAACCTACCAAAAGATACGCTACTTTCCATACCAGAACGTCTGTCTTTCCAACTGGGGTTAGAAGGTGAAACTTATCTTGGAAACAGTAAAGAGGCCCGCGAGTTAACGGACATCAACCACAATGGTCACACCGTTTATGTGTACACAGACATCGTGAAAAACACCATAGTAGGAGATACACAAGCTCCCTTACTGAGAGCCGTCAAGGTCGATCATAGCTCCGAGTTTCCCTCACAACAGACAGTGGCGTTTCACCACCTTCAATATCAACCACTAAAACACGCCACCTTTAGAGAAATAACCGTGTATTTAAGAGATGCTGCAGGTCAACCCATACCATTCGAGCACGGAGAGGTGTACGTGGTGCTAGCCTTCAGACCAATACTGTCACGTTGATGAGGGAAAATGATTCCTTACAACCACCACTACTACTCCACGCCTTATGTGGCGCCACCTGGTGAATACAATGAGTACTACACACGTTCCCAGTTTGGTCAAGGGCTGCAACCGGCTTACTCCGGGTCGAAACATCAAAAAGGACATGGTCTAGGTGGGTTCATAGGTGGTCTCATAAGAGGGGCGGTACCCTTACTCAAAATAGCTGGTAAGACGCTAGGGAAAAAAGCCTTCAGGCATGGAATGTCTATAGTCAAAGACTTTGCATCGGGAAGAAACTTAAAAGCGAGCGTCATAAGACACGGTAAAAGAGCTGGAAAAGAGCTTATGAATCAAACTATGTCTTCACTAGGAGGGTTCATAAACGACGATACGCAACCTCCACCTGTCAAACGACGGTCAACCGGCAAAGGAAGGAGAGCTCCTAAGAAGAAGAAGAAGGGTACAGGAACACGTAAGAAAGACACCCTCTTCTAAGTCATCATGAGTCTCATTCATCCACACGCAAACACCTGTGTCATAGGTGAGTTGGATTTACACGCTCTACCTGTGACGCAAAAAGACGTACTTAAAAGTCAAACAGTGGTGAAAAATCCAAACAACGCTATCACAGATAACACCACTTCTTTTGACTTCACCTTTGAGCCCACATCGCTCTACACTGACCTGAGCGACGCCTTGTTGTACCTAGAATACAAAGTGGTCAAAAATGATGGAACAGCACTGGCGGCTGACAGTGACGCGGCCCCAGTCAACAACATTGCCCACTCGCTTTTCTCCAGTGTACAACTCTTGATCAATGGAGAAAAAGTAACTGGCAACAGTGAGGAATACCCATACAAGTCGTATCTACTGACTCTCTTGGAAAATGATAAGCTCATGAAAAAAACAATCCTCAAAGGATGCCTCAAATGGGAGAAAGATACTCACGACCATATGGACGATCGTGCGGTTGGAAACCAAGGCTGGCGAATCAGAAAAACCATGGCTATGACTCCGGCAACACAATCGTGTATCATGCGTCCCATGGTAGACCTCGTGGGTCAATGCAAACTTCTACCCTCGCATTGTGAAGTCAAGTTCGTCTTCGAGCGGGCCTCACCGGCTTTCTACATGATGAGTGCAGCCGATGCGGGGTACCTCATCAAAATCACCAAAGCAGAAATGAGCTTGCGACAGGTGCAAGTGCGAGATGAGGTGGCTGAGGTTCACAATAAAACAGTGATGAATCCAAAATTCGGACCATTCAACTACCCCATCAACAGGAGTCGAGTCACGAAGCATACTCTTGCTGCAGGTTCACAAGACTACAGTTGGACCCAGACTGACACCACACAGATTCCAGCCCTCGTCGTCTTAGGGTTGGTGAAGGAGTCGGCCTCTTCTGGTAACATCTCTCAGAACCCCTTCAACTTCCAGCACTTCGGCCTCACTGAAGCTGAAATCAAATTCGACGATCAAAAGTTCGAAGTAAAAACAGACTTCACCGAGAAAAAAGTAATCAAGGCGTACCATCAACTCTTCAAGAACACAGGGTTGCGAAGTGTTAAACAAGGCTGCGACATTTCCATGGATGAGTTCCTGGGCGGGTACACACTGCTAGCCTTCGATCTCACCCCAGACAGAGCTCCGGAAGATGCTCGCATTAACTTACTACGCCAAGGAAAGTTGAACATTGCGCTAAAGTTTGACGCTCCAACGACACACACCATCTCTGTGGTGATGTGCTCATTCTACGACAACCTTATCCAGCTCACTGCAGACCGACTCCCAATCACCGACTACCACATGACCTGAACACTATGTTGACCTCTCAGATCAATCAAATTTTGAGACGACATCCTCACACCAGACGGTATTTCTTAGGAACCTTCCCGTGTAATAAAATTCCTAGACGACCGAAACGTATGTCATGCTTCATAACTAACACTCAACCCCATTACATGCCGGGTGAACATTGGGTGGCATTTTACATAAACAACGAAGGCGCTATTTACTACTTCGATGCGTATGGTCTTCCTCCCACTAATATATATCACGCACGCTTCTTACGCAAGGCTTCAAAAGGTCGCGCGCATTACAACAACCAACAACTGCAGTCACTTTACACATCCACCTGTGGCTATCACTGTATTCACTTCATCATTGAATCATGTCGAACCCAATCTCCAACACAAGCAGTGAAGAACATGATGGGACCCAATCCCAACTTCACAGACAGGATTCTAAACAACATCCAGACATCGTAGAAAATGACGCATCAGATGTAACGATGGATGACAACGGAGAAGATGAAGCTGAAGGAAACATAGACACTGTAGACACTGATGAGGAAAATGAATCGCCTTACAAAAAATCTAACTTTCACAGAAAACCATTCAAAAAACGATCCACACCTCACAACGAATTCATGCAACTACATCAGTACACAATGGAGAGTGTCAACGGTATATTAACCACCTTAGACGAGATTCATTCCCTCGCCTACAGTCTGTCCCACCGAGTCAATCGACTCGAGACAAAAAAAAAACCTCTCACTTGCGGCTTCTCATGTAGTAATAACAACGTTGCCCTCTAACCGCCGATTTGTGTGGACCGAGATAAAAAAAAAACAGTACATCTGTTTTCTGTACATACCACACAGCTCTATACGTTGGATCGACGCTTCAAAACGTTGTCTTAACGATTAAGACGTTCAGTATACGTCGCCTATCATAAACTGAATAAATAGAGCTGGACCCACACAAACGACCGTCACTTGCTGCTGCTGCTGCTACAACACCCTGCCATCATCATGTCACGTATAACATGCAGACACTGCCTCGGGTTCACTTCGACTGTCGACCCGCAACTGAAGGATGAGCGCACTTTCTTCAAATGTGACTGGTGTAAATGTGTACTCCGAAACACTGTATCCAACGTGCTAAAACACCTACGCACCTGTTCCTGTCAACCACCTAAAGGTACGCAACCGTGTTTTTGCGACGAATGGGGTGTGGTTCCACCTACCCTGTACACTACTCCCGAGGTGTCACCGGAGCGTGAAGTGCAAGCATCACCCGTATCTATCAACTCATCACCGCCACCACCATCACCACCGTCATCGGCGGCACCAATATTACCATCAACACTCGGATTACTACATAACTCCAACAACCAACTCTACAATGAGTCCCTTGCCAGAATGAATTCCATTGATTCAGGACTGGTGGAAGGATACAGAATGTTGACCGAGGAAAGAATTTCTCAAAAAAATCGTAAAAAGTGAGGAACAATGAACTGAATTAAACCGTGTGAAACTCATGAACATTTACTCTCATTTAATCAAGGATTAACCGTATCAAACTCTCAAACATTTACCCTCATTTAACCAAAGCATGTATATATGTAATCACAGGATATCTGCAATAAAGAATGTAAACCAAAATTTACTTTTGGTCCTCTTTTATTGATACATCTTAAATGGGTAACTTCACCGGGGCGCGAACTCACGCTTAACAAAAAAAACTTGAAGTGAGTCAACACCTAGATAATGTAAAAGTTGTGCAATTAGGTTAATGTATTAAAAATTTAATGTATTCCAAGCAAAAGTAGGTCAATGTATGCATGACATGACCTAGATAAATTCTGGTTCCGGTCTCTCCACCAATCAGAACGCTCCATTTCTGTGACGTCACAGTACTTCCGTTCTGCAAGTAGGTCAACACCTCTTTCTTCCTTGTATCATACGCGCTAAAAGAACCCTTCTATACTACTTGTAGAGTCAGATGATATGAATTGAGACATAAAAATATAAATAGAGTAGTAGTTTGAACCTTCTCATAGATCCTCAGTCCCATACCGAAACTGACAGTATATATCATTGATGTTTTCTCAGTCCCTCGGAGGCAGCAAATTTGACTTGAAAAACATTTTCACTTTATTTTCTGACGCAAACCGACATGCCTGGGTATAAATATGCATGTCACAGAATATTTATTGATAACAATTTCCTTTATTCTTTCAGGTGAGTCCAGTCTTTGGTCCTCAATCAGGTATGCTCAAGAAAGTATGTCAGCATTTTCTACAAAGTTTCACAAGTAGAACCAAGGAAACCGATGAAAAGCCTGGAAGGTAAATACTATTTGCTCCCCACCATCATGTCTGTATTCATCTAGATGCTATCGACCATCGCAGATAAGGTTGTTCTTTATAAAAGATAGCTTTATCTATAGCATCAAGCCAAGTGGAATTGTGCAGCCTCCCATTTGAGGAGATTGATGTCCTTTGGGATTGCAGCCTCACAGTAAAGTAATACCAACAGTTTTACGGAATCTGTACCAACAAGGTTAACTTTTAGACCTTATACAACGACAAATGTTGCTTTAAAATAACAAGTGTCAGCAGTTTTACAGAATCTGTACCAATAAGGGCACTCGAAAGTGTCCCTAGGCTTCGCAAGAACCTTAATCCTCCTTCATACTTCTACCAAGGTAAGTATTCGTATAATTACTGGTTAACATATAGACCATATCCAAAGACAACAGTCCCGAGGGAGAATTTGTATGTATTTATCACCTTATAATCTTCAGTGGCACTCAAATGCGTTTACCTTGTAGGGACGACCTTTCGCCATATGGTCAACATCAAGGAAGGAGGACCTGTTACTAATACAGACAATGTTTTATTTTAGATGACTAATCTCTTCGCATAGATACCAATATGATTTGGTTATGATAGTGATGTATAGACTGGAACTTTACAATCAGTTAATCAATAGTCCATTTATACCCTCAGGGTCTCCTGGGACGTTAAACCACAAGCAAACAAACAATCAACAGTAAATAGTGCATCAGCTGGCACCAGTTCAGTGAAAAGCTTGCAGTCTTAGAAATACATCTAAAAAAAAAATTCCGATTGGAAACTGACCATAGGATCAGGACCAAACAGTGAGAAATTATACACATTAGAAATATATCTAAGTTCATCTATTGTGAAACAAAATCCTATTTCCAGGAAACACTTGTGATGTAAGAATCAGGAGGACTTGTTTATACAACCGAGGTACACCCCACTGGGCTGATTATTATTGGGACTGTCAGACTATTTTGAGCAGCATTTTTTGATAGTTCCTTTTTCATCATCCATCAGAATTAATAAGGGAGTTGATAGAATATGGCGCGCCTAGCGAAACCAGAAATGAAAAATGAATCGGAACCAAAAGCTGTCTCATAAAGCAGGAAGGTTTTTTTTAGGAAATCCTGGTATCTAACATGGGCGGGAATATTTGTGAAATACTAACTGCGCCACACACAACTCTAATTGCCATTGAGCTCATCCACCTTGACATGTACTGATGTGTATAAACGTCAATTTATCATCCATCTTTTATTACCTACTATATCTAAAAAACTATGATTCTGATAGAATCCGCATGGAGTGTCTCCCGCACATAGAGACAGAGTGAACCAGACCTAGGGATGGAGACTGAAGGGCCACGAGAGTGAGATTCTCGTACAGTACTTAACTGAATCCTGCTATTCTTTTTTGTATTTCTCTACACAGATAGACTTCTCTACTTAGGATTTGTTTATTGCCATACTGCAAATATAATTTAGAGCTGTAGTTTTCCAATCTCTTTGCCCTGTGATCAGCCTGTGCTGGTTCTCGGCAATAGTGTATCTGTGTCACATGAAATATTAGCCCATTCACAAAGCTGAGTGTCGTCAGTGTTCACATCGGGTGACTTACAGGCGCGATATGTTAGTGGCAAAATATTTACTACGATGCGACGAAGTCGCTAGTAATTTATTAAACTCAGTAATTGCCATATTAAAGGGTAACAATAGGAACTATTTCTTTGCAGAAAGGGACTATTTTCCCCATATACCACGGATTTAAGGCCATATACTACATATTTGGATCCGTATATTAAAGTTACGGTATCTAGCAGGTTTTATATAATTGGTCGTAGTTTACTGAATCCCTATACATTCTCAATGGGGTCTTTGTATATGATGGCTAACAAATTTGAGATATATAAATATACTCTTAATGCATTTAAAAAAAAATTTTCTAAAGACTTTATTGATTCTGGGAAACGCATCGGTTGTACAACCGTTTCTAGTGCATTCCCAGTTGCGGGAATTTACATTTCTTCACCTTTTGTAGTCAACATCGAAATTAACAGACCTTATTAATGTGACATTGAAGCCGTGGAGTTAATCATAGAGGAGAAGCTGAGGGGAGGGAGTAGGGGCCGGTGTAGAGAACCTCCCCAGGGACCTACCAATGGTGCGACGTCTTCATGTCAAATGAGAGTAAGTCCCATTGACTTCCCCGCGCCTCGTATATATAAGTCAATGGTGGGACTAAGATTCGGCGTAAGTTATTTACTGAGTTCTAAGTTTGTCTCATCGGTCATCTTTTTACAGTATCGGTAAAAAGGAGAGGGAATCTCTCAGCACTTCACTATTAACCCGGACTCCGATACTCATCTGTCCCTGCCCGGAGTGACTCCCGCCGGGCGGGCGGGGGCCGTCGCGGGGGGACCCGGCCGTGTCGAGCCGTGCCCAGCCGTACCCAGTCGTACCCACCGTGCTAGACTTGCTCAAGTCTTTGATTATGAACATTCATTGAATAATTAAAGACAATCAGAATAAAGTTCACTATAGGAGGTATCCTTTTCTGACTGGCCCATGAATCAATGACTTGTCCAGTAGGAACAGAACCTCCTGTATATATGTCCCCCAGTTGCTCCCTGTATCCCTACACCTCCTCCTACCAAGGATATTTGTATGGAGAGTGTTGGGAATACTAGAGCTAAGCAGCGTCAGAAATCCAGCGTCAGAAATCCAGCGAGGAGGGTAGCCACAGGATGCAGGTACTGGAGCTAGTATCCCAGTGAGGAGGGTAGCCATAGGATGCAGGGACTGGAGCCAGTATCCCAGCAAGGAGGGTAGCCATAGGATGCAGGGACTGGATCCTGTATCCCAGCAAGGAGGGTAGCTATAGGATGCAGAGACTGGAGCCAGTATCCCAGCGAGGAGGGTAGCCATAGGATGCAGGGACTGTATCCCAGCGAGGAGGGTAGCCATAGGATGCAGGGACTGTATCCCAGCGAGGAGGGTAGCCAAAGGTTGCAGGGACTGGAGCCTGTATCCCACCAAGGAGGGTAGCCATAGGATGCAGGGACTGGAGCCAGTATGCCAGCGAGGAGGGTAGCCATAGGATGCAGGGACTGTATCCCAGCGAGGAGGGTAGCCATAGGTTGCAGGGACTGGAGCCTGTATCCCAGCAAGGAGGGTAGCCATAGGATGCAGGGACTGGAGCCAGTATCCCAGCGAGGAGGGTAGCCATAGGATGCAGGGACTGGAGCCTGTATCCCAGCGAGGAGGGTAGCCATAGTATGCAGGGACTGGAGCCTGTATCCCAGCGAGGAGGGTAGCCATAGGATGCAGGGACTGGAGCCAGTATCCCAGCGAGGAGGGTAGCCATAGGATGCAGGGACTGGAGCCTGTATCCCAGCGAGGAGGGTAGCCATAGTATGCAGGGACTGGAGCCAGTATCCCAGCGAGGAGGGTAGCCATAGGATGCAGGGACTGGAGCCAGTATCCCAGCGAGGAGGGTAGCCATAGGATGCAGGGATTGGAGCCAGTCTACCGCCGTGCCCCCTGTACACCCCCCACCGGCCGCAGTCCGTCTCTGACTGAAACCCGTCCTCCCCCGCCTCCTCCATCTCCCGGCCTCCATTCCTCATCAGGCTCGTCGCGAGTAATATCGTAAAACTGGATGAGTTTTAATCTGGGCTCCCGTATGCGACGACTGGAGTTTGGCATAGTGATATCACGAGGCGGAGTCGAGTGATATCCGGAGCCAAAACTTCAGTCGTCGCATACGGGAGCCCAGATTAAAACGAATCAGGTTTTGATTTTATCCTATCCCCTGTGAACGATGTTTTTATGTGAGGATAATAAGAAAAAACACTATAAAAACTTTCTGAAGTCCTCCATATAGCTCTCCTTGCTGCTCTGAAGGCGCTTGGAACTACTTGCAGCTGCTGATCTCTGATTGGTCCATTTTTTGTACGCTCCTAGGAGCGATTTTTATCCGTATGCGACATACGGGCGCATACGGAAAGTCAATGTTAAGCCTATGGGATTTTATATTAGGGGTAGGATAAACGGCACGACGAGACACGGTGAGGAAGCTGGCTGCCATTGTATCCCCATACCTCCTAGACTGCAGTACGTCCCCATGTCACCAGGGCCAGGGCGCTCAGGCTCTCAAACTCTCTTAGGAGGTGTATTCTGGAAACGGTCTACATTCCTCCACTTTCTAATTCTATATTTCCCTGCTTCCCTTTCCTAAAACCTCATTAAGCCTTTCACATATCGCCTGTCACCCACCACCACTCCACCCCCAGCCGCCGCGCCCACTCTCCTCCCAGATGTTGCGCAGCGCTAGCACTTGCTAATCTCTGCTTCAACCCAACGCTGGTTCCCTGGTATCTAAATAACAGAGATATAATTTTTCCATTTTTCGGTGGAAATTCACTTTTTCATATTCAGTATGTGTAATTATTTTTTCTTGCGTCAAAGAAAGATAATATTGATTTGGCCTTATTTCTGCCAATAAAATAGTGGCTTAAACCTCCCCACAGACCCTCTGCCCCATGCCATGGCCAAGAACGACGTGTTACCCAAGTTTCCCCAGTCTCTATTAGGCAGAAAAAAACACGTACAAAATATTTCTACTTTTTTACCTGACCTCAACTGACATCCCTGAAATAAGGACCGGGGGTACCAGCCAACATTTCAGATTCAAAACAAGGCAACTGGCGAAAGTTATGAAGCTCAAACAACTCATATATTATGAGTTCTGAAATATGGGAATTGTTAAATAAGCTTCATAGACAATTCAGCTGTTTCCTTTTCAGCTCTAAACCACTTTATTATGTGAATTCACAGTTGATTAGACTTCCCCTTCAAGTGAGCACATGTGTCATGTGGGAAAAAAACTCAATAACATATGAGGTGCTTTCCACTAAAGAAAGTGATCCCAGAGACTGTGTCTGATTTGAAACAACAATAACAGAGATGAGTGTATATCATTTACCATATAAATATATGCATCTCTATTCATAAGAAGAACACAAAATACTCCCCAAAACTTTAGGATACTTAAAATGGACAGATGGATGGGACAGATTTGGGCCCAAACACGCATGTCGATGCAGAAATAGACTTTTCTCAAGTCTTTGATTATGAACATTCATTAAATGATTAAACACAATCACAATAAAGTTGATTATAGTACGTATCCTTCTCTGACTGGCCCATGTATCCCATCAAGGAGGGTAGCCATGGGATGCAGAGACAGGAGCCAGTCTGATGCAGAGATACAAGCGGCCGCAGGAAGTAGAGCGCAGGATCTCTGCTTGGAGAATGCAGGCAGGTCGGTGCAGAGATACAAGCGGCCGCAGGAAGAAGAGCGCAGGATATCTGCTAGGAGAGTGAAGGCAGGTCGGTGCAGAGATACAAGCAGCCACAGGAAGTAGAGCGCAGGATCTCTGCTAGGAGAGTGCAGGCAGGTTGGTGCAGAGTTACAAGCTGCCGCAGGAAGTAGAGCGCAGGATCTCTGCTAGGAGAGTGCAGTCAGGTCGGTGCAGAGATACAAGCTGCCGCAGGAAGTAGAGCGCAGGATCCCTGCTAGGAGAGTGCAGGCAGGTTGGTGCAGAGATACAAGCTGCCGCAGGAAGTAGAGCGCAGGATCTCTGCTAGGAGGGTGCGCCCCGCCGCTGCCGCTGCAGTTGTCAAGGGGCTTTTAGAAGCGCGACAACCATCTCCATACTTGTCATAGATAAGCAAAGTGTAGATAAGAAAGAGGCGACGGGATTTCCGGACAGTCATGAGGTATACGCCGGTCCCTGTCTGCTGGTGTAGGTTCTTGTCACGAGGGGGCGCATATAGTATTTAGAAACGCGCCAGCTAATTTATTGATGTTTCTCAAGGGAAGAGGAGGAGGAGTGGGCTACGGGCCAAAAGACATCATAGTGTTTAAATCGTACATACAGTAAAACCCCGCTTAGGAGGATACCCTCCGTTCCGAGCAGAGTGACCCCTTAAACGGGGTGTTCCCTTATGTGTGGTTAAAATAAACTAAATAAAGATTTGTGTTCTGAGGGTTGTTCCTTAATGCGAGGTGCCCCGGAAGCGGTGTTTTACTGTATAATACACCTATTGTATAGAACCTATAAAATCCTATATTTTTTTTCTTGAACCTTTATTTTTTTCAAAGCAACCTATATAACCTATAAAAACCTATATTTCCGCTGCCATGCATATTAATGTGTACAGGAAATCTTGAAAGTTAACTTGACACAAATTAGATTGTCAAATGACAAGAAATCCACTTTTATCGTTTTCTTAAGAGATCATAAAAGTGTTTAAGAATCAACAGTTGGTGTGACTTCTTTCCAGGCTGGCTTGCTTGTTGGAAACTCAACACACATATACACACTTGCTGGATATAACCTAAAGAGCCAGACACCATGAGATCCTGCAATTTAGTAATAGGTACATTTTTTAGAAATCAAGAACTGAAAATAAGCGATTGACTATATTTTGACTCCATCATACTGAATATGTTAACGCTAAAAACCTATAAAAGCCAATATTTTGGGCTTAGAAAAACCTGTAAAAACCTATATCTTAATTTTCAAAACCTATAGAATAACCTTTATTGAGGAAGCGGGGCACTGAGAGGCCTGGAAACACCAGTTGGTCGGTTCAGTTATCAATGGATTTTTATCAAAAATAGGTGGATAATAAGATATTGTATCCCATACCTTCCACCCAGATAGGATGATAATGAACAACAATGAATTGATCCAACCAATAATTATTAAACCAGCACGTATCATGGTTAAGGGTATCTAAATCGAAATGTAAGTTTTCATTATCCTCAATGCTTTGTTTGACATTGGGAGTTAAGGAGACACTGAAGTATCACATTTCCATACACATTAGGAATATAGCGGTAGATTAATAGCCGCATTAAGTTATATTATAACTGTAACCAGTTGACATTAGCACGAAATGTCAAGGACAACTGCTCCAGCTGTTTTATCCTACCCCTAATAAAAAACGCCATAGGTTTAACATTGACCCAATGTATTTGACATAGCGTTGGATAAAGTGTTATTTATGCACCGAGGTGAATAAAAAAACGGACCAATCAGGGACGAGATAACGAAAGTAGATCCGGCAGCATTGATAACTACTAACGTGGATAATTACAAATATTCTCTGTATATCGGTGAGATGGGGTAGGATAAATACGAAACCAAACTCGAGTTAGCCTTCTCAATGTTTATGCCACTCTGGTCAGGTCTGCTACTCACTACACTCGGCTAACGCCTCGTGTAGTAATACACAACCTGCCCATCGTGGAATAAACATTGACAAGGCTAACTCTCGTTTGGTTTCTACTAAATATCATAAGATTAATTTTATGGTGAATACGACCATGGAACAACTCATTGTTTTCAGGTCTATATCACTTTAATGCTTCCCCTGAATCAAACCAGATCATTGCAAATTTCATCATCATCATTATTATGGATGCAGCATTCAATATAAATCCTGACGAATTTGAGACCGGGGTTAAATCTGAAGAAAGTATGCAATTAGTGTCTGACCTTGGACAGTGTGAAGCTATTCAGACATCTGAACAGGATCGGAGTAATTCATGGCTTCTCTGCCGATCTGCAGTCCCAGCATTATCTCTGTCATAAATTATACCGCCGTCTGTATTTTGTTACGACCTTCACTGCCTGGCCAGAACTGAATTCTATTATCCACCTAATAAAAAGTGTCCATAGAAAACACATTGGCAGCATGTATTTATATACCCGGAGCATACAGATATATCCACCTTAATACAAAGTGTCTATAGAAAACACATTTGCAACATGTATTTACATACCCGAAGCATACGCATATATCCACCTAATT
This sequence comes from Alentia gelatinosa, assembly GCA_950022655.1. Classification (NCBI taxonomy): domain Eukaryota; kingdom Metazoa; phylum Annelida; class Polychaeta; order Phyllodocida; family Polynoidae; genus Alentia; species Alentia gelatinosa. The sequence goes on from OX465582.1 coordinate 88,909,480, forward strand.
CCCACTCACCGAGGGAACTTATTACAAAGTGTCCATAGAAAACACATAAGGAGTGTGTATCACCATACCCAGATCATACAGATATATCCTCCTAGTACAAAGTGTCCAGAGAAAACACATAGGGAGTGTATATAACCATACCTGGAGTATACAGATATATCTACCTAATACAAAGTGTCCATAGTAAACACATAGAGGGTGTTTATAACCACAGCTGGAGTATACAGATATATCTACCTAATACAAAGTGTCCATAGAAAACACATAGGGAGTGTGTATCACCATACCCAGACCATACAGATATATCCATCTAATACAAAGTGTCCATAGAAAACACATTGGGAGTGTGTATCACCATACCCGGAGCATACAGAGATATCCTCATAGTACAAAGTGTCCATAGAAAACACATTGTCAGTATGTATCAACATACCCAGAGGATACACATATGTTGTATGCTCCGGGTATCAAAAGCCGGCGCATACGGAGAAATAGTGCATATTAGAAGATTCATTAGAGTTGACTCTGTGCAATATCCTCGCATACGCTCGAATATTACTATGCGTTGACTCCTCCGAGCATACCATCGCTTGTATCTGAAACCAGCCAATACTGTGTATGTATTTCATCCCTGGTATTTTTGTCTCATAGGCTTAACATTGTGAACTCATTCTCCATGCCCCTACGAGTATTGCAGTCCGTTCTCCATGGTCTATATCCTGTGTGTCATCCATTCTTTTTTGTGTGTTCAGGGGTGAGGTACATACAGAAAACACTCGTGTTGGTCAAAGTCCTTATTCTCTGACTCGTTTGAATGCCACATGATATTCACTCAGCTGTCGCCTCGTTTATATCATTCCGCATCAAATTCGTGGAGACGACTTTGACCAAAACTTGTTAGTTTCTTCTTTAATATGCGAACAGTCTGTGACCCTACAGGCGACATCATTGACGTGCAGCTCGATTTTCTCTAGTTTGTATTTCCTATTTCCTACATGGTCTATATTCTCTAATTGTATTTCCTATTTCCTACATGGTCTATATTCTCTAATTTGTATTTCCTATTTCCTACATGGTCTATATTCTCTAATTTGTTATCCTATTTCCTACATGGTCTATATTCTCTAATTTATATTTCCTATTTCCTACATGGTCTATATTCTCTAATTTGTATTTCCTATTTCCTACATGGTCTATATTCTCTAATTGTATTTCCTATTTCCTACATGCTCTATATTCGGTGCACAAATTGCAGTCGTCAGATGGAATCGCTATGTTCCTTCTGAGGTGGACGATTATGTGTGTAGATGAATTCACAAGTGCCACCACTCGACGACTGAGTTTACAATGACCACATAATCAATGGACACTCAGTCGTCGGGTGGAAATACTGCATCAATATGTATATATTTAATCCATACAAATCGATACATACAACCTAGGGGCATCTAGCTGAATTGATTTTAGCTGAGGAGTAGCCTTTTAGTGTAAAATGCAATACCTCTAACTACTTGTAAGTTCAATACCATCAGAACCTGTAAACAAGAGATAATGTGACAAAAATGTAGGAAATACGATAAATCTACCTCCCTCGACGAATTAACCCCCAGATCCTGTGTTTAAATATTGATAAACAGTAATGTGTGCATCGTGTTAAGTGGGATTAGTCTATTAATCCTATAGTGTATCTCCTATGATCAAAGGAGTGTTCATTAAATATGAATGGGCGAAACCTTTATTGAAGCTAATCCTGCTATTTGTTAAGCCGACAGTGATGAGGGATTATCACTTTAAAATATTAGTTACAGACAGGGAGGTTGTTCAGAAACTAGACAAATGTTCCAGATGACGCTTTTTATTGTCAAGTAGGAGGATATTTGAGTGGAAACAAGACAAGGGAGTGAGATTCAAGGATCTTTGGATCGATGGATGGTACTTGAGCGAGTTGTTCTCAGGCAGGAAGATGCACCACATTGACTCGAGTGGTGACCAAGTTCCACCGGCATTGACTTGGTACAGCTACTTCTCTACACTGGCTGCCAGAGCGTCACGATGTTAGGTTGGGTTAAATCTATGGCACCCTCACCAACTATAGCCAGGAAGCCTGGCCTGTGTGTTCACACACATACTAGGCCAGGTAACGCCCACCATTTTTCTGGTGCATCATGGATAAGAAGAGCCTGTGCGCCCTGGCCCTGGTGACAATGGGATGTACTACAGTCCATGTTGCTCTCGCTGGGCGTTACCTGTCCCATAGACCCTATTGAGGTATCCCAGAATCCAGTCTGTTTACAGGTCCCGGTGTGCGCTTGTTACCGACGTTGTGCGGTGATAGAGCCTTGAACCGTAACCCAAAATTAATGCAGTTTATCGGTTTTTATAAATCTACAAATGGGAAATCCGATGTCAGAAATGGAAATTTCAGCTATTTCTACATATAAATCCGAAATTATATTCAGGTTCCTCAAATATAAATGGAAAAACTGTGGTTCATGTGATCGTGGTGTGCCCAGCCAGTCGCGAACGGAACTTGTATTTACCCTGGGTGATAATAGGGAGTTTAGTAACCTCTGGAGGGTTTATTGTTAATTGAGGCAGGGAACCAGTCTAGACCCACTACCTCTTGGTGTCTGTTACTCTCCAAGCAGATGTTTCATGTGACCTGGACCTGTGCATGGAGAGTGTGATATTTCTTACTCATGATGCCATTTTTACATATTCTTATTTCCCTATGTATGTATTTTGAATTCAGCTCACTAAATTGATGATAAAGTAACCATAAAGGTAGACTTTATCATCAATTTAGTGAGCTGTGAATGTTTCTTGATAAGCAGTTCTGCTTTCAGAACCCACCTATGAAAAAAAGCTTGGTCCGAGAGTGAGAATTGATACCCAAACCAGGCTGATGAATGGTATTTTAATAGCTATTTTCTGAATCTACGATCTTTATTATCCTAGAAACATGCCTGGATTAGCAATGTCTCCTTCAAGATTATAGCGGAATATATGACTACTAATCTCTAATCTTATTGCCCAACTCTTTGCGAGATCAACAGAAAACAATGGATGGTGGATGTTTCTACAGTGGACTGTGGCCATAGTATTGAATTCTTTCCACAGGCGAGTGTCGCACTTTATCTGCTTGGTTACGCAATGCCCTCGGCCAAAGAAACACCTGGCAAGTTGGTGTATTTACAAGTAAAACACAAAATACTCCTCAAAGTGTTCAGAATTTAGGATATGGGGCCGTCCATAAAGTAAACAAGTACGCAGAATTGATGAAATTTCGGATCCTCCACCCCCGTTCCAATCTCGTAAGCAATAGAACAAAGAGAGAACATACGCTACATTTCCAAAATCTTTAACCCCCACCCCCCACCCCCCTTTGTGCGTAGATACATTATGGATGGCCCCTATATGAAAACTGGCGTATGGGGCAGATTTTGCCCGAAAGAGGCAGGTCGGTACAGAGAAGTAGAGCGCAGGATCTCTGCTAGGAGAGTGTTACCGCACTGTTCTGTCGCTCCCATCACCGCCCTCCACTACAGTAAAACCCCGTTTAAGGGGACACCCTCCGTTCTGAACAGACTTTACCCTTAAATTGGGTGTTTCCTTAAGTGGAGCTTTCAGTCTGTGGATGGTTAAGCTGTGTAGTATACAACACCCTTATACAGGTGGAACTATGGTATAGAGACTTTGATATAACCACACAGACAGCCTACCGACGGTAACTGGACCGATGGCACCACGGACCGTTGGCACCTCTTTTCAGTTTCACCTGGACTGATGGCACCCGTGCACCACCTCATTTTTTAATTGGACATGGAAACCACTTGACAGAGATAGTATTAATGTGCAATAATCATGTAATAACAGTGTTTCCAGTTTAGTTTTCAGGTGTTTTTTCCTGATTTGTTTTTTAATCATCACGTAAATTCTTCTATATGCGAATATAATATACTCGGTAGTTGAAAAGTGGGTTCCACAATATAATCATGCAATAACCATCTGTCTAGGTGAGTGATGCCATCAGTCTAGTTAGTGGTGCCATTGGTCTAGGAAAAATGTTGCCATCGGTCCGAAGAGGTGCCATCAGTCCAGGTGCCATCGGTCCGTGGTGACATCTGTCTAGTAATCCTACAGACACCTACCTGACGCCTACAGGGGCCTACAGGGGCCTACACAGGCCGGTGTCTGATTGTCTAGACACCGCCTCACACACACATACCGAAAACAAGTAATCAAAAATAGTAATTATATAGAACGTCCTGACCATGCTGTACAAGCTACAAAACGAGATGATAATTCATGGTTTGTACGGACTCGGCATAAACGCCTCGTTCCGTACAAACCATGAATTATTATCGAGTTGTGTGGCTTGTACAAGCATGGTAGGTCGTTCTATATTTACTATATACCCGAAATTAAAGAAAATAATTAATTTCATTTCGCTTAACAATCAATATTTTAATAAACGAGTATGGGTAGGTAGTCTGTATAATAGTGTACGGACCACTGGTCCGTACAGTATTTTTACGTTATATGGTGAAACAGTGCGTATTTACAGTATATACGGCATGGGTATATAGTAAAGCGGGATTCACATGATGGGATTGATGTACCTCGCAGGGTGTTTGTCTCAGACAAATCTTGCTGACATAAGCCCTAAATTTCCTTTCCGAACAAACTATTCCGTTAAACGGGGTGTCCCCTTTTAGGCGGGGTGTCCCTTTGAACGGGGTGTTACTGTACATGTCGCATCCTTCACCCACCCCGCCATCATCGATTCTCCTGAGGGATTTCTTCCAGTCGGTGCGTGCGGCCAGATGTGGTCCGGTCTATCTGGCGAACACTGCATATTTTATAGACCGTTTAGAAGCCGACAGGCGCCCCGGGCACACCTTGAGTCCTCGGAGTAGCCTGGAAGCCTGGCCTATGTCTCACCACTGGTATCTTTTTATCCATAGACTTAACATTGGGAACTCGTATCCAACGCCCATGAAATATTTAGGAAAAAACATCCAATGGGGAATTATGTCTCCAATCGGGGATTATATCGTAAATGTTATGAATGAATTCATGCGGCTTGACCTTGTGAATTACTATGCGATTCAAAGTTGATGGGCTACGAGCTCTAACTGTAGACTTTCATAGGTTTCCTCTATAATATGCACAATGGCGTCGGCCGAGTTTTCTGATCTTTTCTCATGTATACGTCCGTTTCCTCCATAATGCAGTGTTTAGGTTCAGAGCTCGATCCCATCTTGTTTGAATCGCTACATAGTTCATGCGGCTTCACCTTGTGAATTACTACGTGACTGAAACTCGATGGGATACGAACTCTGACCCTAAACCTTCATAGGTTTCCTTTATGATATCCTCCTCACATATTAGGCCAGGTAACGACCACCATTTTTCTGGTGCATTGTGGGATTACATTCAGCTGGTACCCGACCAATACTTGTTGGATTTTTAGACTGGTTCAACGCTAGAATGCGTTGCGAAATCTGTTGATTCTTTAGAGAAATATTCTAATTAGTTATCTTTTGAAAGGTTGTCATTGCTTTATTTTATATTGTCGTTCATTGTAAAGAAATTTAATTGAATCATTTGGGGAATCTCGAGATGGAGAGAAGTTGTGCTGGTTCTTCCCCCTGCTGTGAATGGCCGGGGAACCAGCGTATGTGCAAGGTCGTTTCAAATCGTGCGTGAATTGGAATTCACACGGTGGGAATCATGTACCTCACAATCTTCAAAATATCAGGAGATTCTGTTCTTTTGTAGGGGTAAATGTCGCCAACAATTACAGAGGAAAAAGCATGTCTCAGGGAATTGGAACCCTACATTTTAGATGAAGAGATTGTGTTTGAGTACAGAATCTTGCAGCAGGATTTGTCTCAGATAAACACCCTGTGAGGTACATGAATCTCAGCAGGATTTGTCTCAGACAAACACCCTGTGAGGTACATGAATCTCAGCAGGATTTGTCTCAGACAAACACCCTGTGAGATACATGAATCTCAGCAGGATTTGTCTCAGACAAGCACCCTGTGAGATACATGGATCTAAGCAGGATTTGTCTCAGACAAGCACCCTGTGAGGTACATGAATCTCAGCAGGATTTGTCTCAGACAAACACCCTGTGAGGTACATGAATCTCAGCAGGATTTGTCTCAGACAAACACCCTGTGAGGTACATGAATCTCACCAGGATTTGTCTCAGACACACACTGTGAGGTACATGAATCTCACCAGGATTTGTCTCAGACAAACACCCTATAAGGTACATGAATCTCACCAGGATTTGTCTCAGACAAGCACCCTGTGAGGTACATGAATCTCAGCAGGATTTGTCTCAGACAAACACCCTGTGAGGTACATGAATCCAAGCAGGATTTGTCTCAGACAAACACCCTGTGAGGTACATGAATCTCACCAGGATTTGTCTCAGACAAACACCATGTGAGCTACATGAATCTAAGCAGGATTTGTCTCAGACTAACACCCTGTGAGGTACATGAAGCCCATGTGTGAATCCTGCTTAAGGGATACATAGTGTAGGTGGAAACACTATTTTGTCAGGGAGGGGGTGAGGGTTGATGACCTCCAAATAGTGGACCACTGCACAGGTCGGTATGGCCAGTATTGGTGTAGATTGGCCGCCACCTCTGTCTCCACTCTGTTGTGACTTAGATTGGCCGCCACCTCTGTCTCCACTCTGTTCCGACTTAGATTGGCCACTACCTCTGTCTCCACACTGTTCTGACTTAGATTGGCCGCCACCTCTGTCTCCACTCTGTTCTGACTTGGATGGGCCGCCACCTCTGTCTCCACTCTGTTCTGACTTAGATTGGCCGCCACCTCTGTCTCCCCTCTGTTCCGACTTAGATTGGCCGCCACCTCTGTCTCCACTCTGTTCTGACTTAGATTGGCCGTCACCTCTGTCTCCACTCTGTTCTGACTTAGATTGGCCGTCACCTCTGTCTCCACTCTGCTGTGACTTAGATAGGCTGCCACCTCTGAATATCAATCTCGGACCAAGCAATTCTTTTCTTTGTGGGTTCTGAGAGCTGAAATACGTCCTGAGAAATATTCATAGCTTAAACTTTATTATCCACCTAATACAAAGTGTCCATAGAAAACACATAGGGAGTTTGTATGGACATACCCGGCGCATACGGATATGTTGTATGCTCCGGGTGGCGCATACGGAAAAATAGTGCGTACGGGAAAATAGTGCATAACTTGAATGAACTGATATCGACTTGTCACTTGCCCAGAAAAGGTGGATAATAAATACAATATAGACTGGTTTCAGATAAAAGCGGTTGTATGCTCGGAGTTGACTCTGGGCAATATCCTCGCTCACGCTCGGATATTACTACGCGTCAACTTCTCGGAGCACACGGCCGCTTGTATCTGAAACCAGTCAATATTGTGTATATATAATAAAGTCTAGATTTATGGTAAGTCGATTTGCCACATATGCAGCGCGTATATATGTCCATACAGAATTCCCATAGGTTTACTATGGACGCTTTGTATTAGGTGGGTGCTATAACATATCTGTAAGTGCCAGGTATGTGGATACAGAGTATCTATAGGTTTACTATGGACACTTTGTATTAGGTGGATAATACAACATATCTGTATGCACCAGGTATGTCCATACAGAGTTCCCATATAGGTTGACTATGGATATTTTGTATTACGTAGATAATAAAACCCAGCTAAAAACCTTCATATTGTAAAGATCTGCAGTCGATAATTCTAACTTTGTGGTATTTTTGCGTTGAAAAAGCAGCATTATTAATTATAATATATATATTCAATCTATTCTAAATTCTTTCCCCCGAATCCAAGATGGCCGACACTGGCCCGGCTAATTGGTCCTTCCTGCTGTAGCTATAATCCCCCCTTTGAACCCGGCTTTGGCCGGCGGTTGTTTGTTAACCCAACTTCCTGGAGATGCGGGCGCGCTCGTTGTTACAAAGGTGACGCTAACTGGCGCCTAACACGACCGCCCGTATAAGCGTCCCCCACCTGGAGACAAAGGCGCTACGATTGTATATAAACCCGGGCCCAAATTAAAGAACCATTCAGTCTTACCTGGATTCTGTTACCTACAACATCTATGCGTTGACTCCAACCTTATTTAACGTATATCGACCGCTAGGAGCAGAACCGCTAATGGGTATAGCCTAGAAACTTTACATTGGTGACCACGACGAGACGCTTTTAGTGTGATTCGAGGACAGATTGCCGGTCGAGTTACGAATGACCGCGGAAGGACCGACTTCATAAGACACGGACTCATGCAGGGAAGTGACATTCTGCTATGATATAACGTTTTGATGTGGGCGTGGAAGGTACTTGCATGCCGGTAGTTCTGTGTTAGCGACAGTCGGACCGAGCGGACCAGCAGCTGTCGCACGTGGGAATCGCAACAGGTTCGTGCCATATAAGTGATTGACGTATATATAACGTGTGTGGTTATTTACGCAATTCTGAAGGATGGCCGAACCCAGTGTGTTGCCTGAGGATTTCCAGGTGTGGCTTAACGCTGGGAAGTTGGCGGGGACCATTCCGACCGACTTTACTGTCGCCAACACAGAGCTGCTGGGCAAACTGTGGAAGCAGTACCTGGCCCAGACCTGTAAGGAAGTGAAAGATGTCGCTATCTACGAGTTGGAGCAGCGACTTCGCGCCGAGTTTACGCGACAGGCCGACCTCCGGGCTCAACAACACGCTCTGGAATCCCAGCAGCAGGCCATGGAACTCGCCGAGGCGGCGCGACAGCTCGCCGAGGCCCGTGCGATCATTATTGACTCCGCCCCCCGGTCGCGGCCCGAGACCCATGAGTTGGCCTCGGTCAAGCAGCTCATCCGGCTGTTTCGGGCACTGCCGACCGTCGACGGTCAGGATAAGGCCGCCCTCCGCACGTGGTTAAACGATGTGCGACAGGCGCGCTTTGTCTCCAAGGCCCCCGACGAGAAGCTGATATCGGAGGCCCTGGCCTACTCGGCGGGGCGCCTCAAGTCGATAATCTACGACTGCTTCGAGGACGGCGTCACCGACTTCGAGGCCGTCGAGCGCAAGATAACATCGACGCTTCTCGGCATGGAGGAAATGGAGAGTCTGCGCGCTGCACTCGGGCATTTCTCCCAGACGGCCCACGAGACCGCCCCCGAGTACGCGCAGCGCTTCTGGTTGGCGGCCAAGAAAGCCTACTCGCCCCTTGAACTCGCATCTCCCTTTGTGCTGCGGCCGACGATGCGACAGTTCGTGAGTACTCTGTCGCGAGGCCCTCTGCGGTGGGACCTCAATCTCAACACGCCCCAAACGATCGCCGAGGCTCTCTCGAGGGTCGACGCGTTGGCGAAGGCGGTGGAGAAGGAGGCGCACTCTGACGACACTCGCGTCGAGGAGGCCATGGAAGTGGGCGCGGTCGGCTCGAGGACCACGGCCGCCCGCTCCGCCAACCACCCCGCGCAGACCGCACACCAGCGACAGATGGAGGAGATGCAGCAGGCGATTAAGTCCATCCAGGGGGAATTGAAGGCGAAAAAGGGGAATAAGGGCCACACGGTCGCGGCTGTGATGCCCGCGGCAGCGCCACCACAATCCACGATTGTGTTCGCGCCGACCCCCGCGCCCGTTCCCGCTCCCCAGCCGCTGTTTGCGACCGTCCCAGCTCCGCCGCCCCCAGCCGTCGCCTCCACTGTAGCAGCCGTCGCGCCGGGGCAGCGTAACTCCGGCCGGCGGATGACGCCCATAAACGACATCATCTGCTACGCGTGTAATCAACGAGGCCATTATGTAGCTGGATGCCCCAGCCTGAAGGCCTCCAGGGACGCGGCACGGTCGTTGGCCCACTCCCAGGATCAAGTCGTAGCCGCCGCGACCCAGGGAAACTAAAACGCGCGTCCGACCGACGACCCTGCATTGACCTCGAGCTTCGAGGCGTGGCACTGCAGGCCCTCGTCGACTCGGGTGCGTGTTGCTCCCTGGTGTCCGTCCCCGCGGCGGATGCCTTGCGACAGGTGGGCGCGGTGGGTAAGAGTGCAAGACCCCCGGCGCGACTCAAGTCCCTCACCGGCCACGGCATCTCCGTCCGCGAGGCGGTTAACCTGAAGTTGTACGGCCGGCCGTGCGACTTTAATGTGGTGGGTGATATGTCCCACGATCTTTTATTAGGGGACGACGCGTTGGAGGCTACTCACGCGATCGTAGACTATGCTTCCCCTGATAAATCTGTAACCCTCTGTGGTCGTCGCCATGCGGTGCGACGGTCGGTGCGACGCGAGGGACACATCGGTCAGCTGGTATACGAGGCCGAGTATTGGAAACGGCAATACCCCGATGTGTTCCCGGTCACCGGCCGCCCCCTCACATGCACCACGGAGGTCTACATGAGGATCGATACGGGCGATCACCCCCCCATCAATCAACGGCCGTACAGACTTCCCCTCGCCAAGCGCGAGGTCGTCGACCGCGAGCTGGACAAGATGCTCGCGGAAGGCATAATCGAGCCCAGTTCCTCCCCCTGGGCCTCGCCCCTCACCCTCGTCCCTAAGAAAGACGGCTCGGTCCGGTTCTGTGTGGATTACCCAGGACTGAACGCAGTTACTCGTCGCGATGCATACCCCCTGCCTCGTATCCAGGACATTGTTGATAATCTAGGTGGTGCGAAAGTGTTCTCGACCCTAGATTTAAAGTCCGGATACTGGCAGGTGCCGATGCATCCTGACAGCGTCGAGAAGACGGCCGTAGCGACGCATCGGGGCCTTTTTCAATTTAAGCGGATGCAGTTTGGCTTGTGCAATGCGCCAGCTGCATTCCAGAGGCTTATGAACAAGGTTATAACCCCGCTGCGTAAGTTCGTTATGGTCTATCTCGACGACCTCGTAATCTACAGCCGGACCGAGGAAGAACACCACCACCACATCGCGGCCGTCCTCGAGGCCCTGCGCTCATACGGCCTCGTGGTCAAAGAATCGAAGTGCCACTTCGGGGTCGACCGCGTGAAACTCCTTGGCTATGTGGTCAGCGCGGACGGCGTCTCCTCGGATCCCGACAAGGTGGAAGCCATACGTGACATGGTGCCACCCGAGGACGTAAAGGCGGTGCGACGGCTGCTAGGGTCGGCCAATTATTATCGGCAGCTCATACCCAGATATGCCGATATTGTCCGACCCCTCGTCGCACTGACAAAGAAATACGCCCTCTTTCATTGGGATTCCGAGTGCCAGACCGCGTGGCAGGAGTTGCGCGACGCCCTCGTGAACACGGTGACCCTCGCTTACCCGGACCCCGGTCGCCCGTACAAACTATACACCGACGCCTCAGATTATTGCCTCGGCGCCATCTTGGTACAAGAGGATGACCAGGGTATCGAGCGACCCGTACACTTTCTCTCACGTCAGTTTACGGAGGTGCAACGCCGATACCCTGTCATCGAGAAGGAGGCCTACGCGATAGTCTTTGCGCTTACGCGCTTACGGGCGTATTTGTACGGTGCGACCTTCCAGATTCTGTGCGACCACAAGCCCCTCAAAAGCTTATTTTTGGCCGAAATGAAAAATACGCGAGTACAACGGTGGGCCGTACTCCTTGCGGAATACGCCGCACCCATCGTGTACTTCGCTGGTGCCAAAAATGTGTGGGCGGATATGCTCTCGCGCCTCCGGTCCGATTCACCGGCCGAGCTGCCGCTGGAGGTCGCACAGATCGCCTCGGTCCAGGAAGAGCGGGAGTTGCCGTGGGAAGCGTACGGGCTGACGGAAGCAGAGGTGAAAGTGCGACAAGCAGCGATGCCTGAGTTCCGGTACGGTCTCGAGGAACAGGAGGATTATCTGGTCAGTAATGGCCTCCTCTTTACCCTCAAACCGCCCTCGGGTCTCGCGGCTTACCCTCGCCTCGTCCCCCCGTCGGAAATTCGCGCCAACTTGGTCCAGACCGCCCATCTACAGGTCTGTCACCAAGGTATGAGGAAAACTTTGCGACGACTTCACGACCATTTTAAATGGCCAGGAATGAAGCGACAGGTATTTTCCGTTCTTGCACGATGCGCCCCCTGCGGAGCCAATCGCGTCCGTGCAGAACGTCCAACCCCCGCCCCTATGCCTGTCGCCGAAAACCCGGGAGAAGTCGTCGCAATGGATCTGACCGGCCCCCTCCCCCTGAGTCGCAGCGGCGCTCGTTATCTATTATCAATCATAGACCACGCCACTGGCTATGTAGATTGTTTCCCCCTCAAAGATAAGTCCGCTGAGTCGGTTTATTCCTCCCTATCCCGGGAGTACATCCCCCGCTACGGCCCCCCCTCTGTCGTGTTAACGGACAACGGATTAGAGTTCAAAAACGCGACAGTGGAGGGATACCTGCGACAGCTCGGGACCGAGGTGCGACACACCACCCCCTACCACCCGCAGGCCAACGGTCGCGTAGAGCGTTTTCACCGCACGCTAAAGGATATGTTGCGTAAGGTGGTAAACGCCCGTGCTTGCGAGTGGGAGGACCACCTCGGGGATGTACTCCTCGCCCACCGGACGACCCCCAGTGACGTCACCGGCTTCTCCCCCTACTACCTCCTTTTTGGTCGTTGCCCTCCTCCCCCTTTTTCCCACCTCCGAGATCGCCCGCTAGGGGATTCGTCGGCCCGCCTCGCCCTCCGTGTGGACGAGCACTCGCGTGCTTTGAAGGAGGCCGCCCACAACGCGGAAATAGCGAGGCAGGCTAACGTTAATCGCCTAAGCAAACAAGCCAACGCCCTCCCCCTAGAACCCGGTACCAAGGTGTTCCTACGAGTCCACGAGCCCGGACCGCTGGACCCCCGCTGGGACCCCGGATACCTCGTGACGCGGGCATCCGGCAACGTGGTACACGTGGTGGGCCCAACAAACAAACGGCGGACGGTTAATCGCAGCCATGTCAAGGCGGCCGACCCGGGCCTCGACTGGGAGGGCTTACGCCCACGCCTAACCCGAGCCCAGCGGACGCGCCCCCCGACTGCGATGCCTCCACCCACACCACGGCCACGCGGCCGCCAGCCCCAGACGCGCGTTGCTTGGATACCCAACCCCAGCGTGCCAGCTGTAAACGCTAATCCTCAAACCCCAATTATCCCACCAACCCGGCCCGCGTCCCCCATGCAGCTAATCCCCGGCAACGACGCATCCCGTCCCCCCTCTGCAACTCCCATGCAATCAACTCCCACAGATGTCCCGGCCCGGCCTAACTCCTCCAACAACATGGCCATCGATCTGCCCCCACTTCCCCCTACAGGTCCAAACTCCCTTGCGCCCTCGGCCGCCCCCACTCCTCGAGCAAACACCCCCATCCCGGTAATCGACCCCATCACGCCCGTCCCACATGTCCCTAATCCCCCTGATGTCCGCCGAGATCGTAAACGTGCGGCTGAACCTGAGACACCCCCTCCCCCCCCACTGGTGCGTGGTCCGGTCACTTCCCTCCCGCTCTCGGGCCGACCCACCCACGCGACGCGGGACAATCTTAAAAGGCGGGCGGCGGCCCCGCTCAGTCACTTCACCCGTATCACGCGCTCGTTCACCCGGTCGTTGGAAGCAGAGACTGCGAAACGCCAAACACTCCAGCCACCGGACGAGGCCGAGATACAAGCGGAGAAGCGACTGTGCATTGCAGCCGTCGCCCAGCATTGTCGCCCCCGACACGTCTAAAAACCAGTGAGTAGATCGAACTGTGTGTTATCATCATGTGGATGCCCGTATTCCTGCTATGCTTATACGCCCCCTTCCTCGACGCGGACCTGTTCTCGGACGATGGCGTGTTGGTCTACACGGAGGGTCGTGCGCGTGCGGTCGCGGCCGCCTGGACTGTCGCCGTCACGATCCGACCACCGTCCCCTCCCTGTGTAGATGACCTCGTGCACAACCTAACTGTCGCCATTGACGCTGTCGCGGACGTGATGGAGCCGAATCACGTCCCCTACTGGCGCCGGCATCTGTCGCGTTTGCTGACCCGCTTGTCCGAACTACCCAGGGCAAGTCGGATAGTAACCGACGGCAGGCCGGAGGCCGGCCGACGGCGTCGGGGCCTACTTAATATTGTGGGGTGGGCTGGAAAGGCGCTGTTTGGGCTGGCGACTGACCGCGACGTCGCATCATTGCGAGGAGTCGCACGCGACACGCTGGTCCAGCAGCAGCAAATAGCCCATCACCTGGAGCAGATGGTATCGGTAGTAAACGCCACTCGTGGAGGCGTTCTACAGAATGCCGATAACATCGCCACAATAAATGAGCAGGCCGCCCGCGCGATCCACCTCGCGGAAGCCGGAGGTACGATCGCGGTCGGGGCCGACGAAAAGGTGAACAAGGTCTGGATGGCCCGGCAGATCGAGCTGGGCCTACGGATCTTGGAGGAGACGGTGCGCCAACACGAACTTCGGCGAGTACAGTTCCATAATCAACGGATGGAGCTGGAGCGGGGCCAACTGACCGAGGACGTTCTCCCCTGAGAACACCTGCTCCAGGTCCTCCGCCGCCTAAGAGACGCCGGATACCACACCCTCCCGGCGATGTGGTACTACAACTACGTGGACATCGACCCCATCTGGGAGGAGGGACGGGAGTTGATCTACCGTGTTGTTGTTCCCGGGCTCACGAGCGAGGCCTACCTGGTGTACAAGCTGCAGTACTTCCCCGTGCAGTTGGACGCGTCCCACCTGCGGACGGTCCAGGGTAGGCCCCGTTTGGCCGTGAGCTCGTCGTCCTCCACGTCCTTCGTCCCTGATGTCTGCGTAGGTCGGCAGCCACGAGTGTGTAGGCCTACGGTAGTGTACACCGAACGGTCCTGCGAGTCGGCACTCGTGCGCGGGACCAAGCCGACCTCGTGCCACATCGCCATCACCGCCCGGAACAACGCGACGGCCGTAGTGTCGAGGCCCGAGGCCGGAGGCCGACAAGCTGTGGTAGTCGCCTACCAGTCGACCTCCGTGCTACGCCTCTGCACCGGCCGCCCACCCGTGAACCTGCTCGTCAACGGCCCCACCCTCGTCGACCTACCCCCAGGATGTTCGCTGGAGTCGCGTGGGTGGCGCCTACACGGCATCGCGGCTGGGCACCATACCCTCAACTTCCACTTCCGGCGCCCCCTTCAGCTTTCCCCCCTCAACATATCCTGGCCCCGAACCCTACCTCCCACCTTCTCCGAACCACTCAAACTCCTCCCCCGCGTAGTCCTTCCCGTAATGGAAGTAGGCCGCCTACAGGGCTTACGCTCCCCGACCTCTATATTATCCTCGGTCCCCTTTGTGTCCACCTCCTCTGTGACTCTGCTAATAGTCCTTATCCTCCTGACGGTTTGCTGCGTTCGATACAAAAAGCTTTGTTGTATCCCCGTCACTCGCTGGTGTTGTAGGTTGATCTGCGTGCGGAGTCCGCCGAGGTCGGCTGAAGAGGAACGCCCACGCGAGGAGATCAGCCTACAGAGCCTACAGGCAGCACCAGCATCCCCCTTTCTGTCCCTCCCTGCCCCCACCATCGTTACCGAGGATCCCCCCACTGAACCCTTCCCCCAATCCCTACCCGTAATTCCTATACGATCAGAAACCGCGACCGCCCCCATACCCCCTCTCCGCCTACGCCCAACCCTGGAGCGGTTGGCAGGCTCCTTCGCGGACTTACGCCCCCAAGATATATATCCCAGGCTTCCCCCCGTGTAAAACCTTTTTTTTTTATGAATGACACGTTGACGATAAGGAATTGACCCACGATTGTGAAACTGGAATGATTATGACCGATAGCATGGTGAAAACCGTGGGGTGCTTGCAGCCTCGCTGAGACCCACGAGTTTTTTTGTTTTATGTGCTCGGCCATCGGTAAGGGCCTTGGTTATTCGAAGTGACCTTGGCCCTGTGTTTGGCGGTCAAAGGCTGGCCTTGTGGCCACTCGGCCAGCCCCTTCGCCCCAGACCCTTTGGCCGAAGGATGCTTATGTGGAGAAACGACGATTTTGAAGAGGCACGAGGAGCACGAGAGGTTCGCGACCTAGCTCAGCCTAAATCGTCTGTGTGTGTATTGTCTTATATATCGTGTGTGTGCGATATCGTTTTGTGTTTTTATCGTTTATCGTAGGAACGATTTTTAAGGGCCTATGCGCCCAGGGAGGAGTCCATGATGGGACCTGCCCTACTAGTCTGAAAACAATTTTTTTTTACATATATCAAACATGTTACTTACCGTGCTTTGCCGCGCTAATTTTTTCTTCTTGGGTGGGCACGCCGAGAGTGGTTGAGTTATTTTTAGAGTAATTTGAGTATTGCAAAAATTTAGAGTGTTGGGGGAGTGAAGTACGTATGATGCCTACGTATCCCCTGGCACCGGTTGAAATTTTTGGCAATTTTCTGGAAAGAACCACTCTCAGCTGCTTCACAACCCCCTATTTTTTAATAACCACGCTGCACAAGCCTTATATACTTAAAAGTGGCCACGCTGCACGACTATATGTCTGGGTTTTTCCTATACTTAACGTGGCCACGCAGCAAGATATTATATTCTTTTCAATTTACAATGTATATCAATGACACCTATTTATTTATATTGACGAGCTCCTGCCTATATATAATATGCTATGCTTTATATTTTATAAGGAACCGACCATGCTACAATCACAGCCCTGCGCTAAGTACTTCTTAATTCTAAAATGATTCTCTTAATTAATGTCGGTTCCTTAGTCTATTGGCCAGAATTGTTTAATATTATTATGTAATTTCAAATGTTATTTTATGTTCTTTTGAATAGCCCAACGAGGCGACATGGTTAGTATCAAGGTGGATCTGAGACAGGTAGAAATATTAGTTACAAACCAAAAATTTAAGAAATTATAATCATCTAGTGCATACCAGCCGCGTGCGAATAGTAGGTATTACTCGGAAATTAACCGTAAAATTTAATTAAATAACGAGAAATATCGTTTATAATGATCTCTAGACTCTGAAATTAGGCAACAAGTAGTGATACAGTGAGTTACTATCGGTTAGGTATGCAATAGCTGGAGATGGGCCGATGTTTCAGGCCGCTGAAAATTTCTATAAATCGGGGTTAATCGGGAGGGCTCTACGATTTATTATGTTTAGGCCACAGTGTTATCTCACCACTCCTCGGTAACTTGAGTAGACTTGGGAAGGGATGAAGGCTGTAGGCGAACGTCAGGTGGGTAGCGAGTGGCGCGGCCCGTACACCCGTCGTCACCAGAAGCCGGGCGCTAGCCGCAGTCGATATGTAGAGAATGGCGATGTCCAGGCCTTAACGTAGTGCTCAGATCCACGCTGAAAACGCCAATATCATGTTTTATCACCATGTACATATATGTTTATAATACGGCCACAAGCATATTTTCTACAATCTTTATCAAGATTACGGGAGCTCGTCCTTTTTGTGTCATTTACCGCCTTATCAATTTTATCGTAAGATTTACCGTCCTCAGCGGCGACCAAATTGTCTATTTTTAATCATTGAGCACCCCGCTGCTACTTATATGTCATGCCTTTCACGGCGATATTATCTTCTTTTTTTTGTACAATCAAAATGGCTGCCGGGATGTGCGCTGGTGAGGAGCCTGAGATGTGTAAAATTGTTTGAATTACCGTTTTTATTGAGGAAAACGTGTAATCTACGTGTCAACTGAGTACGTGTGACTCACATCTATTTTTCTGTAACCTTTTATGACCTGATTGTGACATGACGGGCTCCGATCCTCCCGCGAAGTGCTTCGCGTGGGCGGCGGTCTCGGGCTGGCGCCTACGCTCGGACCGCCAGCTGTCGCACTTCGGTAGCCCGGGACGCGGAGTTCCGTCGCGGCGGCCTGTCAACAACGAACAAAGGTGTGTTCTGCACTTGACAGGCCGTTCCTACGTGTATATACCTCTACAAAGAGTAACAATCGTGTCAATCGTGCTAAAGTGTGTTTTAGCGCGATTGACTCCACCCCTACGATTGGCGAGCGAGTCAACCAAGAGACACTGACGCCGAAGACCGCTCGCCATACCCTGTGAGATCCCTGTGATCTATCTTTTTAAATTCATAACCACCCTCCTGAAGCAACAGGATACAGACACTCGTATCCCAGCTTTATACCAAAATGGACTACGCTTTTATATTTTATAAAGACATTCGCTGGCCATTTTCTACACTCGCGACTGGTTGTACAGCCGAGTACCCATAACCCGGACACGGTCGGAGCTCTGACGCCGAGCGGGCCGCAGTGACATTTTTTCAAAAATATAACCTGTATTTCTGTTATCATCTTTGTTACTCTTTACCCGTGTGATCTATATGTGTTAATGATTGAACCTACCTTATTTGAAGACCCGATGGCCGCCATTGTTTGCGTAAGACCCGTTTGTTTAGCACGCCGAGATGTGGGCGCTGCCATTTTTGTTGTTTCTGGGTGGTGACCGGAAGTTGGGACTTGCTGCCTTTTCATTGGTCGAGAGATCGTGAGCGCGCACTGGTGGCGCCTCCGCGTTCGCTCGACGAACTAACCGTTCCCGCGCTGGTCTCAGCAGCCGCACGACTGCTCTGAGACGGAGCAAGGCGGTTAGGTTGGTTTTAGCGACTGCACATCTTTTTCTTTTCTTTTAAAGTTCTCCGTTGCTCTTCGAACTCAGAGTGAGGGACGTTTGTAAAGATCTGCAGTCGATAATTCTAACTTTGTGGTATTTTTGCGTTGAAAAAGCAGCATTATTAATTATAATATATATATTCAATCTATTCTAAATTCTTTCCCCCGAATCCAAGATGGCCGACACTGGCCCGGCTAATTGGTCCTTCCTGCTGTAGCTATAATCCCCCCTTTGAACCCGGCTTTGGCCGGCGGTTGTTTGTTAACCCAACTTCCTGGAGATGCGGGCGCGCTCGTTGTTACAAAGGTGACGCTAACTGGCGCCTAACACGACCGCCCGTATAAGCGTCCCCCACCTGGAGACAAAGGCGCTACGATTGTATATAAACCCGGGCCCAAATTAAAGAACCATTCAGTCTTACCTGGATTCTGTTACCTACAACATCTATGCGTTGACTCCAACCTTATTTAACGTATATCGACCGCTAGGAGCAGAACCGCTAATGGGTATAGCCTAGAAACTTTACAATATGCTTCAACGTTATTTTCAACAACGTAATCTCGCAAAAACACTCCAGCTGTCCAGCCTCCTACCGCAAGAGGTCGTTTTGTGAGGGTGGAAATAGGAATGTCCCTTCTCGAAAAACACGTATCACAAAGAGAAGATTAAAAACACCGAGGAAAATACCAGTGCAGATAATTCTGAGAACATCTTCATTAATTAGAAACCCATAAGAAGTCTTGATGCTCGGCCGCGGCTCGGAAAACATACAAGAACCGGCTTTTAATGTCCACCCACACATTTCTATAGACCATTCCAAGATTAGGCTTCTGGGAATGCAGGCCTCCCAGTGAAACCTTTAAAACCTATAAAACCTTTAAAAACCTATATTTTAATTCTTTAGCCTTTATTTTTTTCAAGGAAGCTATACAACCTATAAATACCTATATTTAGTGTTTAAGAATCAACATTTGGTATGACTTCTTGCTGGGCTGGCTTGCCTGTTGGAAACTCAGCAGTCTATACATACTGGCTGGATAAAACCTGATGAGCCAGACATCCTGATGTCCTGCAATTTAGTACTAGGTACATTTTTTTAAATTCAAGAACTCAAAATAAGCGATTGACTATATTTGACATATTATGCTGAATATGTTAACCCTAAAAACCTATAAAAGCCTATGTTTTTGGGCCTTGAAAAACCTATAAAAACCTTTATTTTGATTTTCAAAACCTATGAAAAAACCTATATTGAGGAAGCGGGGCACTGGGAGGCCCGGAATGGCATCTTAATTATTATCAAAATTACACTCGGGGGGGGGGGGGGGGGGAGGCCAACACACCTCAGTATTTATTTTACTTTTATTCATATATTTTTAAATAACAGCTTTACTTCCATCTTGATACGTCTGGTAGCATACAGTTCATTAATAATAACATAACTAGTACAAGGAGGATAAACGGTACAATATAAGGTTCATTGAGTAATTCAAACATATAGAGATTACAAGTGATAGAATCCATATGATGAGGTGTACGAGTTTATGAAATAACACTTTGCGGAACACCAGTCAATTATGGTGGTAGATTCCTTACTTACAACAGTTGGTTTCTTGGGGGTTTTTTTCTTGTCTTTTTTTGTTGTATATTTTTGGCGGATGTGTGGGGGTAGGGTTGGGGGATGGGGCCGTTGTTTGATACTTTGAGAAAATCCTACTGTAATCTAAAAACTACTGTCTCAAGCCGGATGCCCATCTACCGATTCAGGGTTGAACGATTAGTTCCCAAATAGTATAGGAATCGGTCACCTTGTCGCAGGCAAATTATGTAACACCTCGCTCGACCTGTGACCCTCGAGGAGAGGGGGTCTTGGGTTTTAGTCCTAAGGAAGTCTTTACCTACCGACATATATACGCACACTGATAAAATGGGTGTATGGTCCACCAATCACTGGGGTAGGGCAAAAACCACAACTTGTGGGGGACAAAAGGACGTTTGAAGGAGGTGGTTCACTAATCGCT
This sequence comes from Alentia gelatinosa, assembly GCA_950022655.1. Classification (NCBI taxonomy): domain Eukaryota; kingdom Metazoa; phylum Annelida; class Polychaeta; order Phyllodocida; family Polynoidae; genus Alentia; species Alentia gelatinosa. Next base: position 88,930,104 of record OX465582.1, read on the forward strand.
GGGTAGCCTTGCCTAGCTCTCCTACATCTACCGACTCTATTGGGATGATTTGGCTGAGACAAATTACCCTCTGTTTGTCGCCGACAAACGTACATAAATGTTCCAAAATCGGTAGATGGGCATTGGCCTTTGATGGTCTCTACGATTTCTCTGAAATAGAAACAAAAAATCTAGGTGATCTAATTGATTATATAGGAAAGCATACAAAGGCTGCATTAAGCTGCTCATTATTGAGTCATAAAGCGTGTACAGGGGAAGTATCAAAATGTAAGGATGAACAACTAAAGAATGATTTAATAAAAAATGAATTTGAAAAAAGACTCCAGGGACCTGTTTCAGTAGATTCGTGGCATGTCTAGATGGCGTCTGTGACACCATACGGACAGATCACAAGATTGCAGTCGATGACACACGAAGTTTCACTCACTTCTCGTAGGAATTAAGCAATGACACTTTAACATGAGTAGGGAATACATATAATCTATAATCGTTCCAAATATGAAGAAGATTGGCCACTTCAATCTTCAGATATTTGCTAGTCTTTTTCCGCTGTTGCTTGCACTGTTGGTGCTGCTGTTGATGTCTATCTAGGCCTAATGTCACAAGACTACTGAAACAGGTCCCAGGTTCACTACCGTTCGGTCCTAGAACAGATATGGAAATTCTCGTACGCTCAGTGGCTCTAGGATCGAGAGGTAGGGAACCTGGAAAAGTTCTATAGCTACCTTCCTGCATGCCATCGGTAACATGTCCTGTTTTATACGGTGCCAACCCTTTGACATATTTCTCCTTTTTTGTATCTTTTATTATAGATATTACCATTATTACTTTCACTATAATCAACATAAATCATCCCTTCATATATCACCTATTACTCTATATAGATTGCCTATTTCCTACATTTATTTCTTTTGTTATATGCACACAATTTGATGTTTACCATCATGAAAAGCGCCCAATTATTTTTCTTTTATAAATTGAAAGACAACATCTGATACATCAGTTCTTCCTGTGTGATATTTTTGTAGGTAGTAATCCATACAAATAGTGACCACTCTGCATTACAGTTTTACAGGAAATAAATAAAGGTAATGAGATGAAATGGGAAGAGAGATGAAAGATTTGACGACGGTAGTGCATCATCAAGGTCGAAATTGTAGGGCCGTGATCAAAAACCAAAATTGTAGGGCCATGATCAAAAACCAACAACCTTATTGTACTGTGACCTTAATCAAAATAGATAAATAAATAATATGAAAATAAGATCGTTACAACTGGATAGTTTTATATCATAACTCCCTACTAGGGTGATCGATGTGAAAACCTGAATAGATTACTATGTATGAATTTTTACAGCAGTGACCAATGCTTCAATTGTTACCGATTGTAGCAAAGATAATATATAGTTTGATTCTAATGGCTCCTAAAATTTATATGCATAGAATAAATTTTATTTTCCACCTAACACGGAGTCACTATACTGAGCCTATAGAACATACAGCTGGCTACTGAGTGGAATACTGAAAGCCGTATTCTCCTAGGAGAATACTGAAAAAAAAGTCCCGGCCTGCAAAGTAGTCCGTTAGAAGGCGGCGGCGATTTTGTCTTTCCTTTGATAACTTTTATTTGAAATGCTGAATCATAAATTCAACATTATTATAATTTGCATCTGCATTGTCGTATTCTCCTTGTTGTTGGCAGTACGCAATCTCCTCACATTTACTAGGATATTACTATGTGTCAAGCTACGCAGAGAATACGGCCATGTAGATAAAAATCACAGTAATATTCTGTATTTATCCTATCCCTAATATAAAATCCCATAGGCTTAACATTGAGTTTCTGTATGTCACGCTGACTGGCATACAGAGTTTTATATGCCACTAGTGGCATACAAAATTGTTGTCACATAATATTCCAAAATCAAGGAGACAGGGTAGGATAAAATCAAAAAGTTATTCATTTTAATCGTGGCTACGGCATTTCACTCCTGGAGTTTTGGCTCCGGACTTCACTTGGCTTCGCCTCATGAAGTCACTATGCCAAACTCCAGTCGTGGCATACGGTGGCCAAGATTAACACTTATTCAGTTTTACGATAATATGCATACACATGTTTAGAAACAGATACATAGACAATAATCGATGGTTTTGTGGACAGGCGGCCGTAAACCACGAGAGGTTGACGCGTAGTAATACACGAGCGCTAGCGAGTGTATTACGACGTCAACCTTGAGTGGTTTACAGAGCCGCCTATCCACAAAATCATCGTTTGTTGTATTTATTATCCATCTTTTTGAATAAATTAAAACCAGTATTTGCGATATTAAATGGTATAACAATAGGGACTATTTCTTTGCTCTGTAGCAAAAGGGACTATTTTTCCCGTATACCATGGATTTGAGGCCGTATACCACAGGTTTGAATCCGTATACCACAGTTATGGTATCTGACAGTTTTTATACAATGGGTCGTGGTTTACTGAGTCCCCATACATTTTCAATGGGGACTTTTTATACCATGGATAATAAAGATGAGCATTCTAATTGGGTTTAAGTTCAATTAAAGGGTGCGTTAGACCGTATCTGCCTATCTTGCTGAGGTAATGGGTTTTATTTTTCCTACCTAAAGGAAATGTCAGTTAAAATCCTGATTTAATTTCTGAATGAGGACAAAAAGAGCGTTGATGCTCCTCCTAGATAAATCGGTGGGGCTCGTTGGTCTCCAAACATCCATTCTGTTCAGTGTCACATTGATTGTGTTTTTCATTGCGCTTCCGACTCCTTCAGGAAATCACACATCAACAAATTATTGTTTTATTGGCTGCGAATAATCCGTATCAACTGTTACGGGCTTGTTTCCTTCAAATAAGCGTCCGCGCTGTCTCACTTTGCTTACTTCCGGTTAAACCGGAAGTGGGGTGTTCTACTTACCGCCGGGTGTTGGGATTTCTACTTCCGCTAGTGTTTCATTTGTCAGCGGTGACTATTGCGTGTACGGTGAGGGGAAGGGATCGTAGGTAAAGGGTAGCCGGCTTGGGGGAGATGGGGAGAGTTGTGGTAGAGTAAAAAGTCGACAGGAATAACATCCCTGACAAGGCGAACTAAAATCACTCGCCCAGTCACCCGAGACAAACCGCGTCATATGCCCTGGTAGACCGAGTAATGTGACCGGTGAAGGAGGCTCAAGGGGGAACAGAGTCTTTAAAAGAATAACTTCCTAGACTAAAATATGCCGCGATGCTGCTTTTTTCGGATAAAATTATGGCAATTTTAATTGAGGACAATAGGCTGTTTGTGTATGGTGGATTCGTATAATTCTCCTTGTTCTGCAAACTCTTACGACGAACCTAATGAATAGTTGAAACAGACACAGTAATGGGTTTGTAAAACTAGGGAATAAATGATCCCCCGTTTATTAAGTTGTGACAAAAAGAAAAATTTTCACAAGTGAGACAGGTCTTGTCTGGTGTGTGTGTCGACAACAAGTGAGACCAGGTCTTGCCCGTGACGTGGTACCTGGCGATGCCTTGGTATCGCCCTCTGGTCAAAGGTGGAGACCTACATACCATAGTTGGGTAGGCGCCACCATGTGGAGTAATTATACTTACTTCTCCAGTCTAGAGAAGTTCCCAGAAATGATGTATAAATGTTTTGCCTGATTCCCACTAGGTGATTTTGGGGCATGTGTGGGGCTTCAGTTGGTGACTATGAACACAAATCTCTAGGAATCTCCCATGTCGCTAAGTGGGAACACACAAATGGACTCTTGCCCTGCCCCCTGTGGTGCGTGTATGATTTGCCGACTCAAGTCCATCCCAAAAAAGGCATTGGTCTCTTGCAATTTAATTGCAAACATGTTTAAAATTTTCGGGCTGCTAGTCGCCGACTGTGCCCTCCCACCTGCTGTGCGACTGGCATTTCCTGGCAACTATGCTGGACACCAGTCTCTGGGGCAAGAATCTCCTAGTGTGAATCGGCCTTTAGTCCTTTAAAATTCAGACTATTTTACTGTGGTGACAGTTTTCCTATCTTCCAAGCAAATCCTTGTGTTCGTTCTCAGTTTATAAAAAATGTTTTCTTACTTAAAATAAGGAGAGAATAAATTGGGCTTTATTCACATCAATAAACAGTGCTTCAAACCTCCATCTCTGAGGCAGTCAATTCCAGAAGGAAAATATTTTCTCTCTTTTTTTCTCCCCATGTGACATCCCTGAGTGTTTCCAATAAATTGTACGAAACCTGTGAGCTATCTTCACTTATTGAGGCCTCCTTTTGTTGATATTGTCATAGGAAGTTTTCCCAGTCCATTTTCAAGTGGCCTTGTAACAGAGTTAGGTGAACATTTACATTTGATTCGTCGGGTAGTTTTCGTTTATTGCATGCTACCTTCACCACTACCTTCCTGTCCTCTGCTCCTTTTATCCAGAAGGTTATACCAACTAATAATGATAGAATGATGTGGGGGGAATAGTTACATTTGCTGGTGTTATATGCTAGGGTTAAAAACCGGGATTGCATGGTATACTTTGTCTTATGGTTTTTTGAGTATTGGCAATGTAATGTCTGTGTGCTTGTCTGACTTGTTGTTGTTATCTCCCAAAAGTAAAATTATGAAGAGGTTATTACATAAAGAATATTAAGATTTGTCTTTTATAATAGAATCAAATGACCTACAGGATATACAAGATCATGTTAACTGATTTATCTAAACTTTAACCCTGCTGAAAATTGTATATGTATGTCATCACTTGTATGTCGGAAGTGCACGAGCCTTCTTGCTCTGTTTGCGCACCCCTCTCATAAGATCTCACACTCTCTAAGTCATAATCTGTACAAGGCTCTCACTGCGCTCTATGGGAGAAGAATTCTTAACGAACTAGGCTCATAGCCTTGAGAATCCACTAGCACACAGTATTCCCGCTAGGTATCATTGAGATTAAAGGAATCTTTGGTTGCATTGATGTACGTCTTTAGCACGGGAGGCAGGTCAGTTGATTCTCAAGGCTCTAAGCCTAGTTCGTTAAGAGTTTTTCTCCATAGAGTGTAGTGAGAGTACAGAATACGACTTGGAGAGTGTGAGATCTTATGAGAGGGGTGCCTCTGTTTGGGTTGGATCGGTCCAAGGAAATTCGATCGCCTTGCAAAAGGAGATTGTATCAAATCCTCTTCACCTGAGTAAAAAAAACAACATCCTTAGTAGCAAGTGGTAACTGATGGAGGAAGTTTGACGTTAAAGGCATATTCTACAATTCAGTGTGGTGTTGTGAAAGATTGCGATATAACGTGAAAATAATGATACCCCACGACACTATCCCATATTACTGAAGCAACGCTTTTCCAACATTTCTTGGCGCCACGAACCCCTGGGAACGGCCATCAATTGAATTTTCTACGAGGTCAGCATTTTCTATTTTTTATGTCAGGCGCTGCCTATTTAGCACCAGAACGCCACCACACGGAGATCCCGTGACCTAATTACTTCCCATCAGCGTCCACTGGCCACGTCACTTCCGGTTCGGGGCTAGTCACGTGGTCTGTAATGCGTCAATATGACACCAGGGCCTTTTGAGGGCAGACTTTCTAAACACTGTATTGTCCAGTATAAATAAAAACTTTAAAAAAAAAAGAAAAAAAAGGTGGCTCTCCACTGCTGAAAGGCCATGTTCTTTTTTAGGACCAATGCTGTTAGGTCTGCTGGGTGGACAGAAATTACCAATCTGTTCACCCTCTTGGTCGCCTCGCCTCCTCGTGGTGCAGACCAGATATGCTTGCATGCAAGCATAACTAAAGCGACTGGGGTGGGGAGATAGCTCAGTGGTAAAGAGCACGGGACTTTGTTGATTCAGGTCCCACTGCAGCCACTTTTCTCCATCACCCCCAGCAGTGGTAGACTTACTGCTATATCAAAGGCCAATCCTTCTCATACCATGTCTCTTTGAAGTGGGAAGTAAAAGAACTCTCAACTCGGTAAATGTGTAGGGGTGGGATTTCATCCTACATTCATCTCATAGATTCGCTCAAATCCAAAGTAAGTCTAATTGAACAAATTGGACGTTAATCTACCAAAACAAACAAACCAACCAATGCTATTAGTTTTTAATCCTCATAACTGAAGGGTATCCCTCGGTGAGTTAGAGACAGGGTTACCAATTTGAGGAAACGAAAGGACATACCTCTAAAAGAATGAATACTTTCCAATACACCATCAAATATAGATAGCATTTATTGAGAGAGATTTACTGGAGAGATTTCACGAGAAAAAATGACTGGGGTAATTAGTAGGTAATTGAGTAATTGGTCACGAGCTATTGAGATAGTGCTACAGTATCTGATAATCAGATTAAATGTATATATCTTACTGGTACATACTCACGCACCACGTTTCTTTTGATGAAAATATTCCATTAGCTCACAGAGCAAAAGGAATTATCGAGAAAAAAAACCAAGGTATGCGAGTATGTACCAGTAAGGTAATACATTTTTATTCTATCATGTACCTTCAAATACAGTAGGACCCCGCCTAACGGACACCCCGCGAAAGCGCACACCCCGCGTTAACAGACACCTTTGCTCGGAATGGATCCCTCTATTAGATGTTTATTTCAACCTCGCGTAAGCTGACACTGCGCGTAAGTGGACACTTTAGCCCGGAACGCAGGGTAATCGCTTACGCAGGGTTCTACTTTATAAGCATTTGATGAATTACATACTGAAATGTGACGACGTCCTAGCTGGATTCAAAGTGTGCTGGTATATCTGTTGACATCTTACTGGAAGTCGAGCGCGGAATCCTCTCCAAGCACATTATTTACTCCTTTTTTTCCCTTCAATTCCCGTGATCCTTTGCACGCATAAATTAGCTGCAAATCACTGCCAGTGCCGCAAGTCACTGCCAGTACGTCATAAGTTGGTGCAATTTCTTTTAGCCAATCAGAATGTGTATTCAAAGTCGGGTGGTACATCATTTTATACCACCATACTCTAGTGATTTACATTTGATACCAATACCCTAGCAGAGGTTGGTATTTGTGTAACATACTTACACAGGTATATAATAAATATGGATAATGAAAGTTCCCATGTTTCTCGTTGGCTCACTGAGGGGCGCTGGTGATCGTGGCTCCTTCATGAAAACTTCTCGGATGCTCGTTGAGAACTGTTTACGTTCATCTGGAGCTTCCTCCCCTCTTTCTACTCGTTCTACTCGCTCGGCGCGCACGTAGAGGGAAACATCACCAATCTTGCGGCTCTCATGTCGGCGCTCCTCCCGCACCATGAATTTCCTGAGGAGGACTGTGTACACCAGCCAGGGAGAACCTCTGATGGGATGGGGAGGCGGGTGGAGAGGAATAAAAACGTAGATAAAGTGGTAACACTGCCGTCTAGGATGGTGTTTGCCGGAGTGACGACTTCTGATCTCATCAAAGAGAGTCTGGATTTCCCGAGATTGCAGTGTGGTTAGTCTCCAGGGAAATTGTCTACTTCTAGAAGTCACAGTTGTGGACATGGAGCAAGTCTTGAGTCCGCTGTGTCTGTTAGCGCGGCAGGAAACATCTGAGAAGTATGGTGGCTTTAAGAGGAATATATTCTTATCTCACCCCGGGTATATTAGTCCCATAGGCTAAACATTGGAAACTCGTTCTTTATGCCCCTACGTATTGTAGTTATCCATGTTATATATACTGTGTTTCGTTCATTCTTTTAGTGTGTACAGGGTTGAGATGAAAACAGAAAGGAACTTGTTTAGGTCAAAGTTGTTGTAACTTGTTTGAATGCTACATGAGATTCACTTGGCTGTCGCCTCGTTCATATCACTCCACATACAGCTCGTGGAGAACAAGGACTTTGACCAGAACTTGTTGGTTTCTTCTTTAATCCTGCAGGTCATTGGCAATCTATTTGTCATGAGCTAATAAGCAGCCTTTATTGCATAAAGAACGTTACATTTAAGTCTCCTCTGCAATACCATACAGTTTATCGGAGTAGAAAAGCATCTAGTGAAAAACATTAGAGCAGCCGAACTAACTCGAAAGCTAGTTATTAATGCTTTCTTCTAGAATATTTTAACAATTTCATCGACATCGCTCCCCACCCTAAAGTTTTGTATGTTTTGCAATGCAACAGGAGTGGCAGCAACGCAACTCTTACCATTTGTGTAATGTTTCAATGTTGAGGAAAAAACATCGTAATAATAACAAGGAGAGAAGTACCAGAGACATAGACAATCACTTTCCTGATGAAGAGTTCGATGAAAAGTGGTAAATCTAGCATACACATGTCTGGAACCAAGATAACAAGTGACTCTACCAACTTGCAGTTCTGAAAAACAATTCTTTTGAAACCATTCCATTTCGCTTTCTTTCTTGATATATATTATATCTTGGGAAAACCCAGCGATTTCCTTCTAATAGTGCGGTAGTTTTAGTCTCTCGAAGTAATAGGTACCTCTGCAGTTCCAGAACACCATTCTAATAAAACAATTTCATCTCTGCTATTATTTTCCCATATGCTTAACATTAGGAACTTGTTCTACATGCCCCTGCAAGTATTGCAGTCTGTTTTCCATGGTCTATATCCTGTGCTACGTCCATTCCTTTAGTGTGTACAGGGGTGAGATGAATACAGAAAGCAACTCGTTTTGGTCAAAGTCGTTGTTCTCCAATTCGTTTGATATTCACTCGGCTGTCAGCTTGTTCATATCACTCCGCATCAAACCCATTGAGAATGACAACTCTGACCACAACTTGTTGTTTTCTTCTTTTAATCTCACCCCTGGTATTTTTCCCCATAGACTTGACATTGGGAACTTGTATCCAACCCCTGTTGAGTATTTAGAAAACCACTCAATAGGTATTATGTCACAAGGGTTTGCCCATTAGTCAATGTGAAGGGTGAGATAAATTCTGAAACCGATTTAAATTTATGATCCCATCTCCTTTAAATCGCTACGTAATTCACACGGCTTTAGAGATCCAAGCTCTGACTCTAAATTTTCATGGGTTTCCTCTATAATATCTTGGAAAACGTATCCTATCAGAAGGAGGATGTATTAACAGCCAATTTTATTATACTCCACAGCTCGGAATGCCCATGACATTTACTACCTCATCAATGCCAAGCTTAGTGGCTAAGTGCAGTGGGAGGGGTGTTCGCCTCGAGCATGGGAGATCAGGGGTTCAAACCCCGGTCGGATCATACCAAAGACTTACACAAAAATTGTACCCACTGCCCATTTGGCTTAAAACCCGCCATTAGAATGAGGAGTAGGGGGCTAGGGCCCGAGTGGAAGAACGGCTGTATAGCCGATTTTGGTTATTTTACACACATAATATTCCCTTTCTAAAATCTAATAAAAAAACAAAAACAATAACCTCGGAAGCAAAGTCCTGCTTGGTGGACAACTTCAAATCCCAAATCACTAAGCCATATGGCGCGGAGGTATCACCTTGTGAAATGGCTCCGTGATGTGTCTGTTGCGGTTCGGTAATCCGTATCAAATCCCTGCTCGGTGCCATACATGAACGCTCACGTATATATACTTCCACCATTGAGACTCTGAGTCAGTATTTGTGCATAGCCACCACTGAATCAGATCTCCCTCGGGAAATACAGTTAAGTAGTTCCCGTGTACGCTGTCATCATGGCTAGTATCAACATACTGTGTCATCTGGTGCTGGCATTTATTATCTATGCATTTAAAGCCACTTCTTGCTACTCGATTGTCAGTGATATTTTATGACTCCACGAGCAGTATTCACTGTTAGCCTAAAGCCTGGCCAACGTGCATTCATATATTAGGCCAGGTAACGTCCGTCATTTTTCTGGTGCATTGTGGGATTGCATTCAGCTGGTACCTGACCGATACTTGTATTTAGTTTCTCTCTCCACGAGATTCTCAATCTCGTGACACCTCACTCTTCATGCATAGTTCTGGTTCTGTCTGACTCTATGTGGGGTAGAAACTCCAAGCCCATCCGACAGAATACTAACGTTTTATGTGTGGTAGGTAATTATAATAAGTCATATTTTATATTTTGTAAGGTTACTAATACTTTATTTTGTTTCATCATACATTATATACAAGTGCTGGTAAGTTATTTTGGGAACCTCGTCAGGGAGTGAGGTTGTGCTGGTTGTCATTACCACTGCAAATCAGCGGAAACCAACGGAAGTTCAAGGTCGCTCACTCTTTATTCTAGTCGGGCGTTACCTGTCCCATTATTCATTTGGGGAGGGATCCAGTCTATATTCTATGTCGGGAACAAAACTGGGGTCTGTTGAATAACTTATGCCTACGAAAGTATAGATACAAAGTGACCTCGTCAGAGGATTATCCATAAGCGTTGAATAAAGTTGACCCACATCATCCCTTGGTCTCCTTGACGTACAGAAAAGAGTCTTTATGTACGAGCATAGATTATTGAAGAAGCCACCTCCCCACACACCCTCAGCTCTATTCCATGGCCAACACTATTGTGTTATCCACGTTTTCTCAGTCTTTCTTAGGCTTTATTATCCATTGTATACAAAGACTCCGTTGAAAATGTATGGGGACTCAGTAAACCACGACCCATTGTATAAAACCTGTCAGATACCATATAACTGTGGTATACGGATTCACATCTGTGTTATACGGCCTCAAAACCATGGTATACGGGAAAAATAGTCCATTTGTGCTATAGAGCAAAGAAATAGTCTCTATTGTTATACTCTTTAATATGGCAATTACTAGGTTTCATTTATCCGAAAAGATGGATAATAAATACGACAAACGATGGTTATATGAACAGGCGGCTCTGTAAACCACTCGAGGTTGACATCTTAATACACTCGCTAGCGCTCATATATTACTACACGTCAACCTCTCGTGGTTTACGGTCGCTTGTCCACAAACCATCGATTATTGTCTATGTAAATTCCACATGAAAAATATTTCCACCTTTTCCCCTGACCGCAACTGACATCCCTGTTGATACATATCATGCTATCGAATAGCCAAGAGATACTCTCCAATTCCTGTCCTCTTCGTGCTATTTCAACAAGCCCTAGAGTGCAAAGATCCCTATCCTTCTCTCCCGCTCGTATCTTCCGATCGTTAATAACGAGCGATTTATCCGTCCGATCATTGATCATCATGCCTTTAGTGCGGCTAGAAATACCCGCCTATGCTGCCCGGTGTTTCCAGTATATCCCAATAAGGCCCAGCATTAGAGCGGCCTGTATGGGCTGAGACAGCTTTACATACAGCGACCGGTTTGATTTATCGCTCGCTGTTCATGCATGCTTCCATCTATTAAGTGATCTATATTTAATGCAGGCTCCTCCTCGCCTCTGGGCACTGGTCCTACACCGCTTTCTTTGTGAGTGTTAAGGGTGGAGGGGGGAACAGATGGAGTCTCGTCATATCGTATATATTATGCACAAAACCCTGCACCTTCACTGCTTTCATCCTACCCCTAATAAAAAACGCCATAGGTTTAACATTGACTCAATGTATTTGACGGAGCGTTGAATAAAGTGTTTTTTCTGCACCGGGGTGAATAAAGAAACAGACCAATCAGGGACCAGATAATGAAAGTAGATCCGGCAGCATTGATAAATGTGGCCATCCTCCAATGAGTGTCAACACGCTACTAACATGGATAATTACAAATTTTTCTCTGTATATCGGTCAGATGGGGTAGGATAAATACAAAACCAAACTCGAGTTAGCCTTGTCAATGTTTATGCCACGATGGGCAGGTTGTGTATTACTACACGAGGCGTTAGCCTCGTGTAGTAATACACAACCTGCCCATCGTGGCATAAACATTGACAAGGCTGAATCTCGTTTGGATTCTACTAAGTATTCAGTTTCGAAGTTCACGGAGAGAGGGTTAGATTTTTATATTTGGAAAAAGATGTTTATTGGCGGAAAAGTTTACATTTCGACTACGTGATTTTCAACTGCGCACGTTAAACTAGTTACAATACAGTAGAACAGAAACATGATACAAATTAAACATAACAATAGTACAGATTTGATACGGGATACAGGACAGCATAATAGCAAAACGAGAGGAAATTGGCCGGCCATTTATATTGGTTTACCATCAAATTCGCTGGTCATATACTTATTAATTTTTAGTGTTCCCACATACCCTTCATCCATCCCCGGGATCCAAAATCAGCGCATAATATCTTTTAGTATCAATGGCTCATTTTGAATCTCTGGCTATTTGTAACATTTCGGAGTTCTGAGTTTAAGCGATCTCACACTTGTTAAAGGCATATCGGACAATTTACCTTGGAAATTCAAACCCATGTCAGGAAATTTAATATGATTTGAAATTAGGTCTTAAAGATCATAGGTCATCATCCTTGTTTCTGAGTAAATTGAAGAAAACTACATTTTTCAGTACATTTCCTCTGTAAATCAGTTAAATCTAAATTAGCCTAATTTACCTATTGCGTTAGGTAAAATATACAATATAAATTGCTCATTTGGTATTAAAATAGGTCAAAGGAACTGCTTGGAATGGATAATTGTTTGAAAAAAAGCTGGTTGGTTGTGAATTTTTTTTGATAATTGTCAGCATTTGACCTGTGTATTGTAGGATATGCCTTTAAATAGGATTTGACCATCACCTTGGCATCTAGAATTGCAATTTTGCTTTATCAAAAAATATATATGTTGCAAAATCTCCACGAAACCACAAAAAAACTAAATTATCAAGATATTGAACCTACCTAGTAGATTTAAATACATCACATTCACTTGCTTATAAAAAAGCACATATATTTTCGGTCCTACCCTTTACCAAATAGATCTACTCTTCTACCAGATCCGAAGCTAACAGCCTCATCAATACACTGTTACCACCCTGTAGGCGAATCAAATGCTTTAGTCGACACTCATTACATTAGGATGAGTAGTTCTTCACAGGCACTTCTGCCAGCCCCGCCGATGATATATTGTCACCATTGCGGGCTGGTGCAGTCATAGCACAATATTGTAGACCGACTGGTCTCGGTTGTACCTATAGGATTTTGATTTGATTAAACGCCCTCTTCCACACGTTTTTACAGGCAGCCTTTTTAGATATAGGCAGAGCTTTACTACAAAAGAGTCATATTGATTATAATCAGATGGTATGTCCTGGAGTAAAAGGATGCTTATTTTTATTGATACACTCGGATAGTGCTTAGTTAGCACTTGGGGAGGGTGGAGTTAGCTCAGTGGTTAAGGCACTGGACTTGTAATCCCAAGGTAGTGGGTTCGAATCCCAGTACAGCCACCTTTCTCCTTCATCCACATCCGTGGTAGATTTACTGCTATACCAAAGGCTAGTCCTTCTCATACCATGCCTATGTGCTGTGGTGTACAGCCACCTTTCTCATTCATCCCCAGCAGTGGTAGATTTACTGTTATATCAAAGGCCAGTCCTTCTCATACCATGTCTATGTGGTGTGGTGTACACCCTACTTTCTCCTACACCCCCAGCAGTGGTAGATTTACTGTTATATCAAAGGCCAGTCCTTCTCATACCGTGTCCATGTGGTGTGGTAACTAAAAGAACTCCAACTTCAGTAAATGTGTTGGAGTGAGATTTCTACCTAAATTCATCTAAATTCATGCTATTTAAGCCTGTTCGCTAAGACCTAAGTATTAGCCGTCCATAAGGTCGTCCATAAGTGTTGAATAAAGTTGACCCCCATCATCCTTGACTGTCTATGGCATACAGAAACGGGTCTACAGGTACGAGCCTAGTTTATTAAACAGGCCTCTGGTTCTTAGCTTAAAGCTCAATACACATCTCCATATTTCGGAACATTTATGTACCTTTGTCAGCGACAAACGGGGTGGTAATTTGTCTCAGGTGAGGCACCCTAACGGAGTCGGCTGTAGGCGGTAGATGTAGCACAGCTAGGCAAGGGTCAGGCAATGATTAGTGAACCACCTCCTTCAGATGTTATATTGTCACCGACAAGTTGTGGTTTCTATGTTCCTAAATCGGTGGCCAAAAGTTTAGATAAATCTAGTCGCCGTCAATGGAACGTTGGAAAATGGTGCTTGATTGGGTGGCCGACACGGGCCGAGGTATTACGTAATTCGCCTGGGACAAATTCACCGACTCCTATACGATTTAGGAAGCAATCGTTCAACCTTTAATCGGTAGATGTGTATTGGGATTTATACTATCATTTGGAGAACAAATCGGAGCATCCATCTTACAAATTGAACAATGTCCATTTATAGTTCGTATAGTCTTGTCTGATGAGTGTATCGGGTCTAGTTTTGTGGTCTGGTGTGTGGCAGAGGCTCTGATAGTCCTATTGTCTCTGAAGAATGCAAAGCGGTGGGAAGCTTCTATCACCTTGCCCATGACCAGACAGCTTAACCCCACAATGACTACGGCCCCAACACGGAACTCATTCATTCTCAATAGCACCGAGAACAATGCTGGCTTTGCAACTTTGTCGGCCATTTACTGGCAGGGAATGTCAGTGTCAGAGGAATACAGGAGAAAGAATTCCCTGCTCTAGCCGCGAAGCTATTCCACATTCTGACCTCTGTCTGCTGATTTATGTTGTTTATAGGGAGGCATATATTTGTAACGAGAGACCACTCGATTTCTTTTCTTGAACAGAAACATCGTTTTTCGAGTCTAGTTCTGTTATAGGGTCGTTTACATTGGCTGAGAAAAACGGTATGGAACTTTGTGTTCTCCTATTAGCCTATTTCCATCTTGGAAATTGGCTTTTAGGGGAACTAAAAAAATCTACACCGTCAGCGAATGAAAACGGGCCTATTCTGCGATCCGCTGGGTAGGGCATCATCAGTTTGGTTAAGCCCTATACACCGATTTCAAAACACTGGTGTACCTTTGTTGGCGACACTTACTCCTATACGATTCGGTAGTTAATCTTTCAACCCTGAATCGATAGATGTGTATTGGGCTATAGCTTGTCTTGACCCCCTCAATCAGTGGGGTGGGGAGTTAACTCAGCGATTAAGACACTAGACTTGTAATCCCAAGATTATGGGTTCGAGTCCTACTGCAGCCACCTTTCTCCTTCATCCCAAGCAGTGATAGATTTACTGCTATATCAAGGGCCAGTCCTTCTCATACCATGTCTATGTGGTGTGGTTTGCAGCCACCTTCCTCCTTCACTCCCAGCAGTGGTAGACTTACTGCTATATCAAATGCCAATCCTTCTCATACCATGTCTGTGGTGTGGTGTGCAACCACCTTTCTCCTTCATCCCCAGCAGTGGTAGATTTACTGCTATATCAAAGGCCAATCCTTCTCATACCATGTCTATATAGTGTGAGAACTAAAAGAACTCCCACCTCGGTAAATGTGTAGGGGTGAGATTTCTACCTAAATTCATCATATAAATTCGATCACCACCCCTGTGGTGTAAAAGAACCTGGAGAAAGTCTGGTAAGAACCTGTAATGGTTAACTGGACGTTAAATCAAACCAACAAACAACCAACAAACAAATCATCCCAACAGTGGTAGATTTACTGCTATATCAAAGGCCAATCCTTCTCATACCATGTCTATGTGGTGTGGTGTACAGCCACCTTTCTCCTTCATCCCCAGCAGTGGTAGATTTGCTGCTATATCAAAGGCCAGTCCTTCTCATACCATGTCTATGTGGTGTGAGAACTAAAAGAACTCCCACCTCGGTAAATCTGTAGGGGTGAGATTTCTACCTAAATTCATCACATAGATTCGATCACCACCCCTGTGGTGTAAAAGAACCTTCAGAAGGTCTGGTAAGGACCTATAATGGTTAACTGGACGTTAAATCAAACCAACAAACAACCAACAAACAAATCATCCCAACAGTGGTAGATTTACTGCTATATCAAAGGCCAATCCTTCTCATACCATGTCTATGTAGTGTGGTGTACAGCCACCTTTCTCCTTCATCCCCAGCAGTGGTAGATTTACTGCCATATCAAAGGTCAATCCTTCTCATACCATGTCTATATGGTGTAGGAAGTAAAAGAACTCTCACCTCGGTAAATGGGGTGTAGGGGTGAGATTTTTACCTAAATTCATCACATAAATTCGATCACCACCCCTGTGGTGTAAAAGAACCTTGAGAAAGTCCGGTAACGACCCATAATGGTTAACTGGACGTTAAATCAAACCAACCAACCACAAAACCTCCCAGGTGGACGGGCTTGGCAATGATTAAAGGTAAGAAATACCACGTCACGTTTTGCCCATTGCCTTTATCTTCCTGACAGCTGGCACCTCCCACCTGCATCAGATGGCAACCCTGCATTGTGCACTAGTCCTCGTTATCTGAAATAGTATCTGCCCAGCTCAATGCGTTAAATCCAAGATAATTCCCTTAATTGAACCTTTTTCCTTGGAGGAAAACAAGAGAAATTGTCCCCAGTAGAATGTGAGTGGGTCTCTGAGGATGGGGATGAGAATCAGGTAGGATTAGAGTGCGCCACAACCTTCACAGGGGGCTGGTCGGAGGAATACTGGAGGATTTGACACGTAAAGAACTCGACCCGTTTTAAGAACTCGACCCGTAACGAACTCGACCCGTTTTATATCAACCCAACTCAAGTGTATCATTACAACTGGATAGATACTAAATGCATGTATGTTATCTTGGCTTCAAATTTGGTCTTCTCTGGGAAAGAAAACAAACAGAAAACCCTTCCCCTAAGCTAATCCTTAATCCTAACCCTTTCCCTATTCCTAACCCTAACCCTAATCCTATCCCTATCCCTATCCCTATCCCTATCCGTAACCCTTTTCCAAACCCTAACCCTTTCCCTATCCCTAAGCCTATCCTGAGCCCTTACCCTTTCCCTATCCCTAATGCTATCCCTATTCAGAAAACCCTTCCCCCAAGCCTTTCCCTAACCCTATCCCTATCCCTATCCCTATTCTTAACCCTATGATACGCCAGTGCACATTTTTCTTATAATCACTGACCTCTTTCTTATATACTAAGAATCATGTACTGTCTACTGTGCCATACGCTGTTATATAGACCAGCTCTGCGTGCCCATATGAGACTTTGAATGGCGATTAAAGGTAATTGTTATAAATTTGAAGCATTTCAAGGTGTGTAATTTACTGGAAACAGGCTAGGCATTTAATCTGATGATTGTTACTCACTCCAAGATTCGTAAATACGCTCCTCCCGACTACCGGCATCGGGCAAGTATTTGCCGGTCCGTGAGTTCCTAACAATTCACACATTAAACTCCCAGTCAGATTTCCAACTAAACATTTAGATGTTTATGGATGTCCATGTCAGACAATCTTTTAGTTTTCTACAGACTGACCGGACATCAGTCTCGTCCGCATAAAGTGGTATCGTGTGTACAAGGCTCCAGCGGAATGTCTCTATTTGCCTAACACTGACCTAGCTTTGAGTCTGGTCATTGGTCTCTGTGATTACTTTGTCTAGTCTCTCCACATTTTACAAGAGCATCAAATAAGAACTGCAGATTGATGATTTCTCCAGCGAAGACTTCTGTGTTCTCATGTACGGCCTACTGTGCCGTACGCTGTTATACGACCTCAGTGTGCTGTAAATCCATAACTGATGGATTTCTATTTTGTTTCATAATTCAGCGTTCATTTCTTGCAACATGCACATCTGAGGAAGAAGATAATGAGTTGAGGCAAAAAGTACATTTATATTCAGTAAAATATCCATGGTCCAACTTTCAATATAATCTAGAGATTAGAGCTCCCTAGTAGGGTGAAATAAAAATATATCTAGATATTCAAAGGTATATCGAGCAATTTGGCTTCAAGATTAAAACCCATGTCAATTTCCTGGAATTTGAATATGATGATCTTCAAGTGTTATAGAAAACATATCTAACATAAAAATTCAGGGGTCACCATGCTAGTTCTTAATATAGCGATCAACATCATGATAACTTTGTAATAGAATATAAAGACATTCTAAAAAATTGCTCTACAATAAGTACCAAGAAACCAGTCTTGACTGGTAAAGGATGTGCCTTTGATTTGGGCCTGGAGAATGCTTTTTTGGTGGATCAGGTAAGCTGATTCTTGTAAAAGACATATCTGAAGGTATCTTGATTACCAACCGGACCTCGAGCTTGATATTAAAGGTGCCCTTGATACATACACAATATTGACTGGTTTCGGATACAAGTGGTCGTATGCTCCGAGGAGTTGATGTGTAGTAATATCCGAGCGCTTGTAAGGATGTTGTGCAGATTCAACTCTGAGGAGCGTACAACCGTTTTTATCTGAAACCAGTCTATATTGTATTTATCATCGACCTTTTGCTGATAAGTGAGGTACCTATATGGGTTCATTTAGGTACGCACTATCTTTCCATGTACGCACTATTTTGCAGTAAACAACATATATCCGTGTGCCAGGTATGTCCATACACACTCCCTTCCAGCAGTGGAAGATTTACTGCTATATCAAAGGCGAATTCTTCTCATACCATGTCTAGGTGGTGTATGAAGTAAAAGAAGTGGTGTTAGAAAATCTAGAGAAAGTCCAGTAAGAACCTATAATGGTTGACTGGATGTTTAATCAAACCAAACAGACCAAACACACTCCCTATGTGTTTCTATGTACACTCTGTATTAGGTGGATATATCCGTATGCTCCAGGTATGGTGAATTAGACATTCCCTATAGGTTCACTGTGGACACTTTGTATGAGTTGGATAATAATGCCCGATATACACGTGTACATCACCGCCTCCTTAGTGAGTGCATGAAGTAACGACTGAGTGGAGACTGTCAGCTTGGATCTACGAGCCCCGCTGCAGGCCACAGGCCGCTTACATAGTCCCTCTATCATACCACTGCTCAGCCACGTTCTCTGCTCACTGGAGCGGAACATAATCAGTTCCGGCTGATGGCGCAAAGAATCCCAGGAGCCGCAGTCAATGAGGACCGTCATATGTTAAAGAGAGGAGAGTTATTTTAAGATGGAACTGCATCGAGGGCCGTAGCCACTGACAAGATGCCATGGGTCTTGGTTGCGGAGTAATCTCACGAGGCAATGCTAAAATGTTTGGCATACATGTATTACCAGTGGCTATGGATCGAGTGCGGTCCAGATTTGATCTCTCCCTTATGACTGACTAATTGGCGAATATTTTTGACATCATCCCCAATTGAGTATTTTTCTGCAATACTCCATGGGCGTTGAGTATGAGTTTCCCATCTTTAATCAATGGGAAAGAAATATTAGGGGTGAGGTAATGAGCGCATATTCTACTCGATGCCAGTTCATTGTATTCTGAGTACACTGTAAATAAATCTTGATTTTATAGTTATAAATCATTAGAAAATCTATAAAAAGATGTGACGCATTCCATTGATGACATGGTTGTATAAGCGGACTTTCTTTGTGATGCTCAGACTAAAAGCTTTACCCGGTTACCAAATACCTTCAGAACTGCTGTAGAGGACCCCTGATGTTTGAACTAGATTGGTTCCCTGCCCTAATGAACAATGGGACAGGTAATGCACAGCTTGTGCTATGAGTGAGCGACCTTGAACTTACACTAGTTTCCCGGTTCTTCACAGTGGCAAGGAAAACCAGCACAACCTCTCTCCATCATGAGATTTCTCAAATAACTTATCTACACATGTTGGAAATGCATGGAAATATAATATAATATGATAAAATGGCAACGTTTTTAAAGATATAAGATAACTTACTAGAATACTTCCCTAAAACACTAACATATTTTACCAATCCCTCTAGCGGGGAACCAGCATAAAATCCAACAAGAATCAGTCAGGTACCAGCTGAATGCAATCCCGCAATGCACCAGAAGAATGGTGGTAGTTACCTTGCCTAATATGTGAGTGCACATTGTCTAGGCTTCAGGGCTAGCTGAGCTACTGAAAGCTTTACCCTTACCAAATACCTTCAGAACTGCGTAGTGATGTCGTGTTTGAACGTGGTAAATAACTCAATCAGTCCTGCTGTCTCGCTGTTCTGTCATGAACGATTCCTGAGCACGATTCTGAAGCGACCTGCCAGAAGCCTGAACATAAATGCATGGGACTATATAATGCCATGTACTTAGCAAATATCGTCATGGTACTCAGAGCATACTTATTTGGTTTCTGCACGCTGAAGAGGCTCTTCTTGAGACTGATCAATGTACCAGAGGAGATATACATAATAGTACCTTGATTTCATATGAAAAAAAGTTTTCCCATTTGCATATTATTTTGATAGGTGAAAATGTGTGAAATATGCCCATTTTGTTAGAATAAGGGTTTTAGTTCGTGTGGAAAAAACATATTACCATGATTTTGATCTGCATGGTCGTACTCTCCACGTAATTGACGCATAGTGATATCCAAGCAAATGCGAGGATATTGCGCATTGTCAAGCAGAATACAACCTTACAGATGAAAATCATGGTAATGTTGTATTTATTATCCAGCATGCCAAGTCATCAAAAGTCATCAAAAGAAACACGAAATCGCCGCCAATATTCTCACGCACTACTTTGCACGCTAGGGACTTTTATCTCTGTTTTCTAGTAAGTAGCGATCTGTAGGCTCCATATGTTAAGTATAGAGACTCCGTATTAGGTGGATAATAATATATATATAGGATGATGCATGAATGATACAAAAATGTGTGGAATATATTCGAGTATAGCCACTCTTGTAGAACACAGGTATACATGGGGCCATCCTTAAAGTACGTACTCAGAACTTTTAAAATTTGGACCCCCACCACCCCCTTCCCATCTTGTACGCAATAGAACAAAGGAAGAACATACGGAAAATTTCCAAAATGTTTGAACCCCACCTTCGGCACAGTATGGTAATATGTAAAACCCTGCTTCTGGGATATCTCGCTTAAGGGGCCACCCCGCTTAAAGGGACAGTTTGCTTGGAACAGAAATCTTTATTTAGTTTATTTTAATCCCGCTTAAGGGGCACCCCGCTTAAGGAGGCACTTTCTTCAGAACAGAGGTTATCTCCGTAAGCGGGATTTTATTGTACCACTTCCCTAGCAGAAGTTGATATGTACACTATTTTCTTGCATATGTATATAATGCATACCTTATGGATAACACAACGTTGGATGATAGGTTTCACATTACAGTCTAAAGCCCTTCCCCTGCCCACCCACCACAGTCTCTTTGAGCATGGCGCCCAGACGGACAGAGACACCAGACTATGGCTCGTGCGCCGATAACAGTCGGGCGGGGATTAGTCTGCCAGCACCCAGACTCAAGGCGGCATTGTCTCCTTACAATCACATGTCCTATTGGCTCTCACTCGATTCACTTGTTGTTACAGGTGGCTCGTCTAGGTTCATATATAGGACGACTGTAACCTTGTTTTTTTATGCGTGGTCTTGTGATATAATAATGATAATAATAAGAGAAAACATGGTTACTGAGCCCGTAGGGATGGTGATTGGAGGTCTTGTTGTTACAGGTGTTTTGCTTAGGTTCATATATAGGACGAGTGTAACCTTATTTTTTATGCGTGGTCTTGTGATATAAATATAATAATAAAAGAAAACGTGGTTACTGAGCCCGTAGGGATGGTGATTGGAGGCTTGTTGTTACAGGTGTTTTGTCCAGGTTCATATACAGGGCGACTGTAACCTTGTTTTCTGTCTGTGGTATTGTAATATAATATTATTGTAGCAGTCGCTGGCTGTAGCCTCCGGGTTGGTAACCCAACTTTCAGAAAGATTGTATATCTAACCGGCGAAATTGTATTGCCACCCTGTATGCTATTACCTAGCTGCTCTCACCCCAAAATTAGCAGTCCTGTAAATTTAGTCAGACGTAGTGCGACTCTGTTCGTTCCTCACTAGAGTTTGACTTGATGTCATAGACAAAGTTTGAGACTTATGTGATCGCTGGTAACCAGCTCAATTAAAAATTAAGTTTTCAAAATGGCGGATGGTTGATTGAGGAGCTGTCCCATTCAGGAGTTCAAAGGAGGATTTAATAAAGAAAAAGGAAACATCTGCTGCTCATATGATGTGAGATTGAAGATGATGATGTAAGTTGTTGAATTAAACTGTATTTTATAGCATGCCACTTCTTTTAAAAACGTTATTGTGTGAACCAGTTTGGTTCGCAGTTTGTATATGTCCTTAAGTACAACGTCTGTGGGGAGTGAAAACGGACACAACGTTGTATTACATATAACTATGTAAATTCATCTCATAGATTCGGTCAAACCAAGTTTTTCAAACTCAAAGTAACTCTAATAGAACATATTGGACGTTAAACAACCCACCTCATTATGCCTATAGCATATGGTATCCACTACAACTCATTCCCTTATATATTTCTCCTTATGGCTTCTATTCTCCGCGGGGTGTTAACTGTACCCTATTGGACTTCCCCTCACCTTCCATACGGTGTGTACTTTGCCCAGCTTGAACCCCATTCCTTAGACCCTATTGAGATATCCCAAAATTCAGTCTGTTTACAAGTTCCGGTGTTCGCTGGTTGCCGACGATGTGTGGTGATAGACCCTTGACCCGTAACCCAGAAGTATTGCAATTTAACGGTTTTCAGAAATCTTCAAATTGAAATTCTGATGCCAGAAATGAAAATTTCAGCCATTTCTACATCTAAATCCGAAATTATATTCAGTTCTTCAAATTATAAATAAGAAAACTGTGGTTGATGCAGTCGTAGTGCGGCCAGTATGTCGGGAGCGGAACTTTTACTTACCCGGGGCGATAATAGGGAGATTTGTAACGTCTGGAGGGTCTATGGAGTATTTCCCCTGGTTCCCGTGTACCCGCCATCCCCCATTCTCTGTGTGTGTGACCCATCTGCCCCCTGCGACTGGCCAGTCTGTGTGGAGGTGTGGCCTCCTCACTCTCCCCCCACACCCTTTGACACCCCAGGCTCTATGTGGGCGGGCTCCTGGCGCATGTTTAGCACACAGCTCACACCTCGACGATGTGTCTCTCCGATATGCCCCGGGGCTCAAGCACTCCAGTTAAGGCCGATTCCCACTAGGAGATTCTTGCCCTAGAGACTGGTGCCTGGCATAGTAGCTGGGAAACGCCAGTTGCACAGTTGGTGGGAGGGGACAGTCAGTGACTAGCGGGCCGCAAATTTCAAACATGTTTGAAATTAAAACGCGAGAGACCAGTGCCTTTTGGGGATGGACTTGAGTCGGCAACTCCTGTATGCAACACAGGGGTTTGGGCAAGAGTCACCGACGATTTTCCATTTTTCCATTCCCACTGAGCGACTGTGAGAATCCTAGAAATTTGTGCTCATAGTTGCCAGTGGTGGGGTTAAAGCACTCGACTTGTAAGCCGAAGGTTGTGGGTTCGAGTCCCACTGCAGCCACTCTTCTCCATCATCCTCAGCAGTGGTAGATTTACTGATTTATCAAAGGCCAATCCTTCTCATACCATGTCTCTTTGATGTGGGAAGTAAAAGAACTCTCAACTCGGTAAATGTGTAGGAGTGAGATGTCTACCTAAATTCATCTCATAGACTCGATTCACCATCCTTGTGTTGTAAAAAAAACCCTGAGAAAGTCTGGTAAGGACCTATAATACCCCTGGGTTGTATGTCTCTGGGGGGCGAGAATGCCTTGAGGCATTCATGAAAGTTTCACTTGTCATACATGTGACCTAAAGAACATTTTTATTGCCATAGAGCAATTTTTTTTAACAGTATACAAAATGTATTGATTTCTATATATATATTTCCATATTTTACACAAGTCCTTTAAATTTTTCTTGTATTTATTGGAAAATGCCTGAATATATCATGGATGCCTATAGGCATTCTGGCCCCTTGTGTACATAATGCCTGCAGGCATTTTCGCCCTGAATGGGTTATAGTCGCCGACTGAAGCTCCACACATGCCCCCAAATCGCCCAGTGTGAATCGGACATTACTACGCCTACCACCACCCCCGGGCCTTATTGATCCCCGTCACCCTCGGCCACCCTTACCCCTTGGTGTGGCCGTGTCTAATTAAAAAGATATAACCCCGGAGCGGTCACTAAACAGCTATTATTGACCGGGTCGGGGCTGGGGTGGCCGCGAGTATAGCACTGCCTCAACCCTGCTACACCCGCCGCAAAACAGGCGGAGTCCGATGGAAAACGGATACAGGAACATGTGTGTGGGAAGTGGCCGATTTGTTTACAGTTACTCAGGGATGTAAGTTTCTGAAAAAAAATGACGGAAATCCGAAATGTTCGTAATATTGAGGTTGTTTTTCATAGTATAAAAAATAGTAAAAACGTAATTTTGGTTTTTTTTATTCATAGTTTATAAAAAAAAGTAAAACAAATTTCAGTAATATTTACACAACAGTAGCACTCACCAGCATGAGGCACCCGCCGCCGAAATCATCATGGTTAACTTGCATTTCGGGCTTTCATAAGCATTGCTGGATATAGTGATGAAATGAAATGATTGATAATGTTCTAATTGCTTGAATTAAAGTCTAGCATCAATACAAAACCAATACTATGTTCGGTAACTCTTGAAGATTTCCTTGGTCGGATCCTTCTGCACACAGGATCCAGACAATTCCATAATGTGATCCCGCCATACAGTGGTGATTGCTTATATGATCGTCCTTTAAATCTGTACTCCCTGAACCTAACTCCCATGTCTCCTCTAGTGCCTCTGAGTCGTAATAAATTCAAAGTTTAAAATTTCCGATTTCTTTGCTCAGTCCCCACTTTGATCCCCTGATGTATGGAGAGATGGGAAGCGAGGAGCATCCCTCCTGCAGTCTTATATCTCATCCCTGGTGCAAGTTTAACTATAGGAATAACATTATAAACAGGGATATCATTCGCTATATCCCCAGCTAATCAACAACTCAGTGAGGCAGGCTGGGAAAATAATATTTATTAGGTAAGGAATATTTATAATAAATAGGTAATGATAAAATATATAGTTGTTGATGATTAAAAGTGGTAAGATTGATTGATAACATTAAGATGTTATAAAATTGTTAAAATAGGGTGTTGGTGGGTGGGAAATAATAGTGGATGAGGTATGGTGTGTTGTGGTTGAAGTTGAGTGGTGAAGTGAGATTTGAGCGGTGTGTAGGTGGCGTGATGGTATGATGTGGGTTTTGAGTTGTTGACGGCAGGGGGAGCCAATGAACCCCCCTCTCACCAATTCTGGGAGATGGGTAGATAAGTTTTCCGACAAATGACGAAATTCGGACATTTCATGTACATCGGCAACACTCGAGGGTTGGAATATATATCGATTCTTTGATTTAAATACGTGGCGAAAAGCACTTCTGTCTCCAACCAAAAAAATATATTTACATATTATTCATATCAATACATAGCCATCCTGTTCCAAAATAATGTAATAAATGGATCTTTTTTCTAAGCGTATCAATATTCCGATTTTTTCGTCGGTCCCGACTTTCATCTCTGTAGAAAGAATACGCAACAATCACCCAGGTAAAGTGAGAATACTACGCCATGGTCGTGGCGTAGTGAATACGAGATGCGGTCATAAGCGATTGACCAATCAGCTGCCAGGATTTCAGAGAGGAGACAAGACATCAACAAGGAGATTTAAACGTCCCTTACTGGATTTGTGAAGTGATTTGAATTATTCTGATATTGAACCGCTATTCTATTGTCAGTGGAAGGGGTGAAATAAATCCAAAACCGCACTGGAATCGTAAATGTAATAATAGTCCACTCGTTTGAATGCACTGTAATCGTCACTCGCCTTCGCCTTGATGACGATCGCAGAGCATCCGAACTCGTTCTGAAAGAAATCATCGGCCATATCTTACCCGATGTGGCATGGCTCGAAGGCGCGGGAAAAAGTTCCGCCGATTGTACAACGATTAGATTATTTGAATAGTTGGACAAAAATGATCTAGAGAACGATTCTATGAACCTAATTATTCATCCTGCATCAACCATACTTCATCTCTTCCCAAGAATCACCCCGAAACTTGTTCACTCGTCCTAGTGTTAGACATGTTGATGAAGTTCCGTGTACAGATTAGCTGTTATGTTACGGCTCGACTTGGCTGCCTGGAAGACCTTCTTGTAGGAGAAAAGGTGATAAACTGAATTTTGAAAAATAGTCTGTTCGAGGTACTTCTGGTACAAAAGGTTAATAAAGGGTGTATGAGCCCCAAGTTTTCCTTCTGAATCTAATAATAAATGTTTTTATTTTTCAGGTGAGTGCCTCTTTATTCACTGGTTAATACCGTAGGGCGAACCTACAAACGTAAGTATATTTTATACAGAGTTACAACTAGGGCTTTATGGTATCAGTATATACCTATGCCCGAACGTCTATAAACTACTACGCACTACAAGGGATGCAGTAAACATAATGTTCGGGCCCACTGTCGGTGAAGTGCGTACATCGACAATCTTCAGGTCGGGCAGAGTCGGCCATCCCCCGCCCCCCATGCTAGTAATGCCCGGCCCGATTATAATCGGGTCTGTGAAGTGCATACAGCCACATAAAGTTCACCGATTCTGACCGACCCGACGAATCTGTCGGGAAACTCGTGTGATCGGAAAGAATCGGTGTGTCACTGTCTTATAGAGTTTAGCAGACACCTTGCGTCAGCGGACAACCCGCTTAACATAGGAACAAATATCCTACAGGGATGCCAGTTTTTCAATGTTTCCGTTGAAATTCATGTATTCATTTTCAGGATAAGAATTATTTTTCCTTGTGTAATATTGACATACCAACTGCTCAATTACCCAATTTAGCCACTGCTAATGATCCCCCACTGAACCTCCCCATTGACCCATTGAAAAACTTCAGCTTTACCTTGATCATTTGATTCCAGGTAGTGCGTATACATTCTTAAACCCAGTATTGCAATGGGAAATAATTCAATTCTTTTTTTTCTGATTCAAACTGGCTTCCCTGATCATATAATAAACGATTACAGTACTTTGAAAGTCTCAACCAAAGCTTTCCTTTAAGCAACGCTTCCAGATTTGCAGAACCACATGCCCTAAAACATATCAATTGTCCTCCTTCTCATAGTAAAGTAGAAAGGCAATTCTCCTCTCGGGAAAGAACATGTCCGACCCATTTCTATAAATTGGGATTATCAAAACCAGGTGCAGTGTGGCGTCACCAACAGGCCCACGTCTGATGCACTCAAGTTACACATTCTTCTCCTGCCGATGCCACGAATGATGGTGATGGCGGTTGCTTTCTTTTCTTTAGGCCACTAAAAAAAACAAACTTGTTTCTCACCACCAAGCCATGAAAAATATGATGAGGGCACTTTTGTTGTTGTTGTTGTTGTTGTTGCTAGATCAAAGATGACAGACATACAGTAAAACCCCGCATAAGCGGACACCCTCCGATCCAGGCCAAAGTGGCTGCTTACGTGGGGTGTCTGCTTATGCGGGGTTTCCAGATTTTTACTGGCTATACATTTAATGCATCCCTGACATCAGGAGCTTTAATTTGATAGTAAATACACATACCTTTCATAATTTCTATCAAGGTTCATCTATTTAACAAAAAACAAAAAAAATCTTCTAAAATCGTTTTTTCTGATGCGCGCGGTGATGAGAAACAAATTTGTTTTTTTGAGTGGCCTTAATTGAGTTTTTTTTATTACACTGGAGGGCCTTGCTAGGTCTTAGGCGATCTATCTTCTACAGTCTCCCGTGTTGTCCTTCAGAATTATCTCGTTTGCCCAAACCTTGGACTTACAGGCGGATATTTGGACTTGGCAGAAACCGTTGCTAGCAGCTACCACATAGTGTAGGTTTAGTACATAAGTATAAAATCATCCATACATTGCATATTCAAGCAACAGTAAAGGCCGATTTCCACTGTGCGATTTCACTTTACCGATCTACAGTCAGGAACCACCGACAGACATTTAACACGGTTGACCCAAAATCGGTCAATGGAAACGACCCTGCTCGTGAAATGACCCATGACTTTTTCTTCTTAGATTATGCAATGTGGCACCACCCACCACTGAGTGAAAGCTTGGTCACTGAGTGAAATCTACTACCCTCCCCGATTTTTCCATACCGATGCAGTCGGTGGCACCACCGACAGACTTTCTAGGTAACTCAAAAATTCTCCGCCGGTTTTTGGTTAGTCAATGGAAACGGGCCCGGATGTATATATATTAATTTATATATGACTAGACTAGAACAGGACATGTACTCTGCTTTTTACGCATAGCATTTCCGTGCATTACGAGACGCTACTTTCTTGGTTACCGTATTACAAACTCCAGTCTTCAGCTTGTGTTTAGAGGTGACTGAGTTGGAATGGGGAGTGTTACAAATGGGCTAAGACTACTTTCTGAAGAAACTCATTACCACTGGTGTAGAGAGGGCTCACTCTCCCAGCAGATGTTTCATGGTGCTTGCGCTCACAAATCTCTACCTCAACCCAGTGACGTCAGAGAGAACGGAAGCGGGACTGTGATCTGTCCCTGTTTGTAAACATACTACAAGTTTGAAGGAAGCTGTAACTCCAGTGAAGATATTTAAATTCGGCTGTTGTTTATGCTTGGACACATGTCAAGAAAGAGCTTATAAATTGTTTGGCCTTCAGTTGTACACCAGGATATTGGGCATCCAAAGTTGATGCCAATGCTTCCTCAAAATAGCACATGTAGCGTTTGTCAAAATGTCAAACCCTGCCACATATGGTGTCCACCGCCCTAAAAATAGTCCTCGATCTCAAGCAGGAATTCAAGACACAAATAAAAGAATGTTGTTAAATCCATGTCGGTACTTTTGTCACATCAAAACAAACACCAAAGATTACTCAAAGAGATAATGATATCTTAATACTGGCGCATGGGCAGATTTTGTCCCGAAAAAGCAGGTCAGGGCAGAGATATAAGCGGCCGCAGGAAGTAGAGCGCGGGATTTATGCTAGGAGAGTAGAGGGGACTCAGATCTCTGCTAGGAGAGTGGAGGGGGCTCTTCATTAGACGACTTCTCTACCTCCGGCAGTGGAGAGGGGGACGCAGTGCTCCAGTCACGTGACGCGTGAAGTGGGAGGGGGGGGGGGGGGGGTGGTGCTGAGTGGTGGGGGTGGGAGGGTTTAAGTGGGGCTGTGAGGGATAGTCGCTCAGAGGGTTTGGGTGGTGCTTGCTTTTGTTAACCCTTTTCGGTTGGGGGTCTGTCTGTGGCCGAATCCAGTTGGTCTAACGCCGCTTTTCGTCCGAACCCATATTCGATCGTTTGGTCTGGTCTGAGAGTGAGAATTCGTGAACACGACCAGGGTTTAACCATACCAACCCCTAAGTTGTAATTCAGTGCAGATAGGGGTGGATGGCCAATCTACCAGAAACATCACCTCTGTAGTTCTACACTGGCCGCCTTCAATTGCTAGTGGTTTACTGAGTCCCCATACATTCTCAATGGGGACTTTGAATACGATGGATAATAAACAATGTATAGTGATTAACTGGGTCCCCGTAACTTCTCAATGGGGACTTTGTATATCATGGATAATTAACATTAGGTAGTAGTTTACTGAATACCTGTACATTATTGGTTGACACTTTGTATACCGTGGATAAAATATAATGGGTCGTGGTTTACTGAGTCCCCATGTATACATTCTCAATGGGGACTTTGAATACGATGGATAATAAACAATGTATAGTGATTAACTGGGTCCCCGTAACTTCTCAATGGGGACTTTGTATATCATGGATAATGAACATTAGGTAGTAGTTTACTGAATACCCGTACATTATTGGTTGACACTTTGTATACCGTGGATAAAATATAATGGGTCATGGTTTACTGAGTCCCTATACATTCTCAATGGGGACTTTGAATACGATGGATAATAAACAATGTATAGTGATTAACTGGGTCCCCGTAACTTCTCAATGGCGACTTTGTATATCATGGATAATTAACATTAGGTAGTAGTTTACTGAATACCCGTACGTTATCGGTTGACACTTTGTATACTGTGGATAAAATATAATGGGTCGTGGTTTACTGAGTCCCCATACATTCCCAATGGGGAATTTGTATACAATGGATACTAAACAATGGGTTTACTTAGTCCTGGGACCTGTTTCAGTAGGCTTGTGACATTAGACCTAGACAGACATCAACAGCGGCACCAACAGTGCAAGCAACAGTGGAAAAAGACAAGCAAATATCAGAGAATCGGAGTGCCCAATCTTCTTCATATTTGGAACGATTATAGGATATATGGATCCCCTACCCATATTAAAGTTACATTGCTTAATTCCTACAAAAAGTGAGTGAAACTCCGCGTGTCATCGATTGCAATCTTGTGATCTGTCCTTATGGTGTCACAGACACCATCTAGACATGTCATGAAACTATTGAAACAGGTCCCAGTACATTCTCCATGGGGACCTTGTATACGATGGATATAATGAAATAATGGGTAGTGGTTTACTGAGTCCCCATACATTATCAAAGGATACTTTGTACAGGAAACAATGGGTAGTGCTTTACTGAGTCCCAATACATTTTTAATGGGAACTTTGTATATATTTATAATCAACGATGGATATTGATTTACTGAGTCCCCGTACATTCTAAATGGGGACTTTGTATAGATGGATAATAAACGATAGGTTGTGGTTTACTGAGTCCTGTATATTCTTAATGGGGACTTTGTATACAATGGATATAATGAAATAATGGGTAGTGGTTTACTGAGTCCCCATACATTTTCAAAGGATACTTTGTATGGGAAACAATGGGTAGTAGTTGGGGACTTTGAATATAATGGATAATAAACAATGTATAGTGATTAACTGAGTCCCCGTAAATTCTCAAGGGGGACTTTGTATGTCATGAATAATTAACATTAGGTAGTGGTTTACTGAATACCCGTACGTTATCAGTTGATACTTTGTATACCGTGGATAATATATAATGGGTCGTGGTTTACTGACCCCCCATACATTCTCAATGGGGACTTTGTATAGATGAATATTGGTTTACTAAGTCCCGTACATTCCCAATATGGACTTTGTATACGGTGTATAATGAAATAACCCAAGCCTCTCTTTACGTGTAGACGCTGTGTCCGCTCCAGTTTCTGATGATGTTCGCTGTGAGTAGTGCATGGAAATGGGAGTTTTCAGCGGGCGCCGTAATCCCCTCTCACGTGGCGTATATATCACTGATTTACCTGGATCAGGGGGCTGTCTGACCCCCGTGTCGGCCGCGAGGGGGGCGCCAGGCGGCAGCTGGCCTAGGAATTGACGGCTCAACGCCCGCCGTCGGCCGCCGTAAGCGCGGGCAGCCTGAGAAATGAGACGGGGAAGTTTCTGCTTTCACAGCCGTGAGTAGTACATAGAGATGGGAGTTTTACCCGGGCACTGCCTGTATTATGGAGGAAACGGACGTATACATGAGAAAAGATCCGAAAACTCGGTCTACGCCAAGGTGCATAGGGGCCATCCATAAAGTATGTACGCACTGAGGGGGTGGGGTGGGGGGAGTCCAAAATTTTGGAATTTTTGCGTATGATCCCTCTTTGTATTATTGCTTACAAGATTGGGAGGGGATGGGGGGGGGGTAAAAAATTTCAGAAATTCTGCGTACGTACTTTTTGGTTGGCCCCATGCTATAGAGGTAACCTATGAAAGTTTACAGTCAGAGCTCGTAGCCCATCAACGTTGAATCGCGTCGTAATTCACAAGGTCAAGCCGCACGAATTACGTAGCGAGATGGGATCAAACTCTGGCCGTAAACTTGAATAAGTTTCTGAATTTATCTCAGCCTTAAAATTGACTGATTGGCTAACCTTCTTGACATAATCTCCCATTGAGTGTTTTTTCCCCTAAATACTCAATGGGCGTTGTATACCAGTTCCCAATATTAAGTCTAAGGGGAAAAAATACCAGGGGTGAGATAAATCCTCCTTACCGCCAGCATCACTCTGGAGGCTTTACTGTGCTACACGGTTAAAATCAGGTATATGGCTGAATAGAATCTATATAGGATAATGGTCCATATATGGCCCCACATAATACACCCTACCCTACCCTATCGATAAGCGAGTATTCAACCTGTCAGATGTGAAGGATTTCATAATCTTAGTGCTACTCAGATCTAAAGGCTAACATTTCCAGGACTTTTCTGATTTCATATATGATAGATATCGGGGCCATTTACGTGTATACACCTGGGAAAATACCCGCTGAGCTTTGTAGCCACGTCCATTGAGGGGGCATCGGTCACTTTGACCTTTCGGGATACTTTGAATGTCAGTAGAGGGCAGATAGGTAGCGTTCTCTGGGTGCCACCAGCAGCCGTCTACTGCTGGAGGTGGGGAAAAGGTTCTTCACTTCTGAAGGTGCAAAAGTAAGTGACTGATAATAAGGAACTGTCACAGCTCCACTCTTTTTAATACATTGTGTGAAGAGTCTTTCATGCGACTAAAAATCATGTCCTCGGTTTCACTATTAAGTCATCCCGCTTTGGAATTGGTGTAAAGAGACGGGAATGGTAGGACTTTGAAAGCCAGCTGAATTTCGTTAGAACAAGAATATCGGTTCTGTCCCCTGAATAGGAGCGCCATTCGCCATTATGACTGTCGGGTGACTGCTTTATGAACTAACAATAGCTCCCCACCTCAAATTGAGCACATAGCTATTGTGCTATGGAGGCGGCTAATTTACCCCCTAACGCCATCCAAAAACCAGGTGGCGAGCCCAATTATGATGGATTTTATCCAAAATATTTTCGCGGAGGGCTTGCGAAGCAGGAAGTTCAGCCTCGTCTCAATATCATCTATAGATTATAAAAACTCAACACAGTGGTTCCCCCCCCCCCCCGACTTCAGTGGCACTATCTTACAATATTTCTTTTCAGTACAAACAATTCTAACACAAGGTAAGTTCTTGCAGGTATAAAGTTTAGAGGGGTTTTTGGTGAGATAAATCTACTTCACGCATTCTGTATTTTGTGGAAGGGTTTGCCAAGGAGGAATTTCAGTCTCGTCTCAATATCACCTATAGATCATAACAACTTGTATAATTTGGTACAAACACGATTCTTTTCATCTTTTACTCAGTACAAACAGTTCTAACAAGTTTGGCCACACAAAAAAAACTTGTTTCTCATCACCAACCATGAAAAATATGATGAGGGCGCTTTTTATTTTATTTTTTGATGGATCAAAGATGGCTTAAAAGTGTTATAAAATGGGCTTTAGACATACAGTAAAACCCTACGTAAGTGGTCACCCTCCGTTCCGGGCCAAAATGTCCGCTTATGCGGGGTGTCTGCATACGCTGGGTTTTCAGATTCATACTGTTTATACATTGAAAGCATCTCTGGCATGAGGAGCTTTAATTTGATACTAAATACACATACTTTTCATAATTTGTATCAAGGTTCATCTAATTTAAACCCCCCAAAAAAATCTTCTAAAATTGCTTTTGCAGATGCGCGCGGTGATGAGAAACAAGTTTTTTTTGAGTGGCCTTAGTTCTTCAACTGTAGGTAAAATGTGGTACAAACACAATTCCGGAATATCCCGGCGGATGATGGCGGAACTAGCCATCACTCTGTGCCCAATATGTGAAGGCGCTGTAGTTACTCTGACCTTTGATGATACTTTAAGTGTCCGTGTATTTGGAGCGAACCGATCAGGGAGAGGGGGGGGGGACGTACGTCAGGGTAATGTCGTAGTGAGCTGCTCTGCGAGTCCGAGCACGCCCGGCCCAGCGGCTCAGCGGCCGAGCGGCGGGCGGGCGGCGGGCGGGCGGTGGAGGGGTGGAGGGCGGCGGGCGGCGGCGGACGGCGGACGGCGGCGGGCGGGCGGGCGGGCAATTTTAGAAGATTTTTTGGGGGGGTTAAAATTAGATGAACCTTGATAGAAATTATTAAAAGTATGTGTATGGCGGCGGGGGAAGGGCGGCGGGCAGTAGGCGGGCGGCGGGCAGTAGGCGGGCGGCGGGCGGTGGGCGGCGGGCCGAGAGTGGAAGGCGGCGGGCGGCGGGGGGAGAAGGGCGGCGGGCGGGCGGGCGGAGGGCGTGTGGACGGCGGCGGTGATCAGCGAGTGAAGGAGTGAGATCGCAGCTCAACCTTTTTGGCGGGAGGTGGCCGGTCACTAGGGGGCGTGGTCAGCATATTGAGGGCAATTATGGCCGCTCGACTCGTCATGTCTCGGTTATGTCTCGGTCAGGTCTCTGTCATACAACCCACGCCATTCAAAAAGTCAGTGCCCATTGAGTATTTGGAAAGAAATACTCAATGGTGTTCCCATTAGTCTATGTGAGGGTTAGGGTAAATTCAGAAACCTATTCAAGTTTACGGTCAGAGCTTGATCCCATCTCGTTTGAATCGCTACATAATTCACGTGGCCTCACCTTGTGAATTACTAAATGGTTACAATGCAAATTCCTGACCCTAAACTTTCCTCTATGAGGAAAAAGTACCATAGGTGAGATAAAGCCTCCAAACTCCGGGCGTATTTGATATTCATACGATTTTCAATACAGGTATCGCAGGTGTTGTGTATCCCATGTACTAGACTTGTAGATACTCTGTGCAGAGCAGAGCAATACAGTTCCACTTGTTTACTCATAATTCTGACAATAATCCTTAACCACCGGGGTCAAATGAGCCACTAAGTCTTCCCTAAATCCACTTCATTCACAAGGGAATTAACACCACATTAGAGATTATCCCTAAATGATATGCCCAGGTGTAGGGAACATCTTTGAGCCACAACTGTATACCTACCTCCATCTCCCTGGAATATGACAAACAGGGATTAATTTCATTGCGCCTAGTTATATTGCGCTCACACAAAGCTAATACCTACATGAATATTCCATGGTACATCAATATAATCACCTATTATGCTGTACTATTGAGGGATAGTGAATGGCTCATTCAGCATAGGCGGGGGGAATAACGGTAATACATACGGCTCTCTTTGTGTGGTGCCTGATCGTGCTTCATATGGATGTCCATATTTCAAGTATGATGTAAAGGTAGACCAGCATCTATATTGTGTATAGATTTTAGTGACTATGTGATGAAAGGAGAGCTGGGGTCTCTATTAGTTAATTGTTTGGTCGGGTACTCCTTCAGTTTGGACTCCTTCAGTTTGGAATATTAAGAAGGAAATTGATGAGTGTTTGGTCTGTGGCACCTTTCGCCATCGAGCTTGGAGCGTGTAGGAATATGGAGGAGGTGATAGCCGAGTGAATATTCTCAATTAGTTCAAACAAGATGGCGAACAGGAAACAGATCAAACACAAATATGTCTCCTATGGAGACTCGGTAATCGGTGGTTAATAAATATCTGAATGCTCCGGGTATGGGGATACACAATCTCTATGTGTTCTCTATGGCGCTTCGTATTAGAAAGATATATCTGTATACTTCAGGTATGGTGATACACACTCCCTATGTGTTTTCTATGGACACTTTGTTTCAGGTGGATATATCTGTATACTCCGGGTATGGTGATACACACGCCCTATGTGTATTCTATGGATACTTTGTATTAGGTGGATATATCTGTATGCTCCGGTCATGGTGATACACACTCCCTATGTATTTTCTATGGACACTATGTATTAGGTGGATATATCTGTATGCTCCGGGTATAGTGATACACACTCCCTATGTGTTTTCTATGGACACTTTGTATTAGGTGGACAATAAACCACAATCACAAATGCAACCATTTGGCCATATTCCTCCCGTCAGTAAGACGGTTAATTCTTTGCGCCACTGGCCACGTGATAGATAAAAACCTATATTCTTTGATGTTGTATTCAAAGAAACCTTACATTTTCCACCGGAGTGGTAATCGAGACTCTTTACTTATTGTTTCTTTGTGTTGTATGGACTAAGTGCATTCCACTTATCAGATTAACCTAGAGGATGATGCACCATATATTTTACCCGGAATGTAATTCTCATGCCTGAAGATATTTTGTTGCTAAATATCTTATTCAGCATGAATAATCTACCTTGATAAGTGGGCACCCTTTAACGTTTCTATGTGGCTTGTCTTCATAAATATTCATTGCTGAAGTAGAAACATCCTTTTACTGATGCGAAACTAAACACATTGTAAAGATCTGAAGTCGTCATACGATTGCCACAGGTCTCCATCCTTAAAGGGTTCATATATTTTTGTGAATATTTCTACCCAAAAGGAAAGTCCGTAATTGTGTATTAACTATTTATTAAATCATTCTCTATGTATATGTATGTCCTTATTAAATTCAAAACCAACCAAGATGGCCGCAGTAGGTCAGATAACTTAAATAAAACCAACCACCTCCCTCACTGCACGAAAACCACCGTTTTATTCATATATACGCCATCACGGAAGTGCATGTATTGGCTGAATATCGACTTGTTTTCATTTATTTACGCCCAGGCCTTATATATGACAGATGCGTCTTGGCTGTATTTCACACCCGGCGTATATGAGAGAAAATACCCTCTGCACCCGCCCCCTCCTGCCCCTTTGTGTTGGTAGAAGTACAGGTGTCCTCAGTAGGAAGCCTTCCCCCTGAATCCCCCCCCCCCCCATCCCGCCACCTCCCCCCGTCCGCTCCCAGTGAAACCCTGTTCACTGGACGCTTAAATATACGCCCACAGACGAGGTGTATACACACGGGGATTAAGACAACCTTGTAGACGCAAAATACCTACTTATAGACGGCGGGCGCATTCATATGTAAAATGATGGTTTTCGTGCAGTGCCTGATATGTGTTAATTATCATCTGGCCAGGTCCCCAGCACTGAAGATTAACAATCTCCCAGTCCCCTGGCCTGCTGGGGTGGACAGCTATGATGAATCTGGGCACCCTCTTGGTCGCCTTGCCTCCACGTGGTGCAGGCCGCATGTGCTTGCATGCAAGCATAACGAAAGCAACCGGGGTGGTGAGTTAGCTCAGTGGTAAAGGGAATTTTTTTTTAAATTATTTATTTCAGGAAAGACTTCAATCTGACTCATTGTCCCAAGGTTGTCAGACTTAGTGGGTTAGAGTTACATTCTCACAGGGTGTTTATCTGAGATAAATCCTGCTGAGATTCACCTACCTCACATGGTGTTTGTCTGAGACAAACCCTGCTGAGATTCACGTACCTCACAGGATGTTTGTCTGAGATAAATCCTGCTGAGATTCATGTACCTCACAGGGTGTTTGTCTGAGACAAACCCTGCGAAGATTCAACAACCTCACAGGATGTTTGTCTGATATAAATCCTGCTTAGATTCATGTACCTCACAGGATGTTTGTCTTTAGATACATGTACCTCACAGGGTGTTTTTCTGAGACAAACCCTGCTGAGATTCACGTACCTCACAGGATGTTTGTCTGAGGTAAATCCTGCTTAGATTCATGTACCTCACAGGGTGTTTTACTGAGACAAACCCTGCTGAGATTCATGTACCTCACAGGATGTTTGTCTGAGATAAATCCTGCTTAGATTCATGTACCTCACAGGGTGTTTGTCTGAGACAAACCTTGCTGAGATTCTATACTCGAACACAATCTCTTAAAGTGGGATTCACACAGTGGGACAAATGGACCTGAGACTGGTGTACTTCACACCTTTGCACCACTCAGCTACTTTTTCCAGCTTTGTGCAAATTTTCACAGATTGAGGTGTTGTACAGTCTCAGGGTAACATGGCCGATTCAATTTACATGGGATAACTTACCAGATACATAGCCTCACCCCTACACCCTCTACACCCCTACACAGGGTGCATAGAGTACACAGTTGCCCACGTGAATAGGTGTAATTTGGGACCACTGAGACTCACAGTCTGGGGCGGAATGTACATTTATATCACCAAAAACCCCTCTAAACTTTAAACCTGTTTAAAGTCAAAATCTCATGAGATCCTGTTCCTTGTCAGAGGTGATTGTCGCCGAGAATTGCAAGGGAAAAAAACTCGTCTCAGCAATTAAGTGGAACCCACACGACATTTACTCCTTAAAAGAAACAGGATATCTTGAGATTTTGAACCCTGTGCGTATCGTATGAATCCCACTTAACATGGACCACGAACCTTATAACATCACATTTACAGTAATTTGAGGGTCTGTTTTTTTTTAGCGACATCATCTTAGTGCCTTTCTTTTCTCTCGTGACGTGTCGATAGGACATTCGACCTTAATTAACTTCCCCATCTCATTAATATTCATGAGGTCTCCAGCCAATTAGGATGTGGCTTTGGGGTTGTGACACTCTGCAGCTCGATCACTTATCTAGTCGACGCGTGTTCTTTTTTTTTTTTTTAATTTTTCGGAGTTCATTTAACGACAATCATTCCATTCACTTGTTGCCAAGCGATGTGTCACATAAATCAGTAAAATATACAGGTATATATACTCAATGTCCACTGGTCTTGAAGAGGAGGAATGCTCCGAGGAGTTTGCGTGTAGTAATATTAGGAAACGTCCATACTGTGGACGAAACGGTTCCTGTTCTCGGTCAGTCGTCGATTTCATACTGCCTTCCGCCTGTGGCGTCAGGCAGTATGAAATCGACGACTGACCGAGAACGAGAACCATTTCATCTACAGTAATGATGTTTGGTTATTATTATATACCTTTAATTGGTGAAAAAACGCCATTTTAATGACATACAAAGTCGCAGTCGCAGCGGGCACGAACATTATTATTACTGCACCCCTAGCAGCGGGCAGTATTTAATAGACATTCGGACATATGTATATAATAATATCCGAGCGTATGCGATGATATTGCGTGGAGGCAATTCCGATTCGTCACTGAGTGACGAAAGAATATCCATACGTCCCTCTGTACCTCAGGAAAACTCAGGAAACTAATCGGTGCCGTTGCCGACGAAAGGTCGGCCAATGGAAATGAATGGAACCGAATAGAGACAAACTTTACCATTCGACTCTTAATTTAAGTTCTTTGTAACATTGTAAATAACCGGTCACTCTCTGATTTATCTCTAAATTCTAAGCTTGTAAATAACAAGACGGCCACTGAGAAGACTACGCTAGTTTTCCTACCAAAGATTTAACTCAAAGCTCAGTTCTGATTAATTATTTTATTTAGGTTAACCTAATTATGAAAGTTTCTCAGCCGCAGGGACTTGTTACCCAAATGAACAAAGGATCATTGAATAGCAGTGAGAGAGATTAGAGTGCTCTCCTGTGCCGAATAGTACAGGGATGTCAGTATTCCTTGTTTCCGCGGAAATCCGTGCTTTCATCTGTGAAATGTAAAATCCCGTTT
Organism: Alentia gelatinosa; assembly: GCA_950022655.1. Classification (NCBI taxonomy): domain Eukaryota; kingdom Metazoa; phylum Annelida; class Polychaeta; order Phyllodocida; family Polynoidae; genus Alentia; species Alentia gelatinosa. The sequence goes on from OX465582.1 coordinate 88,969,335, forward strand.
CTTGTGTAAAATGAACATATAACAAACACAGAGTAGAGAGATACAACTGCTATAATACTCATATCAGTAACAAGCCTTAATTCCCAACTCTACCTACCCACAGACTCTTCTTAGAAGCATATGTTTAGTAATGATAACATAAATATATATCAGGGGATTTTGGTGTATTTATGTCAGTTTAAAACTCCGAATAGTCATGGGAAATATTTCCTTGTTTTTTTCTGACCCCAACTGAGATCCCTGATAGTAAGGAGATATATAAAGTATATATAGGTTTAAATGGGAGACGAAGTTTGGGCGAGAGGGGTCTTTGCCCCCTGCGGCGGGTCTAGGCGAGTGCGACCAGCTACCTCCAGGGCTCCGGTCACTCGCCCTCCGGTACACGCGCAGTCACCACGCGCTCTGCCTACGCTCCACCTCCCCTCTTCACCTATATTGGGGAGGCGGCCTCACCTCGCCTACCCCTCTTGGACTCAGAGACTTGCGCCTTAGTGCTTACATGCACTGTCTTACCTTTACCTTATCTTATTATCAATGCTTGTTTATCCTAGCTACCTCCTGCTAGGTGTTTATCCCTTGCATCTAGTGTTCTTCATCGATAACTGTATAACTTATTATCCTTGTCCTAATTAGGTTACATAAACTTGCACAACTTATATGACCTCATACTAGCGCTGCGTGCGTCCTTCTAGTAATAAACCTTTACCTCCACTCCAGTCTCCTTATTTAAGAGACGTTATCTCACCCCTGGTACAAGTTTAGCCATAGGAATAACGTTAGAAAAAAATACTCAACGATCACCCCTGTAAAGTGACAATACTACGCCATGGCCATGGTGGAGTGAATGTGAGATGACGTCATATGTCATTAACAAACTGGATTTGGATGGTAATTTGAATTTTTCTGATATTGTGATGCTATTTAGTGTCAGTGAAAGAGGTAAGATAAATCCAGAACCGCACTCAAATCGTAACATATACAATACTCCACTCATTTGGATGCACCATAATTTTCACTCTTTGCCTCGATGACAATTGCATTGCATCCAAACTTGTGGAATATTGTGTATTTATACGATTCTCGGTCCAGTTCTATATAAGTTTTTTTTAGTTTTTTTTTTAATTCAGGTAGACATGTACATTCGCCTTATTTGGGCGTTCTTCCATGCAGTCATATAGAGAAGAAAGAAATATTTAAAAGAAGTGTTTCATATCGAATACAGTTATAGTATTCCATATACAATCTAGGTAATAAGTCTTGCATGCATTAGTACTTCTATTAACATATATACAAATATAGTATAATACAATATAGTCGATATTTGGAGGAATGGTACACTCTTAGTAGCTCTTAATGAATAATATAATAAATTATCCTTTATCATTTATGTTATTTCTTTGAGAGAGAGATTCAGTTATCTTATTTGTACGTCAGTGTTGTCATATGACAACTGTTAAGTCAATTTTCATACATTGTAGTTTACATAATTGAGTTTTTTAACCACTTCTTTAAACTGCCGTGTATGGGCTAGTATATGGACACTACGCTTCACTGCTAACAAGCTCCGGTTTTCGGGAGGTGACCGACAGACACTACTCCTTGTTGCAAAACCCCTGGTAACATTTCATGTCAGAACTCTGTCTAGAATAGATGTAGACACTCAGAATAAAAAATGCCTTGTAGCTAAGAAGGTGGCAGTTCCTAGATCAGGTTTTTATACTACAGTTTTATTGCCAGGCAGACACGGCACGAAAACGAAACGTAATGTACAAGGCGACCATCGCTCTAGCTTCTGAAAACGAAGCGTAGCGTCCAAATCACAAAGCGTAGTGTCCCAGGAGTGCTGGCGATGAAGCGCAGTGTCTTGGATTCATATGGGCCTTACCCCCACTGCTCCCATGTTAATTATGAGAAACATTGTGCTAAGAGGGTAATTGGATTAAGATAAAACACAACTGAATATATATGTTCCCTTTATGGCCCCATAACATTATATTTCGGCTACCCTTTTGATTACTGCAGGGAATTCATTTCTGCCTGAATAATATAACAAATAGCTTATAGAATACGAGTCCTGCATATACTTTGTATTTATGTTTCACCGAACCATTCTCTTAGAAATGAAATATTTCGTGTAATTAGTTCAAACACATCATGGAGTATGTCCGCGCACTGCTGAGACGTATCTTTTACTTCTCAACTGGGTAGTTGTGTCATGAAATATTGAAGAATCTAATGGTTCCCAGAGGAGAAACCTAAGAGATTCTGTATGTCTAATCTCGGCTTAGATAGTTCATCGCAGGCGTAGATATGCCCGGCCTATTGGGTGTGCTGTCTACCTCTATATCTGTGCACGTAGACTGTAGATGCTTTTATTATCCACCTAATACAAAGTGCCCATAGAAAACACATAGGCAGCGTGTATGGACATACCCGGCGCATACAAATATGTTGTATGCTCTGGTTAGGGCATACGGAAAAATAGTGCGTATGGAAAAAAATAGTGCATAATTAAAATGAACTGATATCGACATGTCACTTGTGCAGAAAAGGTGGATAATAAATACAATATAGACTGGTTTCAGATAAAAGCGTTTGTATGCTCCTCGAAGTTGACTCTACGCAATATCCTCGCATACGCTCGGATATTACTACGCGGCAACTCCTCGGAGCATACGGCCGCTTGTATCTGAAACCAGTCGATATTGTGTATTTATCCTACCCTCATATAAGTCTCCAGAGACTTAACATGGTGTAACTGTATGCCACGATTATGCCGTACAATATTTACACGCCACGGTTGACATATGAAGATAAAAACAGGTGACGGGGTTGGATAAACCTAAACATCACTCAATTCCATATGATTGTTTACATGGCATTCGTTATCTTCTGTGACACACCCTGGTCACCATAGCCGCTGGAGAATATCCCTGTTTTCGGGCTCCGTGGGACGCCGTGGATGCTAACGTGAGGGACGTGACACAACTCAGGGGAACGGCATGGATAAACGTGAAGACCGTGACATACCCTGGCCGCCGTAGCCACCAAAAAAATATTCCTGTTTCGTGAGAGTCGTGACACGACTCAGGGGAACGGGATGGATAAACGTGACAGACCGTGATACACCCTGGCTGCCGTGGGCCCTGGGGAAGAATTTTTAAATATAACAAAATATTTTGTCTGGCCACGGTTAGCCACGGAGTTAATAACAATCGTAGTGAGACGTGGCAACCGCCACACAATGTGACTGACTATTTTCCCCTATACAATGTCTTGTAGGCTGTACACCGCAGATTCAAATCAGTATACTATGGTCATGGTATCTGACAGTTATATTTGTAATGGCTGGTGGTTTGTTAACCATCGTATACAAAGACACCATTGGAAATGTACAGGGACTCATTAAACCACCACCCATTATATAAAACCAGATACCATAACTGTGGTATACAGATCGTCTGATTACAATAATCTGATTACGCAATTCAGCAAAACTTGGCGACCACTGGTCATGCTCCGATGCCAGCGACTGATTTAAGCCGGCTTGAATTAGTCGTCTACCCCTGCGTTATAGGCGGCGATTCTTGAACCTGATGACTTTCAGCCGTAAAAGTAAAGAAATCGTCTAATGTAAGCGCCAAGAGGGTGGCGACTGCAGATCGTCTGGTTATGTCTAATTACGCAATAAGGCACCACCTGACGACTATTGAACATGCTCTGATATCGGCGACTGTTTCAAGCCGGTTTGAATTAGTCGTCTACATGGGCGGCGACTCTGTAAAAACTCATAGTCGTCAGTTTTGTGTAAACACTTAGGTAAATTCAGAGGTCGACGACCTTTGTGGTGGACATTGCCACCACCTGACGACTATTGACTGACAATCTACATTCGCCACATGTTTAGTCGTCTAGTGTGAACACCGGGTAAGGCGTCAACAGTATCACAAAGGTCTGTTGACAGTTTCGTTTTGGCTGTAAACACGGCAAATTTGTAAAGACTAGTTTATATGACCTTATTTACTATTGTTGATGCCGCCGTAAACTTACTGTAAATATATGCTGCAAATGCCCGTAACCCTAGGCAAACAGATGCGTAGGCGTACATCAATATGTGCACCACAAATGGAAATTATCGGATTGGTTCTGGGAGTTTCATACAATTTCGGAGAATATCGTACCTTTTCCTTCCCGATATTTCCAACAAATCACACGTGCATTCACGCTTCCACTAAGCATTTATAGGTATATGATACAAGTGAAAGGTGTTAACTTTCTTCTTTTTTGATCGCCAGACGGAGCTGCGGTTAGCACAGAGCGAGGCCGGCAGATGGTGCCATATGTCCTTTTGAGAAAAACCGCCTGTGAGTGTAGATTTATGCGTCGTTCACATCTTCCATAACAATGGCCACTTTCTCTGTAAATGGTTCGTGGAAGTCATCTGGAAATCGGTCCACCAGACGGCCCCTCCTTTCACTGGGGGCTGATTCAGGGCGGTATTTATATCTCCAGACTGTCAGAGGAGGCGGGCATTCAGGGGGAGCTGCAGTTCTGGCGTTTATCCCGCGGTAAATATGGTGAATGTGGGAATTTGGATGTAGCTGGGGTGAATTGTATATGAGAGTTTATCTCACCCCGGTATTTTTCTCCATAGGCTTAACATTTGGAACTCATACCCCAGGGTCGTGAAACTATTGTACCCAATACTCAATGGCTGATTGGGTGATTTATTCATAATGTTATATGGGGTGAGATAAAATCAGAAACCCACTCGAAGAAAATAACTTAGTCCGCACTCGTTTGACTGCTACGTAATTCACTCAGCTTCGCTTCGTGAATTACACCGTGGTCAAACTCGGTGGAGTACGGACCGAGTTATTTTCATCTCGTGAGTTTCCTACTAAGTATTTCTGTGGATAATAATGTTGTGTTTTTATGTTGTGGTTTAGTTTATGGTTTTATTATACAATTGTGCACATTGTGGTATTTTTTTCCCATAAATATCATTGGAAACTCGTATCTAACGCACATTCAGTATTTAAAAAAATATATTCAATAGGGATCATGCCACAAAGGTTAGCCCATTAGTCAATGTGAAGGTCAAGATAAATTCGGAAAGCCATTCAAGTTAAGGGTCAGAGCTTGATCCCATCTCATTTGAATCCCTAGGTAATTCATGCAGCTTCACCTTGTGAATTACTTCCCGATTTAAACTCGATAGGACACGAGCTGCAGTTCTGGCGTTTACCCTGCGGTAAATAAATCTAAAAAAAAAATAAAAATATGGTGAATGTGGGAATTTGGATGTAGCTGGGGCTGAATTGTATATGGCAGCATGGTTATAACGGTAAAGTAGTGCGGTGAGACTAAACTGGGAGTGTGTTTTTGTGGATATTAATACTGTGTTTGTATTTTGTGGTTTAGTTTATGGTTTTATTATACAATTGTGCACATTGTTCTTATACTTACAGATCTCTGCTCCCTATATTGATTTATAAATGTTTTTACCATATACCAACATGTGGGGAGTGCCCATCTTGGATTTTCTGCCTAAATTTCCATAAATCTGGAAATTCTTGATGTAGGACTCTAATCGCAATCGCACAAGTGACAGATGACTTATAAAATGGTATTTCCTGTGTTTTGGAAGGTTCAAATCCAAGATATATATACCCTTCTGACATGGCTCTAATTATATATCGGCTCTTCTTTTATTTAATAACGACAATATTATCTTCTCAACTGGAGTGTAATTACTTTAAAACGAGTTCACATCGATGATATAATTCATGTTTAAAGCAGATGTTTATAATGAGATGATATATCAAGGTGTTATCTTTATTATCTGAGATAATTCTCAATATGATTGTATCCAACAGAATTGCTAGAAGAGACTAGCAACACATATGCTATCATTAAGTATATTATATGTGATGTATGAACATTATTTCATGTTTCGAGATCAAAGTTTTTGTAACCATATTTTTTATCCTACCCCTAATAAAAAACTCCATAGGCTTAACATTGGGTCACTGTATTCGGTCTGGAGTTCAGAAAAATGAAAAATATCGCTCTAGTGGGATACACTTGACAAATGACGTCATTTGTTAATGTAGAAGTAATTTAGACGGGCGGGGTAGGATAAATTCTAAACCAAACTCGAGTTAGTCGTGTTATTGTTCATCGTACTCTGGCAAGATCGCGTATTACTGCTCTCGGCTTCAACTCGCGCAGTAACACGCGATTTTGCCGTCGTGCGATAAACAACAACACGACTAACTTCTGTTTTGTTTCTCCATAATACTTAATCCGTACGCAATCCAGTACAAATGTACTGATCGGATACAGCCTAAATAAAGAACATGAAAGAAAGATTAAAAAAAGATGTAAAGCCATGCAGAGGATGCTGGAACTGATGCCAGTCTAAGGGAAAGGTAGTTATTCATGGAGGAAGGTAGAAAACGAATGTTAGTTGACAAACACTTTCCTTTTAGACTACTTTACTTTAATTGAACCTGCGGAATAAATCACCGTTGCGAAATGGAGTACTGTTACGCACCGTATTGCATCCGGCATCCCTCTCATTAAATAAACATGAATTTCTTTGCAAATTCAATTCGTGTTGCCTCCTGCCTTCTTTCGTTCACTCACGTTCAGCGGTGAATTTTTCCTAGCAAATAACTCGGTAACAGCATTGATTTTGCAACCTCAGTTTTAAGCACAATGTGTTTACTGCATAAGAAGTATGAAGTGTGGCGCCACCAGTGCATTAAAAGTCAAGAAAAGCTGCTTTGCGCCCTAATGCTTCCTTCGTAGGGTCAGTCACTCCGTGTTCCAATCCGACTGAAATACTGCAGAACCACTCGGCTGCATCAACGACATTACTGTGTATTAATTATTAATTCCCAACGAACCGGAGTTTATCTGTATTTTCTCCCCATCAGCTCTCGTGAATTATACAGGGTTCGTACAGAGCCTGGAAAACCTGGAAAAGCCTGGAATTATGCTTTTGGGTTTTCCAGGCCTGAAAAAGCCTGGAATTCTTACAGAGAGCCTGGAAAAAACCTGGAAGAGCCTGGAAAATTTAGTTTTGCATAAAAACATTTTTTTCAGTCTATGAAATTCTGGACATTATTAGCTTTCCTTAACTACGGTACCTGACTGCCTATGGAATTTCAGTGTCTTGGATTAGATAATTCCAAAATCCTTTTTGCTAATAATCTAGCTGTTTTGATTATTTGTCTTCATATTTGTTTCACTAGCAAGATTGTATTGATTAACATTGTTATGTGCCTGGAAAAGAAATATTAGAGCCTGGAAAAGCCTGGAAAAAGCCTGGAATTTTATTGGGCTGTCTATGTACGAACCCTGATTATAATCTAACCTGTTTTACCTCAACTCAAATAGTAGTTTAAAGAAGAAACCAATAAGTTTTAGTCAAAGTCGTCGTTGTCAACAAGTTTGATGCGGAGTGATATTAACGATGTGATAGCCGAGTGAATATCACGTAACATTTATACGAGTTTGAGAACGACTTCTTTGACCAAAACGAGTTGCTTTCTGTATTTATCTCACCCCTGTACACACTAATAGAATGGGCGACACACAGGATATAGACCATGGAGAACGGGCTGCAATACACATAGGGGCATGGAGAATGAGATTCCAATGTTAAGCATATGGTACAGATTCTCTTCCCAGAAAGTTCTAAGAGCTTTCAATAAAGAACTTATATTGACGTTGTCTGTATCTGGACTTGTGTGACTAGGGTTATAGTCAACCCTCCTTATATTCCGAAAGCATACCGAATCAACCTATATGTTATAGCATATAGGGTAGCAACGCAATCGCCGGATTGATATTCAATCTATCAAAAAGTTGGGTTACCAACCCGGGTCAAAGCCGGCGACTGCTACAAGAATAACGAATAGAGATTCACTGGCAATTCAGATATTATTATCATTAAATCCACTCTTCCATATTCAGTATACATAAATGCTTTTCTTTGTGTAAAACAAAGATAATGTCGATTTAGGTGCATTTACGCTAATAAAAAGGTGGTTTGAACCCCCCCAACAGACCCTCAGCCCAATTCCATGGCCGTCAAGGGGATATTATTCAAGTTTTTTTCGGTTTCTCTGAGGCAGGAAAAATCCACATAAACATTATTTCCACTTTTTTCCCTGACTCTAACTGACATTCCTGGGTATATGATAATAGAGCATATGATAAGGAAGAGGGATTCACTAACAATTCAGATATCATTAACACTTAACATTTCATACGAACAACGACCCGTAGAGCATTCTGCAGTCTCCATCCTCCCTCACTTCACTCAAAATAACATCTGTCCCTGTCGCAACCCGAGAAATCTCAAATTACTGATGATAATTATCGTTTTGTGTGAACCTGAATCCACTGCTCATTTAGCGCGCATTTTTCTACAGCTCTGAAGCGCTCGTGGCCATTTTCCCAGCTCCAACGCTGACAGGAAATGGTAGCAGATAGCCCTCGGAAAGATGTCATTAGGCCTCGAGTTGGCGTTTTCTGCTCGAGTCATCTACACCAGAAATTCTCTCATTAACCCTTCAAAGACAAATGCTGGTAGTTGGGTGATTTCTAAATTCTATTGATTTTTATTGTTGTTTTTTTTAAGGAAGTTTATTGAACATCTGTATTTACATCGATATATTTTCCAATGTCTGTAAAGAGTCATTCCGAAAAGTTCCAACATCGACAATGCAATCAATTGATTTTAGATATCCAGTTTTTCCTTAGTGTCATGACTTACTAAACTGTTCATTATTATCCTTAACAGCTACACAGTGATATCTTCAAGTGCAAATATAAGTCTTATCGGATAGTGCATCCGTTCTTACATACTAGACTTAAACTTCCATATTTTTAACTTTTTGAGGTACATATGCTGACAAAACAACTACATTGACAAATATTTACAGTGACAAACATACACATTGGGAAGACAGTAATTATATAATAACTATACAGACAATAGAAAAAACCATACTCATATATTTCTAATGGCAGTAGTAATACATGAATACCTGGAAAATAATAAATACATAGAAAAAGCTATATTAAATACAGTTCCTGATTATGTTGTCTTATAAATATAAGTTCCATATATCAGCAAATAGAAAATGCAAAAAAGATTGGCATGTCACCATGCTAACTTCTATGAGAAGGCCATCTGAAAATGTAAGTGCTTAGCTATTGGTGTCTATGGGAAATGCAATATTTTGACTTTGTTGCTAAAGACACTGATGTTCTATTGGTATCTTCAAACAATTCTTGATTATGATAGTTGGGAACATATACAAATGGGAAATACTAAAAACATACTATGTCACCATGCAAAATTTCTATGGGAAGGCCATGTGAAGAAGCCAAGTGCTTATCTATTGATGTCTATGGGAAACTGCAATATTTCCATGAAACCAGATGGCAGCATCAGTGTCTACACAGGGGGCAGTGCGATACCTACCCGCATTTGTCTTTAATGGCGGGGACCTGTGACAATAGTATGTGGTTAAGGGCAGCTGACAGTGCTAATAATAATATAATATAATGTCTCAGGCCAATTGTAACAGTTCTGTAATTTAGGACTTGATAGTATATACAATCATTAATCATATTTTATATTTCACCCAAAATCTTTACCTGGGTATTGCACCTATATTCTTTGAAAAATTCATGATTATATATCCAATATTTCTTATTTCATTCCACAAAAACGAAATTTTTCAAATTTAAGAAAATGATGACTTTTGGCATCATCGGCTCAAGCACGGTTGTTGCCATATGGCATCACTTGCTCAAGCACGGTTGTTGCCATATGGCATCACCCGCCCCAGGATGGTTGGTGTCTTTTGGCATCACCCGCACAGTATAGTTGATGCCATATGGCATCACCCGGTGCGAATGGGTTAAAACACAGTGCCCCCATTTGCTGACGTTAATGGGATTTGACAGTGGGTGGAATGATCAGATATCAATCACACACTAGTTGTTAATTGACATATAGCTCTGTGGTTTTATGGTGGAATTGCGGAACCCATCCTCACTATAATATATATATAGACAATAATCGATGGTTTTATGGACAGGCAGCCGTAAACCATGAGAGGTTGACCCGTAGTAAAACACGAGCGCTAGCGAGTGTATTACGATGTCAACCTCGAGTGGTTTACAGAGCCGCCTATCCACAAAATCATCGTTTGTTGCATTTATTATCCATCTTTTCGAATAGATTATACCCAGTAATGGTATAAAAATTGGGACTCTTTCTTTGCTCTATAGCAAAAGAGACTATTTTTCCCGTATACCATGGTTTTGAGGCTTTATACCACAGGTTTGAATCTGTATACCACAGTTATGGTATCTGACCGTTTTTATACAATGGGTCGTGGTTTACTGAGGCCCCATACGTTTTAAATGGGAGCTTTGTATACGATGGATAATAAATATGGAACCTTGTAAGGCGTGGCATGAGATTAGTACAGTGACACGACCACGAATGCAAACAAACAAAAAATCCGGGGAAATCGGCGAAAATCGGGCCCCGATTTTTCGGATCGAAAGTTGTTTTGGTTGGAAATATTCACCGAGACTGAGGTTGACTTTTATTTTTGCCCAAGCCATGCAGTATGCTTTAATTACTGCATTCGTGTGCAGTACAACATTCATACTACATGCCACAGAATGTGAAATAACTCGTAGAAGTATGTGCAATGGTGTATAATTAATTCGATAATTTACAGTTTGTACGGAACAAGCCGTTTACGTCGGGTTCCATACGACCCGTAAATTATCACCGAGTTTTGTATCTTGTAAAAGCATGGTAGGTCCTTATATATTTACAATGGATTCAAAATGGATAAAATAATTAACTTAATTTTGCCTAAAAACTAATATTTTAGTCGACACATATTGAATAGTGTTCCGTACGGTATTTCTTCATTATATAGGAAAACGGTGTGTATTTATGATACATACAGCATGGGTATAAATTAAAATGCAATTGTGCATCGTAAGGCGCGTGGTAAGGCGCGTCGGTGTGCATTGAAAACCCGGTGGGTTTGCGGCTTTACACAATACAATGACGAAATGACCCATTTCATCTTTTTTCTGTCGTTCGTTGTCACTTGAATCAAAGCAATGTCAGCCGCATTACCGAAGCGCTGTTAGCAATCACAACATTCAATTAGTCCGACTTCATCATACTCATTAAGAATCAAGATCCCACGTTTCAGTCAGAAACTCACATTGCAACTTTAATCAGGTTTGATAGTAATCTCAGGGGAAATACTGTCCCCAGCAGGCCTCGTCAGGTAGTAATTTTTAATTATCTTTATTAAGGCCATAACACACTGTACGATTTCTGAACATGAATGTTCCTTTCTCGGCGATAAAAGAACAATCGTAAGCTCAGGCGAGGCCTAGAAATTGAGTCGGTCAGTGTGGCACCCCCCTCAAGAACTTTGCCTAAGATTTCAAAATGCCCCCCATGGAGATGTACCTTTGTCCCCTATAAATTGCAGTCCAATGTTCCGAAATCGGGAACGATAAATTAAGAAACACGTTCCTTCCCGTTGTCGGCGACAACGGAGTTTAAGAAATACCCCCCGTGGTGCCTACCGATTTTGGAACATAATTAGTCAATGGGTGAGGTGAAATGGCCCTGCCACACACAGATTAAGCCCTGCTCACCGATTAAGCCCCCATATACTACGATTTTGCACTTGTTCCTTTATCGGTGGCCTCAAATCGCTCACGATATAGACAGTCCATCGTCCAGTGTGGACAGAATTTGCTCACGATTAACTCACGCTAATAAATGCCATAAATCCTGCTGTAATGGTCTACACTATGCACAAATTCGCCTGAGACAAGTTAAAATGCCCTTACGATCTAGGGAGTTAATCGGTGGGAATGAAATCGTACAGTGTGTTTCCCACTTAAAGCCCAATGCCCATCTAACGATTTCGGAACATTAATGTACCTTTATCTGCGACAAACGGACGGTAATTTGTCTCAGCCAAGGCATCCTATCGGTGATAGTCAAAGATGTAGGACAGCTATAGGCAAGGGTGAGCTATCGATTAGTGAACCACCTCCTTCAGACGTCCTTTTGTCACCGACAAGTTGTGGTTTCAATGTTCCAAGATCTGTGCGAACAGTTTATCAACATGTTGATAAATCTAGTCACCGACGACGGAACATTGGGAAATGGGGTGCATAGTCGTATACCTGTCGGTAGGTGTAGACTGACTTGCTTAGGACTAATACCCACCAGCCCCTCTCCTCGAGGGCTGCGGGTCGAGCGAAGGGTTACTTAATTTGCCTGTGACAATTGACCGACTCCTATATACAATTTGGGAACTAATCGTTCATCACTCAATCGGAAGATGGGCATCAGGCTTTAGAGTCGTAACTTGGTACAAATGTCCGGGCTCGGCTGAAGGATTTATTGGTCAATAAAATTGATTTTTTTTAAAGAAATCAATGAATTTGCTTGAATGATATTGTGTAGAGCTTCTAACAATCATATGTAGGTATTATATTTATTTGTGATTAGATTATGAAAATTAATTCGGTCTTGAAGGGGGTTTGAATCCGCAACCTTCTGATTACCACTGATTCTAACTCGGCACCCCCGCCATTGCTGGGACAGACACAAAGAAGAACCAATCAGAGGAAGGCTTGCATCGCGAACTGTCCTTCCGAAGATTGAGTTTAGGAGAAGGACAATACAATATGGACAACACATATTTAACATGATGGCATTCCCATCCTTGTCACTGTCCTCCCACGAACCCTTCTATCATTATCCTTATCCTGTTACTGCCTCAAAATATTCAACGGGCCCCTGATTCCCTCTGGGTCTCCTACAAAGGATCTTCAACTATGGCAGAATCCACGTCATTAGGACACGTCAGGAGACATCTGGGACCGGGTCCTCGAGGCTCAATGTCAGAAAGGAAGGAAAGTAGAAAATATTCCCGGCGGGAAATGAAGGAAAAAGTAGGTCAGAAGCTTATTGTTACACTCCCGAGACACAAACAGGAATTACAACAAGGCTTCGGAAAACACCTCCATATGAGGAATGTTGATGTGAATCCGAGCGGAAATTACCAGAATTACAGTCATTTCAGGAACGGATTCCTTTATTGTAAAGAAGCCAAAAGGAGTACGCATGATTCATGTCCCCAAGATCTTGTGATTGTTATTTCAAATCCCGCTTCTAGGCGTGCTCAAGTCTTTGATTATGAACATATATGGAATGATGAAAATGTACTATGATGTGTAAGGTTCCTCTCACTGGTCCTTTGTCAGCCAGGCCAAGGCCAAGTGTCTCTATACTCTTTAGTTGTAAGGGAAGGGGTATTAGAGTTTGATGGCGGAGTAATCCACGAGTGAATTACGCAGCGGTCAGACATAGTGGAGTACGTACCAAGTTATTCGTCTGCCAATCGAAACGGGCTTATAGGGAAAGTAACGTCATAAGGCCAGGCCGATAAAGGCAGGCTGACGATGGGGTTTGGCGAACTCTAACTTGTGAGCGTGCTGGACTTTGTTTTGGTCGGGTTTCTGTGAATAAAGAGGCCAGCAAAGCGTTTATTGGTCGGCGGATTGTATACTGCTGATCAGGGATTTACCGGTCGTTCAGGGGGGTCATTCTAGCATAATCCCGTAATCCATCGATTTGACCTGCTGTGAAATCACCGCTCATCAAAGCGTGTGTTCCATCACAGCGCCAATCTGATGTTGACGCCATACCGAAAATACACTTAACGATTATCTTCTCACACATTTTCGTACATCTTCGACCCAATATGACAATCGAAACGGGCTTATCCGACAAGGTCCACGACTGGCCTACGATTGGAGGCCTTGTCATGGTTGGTGGACCCCAGTTCCCAACAAGGCCATAACAAGGCCACAATTGGAAGCTTGTCGGGAGCATTCCGACAAGGCTACGACAGCATCGAGCATGTTCGATTTTTCCCACTACTGGATCCTTGTCGTGGAGTGTCATGGCATGTCCGGAGCATGTCGCAGAGGTCTATGATAAGAAATTTGGTGGAGCATGCACTTCCCGACACGCCCCAATAATGCTGTCATAAAGTCCCCCTTCTTAAGACAAGGCCGCGACAAGCGCCAATTGGAACTTTCTTGTCGGCTCTTGTATTCTTGTCGTGGTTGGTAGACGCCACCCTTTACTCGGTGTTTACTTTGCCGTTTGAAGTGCAACCAATGGTGGTACGTCGCCATACCGGCAGAGTATGGTAGTACGTGTTAATTACCACTTCCATAGCAGAGGTTGGTATTCACAGTATTTTCTGGCATAGCTATAATGCATTACCTTGTGGCCACTTATCAACCCTTTAACAGCAGTATGATGCCTCCAGGCATTCCCCTATCTATGGCAGCATGATGCCTCCAGGCATTCCCCTGGCTACCGCAGCATGATGCATCCAGGTATTCCCCTATCTATGGCAGCATGATGCCTCCAGGCATTCCCCTGGCTACCGCAGCATGATGCCTCCAGGCATTCCCCTATCTATGGCAGCATGATGCCTCCAGGCATTCCCATGGCTACCGCAGCATGATGCCTCCAGGCATTCCCCTGGCTACCGCAGCATGATGCCTCCAGGCATTCCCCTATCTATGGCAGCATGATGCCTCCAGGCATTCCCATGGCTACCGCAGCATGATGCCTCCAGGCATCATAGAGACATCACTGATACTTATATACAAAATTCAATAAATAAAAAGATAATTGTTTGAATTGAGAGAAATTTTGACCTAGTGAAAACGGCATATTGACCTTTGATTTGATATAACAAAATATCATCAGCTGCCAAGGTAAATTACTCAAATCACATGACACATCATGTGACATTGCTATTTTCCAAAAAGGTGCCTGCCATAGCAGAGTCGTTTATGCAGGCAATGCCTACTGTGTAATGGTGATCAGAGGAACTGGGTGCCGAAGGGAAAGGTTTAATGTGTTTGATAGACAAACCGAACGGCCGGGGACACCCTACCACCCTCTGAGGCATGCAGTATCACATCACGTGACACAATGTGCGCCGATTAACAATCTTTTCTCGAATTAAAACTTCCTGAATGTAAAAGGTAACAATTACGGTCAAGGTTATGTTTTTTTAAGACGAGCATTGCTCTCTTTTTAATGATCATTAAATACAATTACATGTTAATTATAATTACTTTTTTTTTACTAATTCAAACTGTATTTTACCGTCCATGTTGCCTGTTTAGGGGCATACTTAAATATGTTACATAACGACCTTTTGTTTTTTTGTGGTCTTTTTTACTCAGTTTTGGAAAAAGGACAGGTACTTAAATAAAACGTCCTGACCATGGTGTACAAGCCACACAAAAGATTATCATCAAGTTTTGTGGCTTGTACAAGCATGGTTGGACATTATATATTCACTATATACCCGAAATTACGAAAGATCATTAATTCATTTTGGCCGAACAACTAATATTTTAGTCAACGTGTATGGGAATGTGTTCCGTATTTTCCCGTACGGAACACTGTTCCGTACAGCATTTCTTACGTTATGTGGCGAAACAGTGCGTATTTACAGTAAATACGGCATGGGTATATAAAGTACATTCACCGAATTGTGCTCTTTCTAGTACGTGCCAAAAAATATAAAGGTGCGTTCAACAAGATACAACAGAAATGGGTTGATACAGTAGTCAGAAAAAAACTTTGCAACTTCCTTAATCCGTGAGCGTAAAGATCTGGATATCTGTGTACATGGGCCACGTGACACTTTGTCAGAGGGTATCCTTTCATGTCATTCTAACTCTAAAATGTTCCTTTATAAGTCATTTACCGTCTCTTTGTTCGACTACTTGTAGAAAGAAAATAAAGCATAAAACAGATACAAAACAGAAATACTTAGTAGAAACTGAACAAGAGTTAGTAGTGTTAGTGTGTATTGCATGACGGGCAGGTTGGGTTACTGCACGAGGCGTTAGCCGAGCGTTGTGAGAAGCAGACCTGACCAGAGTTTGATAAACACTAACACTATTAACTCGTGTACAGTCTAGTATTCATCCTACCCCTTCTCCAATAATTCATTTCTTACCCGCGTGCAATAAATAACACTTTACTGCACGCTCGCCCGAATACAGGCGGCCAGTGTTAATCCCAAGGCGTTTCTTTATTGGGGGTAGGATAAAGACACAGGTACAGATATAAGAGAGAAATACTATTGAGGATACCTATGAAAATTTAGGGGCAAAGCTTGTATCTCATCGAGTTTCAATCGCATAGTAATTCACAAGGCGAGGCCGCGTGAATTACATAGCGATTCAAACGAGATGGGATCGAGCTCTGACCCTAGACTTGAAAATGTTTCTGAATTTATCGCACCCTTTACATTGACTAATAGGCTAACATTTGTGACATTTTCCTCATTGGATATTTTTCCTAAATATCTCATGACCGTTGAATACGAGTTCCTAATGTTAAGTCTATGGTGAAAAAGAGATAAAGAAGCAGGAACAATACACTATGCCACGCATGCTGGCATAGTACATTTATCCACCTGTTATTCAACAGCCAGTGATTGTATATAAACATTCATGTACGTATTCCATTGATGGGAAGATTTGTCTTGCAGGTGTGGGAGGTGTGTAATTGTGTACAAAAAAAGAAACATATTTTGATTGTATGCGATAAATTCCTTTCTCTCGTTCCTATTGTATGTTGATGGAGCGACCATCAGAAATCTGAGAAAGAGGCACTTCGGTTCATCGACAAGCTTCCGGCGTTGGACAGTAACATTTACTGATGTCAACGGAGCTACATTCAGTCGCCGCAAACCAACAGTGTCACCTCACAAATTATGGCCACATAGCTATCGTGTTACGTATGCCTGTTTTACTTCACCTGTTCCTCTCTTTTTTCGTGACCCCAGGCTTGTTCAGGTGTTCCGGGTACAATCATAGTATCAGTATTATCCGACAAATACAAAGTGTCCACAGAAAACACATGGGCAGCGTGTATCTACATACCAGGAGCATACAGATAGGTTGTATACTGCGGGTTGCAAAAGCCGGTACATACGGAAAAATAGTGTATATGCAAAAATAGTGCGTACCTAAATAAACTGATATCAGTACTCCACACGTTAGGAAAAGGTGGATGATAAATACAATATATAGACTGGTTTCAGATAAAAACGGTTGTATACTCCCCGAAGTTGCCTCTGTGCAATATCATCGCTTGCACTCGGATATTACTGTGTCAAATCCTCAGAGCATACAAGCTTTTATTATCCACCTAATACAAAGTGTCCATATAAAACACATATGGAGTCTGTATGGACATACCCGGCGCATACGGATGTTGTATGTTGTATGGTCCGGGTGGCGCATACGGAAAAATAGTGCGTATGGAAAAATAGTGAATAACTAAAACAAACTGATATTGACATGCTACATGTCCAGAAAAGGTGGATAATAAATACAATATAGACTGGTTTCAGATACAAGCGTTTGTTGCTCCTCGGAGTTGACTATCCGCAATATCCTCGCATACGCTCGGCTATTACTACGTATCAACTCCTCGGAGCATACAGCCGCTTGTATCTGAAACCAGTGAATATTGTGTAGTTGCTGTCGTCAACAGAGCTACAGCAGTCGCTGCTAACCAGCAGTGTTAACTCACAAATTATACGGCACATAGCTATTGTGTTATGGAAGCAGCCATCTTGCCCCCAATGCAAAACAAAACACCAGGTGGCGGGTCAAGTTATCAATGGACATTATCAAAATACACTTTTTTCTGATAGCATAAAACAATATTTTTCGTCCATGAAATTCTGATCATCATTAGCTTTCCTTAACTAAGGTACCTGACTGCCTATGAAATTTCAGTGACTTGGATGAATAGTTCCAAAAACCCTCTACTTGACCATGTATAGCAAATTGATAATAGTAGAGCATGGTTTGAGTACTTGTTTTCAAATTTAAAAATGGCAAAAAAAGGAAGAATTTTTAAGATATCTGTCCCAAACCACTAAAATTCCACAGGTAGTAAGGAAGATGAAGCAAATTTTAACTAAATTCGGTGAGGAACCAGACATGGTTGTAAAAGTAGTAACCAGATATGATTATGCACCCTTCAGAAAACAATGACTGTTTTCATTCACTAACAGGATGGTATTGATTGACATTGTTATGTGCCTTGAAAAAAAAATATTAAAGCCTGAAAAAGCCAGGAATTGTATTGGGCTGTCCATGTACAAACCCTGCTGATTGTATGCGAACTCGTGTGTGATTTCACTGCGGCGATCAGCTCACTCCTCGCCGCCCTTTTCTTGAGCAGCTCACTCACTTCTTTGACCTGCTCAAAATGAGAAAATATGAAGAAAATCAAGGAAACACAGCTTTTCCCTGCAGGTGAAGAATTTAACAAACTTCCTTTTCCATCATCCCCTTAAAACTTCAGATTCTATTTTCGCAAAGTCTTGAAGTCAGGAAGTTGGATTTGCTTTTGCCTCAGTTGGCACCTCGGGGGGTGTTCGGGCTACTCCCACGTCGCGGAAGTTAATGATCGTATTTTAAATCGGTTCTTATCTCTGATGTTAGGTTCGTAAATAAGGTGTGCGGAAGTTTTGATTTGAAATGGCGATCTTAAGGACGTATGTCAGCTGGATGTTGATTATTTCTAAAAAGAAACGTCAGGGAAAGCCCTCGTAGCTCTCAAAGTGATGGCCTTTAAATGGGGACCAAGACAAATTAATGATAATTAAACTACACCCTCAAGGTCTTGAACCACAAATTATACTTGTATGTTGTGATCACCTTGAAATAAAATCAAATATACAGTACTTTCGAGGAGTGCTTATACGCTTACCGTAATTCTTTTTATTATCCACCTAATACAAAGTGTCCATAGAAAACAAATAGACAGCGTGTATGGACATACCCGGCGCATACATATATATTGTATGCTCCGGGTGGCGCATACGAAAAAATAGTGCATATGGGAAAATATAGTGCATAACTAAAATGGACTGATATCGACATGTCACTTATGCAGAAAAGGTGGATAATAAATACAATATAGTCTGGTTTCAGATAAAAGTGTTTGTATGCTCCTCGGGGTGGACAATATCCTCACATACACTCGGATATTACTACGCGTCAACTTCTGGGAGAATACGACCGCTTGTATCTGAAACCAGTCAATATTGTGTATTTATTCTCCACCTAATACAAAGTGTCCATAGAAAACACACGGGCAGCGTGTATCTACATACCTGGAGCATACAGATATATCCACCTAATACAGAGTGTCCATAGAAAACACATAGGGAGTTTGTATCACCATACCCGGAGCATACAGATATATCCACCTAGTTCAAAGTGTCCATAGAAAAAACATAGGCAGCATACAGATATGTTGTATGCTCAGCAGTCGCTGAAACAGATCGCTTGTCCACACGTGTTGATAACATATCCATCAACAGACTGAAAACCTCGCTTAAGTGGACACTCTGCTTAAGGGGGCACTTTGCTCGGAACGGAGGGTGTTCCCTTAAGCGGGGTTTTACTGTAATGAATCTAGATGAAGGGTGTATCCCCACGGTCCTCGCTCCTCCAATGGCAGGAGAAGGAATTCATCCTCAGATCAGGACCTAGTTGAATATTCTGGTCGGTTAGGCATATCTCAAACATACATAGATCTAGATTGATGGCGTAGTCGACCCAACACCTTTCACATCAGGGAATTTTTATTCTCATGTAGAAAGTAGTATTCTCTCTTGGGATGGTGTAAGCGGATGTGGCGGCGGCGGCTGGGTTGGTGTATTGGTGTCTGGGAATCTGTTTACAAGAGACTGTTGGTAAACATTTTTATATCTTATCAATTGTATGTACCCAATATGTATACGCCAGCGTATACATATCAGACACTTATATATATATATATATATATATATGTGTGTATATCTATATATGTATATTTATCTCACCCCTGGTATTTTTTCTCCATAGACTTTACCTTGGAAACTCGTATCTAACGCCCATTAGATATTTAGGAAAATATCCAATGGGGGATTATGTCACAAATGATAGCCCATTAGTCAATGTTAAGGGTGAGATAAATTCAGAAATCCATTCAAGTTTGGGGTCAGAGCTCGATCCCATCTCATTTGAATCACTACGTAATTCACGCGGCTTCGCCTTGTGAATTATTATGTAATTCAAACTTGATGCGATACGAGCTCAGACCCTAAACTCTCATAGGTTTCCTCTATAATATATGTCGTGTATACGCTGACGCACATTTTAGGCGTAGACATGAATAAACGTATTGATATACGTTGTATACATGTCTTTACGCGGTGGTGTATAGATAAAATACAGTAACACCCCGCTTCTGGGCACCCAGCTTAAGGGGTCATCTTGCTTAAGGGGACAATCTGCTCAGAACGGACATTTCCAACACTATTAAGAGATAATTTCAACACTGATTAAGGGGTAATCCCGCTTAAGGGGAAACCCCACTGAAGGGGTCAGTTATTTCGGTACAGAGTACTTCTTAACCCCGCTTCAGGGGACACCTTGGAGGGACAGCCTATCAAATCTGAGGGACAGTTAAGTGTGGCGACACCACTCCACGTTATCTTGATTACTTGTATATGGTGTGTGTGTGAGGCGGGTAGACTGGTGTCTAAACAATCAGACTCTTGGAAGCGGCATGTGTAGGCTCCTGTAGGCATCAGGTAGTCCTCAGTTGGGTGTTTGTGTGGTTAAAACAATGTCTTTAAGCCATGGTATCACCTGTATAAAGGTATATACTATATAGCCTATCAACCGGCAGACTGAAACCCCCACTTAAGGGGACACCCCGCGATAGCGTTCTGGTTTGAAGCTCTTAAGAATATTATCTCGGATATCGCCTCGATCCCTGAGTGCCCTAAACTCGATGGCATAGACCCACCAGAGGTTCCTAAACTCCCAAATATCGCCCTGAGTAAGTTCAGGATCCGCTCCCGACTGGCTGGCTGCACCTCGGCCGCCTGTCTTCCCATCAACAATCATTTTCTGATTTATAACCCGACAAACTGAATATAATTTGACAAGTATACATATAAATAGCTGAAATTTTCATATCTGGCATCTGATTTCCAATTTGAAGATTTAGAAAAACTGTTAAACTGCAATAAATGTGGGTTATGGGTCAAGTGTCTATCACCATACAATATCGGAAACCAGAAAACACCGGTACCTGTAAACAAACTGAGTTCTGGGATACCTCAATAGGGTCTATACGGAGACTCAGACCAAAGACTCTCCTTTTCTCCTTCACCCCCAGCTATATCAAAAGCCAATCCTTCTCATACCATGTCTATGTGGTGTGGGAAGTAAAAGAACTCTCACCTCGGTAGGTGTGTAGGGGTGAGGTTTCTATCTAAATCCATTACATAGATTCAATCACCACCCTAGTGGTGTAAAAAAAAACCTGAGAAAGTCTGGTGAGAACGTGTAATGATTAACTTGACATTAAATCAAACAAACAAACCAAAAGTCATCAGTTTCTTTCTGTATATTATTATAAACCTGTGGTAGTATATCTTACACATACGGCCCACTCCTACCCATGTCATATTTATATCCGTACGACACCTAGGTGATGTACGGGGTATGTATGTGACGTACGGGGCATGTACGGTGGTGAAATCCAAAAAAAACTCAGAACCAAGGTTAAAAATCGGATATTTTAAGGTATATAATAATTGAGAAACAGGCTGACTGTCTCTGTACAGATAAAATACTTGGTAAAATCGGCGATCAGTTGAACTTCTGCCTCCGGCATCGGTTCATCTGATCGCCGATTTTACCGCGTATTTTATCCATACGGAAACAGTAAGCCTGTTTCTCTATAGTACTGTCTGTGAACTGACACCGTCTCCAGCCTCTAGTAATGGCACGACGCAGGAGAGCAAGAATATATATGGTCGGGGGCAATGGCGTCGGGTTGCCATTATCTAGGTCAGTCAGGATGGACGTCAATTAGGTCAGAGATGGAGCTGCACCACCATCAAAGGTCAACGACGGTCACGTGATCAGGGGTCATCAACACGGGCGCCTGCCTCCACGGCCCTCAGCGCCCTGCGGCCAAATGCCCTCCGGTGGGCAGGGCCTTGTCACGGGCCCTCAGGTTGTCACGCGAGGACTCGAGCCGGAGTGGAGCTCATGTCAAATTGGTCGGCAGGACGTGTAGGGCGGGGAGAGGGGCGGGGTGAGGGGTGGGGAGAGGGGTGGGGAGAGGGGCGGGAACAGGGGCGGGGAGGGAGAAGGGAGAGGGGCGGGGAGAGGGTCAGAGTGAGGGGTAGGGTGAGGGGCAGGGAGAGGGGCAGGGAGAGGTGAGGGGTTGGGTGAAGGGCATGGAAGGGGATGGGAAGAGGGGCGGGGAGAGGGGAGGGGAGGGCAGAGGGGAGAGGGATGGGGAGAGGGGCGGGGTGAGGGGTGGGGTGAGGGGCAGGGAGAGGAGAGAGGGACGGGGAGAGGTGTGGGGAGAGGGGCAGGGAGAGGGGCGGGGAGAGGGGAGGGGAGAGGGGCGGGGTGAGGGGCGGGGAGAGGAGCGGGGTGAGGGGAGAGGGATGGGAAGAGGGACGTGATGAGGAGCAGGGTGAGGGGAGAGGGAAGGGGAGAGGGGTAGGGAGAAGGAGGGGAGAGGGGTGGAGAGAAAGGCTGGGGTGAGGGGTGGGGTGAGGGGTGAAGAGACAGGCTGGGAGACGGGCGGGGAGAAGGGATAAAATGGGTTGGGAGACGGGCAGGGAGAGGGGCGGGGTGAGAGCAGGGTGAGGGGCGGGGAGAGGGGCGGGGAGAGGGACGAGGAGAGGGGCGGGCCGAGGATTGGGGGGAGGGGTGGGGAGAGGGACGAGGAGAGGGGCGGGGTGAGGATTGGGGAGAAGGGTGGGGAGAGGGGCGGGGAGAGGGACGAGGAGAGGGGTGGGGAGAGGGACAGGGAGAGGGGCGAGGACAGGGGCGAGGGCAGAGACAGGGAGAGGGGCAGGGAGAGGAGAAGGAAGATGGATGAAAAGAGGAGAGGGGTGAAGGGCGGGGAGGCCCCGTGGAGAGGGGTGTGAGAGGGCCGGCGACCCCTGCCACTCAGCACCGCCTAATTCACGGTCACGGCAATCACCATTTTGTAGTAGCTAGACGTGTGTGTCAAGATGGAAGTACTTCCCAAAGAAGGATAGTATTTGGTCGATTGGCTGTGTTAATCCTAGTCTCGTGCTAAATCCCATGAACGGGTGCGTGTATCTACTGGATCGAATCGTCGATGTGGGAATTCTACTAAGGCTGGCAAAGCCTAGCGCGTGGTATAAGATGGATTTGTGATTCCAGACTTGATGGTTCATAAAATGTCTAAATTTCAGAGCTGGCAGTTTTCCTCTTTTCCAAGGCAATCCTTGTCTTCATTTCCACTTGTTGAAATTATTTTTTCTTGCTTAAAACAAAGAGAGGATGAATTGGACTTCATTCATACCAATAAAGTAGTGGTTCAAACATCCTGATATACCTCAGCCCCATTCTTTGACCAATGACGATATGATTTCCAGGTTTTCTCAGTTTCCCTGAGGCAGTAAATTCCACATGATAAATATTTTCCTTACCGCAACTATGGTCTATGAATGAGAGGATCAGTTATAGAGGATAGTTTAGAGGTTCCTGCTAGGAAAAACACATTTCTAGCAGCATGCGTGAATGTGTTTTTGTTAATTTGATGTGTTTTCTGCAGTGGCACTACACAGGATGCAGAACAGTCCTATTTTCAGTAAATTCCAGGTCTAGTTCGGTCGTTAAAATTGTCATGTATAGGTACAGGTACTTAGCACGTATATACATTAATTTAAGGACGCATGATGCCTAAAGGTATCACCGCACTAAAGACGCATGATTCTTTGAAGCATCATTGTTCTAATATCAACGAAAATGTTTTAACAAAGAAATAATAGAGCAATAATCATAAATATTTAATTTCTTTTAAATAGAAATACCATATATTATGTTATATCTATATTTTCTGAAGATTTCATGAATATTGCTCTTATTCACACCGATTTTTTTCGTTTTTGTTTAAAACAAATATAGTATGAATTAGGCCTCAGTCTACGTCCCAAGGAGGTCAGGGTCAAGGTCGGGGTTTGCTGCGAATGCAGTCATTGGCTACTCGGTCTACTCTATTCCTTATATGGACTTAGTGTAATGGGACAACTCCATGCTGCACCTCAGCCCCATTCCATGGCCAATAACGATGTGTTTTTCATGTCTCTGAGGCATTAAATTCCACATGAAAATGTGTCATTTCTTTTTGCATGACCCCAACTGACATGCCTGTACATTGTCAAAGTGCTGAGCGTCTATCTCCGGAAATGGTGTTTCGTGAACGGGTATCTGCGGTTTCAGCGGGTCCACCTTGACTCCCTATTGCACCCAGTAAGCACCTGGTCGCTTGTATAGGTCTCCCTCCACCTTCCTTCCCCCTACTGGTGATCCTAACCCCTTCCCATACATTCCCCTTCCTCTTGCCCATAGCCACCGCCCTGCCATAGTGTCCTGTGTATAGCTCCCCCTGGCGCCCCTCATGTCCACCTGCCTTTGTAAACACGCTTCAGTTGCCCCCAACGACCACCAGAGGACCCTGTTAACACGCCGCCCGCCTTTCAAAACAAGATGGCGGTTTCCGATTTGGTGATCTTGTGCTTTGAGCACGTCCCTCTAGTTCCCCGAACTCCCGCTGCACCACCCAGCGCCCTCCTCCTCCATACTTTCCCGGGCTTTTGAAGACGCTCTCAATCTTACCTTTTGTCTGGCAGCTGGGGCCCCAGACCCTGGATGTGGAAGTTGCCTCTACTGGTGGTACAAGGCCCGCGCTTTCAAATGCCTGAGCCGCGTCTGAGCCGGACGATAATGAGGGTTTTGGAGTTTGTCAACAAAAGTCGTCTGCTTCGATGAACGTGAAACCGAAGACAGAATCGCCATTTTTATTTCTCTCCCAGTTGAGGAACATGGATAAAGAAGCAAAACGTTGAAAAAAACCACCCCAAACATGTGACAGTCCATAGGAAACATCTCTAGTTTGAATGGCGCCATTGGAATAAACATAGACAAAGCGATAGAAGAAAGTCTGCTGAAAGGATCGTGTCTGGGGGTTAGCTTGGGATTTGAAGTCCCTAAAATATCAACAACACACACGAGTTTTTTTAATCCCCAACTTTGGTGAATTGAAAATGAAATAGCCTGCTCTTACAAAGCTTGGATATTGTGTGACATTCCGTCTATGAAATAGTGAGCGAATCTGATGTGGCCAACTTTTATATGAAAAATAAGAAATAGTACCAAGCGTGTAAAATCGTCCCTGCGGCCCATCACACGGAACGATAAGATAGAGCAGCTGCTTGGGTGGATAATATTAGAGGGAAACTATGTTCCCGTGAGAGAGAGTCAAAGTTACGAGGTAAGGCTCGGAAAAATTACTGCCCAAGGCCTTGGGCGCGGGCAGTAATTCTTTCAAGCCTTACCGAGTAACTTTGACTTTTTCTCTCCGGAAACTTGGTTTCCCTAATAGGTGAAGCTGCATGAATTATGTAGCGATTCAAACGAGCTCTGACCGTAAACTTAGATAGGTTTCTGAATTTATCTCACCCTTCGCATTGACTAATGGGCTAACATCTGCGACTCAATCCCCCATTGGATAATTTTCCGAAATATCTCATTGGCGTTGGAAACGAGTTCCCAATATCAAGTCTATGGAATAAAAATACCAGGGGTAAGATGAATATATGTATTTATTATCCACCTAATACAAAGTATCCATAGAAAACACATAGGAAGTGTGTATGGACATACCCAGCGCAAACGGATATGTTGTATGCACCGAGTGGCGCATACGGAAAAATAGTGCGTATGGAAAAATAGTGCATAACTAAAACGAACTGATATCGACATGCCACTTGTCAAAAAAGGTGGAAAATAAATACAATATAGTCTGGTTTTAGATAAAAGTGGTTTTATGCTCCTCGGAGTTGACTCTACGCAATATCCTTGCATATGCTCGGATATTACTATGTGTCAACTCCTCGGAGCATACGGCCTCTTGTATCTTGTATATGCATATATATATATGCATATATATATATATATATATATATATATATATATATATATATATATATATATATATATATATATATACCACAGATGATGGACGAATAAGGAGTAGGATAATCCATACCTGTGGAACGTTTTTCATCACGCAACACAGAGAAAATAACTGCGTTCCGGAGGAAACTCGTCAAAGGCTACACTTGCCTCTGATATCACATTGACGAGGACTAAGGACATGCCTAATGTGCAGCGGAGACAATTTACCCTGAGCAGACGACATTTGGATGTGATAAAAAGCGCGCGAACGGGCGCTCCCGCCACTGGGAAGCACTCATTCCGCTTTCCATGCAGAGGACAATGATCGTCTGGGGATGCAGGTCAATAGATGTAGGTAAATAAGGACAGGGTATAAAAAAGAGAGTATATGTTCAGCATCGGTCCTTATTACAGCGTCACCATGGCTCCGATAGACCACTCCACCACTCAGACACAAGTATTTCATTTGCTGCGGAGATCTCCATCCTTGGCGCGGCGGTCCAATCGTCTGCCGGGAGTCCATTCACCGCGGGACTGCCAGCAAATAAAGAAAAGCGTCCTTCACCTTGACACTTGCGCTGACCAGGATGAGGTAGTTGATGGGAGGGGAGTGGAGGTGGGGGATGTAGGGGGTGGTTTAGACTTGCTCAAGTCTTTGATTATGAACATTCGTTAAATGATTAAACACAATCAGAATGAAGCTCATTATAGTATGTATCCTTCTCTGACTGGCCCCTGAATCAAAGACTTGTCCAGTAGGAACAAAACCTCCTGTATATATGTCTCCCAGTCACTCCCTGTATCACCCTACATGTTCTGAGATATTTCGGTTAGAAATACTAACCGAGATCGTAGAACGAGGGGAGTGTTTCTGACCAAAATTGTATAAAGGCGAACAGATGGAACAGATCAGCCACACTCACTGTGTCACTTTATTATTATTATCTAACCCAAATAAAAACGCCAGGTTTAGCATTGACTCAATGTATTTGACAGAGCATTGAATAAATTGTTATTTATGCACTGAGGTGAATAGAAAAACTGGACCAATCAGGGACGAGATAACGAAAGTAGATCCAGCAGCATTGGTAAATCTGGCCATCCTCCAATGAGTGTCAACACGCTACTAACATGGATAATTACAAAAATTGTCTCTGTATATCGGTGAGATGGGGTAGGATAAATACGAAACCGAACTCGAGTTAGCCTTTTCAATGTTTATACCACTCTGGTCAGGTCTGCTACTCACTACACTCTGCTAACGCCTCGTGTAGTAATACACAACCTGCCCATCGTGGCATAAACATTGACAAGGCTAACTCTCGTTTGGTTTCTACTAATTATCATGTACCTGGAAAACATTACTCCGCTATTTAGTAAATTGTAGAATGTCATTCTACAACTCACTATATAGCAGAATGATATTGAATGACAGTGGTCATGTGGGGCGGAGGGACGTATGGATATTATTTCGTCACTCGGAGACAGAACAGAATTTGTCCTCCTAGTCAGTGAAGGTAAGACATTCGCCTATAGGTATATAATGATAACCCTTCCAACACATTTGCCAGGATATAGATATAGATAAAACAAATATTTCTGTAGCGAATTCGTAGTACTGATGAGGAATAAATGATTTAAAGATATTTTATATAATAATATATACAGTAGAACCCTCGCCAAACGGACACCCCGCATAAGCGGGAACCACACGTTAACAGACAGTTTTGCTTGAACAAAAATGTTTCCCTCTATTGGATGTTTATTCTAACCCCGTGTAAGCAGTCACCCCGCGTTAAAGGACACCCCGCGTTAACAGACACTCATTTCGGTGCGAAAATCCATTTAACCCCGTGTAAGCGGGCACCTCGGAGGGACATTTCGGAGGGACACCTTTTCAAATAGGCCTGACCGGTGCTGGGGACGACACTACGGATTATCTTGATTCATAGTTTATGGTGTGTATGTGAGGACGGTAGATGGTGTCTAGACAATCAGACACCAGACAATGGCCAACGTAGGCTCCTGGGACCTGTTTCAGTAGTTTCGTGACATGTCTAGATGGCGTCTGTGACACCATACGGACAGATCACAAGATTCCAGTCGATGACACATGGAGTTTCACTCACTTCTCGTAGGAATTAAGCAATGACACTTTAACATGAGTAGGGGATACATATAACCTATAATCGTTCCAAATATGAAGAAGATTGGCCACTCCGATTTTCTGATATTTGCTAGTCTTTTTCCGCTGTTGCTTGCACTGTTGGTGCCACTGTTGATGTCTGTCTAAGCCTAATGTCACGAGACTACTGAAACAGGTCCCTGTAGGTGTCAGATAGGCGTGTGTGGGGTGTATGTGCTTGTTACTGCATCCCCCAATGCGTCGTTATTGAAACCTTTATCTTAACCCTGGTATTTTTTTCCCATAGACTTAAAATTGGGAACTCGTTCTCCATGCCCCTACGTGTATTGCAGTCTGTTCTTCACGGTCTATATCCTGTGTGACATCCACTCTTTTAGTTTGACAGGGGTGAGATAGATACAAAAAAGCAACTCGTTTTGGTCAAAGTTGTTGTTCTCCAACTCGTTTGAATGCTACGTGATATTCACTCGGCTGTTGCCTCATTCATATCCCTCCACATCAAACTCATGGAGAATGACGACTTTGACCAAAACTTGTTAGTTTCTTCTTTACTATCTTCGTCACTTAATCACTAAGATTGATTCTGATCTGCAGGTGCCATGTCTTCGTTACTTGCAGGCCCTTAAAAGTGCTCCTGACTAAGAGATGCAGCCTCATTATTGTGACTGTTTTCGTGTCTGACATCAGTCAACGTCTTGCAGCAGGAAGACATGACAAAGGAGATCCAAGTCAATAGACTCAGCGTGACGCTGAGCAACCGGAGGAGATGAGTCAGACACGCGGGGCATACTCACCTGGCCCGGCTACACCCCCAGCCACAGCCACACCCACAGCCTCACCCACACCCACAACCACCACCACCACCCACACCCATACACATACCGGTACCCACAGCCTCCACCTTCATAAACACCCACACCCACAACCACCACCCTCACCCACACCCACAGCCTCCACCTTCATAAACACCCACTCCCACACCCACTACCCTCACCCACCACCCACAGCCACCACCTTCTTAAACACCCACACCCACACCCACCACCCACAGCCACCATCTTCATAAACACCCACACTCACACCCACCACCCTCACCCACACCCACACCCACACCCGCACCCACACCCACACTCACACCCTAACCTGCACCCTCCACCTTCATAAACACCGACACCCATATCCGCATCCACTCCCAAACCCATACCCACACTTATACCCACACCCACACCCACACCTGCATCCACACCCACACCTGCATCCACATCCAAACCTGCATCCGCACCCACACCCGCCACTGTCACCCTCACCTATACCCTCCAACTTCATAAACATACACATCCACACCCACACCCATACCCACACCCGCATCCACACCCACACCTGCATCCACACCCATGCCCACACCTGCACCCACGCTCACACCTGCACCAACACCCACACCCATTTCCTAACCCACACCCACACTCGCATCCACAACCAACACCCATAGACACACCAACACCTACACCCACACTCGCATCCACACCCACACCCACACCCACACCCTCAGCCACACTCGCACTGCACCCTCCACCCCCACCAACACCCACACCATTATCCACACCTACACTGACACCCCACCTGCACCCTCCACCCACACCCACACCAGCACCCTCCAGCCTCACCTACTACACCCACATCCGCACCCTCCACCCACACCCACACTCTAACCCCCCCCCCCCCCCACCTCACCCCATCATCAAATTCTTAGGAACAGAAATCATTATCAATGACCTTGGGAAAGAAATACAACAATCGATGGTTTTGGGATGGTCGGCTCTGTAAACCACACGAGGTTAACCAACTAATATCCTCGCTATCAGTTGTGTATTATTACGCGTCAACCACTCGTAGTTTACGGCCATATTGTCTATATATTCCATTCCCTGTCTTTTCTCCCTTGTCATCTCTAGACTCCTTGTGATCAAGTTAAAAAAAAATTTCTTACTACTCGTTTACTAAATATTTATTTGTTATAGTAAAGTATATTGGGTTCCTGAATGTCCCTACTCAAAGGACACACTGTAGTGCTCATGTTTTTGGCTATGAGACATAGCTGTTCTACCTATAAAACTCAACATGTTTTGTGTATATATGTTAGTATTAAAATTGTAACAAGGATACGGGTTATAAAATACCAACGGCATAGCCATGAAAAACAGTTGTAAAACAACTGAGGCTATATGCCACCTATGTTGAATCAAATATCGAACATGATATAAACTGTAACTTTGGCTTGTAAACCTGAAGATTCAATAAAGGAAACTGTACCCAAAAAAAAAAAAAAAATCGCATCTATTTCATTTATGAAAGGGAAATTTAACTGCTGAAGGAGGATTGAATGCCTTAAAATTTTAACTTTGGTTTCTTTTTTATATCAAAGTTGCATCTATGAAAGATTAGCTAGACATATCCACTACTACTTTCTCTTGTCCTTCCGATGCTAATATGGTAGACTTCCTAGACGCCAGGAACTTTCCTTCAGGCAGTTTGGAGCCTTTTGATTGGTGGTCTGTTTGGAGCCTTCTGATTGGCTGGCTGGTGTCCGGCGTGTTGGCGAGTTTCTCGTCTGCGTGTGATGGATTACGCTGCTCTAAGTTTTGCGATTAAGTGCTGTTGTGACGTTTAGAAAGTTATATGATGGATTTAGACCGTCATTAAGTTAAGACGCGGCGATGAATCATCAGGTAGTCTCCTGATGGGCACGGGTCTAAAATATCCCCGTACTGATTGAATATTGCATGCAGATTTTCCGAGACAGCGAGTTTCAGACGTAGATTTTTGCTCCGTCTGGGAAACCCAGCTTAATCGCGTCCAATTATTGCAGCTCTGTCATGCAGATAATCAACATCGGTTATGATTTAGATTCGCCATTTGTTACTACATTACTGTTATTGAATAAGCCCAACCCACGGACATGGTCTGAGAAGGCAAGACTTTGATAGAAAGTATGCACGATATTGTAACTGGTGTTCACAAGTATCCTAGATGCAAATTGTACGCTAACGAGAAAATAAGCTTCATTTTAAGGTATTCTTTGTGGGTAATTTTCTTTTTAATATATATTTTTTTCGTTTTTTTTCACATTTGAGCTGAGCTCTCTTTATCTTTAGTATTTTTCCAAAGATTGTGCTACACAAGTGACTTCTGATGCACGAACCTAGATTATTAAACATACCCCTGATCTGGCCGTCAATTGTGGTTTCTGCATTAACTAAATATTCTTCTTTCTCTTTGCAGGTAATCCTGACATTTACTGACGTTCGGTATGGTAATACAAACTGATTTCTTTCTTATTTCCATTGTCTCACCATAAAGATAATATCGTGCCAGTTAGATATCGTATCCAAGGCTATCTTATTTTTATTTTAAGCCCAATTTTCTCCTTTGTAAGACACTTTTATACTCAGTAATCTGAGGAGATATGCAGGTTTCACCACCAAATTGCAGCTATTGTAGCATAGAATACGATTGCGCTTTCTCTGGAAACAATATCCACGGGTACCATAAGCTTGTTATGCTCACATACTCAGTCATCCAATGCTAAAGAACACGTTGCTAGGTGTTTGTTTGGCTGCAGCCATTGCATAACCAAGCAGATAAGGTCTGACACTGGCCTGTGAATAAAGGCCTATTATGTGCTGGTTAAAAGGGTGGGGTGATTCAGGTTTTTTTCACTCTTGTACCATCTAAGAAAATATCTCTCCTTCACTCTTACATGTTCGTACTAGACTGGTTCCAGTCCCTGCCTACTATGGCTACCCTCCTCACTGGGGTACAGGTTCATGTGCCAGTCAGAGAAGGATACATACTAAAATAAACTTTTTTTCTGATTGTGATTAATCATTTAATGAATGTCCATAATCAAAGGCCTCAGTAAGTCTATGTTGGTACATATCCGACAAAGTGGAACTGGGTGGTTGTACGGCAAAGCCAAAACTAGAAAATTGTATTCAATCATCGATTGTTCCTCATAGGCCCGAATGAATTCTACTTTAAAAGGATAAAAACCCATAATTACTTGAACCTAGTGATGTAAAGCTCATTACAACCACCTTTATTGCCGGGAACTGTTCCCTAAGTCAAATCTTAATGGTAGGGACGAATTATAGGTATTATGCCTGATTCCCACTAGGAGATTCTTGCCCCAGAGACTAGTGCCTGGTATAGTCACCATGAAACGCCAGTCGCACAGTGGGTGGGAGGGTATGGTTGGTGACTAACGGCTTGAAATTTCCAAACATGCTTGAAATTGAATCGCAAGAGACTATTGCCTTTTTGAGACAAACACGAGTTGGTGATTCATGCACACAATGGGAGGTAGGGAAACAGTCACCAATGATTTTGCATTTTTGCGTTCCCACTTGACGACATGGCAGATTCCTAGATATTTGTTATGGGTGGGGAGTTAGCTTAGTGGATTAGACACTGGACCTGTAATCCCAAGGTTGCGGGTTTGATTGTCACTGTAGCCACTATTCTCCTTCATCTCCATCAGTGGTAGATTTATTGCGATATCTAAGGCCAGTCCTTCTCATGCCATGTCGGTGCTCTATGTGGTGTGGTGTGCAGCCACCTTCCTCCTTCACTCCCAGCAGTGGTAGGTTTACTGCAATATCAAAGACCAATCCTTCTCATACCATGTCTATGTGGTGTGGTGTACAGCTACTTTTCTCCTTCATCCCCAGCAGTGGTAGACTTACTGCTATATCAAAGACCAATCCTTCTCATACCATGTCTATGTGGTGTGGTGTACAGCCACCTTCCTCCTTCACACCCAGAAGTGGTAGACTTACTGCTATATCAAAGGCCAGTCCTTCTCATACTATGTCTATATGGTGTGGGAACTAAAAGAAATCTCACCTAAGTAAATGTGTAGGGCTGAGATTTCTGCCTGAATTAATTTCATAGATTCGATCACCACCCTTGTGCTGTAAAAACAGTGATAAGAGCTGAACCATAAATTAATCCCTACATACCCTCAGTGTCACCAGAGGGTCGTTGCTCCGCATTTTCCGAGGTCGAAAGCGTTGCTCCAGTTTTTTTGCGGATCGCATCATAATTATGTCGCTATCTAATTCAAATTAAAAATCCAATGAACCTTTCATCTATGACACTGAAAATACGGTGTTGTAAAAGGCAGCGATACAACATGAAAATAGCGATACTACACGACACGATCCGATATTATTGGTGCAATGCTTTTCCCATATTTCTAGGAGCAACAACCTCCTGGGACATTAAACAAACCAAACCAAACCAAACCTAGATATTTGTGCTTGTAGTCACCGACTGATCAAAGGCCATTCCTTCTCATACCATGTCTCTGTGGTGTGGGATGTAAAGGAACTCTCACCTCAGTAAATATGTAGGGCTGAGATTTCTACCTGACTTCATCTCATAGATTCGATCACCACCCTCGTGGTGTAAACAAGCGAGAAAAGTTGAACACCCTATATATAATATACCCTCAGGGTCCTCGGAGCGTTAAATAAACAAACCAAACGTAGATATTTTGCTTGTAGTCAGCGACTGAAGCATCGCACACGCCCCAAAATCGCTTAGTGTGAATGAGGCCTCGAAGCACTGGTGAGGCAGTCCCTACGTCAAAGCCTGCAGTAATTGGTGAGGACTTGAAATTGAGTCTTTCAGTGTGGCACTCCCTTCCAGAAACTTGCCTTAAATTAGAAAATAACCCCCTGGACATGTACCTTTGTCGCTGATGAATTGCAGTTGGATGTTCCGAAATTGTGACTGATAAATTAAGGAACCTGTTCCTTCCCGTTTTCGGTAACAATAGAGTTTAAGAAATGCCCCCCATAGTGGGTACAGATATCCAGTTATATTGTATACCAGTTGCTCGATATGCGTTCCCACTTGGCAACATGGGAGAGATCTAGATATTTGTGCTTGTAGCCACTAACTGAAGCATCGCACACGCCCCAAAATCGCTTAGTGTGAACGGGGCCTCGAAGCACTGGCGAGGCAGTCCCTACATCAAAGCCTGCAGTAATTGCTGACGCAACACGGCGGAAATAGCATTGTTTTATACCCGCCATGGTACATATATCCGTGTGGTGACAGTGATGCACGGATGTCCCATCTGTCTCCCGGGGCTGGTGATAAGGGCCGGTCCCTCGCTGATAACGAGGGGCATTTACTTCCCGTGGTCATTTATTAACGATAATACGCCACCTCATAAGGTATAGAACCCGCCTGAGCATCGGCTGAACCCAGTAAAAGCCCAAGAGAGGAGGGATATATAGCTAGTGCCAATCGAATGGATCGAATATCTTAAAACCAACCCAATGCTTACATGCTTCTAGCAGTTACCCACCATATATACTAAGAGGAAAAAGTATGTTCATCACAGATGAATGAGCATGCAAATTATTAATGAATTGCAATTTAAATGTTTGGGTTACATTCAGTCTATGGATAGTTTGCTGTAACCCTCTTACACCCAGTCATCTAGGATCCAAACAAATGAAGCACCAGTTGGTCTTGAGGTTTTTCGGTCTTGAGTGATTAGTTATGGTCAGCTGGGCATGCCTCTTAAGCCTATAAGACACCAAAATTTGTTCCCGATTCATCCCGACCATCGGCTCGGTGAGAGTCTGGAATTAAAATTCGGTGTCTTATACCTATAAGACACCGACACGTAGACTCTTCCCGACGACACCTCCTCCTTTTATAACCTCGTAAATTACCCGGGTTAAGATCAAAGAGGGCCGCCAGGAGCCGAGCCGGGGTGAGCCACGGGCCGCTGGTGTGGAATCATAGAAATTAATTCAAAGTTTAATAACTTCGGATCCAATTAAAACATCGGGAAACGGTATTCAGATTTATAATCGCCCCTATCTCCCCTACAAATCGGTATAAGGTACTTGTAAATTGGACTAGGGGATAGGTAGCATCGCTATTCAAATGGCCAACTCAGAATCGGTAACAATCGGTGAAAGTGCGTACACCGAAATCTTAAGGTCGGGGACAGTCGGTCATATCTGACATGGTAGTAATGCCCGACGCGTCGGGAAAAGCAATAAAATCGGGTCGGTAAAGTGCGTACACCGACCCGATTGATGCAGATTGTCACAGACCCTACGGATCCGTCGGGGAAAGGTAGAATCGGGCACAGCCGTCGGGTCGGTGTCTTATAGGCACTGATACACTGGCCATCTGCCCCGTCTTCAATACCACAATGAATAGCATGCAGATAGTGAAGGGATAGCTTTCATTTATTAACATAAAACGCCACCTAATAAGGTATAGAACCCGCCTGAGCATCAGCTGAACCCAGTAAAAGCCCAAGAGAGGAGGCATATATATCTAGCGCCAGTTAACAGGATTGAATATCTTAAAACCAACCCAAATCGTACCTACCTCGAGTAGTTACCTACCATATATAATTACTCAGAGCAAAAAGTATGTTCATGAATGAGCGTGAAATTATAAATGAATAACAATTATAAAGTTTGGGTTACATTCAGTCGATGGATTGTTTTCTGTAACCCACTTGCACCCAGTCATCTAGGAACTAGGGAACTGACAGTTTGTGTCGAACTTGTGTCAGAAACAGCAATACTGTGTCCATTGATATAGGGTTCAGCTATTCAGTCATTCTGGCGATATACGGTTGTATATCCCCTTGTAAAGTTCTAGTCTCTACATCCCTATCGTGATCAATTGATTTCTATGCAAAGAGATTATTCATCTAAGTTGGCCGTATTTATTTGTCCCAAAAAGACTGTATAAAGACAGTCACGATCGTCTTCATGTTGACAGTACGGCAGCCATGTAGTATGTTTACCCTCATCATCGCTCGCTCTAGTTCCCGGTCTGACCTTTTTCCTTGCGACTTTATTCCATCGCCTTTTCACCCCCACCCCACCGTAAGGGCATTTGTCGGCGACTTTTGCCCCTCCAAAATGGAGATCAAACATGTTTGATACTTTTCATAGAAGTCGGCGACTTTTGCCCCTCCACCGCTTTCAGGAGGGGCAGAAATCAGAAGATAAATGTCCACAATATTGCTATGGGAAATGTTGCTTATTGGTTTTTCTTCTTGTTTTGGGGGTTTCTTTTTTGATAGAAATATGTATTGGTCTTAAAAGGAACACAGTCTCGGCTGACTTCCTTCGCCTTAGGTTTTAATATACGCAAACATGTATATATAATACAGATGTAACATATAGTGTTCTATTTCCTATTGCTCCCTTTAAATATATAGATACGATGTTAGATTCCGTTAGGTTCCGTGACAACTATTTAACTTTGAGTTGTCACCCTTCTATTCATGTTCTTTTCATTTTCCATTTTATCAGTACAGTTTTTCTGGTTGGAAAATCTTCTGAATTTTGTGTTCACCGTAATCGTAGTCCTCGACCTCCGTAGACCATATTGGCCTTAGGACCCCAGTTTCCTTCCATTTATATGTCGGTATTGATCAAATCCGAAAAGGAGAAAATAAACAGATAAAAAACTCCTGGTATTTCAGAGTGTCTTCCCTGTGCTTAACGTGATTTCCTCCTCCCATCCTCACACACCATGGAGGATATTTCGCCCTCCTCCATACCTCCTCTACTCCAGTCACCCACCTCCCTGAGATGCCGGCTCCTCCAGTCAGTGCCCAGGAGGTACCCTCTCACCACCCACGTCCACACCCCCAGCCACCACCTCACACACGGTGCCATCGTGCGGGGCACTAACCATCTAAAATAGCATTGAACAACATCTATTATCCTACCCCTAATAAAAAACTCCATAGGCTTAATATTGGGTCACTGTATTCGGTCTGGAGTTCAGAAAAATGAAAAATACCGCTCTAGTGGGATACACTTGACAAATGACGTCATTTGTTAATGTAGAAGTAATTTAGACAGGCGGGATAGGATAAATTCTAAACCAAACTCGAGTTAGTAGTGTTATTGTTCATCGCACTCCGGCAGGATCGCGTATTACTGCTCTCGGCTTCGCCTCGCGCAGTAATATCGCGATCTTGCCGTCGTGCGATAAACAACAACATGACTAACTCTTGTTTGGTTTCTCCATACTTCTGCATCGTTTCCGTACGCAGCATATAGGCCCGGGGGCCATCCATAAAGTACATACACACTGAGGGGGGGTCACAATTTTGAAATTTTGCGTCTGCTCTTTCTTTGTTCTTTTTCTTTGTTCTTTTTCTTTTAGCATTTCTTTTTTTCTTTTAGCAATTTTTAAGGGGATATTGTGTTACACAATCACCGAATTCCGCCATATGGCCGTTCTTCCACTCGGGCCCTAGACCCCTACTCCTCATTCTAATGGCAGGTGTTAAGGCAGAATGGGCAGTGGGTACCATTTTTTTGTAAGTCTTTAGTATGACCCGACTGGGGTTTGAACGCACCACCTCCCATGCTCAGGGTGAACACCCCTACCACTTGACCACCGAGCTTTGTTCTATTGCGTACAGGATCAGGAGTGGGGGTGGGGGGTCTGAAAATCCTGAAAATTTGCGTATTTATGGAATGGATGGCCCCTAAAGGCCAATACCGTTTCCGGGTTGAACGATTAGTTCCCGAATCGTATAGTAGTTGGTGAATTTGTCGCAGGCAGATAACGTACCCTTTGGCCCGTGTCGGCCACCAAATCAGGGGCTATTTACCAATGTTCCATTGTCGGCAACTGGATTTATCAACATGTTGATAAACTTTTGGTGAGCAATTTAGGATATCGAACGACAACTCGTCAGCGACCAAAGAACATCTCAAGGGGGAGGGGGGTTCACCAATCATTGGCTGACCCTTGCCTAGCTGCCCTACATCTACCGACTAAGGGCAACTCCATTAGGATGCCTCGCCTGAAACAAATTATGGAGCAGAATTACCATCAATGTTCCGAAATCGGTAAATGTGTATTGGGCTTAAGCGATTTTCGGGCATGTGCAATGCTTCAGTCAATGAGTGTAAGCGCAAATTTCACCTCGGTAAATGTGTAGGGGTGAGATTTTTATCTTTCTACATAGATTCGATCACCAACCTCGTGGTGTAAAAGAACCTTGAGAAAGTCTGGTAAGGACCTATAATCATTGACTGGACGTTAAATCAAACCAAACCAAACAAACAAACCTCGGTAAATGTGTAGTGGTGATATTTCTACCTACATTCATCTCATAGATTCGGACAAACCCAAAGTTAAGGGCACAATCCACCAGGCCGATTTCTCACCCGATCAATTGTTCCTGGGCCCTTAAGAGGAAGCTCACGTATTGTTATTCATTTAATTCTGATAATAATAGTTTAATAAATGACCATTCTCAAAGATTTGAGAAATTCTAAGGCATCCGATAATAATCGGCGATTGTCTGGCTACGGAATCGGCTACCGTCGGTCCAGTGGAACACCCCCTTAAGTCTAATTGAACAAATTGGACATTAAACTACCCAAATAAACCCAAACCTCCCCTACCCTAGTGATGCATGCATGAGTCGTCGGGGTGTGGGGTGTGGGTGGGGGGTGTGAGGTGTGAGGGCTGCTGACTCTGCATGACAGGCCCTCGAGTTGTCCCGCAGTGCCACCTATAGAAGAGCAGGGGAACTGGAATGGGAAACTGTCGTAGGGGAAGCGTATTAGTGCATTATGTCATTACTGGAGCGGACGTGCTATTAAGAGCCAGCTATTGTGCCTGCCAAATTAACACCGCCTGGAAGCAGGCATGGAGCGGAGTAAAGGGCAGGTAGGCACCAGGGGGAGCGACAGGCGGGCGGGCGGGGGAAGGGAGGGGGCTAGATGATACTTGATCCAGTCACGAGGTATTTATCATTATCCCATTTCCATCGCCAAGAATGAGAAGTATATCGATTTATAATGCTGGATGGATCAGGTATTTATCCTACCCCTAATAAAAAAAATCCATAGGCTTAACATTTGGTCACTGTATTCGGTCTGGAGTTCAGAAAAATGATAAATATCGCTCTAGTGGGATACAGTTGAGAAATGACGTCATCTGTTATTTAGACGGGTGGGGTAGGATAAATTCTAAACCAAAGTCGAGTTAGTCTTGTTATTGTTCATCACACTCCGGCAAGATCGCGTATTACTGCTCTAGGCTTTGCCTCGCGCAGTAATATCGCGATCTTGCCGTCGTGCGATAAACAACAACACGACTAACTCTTGTTTGGTTTCTCCATACTTCTGTATCGTTTCCGTACGCAGCACATAGGCCCGGGGGCCATCCATAAAGTACATACACACTGAGGGGGGCAAGATCGCGTATTCCTGCTCTCGGCTTGCCTCGCGCAGTAATACGCGGTCTTGCTGTCGTGCAATAAACAACAACACGACTAACTCTTGTTTGGTTTCTCCATACTATTCAAGGATATATGCTTTGTCTGTAAAATAGTGATTTTTTTGTTATAAGGAGATGGGAAATAATGTTAGGAAACGTCCTTACTGTGGACGAAACGATTCTTGTTCGAGGTCAGTCGTCGATTTCATAGGTGGAAGGTAGTATGAAATCGACAACTGGCTGAGAACGAGAAGCGTTTCATCCACAGTTAGGACGTTTGCTTATTATTATATACCTCAAAGAGACGAAAAAACGCCATTTCAATGACTTAATAAGTCACAGTCAGAGCATTCACGAACATTGTTATTACTGCACCCCTAGCAGCAGCCAGTATTTGATAGACATTCGCACACAGGTATTATCGTAAAACGGGATGAGTTTTAATCTGGGCTCCCGTATGTCATGACTGGAGTTTGGCATAGTGATATCACGAGGCAGAGCCAAGTGATATCTGGAGCCAAAACTCCAGGAGTCGCATACGGGAGCCCAGATTAAAACGAATAAGGTTTTGATTTTATCCTACCCCCTGTGAACGATATTTTTATGTGAGGATAATAACAAAAAACATGATAAAAACTTTCTGAAGTCCTCCATATAGCTCTCCTTGCTGCTCTGAAGGTGCTTGGAACTACATTCAGCTGCTGATCTCTGATAGGTCCATTTTTTGTACGCTCCTAGGAGCGATTTTTTATCCGTATGCGACATATAGGCGCATACGGAAAGTCAATGTTAAGCCTATGGGATTTTATATTAGGGGTACGATAAATAATGATATAAGGGACACTCATCTGCCTCCCATAATGACCTGACCTTAAAGTTGGCCTTTCCGCCCGCTCATATACCCTCCAGGGAGCAGCCATATGACCTTTCAGATTTACCTTGTCATTCTTGCAGTTTAGAGCAGTTTCCCGAAACTTTAGATGGATGTTCTGATGTGGAATGATATGAATGAGGTGGCAGCCGAGTGAATATCACGTACCGTTCAAACAAGTTGAAGAAGAACGACTTTGACCAAAATCGTTCTTTTCTGTATTTATCTCACCCCTGTACATACTATAAGATTGAACCACACACAGGATATAGACCACGGAGAATGGTCTGCAATACTCGTAGGAGCATGGACAATGAGTTCCTAATGTTACAAGCGTATAGGATAATTATGCTAGTTTTCCCGATCTCTCAATGGCAGGAAAATACAAATGAAAAGGCAAGCCCCGCAAAAAAGATTTTGATAAATTTCATCAAAAATTGTTCCACCAGGTGTTTTGGAAGATGGCCACATCCATAGCACAATAGCTATGAACCCTATATACCTCACCTAACCACACCACTATCTATTCTCTCTGTGTGCTCTCTACATCTTTATCCACTCCATCCCATCTCCCCCCCTTCACAGGTTTCAGTCCCTAAGGCTGGCCAGTTTTCACCCGCCACGGTTATTAACGACACGTCGACTTATAACAAACATGCCCCTCAGGCCGCTAGGGGGCGAGACAGACGGTGCCGCCAATTATAGGCGACATATGGGAGACTGATGGGAACAATCCCCGGACTCCAATCAATCAGGCCCGGGACCCTGCTGGACAGCTGGCTAAGAGTCACGGAGCGCCGGCCAGCGATCCCGGGAACGGCCTCTATAGAGCCATGGAGCATTGGTTTGTTTCTATAGAGCCAACGAGCATCGGCCAGGTAGCATATGAATGGCTTTGAGCCAGATACTGCGTCTATAGAGCCATGGAGCATTGGTCTGCTTCTATTGAGCCAACGAGCATCGGCCAGGTAGCATATGAACGGCTTTGAGCCGGGAACTGCGTCTATAGAGCCATGGAGCATCGACCAGGTAGAACATGAACAGCTTCGTACTCGGAACTGCCTTTGAGCATCAGTAAAGGTACCACACAAATGGCTACAAGCCAGGAACGGCTTCTATAGGGCTGATGAGCATTGGTCTGCTTTTATTGAGCCAACGAGCATCAGCCAGGTAGCATATGAACGGCTTTGAGATGAGAATGGCTGCTATAGAGCCGCTGAGCATTGGTCTGCCTCTATAGAGCCAACAAGCATAGGCCAGGTAGCATATGAATGGCTTCAAGCCAGAAACTGCTTCTATTGAGGCGCTGAGCATCGGCAAGGTAGCACACAAACAACTTTGAGCCGGAAACTGCCTCTATAGAGCCGCTGAACATTTGCCAGGTATGACACAAACGGCTACTGTCCGGGAATGGATGCCAAGCATCGGCCTTCCTATATAGAGCAGCTGAGTATTGGTCAGGTAGCACTCAAACGGCTTTGAGCCTGGAACGGCCTCTATAGAGCCGCTCAGCATTGGCCTCCCTCTATAGAGCACCGAGCATTGGCCAGGTAGCAAACGAAGAGCTTCAAGCTGGAAATTGGTTCTATTGAGCTGTTAAGCATTGGCCAGGTAGGACACAAATGGCTTCAAGACTGGAACAGCCTGTATAGAGCCACCTAGCATTGGCCTGCCGAGCATTGGCCAGGTAGCTTACAAATGGCTTTGAGCAGGGTATGGCCTCTTTAGAACTGCTGATCATCAGCCAGGTAGCTTTTAGCTTCTATCCAGGAACTGCTTCTATTGAGCTGCTGAGCATTGGCTTGGTAAGACATGAATGGATTCGACCTGGGAACGGCCTCTATTGAGCCATTAAGCATCGGCCAGGTAGCACACAAACGGCTTTGAATTGGGAACAGCTTCTATAGAGAACATCGGCCAGGTAGGAGACAAACAGCTTTGAGCTGGGAATGGCTTCAATAGAATCCCCAAGCATTGTCCAGGTAGCACAGAAACGGCTTTGAGCCGGAGACGGCTCCTATAGAGCCATTAAGTATAGGCCAGGTAGCACAAGAACAACTCTGAACTGGAAATAGCATCTATAGAGCCACCAGCATCAGCCTGGGAGCACACAAACTGGGAAGCTGGGAACGGCCTCGATAGAGCTGCTTAGCATCAGCGAGGTAGCACCTAAATGGCTTTGAGCTAGGAATGGCCTTTCTAGAGCTGCCCAGCATTGGCCAGGTAGCACACAAACGGCTTTGAACTCGGAACGGCCTCTATAGAGCCACTGAAATTGGCCAGGGAGCACATGAACGGCTTTGAGACAGGAACATACTATATAGAGCCGCAAAGCATTGGCTAGGTAGCACTTGAACGGGTTCTGCAAAGTCAACAAATATCTCCCAGGAAAAACGAGAGGCCGACACCTCTGTTTCCACTCTATTCTGACTAAAATGCTAGTGTGGTTGAGTCCAGGCCTTGTCCGCGAACATCAATCTCCAACCAAGTCATTTAATTCCGTGTAGGTTATGAGAGACAAAAATACTTACTTAGAAATATTCATCGCTTACAAAATTGATAATAAAGTCAAGCTGTATGGTCACTTTATTCAAAATACGC
The DNA here is from genome assembly GCA_950022655.1 of Alentia gelatinosa. NCBI lineage: Eukaryota > Metazoa > Annelida > Polychaeta > Phyllodocida > Polynoidae > Alentia > Alentia gelatinosa. The sequence goes on from OX465582.1 coordinate 89,012,489, forward strand.
ACATTTTTAGTATATGTACTGCCAATTCAAGTACAAAACACACACAAAAAGGAAATAAGAATGTGGAGAAATGGCTTCAAAAGTACGAAATGGGAACTCTCCAAGCATAGGTCCAGATGGTGCAAATGAAATGCAGGGAGAGTGACAGACACTTCAGCCTTTGGGTCAAGGTGACCGGAGATTTAACCTTGTAGGTCTGGTGGCCAGTGTACAATAGTTTTCGATTGTATAGTGGGATTCACAGATAGGATTTATGTACCTAACAGGTTGGGATTTCTTTTGTTTTTTTAAAACATTTATCTATATTGGGAGTACGCACTCAACCCGAAGGCTGGTTTCAATGTGCGCCCAGCTATAGTTATATTTTGTTACAGTGTTTCATCTTTAGATGCAGATTGTAGGTAGGCTAATATAACATATTTACGAATACCGACATAGTCTATCACAATTAATTAAACAAATAGTGTCCGGGCAAGAACTTGGGTACAGGAAACGAGCAGTTGTTATGCTAACAGTCATTTTAAACATTTGCTATAAAGTAACAGATACAATATTATAACATAACTCTGTAAAATTATAGGGAGAGATAGTACTACTGTCTTCTGATCAAGGAACCAAGTAAGTTAGTGAGTCTTTTTGAAGTTTCTTAAAGTCTGTTACTATCAGTTGTGAATAATATATAAGCTGAATGAATGACTCCAAGGCTTCGTCCTGTCACAAGCTTTATTGCTGGTGCTACTGCAATGTGCTACACTAATTGGACTGATGAGAATACATTGAGTTAAGATTATAACACAACACAATCTCTTTGTCTAAATCGTAGGTTCCATTTCCCTGAGACATTGTTGGTGACATTTACCCTACTTATCGGTATGCTCACGGTAATGTGAATGTAAGACTCTGATGCACTGGAGCCAAATGTAAAACCACCGCTTTTGGCGAAATGTGTTTGTTCAATTTAAAAAAAACAGAGATAGAATTTCATGAGAATTTGAACCCGGTGAGGTACAACGATCCCATCGTGTGAACTCCGCTTAACAAGAAACAGAATCTCATGAGATTTTGAACCCTGTGAGGTACAACGATCCCATCGTGTGAACTCCGCTTAACAAGAAACAGAATCTCATGAGATTTTGAACCCTGTGAGGTGCAAGAATCCCACCGTGTGAATTACACTTTGGGAAGAGAGCTTTCCCTGTATAGAGGCACTGACTATTGGCTAGATAGCACGAGAACTACTACTCTCAATGATAGAGTCATCGACCAGATAGCACAAGGACTGGTGCAATATTCACATAGCTAGAATTCTGTTTCCATGGAGTCAGCAAATATTGGACAGATAACGATAGACCAGCTACAGTAGAGTATATGAACATTGGCCTGAAGTGCTTCTCTATAATGGCCATATAGCGGGAGCACTGCAATTCACATAGGTCTTGGTCTCCAAACGCTGGCTTTTAATAGGCAAGATACTGCTGTTGTTGTTGTTGTTGCTGCTGTTGTTGTTGTTGTTGTTGTTGGTGTTGTTGTTGTTGTTGTTGTTATTGTTATTGTTAATATCATTATTATCAATACTACTATCATTTAGTACATATACAAATGGTTGCAATGAGACTTATAAATAGACAATACTCCACGAGTTAGGAGTGCCGCAAACGTCATCAAGGCGAAGCTGATTGACGATTACGACACATCCAAATGAGTGGAGTATTCTTTATTTTATGATTCGAGTACCGATCTAGATTGATCTCACCCCTTTCACAAAGATTAGATAACATCACAATACCAGAATAATTCCAGTTACTTCGCAAATCGAGTTAGAAACGTATAAATCTCCATGTTGATGTGTTGCCTATTTTCTCAAATCCTGGCCGCTGATTGGTCAATCGATCATGACGTCACCTCACGTTATTCCTCCACGACCATGGCATAGTAGTGTCACTTTACGTGGGTGATCGTTGCGTATATATTTTCAATGTTAATTCTATGGCTAAACTTGTACCAGGGGTGAGCTAATTATATAGAACTGCATCGAGAATCGTATAAATACACAATACTCCACGAGTTCGGATGGGCCGCAACGGTCATCGAGGCGAAGCCGAGTGACGATTATGGCACATCCGAACGAGTGGAGTATTGTCTATTTATACGATTCGAGTTCTGGATTTTTTCCACCCCTTTCTATGACATTAGATATCATCACAATTTCAGAATAATTAGAATATACTTAGCAAATTAATATGACGTCATCTGAAATTCACCACGCCACGACCAAGGCTAATTATGCCCCAGTCACACTGGCGTAAATTTTGGCGTTTTAACATTTTTACGCTTCTCAACGTTCATCAACACTTATTTACGTTTCTGCACGTATTGTGGCTTTTTTCGGCCAAATCCGTGCCTTTACGTATCTCCACGTTTTGCGGCGTATTTGTAGATTTCAAAATGCGAAGAAGAACGTAGACGTCCGTACACGTAAAAACGCCGCTTTTTACGTCAGTGTGACTGGGGCATAAGTAGTGTCACTTTACCTGGGTGTTCGTTGCGTATATTTTTTCAATGTTATTTCTACGGCTAAACTTGTGCCAGGGGTGAGCTAAATGCTGGTATTCCCGCCCTCACCACGCGCGCATCTGCTCCTAATTGAGTTACTCTTTGTAAGATTTGAACTGCTCATGTTTATCAGTAGCTTGTTGACTATGGCAGAAGCTCTTCTGTAACCTGGCAAACCACCAGTGTATCCCGGCGCCTTGGGAGCAAAGCATTACCCACCTGATGAACGTGTGCCTCCTCCATGCTAGCAGTTCTCTATAGAGGAAAGTTGGGTGACTTGTATTTCTTTTTATTATTGGTTATGAGTTGGCCCTTTAGGTTTTCAGATATTGGTCAGGTGGAATTTTAAAGAAGAAACCCACAAGTTTTAACCAAAGTCGTCATTCTCCATGAGATCAATGTGGAATAATATGAACGAGGCAACATCCAAGTGAATATCAGATAGCATTCAAACGAGTTGGAGAAGCAGAACGACTTTGACCAAAACGGGTTCCTTTCTATATGTATCTCACCCCTGTACACACCAAAAGAATGGATAAAACACAGGATATAGACCATAGAGAACGGATTGTAATACTCGTAGGGGCATGGAGAACGAGTTCCCATTGTTAAGCCTATGGGACAAAATTACCAGGGGTGAGATAGGCTTAGAATTAGGTATTCATACTCCAAGCAATTATATACACCAAGTCTCAAGCTAGGCCGTCAGTTGCAAGTCAGGTTCCGTTGGTCGGTGACTAGAATAAGCACCTGTGTGCCAGACATGCAACACTCCGTTGAGTGTAAAAATCTCATGCTTCATTGTCATGCCACAAAGAGGAGCAGGAAGAAATTCCTAATGAATGCAACAGGAATGCGCAGTACTTTCCATAACACTGGCAAGAGAGAAATTATTGACTTCCTCCAGGAATGTAAGATTTTCGATAAGATATAATCAAGAAGAGTAAGATGCATGTATCAACCAGGCAGCATACGTTGTTATTCCAACAGGATATGCAAATTTTAGTAAAGTAAATCAAAGTAAGTTAAATTGAACAAATTGGACGTTAAACTACCCAAACAAGCAAACATACCCAATCGCAAGCCTTTCCACAGTGTGAACAGGGCTTTAAGGTCCATTCCCACCTGGCGATTCTTGCCTCCTAGACTACTGCCGGGCATAATCGCCGGGAAACCGCAGTCACACAGCAGGTGGGAGGGCATAGTCGGCGACTCAGTCTAGGGGTCGGCGACTATGTCCTGATATATTTCAAACATGTTTGAAATTGAATCTCAAGAGACTGTTGCCCATTTTAGAGGGAATCCAGTCGCTAACTCAAGCCCGAACAATGGGCAATAGTCGCCGACGATTTTGCCATTTTGCATTCCCACTTAGCGACTCAGCAAATTCCTAGAAATGTTTGCTAATAGTTACTGTCAGGAGCCCTCTGAATGCCCCAAAGTCACTTAGTGGGAACCGGGCTTTAGTAGGCATAGAACTGCCGGGAAAAGGCTAGCTGAATAGCTGTTTGATGTCAGATAACCACTGAGAACTAGGTCTTACCCACCACCACATATCTGCTAACCAACCCTCGGTGGGGAAGCCACCAAACAGCCGCAGAGCATTGCCCTGAAGGCCAGACATGTGGCTAGTTAGTGGTGGCAAGTCAACCAGACTGCCGGAAAAAGAACGAGTAGAAAAACACAATGGCACGAAACAACATACAAAAAGGAAGTCAGCTTCGGAACTGCCAGGAAATGGCTTCTGGACGGCTGCCAGACAACTGCCCGACTGTCACCCGACTATTTCCGGCGTACATCTTGTCGACATCGTCAGTTACCACCACGTTATCGTGAACCTTGTTTAATGGGCAGTCGTTTGGGCGATAATCTGCGTTTTAACCACAAGCTGGTCTGCTGGGGTGGACAGAGATGACCAATCTGTTCACCTTCTTGTTCGCCTCTCCTCTTCGTGGTGCAGACTGGATGTGCCTGCAGGCAAGCATAATTAAAGCGACGGGGTGGGTGGGGAGTTAGCTCAGTAAAGAGCACGGGACTTTGTTGATTCGGGTCCCACTGCAGCCACTTTTCTCCTTCACCCCCAGGAGTGGTAGATTTACTGCTATATCAAAGGCCACTCCTTCTCATACCATGTCTATGTGGTGTGGTGTACAGCCACTTTTCTCCTTCATCTCCAGCAGTGGTAGATTTACTGCTATATCAAAGGCCAATCCTTCTCATACCATGTCCATGTGGTGTGGGAAGTAAATAACTCTCATACTCCTTGATAAATGTGTAGGGGTGAGGTTTCCACCTAGATTCATTTCATAGATTCTGCCCTCTTTGCTATAGCAAAAAAAAAATTATATCAACAAGTCTGGTCTGTCTAAACTTTAATCTTGGTAATTTTCTTAGTTTTTCCATAGATAAAGATAGGCAGTGTTTCCATAGATAAAAATAGGCAGTTTTTCCATAGATAAAGATAGGCAGTGTTTCCATAGATAGAAATAGGCAGTTTTTCCATAGATAAAGATAGGCATATGTTAGTTATGCCAACTAACGTATTATTGTACAGCAGCCTGTAGTGTTTTTGTGGTATCTAAATCATATCTACAGCGATAACTGGGGCAATATTCTTGTAAAACCCACCAAATTGGAGCTGGAGAACTATAAAGTACGATGCAAGTATGTACTTTCTCTAGAAATGATCTAAAAGGGTATTTTAAAAATTTGCTCATACACTCATTTAATGCTAAAGAATACGTTGCCAGGTGTTTGTTTGGCTTCAGGAATTGCGTAACTAAGTAGATAAGGTGCGACACTGGCCAGTGGAAAAAGGTCTATCACTCAGTCGCAAGCCCTCCAGTCGCACAGTGTGAATGGAGCATAACAGTTGAAAATAAGGTCGACTGGTAAATCTAAAAGTAACTCCAGCATGATTAAGAACCTAATTATAAAAAAAGAGTCATATTCTGTTGAGTAATACCAGACAACCCTCGGTAAGATATGAATTTACTGGATGATCCGATGTGAAGAGTTAAGTGCATCGAGCAGTTAAAAAACACTGCTCATATCTCCTTAAACTTGTCATTACTTTTACAACCGATTGGTATCTGTTTACTCTACAATAAGTGCGGGCTGCCTAGCGTAGCTGTAAGAGGGTATTTTTATATATGCACGGGTTGGCTGACATTATGAATCAGAAGCCAAGTCAGAATCTTGTGTTCACTTTAAAGACCATGCGTTCAGTGCCTGGAGCCGGAATACCGTTGCTTAAGTGGAATTCACATGATGGGATTCATGTACCTCACATGGTGTTTTTCTGAGACATATCCTACTGAGATTCGGCACTGGAACACAATTCCAACGTCAGAATTGTAGAGTTCCCTTTCCCTGAGACATGTTTCCCCCCTGTGTTTGTTTCAAGTGGGATTCAAACGATGGGATTCATGTACCTCACAGGGCTCAAAATCTCATGCGATTTTGTTCGTTTTTAGGGGGAAATGTTTTAAAAATTACAGGGAAATGAATCCCTATAATTTAGACGAAGAAATTATGTTCGAGTACAGAATCTCAGCAGGATTTGTTTCAGAAAAACACCCTGTGAGCTACATGAATCCCATCGTGTGAATCTCACTTTAGACATTTAAATGACTTTCACCGTGTGAATCCCACTTTATTGTCCCGCTGTACCGCTGTGGTTGTGTTGAGGGTGACATAAAACCCCTGAGTCATGACTGCCTTAAGACAGAGACGATAACGCTCAGTCAAGAAGTAGAGGATTAGCTCTGTGTTTAATTGAACCACTCCATTTATACATCAATCCGTGGGAACAGATCTCCTGCTCCCAGATGGGCACTACATCATGTATCAAGGGGTGGCACTTAACACTATATAATAATATACAGACACGTATAGAAATACATAAGAAATTGCGAAGGTGTTATATGATGATCATACAATAAACGAGAATAGCTTATTACTAGTAAAAAAAATAGTATGATATTTTTATATGACAAGGAATGGCCAATTCAGACTATAATTGGACAATCCATAGCGGTCATTGTGGTGTTTTAAGGACATGAAAATAATTTGTAATACTTTACGTGCCATTCACCAACCCAGACACATCTGATATGATCCCCTCTCTATTAATGACAATAATGCTCTTAGAAATCTGAAGCATATTATCCACACCTTGAATAACACAATAGATATATCAGGGGAATGCTTGAAACCAACAGTCTAGTAGAACTAATAATAATCATAGCACTTCACTACCTTGAATACCTCATATAACCTCTTTAAAGATAAGTATATCATGAAATATAACCTAACTAATATAAATAGCACTATATTTCTAATCATTAGAACCTCTTAAAGGTACTAACCCCTAACTGACATATAAGAATGGTCGCATTGCGGTGGGAGACGGACTCACAACAGGTACGCCGCGTTTTTCTTGACATATAAGTGTTTCAACTCACATGATAAGGACGAAAACGCCTTTGTTATTATGCAGTGCAGTGTTATGTGTTAATCACGTACCTCCTGTTAAAATTCTAAAACAGTTCATTTGATATTAACCTCGCACTCTCCAGCACCATGAAACGTCACCAAGTAGCAGAGAACTATAGGTCAGGAAGGCATATTGGGGACTATGGTGGGATCCGGATTCAAATAGTGTTTCCCTAAAAAACCTTACAGATTGACTTGTGGTACATATCTGATTAGTTTAAGTAAGCATTTGTTTATTAATAATATCTAAAGGAAAAACAATTTACAATATGAAAATATTGCATCATTTCCAACCAAGCCTTTCTTCTCCATTTTCTGCCTACCATGACAGTGCTTTGACATATGGCAAATATCATAAAAAGGGGCTTTTTTTGCACTTTTCTATTTTGATAACAAAAGAGTCCATCTTGACTTCTGATATGAGTACAACAAAGGTTAAGTTATCAAAATGATGGTGAAGGAAATCTCTGCTTGATTAAACTGGGTTTTGATTTTGGTTCCATATGGAATTCTATGGAATCTTCACTCATATTCTAGAAGTCAGACATTTTGCCGAACATGATTTCTGAGAAAATACATGTACATCAAAAATGAAAACATATAAATTATCTCGATAAATTCAAAATTTATATGACAACAAAACACATAGTCTCTGGTTCAATATGGTAACTTTTGCAAATCTTTATAAATCTCTATATTGAGTTATGAGAACTTTTGTATTTTAAGTCAAAGATAACTAGTTTTCACTCCCCAATATGGTTATGTGGCCTATAGATGTGTGGAAGTCTCCTAGACTTACTGAGGCCAGAATCATATCACTATTACTCCCTAACGGTACATTATGTAATATATATATAGGTTATATAAGTCAACGATCTAACTCAGTGATCAAACAAGACTGTGGGGCCCTGGTTTGTAATAATGAAGCATGGCCAGTATCGAGGTTTATTGGCAATAACGTTGCAACATCATTAGCGTAATCCATACATCATTACATGGGTGGCGAGTTAGCTCAGTGGTTAAAGCACTGGACTTGGGATTGAGTCCCACTGCAACCCCTTTTCAGAGATGTCAGTTTTCAATTTTTCCATGGAAATCCACTTTTTCATATCCAGTATATGTAATTGCGTTTCCTTGTGTCAAACGTAGATAACATTGATTTAGCCTCATTTACGCCTATAAAACAGTGGTTTGAACCTCCACTCAGACCATCAGCCCCATGCCATGTATTACAAGGACATATTCTTCAAGTCTTCCTTGTCTCTCGTGGCAGAAACATTCACATGAAAAATATGTCCACTTTTTCTCATGACCTCAACTGACATCCCCGCCTTTTTAGACCGTGCTCGTAGGCTCTCTATACATTACCCAAAGGTTAGACTGGTCCCATACAGACTTTCAGGGTACTGCGTACACTGCACGAACACCATCATTTTACATATGAATGCGCCCGGCGTATATAAGTAGGTATTTTGCGTATACAAGGTCGTCCTATCCCCCGTGTGTATACACCTCATCTGTAGGCGTATATATAAGCATCTAGTGAACAGGACTTCACTGAGAGCGGGCTGGGGGTGGCGGGGGGGGGGGGGGGGGGGGCTGGGGGAGGGTTTCCTACTGAGGACACCTGTACTTATACCAACACAAAGGGGCGGGAGGCAGCGGGGGCAGAGGGTATTTCCTTTCATATATGCCTGGTGTGAAATACAGCCAAGACGCGTCCGTCTTCTATAAGGCCTGGGCGTATATATATGAAAACAAGTCAATATTCAGCCGATACATGCACTTCCGCGATGGCGTATAGATGAATAAAATGGTGGTTTTCGTGCAGTGGTAAGAACTAGCCCTTCACTATCTGCATTCACTGTGATATTGGGAAAGGAGCAGGGTGCTAGTGTGGCATGCCCAGCTGACCATTACCAATCACTCAAGACGGAAATACCTCAAGACCCACTTATGCTTGATGTTGGATCCTAGACTCAGACAGTTGCAGTAAGGGCAAGTTGACTGGGTGCAGGTGGATTACAGAAAACTATGCATAGACTGAATGTAACCCAGACCTTTTTATTGTTTTATATCTATAATTGCATGCTCATTCAACAACAGCCCTACGCCCGAGGCTGATAGCTGACATTGTTATAGGACAAACGGCAGAGAACAGAATCGCTACGGGTTCACTCACTACGTTTCTTGCTATTTTATATCTAATGAACACGAAAACTTGCCATTTTATTCACCTATTAAATCATCGATTCCTGGCCCATTCACTACGTCTCAGTGAGCCCGAACATTGTTCATACTGCACCCCTAGCACCGAGTAGTATTTCACAGACAATCGGCCATAGGTATATATATAATATCAAAGTAGAGCCCAGTGTTGACATGTACCATTAGAACCACACGATATTATAAACCTGGGAGCATACAAATAACGAGAACCTTCACACAGACTCTTCAAAGTTCAACTCCATATATTTGCCCTTAGTAAACAAGGCACCCACTGCTAAGGAGATAGTAGTCCTCTGTATATATACACATGAGTAGAGTGGAAGTGGTACACCAAGTAGACAGGTGTCCGCGGCTGAGATAGGCGCCCCTATACTGAACACCCTGAGCTGCTCGGAGCTGCTCAGAGCTGCTCAGTGCTATGCTAACAAGATTACCTACACGGTGTTTGCTGAATAATACATCAAGAGCAACGATGGGAAGTTCGCATGGAATCTAGAGCCCCTCTCGCTGATGTGATTGAATAAGGACTTCATTATTGGAAATCTGTATTGAGAGGACGCTCGTAACTCATATCAGTCTAGCGATTTTATCTACTGCTAGGTCTTGTGAAGTGCGCATGAGTAATTAGCATGATAGGGGTTAATGTACCATTGTAGATATGAGCTGTGGGTATTAGGGGAAGGTATATGACTAATTCCATTAGCAACAGTCCAATTGTATATCGCAGGGATTTTCAGATGGCACCTTGAATGTGCCATGTGGAATATGAGAATATTAATCAATTTAAGGAATTTAATTATCTAATTTGATTTGATTTTATTCAAGAAAGGGTGTCTAATCAGACTTCAACCATGGCAGGTTTTCCAGGCCGTCTGTTAACATCAGAATGTCCCCATCTGTCTGGGTACAATATCGCAGTTGGAACAGTGAAGGGTGCAGTATGAATATGGTTAAGAGATGGGTAAAATCTCGTTCTTGTACATTCCAGCTGACATGCAGTCCTAAAGTTACAAGGTTAGGTTATTGCAGAGCTGCATTCTGTCGTAAATAGGGCTCTTTATAATGTGTGTTCGCATGCCCTATATACGTTGCTTAAAGGTTAGAGTGCCTCTTGCAACATGGAACGGACGTAGACAGCTGCCATTATTCGAGCTTCTTTACGCATGAAACGGACATAGATGGCTGCCACAATTCAAGGTTCTTTCCATGGGGAATAGACTTCGACAGCTGCTACGATTCAAGCTTCTTTCTGCGTGGAGCGGACATAAACAGGTGCCATGATTCAAGCCTCTTTCCGCATGGAACGGACATACATGGCTGCCAGGATTCCATGTTGAGCCGACAAAGACGGCTGCCACAGTTCAAGCTTCTTTCCATGTTTTAGCGGACGTAGACTGCCATGATTAGAGCCTATTTTCCTGTGGAAAGGATGTAGATGGGTGCAACTATTCGAGCCTCCTCCCGTGTGGAACAGACATAGCCCGCTGGCACAATTCGAGCCTCTTTCCATGTTTAACGGACTTAGCCAGCTGCCATGATTCAAGTCTCTTTCCGGGTGGAACAGATAAAGACAGCTGCCTCTTTCAAGCATGGAACATGTACATAGACGGCTGCCACGATTCAAGCCTGTTATCGCGTGGAGCTGACGTAGACGGCTGCCACAATGCGCACTTTTATCCATGTGGAATAGACTTAGATGGCTTCCACAATATGAGCCTCTTTCCACAGGGAGCTGACATAGACGGCTACCACGATTCATGCCACTTTCCACCTTGAGAGGACGAGGACGACTGACATGATTCGAGCCTCTTTCCATGGAGAGCCAAAGAAGATGGCTGACACAATCCGAACCGCTTTCTGTGTGGAACGGACGTAGATGGCTGCCACGGTTCAAGCTTCTTTCTGCGTGGAATGGATGTAGACTGCTGCCACGGTTCGAGCCTCTTTCCACAGGGAAAGGACGTAGCCAGCTGCTAGATTCAAGCCTATTTCCCTGTGGAATGATGTAGACAGCTGTCACAATCCGAATCTCTTTCTGCATGGTGCACACATAGATGAGGCAAAATTCAAGCCTCTTTCTGTGTGAAACAGATGCAGACAGCTGCCACCATTCAAGCTTCTTTCCATGTGGAGTGGACGTAGACTGCCATGATTTGGTTCTATTTCCCTGTGGAAAGGATATAGACGGCTGCCCCGATTCAAGCTTATTTCCACATGGAACATACATAGACGGCTGCCACGATTCAACCTTCTTTCCACATGGAACATACATAGACGGCTGCCACGATTCAACCTTCTTTCCACATGGAACATACATAGACGGCTGCCACGATTCAACCTTCTTTTCACATAAAATATACATAGACGGCTGCCACGATTCAACCTTCTTTTCACATAGAACATACATAGACGGCTGCCACGATTCAAGCTTCTTTCCACATGGAACATACATAGATGCTGCCACGATTCAAGCTTATTTCCACATGGAACATACATAGACAGCTGCCACGATTCAAGCTTATTTCCACATGGAACATACATAGACGGCTGCCACGCTTCAAGCTCCTTTCCACATGAAACATACATAGACGGCTGCCACGATTCAAGCTCCTTTCCACATGGAACATACATAGACGGCTGCCACAATTCAAGCTCCTTTCCACATGGAACATACATAGACGGCTGCCACGATTCAACTTTCTTTCCACATGGAACATACATAGACGGCTGCCACGATTTAAGCTCCTTTCCACATGGAACATACATAGACGGCTGCCACGATTCAACCTTCTTTCCACATGGAACATACATAGACGGCTGCCACGATTCAAGCTCCTTTCCACATGGAACGTACATAGACGGCTGCCACAATCTGAACTTCTTTCTGCGTGGAACGGACGTAGACAGCTGCCACGATTCGAGCCTCCCCCAGCTATCTGAGGAATAATTCATAAAGCGTCTTTGCCTCGCACAGCCAGGGGCCTTCTCCAAGTAATCCCAGCCACACAGAAACACACACCACCAATTTGTTTCCGGCCAGAGATTAGTTCCCCCAGAACCAAGGCAATTTCAATATTTGGTCATAAAGAGCATCCTTTAACCTTCTTTTTCTGTTTTTCGACGATTGGAATTTATTGATGAGTTGATTCTGAATAGGGAAACAAACCTTGTGGCGAATATCAATTGATTAAACCATTTCTGGAGGCTTTTAAGCTTAGATTTGGTCTTCGTTCGAGGCTATGGCACCACCTGGTGATTTTTAGATATTCACATTTATCCATTTAGATTGGTTTCTTCCAAAACCGAATGAGCAAAGTTAAAATTTTATCTAGTTTGGCCTAACCGGATTGATGAAATATGTCTGTTTTTATTTGTTTGATTTATATCTGAAATTTACTAAAAATATGGATTTCTTCAATTCTTTCAAAAGAAAGGACGGTGACCTATGGTTCTTAAAACTTGAATCTGTATACATTTACTACTTTATGTGAAAGTGACGGTGACGGGTGAAGAAAATAATATGGGTTTTACCATACATATAAGAATCAACTTTTTAGAATTTCTTTATATTCCATTATCCTTATATCAATCTCTAAATCAAAACACCTACCCCGGTGACCCCCCCCCCCCCCCCAATTTTAAAGTTAAATATGTGTTCTATGATACTTTAAGATTATCATATTAAATTTTCATGAAAATGATATTGATTTTGACTTTCAAGACAAATTGTTAGGTAAACCTTAACGGGTTCATTGTATTGTTCATTTGGATACCAGGGAATTCTGGTAGATTGACATATTTCTGTCGGTGGATATCATGGTGATGGCCTCAGCTCAGCCCCACAGTAATGTTGCGTGCGTCTTCATCAGAAAATGCTGTCATGCCCCCGTGAAGCCATATACCTAGACTTGCTCAAGTTTTGGATTATGAGCATTCATTGAATGATTAAAATTAATCGGAATAAAGTTCATTATAGTACATGTATGTATCCTTCTCTGACTGGCCCATGTATCAAAGACTTGTCCACTATGAACAGAATCTCCTGTTTATGGTCCCAAGCCGCTCCATGTAACCCCATACCTCCTCCTACCCCTCCCCCTCCCCTCCTCCAGTGCTCTGGCCGCCTGTGTTGTCATAGCACTAAATTTCGCCTGATCCTGACTGTGACCCGATTGAATTCAAAGTGATAGGCTATCAAAGTGATAGAGAGTCTCAGATATCCTGACAAGTAGCCAGGATATCTGTGTGGAGAGTGTATGGGAATACTGGCGCTAAACAGCACCAGAAATCCAACACCATTACCGATTGTACCAGTCCCTGTATCCCAGCAATGAGGGTTGCCATAGTATGCAAGGACTGGTGCCAGTCTACCATATACCTTACGTCAGCAGTCTTTGATACCATTTCCTATCTCCAGACACGGACATATTTCCTTCCTGATACCAGAGATATAGGTCCATCAGAGGTTAAGGCCCATTCCCACTTGGGGGCCATCCATAAAGTACGTACGCAGAATTTCTGAAATTTTGGACCCCCCCCCCCCCCCAGCCCCTCTCCCAATCTTGTACGCAATAGAACAAAGAGGGAGCATACACAGGTTTTCCTAAATTTCTGACCCACCCCCACCTCCCCCCCTCGGTGCGTACATACTTTATAGATGGCCCCTTGGCGATTCTTGCCCCTGAGACTGCTACTGGGCATAATCGCCGGGAAACGGCAGTCGCACCCCGGATGGGATAGGCATAGTCGGCGACTCAGTCTAGGTCAAAGCAGGGGGTCGGTGGCTATGCCCTGTTATATTTCAAACATGTTTGAAATTGAATCGTAAGAGACTGGTGCCCTTTTAGAGGGAATCCAGTCGCCGACTCAAGCATGAACAACGAGGGGTAAGGCAATAGTCGCCGGCGATTTTGCCATTTTGTGTTCCCACTTGGCGACTTGGCAAATTCCTAGAAATTGTGGCTGATAGTCGGCGATGGGTGCCCTATGGATGCACCAAAATCGCTTAGTGGGAACCGGGCTCAAGGCACACGGCGCCGCCATATTACTGTGTCAGTTTTCTATTCTGGAGTACACTCTTTTTTGTCCAATTAGGGCATGGCTCTCATTTATTATGCTTTCTTTAAAATGGAGGTTACATGTTTTCACCCAACGTTGTCCTACTTAAGGGGGTGCCCACCTACTACGATAGAAATTGGATACTTCCTGATTCACTATATTTTTTTTTTAAATAGTTAATTGACGGTTAGGATTCAAATACATAACACGATTTCCAACCATATCTGTCCAACAACAAAAACAAGTCACAATTCAACAACACAATGAAGTCTAACAGCAGCATAGAGGAGCCAGTTTTAATGATAACATACTTGCTGAAGTTATTGTTTTCGTTGTACAATGGCGATTACATACTCCACACACCTTTGTGAAGGTGGTTCTACCTCAACACAACATACATTTCTGCGCCAGCGAGCAAGCAACTGTTGAGAAAGTCTGGTAAGAACCTGTAATGGTAAACTGGACGTTAAATCAAACCAACCAACAAACCAACCAACTATATATGATACAACCAGGGCCCCGTTTAATAAAATATTTTACCAGAAAAAAGTATCGTACACGTCTCATTGGTGGCAAAACGTAGCATAAAAACATGTGTCGTCGGTGAACGAGCTTTTGACGATACGAGAAACTGAAATGTCGTTGCTGGTGTGACATAAAAAATCGCTCATTCTGATAATGTCGTCCATTTTGTCGTCCATCTATCGCCCCGGAAGACACCTCTAGAGGTGTCGTAGCCCATGCCAAACTTGTTTTCCATGCATTAAATCTCATTCAAATTGAAATATATTTTGAACAGAGAGTTCTAGATGTCTACGATACATGTGTACCAAATTTCATCATATTTTAATGATCAAATCGTTTGTGACAAACATTTTCCAATTCGAACTGATAGACAAGGACTGCACTACTCGGCCTGGTTTTCTCAGAAATACCACTGCAACGCTCGATGCGTATCGGCGTTTATATAGACAATGTACTGAACGATACTGCTGATGCCAGCGACTAATTTTATGCTACCCTGAATGAAAAAGGTCGTCCAGGATGTCGTCGTTCATCGCTCGATATGTCGTATCGGCTAGCCTCACGGACGACAAAATATTATTCAACGGACCCTAGATCTACTCTTTGATACAATCATCTTTAAAAATGTCGTCTAATATCCTCCCAGTTCTGTCACAAGGACAGTTCTTCCACCATACTTCGTATGAGTTAACAAAACCTCCCCTGCTAGGATTAAACATAGAAGAGATGTATTATGCTCTATGCGCATCCAGACTTGCAGCCTATCTTCGTCCAATGAATACGGAACAAAGCCTCGATTAGATGGTATGATCTAGAATGGTTATCCTACACCTCAGAGGAGCCGTTGGGTCTCAACCAGCCGACGTGAGGTGAATGCCGCTCTCAAAGTAAGACCTGGTTATAAATGCATTACCTGCTACCTTTTTCTCTTCCCCCGGCTGGAATACAAGGATAGCACCTCATGAATGGGTCTTAACAAATTATATGGAACTTAAAGGCATATCAGACAAATTGTGCAGTGTACAAAGAAGCTACTGCGACTATTGAGCAAGTGACTGTCCCTACAGAGACCGCCAGCCCACCTATAGGAAAAAGACCAGCTACAGTTTGATTTACAATTACATAGGAAATGTACTGAAAAAATATGGTTTTCTTCAATTTATACAGAAACAAGGACGGTGACCTATGTTTTCTAGAACTTTAATGTATAGTACTATACATGTACTATATTCTGTGAAAGTTTCTGACATGGATTTACTAAGTGAAAAGCAGCTTCTTCGAATTTTTATTTGATATTCTATTATAGAATTTTCATAATATTGAGCGCTAAATAAAAAAAAACTAGCATGGTCACCCCTGATTTTTAAGTTAGATATGTGTTCTACATCACTTTGAACTTATCATATTAAATGTTCAGGAGAATGGCATGGGTTTTAATTTTCAGGCCAAATTCTCCTGTATGCCTTTAAATGATAAAACTAGGTGAATGTGGGTATCAGACTATTTAAACGGGATGAATTATCCATTGATTAATTCTCTTATTAAGACAGGGGTCGCCCTTCACCAACACAGTCCTCCCCTTGAGACACCAAGTCTCCTGCGTTACAAATAGTTGACTAGATTGATGAAGATCCGCAAGATGAGAGCTGTCATGGGTCGCTGGAATTCCCCAGAAGGGTTGTGTTCCTTGGATTCCCGTTCCCGCTTAGTCCTGAATAACTAATGAGACGGGCACACAGGCTTCAGGTTTGTGAAGTTTTCACAGAGAATTGATTGCCCAGGGAGCAAGGGAAATGCTGGCTCATTGGAGAGATGGAGAGATTTTGCTGATAACAATGTGGAGAGAGTTTATCAATGCTATTGTACTGATGTAGAGGTGGATCGAGAATCGTGTAAATAAACAATACCTCATGAATTTAGATGTGAAGTTATTGTCATCGAGGCATTCAAAGTGCATTCAATGAGTGGAGTATTTTTTATCTTATGATCCAAGTGTGGGTCTGGATTTATCTCACCCCTTTCATAGACATTTAAAAGCATTGCAATATCAGAAGAATTCAAAATACTTACACAAATGCAGTTAGGAACGTATCATTTCCATGTTGATGTCCTGTCTACTTTCTAAAATGCTGGCTGGTGATCGACCGGACGCTATGACGTCATAATTGGCTGACGTGTGAGACATCATCGCATATTGAGTTCTATTTTTTACAATACTCCATGGGCGTTGAGTTTCTAATGTCTATCGGGAAGAAATATCAGCAGGAGTTTCCTTTGTATATCAATGTTGCAAGTATGCTTACCAAGCTCGGTGGCTAAGTGGTAGGGGTTTGCCTTGAGCATGGGGGGGGGGGGGGGGTCTGGGTTCAAACCCCAAAAGACTTGAACAAAAATGGTACCCACTGTTCATTCTGCTTAACATCCGCCATTAGAATGAGGAGTACAGGGCTAGGGTCCAAATGGAAGAATTTATTGATTGTACAGACAATATTCCCTTAATAAAAATTGCCAAAAATTTAAGAAAATAGCATCAGCAATAATTCTCAATGCTACGGGGCGCCTTCCAAACAAATGTATCAAATGAAGGATATTGGTGCGGCCTATTGGATACTCTTTGCCGTATATTTCTACCTGTATATTCCCTACCGCATGATCTTTTAACGTATACCCTTTGCAACATGCGATATAGGCTTTCCTAAGTAGTCATCCATAAAGTATGGGCGCAAGACATGAAAGACCACATCCTCTCCATCATGTACGCAACATTTCCGCAATTTTATCACTCAACCCCTCACTACGTATGTTCTTTATGTATGGCTCTTCACAGATTGCGCTCTCCAGTATGCTTGTTGTGAAGTACATAATTATTTCACATCCCCTTGCTATATACCACTTTCTGTATACCGTTATCTGGGGGTGGGGAGTTAGCTCAGTGGTTATTACACTTGACTTGTAACCCCAAAGTTGTAAGAGTTGGAGGGATCGAGTCCCACTGCAGCCACGTTTCTCCTTCACCCCCAGCAGTGGGAGACTTACTGCTATATCAAAGGCCAATCCTTCTTATACCATGTCTATGCAGTGTGGGAACTAAAAGGATTCTAACCTTGGTAAATGTGTAGGGGTGAGATTTCTACCTAACTGTATCTCATAGATTAGATCAAATCAGAAGTAAGTCTGATAGAACATATTGGACTTAATTTACCTAAACAACCAACAATCACTCATATCCAAATGCCTATAGCTATATACCAATTCCTATATACCCCTTTCCTTACACCTCTAGCCATATACCACTTCCTGTACACCCTTTTCCATACACCTTTACCCCACATACAACTTCCTCTATACCCCTTTCCATACACCTCTAGCCCACATACCACTAGCAGTATATCCCTTTCCACACACCTCCAACCCACATACAACTTCCTGTATATACACAATATTACCATTGTTTCGATCTGAGTGACCGTATTCTCCACGTAGTTGACGTGAAGTAAAACTCCGAGCGATAGCGAGTAGTATCGCATAGCGTCAACTACAAGGAGAATACTGCCACACAGATCGAAATCATGGTAATGTTGTATTTATTACTCACCTTTCGAGTAATCATTAGGAAATAAATCTTGTAAATAATTAGAAATTCGACCACAGCACCCTGCATTGTTTTTATACATTATTTCCCATAATTCCCGTCAGGTGGCTCAAAAAGCCGTATTCTCCTAGGAGATTCCGGAGGTCCATATTCTACTCAGTAGCGATCTGTAGGCTCCATAGGCTTAGCATGGGGACTCTGTATTGGGTGGGTAATGAATCCCTTTCCATACACCTCTAGCCATATACTACTTCCTGTATACCCTTTTCCACACACCTCCACCGCATATACTACTTCATGTATACCCCTTTCCATACACCTCTACCCCACACACCACTTCCTCTACACCCCTTTCCATACACCTCCACCCTACACACCACTCCCTCTACACCCCTTCCTGTACACTCTCCAGGCCATGTCACTTGTCGCTCTCCATCAGAGGTTCTGACTGTTCATAGAATGGCGAGTCCAGACGAAATCATCAGCCGGCACCCCCGTGAGTGGCAGTCAGTAATTGTGGTCAGTGTTAGGCGGCCGCCCAGTGGAGGCGAGCGCCGCCCGACGGCCGCCGTTTCATCTCGTTTAGCCTCTATAGTTGTGGTCTCCCCGCATTCAGGGTTCCGTGTCATATGTCAATCCCCACTGATTGCCTGGATTGTCGGAATGGTAGATCTGTCTAAGGGGTATTCATGTGTCGATTCGTCTCGACCCCTGCTGGGTAGGGCCACTAGAAGGCCCTTACCCTGGATCGGTGTGTTAACCGCCTCCTCAGGGTTCTATCGAAATTGCTCTAGTGCCCGTAATAGGTTAACACAGTGCACTGGGGCACCAATATTACTATTTATTACCCACCTAATACAAAGTGTCCATAGAAAACACATAGGCAGCGTGTAGGGACATACCCGGCGCATACGGATATGTTGTATGCTCCGGGTGGCGCATACGGAAAAATAGTGCGTATGGAAAAATAGTGCATAACTAAAATTAACTGATACCGACATGTCACTTGTGCAGAAGAGGTGGATAATAAATACAATATAGCCTGGTTTCAGATAAAGGCGTTTGTATGCTCCGAGGAGTTGACGCGCAGTTATATCCGAGCGTATGCGAGGATATTGCGTAGAGTCAACTCCGAGGAGCATACGGCCGCTTGTATATGAAACCAGTCAATATTGTGTATTTATTACCCACCCAATATGGAGTCTCTATACTAAGCCTATGAGGCCTCCAGATCGCTACTGAGTAGAATACGGACCTCCGGAATCTCCTGGGAGAATACGGCTTTCTGGGCCACCTGACGGGCATTATGGGAACTGATGTATATAAAAAATGCACGGCGCTAGGGTCGAATTTCAAATTATTTACAAGATTTATTTCCTAATAATTACTCGAAAGGTGAGTAATAAATACAACACTACCATGATTTCGATCTGTGTGGCTGTATTCTCCTTGTAGTTTACACTACGTAATACTCCTCGCTATCGCTCGGAGTTTTTTCATCGCGTCAACTACGCGGAGAATACGGCCACTCAGATCGAAATCGTGGTAATATTGTGAATATACCTATAGCGGAGTGTCTCACTTTTACTGACCCGGAGGAGAAATTCCGTTCATCACTGAGTGACGAAAAAATATTCATACGTCCCTTCGTACCATGTGACCACTATCATTCTGGAAAAAGTGATTTTTAAAATTGTAAAATCGTGTTTTAAATTATTTCTTTGGTATGTAATAATAAGGAGGGTACCGGAATTCCATTTGTTCCTCGATATTTTGATTGGATACATTCACGTCTTTCTTCAACGTCAATATTTCCAACCAAAATATCTCTGAGCAAATTACATTCAGTCACACTAGCCATATCTCCATATATTCTTATACACCTTTAAGCGAATCTTTACAAATACTGCCCTCTGCTAGGGGTGCAGTAATATGAGAAAACGTGGTTACTGAGCCCGTACGTGTGGCCGTTCGAGGTCATTTGATGAAAAAATACGGCCCGATGCCGTAGGCGTGAGGGCCGTATTTTTTTATCAAATGACCAAGAACGGACACCGTACGGGCTCAGTCACTACATTTTCTTATTACTATATTCCTCCTACTCGTTTAAAAACCCATTTTATTAACTTTTATGCTCTAAGAAAAGTCACTGCGATTCACTACGGCCCGCTGTTACAGCGGGCGCGAACATTATTTATACTACACCCCTAGCAGCGGGCAGTATTTCATAGACATTCGCACACAGGTATATAGTAATAAGTCATTGAAATGGCGTTATCTCATCTATTTGAGGTATATAATAGTGAGCAAACGTCCTTACTGTGGACGAAATAGTTCTCGTTCTCGGTCAGTCATCAATTTTATACTGCCTTCCGCCTATGGTCTCAGGCAGTATGAAAAAGAGGTATAAATATACCTTGAACGCCCATCCTTACTGGGTCAGCCACCAAGTTTTCTCTTATTACAGACATATACAACCCTTTCAAGAACGTTTTCTGATTTAAAGCCAACCTAACTGCATGGCAGGTTAAAGCTATATTATCATAGCCAGAGTCACATTCAAGGAATATCCCATAGAAAATAGCTACCTGCAGTAAACCTGATTCAACTGAATAAATCACATTCTCTTCTCTGGGAGTTCTAAAGGTGAAATCTTTTATTTAAATGGGAACGGACTAGGTTCTTCTTATAAACATAGCCGTCGCACGGCATTTTAAATCCATCTAGAATCTTCAACCTAATGGGTGCCGATCTGTCTGCTGCCGAAGCGAACTAATCTGTAGCTCTGCCTCTGCTTTAAGCTATGAATGTAGCCAAGTTTAATTATCCTGAGAATTTGGAAAAGAAATATTTTAGAACTGAAAGATGTTAGGAAATGAGGAATGGGATGGAAGTTAATGAAATAACTTATTCTGCTCTGACTTTGACATTTTCACATCTGATTTTTAAGAAAGAGGAGGAAAGAGTCACAGAAAATGAATCCATGTAAAGATTAGTATGGGTGCTACTGACATAACCGCAACCTCCTTCACCGATGGCGAGTGCACGTGTGTGTTTATATATGTATGTATACATGTATATATTCTGAAGCCAATTTATCTATGGTATCTAAGTTTGGGCTTTGAACCACATGAAGCTTGATAGGTACTATATACAATTTTTTTTCTTCTTTTATCAATTTTTATTCAGGGTAAGATATACAAGATTCGCCAGGCTTGATCTAGGCTGTTCTACCGCCTGGTCCCTCTATGTGTTTGCAAAACACGAAATAAACAATATGAGATCATAGCTTTCATGCTTACCAAGTCACATAGTGATTATTGCTAAGTTATCAGGACACACCTTAAAGAAGTTAATTTTATAACTTTCAGTAAACAACCACATCACTTTTGTATCAAAGTGGTTGCACTTCTTCACGATATACACTATCTTTTCCACATAATTGACATACAGAATAGGTGAACATTCATTTATCTTCGTCTGGTATAAAATTCCATATGCTTAATAACATTAGGAACTCGTACTCAACAGGCTTGCGAGGACAGTAACTCATTTTCAATGGGTGATAAACAAATAACTATTTCCATGCTAAGATGAAATCAGAAACATATTCGTGTTTGATCTGAGTCCTATTCGCCATCTCGTTTGGGGAGATTTGGAAATTTCACTTGGCTATCACCTCGTTCATATTCCTGCGCGCTCCAAACTTGATCGGGAACAGAGACACAGACCAAACATTCATCATTTTCTTTCTCACTATTGGTACTCAAGACAAAGTATATTTCTTTTTGTTTGTCTTATTTTTAAATACATTAATAAAAGCTACATTGGAATTGGAATAAACGTAGCTGGATTCACCCCCCATCCAGCAGCAATGACGTTATACTTCCCTCTATCCCAACTTGACTCTGTCCTGCCTCCTTATTGGACAGAATTAATTGTGAAATCGATTCCAATTGGTCGGGCCTGCCAGAAGCCGTTTGTTATTCTCTCCGTCCCGCTCGTCTTATTAGTCTACCTCTCTCCAGCAGGTGTCTAGTTTGATGGAACTTTCCATTTCCCGATCCGGGAGAACTAGAAATCACATGATAATTACCTCGTAAAATAGCTCTGGGGAACGTTTAATAATCTAGAGATCGTACCTGAATACATTTTCTGTACCTCATACAAGGGATACCATTAAATGATATTTAAGTATGCTAGAGCTAGGAATTACATGATAATTACTAACTAAAATAGTTCTGGGGCGCATTTAACAATCTAGAGATTGCACATGAAGACATTTTCTGTAAATCGCACAAGGTTTAGCGTTTAATAATATCTAAGTATGCTAGAGCTATAAATAACATGATAATTACTCTGGAAAATAGTTAATGGGCACGTTTAAGAATCTAGGAACTTATATGAAGACATTTTCAGTATCGCGTACAAGGGTTACCGTTTGATAATATGTAGGTGTGCTAGAGCTAGAAATTA
Source organism: Alentia gelatinosa (assembly GCA_950022655.1). Taxonomy (NCBI): domain Eukaryota; kingdom Metazoa; phylum Annelida; class Polychaeta; order Phyllodocida; family Polynoidae; genus Alentia; species Alentia gelatinosa. The sequence goes on from OX465582.1 coordinate 89,035,419, forward strand.
TATGATGATTATTCAGTAAAATAGCTCTGGGGAACGTTTAATAATCTAAAGATCGTACTTGAAGACATTTTCTGTACCTCGTACAAGGGTTATCGTTTAATGACATTTAATTCTGTTCACTAATACAGTGTTAGCCGTCCACGAGGTCGTCCCTCGGTGTTGAACAAATTTGACCGTTATCCTTCCTTGGTCTCTATATGGCACACACGCACACACAATAAAACCATGATTTGGATCTGCGTGGTCGTATTCTCCGCGTAGTTGACGCGTAGTATTGCGTAGTATCAACTACAAGGAGAATACGGCTACACAGATCGATTTCATGGCAATGTCGTATTTATTACTCACATTTCGACTAATAATTAGGAAAAAATAATTAGAAATTCGACGCAAGCGCCGTGCATTATTTATATAAAATAGTTACTATAATGCCCTTCAGGTGGCCGAAAAAGCCGTATTCTTCTAGGAGAACACGGCTTTCCGTATTCTACTCAGTAGCGATCTGCAGGCTCCATATAGGCTTTGCATGGTGACTCCGTATTATGTTGGTAATAAAGAAAAGGGGCTACATGTACGATCCTAGATTATTAAACGTCCCCCAGCTTCCTAACACAGTGAGAGTACCTGTTTATGACTACATCAATCCCAGAAGATACTTTGACACATCTATAAAAGTAGTTGCCTGAGATTTAGCAGACACGCCATCGATATGAGTCCTACAAGCGATGCAAAACGCCAATTCAAGGGAAGCCATCCCATAGCATGGCTTCCACCAAAAGAAGCCATTACTCTCTAGAGTAGCACCAGCTGGCATCCCACAAAGTACAAAAAGGGGCGCGATTCCAGTCGCAGCTCTTTTCATATGGGAGTTATTGGAGACACTCAATGGTTGTAGAGGTCAGAGGTTGCGGCTGCCTTCTTGCCTCGCTGTTCATAGATCCCTTCCCAAAGGGTGTCCAGAAAGGAACTTAAGAAGAAGAAACCAACAAGTTTTGGTCAAATTCATTGTTCACCATGAGTTTGATGCTGAGTGATATGAACAAGCCGAGTGAATATCACATAGCGTTCAAATTAGTAGGAGAACGATGAATTTGACTAAAATGAGTTGCTTTCGGTATTTATCTCACCCCTGTATACACTAAAAGAATGAATGGATATAGACAATAGAGAATGGAGTGCAATACTTGTAGGGGCATGGAGAACGAGTTCACAATGTTAAGCCTATGGGGCAAAAATACCTGGTATTTTCCCCATAGACTTAACATTGACAACTCGTTCTCAACATCCATGGAGTATTGTAAAGATATACTTAATTGGGGATGATGTCACAATCGTTAGCCAATTAGAGGGTTAGCTCTTCGCTCCGTAGTATTAATAAGGATAGAAAGTGTGAAGGGCTAAAGCTGTTCTCGATCCTTGGCCACTGACAATGTATCATTTGTTTAACTTTGGTATGCATCCTCACTCTGCTTTGCCTCGTGAGATTACTACACAACCAGTAATATCCGAGCGTTTGCGACTGTATTACATCAACCTTAAGTGCTTTACAGAGCCGCCTGTCCACAGAATCATCATTTGTTGTATTCATTGATTCATTCGGAGTTATTTTCAACGTTCTTTCTTCAAAATAAAACCGCATCCCTGGAACTGTTGAAGATAGAGATATACTAGAATAATACGACAGCAAAGTATAAATAGACAATAATCGATGATTTTGTGGACAGGCGACGGTAAACCACGAGAGGATTGACGCGTAGTAATACACGAGTGCTAGCGAGTGTATTGCGACGTCAACCGCGAGTGGTTTACAGAGCTGCCTTTCCACAAAATCATCGTTTGTTGCGTTTATTATCCATCTTTTCGAATAAACTAAACCCAGCAATTGCCATGTTGACGGGTAAAACACTAGGAACTATTTCTTTGCTCTATAGCAAAAGGGACTATTTTTCCCGTATACCATGGTTTTGAGGACGTATACCACAGGTTTGAATCCGTATACCACAGTTATGGTATCTGACAGGTTTTATACAATGGGTCATGGTTTACTTAGTCCCCATACATTTTCAATGGGGGCTTTGTATACGATGGATAGTAATGCCTCTGTGGGGTTGACCTTGAGATCTGAGGTAGGTTTAGCGGGGTGGAGGAGAGTTGGATCATCGAGAACAGTCATGGTAGAGGTGGGGGGAGAGAGGGGAGGTGGGGGGGGGGGGGGGGGGGTCGTGTCTTGGGTCAGCCCAGCTTTGTAGTGCATCACGCTGTACACAGGGGGCACCACGGGGCGTTTCGCTGGTGTCGGCTTACTGTTACCCCTCCAGCATGACACCGGAGCCTGCGTGCCGGGAACCAGTACATGAACTGCGCAGACCAGGGCGCCTCTGGCGGCAGACGGGCAGGAACTTTCCTGTTTGTCTGGTTTAACGGAAACCTAGTTGGTTGTGGGTATTTTTTGCTGCTCGCAAACCCGTGGTTTTCTTTTCCAGATTGGACGTTCTGCTAAGCTGCTAATCTAATTCTGCTAAAGATGAAACACTTTAACACCAGCAATAAAGCTTGTGACAGGAGGAAGCCTTGGAGTCATTCATTCAGCTTATTATTCACAACTGATAGTAACAGACTTACGAAACTTCAAAAAGACTCACTAACTTACTTGGTTCCTTGATCAGAAGACAGTAGTATTATCTCTTTCTATAATTTTTACAGATTTATGTTATAATATTGTATCTGTTACTTAATAGCAAATGTTTAGAATTACTTTAGTTCTTGACCATATTTGTTTGATTAATTATGATACCATGTCTGGATCGTATTTGTAAATATGTTATATTAGCCTATATACAATGTGCATCTATAGATGAACCACTGATCATAACAAAATTTAACTATAGCTGGGCGCACATTGAAACCAGCCTTCGGGTTGAGTGCAAACTCCCAATATAAATAAATGTTAAAAAAAAAAAAATCACGGTAGAAACAATACATGAGTTACCATTCAGCGCACCTAACGGTCGTCAGTTAATGCCCGATTCCCATTAGATAATTTTGGGGCATGTGCGGTAACCTGAATATACAAAAAATAAAAATATTTTAGATAGACAAACAAGAAGTAATCCGTGATCGAATAAATCGCTGCACTTTCTCTGAAAATGATATACATGGGTATCATAAACATATTGCATTCCTACATTCTTTTCTTTTTTTTAAGTGAGCAAGTCTTTTATTAATCTCTCCACATTATCATACAGCTTACAACTTTCAGCTTTGCCAAACAGTTCTCGTACATTCAATGTTACCTTGTGGTCATATCCATTGCTCCCTTTTTTTAAAAACTAGTTAACTATATAAAACCCAAACTACCTGAACATCATCCAGGCTATTCTGGAACTAAACCTTTCATCTCATAAGTGTCCTGTACTAATTACATTGTTGCCACCCCTGTGTGTTGACTCTGTTGATTCTGATCAATTCTCCATATTGCTTTTCTTAAAAGGTTTCTTGGGGTTACATCGAAAAATTGTTCCTACCGCAAGTTCTTTTTTGAGTCTCTTAAAACAATTACATGCATAGGTTCATTGCGCTCCTACATTCAGTTCTCAGATACTAGACGCATAGGATAAATACACAATATTACCATGATTTCGACCTGAGTTGTCGTACTCGCCGCGTAGTTGACGCGTAGTAATATTCCGAGCGACAGTATTACGTAGTGTCAACTACAAGGAGAATACGGCCACTCAGATCGAAATTATGGTAATGTTGTATTTATCACTCACCTTTCGAGTAATTATCATGAAAAAAATGATGTAAATTTGATGCAAGCTCCGTATTAAGTGGGTAATAAAGGAACATTCCTCCTGAGCTTTTGGCTAAATAAAATACATCTCCGGGGGAAAAATCAGTGAGATCCAGGAGTCTTCTGAATAACGCACAATGTACGAACAGAGCTCACGGAGATCGTGTGAGGTTTACGTTTGATAATATATTTAAAATCTTTTCGTACTCTTTCCTTACAGAGCGGTGAGTTTGTTCGCCGTTCCTGTGGTGGAATTGGTGACCCATGGCCTTTGGTCAGGGGTGGTCATTGCTCCCCCTGACGCACTCACCCCCAGCGCACCCTGCGCACTCCCCTCTGGTGTCGGTCACGTGAACCCCGCGGTCACGTGAACACGCACTAACCTCTCAGTCTGTTCTTGTACTTCACCACGTACACACATACTTTTTACTTCCCACCCACCCTCACCTTTCCTTTTTATAACCTACTCCCGTAGGGCTATTGTATATTCATATTGTATAACTACATATACTTATAACTTACTCTTATATAACCATGTATACTTATCATAATTGACTCATCATTATATTTGTCAATTACTACTATTCACCTTATCTCATATTAATATTTTACTGTATTAATATTCCATGTCGGTAAAGGTCATCATAAAATTAAAATAAATTTTATTTGCCCAATTCTCGACTCCTTCTCTTGTGTGCAGGGATAAGGGGTAATGGGTTTAATAATATACAACCTTCTTCGCTAAGACAGTCCTAGCCAATGGAAGGTCGTCCATAAGTGTTGAATAAAGGCAACCAACATTGTCCCTGCGTCTCGTTGGCGTACACAATAAGGTCTTCATGTAAGAGCCTACATTATTCAACAGGCCCCAGGCTCTGCTGACTGCTGACTTTTTACTATATATTAGCAGTGCAAACTTCCTGGATGTTTCCACAGGAGTCTGTAGACATAGTTTTGAGGCAAGGCTATTCACACATCTATGTGATCAGACGTCTGCCACTGTTTTTATATGTTGGGAATACATAAACATTCTAGACTGCTCAGTGAAAGCGTAGTCGATAGAAGTCCACATTGAATGAGGAAATGCTAAATGTTAGCAACATATACAACTTCGAGTGGAAACTCGTAAATGTAAAACTCCAGATATATTCTCAATACATCATCATTTTCTAGATTTTAACTTTTCTGTCCTTATAGGTTTCCACTATGTAACACTAGATGGAATCTACATTGCATGTACTTATAATTATCTTGGAATACATATAGGCAATACTTGATGTTTTGGAATCTCTTTGCGTTAACTTCGACACGTCCACAACTTACTGCAGTACAGAATGTAAAGAAATATTTCCTAATGTTGGGCCGAAATCCAACCGGGGAAATAGACCAAATTCCAAAGGTGGGTGGGGGTACTCTGTATTGTCATAATTTCTGACTGTAAAATGTGTAGTCAGACTTTCTTGATAATATGTTTGGAATACTGCAATTCCATTCAAACCAGCTACCTATGTTAATCGGATTGCAGTATGAATGTTGACATTTAAAATGTAAAGGGTATTTATATGGCACACCGTGACCTTAACATTTCCTTAAACTGTAAGTAGACTTTACCATACTCACCTCAGTAAAGCTGTAGGGATGAGATTTTTACCTCAATTCTTCTCAGAGATTCTGTCAAACCCATAACAGGTCTATTAGAATATATTGGACATTAAACTACCCAAACAAACTCGTACACAAAACTATTATTGCATAATTCTTGGACAATTCATACATGTATAGCCTGTGTCTCCTCCCCACTCATTGCAACTTATTGATTGACTCGTTCACTCAATGGCCATTATTATAGTCATTGACCATGTTAAATACGTGCAGATAGTCCAGGTTTACCCTCATTACCTACAGTTTATGGTCACTTCTCGGTGGATTGCCTCCTAGGGCGGTCTCAATGCTGGGTCAATATTGCCTCATTACTGGTGACAATAAGCCAGCAGACAGGGAGACCATCCGCTCCTACAGCATTGTTACCTTCCCTCCACCAATGTAAACAAATTGTTAAGTCACAGTCTATTCATCCCTATTGTGACCAGTTATATTGGTTTCTATGCGAAAGGTCATCTAAATTAACCATATGTATTAGTACCAAAAATGACTGCATTAAGACAGTCACCATCTTATAGTAGCTCCCTCCCTGTCTTGATGTTGACCGTACGGCAGCCATGTAGTGAATGGCATATTTACCCTCATCATGACTCACTCTTGTTCCCAGTCTGGCCACATCAGGGCAGGGCGCTCTGATATGACACTGACACCTGAGTTGTCAGTGACCTAAGCGGCCCTCCTTGGCATGTGCGACAGACCGGAATGTTAAGTTCTTGACTCATAGTAGTACATAGTACATCTGTGTTTGGGTTCTTACTCCCTTTATCTTAAGGTTCTGAACTAGGCTATTATAGCCTCAGAGCTCTACAACATGATACACTATGATGTCCACTGGGCTTGTAATACCAAGGTTGTCAAACTTTGTTGATTCGGGTCCCACTGCAGCCACTTTTCTCCTTCACCCCCAGCAGTGGTAGATTTACTGCTATATCAAAGGCCAATCCTTCTCATACCATGTCTATGTGGTGTGGTTTGCAGCCACCTTTCTCCTTCACCCCAGCAGTGGTAGATTTACTGCTATATCAAAGGCCAATCCTTCTCATACCATGTCTATGTGGTGTTGGAAGTAAAAGAACTCTCACCTCGGTAAATGTGTAGGGGTACGGTTTCTACCTACTTTCATCACATATTTTCTATCACCACCCTTGTGGTGTAAAAGTACCTTGAGAAAGTCTGGTGGGAACCTGTAGCGGTTAACTGGACGTTAAATCAAACCAACCAACAAACAAACACTATGATGTAACCGCGTTATGGGTTACCTTTGTAGTTATGACTTGTTGGTCAAGTTATTACTCCAGTCATGCGCATTGAATGACGTGAGGTGAGATAACTCCTCATTCAATATCTACTGTATAATGATATGGGTGCACGAGCAGGAACTAAACGGCCTTTATTGGACTCAGCTCATTGTGGTGGTTAACTCTGAATCAGAAGCCATTAACATTGTGCCGTTGTATTGGGTATCTAGACTGGCTTCAGTCCCTGCATCCTATGTCTACCCTCCTCGCTGGGATACTGGCTCCAGTCCCTGCATCCTATGTCTACTCTCCTCGCTGGGATACAGGGACTAGTGCAATCGGTAATGGTCTTAGATTTCTGGTGCTGTATAGCGCCAGTATTCCCAACACTCTCCATACAGATATGATGGCTACTGGTCAGACATCTAATGGGAGATTGATACCCTCTCACTTTGATCTCAATCAAGTCACAGTCAGGAGCAGGCAAAGTTTATCGCTATGACAACACAGGCGACCAGAGAACTGGAGGAGGGGAACGGGGAGGGGTAGAGGGAGGTATAGGGTTACAGGGAGTGGCTTGGGGCCATAAATAGGAGATTATGTTCATAGTGGACAAGTCTTTGATTCATTGGCCAGTCAGAGAATGATACATACTTGAATGAACTTTATTCTGATTGTGATTAATCATTTAATGAATGTTCATAATCAAAGACTTATGCAAGTCTATCGGGTACCGTGCGCCATATATTGGTTTCATTGACTCGGCCTTTGTCAGCACGGCTCTGCGTTTGTAATTGCTCAAGTAGCTGGTGTGTATGTTGCTGTAGCTGTACTGCCGTTGAGTGGATATGGTCATCAGCTTTATCATATATACCCATGCAGTATATTTGATATTTACATCCTGCTGCTCCCTATGCATTACGAATTGTGTACTGAATCCTGCGCAGTGTGTGGGCTTTCACGTCGACATGTCTTCTATGCCAATATATGGTACGATTTTATCAATCTGGAGTATAGAATAAATATATAACGACCCACCATGCTTGGATATGCTACAATACTTCATGGGAATCGATGTTATTGACGGAACTCACACGGGCCCCGGGACGTTTACAGCTCGGTGTAAACACCTCGCTGTAAACGTATAGGGAGCCGTGTTCGTATCCCGATTATTACGTTTACTGGAACGTCGTTTTATTACTTACTGAACCCTGTGCAGTACTCGTATAGAACTGCATCAAGAATCGTATGAATACACAATACTCCACAAGTTTTAATGTGTCCGAATCATCATCGAGGCCAAGATGAGTGACAATTATGGCACATCTAAACGAGTGGAATATTGTCTATTTTACGATTCGAGTGCGATTCTGGATTTATCTCACCCTTTCTATGACATTAGATAGCATCAGAATATCAGAATAGTTCAAATATACCTAGCAAATCCATATGACATCATCTCACATTCACTCCACCGCGGCCGTGGCGTAGTATTGTCACTTTACGGGGGTGATCGTTGCGTATTTTTTCCTAATGTTATTTCTATGGCTAATCTTGTACCAGGGGTGAGATAAACTGCTTTACCGAACACGCTGAAACATCACTTAGAAATCAACATATTCAAATTCAGTAAAAGGACATGGGTTTTAATTTCAAAGCCAAATTGTCTGATATCCCTTTATTCTTTTCATCTCAGTTTCTCTAAAACGGGGTGGGAAGGAGGACACAAATGGACCGCCAAGCAAGGCGACCTGATGGACCAGAATGAGAACAGTTGGCAATATACTTCACTACTGGCTGCCTCTCTTAGATAAAGTCTTCTTCATCTATTATTGATTGTTTCCGAGTCGTCGTTGCTCAAACATGGCGCAGCTAAAGACGTTCTAGGGATCTGAGCAGGATATTCTACCAAGGATATTTACTAAAGGCCGCCATCTTTGTTTCGGCAACGAGACACCATGTGGTTGTGTTTAACCCTTTCAGGACGAAAGATGCCTAAAGGCATCACCAAGCCCAGGCAATGATGCCTTGAGGCATCATCCAGCCTGGGGCGAATGACGCTTTGAGGCATCATCCAGCCTGGGGAGAATGACGCCTTGAAGCATCATCCAGCCCGGGGTGTATGACGCCTTGAGGCATCATCCAGCCGGGGGCGAATGACGCCTTGAGGCATCATCCAGCTCGGGGCGGATGACGCCTTGAGGCATCATCCAGCTCGGGGCGGATGACGCCTTGAGGCATCATCCAGCCCGGGGTGAATGACGCCTTGAGGCATCATCCAGCCCGGGGTGAATGATGCCTTGAGGCATTGTTACTCAAAAATCTACAAAATCGTTTTAACAAAAAATAATGGAGAAACATTAATGAAATTTTCACAGAATGTATGTATAATACCATTATTAGTATTTCTATTCAAAGGAAATAAATTATTTAAGATTATATATCATATCACGTGATTAAACAATTGAGTTATGGGTTTTAACGACTGTGTGCCCGTCCCCTAGCGGTATAAATTGCCACAAGCACCCGTCCTCCAGGCGGTAGCTTGGCCACAGGCACCGGTCCTGAAAGGGTTAACAGCATTAAAGGCATTTTAGACAATTCGGCCTGAAAATTGAAAAAAATGTGGTGGTTGAATATGATGAGCTCAAAGTATTGCCGAGCACATATCTAACTTAAAAATCAGGGGTCAGCGTGCTAGTTTATGATTCAGAGATCGATATTATGATGATTTTATAATAAAATATATAATTCTAAATAAGTGTTTTTACATAGTAAAGCCCATGTCATTTTTCTTAAATTTCATAGTATATAGTACATGTATAAAACTACTTATTCAGATTTTAAAATTCATAGCTGACCGTCCTTGTTTTTGAGAGAATTGAAGAAAATTATACTGTATAACGTGCGTGTTTATGTCCGCAGTGTGTTTAAAATAACATAAGCTCGTGTTCATTTTCTAATATATATTAAAGATGATTTCCAGGCAATATGCATTAACCATATGCTAGATATTCAGTCGACAAAACATTTGGTACTATTTAGTCCCCTTGATTTAATTCAGAGGCGCATAAACTAAATTTTACAACACTGCATCATATAGGTCATGCCTGAAGGAAGAATCTTTGTTTTCAGGCATTTCATGAGAATAGGAAGATGGGTTATTATTTACCAATGGCCAAACGTCTATGAAATACCATCTGTTCATAGAGGTACTGTATTAATAATGTTTGGGCGCATTGTACCCATAGTAGTAAATGGGCATGAATTGATGACTTAATAATAAGTGAATAAAATAGCGTTTTCCCATCGATTTTAGGTATACAGTAAGGAAACGTAGCTTATACGTGGTGCCTACAGTCTCAAATACGTAGTAAAAACGTCAGTGTGACTGGATTGCGTACTAGGAGCAAATAGTATGTTCATCTTTGTTGAATGAGCGTGAAATTATAAATGAATAACAATTAAAAGTTTCGGGTTACATTCTGTCTATGGATAGTTTTCTGTAAACCGTTTGCTGTCATCTTGTCATTTCTCTAACTGCCTGAGTCTAGGATCCAAACATATCAAGCACAAGTCCTGAGGTATTTTGGTCTTGAGTGATTGGTCATGGTCAGCTGGGCATACCTCGAAAACCCTGGGACACTGGCTTCCTGCTCTGTTCTCAATATCACAGTGAATAGCATGCAGATAGCGAAGGGATAATTTTCATGCAGTATGCTGGAAGTCTATCTGTGACGACAATAGCCTTTAGGCGATGTATATAAGCTATGCAAGCACGCTCTAAAAAGCGTTGAATTTGCGTGCTCGCGTTCTTACTAAAACGTAATCGAAACGCCGATTTTTTTACGCCAGTGTGACTGGGCCATTACTGCCAGCCAATCAGCCAGTGAACGCAGCGCAAGATGGCGATTCAATGGCCCAAAACTACTAAGGCCTTTAGTTGCCCTCCCAGCTTGACCCCGTACTGACACACCGTAAAGCGTTCAGTAAGTGACATAAACGTGTCGGACGGGTCGCCCGCCTACTGCGCCGCCCGCTTCACGTGGGTGGTCTGCCGGGTCAAAGGTCATGACCCCTACGCCGGGGTCACACCCGGGAGGAGAGGTCATGACCTCAGAGTTGAGGTCAGCCCCCAGGAGGTGCCATCTGGTGTTGTAGTCGCCACAGGAAGTGATGAGGCGATTGTGAGGCCTGTTGGCCATGCTACCCTACTACCCGTACCGCCATGCTGCCCGGAGGGGGGGGGGGGGGGGAGGGGGTAGGGGAGTTAGCTCAGTGGTTAAGGCACTAGACATGTAACCCTAAGGTTGTAGGACTTCGTGGGACTCCGTGGGTTCGAGTCCCACTACAGCCACTCTTCTGCTTCACCACCAGCAGTGGCAGATTTACCATGTCTATGTAGTGCAGTGTCCAGCCACCTTCCTCCCTTATCCCTAAAAGTGGTTTACTGCTATACCAACCCATGTCTATGTGGTGTGGTGTACAGCCACCTTCCTCCTACATCCCCAGCAGTGGTAGATTACTGCTATATCAAAGACCAGTCCTTCTCATACCATGTCTATATATGGTGAGGGAAGTAGTCTCGGTAAATATGTAGAGGTAAAATTTCTACCTGAAATCATCACACAGATTCGATCACCACCTTTGTGGTGTAAAAGAACCTTGAGAAAGCTGGTAAGGACCTGTAATGGTTGACTGGACGTTGAATTAAACCAACCAACTAACCAACCAACATGCTGACCGTTTCTTGGCCGCACTCACTGCCAGAGCTATAACAAACTCCATTGAAACTTGGTCTCTGTATAGCGCATGCATTGAGCTTTCCTTGTGTTTCCTTGACTTATTGAGGAGCTTAGAGCAGTCACCCTGAGAAACGTAAGGCCCGATTCCCACTAGGCAATTTAGGGGCATGTGTGGGGCTTCAGTCGGCAACTATGAGCACACATTTTAGGAATCTCCCATGGTGCTAATTCGAAAAGCCCCCTGTGGTGCGTGCATGAGTTGCCAAATCAAGTTCATCCCAAAAGGCACTGGTCTCTTGGAATTTAATTTTAAACATGTTTGAAATTTTTGGGCTGCTAGTTGCTGACCATACCCTCCCACCTACTGTGCGACTGGCGTTTCCCGATAACTGTGCTGGGCACCAGTCTATGGGGCAAGAATCTCCTAGTGGGAATCAGCCTTAATTTCAAACTTGTTTGAAATTTCCAGGCTGCTAGTCACTGACTATGCCCTCCCATCCGCTGTGCGACTGGCGTTTCCCGATAACTATGCCGGGCACCTGTCTCTGGGGCAAGAATCTCCTAGTGGGAATCGGCCTTAAGCCGCTTGCTGTCATCTCTACCTCCACCTCCCTGTCTGGTCCCTAGTGGGTGACTTAAACCCGCCACCTGTCACTGTGAATTACCTATTTCCATGGAACTCTCTCCATATCATTTCTTTTAAGTCTGGGCTACACAATGTCTTTCCCTGATTAGGAGCCGGGTGGCTTTAGAATCATACAGACACAATAACTCACAGGACTAGTTAGAAGGGAAGGTGTTTTGATTGAACAATCATTTTACAATCAAATTAGTTGTCGCCGTCTTGATAATTGGATTCTAAAGTCATCGAGACCAATCCAGATGCACTTAATGACACTCATTCATTATGAAGCTTGTTCGTTGCTACCAATATTTCCTTGACGCGCTACCGTTAATTCTGAACGTGGGGATTATAACTCGGGATTAATTCAATAGCAGTTGACTGTGTGCTGAGGTACCAGTAAAGATATACTTAACCCTTTCCTTACTAATGATGCCTCAAGGTACTCCCGTGGCTAGTGCGAATGATGCTTCAAGGCATAATATTCCACTTTTTATTGGTTAAAATTTGCATTCTAGTATTCACAAACCAACAACTCTGATATAATATGTAATTTTATTACATTGTTAATTATTTACATAAATAATTTTGACACGACGTTTCGGCCCCCAGCCTTCTACAGGTGTGGTTTATTCATATTTGATTCTATTCATATTCTTGGTATTTACTATGGTTACTCAATAAACATTTCTTGTTAAAATGTCATTAATCTCAGCTGATTCAACATGGAACTTTATACTTTTGTGATAGTGATAGTTAATAATGACAGTTAATGAATAATTTTATAGTTATAAAATAATAAATTGGACCCCATTCACATTAATAAACGATGGTCATGGCCAATAACGATGTGTTTTCCATATTTTTTCAGTGTCCCTGAGACAATTAAATACACAAGAAATATACTTCCCCATGGCCCCATCTGACATCCCTGGACTGTAGTAATATGAGAAAACGTGGTTACTGAGCCCGTACAGGTGGACGTTTGAGGTCATTTGATGAAAAAATACGGCCCGACGCCGTAGGCGGGAGGGCCGTATTTTTTCATCAAATGACCGAGAACGGACACCGTACGGGTTCAGTCACTACGTTTCCTTATTACTATACACCTCCAACTCATTTAAAATCTATTTTATCAACTTTCCTGGTTCATGATTCAATCCCTCCATTCCTGTACTAAACCACTGCTATTCACTACGGCCCGCTAGCGGAAAAACTCGGCAACTGTTGACGTGTAGCAACAGATGATGCTGGAACTTCACTTCCCGTGGGAATTAAGGAACGAAATTTAAACATGAGTACTGCATATATATAACCTATAATCGTACTAAATATGATGAAGATCGGTTGCTTTAAACCGAAGACATTCACTGCACACTGGGAGATGGGAGGGTGAAAACCCGGCAACTGCCGACGTGGAGCGGACTATGAAATGTATGACACAGGACGACCTGGAACTCTGGTAGCCAACGTAATTATGACGTCGACAACGCGGAGCGGCCTAACGGAAAGTGGTCGGACTTGTTGATATCAATCAGTCTCGTGATTTAAGCTATTTAAACTGTCTTAGGTGAAAGCTATACGTTATTTACTTCGATATTTCACCATTGTACCCTTATAGTTGTTACATGGATGTCGGGGCAGGCCTCAGAAGGTATGAATGGGAGAGAACCGCCATTTAGTTTGTTTGTTTTTGACACAGTCACTGCTCTTGCTATATCGCGATAATGTACGTTAGTACGATGTAGTGTATGTAGCAGCGGGACGTACGTTTTTACATGCTTAAGCCTATGGGAATCACTACGTCCTACTGCTCGGCGGGCCCGAACGTTATTTATACGATATGCCTAGCAGCGGGTAGTAAGCCATAGACGTTCGCCTATAGGTGTATAGTAATATATGAAACCATAGTTATGGTGACAATACGGGGTAGATTTATGAGTTGTTTCGGAGAAGTTTGTTCTGAACTCGCCGTACCGGCTCATTCAGAACGAATTTCTCCGAAACAACGAGTAAATCTACCCTGTATTGGCACCATCACTATGGTTTCATATTATTATATACCTTAATTCGGTCTTAATTCACTAAAACTGACAGTAATTCGACGTCGAAATGACTTGGTACGACATTCAAAGACGTTGTGTATGCTAGCAGACATGCCGGAAGTGGACAATTACGTTGTTCCAGGCTTTAGAAATTAATGCATTCTGATTGGCCGAGAGGAACGGGATTCCCCAGAGCGTAGGGAATTCCCGATAATATCGTCAGACTATTTTGTCTCTCTTCGCGCATTCTACGGTGTCTAGCCACCACCACGGAACGAGTTATTGGGCCAATTTATCAAACATCGCAGTAGCAAACGTGTAGGATTCACGTGATACACTTAAGTTAGCTTAGGTATGCTACACCGATCGATACGGGCACTCGCCGTCAGGTTTCGCCGACTGACAGGGGTTCTGCCATTTGTTGACATCTACGAGTCGCCCGCTCGTTTGATATATTTTCACACTAACTTACTCAGTGGTTTCTGTACGAAGCCTCAGAACTCGCGAAGTGAAGGGATCCACCATTTTTTAATCTTGCGCCTAGAATTCTGTTGTCGGCCATTCGACCAATCAAAACGCGTTATTTCTTCAAAGCGTGCATTGTTGTGTAGCTCAAAGCGTGCAGGTTAGGCTCAAAGCGTGCATTTTGTCACGCAAAGTGTGCAATCTGTTGGTATCCAAGGGCACCAGTACAACGTTTCACAGCGTACAGTGCAATCTGGGAATAGTTACTATGCCCTCAGGAGCAGTATGTATTTACTCTGACTTTGTGCATAGGTATATAATATTATCTCACCCCTGGTACAAGTTTAGCCATAGGAATAACATTAGAAAAATATACTCAACGATCACCCTGGTAAAGTGACAATACTACGCCACGGCCGTGGCATAGTGGATTTGCTAAGTATATTCTGATTATTCTGAAGTTGTGATGTTATTTAAACAATAGAAAGGGTGAGATAAATCCAGAACCGCACTCGAATCGTAAAATAGACAATACTCCACTCGTTTGGATGTGCCATAATCGTCACTCGGCTCCGCCTCGATGACGATTGCGGCCCAGCCAAACTCGTGGAGTATTGTCTATTTATACGATTCTCGATGCAGTTCTATATAAATAGTGTATAAGCGGCATCGTTTTTACTGGCGTGTGTCCAGTGTAAGTGGCACATATGGCAGCCTACATCATAGTGTAGACTTGCTCAAGTCTTTGATTATGGACATTCATGACAAAATTACGACAAAGTATTTTGCAGTGTGACTGGCTCAGGAATCAATCTTCTGGTATCCCCGCTAAGAGCGGGGAGGGAGGTGGAAGGGTAACCATAGGATGCAGGGACTGGAACCAGTCTACCCATAGGGGTGTGCTGCCAAGCGTACGCCAGGCGTACACACGGCGTAAATACGGCGTACGACAGGCATATTACAGGCGTACACACGGCGTACGCCAGGCGTACACATGGCGTACACGCAGCGTACGTCAGGTGTTCACTAGGCGTACACCAGGCATACACAAGGCGTACACCAGGCGTACACACGGCGTACACACGGCGTCCTCCAGGCGTACACACGGCGTCCTCCAGGCGTACACCAGGCGTACACCAGGCGTACACACGGCGCACCACTTGACGTGGATTTACGGCACTAATGACCAGGCGCAGGGGCCGGCGGCTTATCGGCGCGTTTATTAACTCAGACCACGCCCCAGCCACGCCCCGCTCCTAAACCTACCCTACAGCGCTACAACCAGGCCCTGGAGAGGGAATTAGGGCCCCGCCTGGGCAGGTCCCTGGTCCTGGACCTAAATCTGCCCTACAAGCCTACCACCAGGTCCTGGTGAGGGAATTAGGAATATTGTGCTGCCCTCCTAAATCTGTCGCCCGTTTAATAAAGATTGTACATGAAGACCATTTCCTGTACCTCGTGCAGGTGTTATTGTTTAATACCATTTAAATATGTTCACTGAGACAGTCTAAGCCGTCCCTAAGGTCGTCCCTCAGTGTTGACCCACATCGTCCATGCAGAAAGGGGTCTTTATGGAAGATCCTGGATTATCAAACTGGATTATTTGCTCCGGGTCAATCTTTGTTGCAGATTTAGGAATGACTACTAGATTGGTTTCCATACTCAATAGCAGAAGGGTGCTTTTTATTCTGGCACCCTTATTTTAAGCGGGATTCACATGTTAGGACGAATGTACCTGAGTCAGGTGTACTTCACACATTTCCGCCTGTCCCAAACAGCGACATTCAGGTGGGGACTAGTATACCCGAGACGGGTATACATACTTCACCCCTTTTCAATAATCTCATAGCAAGGTGCCATTTTCTGAATTGTCCAGTCTCAAGAAACGATCTTCAGTTTCAGAGAAATTGTGTTTCCGCACAGAATCTCAGCATGTTATTACAAATCTTGTTGTCATATCATGCTTTATTGAGAAAGCTATGTTTTGCATGGGTATAAGAGATGTTCCCCTTTCCTATAAGGTAATGAAACCTTTATGGCTATACAGACAGTGTTTACATGCATGGAAACAACAACTGCTGGGATTGGTTAAACAACAAATGCAAAGACAGCCAAAGGAAACACTGGATCAGGGTCATATGACCATAATCAACCAACCACGGTCAAGTTCTGAAAATTCTCGGCGAAATTTCGCGCCAGGAACACTGAAAACCGCTTTTGAATCGGTCACTTACTCGCTAATCGCGATGCAGCCTTGTATATGTACATGTACAGCCTTGTACATATACCTTATGTCTATATCTTAATTAGTCCAAAGTGAATTGGCAAACTTATATCCTAAGTTTTCCGGGTTACAATACAATATGCCAAAATCATAATGACACAACAGGCAAAAACATAGCAAATAGTATCTGTTCTCATGTTTAGTTGAGAGATGTAAGGTGAGAGGATTCTCTGACCTTTACATCGCTGGCATCCATCTCCATCTTATTTACCTCCATTTAATTACCCGGTGGCGTGGCCGTATTGATTCAGTCATCAGTCGATGAAATGTGTCCTCTTTTCTAGGGGGTCCTCAATAAGCTAACACTTGATGTATAGGTCTTTAAGTGTTCACGGCCACATAAACGTTAGAATGTATCTGGGAACCAGTATTTATGAATCTCCTTCGTGTCATCATCGGTCGTGCAGCCAGCCATTACCCTTGATTTTTAGTGAGGGATTTGAATTCCTTATACAGTTCAATATTGCCGATAGAAACATTTAACACTGGGATTGCAAGGGACGGTCGGCCGTAACTCACGATTGGTTGTCGCTTAGTAATACACGAGCGTTAAGCGGGATTCACACGATGGGATTCATGCACCTCACAGGGTGTTTGAGGCACATCCTGCTGAGATTCATGTACCTCACAGGGTGTTTGTCTGAGACAAATCCTGCTGAGATTCATGTACCTCACAGGGTGTTTGTCTGAGACAAATGCTGCTGAGATTCATGTACCTCACAGAGTGTTTGTCTGAGACAAATCCTGCTGAGATTCATGTACCTCACGGAGTGTTTGTCTGAGACAAATCCTGCTGAGATGCATGTACCTTACAGGGTGTTTGTCTGAGACAAAACAAACACAATCCACCTAAAATGTACGGGAAAAACCTTTTGAAGCGAAAGAGAATATATTCCAATAATACCTAAAATCAGTCGCACTGCTTTTGTATGTTAAACATACTAAAATACGCCTAGTATACCCCTTTGCTTAAATACAGCCATTTTCAAGGGCATCTACGACCTTTGGGCGATAATATAAGAATGTGCAATAATAACGAACGAAATTAAACCTGAACCTTAAACCTTGAAATTAAACCTTGAACCTTAAACCTCGAGATATTTATGAAACGATTCAACGAAAGATTCATTAATACTTTCGTTATTGGTGCCGCTAATATGAGGTGAACATTCTTCATACTCTCGTTATTTATGAAACGGGTCCCTGGCAGTCCCTCCTAACCCTTACGGCTTCTTACAACGTGGAGCATGTATTTAACGACCCTGAACCTATTGGTCTCAGCTGATATGACTAAGTCCCCTCCGAGCCCACGAATTACGAGATCAAATACATTGCTAACCCGAGCGGCGCCTATGAAATCCCGGGCCAGGCATCTGCGGGAACCTCTGGTATCTGGAGCTCACTGGAGAGCTGGCACCTTAGTCTCAGCCCGTTCATAAATACTCCCAAGATTTCTCCGCTTTTCGTCGCATACTCCATGTTGAGGAATACACATGTAAGTTAGAAAGGAAAGTTTTTCCAAAGATCTTTATTTGCTTCAATGAGATATAATTTTTCTTCCAACTGGAGAGCAGGCACCTTAGTCTAAGCCCGTTAATAAATACTCCAAGATTTTTCTGCTTTTCGTCGCAAATGTTGAAAAATACATATGTAAGTTAGAAAGGAAAAACTTTTTTTTAAGATCTTTATTTGCTTCAATGAGATATCATTGTTCTTTCAACAAACTTGTTCAAACACATGTACAGATTCCGTTCTTGCTTGTATGCAAGGGACAGTACAGATATGATATATAATGATGATGAAAGTAGTAGGTCGTGGACACAATGCACTTTGAACATACATTGGTGGGATACTAGTTGTTAATCACTTAGGATTAGCAATGAAGAGTTTCTTTGTACTTTTCTTATAAGTTTCTTTTAAGCCTAAACGCTGAGTGTCTATTATGAAGTTGTTCCAGTAACTTATTGTCATGAGAAATTCTAAGATTGGAACAAACTGTAAAAACGGATGTAATCTGAGTGGGTCGCCCTCCCCCCTCCTTTTTTTTTTTTTTTTTTTTTTTAAATTTACACAAGTATTTACACTTCCCCTCCTACCCCTTTTCTCCCCACATGTCTGTTTTTGAATGGTTGAGAACAGACTTCTCCACTGTTGTCTCCTGGATGTCTTTTCCTCTCCCTGTGTCTGTCCTATTAGATTTCCTTAAGATTAATACCTGAAATAAAGTAGTTCTGTAGCACCTATGTTCATACTGTATTTTGTCGGGTGAATGATCTAAGTGTCCATCAAAAATAAGCAGCAATAATTTCATCATTGTATTACGCTTTATTGTTTGAACTTGTATGTGGTAGTTCTTATTTCTTCTTTGATATTTTGATGAAATATTACAACGATATCTCCTTGTAATTGAATTTCCTTGATGTGAATAAATGCAGGTATTAAAATCTTTTTTAAAATCCTATACTAGCTTCACATTGCCCTCCTCCTATAAAATTCCCTTTTCGGAGAAGTTGAATGGCTGAGTTTGAATGTATTGCATTCTGATGTACATCGATGTTATCTGACTCACCTTAATTCTCGACACAGAGGAATTTGATAATGTAAACACATGAGACCGATGCTTTCCTTGGGAATCTCTCGAGGTTAATTATTATGAACCAGACCCTGTGAATGAAGGGGTTCCAGGAACCCGATTAATAATCTATGATCGTACATGCAGGCCCTTTTCTGTATGCCATAGAGACCCAGGGACGATGTGGGTCAACTTTATTCAACACTAATGGACGATCTAATGTATGGCTGATATTGTCTTAGCGAATGAACTTAAATGTTATTAAACGATTACCCTTGTACGAGCCAAAGAATTTGACTCCTGTTCTCGTATATTATAAAGGTATAAGTGAAATTGCCAGGTGTTTTGAGTGAAAGCAAAATGATGATAACAACTAATGTGACTTTTGTTCATCCATGAAGACAGCCGACAACCAAGATAAAGTAAGGTACCTGTCTCCTAGAATCAAGAAAAAGATTCTTGTTCAGATTCAGTATTGCCATCCTAAAATCTTTGTGATTATTTTGTGTGACTCCCTACACCCAAATTAAATATACTCGTATGGTCCCTTGGATATGGTCACGAGGTACAGAAAAGGGTCTACATGTAAGACCCTAGGTTATCAAACGGGCCCCAGGCCAGTTGGTGATCCACTACAATGCTGGGATGCATGTTCTCCACAGGCCAACAAACCCTTTCCGCAGCTTAGTCGAGTCATTCGGAGCTGCTCGGAGCTGCTCGGAGCTGCTCGGAGTAGCTCAGTAATACATTTATATGGAACAGCCCTCCCAACTTTGGTCGGTCTCGCAGCGCTAAATGGATTTCTGCCTATTTGCCCAGTTGACTACTTTTATTTCATTATTCATTTTTTCATTTTCATTTCGCACAGATTTATTTATATAATTTCAGAGATTTCAGTTTTCCTGTTTTCCAAGGAAATCTTTGTTTTTATTTACACTTTTCACAAATTCTCTTCTCTTGTGTAAAACACAGAATATATTTGGCCTCATTCACACCAATAAACAGTGATTCAAACCTCCCCACACAACACAGCCCCATTCCATGGAGAATAACGATGTGTTTTCCATGTTTTCTTAGTCTCTCTGAGGCAGTAAATTCCACGTGAGGAATATTTCCTCTTTTGTCATGACTCCAACTGACATTCCTGATATATTAAGTCAACCAAAATATATCGGAGGATGGGAAGGGTTTAAATAAATTGAAGACTCTCAAAATAGATAAGTTTTATCAAAAAGTCATTTATTTATTTGTGATGTTTGTAGTGGTGTTAAGACTCGAGCTTACCTAATTTTACTCGCAGCGAGTCGGTCCTTGTAAGAGCAACTCACAGACACTTTCCAGAGATGATTGAGACTTTGAGCCGGTGTAGGATGACGTTAGTTTAACATCCGGAAAAAAAAGATAAATAAAATGAGAGAAATCCGGGGTCAATTGGAGCACATAGGAGTCACTCAGAGCAGTTCCAGGAAGGACCCCCAGAGATGTTTGTAAGTAATGGGAGCTGCTCAGAGATGCTGCAGATACCAACTGCTCATAGTGAGGCCCGACCCGGCAATCAAGTAGAATACCTTTATACTACGTTTACACCATGTCCATGGCAGTCCTGGCTCCCTTGTAGAGCCTGGTAGATTAGCACTGTGGAGCACTGTGAAATGGGAAGGCTGTAGGATGATGGCAGCACTGTCGATGCATCAGGCCTGAAACAGGAAGGCTGTAGGACGATGGCAGGAGACGGGCTTGGGAGCCGAGACAGACCGTAGCTCACCGGGAGTCTCCAGGAAGTGCGATGCTCTGTCAAAAACTTTGACGGTTTTGATGAGAATCATAACGTGTTGTTATGACTGCCACAGACCATAGGTGGCCGTGCAGTCAGAACACGGTGGATCTAAGAGGCGGCAGCACTGCACGAAAACCATCATTTTACATATGAATGCGCCGGGCGTATATGAGTAGGTA